>OX352764.1:50576929-53032749 GCA_947095585.1 Nephrocerus scutellatus
AAAATTTTCATATACATAATTTGAGCAATAATGTCGTGACAATGATGTCCTGTAGGATTTCTTGTATTTCCGCCTCTTTGCCGAATTATTGAAAATATATTTTCGCATGGATCTTGATTGAACCGTGAGATTTTTATCAACGAAATTTGTTCATTTTTGTTTAAAAATTCGGCAGTTAGATTCAACACACCATTAATAGTTTCTAAAAGTCCAGAAAAACAATAAGCTTTTTTTGGGTACACCCTTTAATGGTTGCTATAAAATTTAACAACGGGCTATTATGGGCTATTTTCTAGTTTAAGAGCTTAGCAATTTGGATTTGAATCAAATTGTTTTTTACTATTTAAATCATCGGAGAGCATATCGAATTTACCACAAAAATGCATTGTTGCCAAGGTTTTATTTGGGCCCGAAAAATTTTAAACGCTTCGGAAGTTTTTATTCCAGCCGCCACACTACGGCTAAAAATCTGCGTAGCATAACCAAACTCAATTTTTCAAAATTGTTTGATTTTATAAGTGCATATGACAATTTTGTGCACATTATTGTGATAGAATATGTTTCGATCTCATACAATTCTTCCAATACTGACCAACTTTCAAAGTATGTATTTCCTTCTTTTTACACATCAGACGCGACTCGCGACACACGTTACATGCGGGATTGGAATCTGAAATTGAGCTAGATCATGCGAAAGGTGGTGAAAAACACCTCAAAGTAGTCGAAAATACAAACACGAGTCAAGTCAAGTTAAATAAAACTTTTTAAAAAGTATAAGTACCTATTGGGTAAATTTTGTAAACAATTTGTATGGGTGCCCCCCGACCCCGGGGCCCGATCGCTTTAAAGTTTTACAGAAAGTGATGTCCATCGAAGATACACAGCGTATAAAAATTGAAAAAAATCGGGTAAATTTTTTAAAAATTTGTATGGGAGCCCCCGACCCCTAGGCCCGAGGTGCCCGAAAGTATTGTCATGGGAAATACATATGTGCATATGTTTGAATACAATCGGACTTTAGGAAGTGTGTTAAAAATTGATTACAAGATTCTGCCCACCAGCTAGCCAGCCAGCCAGCCAGCCTTCTGGCATTTAAATTTTTTTTTGGGTATTTGATGAGCAAATAAATAATTTCTCAACAAACAAAAATAAAAAGAAACACGAACCTGACATACCCTTCTAAGGGTAGGACAACGATGGAGAAGGACGTGAGTACATTTATTTATACATACATATACTTATTTAATTAATTTTATTCTGAATTATTACCCATTTGCATTTTATATTCAGTTAAATTATTTTCTTTTGAATTTCTCTATTTTTTAAAATCTATTTTAAAATATACCTTGTAAAAAATTATAATATATATATATATATATATACATTAAAAATATATATATGTATATGAATGTTATTTCTTTTAATGAGTTGAATTTAAAATTTTTTTATTGTGATAAAGTCATAATTAGTATTTAATTTTTTAAAACTGTTGTGCGGTCGGTGCTGCCGACCATGATTGTTCGGAGGACACACCCTGTATGTGCTCCGCTATAACATGACGATCGACTATACTAGGCTCGCTTCCTTCCCTCTCTCTCTCTCTCTCTCTCTCTCTCTATCTCTATTTAACTACTCTCCTCTCTAGACCGACGAACGACGACGAAGACAACAGTTGACTAAAATGCTATTGGGGCTGTATTAGAAATAGAATGCTACATCTACTGACACAATTGGTTTTTTTCTACAGCTGAGAGGCTAAACTTATACTTTTATGCAATAGCATAGCATTGCGAACCCTTTGTGCAGATCTGACTTGGGTGAAGCTGGCTCATGCGTATTAGATTTAGAATTTATATTTATTTTTGTTTTAGTTGATCAGGTTTAGTAAATAGGAATTGCATTCTGGAGGCCACAAATGCTATAGGATAGCTATAGTCTTTAGCTTCGTTTTTTTGTTTTAATATAATGATTAGAGCTATTGTGGATCCAGAATGGAATAAGTTAGTAATAGGATGAACCCATGTGCCAGAGAGAGACCTACTTGCACTTGCGCTTTGGGATTTCCTTTTTATGTCTATCTCTTACTCTTCTTCTGACCTTTTTTTAAATTTTGACACGATTCCGCGCAACCGCGAACGTGTCGTCGTCTCCCCACCATTAGCAAAGCCCCTAGTGGAACCTCATATATAAATATGGCGCCCAATGAGAGTAAGAATATTCTTGAAAATTTTCTTTTTAAATTCATCTTTTAACTACAATTTTTCAATTTTTTTATCCTATCATCCTATTTGCCATTGACTTGATAATTAATTATTATCCTTTTAACAAGAATCAACTGGCATTTCAAAAGCAAAAGAATTTGAAATTCTGTATTTTCATATCCGCTTGATTGAAGAAGTTGTTAATAACAAGTTGGTCACATGCACAGTCCAGTATAGGGTTCGCGGCAGGCTGCCGATACAAAAGTACCGTGTTCTCGGTTCACTAGGAATAAGCTCGTTTTCCTATAGACACATCCTCGACATTAGAGCCTTCGCTTTAGTTGAGTTGTAGATTAGCGAGTATTTTTGGCCAGGCATGGCGACTGACGTACAAAACCTTATTAATTACTGCGAAATCTGTAAGTGTAGTAAAAGCACAAATAAGATTAATAGACCACCTATGGGCCAACGGTTGGACCACTTTAGCAAATTTGTTTTCCTAAAACCACTCAGGAAGGCAACCTCGAGTGAAGCGGTCAGATATTTAGAAGAATCTGTGTTTCACATATTTGGAGTACCCGAATATATGCATTTGGATAATGGCAAGAAGTTCGTTGCTGAATTGTTTATTACGTTTCTAAAACGATATGGTGTCAAGCATGTGAAGACAGCCTTTTACTCGCCACAGGCTAACGCATCAGAACGTGTGAACCGCTCCGTACTCCAAAAAGTACGTTCATATTTGGGTATTTCAGTAATGCTGCATTTTCTCTAAGAAGTGTTGCTCATGAAGCTACTGGTCTGGAACTATATTACGTGGTATTTGGTTTCCGAATGGAGCAAAACGGGGACGCGTTTAAAATTATGCGATGCCTTAAATAAGTAAAAAACTCAGACATTAACGTGCTTGAAATAAGGGACAAACAGCACCTTATACTTAGTAAAGTACTTCAAAATTTAAATATAGCTTAAGAAAAGGCACAAAAGATCTATAATACTAGGGAAATAAAGTATAAAGTTGGCAAATTGTCTATCGCCGAAACTTTAAACAAAGCTATAATGCAAAGCTAGCTCCAAAATCCATTAAATGTATCATCTTGAAGACCATTGGGAATTCTTTGTATGAGATAGGCAATTTGACGGGCCAGAAGACAGGAGTCTCCCATGCTAAGGATCTCTTTGCATATTAATATGCTGGTTAGCTTTTCATTAGAATTTTTCGTATTTTCAATTTAATTGTTAATTATATGCTTTATGTTGTATGTTATATATTACGTGTATATAAAAAAATGAAGCACTAGAGCATGATCTCAGGGAGAAGGCCCTTGACCCACGTTAAGAGTAAACCACGCTCGCGGGACTAATTGTCGGATGCACAAACTCCTGCGCACCTTTTTACGTTACATTTCCCTCGCGACCACTACAGAAATGAAGACGAACCTGTTGCGTACGCGTGTTACTGCTCAGAGCTGTATGGTATACTTTCAGGCATAATTCCGGTCAAGAGAGCCTTAAGTAAATACCTTAAACAACAACAAAAAAACAAATAAAAGGAAAGAGATATGTCGAAAATGGAGCCGACATAAGTTAATCGTTGATGTGTAGGAAATAGATCGAGGAGTATAAGCACGACCTTCATTGTGCTTAATGGGGTTTTCATTTCGTTTAGTTTGCAGAAAAAGAAAAAAAAAACTTCACCTTAAAAAGTCAGTGAAAAGTGAAAAATATATAACCGTAGGTTTGAAGTACCTGTAAAGAGTGTGCCTAATAGGGCAGAAACAACGAAGGAATACAAAATTTAAACAGTCTGATAAACCGCCACGTACTCGAGGTAAATCAATAATACCCAATCAAGAGTCAAAGCACAATTTCCGTTACTTCAGGTTGCTGTTACGTGCTGCGTAGGCGGGCACACTAAACTGCATGCAGAGAGCCTCGAGTAGGAAAAAATTTAACATGCTAGCTAATAAATATACATTTTTAATTTAAAACGTTTAAAACGATTATTGTGCGTAGTAGATTCCTTTGATCTGAAACAAATTGCAAACTCGCATTGAATTAATTTTTTTTGCGTTTTTTTTTTGATTTGTCAATGTTCATCCAGTTCTGAGCTATGTTTAAAGTTTCAAGTCTCTAGCTCAATGGGAAGTAAGTTTAAAACCAATTACAAAATTTCACCCGCACAGACAGACATACACGAAAGCTAGCTAATAAAAACGTTTTAAAAAGGAGAATAATACTTTTGTTTTTGATTTAAAAATTAAAATTTTTCTTAAAAACATCTTAATCACCTCAACCCAAAATTGCGGGAAGCAGAAGCTGCTGTTCTACGGTGGTCTATATTAGCGTGTATATAACAGTAGATCCAATAAGAGCTTCCGGATTTGAAATAAAGCGCATTAAAAATCAAAAATTGTATTTGTGACGTAAGTTCGGTTTATGACATTTAATGTCTGGAAATAATTTCTCTTAAATGTTGTCCGCGACTTAGATGATCCATTCTATGGGTCCAATTTTCGAGCACTTCCGTTCCCGTTCCGTTAATTACGCGTGTTATGTTCGCTTTTAATGCAGTAATCGATTGTGGTTTATCGATATAAACAATTTACATGTGCCATATGAGAGACCCAGAGCTTGAGAACGGCAACGATTGCGAATTGTGCGTTCAATTGGACGATTATGAACACCATAAAATGGTCGAAGAGCACGAAAACAATTTTTCACTGACCACTGATTTTTGAAATAAATTTCCATAATTTGTAAACGCTGTTCTCGCGTAAGTCTATTCATGGTGAAATGTCAATGAATACTGAACACAAATGTCATATGAACATGACAGTTGTCACGCATGAATTGCAATGAGAATCCCAAAAGAAAAAGAAAAAGTGGCAAGTGGGCTCAATTTAATTCCGTTCAAGTTGCAATCGACAGCAACCGTTCACGTACGCAATTACGTGTACCAAGGCTAGACTTGGAAAACACACAAATTGCGTTCAGCATTAAGACGTCGTCATCATCAATAGCAAAAAGTATAGAGACATCAAAAGGAACGAAGTAGAACAAAAATTGTTTATACAAAAATTAATGGGTTCCGCAATTGAAATGGTTGTACACTCAGTTGTGTGAGTGCATTCTTAATTTGTGTTTTGTATCATATTATATGATGAACTGGTTACGAACTCACACTGCTTCAAAGCTTAACTCAACTCAAAAAATTTTAGTAGTACTTCATACGTCGTTGTGTGCACGTCGAACCAACCATGCGCTGTGGCTGCTATGTTTTCACCAGCAAATGGGGAATTTCACCACAAAATCGAACTTACAAGAAAAAATTTTTTTTTTTAAAACTCTCTATATTAACTTCGCGTGCCCGTGGCTGGCGGACGGGCTGGCTGGCTGATCAGATTTTGTGATCAAATGTGACCCATTTTTTCCCGGGATCAGATGATTTCATGCTAAAGGGTGTTTTTTTGGGAGGTTTGTTTTTCCGATAGATGTCGTTTTATTTTATGACAGTTGTTTTGACAGCTCAAAGTGGCATTTCTACTCAGTATTGTTTGGCAAATCATTATGAAAAAAAAAAAAAAAAAAAAAAAATGACATTTGTGAAAAATAGTCGTGGTAGCCATATGCCAGAAATTGTGTTTAAATGTTAAATGCCAAAAAATTATCTACCAAATAAAAAAAAATTTTGGTCATTTCATAATTTTATATGTGTTTTATTCAAAAAAAAAATCGGCAACCTCTTAAAAAAACACGTTATATCTAACTATGGCTACCACGACTATTTTTCACAAATGTCATTTTTTTTTTTTTTTTTTTTTTTTTTTTTTTCATAATGATTTGCCAAACAATACTGAGTAGAAATGCCACTTTGAACTGTCAAAACAACTGTCATAAAATAAAACGACATCTATCGGAAAAACAAACCTCCCAAAAAAACACCCGTTATAATGGCTGTGTTTTGTGTGAGTTGTGCGCTGCTTGCTCTATGGGCAACGCTGCTTGCTTTACGTTTGGGGTTGTTTTGTTGTTGGGCTGCAGTGCTTCGTATGTGTTTTTATATTTCAGCATTTATAGTGGAATTCAGTACACTTTTGGTTATTAGAGAATTTATATGAACAATTTAAATTTGTATGGGTTGTTTTCATTAAGTTCTCTATATTAACTTCGAGTGGACGGTTGTCTGTGGCTAGCTGGGTGGCTGGTTAAAAATTGCGATCAATTCTTAACGCACTTCGTCTTTTCGGTGGCAATACTTTCTATTAAAATTAGGAAGTGATCCGGCCCCGGGTTCGAGGGCCTTTTTAAATTTACCCGATTTTCTTTAAATTTTATACACATGTGTATATCTGATGGACAACACTTGTTGTAAAAATTTGGTAAAGTTTGTGACCCGGGGCGGGTTGGGTCCCATAATTTTTTTTTAAAAAGTTACTCGATTTTCTTCAAATACACATGTGTATCTCTGATTACAGAATTTACAAAAAAAATTTTTATGGGTTTTTTTTAAGGTTCTCTATATTACCTTCGCGTGGGCGCCGTGCCTCAGTGGAGGGGCATGGCTACTGAGCAGGGGTTCGTGGTTCGAATCCCAGAAACACCAAAATATTTTTCACGGTGTCTCACCTCTCGCGAATGGGTGACAAACGTTTCGAGAGTTATAACTTGTCACGAAATGCTTCTCAATTCGCCGTTCGGATACGGCCTTAAACTGTAGGTCCCTTCCATTTGTGTCCAAAAATATACATTCAGAACACAAATGGTCGCGAGAATCTAGGCCTTGGACCGCAATGGTCTGTCGCGCCGAATATTATATTATATTACGCGACGTTCGCGTGTCCGGTTGTCGGTCGGTGGCTAGTTCGCAAAAAAGATCTGGTTAAAAACGAATGACTTGCTCATTCGTTCACTGAACTGGTTCGCAAATCGCAAACAACAGGTTTTTTTTTTTTTATTTAAACTTACTGCCTAGGTAAAACTCCCTGAATGACTTACGCTCCGGCAAGAAAGTGGGCTAAACCCTTTATTAAAATTAAAAATTAAATCGAAGAAATGTGATTTACAATATATCACATTCCTCACGTTTATAGCCGGTTTCGATTTATTTGCTCGGAATTCTCCCTGATTCATTGAAAAACCATACGGAAAAACTATCACGAAAATAAAACGACGCGAGTCCAAATGCTTTAATGAATGGAAAAATTCAAAAAAAAATTTGATCAAGAAAATATTACAAAAAAATGACATACGTGAACCTTCAAAATTCTTGGAACCTTCATTGAAAAAATTCGGTCTTTCAGGAACTAGCTGACGTCTTTCTTGAAGGCCAACAACTCGACAGTGAATTGTACCAGATTCTTTTGTAGTACCAGACCTAACAAACGAAAAAGGCACGTACAACTATCGAGTCGATAGGCTCAAACGCCAAACATTGAACCAATGATGAGCGAAAAAGGAACGACTTGCTCATTCCTTCACTGAACAGGTTCAAAAGTAACGACTTGCTCATACTTTCATTTCCTTTGTCTTGTTCTTATGTGCTTCGTTCGTAAACCAATCAATATCGAACTGTCGATCTAACCAGCGTATGATTTTCATGAGTGGGGAAAAGAAGGATTGCTAGTTGCTACATAGAAAAACCACTGAAAATGGAATTTGATTTACAAGAAATCTCTTATTATATCATTTTCAAATTGCACTCACATGGCAAAATTTTTTCCACGTGTAGCATTTTTTATATGAAAATCAAACTGTTTGACATCAGAATCAGTAAAATTGTTTGCCAGATTTTTAAATGTTATTTAAAACTAGTTTGGCACTTTTTATGTATTGTATATATAATTGTATATGCAGATTATAGCCCAAGTAAATATCTGCATAATTTTAATTTCGATCTGTTGTTTAGGTTTGACTGTATATGTTATAAGCAGAATAATATATTTTTAGGATCTCGGGCGAAAAAAGTAATTTTGGAATCCTGGTTTTTTGTATGCAAAAAAAAATGTTATTTTCTGGTTAGGTGTTCAAAGCAAATACTGCAACCAAACTGGAATTTATAATTTATTGCAAATAAATCGTTTTATGTATTTGGTGTATTAAACATTTGCTGAAAATGATAAGGTATAGATCCTCTGCTGACGGTTTTGCCCGTTTTGTTTATTTTGTCATTAACAAATTACCGACTGCGGCTATTACTAAAAAACGAATTACAGACAGTAAAAATTTTACTGATATTGACGGTAATAAAGCCAGATGTGACCTGTGTAAAAGTGAGCTATCATATAAAGGGAGAGACATTACAAACTTAAAGACACCTCACCAAGAGGCATCCTACGGTTACGGTTGTATTATCCAGCGCTTCCAAAAGCTGGCAAATAGAAGCATAGTAGCAGCAATTACAAGACGAGTCAAGCGAGAGTACAGCAACCGTAACCCATCCGACTTCATCATTGCTATTTGGACTTGCTAAATTAGCCAAAAGGTTTTTGGGAATCCCGGCGTCATCGGTTCCTTCGGAAAGTATATTTTTCAAAACGGGCCTTATTTTAAATGAGCGAAGGAACCGACTAAAACCCAAAAACCTAAAAAAAATAATTTTCCTTAATGGAAATATTAACTTTAAGTAGTTAGTTTTTTAATTTATTTTTATTTTAATATGGATATCTGCTTAACTCCTTAAATTATTTTTATAATATTATATTATTTCATATTATTTTAAGTTTTGAATTTTAATTTAATAATAATGTGTAAAATCCTATTCCCTATTTAATTTTTAAAATATAATAAAATAATATAACATTTATATTGCAACAGTTTTTCGTCGTTCGTTATATTTGTGTATTAGCTCTTGTCCCTTGTTCGTCGATTTTTCAACATAATCTAAAATAAATTTGTCTACTCATGACACATTCTCAGTTTCTATAAAACTAATCGACAGTCAAACTGGTTAATAACCTGGTTAAAAGAACTGGTTAATTGAACAATATGAGGATGAAAAACCAATTCGATCTTAGCAAATTAACTAAATTTGCCCATCACTAATTTCCGGTGACAATACTTTCTATTAAAATTTGGAAGTGATTTGTTTTAACAAATTTACTTAATTTTCTTTAATTTTCTTCAATTTTCTTCAAATTTTGTGAGCGATGTGCAGTATTCAATTTTCAGGGCTTTCAACAATTTAATAATTAATCCATGCTTCAAAGAACATGTTTTTATAGGTATTTATACTTTTTAAAAAGTTTTATTCATCTTGACTTGACTCCAGTTTATCTGTATTTTCACCTACTTGAGGTCTCTTTCACCCCCTTTTGCATGATCTAGCGCAATTTCAGATTCCAATCCCGCGTGTCGCAAGTCACGTGTGATGCGTAAAAGAAAAGAAATACATACTTTGAAAGTTGGTCAGTATTGGAAGAATTGTATGAGATCGAAACAAATTCTACCACAAAAATGTGCACAAAATTGTCATATGCACTTATAAAGGGTGTTTTTTTGGGAGGTTTGTTTTTCCGATAGATGTCGTTTTATTTTATGACAGTTGTTTTGACAGCTCAAAGTGGCATTTCTACTCAGTATTGTTTGGCAAATCATTATGAAAAAAAAAAAAAAAAAAAAAAAAAAAAAAATGACATTTGTGAAAAATAGTCGTGGTAGCCATATGCCAGAAATTGTGTTTAAATGTTAAATGCCAAAAAATTATCTACCAAATAAAAATTTTGGTCATTTCATAATTTTATATGTGTTTTATTCAAAAAAAAAATCGGCAACCTCTTAAAAAAACACGTTATATCTAATTGAGTTTGGTTATGCTGCGCAGATTTTTAGCCGTAGTGTGGCGGCTGGAATAAAAACTGCGAACGCGTTTAAAAAATTTTCGGACCCAAATAAAGCCTTGGCAACAATACATTTTTGTGATAAATTCGATATGCTCTTTGATACTTTAAATAGTATATATAAATATAAAATTTTCAAATCGTCGTTAAATTTTATAGCAACCATTAAAGGATGTACCAAAAAAAGCTTATTGTTTTTCTGGACTTTTGCAAACTATTAATGCTATGTTAAATCTCACTGACGAATTTTTAAACAAAAATGAACAAATTTCGTTCATAATAACCACACGGTTCAATCAAGATCCATGCGAAATTTTATTTATATTCATTCGGAAATACAAGAAATCCAACAGTACATCTTTTTAACAACATTATTGCTCAAATTATGTATATGAAAATTTTACAACCAACGCAGTGTTTTAACTACCAGAATGATAATGATGAAATTTTAGTGGAGTCTAGAACTATTTTCGGGATTCTGATGGATTTCAATTGCAAAATAACGATGCAGCAATCAATTCAGAAGTGCTGGAATAATATATTTTAACAATTTAAAAGATAAAATCATTAAAACGCTTCCTATTTTAGATTTATTTTCGGAAAAAATATTATGCTGGATATGTGGTGTTCCGTTTGAAATTAAGAATTAACTGTACGCATTGTGAAAGCAGACTTATAAAATCGGATGAGAAAATGAATCTTCAAATTGAGTCATTAATATTTTATAAAAATTATAAGAAAGATTCGGATTTTAGCTCACTTCATCCCCCTTCAGAAATTGTTACTGAAATAAGTAAAAATCATATAAAGATTTTTAGAAGGGTTTTCGACGAATCTCCTTACTATAAAAATATAAAACAAATTATAACTGACCAATGTGTGGAATGGACCAGGCAACACAAGTAATTGAATTGGTGGTTTGACGATGATTCAGAATAATTCTTGTGTTAATTCGAAAACACTGCAAATGAATTGTGAAATGTAAATCATTAAAAACGAATGCAACAAACAAATCGAGCCATAATTCTAGGAATAGAAAATCAAAATCTTATTTATACTGCAAACTTATTGGGATTCACTTCTTATTATTTTTTTACTAGATTTAACAATTTATCATCTTTAATTTCGGGGATGTCATTCTATTACTAACAAAAAACATATTCTTACGAAAAGTAGTTAGTAGATAATGGAAAACCAGTCCCAATATAAATCGCAATGTACATACTGCATACTAAAAATAAGTACTTTAAGTAGCATACTTTTAGGCTCTAGGATTATTTGAAATGTAACCGCCTGTAAGTTTCAATTATTATGTTCTGGTCAAAAATGTAGTCAAATTGGTTTTTTTAGAAGAACATGATTGAACATGTAGTTTATTTTAAGAAGATGTAATGATTCATCAAGTATTGTTAATTGTAAATAAGTGAATAAGGCTACAATTTTCTGGTTTTTTCTGGATATTTCTGTCTATAAGATTGGAAGTTTCTAAAAGCCTTTGATTGAGCATAAATAGAGGCATTAGGCCGAAGTAAGTTCTTATTAGGAATCCAACCAGTGCAGTTGAAAAGCTCTTGCAGAAATAGCAGTGAAGTACAAGTATTGTTGTAATAAGTGTTTTGTGTATATTTAAAGTTATCACCTGTGTAAATTGTGAACTTGTATTATTTTTACTGTTCGTTTATTAAAGTTGTTATTTATAAATTAATAGACTTGTGTTGTGTTTTATATGCAAAATCCTTTACGAGCTCGAAAGCCTGAATTTCGTAACAATTGGTGTCAGAAGTGGGATTTTGCAAATCGTGTAAATTGAGAGACAATAAGATTTTGCAAATTGTGACACAGTAAAATTTTGCAAATCGGAAACACTAAATTTGCAAATCGTTAGACAGTAATTTAATGGGTGATTTTGCAAACCAGTAAAAAAACTAAATGAAATTTTACAAACCGATAAACAGTAAATAATAAAATAAAAAGTGCAGTTAACATTAAATCCTATAGCCTCCAGGAGCTTAAAAAAGAGCTTGGAAGGCGAGGTCTTCTGGAAAAAAGCAAGAGTTATTTCTCCTAGTGCAACAAGTCGATAAAGGGGAAAAGCAGCAAGCCGGTGAAGTGTTTTCAATTAAGACGGAGTTAGTGGAGCGAAAAACGTTTACTTCGGAAGAAAAGGGTGGTGTGTCAAGCATGGAAGCGATTTTGCAAGTTCTAATGCAACAAATGAATAGCAAGTTTGACTATCAGAGAGAATAAATGCAGCGGCAAGGTAAACAATCGCACCAACTGAATCAGGAAAATAAACAAATGAATCTAGAATTGAATTCTAAGCTAAAGGAGAAGTTGGCCCAGCAGAAGCAATAATTGAATTCTCAAATTAGCGACAAGTTGGGCCAACAAAGTCAAGGTCTAAAGGAAGAATTAGATCGACAAAATCAACAATCGCAGAAACAAAGCCAGGAACTGAAGCAGGAATTTACTCGGAAAACCCAAGAACTTAATACCAAATATGATAAACCAAATCAGAAGCTGGAATCATTTAGAGGTGAAATAAGCGGAATTCAAGAAACGCTAAAAGGGGAAATAAATTGTGTTCGATTAACGCTAAAAAGTGAAATAAATGAAATTCAAGCAACATTTCAAGAAGAAGTAAAATCGCTCGAGACGAACATGACAGGAAAGGTAAGCGATCTGGAAAAAAAATTAAAGAGTTTGAGACCCGGTTGGACAGTCGTACCCAATTTGTCAGGGAAAGCCCTCAACAAAACAGTCCCAGAGTCATTCCAGAATCTTCTAGTAACCAGAAAGGAATTTTGAAGCCACCTGCGTTCGATGGCTACACAGCTTTTGAAAATTTCAAAGTCTAGTTTGCAGCTGCTGTACAACACAATAGATGGGCTGCTAAAGAACAACTAAATTCTCTAATCCTGGCGTTGCGGCGGCTGATGTATTGCAAATGATTTCAAATGCCGAGATAAGTTCCGGAAGAATATTGAAAGAGTTGGACTTGCGTTATGGACAGTCTCACACACCGGAGCTAAGCAAAATACAGCACCAGATGAAGAAACATCAGCGAGGAGAACGGCTTCAAGAATTAGAACGGGAGATAACTAAGCTAGCATGACAAGCCTATTGTGGGGTTCCGGCTGGTATCTTGGACGGATTGGCAGTGGATGCGTTCATCAATGCTATCCGAGATGAGCAATTAAAACTTCATTTGATGACAACAGCCAGAGGAAAGTCAATGAATGAAGTAGTGGCATCGGCTTTGGAATACGAAGCAGCTAGAGTTACTGATTAAGTTAGATTGCGCAAGTTGGAAACTGATGACATCACACAAATAGAAGCCCTCTTTGATGAGAAGATCAGAAAATCAAAGACTGGGCGCTTCCAGTACGATAAGAATTCAACAATGCTTTAGCATGTCAGAAACCTGGATATTTAATTTGGAATTGCAAGTAAGTGAGCACTGGAAACATGATGAGACAGCCTGTGAATGGTGTCGATAATCTAAAAAGATTACGGTGGATAAATGCACAACGTTTGAATAAGGTGAAGCGATCGTCTTGTAACAGCTTTGCAGGGCAAAGGCGGAAGAAGACAAAGGAATATCCCAGGGTCACAACACGCAGTAAAAATCTTGGCATTGATTGCAACAGTCTGGTTGTTAATGGCCTATTGGAGAGAAGACCTTGCGATTTTATTCTAGGCACAGGAGCTTCCAGATCAATTGTGAATTCTGAAACGCTATCTGGAGAGCAAGTAAACAGAGTGCATCACTACAAGTTGGGGACAGCTACAGGACAGGCTGCAGAAGTTAAGGGTGAACGTTTACTTACAGTCTAGTTTGGAGGATTAAGATTTCGACATTGGTTTATCGTTGCCCGAGTGGTCTAGAGTTTATGATGACGCACCAGATGTCACTTGATTTGAGAAAGCAAATACTGAGATGGCGTAATGTGGAAGTTCCGTTTATCATGACAGGCAATCACAATGGTGGATCATTCAGGAAGTGTTGTGTCCCCGAGTACAAACAAAGTAGAAAACCGAAAATCCAAAAGTTTTCAGTTGTTTCACGAATAACGGTCCAGCAGATGAAAGATGATATGACAAGAGAGCAGCTAAGGGAAGAACAAGAGCAGGATGATTCAATTGCTCCAGTACTTCGATGGATGAAGCAAGGAGAAAGACCAGAGTGGCATGAAAAGGCAACAGCAAGTCCGACAGTAAAAAGTTACTGTGCTCAATGGCAGTCATTGAGATTCAAAGATGGACTACTGGTTAGACAATGGGAATCTACCGATGGTCGGTGTAACAAATCAAAGGTAGTCTTACCAATGAATTTAATGAGCAAAGTTCTTCACAAAGCACACACTGGACCGCAGGAGAACACTTGGGAATTAAGAGGACACTCAATAAAGTAAGAAAATTATTATTTTTGGTCAATTGCCGCAAAGATGTCTAAAACTGGTGCCGAACATGTGCGAAATGTGCTGCAAAAAGAGAACTGCAACAAAGAGCTAGAGGGAAAAAGCATCGATACAAAGTTGTAGCGTCAATAGTTGGGCAAGATGCAAAGGATTCCGATCGAAGACCAATGGGGATCAATGTCCACAGAACAGTAAAGTAAAAAAAAAAAAAAAAAAAAACACGGAATCACCTGCGTGCGAACTATGACAAATTTCTGGAGGGAGATTTCGTTAGGCTATACAATTCAAAGACAAGACAAGGGAATCTACAGAAACCACAGCAAAGTTGGGAAGATTCCTACAGGAGCAGCAATGACGTTGTATATCAGATTCAACGAAACCCCAGATGTAAAAAGTAAGTTGCCCGCATCAACAGATTGACAAGTACAACATTAGAGGGAGTACTGAATCTGCTCGGGACGAAGAGAATTAAGATGTACCCCCACCGTTACGAAAAGTAGTTAGTATAAAATGGAAAACAAATTCCAATATAAATCGCAATGTAAATACTGCATACTAAAAATAAGCACTTTTAAGTAGCATACTTTTAAGCTCCAGGATTATTTGAAATGTAACCGCCTGTAAGTTTGAATAATTATGTACTGTTTTAACAACGTTTTTTTTTGTTTAATTTGTTTAACTGCAATGGTATTTGCACTTAAATTAGTCCAGCTTAGATAAGTTATTTTGTTTTAATATAATGATTAGAGCAATTGTGGGTCCAGGATGGAATAAGTTAGTAATAGGATGAACCATACTTGCACTTGCGCTTTGGGATTTCCTATTTTTTTCCTTTTTATGTCTATCTCTAACCCTTCACCTCCTACTTCTTTCCTTTTTTTTTAATTTTAACACGATTTTTTTGTTTCTGGAGAGGTGTTGCTGGTGTGTGACAACGACCACCCCTCCTGAGAGCTAGGTCGCGAAACCGCGAGTGTGTCGTCGTCTACACACCAGTAGCAAAGCTCGTAGTGGAATCTCCAATATAACACGTTCCTACGGTGTTCAAACGAATCTATTGATTTCGCTATGTTTTATGTTTTAACTCACGGCTTTGTATTCTATCCAGCTGATGCAAGGCTTTTTAAATGCACCAGACCAGATATGACAATTATACTCAAGTTTATGGCGATTAAAAGCCCTGTGATTAGTAGCAAGATCAGAGGGAGTGAAATATTTCTTTATTTCATTTTTTGGCGAAGGTGAATATGTGGTCATTTCAATGACGCGTGTCGTTAACGCACATACCGAGAATTGCAAGTTTTTCAGTTTCCTCGATGCAAGTGCCATTCATAATAATAATGGCATTTGATTTTGGAATCGTTAAATTCTCTCGATCTACATTAACATACTTTTTTTTTAAATCATTTATTTAATCCAAATTATTAACAATATACAACTATGATTAGTAAGAAAATAAAGAAACTTACACGCTATATTAGTATACCATTATAAACGACCTGATAGCGGTTCTCATTATATACGATTTTTTTTCATCTAACAATAAAATTTTTTTTATTTTACTATTACTTGTGCATTCTAATTTTTTTTAAGGAATGGTTCCACTGTTCGGTGGGATATACCATCAAATCATCAGTACAACTTTGTCCACGAAATCCGTACTGCCAGTGGCTAAGGATTTCGTTAGTTTCAAAATATTTCACGAGCTGAAAAATTTATCAGTGTTTCTATGACAATGGAAAGAATGGATGTAAGTGCTATTGGTCGGTACGAAGAAGAGGACGACGACTCGCCTTTTTTGCGTATGGGCTAGAAAAAGGCTGTTTTTCAACTTCTCGGAAAAAGTCCAGAAGAATAGAATATATGGAAAAGCTTATGCAATGGTAATTCAAGCTTTGAAACACCTCTTCAGAACTAAAGACGAAATACGATCTGGCCCAGCGGATTTGTTAGTGTTTAGATCGTTTAAAACTGGCAACTGCACGAGCACGAATGTCTATACGAAAATCTATACCATAGAATGTTGATTACTCGGAGGTGCAGGCGGCAGCAATTCACAATCTGGAAGCGTGGGGCTAGCTGCAAAATGCGCAGCAAACAGATTGAAATTTATTCGGTTTTCCTCAGTAGGATTTACTTTAAAAAACCGAACACCTCTCTAATTCTAAAAGCCTCTTAAGAGATCGAGTCATACTATTCATCTTCCTTTAGTTTAACAGACTTTGGTTTGACCTGAAGAAGATAAAGTGTCTTATACCAATAAAGATGATGTTTGTAATGGCATCAGCGGCGGCATAAACGTTGCTATCGCGAAATAATAGCGGCCAAGTAATACGAAGCGTTTTCTCTAAATGCGTGGTTTATCAACGAGAAATTAGCTAATACTACAAATTAGTCTTATGAGCCTATGGCGATAAAACATAACAAATAAAAAAAACGGTGTAATGATCAGAATAAGAGGTAAGGAACAAGTTAAGAGTGTTCGTGGAATGGTTTGCAATGTCAGGTAGCCTTTTAGGCTCATTTACAAGCTGAGTAAGCTTATTATTTTCAGCGAATATCTCAACACTCCTTCCTTTGGGTCATGTCTGACCAGAATAGCGAAGCCACCTTGAATTGTGTACATTGAAATCGCCCGCAATAACGATTTATTTTCAGTGAAGCGATATTTTGTGACAATTCTTAAAATTGAATCAGGCAGTGCATCAAAATCGATTTGAGTTGAAACATTGTCTAAGTTGGGGCTTCTATATATAGTACAGTAGTGTATGTTACGCTTTTGTACCTACACTTTGAGCCATATGAAATTAAATTCTGAATTGGAACATTGTCCTAATTGAGGTAGAAGTTGAATTGCAACATCACTATGGACATAAATCGCGAGTTCGCGTTGGGGGAAAAATAGGGGCACTAAGTTATACCTACGCTATCACTTCCAAATTTTTACAAAAAGTGTTTTTCATTGGAGATACACATGTATATAAAATTTGAAGAAAATCGGGTACTTCTTTTTATAAAATTTGTATGGGTGCCCCCCGGCCCCGGGGCCCGATCGCTTCTAAATTTTTACAAAAAGTGTTTTCCATTGGAGATACACATGTGTATAAAATTTGAAGAAAATCGGGTACTTTTTGTAAAATATTTGTATGGGAGCCCCCCGACCCCGCGGCCCGAGGGGCCCCAAATTTTAATAGAAAGTGTTGTCATGGGAGATACACATGTGTGCAAAATTTCATTAAATTCGGGCCTTAGGAAGTGGGTTAAAAATTGATCACATTTTTTGGTGTGCCAGCCAGCCACAAACAAGTGAAGTTAATATAGAGAATTTAAAAAAGAAGTTAATTTATGAAGTAATCTAGATGTGCCATGATGAGCACAATATCCAACTTTATAGTGCTTTATCTTCTACTTGGTTGTTTTTCACGGTTTTATGTTGACTATATCCAAAATAAATCACGATGAAAAAGAATAGTAATGTGTAGTTTCAAAATCCTCAGTTAAAACGAGTTATAATTAACCATACTCAATAATCAGCACATTTATACATACTCGTAGTTATATAATTCTATTTTAATTGTATTAATTTTTTTTAAATTTTTATTAAACTTGCCTTGACTCCTGGTGGTCTGTCTGTTTTAACTTCTTCGTTTTTATAAACTTTTATACCTCATATAAATCTGAGCAGCTTAACAATTATGTTTTCAAGCGTATTTTATGAATTTTAAAAAAGAATTAATTCTTTATTATTTATTTATAAAAAAACACATTGGAAATTATTGTCTTAATAATAGACTTCAATGTAATACAATTTATAAAACAAATGCTAATTAACAATACTGCACAACAATACTGGATTGAATATTAAAGAATACTGATCATCTCTTATTCTAAAGTGTTGTCTTATATACTATTCGTTGAGTGATCCAACTTGTGTTTTTGGTTGTGAAATAGTTTTGGACTTTGAACTTGTTTACGTCTTTGAAGGAGTAAACACGTTATTTTCTTTACTTTTGGTCTTGAATGAATATTAAAAAGTGTATTGAATATATTCGTCGTAATTGACCATCTGGTGTTTTAATTATACGATTGACCTTGAATTGAAGATGTAAACATGTTGACAGAATTCGCATTGCAAGATAAGATTGGCCTTGAATATTATAGTGGTAAACAAGATATGAATGTTCAGATTTAAGGGGTGCGTGCTTTGGATATATGATGATTAATATAAGTAATATAAGTTGGATCACGCAATTACAGTTATGAATAAATGATGAAATATGGAATAATTCATATGATTGAAGTGGTTTGTATGGTGCTATTTTCTATGTTAACACTTAACCTCATGGGTCATTTCTGAGATCTAGCGTCTGGCGTGTGGTGCGTCTGACGCGTAAGAAATGGGGTTGTTTAACTTCTCTAAGGTTCTTTTTAGCCAAATTTAACACGTATAAATAAAAGGTTGTACCGAAGGTTTTTTGTATTTACTTGTTTTTACTTAACTTTACAAGGTAAGAGGAAAACCTATTAATGAGGTAGATTGATGTTTCTGCCTTCTGCTTTATGATTTAAATTAATTTATGTGCTAATCACCTTCTTTGTTTTACATAATAGTTTTACTAAAATGTAGATTGTATCAGAAATAACAAAATTTTTTATTTTACTTTTTAGAAAAATGTTACAGCAGTTTTACATATTACTTATATGCGCTTCAATGTTGAATACTAGTAATAATTGGAGAATGAATCGAAGTAAGTAAAATGGGTTGGTATTTTGTATAGTTAAAATCAGAGTAATTTTTATTTTGTTTATATTATGCGATACTAAGGTTAACATTAAATGAATTGAAATAAAAATGCGATAACAAGACTACTAAACAATAATAAAACTTAGCTAACAAGTAGTCAATGATAACATATAATTTCTATGTAAGGAGCTTGCGGTTAACCTGAGAGATGGCTGGGATAGCTCAGCCGAGTCAAAGATCCATACAAGAAAATTCGAGAGTTTCAAGTTTGACGATATGATTTCGTTTTATTTCTCATAAAGTACTTAACAACTAATCTTGTAGCTTTTTCGATTTGCAGGGTATAGTTAAGATTTCTCTCAAGTGGTTTTGGTTTGACGTTATATTTGCAAACTATACCGGGGGTACGGTTTAATTTTGCGTTTTAACTTGCCAAATATACACATACATACTTCGCAGCTAATTATAATGTCTCGCGGTCTCACAAGCAATATTCAATGCTACTTATTTCTCACACATAGCTAATTGTACTGTATTTCGGCATAGATTAACTTAAAATATACGATGTTATTTCTGAAACTGACTGATCCTCAAAAAAAAACAGAAAAGAGAAACGTAAACGTATTATGCAGTAGTAGGCTGCGGTCAAGAATTCAGCCGCTGCAGAGTTTATGCTGCATGTTGGTGTTAACAGTAACTAGAGTAAATAACTCTTCGATCAATTACAGAAATGAGAGAACCATGCAAAAGAAATTTAATAATGAATAATTGGTCTGCATGTTTCTTCGATGCTCGTACGAGATCATAAGCATGTGCATAACGAACTTATCAACTAAGTCTGAAAAAAAATCAAACGAATCTAGGTTAAGCCCGTATGACACTACAGGGCTCGTCACGAGCAAAGCTTATTTGCGTATTTTATTATTGTGTCATTTTGACATGTTTTCTGAATGGTTCAAATTTTTTAATAACAGCAACTCACAATAATAACAAACGTCAAAATACACACACTCATAAGTTGTTTATTTGTGTAAACTTTTCTGTAGATTTGGTTGTGCTTCATAAAATTAAAATTATTAAATTTTAATAACAAGAATGGACAGTAAAAAAATAAATTAATTAATAATTTAATTGAGTACGCTCAATTTGAACTTGAACTACTGAAATCTTCGGGTAAGTTTATTTTCTTTTATGAAATATGTATTATGTTGCCTGATTGTTCTAGATGAAATCATCGATGATATTTATTATGAGGAGGATATAAGCATTGTAGTAAATTACCAATATGCGTTTCATGAGGAAACGTTGTCTAATTTGGACGAAAACCGATTTAAAACATTCAACATTATTTTGAACCTAATTGAAGACCATGATGTATTTTAAGGGGAGTATTCAAACTTGCAATTTTCTCCATTTTTTCAACTAGCTTGGGTGTTATTTAGACTGGGATCCAATGGAGATAATGCTTTAAAAAAATTGCTAAAAAATTGCTGCTTTGTTTGATATTGGTGATGGTGGTACACTACAACAAGTACAAGTACATATGAAGCACAAATCTACAGAAAAATTTACACAAATAAACAACCTGTGAGCGTGTTTATTTTTGACGTTTGTTGATTATTATGAGTTGCTATTGTTAACAAATTTTAACCAATCAGAAAATACGTCAAAAATACACAATAACAAAAGGTATAAAGATATCAAGAGGAACGAAGTAGAACGAAATTGTTTATACAAAAATGAATGGGTTCCGCAATTGAAATGGGTTGTACTTTCAGTTGTGTGAGTGCATTCTTAATTTTATATGAAGATAATATTATATGAAGAACTGTTTACTCACATTGCTTTATAGCCAGTGTTGCTAGTTTGGGGGTTTAGGGGATTTAAGATTTTTTTTTGTTGGAAATCTAGGGGGAGAAAATATTTAGGGGAAAATGTGGGATTTTTTTTTTTAATTCTATTTTTGTTAGTATTTTATAATTTTTTCGTTCTTGGTTATATGAAATGAAACAACTGTTTTGCCCAACACCAACACAACACCTGAAAGCATTATTTTAGTTCAATTTAAATATGTATATGTAGTATGCATTGCCATATTCTTAGAGAGGTGCCAGTGTATTAGTAAGCCACTGTTTAGGCGTACAATACAACACACACGCTACACGCACTACTGCCTTGGCGAAAAGTCCACATTTACGACGACGACGACATCTCTCTTGTCTCTTGCCAATTTGTAGTGATGTGCGAAATTGGTTAATTTGCTAATCTAGATCGATTTGGCTTTTTTTCCTGATCTTTTAACCAGTTTATTAACCAGTTTGACTGTCGATTAGTTGTACAGAAATTGAGAATGTGTCATTAGTAGACAAGTTTATTTTAGATTATGCTGAAAATCGAAGAATTAAATAAGGAATTTCAAATAATTTTTACACATTATTATTAAATAAAAAACTATAAAATAATTTAATGTAAAAACTAAAAAGGTTTTCCTGTTTTTTCATTCATAAAATGACTTTTGACCATAATTAAGAATTTCCAAGATTTTCCTGTTTTCAGTCAAAACCTTCTCTATAGTAAGCCCAACTGTTTCGATCATACGCAGACACATGCTTAGAAATATCCCAAACGTTTTTGTATTGTTTATCAACTAAAGACCAAAATCCATATAATATTTTTTTGTTTCCCACTACTACATCTTACGTTTGTCGCTCTTTGCGACTGCCTATTTTTTGTACACTGTATTCACATCCCACAAACACAGACGCGTTTGGGATTGGTTTACAGCATTAGTATGCGTACAGTTGGGCTTTCTATAGAGAAGGTTTTGTTTTCAGTACAGTATTATACACCAAACACCAACAAATAAAATGTTTTATTTGCAATAAAATATAACTTCCAGTTTGGTTACAATATTTGTTTCAAACACCAAAACATAAAATAAATTTTTTTTTGCATACAAAAAATTAGGATTGCAAAAAAAAATTTTTTCGCCCGAAATCCTAAAAATTTAGGATTCCTCTTATAATACATACTGCCAAAAACTAAACGACCGATCGGAATAAAAATTACGCAAGTATTTAAAATGAGCTATAATCTGCAGATACAATCTATATATATATAAAAATGAATGTTTGTCTTTATAGAATCGTCAACTATGCCACTGTCATTCCAATGAATTTTATATATTGCCGTGACAGTTCATGCTGATTTGAATTGAAACAAAAACAGCGAACGAATGATGACCTTTCGATTTGTGGGTGACATAAGAATTTATGTAAATTGTGAAATTCCCGCTAGGTTGCGCTGGTGTCGTTTTTTTACCGAAAATTCTTATTGTTGGAACGATTTGGCTCAAATTCACACCATATAATATTTAAATAAAAAGAAAGTCGTTGTAAAAATTTGGACCCGATAGGTGGCGCTAGGGTGGAAAATGTAGTTTTCCCTGTACATATATGATCTTCATATAAAGAATATTCAAACAAGTGTACATTTTTTGCCAGTATTAGTTAGTGGGGTGTCAGTGAGCGGTGGTCAGTGGGATGGGACAGCCGGGAAACACCGGGTATTTCTGCTAGTTATTCATAAAACACATAAAAAGTGCCAAACTAGTTTTGAACTACAATTTAAAATTTGGCAAATAATTTTACTGATTATGATGTCAAAAAGTAGCTTTACATTTTAAAATTACAGCTACCAAAGAAAGATGCTATACAGCTAAAATGCTTAGCCAGCTGTTCCAAGCGGATGAAAATAAGTTATATTTAACTTTTTTGAAACACATTTTAAA
This sequence comes from Nephrocerus scutellatus, assembly GCA_947095585.1. Taxonomy (NCBI): domain Eukaryota; kingdom Metazoa; phylum Arthropoda; class Insecta; order Diptera; family Pipunculidae; genus Nephrocerus; species Nephrocerus scutellatus. The sequence goes on from OX352764.1 coordinate 50,599,924, forward strand.
AAAGGTAATTAATGTGAACAAACTTTTTCAAGGAGAAAATGTTGATCCCTTAAAGCTGTTCGAGGATTTGAATGAGCTTGTATACTCCATTCGTCATATGATCGGTCATTCTAGTTCCCTAAGCCAGTGCCCAAAAAAATCGAACACAAAACTTTTATTTCGTACCCCTTTTAATGGCAACTAACTGTATTCATTTTGGGTTATATTTTAATGAATTGTCATCATCAATACAAAAAGACCACTTAGAAGACATTAAAGAATGATGCAAGACATTTTTAATTAGTCTGAGCAAGAATTTGCAGAAGCGACAGCCGGATAATTTGCATCTGTTGGACAAGGCTTCGATTTTTTCTCCCGAGAATGCCACTGCTCAAATTAAACCAGAAATCTACGAACTGGTAATGCATTTTCGACGCATCTGTGAATTTGATTCTATTGTGCAGTTGGTCGAATATAAATTCTTCGGAGAGTTTCTGAGATGACGTTTATAATAAAACGGATGCTGCTGGTGGCAACAACACTTTTATCGCTTCTATTTTCCAATGCCAGTGTAGAAAGGGCCTTCTCTATCCTTAGTATAGTTAAAGACAAATTAAGAAACAGAAAGAACATCGAAACGGCCGATAGTAGTTTGCGCACAAGATACACTCTGCATGTTGGATCGGGATGTAACAATTTTAATCCATCGGACCAAATGGTCAAAATGTTTACATCCGATCAAATTTACAAAAACAAAAATGAAGACGATGACGACATTTAAATTTTCGGACTATTTTCTGAAAATTAATTATTTTTTCTTATTTATTATTTTAAAAATTAGACCACTTAGAAGACATTAAAGAATGATGCAAGACATTTTTAATTAGTCTGAGCAAGAATTTGCAGAAGCGACTGCCGGATAATTTGCATCTGTTGGACAAGACTTCGATTTTTTCTCCCGAGAATGCCACTGCTCAAATTAAACCAGAAATCTACGAACTGGTAATGCATTTTTGACGCATCTGTGAAGATCCCGATGCCGCACTTCGAGAGTGGAATTTGATTCTATTGTGCAGTTGGTCGAATATAAATTCTTCGGAGAGTTTCTGAGATGACGTTTATAATAAAACGGATGCTGCTGGTGGCATCAACACTTTTATCGCTTCTATTTTCCAATGCCAGTGTAGAAAGGGCCTTCTCTATCCTTAGTATAGTTAAAAACAAATTAAGAAACAGAAAGAACATCGAAACGGCCGATAGTAGTTTGCGCACAAGATACACTCTGCATGTTGGATCGGGATGTAACAATTTTAATCCATCGGACCAAATGGTCAAAATGTTTACATCCGATCAAATTTACAAAAATGAAGACGATGACGACATTTATATTTTCGGACTATTTTCTGAAAATTAATTAATTTTTCTTATTTATTATTTTAAAAATTATATTATTTTCAAACTTAATTGCATTTTCTACTTGTTAAAAATAAAATGAAAAAAAAATACAGAAAAAATAAAAAACATGTCGTTTTTTTTTTAAAGTACCAAATCTGGTGGTTTCTAAGATTTTTCTGATGGGGGGGGGGATATATTGAGCGTCTGGCAACGCTGTTTACAGCTTAACTCAACTCAAAAGAAAAAAATTTAGTAGTACTTCGTACGTCGTTGTGTGCACGTCGCACCACCACAAAATCGAATCTCCAATTAGAGAATTTACAAAAAAATATATATATATTAACTTCGAGTGCACAGTTGTCTGTGGCTAGCTGGGTGGCTGGTGGAAACTTGCGATCAATTTCTAATACATTTCCTAAAGCCCGATTTTCCTAAAAGTGTACACATGTATTTCTGGTGGCAATACTTTCTATTCAAATTAGGAAGTGATCCGGCCCCGGTTCGGGGGCTTATTTAAATTTACTCGATTTTCTTTTAATTTTATACACATGTACTTTTTTAATTTTTATATGTTGTTTTTTTAGGTTCTCTATATTACCTTCGCGTGCCCTGTTGTCGGTCGGGTTGCTGGCCGGTGTAATCTTGCGATAAATTTTTAACCCACATCCATGTGCACATGTGTATTTCCGGTGACAATACTTTCTATTAAAATTTGGAAGTGATTGGGCTCCCATACAAATGTTTTAAAAAATTTACCCGATGTTCTTCATTTTTCTTTAAATTTTGTTAGCGATTAGTATAATTTTGTTAGTATTAAATTTTCAGAGATTTTCAACAATTTAATAATTAATCCATGCTTCAAAGAATATGTTTTTATAGGTATTTATACTTTTTAAAAAGTTTTATTTAACTTGACTTGACTCCTGTTTGTCTGTATTTTCGACTACTTCACCACCTTTCGCATGATCTAGCTCAATTTCAGATTCCAGTCCCACGTGTAACGTGAGTCGCAAGTCGCGTGTGATGCGTAAAAAAAAGGAAATACATACTTTGATAGTTGGTCGGTATTGGAAGAATTTTATGGGATCGAAACAAATTATACCACAAAAATGTGCACAAAATTGTCATATGCACATATAAAACCAAACTTTTTGAAAAATTGAGTGTGGTTATGCTACGCAGATTTTTAGCCGTAGTGTGGCGGCTGGAGTAAAAACTGCCAGAGTTTAAAAAATTTTCAGACCCAAATAAAACCTCGGCAACAATGCATTTTTGTGATAAATTCGATATGCTCTTCGATGCCTTAAATAGTAAAAAACAATTTGATTCAAATCCAAATTCCAATGCAACTAGAAAACAGCCCATATAAAATTTTAAAATCGTCGTTAAATTTTATAGCAACCATTAATGGGCGTACCCAAAAAAGCTTATTGTTTTTCTGGACTTTTGGAAACAGTTAATGGTGTGGTAAATCTCACTGACGAATTTTTAAACAAAAATGAACAAATTTCGTTCATAATAACCACACGGTTCAATCAAGATCCATGCGAAATTTTATTTATATTCATTCGGAAATACAAGAAATCCAACAGTACATCATTTTAACAACATTATTGCTCAAATTATGTATATGAAAATTTTACAACCAACGCAGCGTTCTAACTGCCAGAATTATAATGATGAAATTTTAGTGTAACCTTACAACTATTTTCGGGATTCTGATGGATTTTAATTACAAAATAACGATGCAGCAATCAATTCAGAAGTGCTGGAATAATATATTTTAACAATTTAAAAGATAAAATCATTAAAACGCTTCCTATTTCAGATTTATTTTCGGAAAAAATATTATGCTGGATATGTGGTGTTCCGTTTGAAATTAAGAATTAACTGTACGCATTGTGAAAGCAGACTAATAAAATCGGATGAGAAAATGAATCTTCAAATTGAGTCATTAACATTTTATAAAAATTATAAGAAAGATTCGGATTTTAGCTCACTTCATCCCCCTTCAGAAATTGTTACTGAAATAAGTAAAAATCATATAAATATTTTAAGAAGCATTTTTGACGAATCTTCTCACTATAAAAATATAAAACAAATTATAATTGACCAATGTGTGAAATGGACTAGGCAACACAAGGAGTTTAATTGGTTGTTTGACGATGATTCAGAATGCTGTAATCACCATAAAATAATATTTGCTGCGTTGCTTTGGCAAAGCCGGCTTGGCTTTACAAAACAACAGCTTTTGGCTTTACCGCCTTACGGTGAGCACCAGTACTATAAAATGGCTTTAGTTTCCTTAATTGCTGCGTTGCTTTGGCTAATACAGCTTGGCTTACAACAACAATCGCATAAGCATAAAGCCGAAAATAAATCCAAAAAGTTTTTAGGATTTATAGCTGAAGCCATTTTTTAGTTATAGCGCTCACCGTAAGGCGGTGTTTTTTGTTTAACACACATAACAATTTGTTAGCTTTGTAAAGCTAAGCTGGCTTTGCCAAAACAACGCAGCAAATAATGCAGGACATTTTTATTTACTTCGGCTACATGTCGCTTTATCACCGCCTTACAGTGAGCGCTATAACTATAAAATGGCTTTAGTTTTAAATCCTAAAAACTTTTTGGATTTATTTTCGGCTTTATGCTTATGCGATTGTTGTTGTAAGCCAAGCTGGATTAGCCAAAGCAATACAGCAATTGATTTTTATGATCCTTGTGTTAATTCGAAAATGGTGCCAATGGATTGTGAAATGTAAATCATTAAAAACGAGTCCAACTAACACGTAACGAAACACGAACGTTGCAAAATCGAGCTCTAGAATTAAAAGGAACCTTCGATTAAAAATCCTGCAATAATTCTAGGAATAGAAAATCAAAATCTTATTTATACTGTAAATTTATTGGGATTAACTTCTTGTTATTTTTTTACTATATTTTACAATTTATCAACTTGAATTTCGGTGATGTCATTCTATTACTAACAAAAATCATGCCTATAAAAACATATTATTCTTTGAAGCATGGATTAATTAATAAATTTTTGATAAGCCCTGAACATTTAATACTGCACATCGCTCACAAAATTTGAAGAAAATTTAAGAACATCGGGTAAATTTTTTAAAACATTTGTGTGGGAGCCCAGTCACTTCCAAATTTTAATAGAAAGTATTGTCATCGGAAATAAACATGTGTACCATTTCAGGAAAATCGGGCTTTGGGAAGTAGTTTAAAAATTGATCGAAAGATTCCACCAGCCATCCAGCCAGCCACAGACAACCATGCACGCGAAGTTAATATAGAGAATTTAAAAACTGAAAATTTTATTGTGAATTCTCTAATCGGAGATTGAATTTTGAGGTGAAATTCCCCATTTGATGGTGAAAACATAACAGCCACAGCGCATGGTTGGTGCGACGTGCACAGAACGACGTACGAATACGAAGTTCATTTTTGTATAAAAAATTTTTGATCTACTTCGTTCCTCTTGATATCTCTATACTCTTTGCTTTTAGTCGGCTGCATTTTTATACTTACCGGCGTCGGTTCTCCTCATCATCTTTAACAGTGCGCGGCCAATTAAAGTAAAATTGGCGATGCCAATTTGTGCTTTCGAAATTTAACTTAACAAAAACTATGAAAAAAAACTTTTAATACTTACCTGCGGTGTATAATTATGAAAAGTACTGATGCGCAGCTAATTTTTATCAAGCCGCATTTAATTTTTTCTGAAAAATAAAAAATTAATAATGTAACCTGTATATTTTAGGATTTAAATATTGTTTAGTATTAAGATGGTATATTGGTAACGCAGCAAATATGCAACTGCATTACCGATAATGAATTGTCAAAATGATAATTGTCAGTTGTTGCGAGAGATACGAGACCGTGTGCACGTACTTTGGCGAAGTGAATAAAATAAATTAATAATTCTAAATAATCGGATTTAGTTTTACTCGTTTCAATAATAATGAAAGAAAAGTTCCACCGACCAAAGAAAGTTTTAGAACGTTCACAAATGTTCGAGATCATTTTTGTACAGTCGCATTTTTATACTTACAGGCGTCGGTCCTCCTCATCATCTTTATCAGTTCGCGGCCACTTCAAGTAAAAATGGCGTTGCTCATTTTGTGCTTTCGAAAATTTAACTTAACCAAATGTTAAATTACTATAAAAAAAAATTTTAATACTTACCTGCGGTGTATAATTCGTATGCAACGGAAGAACAAGGAGGAGAGAGAGAGAGAGAGAATTACACCAGTAAGCTCATTTTAAATTTCTTTAATTGATTTTTCTTGTTTCGGTTGTTGATATATATTTTATTTAGGTTATCTATGATTGTTCCCCGAAGGAAACGTGAAAAGATTATCCGTGCGCTTGAACAAGTGCTTTATTTATTTAGTAATTGCGTTGGAAATTCGGAATGGCTCCGTTTCCCTAGGGTAATTCCACAGTGGTATAATACAAATCCATATTGACATAAATACTTCTTTTGTGCTAGTATTCGCACTTGACCTCTCTTGATTTTCATTATATGAAACAACTATTTTACTTTAAATTGTGAGCAATCACTTATTATCTACCAGCTTGCGTTTAAAATCGCAGTCAGATGGTTGTCCGACGTAGTTTTGATGGTCCTAAAGAGCTTAATTTCCCCACCTAGTTGTTAAATCTTGAGCCGCGTGAGTGCCACATTTACAAATTCGACATCGATGGCAGCGCAGAAAGTGTGGTCACCACCTGCCAACACGTCTTCCATAACTATTGTTTAGCCGAAATTTTTAAGAGTTCCAAAGTTTGTCCCCAGTGCAATCAGCCGACTTGCGTCACGGCAATAAGTTGACTTACAACGTTCACAACACCCGCAATAAAACGAAAAGAAAACCCCCACTTCGACCTACAGTTAACACGGAGAAGGGTTAGCGGGTCGAACCTCAGGTAGCGGTTGAAGGGTTAGGGCAAAAGCCCAAAGACTTTGGTGCCGCGGAGGCTCGCACGCTCGTTTCTCTACCTGGCACTTCGGGTGGCCAAAGTCGTAGGGACTTAAACCTAGTCTCGAAAATACAACGAGTTGTGAATGAATCCATAGATCCGATCCAAGGATCCATAGTGCAATAGCTCTCGCACAACCTGTCGCAACTTATCAAATCAAATGATGAACGATGCTTTGGAAGATTAAATATACAAGAAAGTAAAAGTAGAGCTCAGGAAGTGTCACCAAATACACCAGACTTTTTATGGCCACAGGACATGCCTTTCGAGCGCAGGGATCAACAGTCCCAGCCTGCCTACCAAATAAGTTCTACTTGAGCTGGCATTTCCAATTGGAGGAGATCATCCGAGGGCTTGAGGATTGATAACTTCATTTACCAGCAGAGCCTGGATGGAAACTTTAGGTTTATGTGCAAAAACACCAATCTTTTGTTTAGGGGCAGAGCTAACAGGTGGTTCCTGAAGTTCCATCGGTCGCATATGTTCTTTTTTTAGGATGAATTGATAGACAATCTACGGCAGCAAGATAAAGATAGCCGATTCCCTGGCAACACTTTTATGGGTTGTTTTTTTTATATTTCTTTTTTCCAGCTCATGTAAATTGAGATTTTTATTATTTTACGTTTATAATAAAAAAGTAATAAAAAAGTATTTAAATTAATTTTTTTTAATGGATTAGTTAATTTTAATTAACTCTTTAATTACTCACGAAACCCTCAACTTAAATTTTTTTTATGATACGACCTTTTATTAAAAAAGACTTGTTCGTCGTATCGCTGTGGATCGATTGCCTGGTTGTGTTGTTGACCGGAGTATTTATATTCTTCTACGAGTCCTATTGTGTTTGGTGTTGATAAGGGTGTTCTTGAGACGATGCGTATGTTTTTGTATTGCATTCCAATACTCAAATGTCGGGTGATAATTTATGGTTTTATTGCTTCCAGATGGTCCGGTTGTTTTATGGATGCGTTGAGAGTCACGTATTCTTTTTGTTGGTCATCTCTTTAAGCGGAGTGAAGGTTCAATGTGTTAACTTCCCCCATGGTTAAGAAAATATTGTCCCTATATTTATGGTGATTGTGTGTGCACTTTGTTCATGATGTCTCGGAATTGTAGGCTTAAGTATTTGTCTCTAGTGATGAAGGGATGTCTTTGTTTTTAAATTTTCTATATTAACTTCGCGTGCCCGTGGCTGGCTGACTGGCAATACTTTCTATTTGAGAGTGATCGAGCTGCGGGTTCGGGCGGCTCCCATACAATTTATTTTTCTATATAGCGGCATCAGATCATATCATAGTACGATGACTGTGTTCTGTGTGCGTTAATGAGCTGCTGCGCTGTAAACAGCGCTGCTTGCTTTACGATTGTGGTTGTTTTTGCATTTTCTATTCGCATTCGACAATGCTTCGCATTTGATTTTGATTTTCAGCATTTATAGTGGCATTCAGTATACTTTTGGTTATTGGAGAATTTACATGAAAATTTTTAATTTTTAAATTCTCTTTATTAACTTCGCGTGCCCGTGGCTAGCTGGCTAAATCTTGTGATAAATTTTTAACCCACTTCCTTAAGCCCAATTTTATTCAAACTTTGCACACATGTTTATCTCCTATGACAATACTTTCTATTACCATTTGGGGCCCACGGGCGCCGGTGTCGTTTTCTAAAAAAATGTACCCGATTTTCTTCAAAATTTATACGCATGTGTAACTCCGATGGACAACACTTTTTATAAAAGTTTGGAAGTAATCGGGCCCCGGTGTTGGGGGGCACCCATACAAATTTTGTAAAAAAAAGTAATCCATTTTCCTCAAATTTTATACGAATGTGTATCTCCAACGAACAACATATTTTTGTAAAATTTTGGAAGTGATCAAGACCCGGGATCCGGTGGCATCCATACAAATTTTGTAAAAAAAGTACCCGATTTTCTTAAAATTTTATACGCATGTGTATCTCAAATGGACAACATCTTTTTGTAAGAATGTGGAAAAATGTTGGGTTCCGGGGGACTCCCATACAAAATTTTTCTTAAAAAATTTACAACAAACATTTTATTTTTCATGGAATGTTTTTTTCTTTGAGTTTTCTGCTTTAAGGCTACATGTTTCTGTTTTGAGTTGGGTGCAAAATAATTCCAAATCGTATACTCGTTGTTGTAATTGAACATTTTTTATCTCTGGATTTTGATTACTGTTACGAAAAGTAGTTAGTAGCTCATATAAAAAAATTCGAATCCTAAGATAAATCGCAAAGTACATACTTCATACTAAAAATAAGCACTTTTTTGTAGCATACTTTTAGGCTGTAAGACTATTACATTATTTGAAATGTAACCGCCTTTGAATGTTGCTTTTTTTGGTGCAACCCCAAAGTTGAATACCATAAGTCCTTATGGGTTTTATGACTAAAATTGTATTGTTTGTTGATAGACAAGATTGTCTTCCTATCATCCAGTACAGTTTTCTGTAGCGAATACCATTCTCCTCTCTTTTTTTCTTGACATGGGCTTTCCATCGAAGTTTCGCATCCAAAGTCATACCAAGATACTTTGCACAATTTGCGTATGGTATAGCTTGGTTGTTAATATACACTGGTATATGCTCGAGTTTTTTATTTACGAAATCAACATGTACTGATTTTGATTCGTTTAATCGTATTCGCCATTTTCTTGTCCAATTTTGAATATGCGAGATCGCCTCTTGTAGTTTACTAGTTGAGTCCACATTACTTTCCGTAACTGCCATTAAAGCCGTGTCATCAGCAAATGTAGCAATTGAATCGTATTCTAGTGTTGGAATATCGTGGGTATACAGGAGATACAATATTGGTCCCTTGGGGTACACCCGCTTTGGTTTCTTTAAGCTCCGAATATGTGTCTTTCTCTTTTATGCGAAAGTATCTGCCCGAAATGTAGGATCTTAGAATTTCAGCCTGTTCGTTGGGTAGTATCTTTTTTAGTTTGTAGACTGATCCCTCATGCCAAACTTTATCAAATGCCTGTGCTACATCGAGGAAGACTAGAACAAACTTTTTTCTCTTCAAGCGCTTTTTCAACAATGTTTGTTATTCGGTATACCTGATCAATGTTTGAATGTTTCACTCGAAAGCCAAATTGGTGGTCTGGAATAATATGTTTCCGCTCTATAGTTGGTAGCAGCCTTTTTAAAAGCAGTCTTTCAAAAAGTTTGGACATTATAGGCAGCAAAGAAATTGGCCTATAGGATGAAGCTTCGTGAGATGGTTTTCCCGGTTTGGCTATCATATAACTTCAGCTACTTTCCATAACTGTGGAACTGGGAGTTGCTTAAGAATTTCACCAGTTATCAATTCAAATCATGGCGCTTTTTTCGCATTTAAAGTTTTTATTTCTTTTCTTACTTCAGATGACGATGTGGTGGGTATTTCTTCATTTTCTTCAGCTAGTTCTTCGCTAGGCAAATCGTCATGCTCTCCTGGGTTTGGTTGAAAAATTTCTTCCAAATACTCTGCAAATCTTTCAGCTTTTTGCTTGTTACTTTTTGCCAACTTTCCATCCAGTTGTTTAATTGGAGGAATGTGAATGATTGGTCTCTTTAATTTCCTAGTGGCCTTCCAGAGCGAGTACTCCGTGTTTTTATTGTTGCTAAGATTTTGTAAAAATGAATTAATTTCAGAATCTTTAAGTTCCTTAATTGTTCGTCTAACTTGCTGTACCAGCTTATTACACTTATTTTTATCCTGCGGGGCTCTGCTTTGGTGCCATTTCTTTCTCGCTCTCCGCTTTTCGGCAATTAACTCTCTAAATTCGAGAGGATAGAAGTACGCTTCAATTGTTTTTTGATGTTAGGAGTGTTTTTCCAAGCCGAAATTTGGATAACTCTGATAAATTGATCGAGCTCTGAATCTAGTTGCTCTTTAGATCGTATTGGTGTACGTGGTTCTATCCTCTCTTGAAGACTTGATTTGAAGCTTACCCAGTCCGTGCTTTTACTAGTAAGAGCTGGATTAATTACATTCTGGATAATGCTCTCACTCATAGTCACTAGGATAGGTGAGTGATCCGAGCTTAAATCATGACTTTCTTCAATTTGCAAAGAGTTTCTTGAGATATTTTCAACTATGAAGAAGTCAATGAGATCGGGGATTTTTTGCGAGTCAGTCGGCCAGTAAGTGGGCTTTCCTGTAGATAACGCTTTGCTCCCTTTCTCGTTTATTGCGTTAAGGAGTTCTCTTCCCTTGGTTGTCGTTAACCTTGAACCCCAATATGTGTTAAAGTCTCCACCGATGATGAACTTTTTTCACAGTGGATCAAGGAGTTCTGAATATTCGTTTTTTTATCGAATGTTTAGGAGGGCAGTAAATACTAGCAACAACTATTGGGTAATTTGTTGTCTCTATAACTACTGCTGTTGATTGTATTTTATTTGTTTGAAGTTTTGATTCCTCGTAGTGATTTATAGTTTCCTTTACAATGACAGCGCCCCCCGCTCTAGCAGAATTGTCGGGTGGATGGTATGATAGACTTTATATACTCTGAATTTAATAAACGATTTTTTGGTGAAGTGAGTTTCGGAAACGGGACAAACGTCTAATTTATTTATATCCAGGACTGCCTGTAACTCTTTTTGATGTTGCAACAGTCCATTTGCATTCCATGCCATTATTCGATTAAGTCATTAAGTTACTTTGATTTTGGAGCAACTCTTTTAGCGTTGCTCTCTATTTGTTTTACTCTTGTGTCGAAATTGGAAACGGATTTCTCTATACTAGTAATTTTCACTAGGATGGCCTGTAGGGCTTGTTTCTTGTTGCTCTGGGGAACTGGTAGTGATAATCGAAGAGCGAACAGCCTCGGCATATGTTGTGCTCATTTTTAGTTTTTCAATAATTTGGTCATTTGTTTTTTTCTTCTGTGTTTACATGAAATTTGTTTTTGTGATGCTCTTTTGCGTTCGGAAGGGTTTGTCTTTGAACTAACTGTTTAGTGTTGTTAGCCCTTATCTTCTGTATCTCCTTAGCTACTGTACATCCTCTATAGTTGGCTGGGTGTGCCTGTTCGTAGTGTATGCACTTTGGTGGCTTTTTAGTTGGTTTTTTACAATCTTTGGTGTGGTGATTACCTGTACATTTAACACATCTCGGATCTTTACTGCAATATCTTTGAGTATGTCCATAGGATTGACAATTTTTACATTGTGGAATGAGTTTATTTTTTTAATGGCTCTATTTGTACCTTACAGTACATAATACTTTTGATTTTATAAATTCTATCTATATTTTCTTCAGGGCTGAATGACAGCATGAACTTGTATAGCGGCTCCTTACTTTTCCATTTTAGTTTTTTAACTGCACCGGCTACATGGAATCCCTGATTTTTAAGGTCATCCCATAGCAAACCGGAGAGTAGGTTTGCAAGAATGGTGTACATTTTTAGCAATAACTCTTATAGGTCTGAGTTGTTTATTTTCATAAGAGTACCAACTGTATTTCCTTTCATTAAATGCTCTGGTTAGCGCCTTTTAAGCATCGACATCCGTTACGTTGATTGAACATGAAGTCTACTTTTAGAATAAGACTCATTGCATATAAGTATCGTTAGTTGTAAATAAGGGAATAAGGCTACAATTTTCTGGTATTTTCTCGATATTTCTGTCTATAATATTGGAAGTTTCTGGAAGCTTTTCAATGAGTATAATAGGTGGCGTTCACTGCAGAGAAGATTTATTAGTTTATTGGAATTTAACCAGTGAAGTTGTAAAAGTTCTTGCAAAGTGATTAAGCTACTACCTAAGAGAATTATTGTAAAGTACAAGTATTATAAGTGTTCTTGTGTACATTTAAAGTTATCACCAGTATAAATTGTGAAGTTGTGTTATTTTTACTGTTTGATTATTAAAGTTGTTATTTGTAAATAAATAAACTTGTGCTGTGTTTTATTTGCAAAATCCTTTACGAACTCGAAAGCCTGAATTTCTTAACAATACTTTCATTTAATTTTTTACTTAAATTATTTGAATTTGAGTTAGACGAGCGACACCCCCAAATGGGGAAGGTGTTCGATACATTTCTTTTCAGCTGTCACTTCTGTTGCCGTAGAACCGACTTATTACCAATAATTGAAATACTTACCGGAGCAATAAAAAGTGTCCAAATGCAAATTCTTCAACTTATCCAGATAAATTAGCAATTAAACTTTACTTTAATATGTTTCTACACTTTTTATTTGCGCTTTGGGTTCGTTTATTTTTTCTCAGTACTAGCATGTCGTTTTTACACACTACCTAATCCTAAGTTTAAAAAAAGAAGATTTGGTGTTCATCCAATAAACCGGAAAAAATCAGGTTATGGCGAAATTCACCATTTATATAATAATTTTCGACAACATGATGACCGATTTAGGCAATACCTACGTATGTCAACACAATCATTTGATTTGCTGCTGGAATAAGTTCGTACCAAAATTACGAAACGAAAGAAACCTATTTCTGCAGAAGAGAGGCTTGTTTTGACATTAAGGTAAATTTAAAAACACGTACGTCTATATTTAATGGTTTATTGTTCTTTTTCTTTTAATTTGTTTAAAATAAGTTTTTGAAGCTCTCCTCTGAGCTCTAGTTTTTCAATTTGATTAAATTTTTCCATAAATGGTAATAAACTTTGGAAAAACTCATATCTGCATTTTCTTCCGTCTTTTTAATGTCTGATTTTAATATTTCGAGACGTTCTTTCTCTATAAAAAGCAACTGTTCGCTCGAGTCTACTATTTTTTTCCGTTTTCGGTTCCTTCTTGGAAAGAAGCTAGGTGAATTTGCTGTTGGGCAAGGAGTACTGGTGGCGGTTGCCGGTGTATTGGATAAATAAGTTTCTTCACTTATAAAGTCGTCAACAATATTTCAAAGGTTGACCTCCCGCAAATTGCTCCCGTAAATTGCCTTGAGTGGGATCCAAAGCAATCGTGTCTTTTATAAATGACATCATTTCAAAAAATGGCCATTTAATGTTAACACAAACTACCTCGGCACCCGATTTAGTTGGTGGTAATCTTTGAAGGTTCTTTCTGTAGGAGTCCTTAAAATTCTTCCATTTAGCTTTCGCTGTTGATCCTGATAATAAAAATATACAAATTTAAAATTTGTTCTGTTATTTTCATGTAATTTTTAATATTTGTAAGTTTCTTGCAACAGGATATTAATTTCGTGATCTACCCTTCGCTTTTCGTATGGGCAGAAGTACAGTCAGCAATATTGTCTCAGAGACATGTGTCATCATATAGGAAGAACTAGTCGAGGAATATATGCCAAAAAAACTACCGAATACCTTAAAAAAGGTATATAGATGGCTACTATAGGCGCTGGACATTGCCCAATTGTTTTGGAAGCATTACCAAATAAAGTGTCCCCCAAATTCCGGCTGTCATTATTTTAATTACTTGCATTACTTTTTAATCGTACTGCAACCGGTGGCCGATGCTGACAAAATATTTATTACTATTAAATGGGTGGCAGGGGAAAGCAAAGTGATGGTGGAACTTTTGCTGGCTCAACTTTATTTAGACTACTGGAAGCTGATAAATTTAATGTCACAAGCAGATATTATTGTTCCAAATTTTTTAATTGGCGACGAAGCTTACCCCCTTAAAACTTATCTGCTAAGACCATATCCACGCAGAAATTTAAATGCGCAGGCAGAAAATTTCAATACCCGACTTTCAGCGGCAAGGAAATGCATTAAATGAGCATTTGGAATTTTATCCCAAAAATGGCGATTTCTGCAAAAAAATATCGAGAGAAAACCAAGCACTGCGATTAATTTAATTAAATGTGCATGCATTTTACACAATTTTGTACGAGAGCAAGATGGCGATAGCGACCTTGAATACATGCAGGACTCAATACAACTCAACAATGATGAAATTCTACAAACTACAGTTCGCCAAGAACAAAGTGTACGTTTCAATAGAAGCAGCCAAACAGCAGAGCTCACAAATTATTTATGGGATTTCGGACATTAAACAGAAATTAAAATTTGTAAATTGAATAAAAATAATTTTAATATAAATAAAATTAAACTTACCTGAACCATTACATTTTACTCCCACTTCACTCCATAGTTTGTCGGTAACGTTTTTATTTTTGAAATTTTTAAGCCTATCCTGCCATAATGCAGGATGGCTTTGTATTTCTGAAATTTAAATTTCCACGTTAATTTTTGCCATGGTTATTTTTTGCCGCTCAGCACTACACCTAAATAATAGAACAGAATTGAAAGCTGAGCGGCGCCGTTTGCCGCTCAGCGACTGCGTGGCCACAACCATATAATTTCATATGTTTTAAATTTTTTTTCCGCCCAGCTTTTTGCCGCTCAGCTTTTTGCCGCTCTACCGCTCTGCCGCTTGCCGCTCAGTGCGTGGCCTTAGCCTGAGTCTTCCTAATTATGCAATTTTATTTTGTTTTGTAGTGCGTACCTTTTTTAAGATAATTGTTCAGCGCGGGTTCGGCTCCGATCCCTACCATTTTGGTGGTTGTGTGCAAAACCTTCTCTATAGAAAGCCCAACTCAATGCATACTAATGCTGTAAACCAATCCAAAACGCGTCTGTATTTTGGAATGTGAATACAGTGTACAAAAAATAAGTAGTCGCAAAGAGCGAGAAACGTAAGATGTGGTAGTGGGAAACAGAAAAATTTTATATGGATTTTGCTCTTTAGTTGATTACTAATACAAATACGTTTTGGATGAAACCTAAGCATGTATCTGTGTACGATCGGAACAGTCGGGCTTTCTATGGAGAAGGTTTTAGTTGTGTGTCTACTTTTTTCTCTCTCTTCTTCACTTTATCAGTTAGCCTATCAGCATGCGAATTAAAATTATTCATGTGATAGTGAGATCCCTAATTGACCAAGACCACACCTCCTAAATCGACGAGCAAGGCCGTACCAGCGCATGCCACCAGAAGGTCAGTGCCTCTAAGGGTAAAGGACTGTTTAGTCGGATTCAACGACCCAATGAATCGCTTCCATTATTAATTAACTTCCGCATTAACTTAATGCAATTAACTTCCGATTCCATAGTAAATTATACATTTGTAATTATATTATTTGTGTAATTAAGTAACTGGTCTAATTGTCTGGATGTACCTGAAAACAGCAAAAGTATATCTTCTACGTATCAATGCCAGTGTTTAATGTATTTATTTATGGTGTTTATTACTATTGTTTAACTCATTTTCAAATTAAAATGGTAAAACCAGTCAAAATTGATGCGTTGAATATTTTATAAAAAAAAACAAAATTTTATACAGACTTAATATTTCTTTACCATTCAATGATAATAATTAATTCATTGCACAATCATTGGAGGCACAATTTTTCCCCACGAAAACCTCCACAAAGACACCTGGACCTCTCCTGATCCCATGTACAACAACCAGATTGATCACATCGCTATAAGCCGCTAGTGGCGATCATCGTTGCTTTACGTTAGAACCCGAAGAGCAGCCGACGTCTATAGCGACCACCACCTTGTGGTTGGCAGTGTGCGATTGAAGCTCGCGGCCCACTCATCCACACGAAAGACCCAGATGTAAAACCGCAATATGTATCCCGCATACAACAGTCTCTCTCTCAGATACAGCCCCAAACCCTAGAGTCTAAATGGAAGAAAACAGTAAATGCGCATACGGAAGCAGCCTCGACCATCCTATCCTGACATGCACCGAAAATTAAACTCACTAGAACTCCACGCTAACAAAGTGGGTTCAAAAATTAACGTCTCAAAAACAAAACTACTTCGCGTTAACGCTAGTGGCACATGTGATCTCTCGATTGACGGACATCAGATAGATGAAGTCGATGGTTGGAATCGGTAAAATATCACTTAAAGCAAATCATTCCGAATTTGACACTAACCTTCGAAGAAATGGCAACCGTACTTTGTCGTATCGAATCCTGTCTCAATGATATTACCGCACTAACCCCAGGACACTTCATCAGAGGAGACGCTTTATTAGCACCGCCCCCGCCACCAATCGAAAATTTATCGCCAGTCAATCGTTGGCATCAATTACAGAAAATTATACACGAATTTTGGAACGTCTGGCATAAAGAAGATTTATCAAGATGACAAATTCGTCCAAAATGGAATCAGGTCAAGGAAAATATCGCTATTGGGGAATTGGTTATAGTAAAAGACGAACGATAACTACCTAATCAACGGAGATTAGGTTGCGTCATCGAAGTCCATGGAGGCAAAGACAAGTTAGTTCGAGTCGCTATATTAAAAACTGCCAACGAAATCATCAAACGTCCGATTGTCAAATTGTGTCCATTACCTCGTCAAGAAGCAGCTGACGAGAGCGTATTTGAGCAACTCAAATAGATAAAGGAACGTCAATTGCACACTAATCGAAATTCGTGTATAATTTTCTGTAATTGATGCCAACGATTGACTGGCGATAAATTTTCGATTGGTGGCGGGGGCGGTGCTAATAAAGCGTCTCCTCTGATGAAGTGTCCTGGGGTTAGTGCGGTAATATCATCAAATCGATCGCTGAATGGACACAATGGTCTGGAATTGAGACAGGATTCGATACGACAAAGTACGGTTGCCATTTCTTCGAAGGTGACATGCACCGACAATTAAACTCACTAGAACTCCACGCTAACAAAGTGGGTTCAAAAATTAACGTCTCAAAAACAAAACTACTTCGCGTTAATGCTAGTGGAACATGTGATCTCTCGATTGACGGACATCAGATAGATGAAGTCGATAAGTTTTGTTATTTGGGCAGCTGGTTGTCAAAAAATGTAGGAATCGGAATCGGTAAAATATCACTTAAAGCAAATCATTCCGAATTTGACACTAACCTTCGAAGAAATGGCAACCGTACTTTGTCGTATCGAATCCTCTCTCAATGATATTACCGCACTAACCCCAGGACACTTCATCAGAGGAGACGCTTTATTAGCACCGCCCCCGCCACCAATCGAAAATTTATCGCCAGTCAATCGTTGGCATCAATTACAGAAAATTATACACGAATTTTGGAACGTCTGGCATAAAGAAGATTTATCAAGATGACAAATTCGTCCAAAATGGAATCAGGTCAAGGAAAATATCGCTATTGGGGAAATGGTTCTAGTAAAAGACGAACGATAACTACCTAATCAACGGAGATTAGGTTGCGTCATCGAAGTCCATGGAGGCAAAGACAAGTTAGTTCGAGTCGCTTTATTAAAAACTGCCAACGAAATCATCAAACGTCCGATTGTCAAATTGTGTCCATTACCTCGTCAAGAAGCAGCTGACGAGAGCGTATTTGAGCAACTCAAATAGATAAAGGAACGTCAATTGCACACTAATCAAAATTCGTGTATAATTTTCTGTAATTGATGCCAACGATTGACTGGCGATAAATTTTCGATTGGTGGCGGGGGCGGTGCTAATAAAGCATCTCCTCTGATGAAGTGTCCTGGGGTTAGTGCGGTAATATCATCAAATCGATCGCTGAATGGACACAATGGTTTGGAATTGAGACAGGATTCGATACGACAAAGTACGGTTGCCATTTCTTCGAAGGTTAGTGTCAAATTCGGAATGATTTGCTTTAAGTGATATTTTACCGATTCCGATTCCTACATTTTTTGACAACCAGCTGCCCAAATAACAAAACTTATCGACTTCATCTATCTGATGTCCGTCAATCGAGAGATCACATGTTCCACTAGCGTTAACGCGAAGTAGTTTTGTTTTTGAGACGTTAATTTTTGAACCCACTTTGTTAGCGTGGAGTTCTAGTGAGTTTAATTTTCGGTGCATGTCACCTAGCGATTGTGATAGGAGACAGATATTATCGGAATAGCCCAGGTCTTCTAGGCAGTAAAAAACATTCCATGGCAAACCCGATAGAGTACAGGTTACTATTTTCGTTATGAATGACGTGGCATGTTGAGTTGTGGTACAGCTCCTTAGTAATGTTAATGAGTTTTTCCGAAACACCATAGCTAGACAAAATCTGCCACATCATGTTTCGGCCCACGCCACGCCCAAAGCGTGTTTAAAATCTACAAAAACTATACACAGAGGAGAGCGATACTTAACTTAATGCTCAATGATTATACGCAGGGTGTTAATTTGATTAGCACAAGAACGTTTTGGGCAAAAATCCAGCTTCTTCATTTCTCAAAATTTGCTACTGCTTTAACTGATTGCAGTGAACGAATTGTTGTCCTTATCTCATCCAACGAAGGAGTAGCGACGCTGATGTTAAGTAGCCTATTAGGGTGCATATGTGGGTTAATGAACGTGCCTGGCGAAGTACAATTTAAGACATTCTTAAAATGTTCTGTCCAGCGGGTTAATTGTTGTTCCTCCATAACGATCAAGGAGCCGTCTATTGCCTTAACAGGGTAGTTGATGTGGTGTTTCTTTTTGGCGAGCTTACGCTTAGCCGTGCTCGTTTATCGTTCCTAGCTGAACAACCATCTTGCCAATCTATATCCCTAGACTTCCGCGCTATTGCGCTTCGCACGGCACCCGGGGCCGCATTTAACTCTACTTTGATGGATTGGCGTTCACGAATGGTGTTCCATGTGCTATCTTATATCCAATCTTTTCTAGTATAGTCAGGATAACCTAAAACGGTCGAGGCTGCTTCCGTATGCGCATTTACTGTTTTCTTCCATTTAGACTCTAGGGTTTGGGGCTGTATCTGAGAGAGAGACTGTTGTATGCGGGATACATATTGCGGTTTTACATCTGGGTCTTTCAATGCTGCTACAGCTGGCTTTCTCGTTGTTTGACTTCGTGTGGATGAGTGGGCCGCGAGCTTCAATCGCACACTGCCAACCACAAGGTGGTGGTCGCTATAGACGTCGGCTGCTCTTCGGGTTCTAACGTAAAGCAACGATGATCGCCACTAGCGGCTTATAGCGATGTGATCAATCTGGTTGTTGTACATGGGATCAGGAGAGGTCCAGGTGTCTTTGTGGAGGTTTTCGCGGGGAAAAATTGTGCCTCCAATGATTGTGCAATGAATTAATTATTATCATTGAATGGTAAAGAAATATTAAGTCTGTATAAAATTTTGTTTTTTTTTATAAAATATTCAACGCATCAATTTTGACTGGTTTTACCATTTTAATTTGAAAATGAGTTAAACAATAGTAATAAACACCATAAATAAATACATTAAACACTGGCATTGATACGTAGAAGATATACTTTTGCTGTTTTCAGGTACATCCAGACAATTAGACCAGTTACTTAATTACACAAATAATATAATTACAAATGTATGATTTACTATGGAATCGGAAGTTAATTGCATTAAGTTAATGCGGAAGTTAATTAATAATGGAAGCGATTCATTGGGTCGTTGAATCCGACTAAACAGTCCTTTACCCTTAGAGGCACTGACCTTCTGGTGGCATGCGCTGGTACGGCCTTGCTCGTCGATTTAGGAGGTGTGGTCTTGGTCAATTAGGGATCTCACTACCACATGAATAATTTTAATTCGCATGCTGATAGGCTAACTGATAAAGTGAAGAAGAGAGAGAAAAAAGTAGACACACAACCAAAACCTTCTCTATAGAAAGCCCGACTGTTCCGATCGTACACAGATACATGCTTAGGTTTCATCCAAAACGTATTTGTATTAGTAATCAACTAAAGAGCAAAATCCATATAAAATTTTTCTGTTTCCCACTACCACATCTGACGTTTCTCGCTCTTTGCGACTACTTATTTTTTAAATTCCCTATATTAACTTCACTTGCCCGTGGGTCGTCGGTCGGTCGTCGGTCGGTCGTCGGTCGGTCGTCGGTCGGTCGTCTGTCGTGGATTCTTGCGATCAATTTTTAACCCACTTCCCATGGCCCGATTTTATTGAAATTTTGCACACATGCGTATTTCCGGAGACAACACTTTCTATTTCTCCCAAACAAAAATTTTAAAAAATTTACCCGATTTTCTTCAAATTTTACACACATATGTATACCCAATAAACAATACTTTTTCGAAAATTTGGTAGTGATCGGGTCCCGGGTTCGGCCGCAAGGCCCTTATACATTTTTTAAATATCTGTACTGGCATCAGATATTCGTCGCCCTTTATGGACTTTGTGCGGTGTGTGCTGCGCAGTCTGCTGCGCTGCATGGTTTTGTTGGTGGTGGAGAGAGAGAGAGAAATCTTAGCGCACGCACAAATGAACCCAGCAAATGAAACGAGACATACATATTTTATGCTTACTTCAACTTACATTTTTATTATATACTGAATTGTATTTTTATTGATGTCGTTTTTTTTGTTGTCGATATCAACTTACAGATAGAACAACAAGTTTTCACAATATTCTGTCATTTGGCGTTTTCATAAATTAGTTCAGAGCAGTCAAAGAGTTCTCAAGATAAATGTTCGTGTTTCTTATTTGCTCAGAGTATGAGCGTGCTCTAAGTGCTCAGAATAAAATGATCTGAGCTTTTTCAATTTTAACATCTGATGTCAAATGTTTGTTTCGATGATTTTCTTCTACAATAAAAAAAAAATGGCCTAGGATCGAGGGGCTCCCATATCAATTTCTGCGATTAATTTCTGATGTCAAATGTTTGTTTCGATGATTTTCTTCTACAATAAAAAAAAATGGCCTAGGATCGAGGGGCTCCCATATCAATTTCTGCGATTAGAGAATTTAGATGAAAAATTTTAATTTTTATGGGTTGTTTTTTTGTACACTGTATTCACATTCCAAAATACAGACGCGTTTTGGATTGGTTTACAGCATTAGTATGCATTGAGTTGGGCTTTCTATAGAGAATTTTATTTCTATTTTTATTGTTAACAAAGAACACCTTTGTGTCTTCTCTTTACTTTTTCTTTCTGAAGATGCTACAGTTCACTTCTGCTTATTTTGACGTAAAAATTTAAGTTTTTTTTGAACATTTTATAAATTGAATTAAAAGATAATTTTATAAGTTGCAAAGTTAAAAACTAGTGCATTTTTTTATTTGTACTATTTTTGTACGGCGTGGGTTGTGCGTTGCAGTTTGTATAGACAAAGACAAGTTTTGTCTCACCACCCCCCATTCCGGTCCACACACACAAACCTGAGTGTTATCAACACGAGGTCTAAGCACCGCTGGAAATAAGCAAGAGTTATTTCTCCGTTTACAACAAGTCGTCAAAGTGGAAAAGCAGCAAGCTGGTGAAGTGTTTTCAATTGAGACGGAGTTAGTGGAGCGAAAATCGTCCACTTCGGAAGAAAAGAGTGGTTTGCCAAACATGAAGGCGATGTTGCAAGTTCTAATGCACAAATAAATAGCAAGTTTGACCAGCAGAGAGAACAAATGCAGCGGCAAAGTGAACGAAGTGAGTTAAGAAAAGATTTTAATTTTGAAATTAGCGACAAGATAAGTTTGAACAGCAAATTCAACAGTCCCAGAAACAAAGCCAAGAACTGAAGCAGGAATTACATTCCAAATTCGATCAACAAAATCAGAAGCTGGAAAACCTAAGAGGTGAAATGAGTGATAGTCAAGAAACGCTCAAGGGAGAAATTAATGGGGTTCAAACAACGCTAAAAGGTGAAATGAGTGGAATTCAAATATCGCTTAAAAGTGAGATAAACGAAATTCATGAAGAAGTGAGTGGTCTGGAAGGAAAAATTAAAGAGTTTGAGACCCGGCTGTATAGTCGTACTCAGTTCGTCAGAGAAAGCATTCAACAAAGCAGTCCCAGAGTCATTCCAGAATCTTCTAGTAACCAGAAAGGAATTTTGAAGCCAACTGTGTTCGTTGGCTACACAGCTTTTGAAAGTTTCAAAGTCTAGTTTGCAGCTGCTGTACAACACAATGGATGGGCTGCTGAAGAACAACTAAATCTAAATCAATCTAATCCTGGCGTTGAGGGGCAAGGCGGCTGATGTATTGCAAATGATTCCAAATGCCGAGATGAGTTCCGGAAGAATATTGAAAGAGTTGGACTTGCGTTATGGACAGTCTCACACACTGGAGCTAAGCAAAATACAGCTCCAGATGAAGAAACAACAGCGAGGAGAACGGCTTCAAGAATTAGAAACGGAAATAACTAAGTTAGCACGACAAGCCTATTGTGGGGTTCCGGCTGGTATCTTGGACGGATTGGTAGTTGACGCGTTCATCAATGCTATTCGAGATGAACAGTTGAAGTTTCATTTAAGGATAACATCGAGAGGAAAAACAATGAATCAAGTATTAGCGTCGGCTTTGGAGTATGAAGCAGCTAAAGCCAGTGTGTCTTCGAACCTTGTTGGGTTATGCAAGTTGGAAACAGAGGAGGTCGCACAAATAAAAGCTCCCATTGATGAGAAGTTGCAGAAATCAAGCACTGGTCGTTTTCAAAACGAGAGAAGTAGCAGATTCGATTCTTCATTAAGGTGTTTTAGATGTCAGAAACCTGGACATTTCTTTCGGAATTGTAAGGAAGAGAGCACTGGAAACATGATGAGTCAGCCTGTGAATGGTGTCAATAATCTGGAGAGACTACGGCGGTTAGATGCACAACATTTGAAAAAGATTGGGCGGCCGTCTTGTACCAGCTTTGCAGGACAAAGGCTGAAGAAGAGAAGGGAATGTCCCAGGGTCACAATACGCAGTGCAAATCTTGGATGGGATTGCAACAGTTTGGTTGTTAATGGTGTATTGGAGAGAAGGCCTTGCGATTTTATTCTAGACACAGGAGCTTCTAGATCAATTGTGAGTCCTGTAATGGTGTCTGGAGAGAAAGTAAATAGAGTGCATCACTACAAGTTGATGAAAGCTACAGAAGAGGCTGCAGCCATTAAGGGTGAACGTTTCCTTACAGTCGAGTTTGGAGGATTAAGGTTTTGACATCGGTTTATTGTTGCCCGAGTGATATATATGCATATTTGGTCTGGACTTTATGATGGCGCACCAGATGTCACTTGATTTGAGAAAGCAAGCACTTAGATGGCGTAATGTGGAAGTTCCGCTCAGAATTACCGGCAATCACAATGGTGGATCATTCAGAAAGTGTTGTGTCCCAGAGTACACACAAAGTAGAAGACCGGAAATCCAAAAATGTTCAGTTGTTTCATGAATTACGGTCCAGCAGATGAAAGATCATTTGACAAGAGAGCAGCTTAGGGAAGAACAAAAGCATGATGGTTTAATTGCTCCAGTACTACGATTGATGGAGCAAGGTGAAAGACCGGAGTGGCACGAGATTGCAACAGCAAGTCCTACAGTAAAAAATTACTGGGCTCAATGGCAGTCATTGAGATTGGATGATGGACTACTGGTAAAGCAATGGGAATCGGCTGATGGTCAAAGCACAAAATTACAGATTTTGCTACCAACGAATCGGGTCAAAGAAGTTCTGCAAGAATGACATAGTGGGACATCAGGAGCACATTTGGGCGTTAAGAGGACGCTAGATAAAGTCAGGAATCACTTCTATTGGGTCAATTGCCACAGAAATGTGGAAGACTGGTGCCGAACGTGTGATACATGTGCCGCAAGCAAAGGACCACAACCAAAAACTATAGGAAAAATGCAACAGTTCAATGTTGGAGCACCATTTGAGCGGATGGCAATGGACATAGCTGGACCATTCCCAGAAACAAGAGAATGGAAATCGATATATACTCGTGTGCATTGATTACTTCCGTAAATGGGCAGAAGCATATCCCATCGCAAACCAGGAACCTAGCACGGTGGCTAGGGTATTCGTGGACAATTGGATCTGCAGATATGGAGTACCACTGGAATTACATTCCGATCAAGAGCGGAATTTTGAATCGCTATTCTTTCAAGAGCTGTGTCAAGTACTCAACATCAAGAAAACGAGGACTAGTCCGTTACATCCACAGTCAGACGGAATGGTCGAAAGGTTCAACAGGACGGATTCAACAAAGCCTCAGATGTAAAATGAAAGTTGTTCACATTGACAGATTGGCAAGATACAACAACAGAAGGAGTGCTGAATCTGTTCGGGACGAACAGAATTAAGGTGGGGGTAATGTTACGAAAAGTAGTTAGTAGCGCATACGAATATAATAGAATTAGAATCCTAAAATAAATCCCAATGTTAATACAGCATACTAAAAATAAGCACTTTCATGTTGCATACTTTTAGGCTCTAAGACTATTAGATTATTTGAAATTTGAAATGTAACCGCCTGCAAGTTCGAATCATTGTGTACTGGTCAAACAAGTAGTCAAACCGGTTTGTGCGGTTTGCCTGGTTTTTTGTAAACGAAAATGATTAAACATGTAGTCTATTTTAGAAGATGACTCATTACATAGAAGTATCGTTAGTTGTAAATAAGGGAATAAGGCTACAATTTTCTGGATATTTCTGTCTGCAATATTAGAAGTTTCTGGAAGCTTATGATTGAGTATAAATAGAGGCGTTAGGCCGAAGTAAGATCATTAGTTGTTTGGAATTTAACCAGTGCAGTTGTAAAAGTTCTTGTAAAATTATAAAGCTATAACCTAAGAGAATTATTGTCAAGTACTAGTATCATAAGTGTTTATGTGTACTGTGAAAAGTAATCACGAGTATAAATTGTGAACTTGAGTTATTATTACTGTTTGTGATAAAAGTTATTATTTGTTAATTAATAAGCTTGTGTTGTGTTTTATTTGCTAAATTCTTTACGAACTCGAAAGCCTGAATTTCGTAACAATATTATTGATACGCTAGATAACTGTACTGATTTGCATACGAACTTAACAATCCTGCATAAAATGGTAAAAGTGATTATTTGAATAGATTTGAAGAATTTGCAATAATTTTCTGGTAATAACAAAATTAATACTACAACTAATAAACTATACGAATTAATATTAAAAAACAATAGTTCAAGCAGCCGATAATGTCAAAAATAATAAACTATTAAAATTAATATTCAATAACAATTTATCAACTACTGAAGATGGAATTTTAAATTCCGAAATCGATACAGAAAAATAAATAAAACTTCACAATAACGAAGATTTGATTTATTAAATTAAAATTAAATATTTTTTGTTTAATTTTTATTATATTACAAAGTGGATTAAGCAGCACAAAAAGGAATTCATTATGCATTTTAGTTGCATACTATGTCAAATTTATTTCTTTAATTTCATTGATATTTGTTAACTTTGATAACTTTAACTTACCTTTCTTAAAACAAATTTCACTAACTGAAATATGGTCAAATTAGTAGTCAGGGCAGGACAGGGGTTTCCAAATAAAATACCGTTAAACATTAATTTCCTTGTTTTAGTACATACTTGCGAACCCCGATGCACTTCGTTGCAACCAACCAAAAAAAGAAATGAAATATTCTAGATTTTTTTTTATGAAATGAATGCATTGTATTTCAAAATTATTAATGTCAATCCAAAACATTTGGATATACAATATTTTTCGTTTGCCCATTTGAAGCGAGTACAAACAAAAAATTTGGAGTTCCAACTCTTGAGCAGGCCACGTATGTGAAAAGCACGGCTCCTCCAAATTGAATCCGCATATTTGAAGCTTTAGTCCTTGCGCCTTATTGATGGACATGGCAAATGATAGACGCACTGGGAATTGCAAACGCTTTAATTCAAATGGCATTTCTTTTGGAATCAGTGGAATAAGTGGTATGAGCACAATTTCACCTTTCGCTCAATTTTCATCAATTTTTTTACTGCTAATCTTGTGCCATTGCACAGTTTTGGTGCATTTAATTTCCGCAGTAAAATAATTGATGAGCTAACCTTTAAATTAAAACAATGCGGTGGCATACCAGGTGGTTCCAATGAATTCAAAAATTCAATTGGATAATTCACTGCATCATCTGCATTCATTGCGCTATCAACAGATTTATATGATGTCACTGCACCTGGTAATTTTTCTTGAATCTGATAATTGATTGCATTGACGTGTACATTTTTTGGTGCCTGTATTGCGCGTTCTCTGAACCAATTGTGATTCCTGTAATTTTTAACAATATTTGGGAACACATATTAATCAACTCTTCTGTTGATTGGAGAATGGTACAAAAATTGTTCGGCAATGTAATCAATCTATTTGTATTATCGACTCGAAATTTTTCAATATCTAACAATTGCTTCGAGAACCGATCTGCAGATTGGTCGTTGTGCAATTGAACGCGCATATTTATGTTCAATGTCAATTTTTGCACATGTCGCCACAGAAGAGAAGACTTTAAGCATGCATTGATCTCATCCGCCGGTGTTGATCGTGTAACCACAGGCAATATTTGATGAAAATCGCCTGACAATAATATCAATGCACCACCAAAAATTTCTTGATTCTGACGTAGATCTTGCATTGTACGGTGTAATGCTTCCAGCGTTGCTATCGAATGGCTGCCAAAATCAGTGATATCACAAATATTTTTCCCGTACCACCAGACCATCCAAAAAATATAATCCACCGTCTTCGTTTTGTTCAGCTTGCATGATGGTATCATAGACTTTTTTTTATGGTCATTTAATTTGGGAACGTTCAAATTCACAAATGTTTGCAATTCATTGGGATCATACTGTTGTTCACGTTGCAATTCTCGATCAAATAAATCATGCATTGGACGATTGGGTGGTGACAAACCTAATTGCCCTAATGCTTTATTTGCAATCGTTAGGCACATATCTTCAATCGCTATCAATGCCTCATAAGTGACCTTATTTTTTCGTTTTCGAGATATTTGCATTTTTTTCGATTTTACGTGGATTTGTTGTTGTTTTAGAAAGAGCGAGTTCATTTCAGGAAAAAAATCATAACTCGAGAATGGCTGGACCGATTTTGGATTTCATTCATCATTGAAATTCAACTAACCATCATCACTCCTCCCTGCACCTTCCCTCAAAATGTTATGACAATCGGTTGAGCCGTTCTCGAGTTATGGAGTGACAATCAAAATGCACACTTCTTTTTATATATATAGATAAGTACTCGTATGTATTTATGAGTTAACTCATTGGCTGTTTTATATTACAGGACCCCAACTATTTGGGGAAAAGGTGTCTAATCGAATTATATTGCCTAGGATTAAACGCGTTCAAAGAAGACTTGTCATTCTTCATGACTACTTTCGGCTTAAAGTCAATCCAACGCCGTCTAACATGTTAAATATGGTAAGGATATTTAAATGATATATTAATGACGGAATTATAGAAATAATTTTTTCTGATCATTGAAAATTGTGAAAAACGCCGAAATATCCAATTAAATATAGTTTTTTATTTAAAAAAAAAGACAAAATTCTATAATTCAACCATTAATATATCATTTAAATAAAATAAAGACTTTAAATATATATATATTTCAGGTATTTCAGGTAAGGATATTGTAGTCTAAAAATTATAATCGTATATTCATTTCGCTTTTTTAATTAAAGAAATATATTTTACTTATTTATGTCAAATTATTTTGGAGCGAACAAAAATGCTCTGAAACCAAAAAAGAAAACAACCCATAAAAATTCAAAATTTTCATGTAAATTCTGTAATGGTAGATACATATGTGTGCAAAGTTTGAACCGGGTTAATTTGGACAGAATTAATATTAAAGCCCCCCCCTTACCAAAATCGGGTTAATTTTTATTTTAAATTTGTATGAGGCCCCACGACCCCAGGGTTGTCCATCGGAGATACACACATGTATACAATTCGAAAAAAGTCGGGCCGAGTGACCGACTCCAAACCCCTAGAGCTGTCTTACCATCACCATTCAACTCAGCGACCCAGAAAACCATAGAATCGACATTAATATCGGTCACCCACCCCCCTTCACCATCACAGCTATCGACATCATCCCCCTAGAGCTGTCTTACCATCACCATTAAACTCAGCGACCACGAAAACCATATAATCGATAGTAATATCGGCCACCCCCACTCAGCTATCGGCCTATCTCCCTAGAGCTGTCGTACCATCTCGATTCAACTCAGCTACCCCGAAAAATATAAAATCGACACTAATATCGGTAACCCCCCTCCGTTATCAACCGTATCCCCCTAGAGCTATCTTACCATCACAGTTCAACTCAGCGACCCCGAAAACCATAGAATCGACACTAATATTGGTAACCCCCCCCCACACAGTTATCGACCCCATCACCCGATAGCTGTCTTACCATCACCATTCAACTCAGCGACCCCGAAAACCATAGAATCGACACTAATATCGGCCACCACCACCACCCCTCCGTTATCAACCCCATCCCCCTACAACTGTCTTACCATCAGCATTCAACTCAGCGCCCCTGAAAACTATAAAATCAACACTAATATCGATCGCCCACCACCCTGCGGGGATACATAACTCACCCGGAGTGTACTACTAGCACTATTCGTCTCGGCGATACCGAAAACGATGGGTCCGACACTAATATCGGCTGCCACGCCTCCCCAAGCCAAAAAACGTGCTACCCCAACACCTATATTTGATTCCAGATAGTAACTAATATGTATACCAAGTTTGGTTGAAATTGCTCAAGAAGTTCCAGAGCTAGTTAAGCACAAATATATGTATTATATACAAATATACAAAAAAGCTCTCTATTTTATATAAAAAGAAGATTTATTATTATTATAACATTATTATTATAACATAAACTTTACTTTTAGTTATTACTTATATTATCTTATTCTTACATTATATATTATTTATACCTACACTTAACTACATTATAAAACATAAACCTTACCTATCGTTATTACTTATATTATAATAAACTTAAGGGAATTTAAAGAACAATATAAAGCTATTTTTGTAACGTTATAAAGAATTAAATTAATAGTAATAATAATATTCGACGCAACAGACCGTTGCGATCCAAGGCCTAGCTTCTCGCGACCATTTATGTTGCGCATGTATATTTTTGGACACAAATGGAAGGGACCTACAATTTAAGGCCAGATCCGAACTGCGAATTGAGAAGCAGCGCTCCGTGTTAAGTTTTTTACTCTCGGAATTTTTGTCACCCATTCGCAAGCGGTGGGGCACCGTGAAAAATACTTTTGGGGTTACTGTTCATCATTCATCATTGGTCTATACCAGTGTGAATCAAAGGTCTACGTTATCGACGTGAACAGCGACCGTAGAGATTCAGTGAGGGAAATAAATAAACAACGCCCACACAAAAGAAAGAAAAGGGCATTGTTGAAAATATATACGGAGGCGTTATTCCTCCCAGGCAGTCCGTCTTCCTTTTGAATGTGCACGCGGTAGAAGAGAGATAATTCTTGAGTTGCGCTCTTTCATAAATTTTATTAGATTCGTATTCAATCCAATATGTAAACTTTTTGTATCGCTTTATTATTTATTTAAATCGAAGTTACAAAAAAAATATTTTTTTATAACTGTATTGTTTTTTTATAGACTTAATTAAATCGTATTTTAAAAAATAATAATATTTGCCAATATTTCGGTCTTATATTATAAAGGCAAAAAAAAAAGAAATATTGGCAAATAATATTATTATTTAAAATACGATTTAATAAAGTCTATAAATAAGCAATAAAGTTAAATAAAATTTTAATAAATGACTTAAGAAAATAAATAAAATCAATATAATATTTTTTGTGACGTTTCCAACCGAGTGTTTTAATTAGAATAATTAATATACATCGAAAAATCAACAACTTATCAGATTTACACCTTTAGGCAGGCGAAGGAAAAATTTCTAGAGTTTGAAAACTCACTACACCATCTTTTTATAGACTTTAAAGCCGCCTATGATAGCATAGCCAGATGCGATTATGTAGGTTGACAATGATAAATGTTATAAGCCAAGTAAAAATATCCGGATCACAATCAAGCTTATTCAACATCTAAAACGAAACACATCTATAATAAAGAGCAGGACTTGGTTCTATTGAAATTTTCTTTGAATCACTGGATAACCTGTTTTAGAGTTATCCTATACAGACTGCACGAAATAAAGAAGTGCCCGAGCATATGATTAAAAAAATTTTCTCTAATTAAAGTCTTAGATAAAAAATAAATGTGATTGAAGGTGACGGTCAACGGCAAAATCACTTTAAGTTGTATGGTCACTTCGATGTAAAGTGTCATAATGCAAAATCAGCAATTTGTGCTGTATTGACTTTTTTCACACCGGAAAATCGTATGTTTCATATATTCGTAAGTATACATAACTAGCGCGTCGCGTGTAAAAAAATTAAAAAGAAAAAAACATCCCATAAAAATTAAAATTTTTCTTGTAATTTTGTGTTGAAATTTTAAGAAAATCGGTTTTTTTTTATAAAACTTGTACGGGTGCCCCCCGACCAGTTCAAAATTTTTACAATAAGTGTTGTCAATCGGAGATACACATGCGTATAAAATTTGAAGAAAATCGGGTACTTTTTTTTTTATATAAAACTTGTATGGGTGCCCCCCGACCAGTTCCAAATTTTTAAAAAAAAAATTCTTTCCATCAGGGAAAATGTTGCCATGTGTGCAATGTTTGAATAAAATCGGGCTGTAAGAAGTGGGTTAAAAAAATTAAATAAAACCCTTTTAAGCTAATTCAGTCTGAATTACACCTATCCAAATGGCAAGCTGAGAAGCTCCGGTTAACTATCTTAGTTAATATAAGAAACATTTAAATTGTTTTATCAATATTTAAGTTATTTAGAAAACATGTCAGCTAATAAGAAAACATTTTTAATTTAAAACGAGTATTGTGCGTAGTAGTTTGCTTTGATCTGAAACAAATTGCAAACTCGCGTTGAATTAATTTTTTTTCGATTTGTAGTCTTTTTTTGTGATTTGTCAATGTTCATACAAGTTCTGAGCTATCTTTAAAGTTTCAAGTCTCTAGCTCAATGGGAAGTTAGCTTAAAATCAATTACAAAGTTCCACCCGCACAGACAGACATAAACGAAAGCGAGCTAATAAAAACGTTTTAATAAAATCAAACACAGTAAAGATAAATGCGGTAGTTAGAATAAATTTCGTAAAACAATTATTGTAAATTTGATTATGTTATTGTAAAATAATAAATAAATTAACATTCATTATTATCTTGCAATAATATATACCATTAATTTAAAAAAATATAAAATTTCAGAAATGGCATCGGGGAGCAGCTCGAAAAGCTCAGCAATGGGCAGACCAATGTCAGTTTCTAATACATGATCCCCCTAGTGAAAGATGGATCGAGAATTACGGAGCTTGTGGACAAAATATTTTTGTGTCAACCCAAAAAGTTCCATGGTACGTAATTTTATAGTTCTAATCATTTTTAACATCAACCTAAATTGAAAATAAAGCGTTTGATTATTTTTGTTAGATTTTAGTGTTAGTGTGCTGCAATAGGTCGTAAGGGTCTCGGGTTCAATTCTTTAAAAATTTTCCTGTAATCCAATTTAAAATAGTGAAGACGCTTATTAAGGGTATTGACTGATACACTTTTACACCGGGAATAACAATGCACCTTCTTTTTACATCTGATGGTGAATAGCATTACTTTAATGCTTATAATACTATTATTAGTTCGAAAGTAAAGCAACTTACGAGCTATATTATCTATTTATATGCTTATCATCATTATATTATAAGCAAACATGAATTTTCCGACTCCCTTTGTATAATTTTGTAGGTGGGCATATCCTGTTTAATGATATCGTTTGGATAGTTGTTTTCTTACACCTAATATGTCATCATCATCATATTTGGCTCTACAACCGGGGTCCGGACCTCCCGCAAAAAGTCTCTCCACCGGTCCCGATTTCGAACCGATGTCATCCAGTTTGGCATCCCTAAACTCTGGGCGTACTGGTCTACGCCATCATCCTAGTATAGGTTTCGCCGGCCTCTCTGTCGTGTTCCATAAATCCTACCGCAAAGCACTTTCCTAGCAGGATCCTATTCGCTCATGCGAAGTAGGTGTCATGCCCACCGGAGCCTACCGAACTTCACGATGTCGACATCGCGGAAACGCTCGTAGACCTCATTACAAAGTCTCCGGAATCGTCCTTCCTCACATACGGGGCCAACAATTCTCTCGAACGCAGCTAAGAGGTCAGAATGTTTTTTCTCGATTCCATATGTAAGTACTGGTATAACCATTGTCTTATATATCAGCAGCTTTGATGTTATGGTTAAATTCCTGGATTTGAAGAGTCTTGACAGACTATAGTAGGCTTTTGTTGGCTTTAAGCAACCGTGCGCGTATTTCTGGTTCCATGCTGATATCAGCTTCTACAGTTGACCCGAGATAGTTAAAGGATTGCACTACTTCAAATTCGCGCTCCACTATTTGAATTGAGCCAATGTTTGATCTTCTACTTGCAGACGTAGCCACCATGTATTTTGTTTTGCTCTCATTTATGTGCAGCACCAGATTTCGTGCCGCCTGCTCGATCTGGATGAAAGCTTCCTGTTCAGTATTGCGTGGCCTCCTGTTTTAATAAGCTCCGCTGGGATACCATCCGATCCCGGGGCCTTATTATTTTTAAGCCGATTTACCGCTCTGCTAACTTCGTCTATGCTTGGTGGCGGCAGCATAGTGTGGTCTTCGGTCATTGGTGGAGCTTCCAATTCCTCAGTTAACTGGTTATTAAGCAACTCATCAAAGTGCTCTTCCCATCGCTCTAAGATACCTTTGAGATCGGCGATCAGATACCCTCTTTGTCTTTGCAGTATATGCAACGCGGTGTATATTGCATAATACCGCGGACTCTTTGGTAGAACTTCCGCGCCTGGTGCGGTCCTCGCTCTCTATACTGTTCTAGTTCACGGACGAGATTCTTCTCCCGGGCTGCTTTCTTTCGACGGTGAACTGTTTTTTCATATCTTCTGAGCTCTTTATATTCATCTTCGCGTGCCCTCGTTCTGATCTCTACGACTACTGCCTAAGATGGAGTCAGCAGTACTAATGACAGTATACTTAAAGTTAAGGCGTGCCCATTTCTCTTCCACGCCCAGCATCTCAACCCCAGGACTTACTATTCCTGCATTTAGGGCGAGTCCTATCGCTAGACCGTAGTTGTTTCTGGTTTCTTCGTTGCGAAGGGCAGCCGCGTTGACTCGAATCTGATTCGCGCATGCTGTCTTTCATGATGATGCAATCCGCGCTCGGAGCACCATACCAACAAGATAGTGGTCCGAGTCGGCGTTGGCACCTCGGTACGTTCGTACCGTCATCAGATCCGGGTTGTGGCGGCGGTCTTTCAACGCGTGGTCTATCTGGTTGCGAGTGGCTCCATCAGGAGATACTCAGGTGGCTTTGTGGATTTTTTTACGCGCAAACCTTGTACTCGCAACGACGAAATTATTGCTTGCTGCCATCTCTATGACTCGTTGTCCATTGTCATTAGTGTTCTCGTGTAGGATATGGGTGCCAATGTACTGTCTGAATACTGGCTCCCTACCTATTTTGGCATTCATATCCCCCAGAATGATTTTTACGTCATACTGAGGACAGGCATGGAGTTCCCGTTCGACTGATTCAAAGAATTCTTCTT
This sequence comes from Nephrocerus scutellatus, assembly GCA_947095585.1. Classification (NCBI taxonomy): domain Eukaryota; kingdom Metazoa; phylum Arthropoda; class Insecta; order Diptera; family Pipunculidae; genus Nephrocerus; species Nephrocerus scutellatus. Next base: position 50,633,743 of record OX352764.1, read on the forward strand.
TTTCATCCTCGCATAGACTTTCATTTCCTGTATTAAAGCCGATAACGGTGGGTTTCATTCTTTTGCTGACTCGAAACCCCACCTCGAACTCACGATGTCTTGCATGACAGCTGTAAAATATGTCATATTCTAATTTTTGTAAGAAACCAATCCCCGTCTATCGCATCACCTGAATTGCTGTTATGTCAGCATTATATTAGGGTTTCGGCTAGCTGTTGTGCAGCTCGAACTCTATACAGTGAGCGTACGTTCCATGAGAAAATTCTTAAATGATTAGCCGTTTTAGTTGCGGTCGTCGTCTTCGTTCATCAGTGTATCCGAGGCTGATTTTGGTTTCCTTAATATGGTTTTTTTTGTTGGTAGAAACCAAAGAGCTGTACAGGAAGCTTTCGACCAGATAGAGCAGGCGGCACCAAATCTGGGGCTGCACATAAATGAGAGCAAAACAAAGTACATGGTGGCCACGTCTGCGAGTAGAAGATCCAACATTGGTCCCTCAATTCAAATAGTGGAGCGCGAATTTGAAGTAGTGCAATCCTTTAACTATCTCGGGTCAACTATAGCAGCCGATAACAGCATGGAACCAGAAATACGCGCACGGTTGCTTAAAGCCAACAAAGCCTACTATAGCCTGTCAAGACTCTTCAAATCCAGGAACTTAACCATAACATCCAAGCTGCTGATATATAAGACAATGGTCATACCAGTACTTACATATGGATCCGAGACTTGGGTGCTTAGCAAAAAGCATTCTGACCTCTTAGCCGCGTTCGAGAGAAAAGTCTTACGGAGAATTGTTGGCCCCGTATGTGAGGAAGGACGATTCCGGAGACTCTATAATGATGAGATCTAACAGCGTTACTGCGATGTCGACATCGTGAAGAAAATTAAGCTCGGTAGGCTCCGGTGGGCAGGACACCTAGCTCGCATGAGCGAAGAGGATCCTGCTCAGAAAGTCATTTGCGGTAGGATTTATGGAACACGACAGTGAGGCCGGCCAAGCCTACGCTGGAAGGATGGCGTAGACCAGGACGCCCAGAGTTTAGGGATGCCAAACTGGATGACATCAGCTCAAAATCGGGACCGGTGGAGAGACTTTTTGCGGGAGGCCAGGACCGGACCCCGGTTGTAGAGCCAAATATGATGATGATGAATATGGTTTTTTACGGGCGAGGTTATTAGCTTCGCGCCAACCTTACTTTGAAGGGACTAGCGCGATCATTTCGCTTTTCCTGTACTGGAGGAAAATTACCAGCGGCCACCACGCGGAGGTTTGATCGCACTTCCACACATCAGAGATAGTTGCGGCCACATGCATTTCTGATGCATTCTATATTATTCGCCCTACTCTGCTGATGGCTGACCGCCACACTTATTATGTACATAATAAATAAATAATAAAAAAATACGAAAACCAAATAGGTCTTTCCAATCCTGTTAGTTCTCCTTCTCCGTTTCAGCTTTCATACCGGTTTTGCGTTTTTAACCTATGATAACCCGACTGTCCGGTTGCAACGAAAACTATACAGAGAACTAATCGTGTCGTATATTTGTAAAGGAAAGTATAAATTTCTACGAGGAATCAAAAATTCAAACAAATAAAATACAATCAACAGCTTTAGTTATAGAGACAACAAATTACCCAATACTTGTTGCTAGTATTTACTGCTCTCCTAAACATTCGATAAAAAAAACGAATATTCAGAACTCCTTGATCCACTGGGAAAAAAGTTCATCATCGGTGGAGACTTTAACATATATTGGGGTTCAAGGTTAACGACAACCAAGGCAAGAGAACTCCTTACCGCAATAAACGAGAAAGGGTGCAAAGCGTTATCTACAGGAAAGCCCACTTACTGGCCGACTGACTCGCAAAAAATCCCCGATCTCATTGACTTCTTCATAGTTGAAAATATCTCAAGAAACTCTTTGCAAATTGAAGAAAGTCATGATTTAAGCTCGGATCACTCACCTATCCTACTGACTATGAGTGAGAGCATTATCCAGAATGTAATTAATCCAGCTCTTACTAGTAAAAGCACGGACTGGGTAAGCTTCAAATCAAGTCTTCAAGAGAGGATAGAACCACGTACACCAATACGATCTAAAGAGCAACTAGATTCAGAGCTCGATCAATTTATCAGAGTTATCCAAATTTCGGCTCGGGAAAACACTCCTAACATCAAAAAACAATTGAAGCGTAACTACTATCCTCTCGAAATTAGAGAGTTAATTGCCGAAAAGCGGAGAGCGAGAAAGAAATGGCACCAAAGCAGAGCCCCGCAGGATAAAAATAAGTGTAATAAGCTGGTACAGCAAGTTAGACAAACAATTAAGGAACTTAAAGATTCTGAAATTAATTCATTTTTACAAAATCTTAGCAACAATAAAAACACGGAGTACTCGCTCTGGAAGGCCACTAGGAAATTAAAGAGACCAATCATTCACATTCCTCCAATTAAACAACTGGATGGAAAGTTGGCAAAAAGTAACAAGCAAAAAGCTGAAAGATTTGCAGAGTATTTGGAAGAAATTTTTCAACCAAACCCAGGAGAGCATGACGATTCGTCTAGCTAAGAACTAGCTGAAGAAAATGAAGAAATACGCACCACATCGTCATCTGAAGTAAGAAAAGAAATAAAAACTCCAATCCTCCTTCCTCCAATCAAACCATTGGATTGAAAGTGAGCAAAAAGTAACATGCAAAAAGCAGAAAGATTTGCAGAGTATCTGGAAGAAATTTTTCAACCAAACTCAGGAGAGCATGACGATTCGTCTGGCTAAGAACTAGCTGAAGAAAATGAAGAAATACGCACCACATCGTCATCTGAAGTAAGAAAAGAAATAAAAACTTTAAATGCGAAAAAAGCGCCAGGATTTGAATTGATAACTGGTGAAATTCTAGAGCAACTCCACAAACAAGGAATCGCGAAGCTTACATTCATCATCAACGCTGAATTTAAATTAAAATACGTTCCACAGTTGTGGAAAGTAGCTGAAGTTATCACGATAGCCAAACCGGGAAAACTACCTCACGAAGCTTCATCATATAGGCCAATTTCTTTGCTGCCTATAGTGTCCAAACTTTTTGAAAGACTGCTTTTAAAAAGGATGTTACCAACTATAGATCGGAAACATATTATTCCAGACCACCAATTTGGCTTTCGAGTGAAACATTCAACCATTGATCAGGTACACCGAATAACAAACATTGTTGAAAAAGCGCTCGAAGAGGAAAAAGTTTGTTCTACAGTCTTCCTCGATGTAGCACAAGCATTTGATAAAGTTTGGCATGAGGGATTAGTCTACAAACTAAAAAAGATACTACCCAACGAACAGGCTGAAATTCTAAGATCATACATTTCGGACAGATACTTTCGCATAAAATTGTATCTCCTGTACACCCACGATATTCCAACACTAGAATACAATTCGATTGCTACATTTGCTGATGACACGGCTTTAATGGCAGTTGCGGAAAGTAATGTGGACTCAACTCGTAACCTACAAGAGGCGATCTCGCATAAAATACAAATAAAAAAGTAGAGCACATACCAGTATATATTAACAACCAAGCCATACCATACGCAAATTGTGCTAAGTATATTGGTATGACTTTGGATGCGAAACTTCGATAGAAAGCCCATGTCAAGAAAAAAAGAGAGGAGATTGATATTCGCTACAGAAAAAAACAACCCATAAGAATTTAAATTTTTTATATAAATTCTCTAATAGGAGATGGGTATGTGTTAAAATTTGAAGAAAATCGTGCTAATTTTTAAAAAATTTACATGGACACCACACGGGTCTCAGGGCCCAATCACTCCAATAAATTTATAAAAAGTTTTGTCCATCAGTGTTGTGTTTAAAATTTGAAGAAAATCGAGCTAATTTTTAAAAAATTTATATGGGCACCCCTCGAGCCTCAGGGCCCGTTCTTTACAAAAACTTTACAAAAAATGTTGTCCATCGGAGATACACATGTGTATAAAATTTGATCGGGTTAATTTTTTTGAAAAATTTTTATGGGGCCCCGAACCCCAGCCACCAAAATGTTTGCAAAAAGTGTTGTCCATCGGAGATACACACGTATATAAAATTTAAAAAAAAATCGGGCTAAATTTTTATGGGGCCCCACGAACCCGGGGCCCGGGGTTTCCAAAATTTTTGTGAAAAGTGTTGTCCATCGGAGATACATCTTTGTATAATTTGAAGAAAATCGAGTCAATTTTGTGAAATATTTGTATGGGAGCCCCCTGACCTCGTGTCCCGAGGGGCTCAAATTTTAATAGAAAGTGTTGTCTCCGGAATTACACATGTGTGCAAAATTTCTATAACATCGGGCTTTGGAAAGTGGGTTAAAATTTGATCGCAAGATTCGACGACTGTCGACCGACTGACCGACATCCGTGCCACGGGCAAGTGAAGTTAATATAGAGAATTTAAAAATTAAAACTGTACGTGTAAATTCTCTAATTGATACACAATGTGCAAAGTATGAATAAAATCGGGTAACATTTAAAAAACAAAATTGGGAGTCCCCTTATCCTGATCACTCCAACATTTTTACACAAAGTGTTTCCACATGATACACATGTGTATAAAATTTAAAGAAACTTGGGCAAATTTTTAAAAATTTATATAGAAGCCCCTCGTACTTGCGGCCACCAAATCTTATTCAAATATTTCCAAATTTTCGGTGTTTTTTTTACAAATTTGAATGGGCGATCACTACCAAATTTTTACAGAAAGTGTTGTCCATTGTATAAAATTTGAAGAAAATCAAGTATTTTTTTTTATATTTTGTATGGGTGTCTTCAGACCCCGAGGACCGATCACTTCCAAATTTTCACAAAAAGTGTTGACCATCGGATATACCCATGCGTATAAAATTTGAAGAAAATCGGGTAAATTTTGTAAACAGTTTGTATGGGAGCCGCCCGACCCCGAGGCCCGAAGGACCCCAAATTTTAATAGAAAGTATTGTCATGGGAAATACACATGTGTGCAAAGTTTGAATAACATCTGGCTTTAGGAAGTGTGTTAAAAATGTATCACAAGATTCTGCCCACCAGCCAGCCATCTTGTCTATCAACATATATTAAAATTTTCCCTTACAAGCAAGTCATAAAACCCATATGGACTTATGGTATTCAACTTTGGGGTTGCACCTAAGAAGCAACATTCAAATAATCCAACGATTTCAAAACAAGGTGCTAAGAAACATTGTAAATGCAAATCTATATTCGGAACGATGACCTTCACAGGGACCTGGGCATGGAAATCGTACAGAATAAAATACATAGATTCGCTAAAAAGCATGAGGATCAGCTTCACCACCACACGAACCCGGAGACCACCCCGCTCTTGGACCACACAAACCTAGTTAGGAGACTAAAAAAAACAACACCCATAAAATTTTCCGTGTAAATTCTCTTATCGGGTATACACAATGTGCAGTTTGAATAGAATCGGGTAAATTTTTTAAAAATTTTGTTAGAGAGCCCCCCGACCCCGGGGCCATTTCACTTCCAAAATTTTACAAAAAGTGTTGTCCATCGGAGATACACATGCATATAAAATTTGAAGAAAATCGGGTACTTTTTTCATAAAATTGGTATGGGGCCCCCGACCCAGGGGTCCGATCACTTCCAAATTTTTACAAAAAGTGTTTTCCATCGAAGATACACATTTGTATACAATTTTAAGAAAATCGGGTAAATTTTTTAAAATATTTGTATGGGAGCCCCCCGACCCCGAGACCCCAGGTGCCCCATATTTTAATAGAAAGTATTGTCACCGGAAATATACATGTGGGCAAAATTTTAATAAAATCGGGCTTTAGGAAGTGTGTTAAAAATTGATCACAAGATTCTGCCCACCAGCCAGCCAGCCAGCCATGGGCACGCGAAGTTAATATAGAGAATTTAAAAAAAAACCCATAAAAATTTTCGTGTAAATTCTCTAAATGATACACAAAGTGCAAATGGAGCCCCCTTATCCTGATCACTCCAAAAATTTTGCAAAACGTGTTTCCATTGGAGATACACATGTCTATAAAATTAAAAGCAAATCGGGCTAATTTTTAAAAATTTTAATGGGGCCTTCCGTCACCGAGGTCCGATCACGCCAATATTTTTACAAAAAGTGTTGTCCGTTAGAGATACACTTGCGTATACAATTTTAAGAAAATCAGAAGATCACTACCAAATATTTACACAAAGTGGTGTCCATCGGATATAAACATGTGTATAAAATTTAAAGAAAATCGGGTATATTTTTTTATAAAATTTGTATGGGTGCCCCCCGACTCCGGGACCCGATCAATCCCAAATATTTATAAAAAGTGTTTCCCAACGGAGATACACATGCGTATAAAATGTGAAGAAAATCTGATACTTTTTTTTATAAAATTTGTATGGGTGCCCCCCGACCCCGGGGCCCGATCTCTTCCAAATTTTTACAAAAAGTGTTTTCCATTGGAGATACACATGTGTGTAAAATTTGAAGAAAATCGGGTACTTTTTGTAAAATATTTGTATGGGAGCCCCCAGACCCCGCGGCCCGAGGGGCCTCAAAATTTTAATAGAAAGTGTTGTCATGGGAGATACAGATGGGGGATTGATCACAAGATTTGGTATGCCAGTCAGCCACAGGCAATTGAAGATAATATAGAGAATTTAAAAAGAATCAAACCTTTTGAACTAGTTGTTATGTATATAAAGCCTATTATCTATTATGTACGAGTATGTACTAAAAATGTATGTTTCTGATTGACTGTACCGTTTGGATTATGAGGGGATCACAACTTGTATTTGACGGTGTAAGTTGGATGGTCGAACGAAGAAGTCGACAGCAAAGAAGTAAAGAATAAAACTTGTGTAATAGCTTATAAAACTGCCTGTGTTTTATTGGGAAGAGACAAAATAGTGGCGACGAGGATAAAAATTTGTGAAAAATAATTGATTACGGAAAATTGTGTCAAAACGTTAAATAAAAGTCTATACAAGTGTTACGAGAACCACGTTTTATGATTGGAAAAAATGGCGGTAGAAACAAAAGATGTCATAAATTTCCATTCATATGTCGGATCGATATCAGCATTTGTGCCTGGTGATGATTTTGTCGCATATAAAGATCGAGTGGAGCAGTTTTTTATAGTGAATCGTGTCGATGAAACATTGAAAGTCCCTCTCTTTATAACGCTCATGGAGCAAGCCACTTATAAAGTTTTAAAGTCGTTGTGTGCTCCAAAATTACCAAGTACAAAAACATATGATCACATTATGAAGCAGTTAACAACATATTATGCACCGAAAGTCAATAAACGAGCAGAACGATTCAAATTCCAAAAAATCGTTCAGGAGTTTGGAGAACCACTGAAAGATTTTGTGGTTAGGTTAAGAAGTCAAGTAGAAACGTGTTATTTTGGAGAATTTTTGAAGGATTCTGTTGATAAGCAAAAAGCTTTAGAAGATGCTTTAACGGATCGTTTCATTGTTGGTCTTTGTAATGAGAAAATTCAACAAAATTTATTAAATAATGATAATAAATGTGTCGAAGTCGCAATGAATATGGAAATGTCTCATAAACAACAACAAGAAATTAAACCGGTAGAGATAAATAAAGTCAACAATTATAGTCGTCCTTCAACATCAACGGTGAACCAGCATCATGGAAGCACAACTGGGCGCTGCACACTGTAATCACATCCCACAAACACAGATGCGTTTGGGATTGTTCAGTGCATTAGTATGCATACAGTTGGGCTTTCTATAGAGAAGGTTTTGTGTAACACAACCTTAATGCAACCCATACCAAAAACTTCTCTATAGAAAGCCCAACTGTATTCTTGAAGCACAGGCAAAACCTTCTCTATAGAAAGCCCAACTCTACGCACACTAATGCTGTAAACCAAGACCAAACGCATGTGTGTTTGTGGGATGTGAATACAGTGTACAAAAAATAAGCAGTCGCAAAGAGCGAGAAACGTAAGATGACGTAGTGGAAAACAGAAAATTTTTATAAGGATTCGGCTGGCACACCAAATCTTGTGATCAATTTTTAACCCACTTCCTAATGCCCCATCTGTATCTCCCATGCCAACACTTTCTATTAAAATTTTGAGGCCGCGAGGTCGGGGGGCTCCCATGCAAATATTTTACAAAAAGTACCCGATTTTCTTCAAATTTTACACACATGTGTATCTCCAATGGAAAACACTTTTTGTAAAAATTTGGAAGTGATCGGGCCCCGGGGTCGGGGGGACCCATACAAATTTTATAAAAAAAAAGTACCAGATTTTCTTCACATTTTATACGCATGTGTACCTCCGTTGGGAAACACTTTTTATAAATATTTGGGATTGATCGGGTCCCGGAGTCGGGGGGCACCCATACAAATTTTATAAAAAAATATACCCGATTTTCTTCAAATTTTAAACACATGTTTATATCCGATGGACACCACTTTGTGTAAATATTTGGTAGTGATCTTCTGATTTTCTTAAAATTGTATACGCAAGTGTATCTCTAACGGACAACACTTTTTGTAAAAATATTGGCGTGATCGGACCTCGGTGACGAAAGGCCCTATTAAAATTTTTAAAAATTAGCCCGATTTGCTTTTAATTTAATAAAACTTTCGACCATAGCTGTCATCTAAAGAACAAGCAGTCTCGTCCGTCCAAAGCACACTTCTCCAAAAAGCTGCTGGTTTGTTTATATGTTCCCTAGCAAATTGTAGCCGAAGCCGCCTATTTTTTGGTGTTATAAAGGGCTTTTTTGTATGACGTAGGCTCGAATTTTATTTTCTTTTAACCTTCTTCGTAACGTTCTTTCACTAACATTCTCCTCACGATCCTTGTTTAAATCATTTTACATTTTTACATTTCGAACTTTTTCACATGGGTTACTTCTAAAAGAACGAATAATTCGGAAGTCTTCCCTTTTCGAAGTAACCCTTTTTCTGCCTCTACCGGTTCGGTTTTTTATACTTCCATGGGTTTTTTGTTTTTGAATTTGGTAATAAATTGTTCTTCGACTGCAGTGATATTTTGCCGAAAGTTTAATTGCCGAAGCACCGGTTCCAAATTCTGCAACAATAGCCGCTCGTTTCTCCGTGGTTAATTCCCTAGTTCTAGCCATTTAAAAAAAGTTGCACAAAGTACAGATGACGCTAAACTACTAACAATGATTTCGAGCACCGCTTTGTATTGAGAAGTTAAAGAGTTTAACTACCGTTTTATATCCAGAACAGTAATTTGCACTTGTGCAAATAATTTTGCCATTTCTTAGTGAAGTAACAATAATTGTGCCTCTGCGATTTTCCTGATTTAAACTATTTCTGTTTGAAATTTTGTTTTGGTTTTTATTTACGGTTTTAAGATAATATAAAAGATTAGTAATAAACAACAATATCAGTGATTTATTGCATTTTTGAAAAGTTATACAACGTTATTGTAGTGACATGGTGTAAATATTACATTGTACAAATAATTTTGCCAATGACTGTATATGCGCTCTGCATTGTTTACTCTCGTCTCTCGCTGATCACGCCATACGAGCATGGCTGCGTGCTCTGCTAGTGCGCGCTGCACTGCTTTCACCCAAAACCTTCTCTATAGAAAGCCCAGCTGTTCCGATCGTACACAGACACATGCTTAGACCTAGACGTATTTGTATTAGTAATCTAATACACTCAGTGTACAGTGTCAAAACCTTCTCTATAGAAAGCCCAACTCAATGCATACTAATGCTGTAAACCAATCCAAAACGCGTCTGTATTTTGGAATGTGAATACAGTGTACAAAAAAAAGTAGTCACAAAGAGCGAGAAACGTAAGATGTGGTAGTGGGAAACAGAAAAATTGTATATGGTTTTGCTCTTTTGTTGATTACTGATACATAAACATTTGGGATTTTTTAAGCATGCATCAGCGATACAGTTGGACTTTCTATAGAGAAGGTTTTGCATGCACATCATACATTTGAAAACACTGACACAATTGTCTGCACAAGTGTCGTGTGTATTGGCTTTAAAGTGGATTTAGACTATAGCCGTGCGAGAAAAAATTAGCGGGCCGGCTATAGTTAAACTGAAGTTGTGGTTAGCCAGAAGAGATTGACACTAAGCGAATGTTATTGTTAGAGATTTAGAGTAGTTGTTCCACCGTGCTGGAGCCTGTATTTATCCAACGGTGCACGCGCAAAAGGAACAAGGAAGAAAACAATAATAAATTGCACGGCGCAACAACAGAGCGATGGAAATTTCCACCGAGCGACCAACATAGCGGCACAACATCACGCCATACTACGGCTATATACGTGCGAAACAAAACCTTCTCTATAGAAAGCCCAACTCTACGCATACTAATGCTGTAAACCAAGACCAAATGCATATGTGTTTGTGTGATGTGAATACAGTGTACAAAAATTAAGTAGTCGCAAAGAGCGAGAAACGTAAGATGTGGTAGTGGGAAACAGAAAATTTTTATATGGATTTTGCTCTTTAGTTAATTACTAATACAAATACGTTTGGTCTAAATCTAAGCATGTATCTGTGTACGATCGGAACAGTTAGGCTTTCTATAGAGAAGGTTTTGGTGCGAAACATCAAGCCATACTACGGCTATATACGTTGTGCGAAACATCACGCCATACTACAACGTACAACACATACAGTCATTAGCAAAATTATTCGCACAATGAAATATTTACACCATATCACTTCAAAAAAAGTTGTATAACTTTTCAAAAATTCAATAAATCACTGATATTGTTGTTTATTACTAATCTTTTATATATTTATATTATATATAAATAAAAACCAAAACAAAATTTCAAACAGAAATAGTTTAAAGTACGAAAATTACAGTGGCATAATTATTGTGACATCACTAAAGAATGGCAAAATTATTTGCACAAGTGGAAAAACCGTTCTGAAACACTTCTGAAAGCTGAAAATGGGAAATATTTTTACATTGAATGTAATAATTTTCTTTGGCATAGCATTACCTAATAAGTTGTGTTTCCTCCTTTTGCCGCAATAACTTCTCCGAGGCGCCTTTGCATTGAATCAATCAAACCTTAAATTTGCTGCTCCGGGATGGTACTGCACGCTTCTATAAAATCTTTCCACGTCGCATATGAAGATCTTCTGATGTTTTGTTGAATTTTGGACTTCACTAGATGCCACAAATTTTCTATGACATTTATGTCGGGGCTTTGCAGAGGCCATTTAAAGACTTCTTGTCCTACTTCTGATAAAAACTTTTTGATGTTCCAAGCCGTGTGTATGTGTGCATTATCATGTTGAAGAATGAAATCGCTCCCAATTGATACCGATCCTGCCACCAGTGCAACATAATTAAGAATCTCTAAATAATGTGACTGTGTCATATGATCAGAGCACCGGACAAGGGGTCCCACACCACAATATGATATGCATCCCCATATCATAATTTTGCCTCCTTTGGAATGCCTTTTGAGTTCCGTAACAGGTTGTTTGGCTCTTGTTTTTGAATCGGTGTAATAAAACTTTCGACCATAGCTGTCATCTAAAGAACAAGCAGTCTCGTCCGTCCAAAGCACACTTCTCCAAAAAGCTGCTGGTTTGTTTATATGTTCCGTAGCAAATTGTAGCCGAAGCCGCCTATTTTTTGGTGTTATAAAGGACTTTTTTGTATGACGTAGGCTCGAATTTTATTTTCTTTTAACCTTCTTCGTAACGTTCTTTCACTAACATTCTCCTCACGATCCTTGTTTAAATCATTTTACACATTTCGAACTTTTTCACATGGGTTACTTCTAAAAGAACGAATAATTCGGAAGTCTTCCCTTTTCGAAGTAACCCTTTTTCTGCCTCTACCGGTTCGGTTTTTTATACTTCCATGGGTTTTTTGTTTTTGAATTTGGTAATAAATTGTTCTTCGACTGCAGTGATATTTTGCCGAAAGTTTAATTGCCGAAGCACCGGTTCCAAATTCTGCAACAATAGCCGCTCGTTTCTCCGTGGTTAATTCCCTAGTTCTAGCCATTTAAAAAAAGTTGCACAAAGTACAGATGACGCTAAACTACTAACAATGATTTCGAGCACCGCTTTGCATTGAGAAGTTAAAGAGTTTAACTACCGTTTTATATCCAGAACAGTAATTTGCACTTGTGCAAATAATTTTGCCATTTTTTAGTGATGTAACAATAATTGTGCCTCTGCGATTTTCCTGATTTAAACTATTTCTGTTTGAAATTTTGTTTTGGTTTTTATTTACGGTTTTAAGATAATATAAAAGATTAGTAATAAACAACAATATCAGTGATTTATTGCATTTTTGAAAAGTTATACAACGTTATTGTAGTGACATGGTGTAAATATTACATTGTACAAATAATTTTGCCAATGACTGTATATGCGCTCTGCATTGTTTACTCTCGTCTCTCGCTGATCACGCCATACGAACATGGCTGCGTGCTCTGCTAGTGCGCGCTGCACTGCTTTCACCCAAAACCTTCTCTATAGAAAGCCCAACTGTTCCGATCGTACACAGATACATGCTTAGACTTAGACGTATTTGTATTAGTAATCTAATACACTCAGTGTACAGTGTCAAAACCTTCTCTATAGAAAGCCCAACTCAATGCATACTAATGCTGTAAACCAATCCAAAACGCGTCTGTATTTTGGAATGTGAATACAGTGTACAAAAAATAAGTAGTCGAAAAGAGCGAGAAACGTAAGATGTGGTAGTGGGAAACAGAAAATTTTTATATTTTAACAGTTGATTATTAAAACATAATTATTTGGGATTTTTCTAAGCATAGATCTGTGTATCACCGGAACAGTTGGGCTTTCTGTAGAGAAAGTTTTGTTTTGGTGCCACAGAACGAGCAGAGCCGACTGCGAAATGCATTGGGCAAATATACATGAAATCACTTACTTTGGAGCAACCGACAAGAGCAGTCGTCCTATTTGTGCGTCTTATATAAAAATTAAATTAATAAATATACAGTCCATTTTTAAACAGTGCGTTTTATTTTATCGTTATCCTGAACTATCGAACAGTTATAGTTATTTTATATCTGCAGGGGAAATAATATCTGTTGGTAACATTGGAAAATATACTTTCTTCGTCAAATAACAATAATGTTACAATAATATAATTTGCTTGTGTGAAAAAAATTATGGCGTTATCGCTGAAAAAACCCATGGCAAAAAGTAAATAATAAAATTTGTTTTTGCTGGATATGTATCATAAGGTAATATGTGTTCTAATATTGAGTTTGCAATAGTTGGTGTTTTGTTCATAATTTCGGTGATCACAGCTACCAATTTTAACGCCCTCTTATATATATGTTATAAAGTTTCTCTGCCTCCGTCTCGGTGCTAGCAGTGCGACCCTTCCCTTCAACTGAAAATCGCTTAAAATAATCCTACAACATTTTCCTTTCAATTCAGTTCACATTTATTGTAGCACTAGCTGATTACCCGGCGTTGCCCAGGTATTTATTCATCCCAATCTTCTATTAGGCAGGGGTTGGATGTCTATCTATAAGGTAAAATTGTAGTTTTTATTAACAAAAATATATTAATTAATAATTAAATAAACATACATTAAATTAACTTAAAACAAATCTTGGTTGTATACAATGTTTTTAGTTTTACCTTTAAGAGAAGGAATAAATAAATTCTTAGTTCAACCCAACCCACAGCAGGCAAACTAAAGTTGTCCGTGAGAAAAACATGACGATCTCAAATCTAAACTCCGCAGTACTTAAAAAACTATCCGACTTATTGATCGTCATCGAAAGTTTTACTGGAAATGGAATCTCTTAAATTTAAAAGGTAGATCCGTCGAAATGTGTGCTATCCGTGGGATAAAAACTGTTTCACACTGTCCCTTTTCGGTCAAGATAGTCGTTTCGATTATATTGCCCGGCATCTCTTTTTTTTTTCTTGTGCCGTTGCTAAATTTTGGGGAGTCGAGAATCCGTAGTAAAAGATTTGGAGATCAAACTGTAAGACGATGTGGTGGCAATACAGATGAATTTAGTGAGTTTAGGAAGTCAGTTAGATAATTAACTTCCTCATCAGTATCTACAAAGGTATCGATACACTTATATTCAGTGACTACGCCTATTAACATGGCAAGTATTTGATTGTTTATTTCGTGGTTGTATATATTTTTAGTAGCAAGAATGGCCCCTTCTAGCAACCGGTTCAAAATGTTATAGTTTTGAGAAACAGCCGGATAAATAGATTTTATTAGTTCAGCGGCAGATTTAAAAAATCGATGTCAATTTAACATATCCATAAAAGACGGCTACTAATCTACCTTTTCCAATTTGAAGTAGGGGCGACAATGTCCTCACCCCCAAATTCGTCGCCAAATGTTCGCCGAGTACCATTCTATACACCACTATTCATCTCAGCGACCCCGAAAACTATGGGATCGACACTAATGTCGGTCACCCTCCCCCTCCGGGGAGACAACTCACCCATAGGAATGTCCTAGCAACACTATTAATCTCAGTGGCCCCGAGAACTAGTGAATGAACACTAATATCAGTCATCCCCCTCAGGTATCGACCCCATCCCCCTAGAGCTGTCGTACCATCACCATTCAACTTAGTGACCCCGAAAACCATAGAATCGACACTAATATCGGTCACCCCCCTCCCCCCTAAGATATCGACCCAATCCCCTTGAGCTGCCTTACCATCACCATTCAACTCAGCGACCACGAAAACAATAGAATCAACACTAATATCGGTCACCAACCCCCCCCCCCCCCCCCTGTCTTGCCATCTGTACGGTTGATGAGAGATCGAACAAAAGTGAAGATCTGTCATCAACCATATCAACAGTCTGTTTCTCACGCTCATGGCGTTCGCATGTGAAAAAAATTAATAGTTGAAAAAATACCCAACGCGTTTTAACTAAACATGGCGCAGTCGATATAAAATAATGGTAAAAACGCGTTCGCAATCAAAATTTAACTAGCGCACAAACTGAGATAGTAGAAAAATGTATGGGAGTTTTACAGGGTTATGGTGGAAACAACATTTTCCCGATGGGTTCTGTCAAACTTAGTTGCAGGGTGAAAAACAAAATTTATGCTACTGATTTCTATGTGGTGAAAGAAAATACAACGCCCTTACTTGGAATAAAAAGTTGTGTTCAAATGCAATTGATTAAAAGAATCAATTCTATCAAACATCCCGAGAAATTATTAGTAATTGATAATAAAGATATTTTTACACGAATAGGTAAATTTCCTACGAAATGTGCACTACAGGTAGACTCTTCAATAATCCCCACGAAGAATACCCCTTTCCTTACGAGAACCAGTAAAAATAGCGTTGCAAAAATTAGAGAATAAGGGCATTATAAAAAAAGTTGAAATTCCAAAAATTGGGTTAGTAACTTGATATTTGTTGAAAAACGAAATAAAGATATAAGGCTTTGTCTTGATTCAAAAGATCTAAACAAAGCGCTTAAACCCCAAAATTTTTTAATACCAAAGTTAGAAGATATTAAACACCAGCTTTGCGGAATGAAATTTTTCTCAGTCTTAGATTTAAAACATGGGTTTTGGCACATCGAATTAAATAAAAAGTCAAGCTATTTGTGTACCTTTAGCAGCCCTTTTGGTTGCTATAAATTTTGTAGACTGCCCTTTGGTGTAAGTGTAGCACCGGAGATATTTCAGAGATATGCATATCAATATTTTGGACAATTACGCGGAACATGCGTCTATATGGATGATCTTATCGTCTACGGAAAAGGCGGCATTGAGCATGATCAAAATCTAAAAAACGTGTTCAAAAAAGCTCGCGAGGTAGGAGTCAAATTTAATTCCGACAAGTTTCAGTACAAGCTCACTTCAGTGAAATATCTAGGCCATATTTTTACCGAAAAAGGCATTAGTCCAGACCCTGATAAGATAAAATCAATTTTGTGAATAAAACCACCAACGAACAAAAAGGACTACAACGCTTTCTTGGCTTAATAAATTATCTCAGAAGTTTTATTCCAAATCTTTCCGAAATTTCGGAAAATTTACGCCTTTTATTAATGAAAAACACAGATTTCATTTGGTTGGACCAACATTATAAAACTTTCAATAAAGTAAAAAAATTAATATGTAGTGCTTCTATACTGAATATGTTTCATTTTTTCATTTCATTTTTATTTATGATCTTAAGTGTTAGTACAAAAGACTGAGTCTTATAGTGTACAAAGTTTTTTAGCTAATAAATGCAAGTATGAAACTGTGATACAAGCTAACAAACTTGAGATCATAATAATCTATAAAGTATAAAAATTTAGAGGTTAAAAACAAACTAAAATAAAGAAGGTATAGGAACAAAAGTAAAAAGAAAGAAAGAAAGGAAGGAGTAATAGAAAGCAGGGTTCATGGGGGAATTATTGCAAAATATAATGATCGTAGATAGCCCTCCGGAAAGGTCGAAGACCATAAGGAAATGACGGCCAAATTCTCATTTAAACGAAAAACGAGATCTTCAATAAGACCTATTGGCCTCGAAATGTAAATTTGAAGATCATCAGCATAAAGGTGAAAGTTACAGTTTTTAAGAACACATGTTAAGTCGTTTATATAAATGCAAAATAGAACCGGACCCAAAATGGAGCCTTGTGGAACACCGGCCTCAACTCGACAGTAAGAAGAGTAAGTATCGCCAACAAGAACTCTCTGATACCTGTTAGAGAGATAGTCCCTTACAAGCTTAACAGAATTATCTCCAAATCCAAAGAGTTGTCTGAGTTTATTACAGAGAATATTATGATTTATAGTGTCAAAGGCCTTTGAGAAATCTAACAAACAAAGTAAAGTAATATGATAATCGTCAAACGAGTTTCGAATGTCGTCCATCACTTTTACCATTGCTGTCTTGCAACTATGCTGAGAGCGGAAACCGGATTGCAATGGAGACAAAAGGTTGTGGGCACTAATATAGAATGTGATCTGCTTTGTAATTAGTTTTTCAAAGATTTTTGATATGCACGACAGTATACTTATTGGTCGGTAGTCGGTTGGAATAGAGGCATTAGCTTTTTTTGCAATTGGAATTATTTTAGCAAAAATCCAAGTATTCGGAAGAAGTAATGCAAAAGTTAAAAATATGAGACAGGGGGCTAAGGATCACTGGAATAATCAATTTTAAAAATTTTAAAGATATACCATCGTCTCCAACTGAGTTGGAATGTAGTGACATGATGCTACTAGCCACGTCTACCTCAGAAAACGTGGAAAATTCAAAAGTCGAGGGACAAACATTATGATACGCCACTGGAGTCAATGGGCGGGAGCTAGGTGATGCAGATGTAAGAAAATGGTTATTAAGCTCAGTTGGGTCAAGTTGACTGTCAAATGGAACTTTGTCCCCAATACCAATATCTCGAAGATTTCTCCACAGTTGTTTCAATGGGAGAGAGGGACACAATTTTGAAGAGAAGTAGTTCCGCTTTGCATTACGGATAGTTGAAGTCGCAGAATTACGTGCCAGACGGTATAATTGTCAATTGTATTCGGACGGAAACCGCCTCCAACCAAGATATTTTTTGCGACGCATTTGGATTGAATGCAAGACAGTGGAAGTGAACCACGGTCTTTGAACATTGCTCACCCTTACGGACTTAAGAGGAACGTACTTTTCAAACAAATAAGAAATCAAGGAGTTGAAATAAATAATTTTATTGTCCGCCTCTGCAATACTCCAACAATAACTCCATGGAAGTGCAAAAGCTTCTGCCAAGAGAGATGGAAGAGTTATTCTGTTAAAATCACGATAGGAAAAGGAGAGGGGCTCAGGGTTAAGAGAAAAATTTAAGTTGAAGGTGCAGAATATTAAATCGTGATCAGATATTGATTCCATACTAACTTGATCTTGAAGTAAGACTAAGGACGGGTCAGAAACTACTACCAGGTCTAATAAGCTAGGAGTAGCATTAGGGGCATAACGAGTAGGAAAAGTGTTAATGACAGATAATCCACATGCAGAGACATAATCAATAGTCTGACAAGCATAACAATCATTTTTTAGCAAGTCAGTGTTGAAATCTCCACAAACAATAATATTAGTGTAACGAGCTGAAAAAGAAGATATTGAGGTAAAAAAAGGTTCGAGAGAACAAGTGCGATTTGGGTTGTAGACGCATGCCACAAGACATTTAATATGATTATCAGAAATTTCAGCAATTATGAATTCAACCCCACAGCCAACCGAATTTTCCAAAACAGCGCACCTAAGTCCCGTCCTACAGTAAATAGCAACCCCACCACCAAAAGTATTTGTTACACGGTCATTTCTGTGTAATTTGAAATTATTAATGTTATAAGAACTATCATTGATGTGTGGCTTGAACCACGTTTCACTTACACATAAGACATCAACATTGGACTTATCAAATAAGTAACTTAAGTAATCAATTTTTGTTTGGTTCAAACTACGTGTATTCAAATGACACAGTTTGAAGCCTCTTTGTGCATTACATAGTATTGACAACATCACTCTGGCTGACTCGTTAGTGCCACCAGCAGACATCCCGCTACCGCACATAAAGAATAAGAGTTAATGAAATAAATACGCAAGCACTCAGAAAAAGAATACCTACATCACTGTAATTTGCAATAAGAGATGAAAGTGGAGTAGAAAAATACTAGGAAAAATTAAGTTAAGAGAAAAAGAGGAAGTTATTTTTGCATTTTAATGCAAAACTGTAAAAGCAAAAAAAGTATGAAATATTATTATGATAAAAAGGCAGAAGAGGAATGATAATAAATTTCGTGCTCCTATTGAATGCTGGGGTCAACGACATCTACGATCTCCTCTAGCTGGTGTGCAAGTTCTCGCTCCAGCAATAAAGAGAGGTTCTCCTCACTGTCAATACGAATTGGGTTATCGGATTCTCTTAATCTGACATAGATTGAGCCGCGGCGAGAGAAAGCTGAGTGCAGCTTCCTCCTGTTTTTTAGTTTTATTGCAGCACGTAAAACAGATCGGGCATGAACAGACAGACTCTCGTTGATATAGATGGGTAGGTCAGAGTCCAGTCCAATACATCGAAGATTTAACGGTTGCCCAGTATTCTATCGATGGGCTGCAGCAGATTTAAGGAAGAGCGTTTTGTCATACGGTGTATAAAATTTTATAACGACCGGGGAGGTTATAGAATTAGGTTTTATTCTCGTCCGGAAAACATTCTTCATAGGAGGCGGTCGAAGAGCAAAAGTGTGACAAAGATGGTTCACATAGAGCTTGAGGTTTTCTTCTGCATTTACTGGAATATTGAAGATTACAACGTCAGCTGAGACATCAGCGAGAGTTTTTTCGTGAAACGCAACTTTCTCTCTCAATATTTTGATTTCTCCTTGTAATCCATCGATTGTAGCATTGCTCTCCATCACCTGATTAAGTTTGGAGTGAATATCACTCCGATCTGCTTCTAAAGAGCTGACCCTAGATCCAATAGAGTCAATACTTGCCTTTATTGCAGCAAGTTCGCTGGCTATTGTGTTTTTTACGCGCTGCTCACTTTCATCCATCTATGCCAGAAGTAGCGACGTCTGCTCTTTGAGCTATTTGGCATTAACAGCGTCTGAGAATGCTCGCGTAGACTTACGCGCAGGCGAGGCACAATTATCCAATGCACCAGATGGGGGGGAAGTGTTATTCTGTTAAAATCACGATAGGAAAAGGAGAGGGGCTCAGGGTTAAGAGAAAAATTTAAGTTGAAGGTGCAGAATATTAAATCGTGATCAGATATTGATTCCATACTAACTTGATCTTGAAGTAAGACTAAGGACGGGTCAGAAACTACTACCAGGTCTAATAAGCTAGGAGTAGCATTAGGGGCATAACGAGTAGGAAAAGTGTTAATGACAGATAATCCACATGCAGAGACATAATCAATAGTCTGACAAGCATAACAATCATTTTTTAGCAAGTCAGTGTTGAAATCTCCACAAACAATAATATTAGTGTAACGAGCTGAAAAAGAAGATATTGAGGTAAAAAAAGGTTCGAGAGAACAAGTGCGATTTGGGTTGTAGACGCATGCCACAAGACATTTAATATGATTATCAGAAATTTCAGCAATTATGAATTCAACCCCACAGCCAACCGAATTTTCCAAAACAGCGCACCTAAGTCCCGTCCTACAGTAAATAGCAACCCCACCACCAAAAGTATTTGTTACACGGTCATTTCTGTGTAATTTGAAATTATTAATGTTATAAGAACTATCATTGATGTGTGGCTTGAACCACGTTTCACTTACACATAAGACATCAACATTGGACTTATCAAATAAGTAACTTAAGTAATCAATTTTTGTTTGGTTCAAACTACGTGTATTCAAATGACACAGTTTGAAGCCTCTTTGTGCATTACATAGTATTGACAACATCACTCTGGCTGACTCGTTAGTGCCACCAGCAGACATCCCGCTACCGCACATAAAGAATAAGAGTTAATGAAATAAATACGCAAGCACTCAGAAAAAGAATACCTACATCACTGTAATTTGCAATAAGAGATGAAAGTGGAGTAGAAAAATACTAGGAAAAATTAAGTTAAGAGAAAAAGAGGAAGTTATTTTTGCATTTTAATGCAAAACTGTAAAAGCAAAAAAAGTATGAAATATTATTATGATAAAAAGGCAGAAGAGGAATGATAATAAATTTCGTGCTCCTATTGAATGCTGGGGTCAACGACATCTACGATCTCCTCTAGCTGGTGTGCAAGTTCTCGCTCCAGCAATAAAGAGAGGTTCTCCTCACTGTCAATACGAATTGGGTTATCGGATTCTCTTAATCTGACATAGATTGAGCCGCGGCGAGAGAAAGCTGAGTGCAGCTTCCTCCTGTTTTTTAGTTTTATTGCAGCACGTAAAACAGATCGGGCATGAACAGACAGACTCTCGTTGATATAGATGGGTAGGTCAGAGTCCAGTCCAATACATCGAAGATTTAACGGTTGCCCAGTATTCTATCGATGGGCTGCAGCAGATTTAAGGAAGAGCGTTTTGTCATACGGTGTATAAAATTTTATAACGACCGGGGAGGTTATAGAATTAGGTTTTATTCTCGTCCGGAAAACATTCTTCATAGGAGGCGGTCGAAGAGCAAAAGTGTGACAAAGATGGTTCACATAGAGCTTGAGGTTTTCTTCTGCATTTACTGGAATATTGAAGATTACAACGTCAGCTGAGACATCAGCGAGAGTTTTTTCGTGAAACGCAACTTTCTCTCTCAATATTTTGATTTCTCCTTGTAATCCATCGATTGTAGCATTGCTCTCCATCACCTGATTAAGTTTGGAGTGAATATCACTCCGATCTGCTTCTAAAGAGCTGACCCTAGATCCAATAGAGTCAATACTTGCCTTTATTGCAGCAAGTTCGCTGGCTATTGTGTTTTTTACGCGCTGCTCACTTTCATCCATCTATGCCAGAAGTAGCGACGTCTGCTCTTTGAGCTATTTGGCATTAACAGCGTCTGAGAATGCTCGCGTAGACTTACGCGCAGGCGAGGCACAATTATCCAATGCACCAGATGGGGGGGAAGTGTTATTGGCGGTTGTGGGTCGCAGGCATCTTTCTCCTTTTTGTCGTTTTGGGTTATTCATGCTGATAGGCCAAATTTAGAATAGCAGTAAAAGTTCCAAAGATTTATTCGAGGTAGAATCACAATCACAAATTACAAATCACCACTTCACACACCGCCTAATACAAATATCAGATCAAAAGAGATTAATTAGTAAATTAGCTGAAGAGAACAGCAAAACTCCAAACTGCGGAGCGAGTAAAAACGCGTCTAGTTGCTAGCAGACATCACAGACAACGATATATAACAAACGATGATATAAACAAAGAAATAATTTTACAGTGCGATTCTTCCAAAGGTGTTTTGGGATGTTGCCTTTTGCAGGCGGATGGACCAGTAAGTTTTGCTTCGAGAGCACTCACCGAGTCTGAAATAAATTATGCGCAAATTGAAAAAGAACTGCTGGCCATTACCTTTGCATGCGCTAAGTTTCACAACTACATATATGGTCGTACAGTAAGTTCAAACAGATCACAAACCGTTGGTTACAAAGACTTGGACAAAATATATTGCACACGTCTTCAAAGGATGAAGCTTAATCTAATGAAATTACAAATTAAAAGTATTATTCGTTCCCGGTAAACATTTACACGTTGCTGATCTTTTATCTCGCTCTTTTCTAAACGAAACAAAGACCAGTAATGAGGACAATTTTGATGAAATGATTCATTCACTTAATATAAGTGATGACAGGAAAGTTCAATTACAAAAAGAAATCGGAAAAGATTCCGAACTGCTTAAAGTAAAAAGGTTAATTTTGAGTGGTTGGCCAAAAAACATTACTAAATTCGAAGAGAATTTAAAATTCTATTATCGGTTGCAACAGCACTTGTCGGTTGAAGACGATATTATATTTTACATGAAAATTTTATAAATGGTTGTTCGATATGCCAAGAGTTCAAAGTTTCTGAAAGAAAGGAACCAATAATATCTCACGATATTCCAAAAACAGCATTTCTGAAAATAGGCCTAGATATTTTAGAATACTCAAAATGTTATTACCTTGTAGTTGTTGATTACTATTCTAAATGGTTAGAATTACTTCCAATTCAAAATAAGTCAGCCAATGAAATTATAAAAAATTTGAAAAATGTTTTTTCTTGTCTTGGTATACCTCAAATTATTATAGCCCATAACAATCCATTTAACTGTGCTAACTTCTTGGCTTTTGCAAAGCAAATCGGTACAAAATTTGTTTTTAGTAGCCCTTATTATCCTAAGTCAAATGGGCTAGCAGAAAAATATGTAGCAATCAGCAAAGATTTGCTTCGTAAAAGTCATGCATCTAGGACGGACCTATTTTTACTACTTTTAGAGTACAGAAATATACCAGTTCAAAGCACTGGGTATTCACCGGCGCAGTTGTTATTTGGCAGAACCTTAAGGACAAAAATACCTGCCCATGATAAAATTCTCATTCCAAAGTTTTATTATTCAAATTCCAAAAACCCAATTCAACGTATGCATAACAATAAACAAAAAGCTGAAACATACTATAATAAAAGTGCTTCTATTAAGCAATCTTTTCATTTGGGAGATCTTGTTTGGATGCAGTCTTTACGTAATAGATGGGTTCCAGGGAAGATTGTATCCATACTAGCTGAACCAAGGTCTTATTTGAGAGGGGAGGTATATACAGGCGTAACTCTAAAAATATTCGAAAGAGATTTTCCGAGCAACTTAGTAAAGACAATTATTCAAATAAGACAACCATAAAAAATAAAGTTCACAATACTCGAAACAAAAGTAATAATCTAATTTTGGAAGAAAGTAACGTTTGATAAATATATGAATTAATGAATTAATAATTTTTGAAATTTAGTCATTATTAACTTTTATTGTTAACACAAGAACGTGTCTCATACGATTATAACCTAAAATTGTTACCTTTGATACAAAATCCATACTTTGTTTAAATTAAGCTATGTATATTATTATTATTTTGTATTCGCATGTAGATTAAAGTTTTCCTTATCTTTAAGGGGGAGATGTACGGTTGATGAGAGATCGAACAACAGTGAAGATTTGTCATCAACCATATTAACAGTCTGTTTCTCACGCTCATGGCGTTCGCATGTGAATTAAATAAATAGTTGAAAAAATACCCAACGCGTTTTAACTAAACATAAACATTCAACTCAGCGACTCCGAAAACCATAGAATCGACACTAATATCGTTCACTCACCCCCCTCTCAGTTATCGACCCCATCCCCTTAGAGCTGTCTTACCATCACCATTTAACTCAGCGACTACGAAAACCATAAAATCGACATTAATATCGCTCACCCCCCACCCTCCCTCAGTTATCGACCCCATCCACCTAGAGCTGTCTTACCATCACCATTCAACTTAGCGACCACGAAAACCATAAAATCGACACTAATATCGGTCACCCCCCTCCCTCAGTTATCGACACCATCCCCCTAGAGCTGTCTTACCATCACCATTCAACTCAGCGACCACGAAAACCATGAAATCAACACTAATATCGGCCCTCCCCCCCCACCGACCGACCCAATCCCCCTAGAGCTTTCTTACCATCACCATTCAACTCAGCGACCCCGGAAACCATGGAATCAACTCTAATATCGATCACCCACCCTCCTGCGGGAATATAATTCACCCATAGGAGTGTACTACCAGCACTATTCGTCTCGGCGATACCGAAAACGGTGGGTCCGACACTTAAATCGCCTGCCACGACTCCCCCAGCCAAAAAACGTGCTACCCCCCCCCCCCCCCCTATATTTGATTCCACATAGTAACTAATATGTATACCAAGTTTGGTTAAAATTGGTCAAGGCGTTCCAGAGCTCGTTAGGCACAAATATATATATATACAAATAAATTCTCTATTTTATATATATAGATTATTTGAAGCCCGTATACGTGTACATGCACACAAGCAAATTAATTTATTGTAACATCGTTGTTATTTGAGGTGGAAACTGCGCGTTAAAGTGGATTTAGTCTATAACCGTACGAGAAAAAAAACCCTTAAAAATTAAAATTTTTCATCTAAATTCTCTAATCGCAGAAATTGATATGGGACCCCTCGATTCTGGGTCATTTTTTTTTATTGTAGTAGAAAATCATCGAAAGAAACATCAGATCATTTTATTCTGAGCACTTAGAGCACTCCCATACTCTGAGCAAATAAGAAACACGAGCATTTTTCTTGAGAACTCTTTGACTGCTCTGAACTAATTTATGAAAACGCCACATGACAGAATATTGTGAAAACTTGTTGTTCTATCTGTAAGTTGATATCGACAACAAAAAACGACATCAATAAAAATACAATTCAGTAAATAAGTTAGTAAGTTGAATTAAGCATAAAACATTTATGTCTCGTTTCATTTGCTGGGTTCATTTGTGGGTGAGCTAAGATTTCTCTCTCGTGGTTTCAGTTTAACGTTGCATTTGCGAACTGTGCCCGGAGCACGGTTTGATTTTATGTTTTATTGTTTTGTAACTGATAATGTAACTTTGCTACCCGTCGGCAACCGGGTACATCGGGCACTCACCTCGTTCACCTCAAAAACTCTGTCACTTTGAAAGCTTACCTATGGGTATGGTTTCGGATACGGTTTGTGCAATTGGAAAGAGACATTAGTATACAAAATACATACATATTACTTAAAGATGAAATGGAATGTTCATAATCGATTCGACTTTTATACTATTACGCATATTCATGGTAACTTTGTGAAATGGCATTAATAATGATTGTGTAAGTCGGAGTAATGTATATTGATGCTTGAGAAATGATGTTAAACCGAAATTTTCTGTTTTCGTTCATTATTAGAAATAATGACATTATTAATAACCGTGTAAGTGCCGAGTTAAAAATATGGCGACGAAAACTCGTTGTGCTGCAAGCAGCAAGCAGCGCAGCCGACTGCGCAGCACACACCGCACAGAGTCGTTGAAGTGCGACGGTATTTAAAAAAATGTATAAGGGCCTTGCGGTCGACCCTGCGGCCCGATCACTACCAAAATTTATAAAAAGTATTGCTTATTGGGTATACACATGTGTGTAAAATTTGAAAAAAATCGCGTAATTTTTATTTTAAATTTCTATGGGAGCCCCACGAACCCGGGGCCCGATCACTTCCAAATTTTAAAAGAAAGTATTGTCATCGGAAATATACATGTGTACAAAATTTCAGGAAAATCGGGCTTAGGAAGTGCGTTAAAAATTGATAATTAAAAAAAAAAAAAAAATTTAATGGGAGCCCCCCGACACCGGGGCCTGATCGCTTCAAAAATTTTACAAAAAATTGTGTCCATCGGAGATACACATGCGTATAAAATTTGAAGAAAATCGGGAACTTTTTTCATAAGATTTGTATGGGTGCCACCCGACCCAGGGGCCCGATCTCTCCAAAAATTTTACAAAAAGTGTTTTCCATCGGAGATACACATTTGTATTAAATTTTAAGAAAATCGGGTAAATTTTTTAAAATATTTGTATGGGAGCCACCCAACCCCGAGGTCTGAGGGGCCTGAAATTTTAATAGAAAGTATTGTCACCGGAAATATACATGTGTGCAAAATTTCAATAAAATCGGGCTATGGGAAGTGGGTTAAAAATTTATCGCAAAATTCCATGACACACAAATCCACACACCCACAAACCCACAAACACACGGGCACGCGAAGTTAATATAGAGAATTTAAAAATTAGCGGGCCGACTATAGTTAAATTGAAGTTGTGATTAGCCAGAAGAGATTGACACTACGTGAACATGCTTACTGCAGGGGAACTCTGTGGACATAGCCTAACACACCTTAGTAAGCACAATTGAGAAATCAATATACTCCCAGGAGTATACACTAGTAGCATTCTTGGATATCGAGGGTGCTTTCAACAGCGTTAAAACAGAGGCAATCTGTAAAGGACTGTCAGACCTAGATGTGGACTACCCTATAGGCAAACTAATCAATCATATGCTTCTAGGCAGGATTAATAGTGCGGAGCTGGGTGGTTCCATCTTAAAGAGGCAGGCAGTTAGAGGAACACCGCAAGGAGCTGTATTATCCCCTCTCCTCTGGAATATAGTAATCAACGAATTACTTTGAAACTGGAAGGAGAGGGGATAAAAGTGGTAGCGTATGCTGATGATGTAATGCTCGCTGTCTCAGGAAAATACCTCAGAACGATTAAGGAGGTTATGCAAAATGCCCTCCTAATCGTTAAAGAATGGATAAATAAAAGTGGTCTGGGCGTCAACCCGAATAAGACAGAGCTTGTCTTTTTTACCAGGAAATATAAAATTCCAACAGTTGATCCTCCAACACTAAATGGTACCCTCTTAGTTTTTTTCTGCTAAAGCAAGATTTCTGGGGACAATCTTGGACAGGAAACTGAGCTGAAAACCTAATATAATAGAAAGATTTAATAAAGTGAGTATTGCTTTATACTCGTGCAAGAAAGCCATTGGTAAAAAATGATACACTGGCTTTACACGTTGGTAGTGAGACCAATACTACTGTATGGGGTAAGCGTATGGTGGCCAGCTATAGAAAAAAACACGTATATAAGTATATTGGGGAAGGTACAAAGAGCGGCCTGCATGCTTATAAGCGAGGCGCTGAGATCTCGCCAACTCGCGCTCTGGAGGTTATGCTTCACCTGATCCCACTAGATATATTTGGCAAACAGAAAGCGGCAATTACAGTTACGCGCAGGGGCTTCTGTGACAAGCTGAATGTAAGCATCTCTGTCCGTCTACCTGATCGCTGCAGCGTTTACCAGGCTGAGGTGATAGCGATTGAAGAGGTAATGAGTTGGCAGAAGCATAATGTATTATCCTTAAAGAAGATTAACATTTATGTGGACAGTCAGGCGGCCATAAAATCGCTGGAGGCGTTCTAACTGAAATCTAAGGTCGCGTTGAGCTGTCACTCCTCTCTTAACGAGATGAGTGAGCAGTTCAATGGGTCCCGGGCCATACGGATGTTGAGGGGAACTGCAGGGTGGACGAGCCAGCTAGACGTGGTACGCCTCTCCAGAAGCTACCGGAAAGGGCGGAGGTAGGTAGTCCTATCGCGACACTGAAATTTGAGCTTCGGAAAGAGGCAGAAACAATAACAAATGTAAGGTGGGGAAACACTGACACTTCCAATATTTTAAGACAGGTCTGGCCAAAGCTGAATTCATTAAGAGCTCTGAGCAAGGTATAAGATTCTGTGGTAACACAAAGGACCGCGAATGGTCTAAGTGAGCATTAGCTGCCACCGCAACCTAACCTAACCTACGAGAATGTTATAGTTATTTTAAATATGCACGAGAAATGTTATCTATAGCATTATGGTAACATTGTAAAATATACTACTTCTCTCGTCTGGCTATCCACAATTTCTATTTACCACCCGTTCCGCTCTTTTTTTCTCGCACGGCTCAAATGTCAATCAAATATAAAGCTGATGGTGGCTCAGTGGAAAAGCTCATGGTTACTGAAAAGAAGGTTCGTGGTACGAATCCCAGTAACACTAAAAGTATTTTTCACGGTGTCCCACCTCTCGCGAATGTCTGTCAAACGTTCCGAGAGTAATAACTTGTCACGGAAGCTGTCAATTCGCCGTTCGGATCCGGCCTTAAATTGTAGGTCCCTTCCACTTGTGTCCAAAAATATACATGCACAACACAAATGGTCACGAAAAGCTAGGCTTTGGACCACAATGATCTTTCGCGCCGAATATTATTATTTAATTTCAAAGTGTTGTCCATCGGAGATACACATGCGTATAAAATTTGAAGAAAATCGGATACTTATTTTTATTAAATTCGTATGGGTGCCCCCAACCACGGGGGCCGATCACTTCCAAATTTTTACAAATATATAGTATTGTCCATCGGAGATACACATGCGTATAAAATTTTAAGAAAATCGGCTAAGTTTTTTACAAAATTTGTATGGGTGCCCCCGACCCAGAGACCCGAGGTACCCCATATTTTAATAGAAAGTATTGTCACGGGTGGGCGCCGTGGCTCAGTGGAAGTGCACATGGCTGCTGAGCAGGAGGTTCAGATTCGAATCCCACCAAAAGTATTTTTCACGGTGTCCCACCTCTCGCGAATGGGTGACAAACGTTCCGAGAGTAATACCTTGTCACGGAAAGCTTCTCAATTCGCCGTTCGGATCCGGCCTTAAATTGTAGGTCCCTTCCATTTCTGTCCAAAAATTAACATGCGCAGCACAAATGGCCGCGAGAAGTTAGGCCTTGGACCGTAATGATCTGTCGCGCCGAATATTATTATTATTATTGTCATCGGAAATATACATGTATTGAATAAAATCGGGCTTTGGCAAGTGGCTTAAAAATTGATCACAAGATCTGACCAGTCCACCAGCAACGGGCACGCGAAGTTAATATAGAGAATTTAAAACAAGCTAAACTTCATAAAACAAGATGTATAAATGTATGTTCCCTAAAACCTACCAAACCATTCTATCGATCACGCTCAAATTTTGTGTACTGTAATGAACAGGTTTCCGTTATATTTTAGAAGTGATCAGACTCCTGGGTAAATGGGTTTCATACACATTTTTTCATGTTGTTATGAATCCTTTAAATCTAGAGTCTAGAATGAGAGCACAAAGACGAGCTAAATTGAGTTTTCCACATCTAAGCTTTGATATTAAAAAAAACACGCAGCAGATCCAAAAAGGATTTTAGCTTTTTAGCTTTTAGCCTCTTGATCTACTAAATTTTGGGGTACGTGCTTACATTATTCTTCAAACTTTAATTTGGAAAATGTGAAATAGTATTTTGAGGTTTTAGTGTAATTTAGTTGTTCGTCGGTACGTAGTATGCCAATCCGGATACGACTGCACCTCCCCACAGCACACCCAATTCAAACTACGCCGCAATTAAAAACACCTTTTTTCAATGGTCGTAAATTCAAAATTTATTCTAATGATTGTCTAGCGGACAATTTACTTTAATACGATTTTTGTGTATAGCACATTAATTCACATTGCTAAGAGTTATGGTTAACTTAAATTAACCAGATGTATCAAATTTTTAATTAAATTTTTGTTGCCGTAGCGCTTAAAAAAAGAGTAACGATTTTATAAAAAAAGGGCAAACATTTATGGCGTCTAAAAATTGTTCTATTTAATTCTTGTTGCCGTAGCGCTTAAAAAAGAACGTGCGCTCCAAGGAACTTATATATATAACGACTGTGTGGATGATATGCTTTTTTCTCGCACCTAGATGACGCGAAAAAACTTCGAGTATCTAGTGCGTATCGATAGTCCGGATTTATGCTAAGTAGCTCTGGAAAAGGAGTATTTTATGGAGGAGTATGACAGCGACGCCACAGTATGTTTGTCAATATTACTTTTCGCTGTATCAGCATGAAAACGGATTAGACCCCCGTTTTCTCGATATTTTCAATATAATTGTTCTCTGTGTAGCATTTTGTTAAGCTAGTCGCTTGGATACAGCCGTATAGGTTTTATAAACCTCTGTAATGTGCATACAATCACACGTGCGTGAGCGAGCGACTGACATGACCTCGGCCATTAGTATACCATTAAAGACCAGGAATGTGACGTGATGCAAAAAATTAAAGAGAATATTCAGGAATCCACATGGATTAATTTTTTGTGCCATCCAACCACTTAATGCGAGATTTAAATAATTATAATTTATTAATCGCTTTTATTGTAGTTTTGTTACGTGTTTTATAAATTTTCATTGAATGATAATTGCCGTACAATCTTTTCAATTTAAAAACATGAAGTATCTAACTCTTTCGTTTACATCTTCAATTAAATTTTTAAGGATGTTCGTTTTGAAATCATGGTTTATCGAGCGCCATAATTTTACTTATGGAAGTGATCATAATGTCCTTAAAGAGGTTGGACACTATACGCAAATGGTTTGGGCAGCATCACATAAAATTGGATGTGGCCTCGCAAAGTGTTTTAATGGACCTCAAGGCAAACCGTACTATAACTATGTTTGTGATTACTGCCCATCGTAAGTACAATTCTTCTTAAGAATTAATACCTTATGATAAATTCTCTGGGATTTTATTTTTCGTATCTATAAATATTTTAGGGGCAACCACGAAGATCGGCTCGGGTTTCCGTATAAAGCAGGTCGTTATTGTGCTTCCTGCCCCAGATCATGTCGATCAGGAAAGATACGGTATTTTATGTTACTCTTATATTGGAAATTATAATGTAAAGCAAAATTTTCTACCTAGGTTGTGTACAAATACATGTAATTCTGTTGATCTCTGGTCAAATTGTTTGATATTATATCGGACTTGGGCGAATTGGCTTTGTAATGCCAGCACACAAGAAGGCCGTGATCGTAAGAAAAAATGTGGAGCTACCTGTACATGCCGGGGGAAAATTTACGACTAATTTGATTATTGATTATTTATTAAATTTTTGTAATTGAAACTACTTTATCGGCGGTAATGAGAAAATTTAACACGGTATCAAAAATAATTTTGCTTTATGATGTTGCGTTACATTTTTGCATTCTTGTAACTAAGTCAATTCTCAAGCGATTTCTATGAGACTCGGTACGTAGGACTAAGAGGCGACTATAAGAATTGTTCTTATGGAAATTCTTGAACATGATCATTATGGTTAGGAACTTCGGGAACTAAGCAATTTCTCAAGCGATTTCTATGAAACTCGGTATGTAGACTTGTTCCGATGGAAATTCTGGAATATCATTATGGTCTGGAATTACGGGAACAAAGCAATTTCTCAAGCGATTCGCATAAAACTCGGTATGTAGGACTAAGATGCGACGTCTTGTTCCAATGGAAATTCTAGGCCAATAGGGTCTGGAATTTTGTGGACCAAGCCATTTCTTAAGCAATTCGTTTGAAGTTCGGTATGTAGGACTAAGATGCGACTTTAACCCTTATTCCTATGGAAATTATGGGATCTGGCCAATAGGGACTGGAATTTTGTGGACCAAGCAATTTCTCAAGCGATTCGTATGAAACTCGGAATGTAGGACTAAGATGCGACTATAAGACTTGTTCCTATGAAAATTCTGGAACATGGTCATTATGGTTTGAAATTTCGGGAAAAAAGCAAGTTTTCAAGCGATTCGCATGAAACTCGGTATGTAGGACTAAGATGCGACTATAAGACATATTCCGATGGAAATCTTGCAATACGGTCATTAGGAACTGAAATTTCGGGAAGATCGAACCCATTTCCCAAGCGATTTCTATGAAACTCGGGATGTAGGGCTAAGATGCGACTATAAGACTTTTCCTATAGAAATTCTTTTGTTTCTTAAGTTTTGAAATTTTGGGAACTACGCCATTACTCAACCGATTTGTATGAAACTCGGTATGTAGGACTAAGATGCGACTACAAGACTTTTTCCTATAGAAATTCTGGACTACGGTCATTAGAGACTGGAATTTCGGGAACTAAGCAATTTTTCAAACAATTTCTATGCAATTCTATATGGAATTATGGGTGTCTTGATTTTTTTTATTAATTAAATTAAAAACGTTTTATATAAGGCGTATTTAATCACATTTAAAAACTATTTTTTCTAGAAAGAATAATGGGAATTAGGCATATTGTTATGTAGCGTGGTCCCACTAGGGGTTCTGTCACTAGCAAGGCCTTTTTTTTTATTAAAAAAAGGAAAATTTCATTTCTTTTTAAGAAATTTTAAACCTACTATCTAATCTTATTGTAAGAGGAATGACCCGGTTGTATCTGTACCGAGGCCACACAAAAACATGGAGGAAGTGGTCGACTTTTTTCAGTCCATCGGTACACTGTCCGTCATGATCTGAAAAGGAGGAAACGTCAAGACATCACCGAGGGACCAGAAGTCACAGCCACACACCTCAGCCAGTGATCTACTCACTCATGGTTATTACCAATACGGCAAAATCAACAAAAAAAGGAATTATACCACCCACCAAAAAGGGCAACGGCAAGAAGAAGTCACGTAATTTCTTTTTCAAATTTTAAGTACATCTATTAATTTTTATTTCAAAACCTTCAAATTCAAAAAAATTAAAAGGTGTACAGTGTATATGTATTTAACAAAAAGGTTATGTGTGTATTAAAAAATAATTCAAAAGAAAACGCAAAATATTCAATAAAATTAAAATCTATATATACATATATAAAAATCAATTGCTGTTCGTTAGACTGGCTAAAACTTGAGAACGGCTGGACCAAATTGGATACTTCCTTCGGCGAGTTTGTTCGTAATTGCTACGCGAAGGTTTAAAAGTTGAGTCAGCCCCGCTAGGTGGCGCTGGTATCGTTTGTTTTCTGAAAATTCTTATTTATGGAACGATTTGACTCAAATTAACAACATATAATATTTAAAAAAAAGAAAGTCGTTGACAAAATTTGGACCCGATAGGTGGCGCTGGTGTCTTTTTTTCCGAAAATTCTTATTTATGGAACGATTCGGCTCAAATTCACACCATATAATATTTAAATAAAAAGAAAGTCGTTGACAAAATTTGGACCCGATAGGTGGCGCTGGCATCAGTGGGCGGGGGTCAGCGGGATGGGGCAGCCGGGAAACGCGGGTGTAAGTGGGCGTGGCGTCAGTGGGAGGTCAGTGGGTGCTGGGTCAGTGTGTATGAGGTCAATGGGTGGGTGAGGTCAATGGGTGTGAGTATAGTGGGTGGTGGGTCAGTGTGTATGAGGTCAACGGGTGGGTGGTCAGTGGGCGGGAGGTCAGTTTGTGTGAGTTCAGCGGGCGGTGGGTCAGTGTGTATGAGGTCAATGGGCGGGAGGTCAGTGGGTGTGAGTTCATTGGGCGGCGGGTCAGTGTGTATGAGGTCAATGGGTGGGTGGTCAGTGGGCGGGTATCAAAGCGCCCGGGAACAGCTAGTTTATATATAAAAAAAAATTTAAACTATGTGTTTTTTTTTTTTTTAGATTTTAATTTTAAATTCAGATTTTCTTTTGGTATATTGCCCTTAGTAGCGTTTTACACTATACCATATACAAGTAATTGTGGATATAATTGGTAAACGAAATGTCTTCTTACCTTTTTTTCACGCTTCTTCAAGGAGGTCCTGCTAGCAGAAGCCGTTGAAGTGTTGAAACTAAAAAAATTAAAAAAATTTGCAACCACTACTATTAGCAGTTCCCCAATTCCAAAAGAACCAGTTATTAATTGGAACCAATATTAATAGAAAAATTGAAATTAAAAAAAAACATGATAAATTAGTACCTACTTAAATTATTAAAACTGTTTGAAAATTTATATTTAATGGTTACTTTGTAAATAAAGCAAGTAAAAAAACTACTTGGAACACTGTAATTTTACAAAAAAATATTTAAAAAAACCCGATCCACAACTGCTCTTGATTTGAATCCGATTGATTTGAGTCGGCAAATAAATTGTTCATATTGCTACGAAATTCAGGCTTTCGAGTTCGTAAAGGATTTTACAAATAAAACACAACACAAGTTAATTAATTTACAAATAAAAACTTTATTGAACAACAATAAAATTAACACAAGCTCACAATTTATATTGGTAATTACTTTTAGATGCACACAAAAACACTTATGATACTAGTACTTCACAATAATTCTCATAGGTTATAGCTTTATCACTTTACAAAAACTTTTACGACTGCACTGGTTAAATTCCAAACAACTAATAATCTTACTTCGGCCTAACGGCTCTATTAATACTCAATCAAAAGCTTCCAGAAACTTCCAATATTGTAGACAGAAATATCCAGAAAATTGTAGCCTTATTTCCTAATTTACAACTAACGATACTTACATGCAATGAGTCATCTTCTAAAAATAGACTACATGGTCAATCATGTTCTTTTACAAAAACCGGGCAAACCGCACAAACCGGTTTGACTACTTGTTTGACCAGTACACAATGATTCAAACTTGCAGGCGGTTACATTTCAAATTTCAAATAATCTAATAGTCTTAGAGCTTAAAAGTATGCAACATGAAAGTGCTTATTTTTTGTATGCAGTATTTACATTGGGATTTATTTTAGGATTTGAATTCTATTATATGAACTACTTTTCGTAACAATATGTTACCATATTGAGATTGATATTCACAAATCAAAAATGGGTTAGCATCGCTTTCGGCATCAATAAATTCCCCGCACATCAACCATTTTTCTTTTATTTGTGTATTTTATTTCGACGTTAAGATGCCGGTGGGTGGCTTTTTGATAGACTATTATTCTGTTGAAGCAGAGAAACAAATTCCCAAATTTTTATTTTTTTTTAAATTCGGGTTCGCACCCTTATAATGCTCGGCTATATGCTTGGCACAGCGTGGGCGTTAAGGAAAAGGAGGAGAAAAGAGGATATGTCTATGAGCTTGTGCTTTGAATGGAAACGTTCCTGCGGTGCTCAAGCGGAATCTACTGATTTCGCTATATTTTCGTCTCCGATA
This sequence comes from Nephrocerus scutellatus, assembly GCA_947095585.1. Taxonomy (NCBI): domain Eukaryota; kingdom Metazoa; phylum Arthropoda; class Insecta; order Diptera; family Pipunculidae; genus Nephrocerus; species Nephrocerus scutellatus. Next base: position 50,668,789 of record OX352764.1, read on the forward strand.
AGTTTTATCGTGCAGTTTTGTATTCTATCTAGCTAATGCAAAGTAGTTTTAGGCGCACCAGACCAGATATGGCAATTGTACTCAAGTTTAGGGATAATGGATCTTGGATAATGGCATGGGATTTAGGATTCGCTTAGACGACAGAAGACAGCATTGGGGTTTGGAAGCGTTAAATTCCACTCGATTTATTTCTCCCCATTGTATTATGCTGTCAAGGTCTGTCAAGGTTCAAGCGAATCTATTGATTTCGCTATATTTTCGTCACCGATAAGTTTTATCGCGCAGTTTTGTATTATATTTAGCTAATGCAAAGTAGTTTTAGGAGCACCAGACCAGATATGGCAATAGTACTCAAGTTTAGGGATAATGGATCCTGGATAATGGCATGGGATTTAGGATTAAATTCCACTCGATTGATTTCTCCCCATTGTATTATACTGTCAAGGTCAGAATTTTACGTGCTTAGCTTATTTAGTTGTTTGAGTTCCACATGAGTAGTGGAGGGACGTTCCTCAAACTTATATAAGAAGCTGATAGTGCTGTCGTCGGCGAAGGAGTGAATTGGATTAGAAGTCACAGATAAGAGATCATTGATAAAATGAGAAAAAAATTCCGGCAAAACAGAGCCCTAGGGAACGCCAGCATTTAGTAATGAACTTTAGACTTGAAACCGTCCAAAACAACTTGAATTGAGCGGTCCAAAAAATAGCTTCTAAAACAATGAAACAGTTTTTCGCCGACTCCATAAGCACGCATTTTGTACAAAAGAGCTTGATGCCAAGCTCTGTCAAATGCCTTAGAAGTATAGAGTGCAACAGCTTTGCTTTCTCCAAATTGATGCAAAGACCGGTTCCACTGTTCGGTGAGATATACCACCAAATCACCAGTAGAACGTTGCTCACGAAATCCATACTGCCGGTCACTAAGGATTTCGTTGGTTTCAAGATATTTCTGTACAAAGGCTATTTTCCAACTTCTCGGAAAGAGTCCAGAAGAATAGGATAGATGAAAAAGCTTACGCAATGGTAATGCCAGCTTGGAAGAACACCTCTTCAGAACTATTGGGGCAATACCATCTGGCCCAGCGGATTTGTGGGTGTTGTGAGTCGTTTAAAACTCTAGCAACTGCACGAGTACGAATGAATATCTGTCCCATAGAGTGTTCAATACTCCGAGGTGCAAGACGCAACAATGCACAATCTGGAAGCGTGGAGCTAGCTGCGAAAGGCGCATTAAGCAGATTGGCCTTGTCTGTAGAGCAGACAACTGGAATGTCGGTTTAAATGAACGTTGGAATCGACGACGAGGCTGTATTTTTGATTATTTTTACGAATGGCCAAAAAATTTTACTATTTTTGGGACATTGCTCGAGTTTGATCTTTCATGAGTGCGAGACGTGTTTCGGTCGTTCGTCGTCGGCTGACCTATTCATAGGAAAGTTTAAGCTTTGGTTTTTTTTTCTTCTTATAACGGCAATCCTGAATTTCGTGCGAAATATCATAGCTCTGACTAACTCTTTTAATATTAATTCAGTTAAAAGTTCGCACATATTCCTAGATAGCTAGATAATTCCGGCATAAATAACCAACTTTTTTTTTGGTGGCGCTAGACGCGTGCATATTGTGGTGTCTTTCGCGTTTGTTCGTGTTTGCGGTGCAATTAGCTGGAAGTCTCTTAACAGGTACACTAATGGAAGTGGTACACTGGCAATAGTGATGATTTGATTTGTGTGAAAATAAATCATAAATAAATAAATCTAAATATAAATTTTATTAGTGGTTTCAAATAGATTTCATTTGCAAAATTTTCAATTTATACACAAGCAAAAAGTGTTGTAGTTCACAGTGTAAAAGTGCTGCAGTGTTAAAAGTGCTGCAAACTACATTTTTGCGAAGATCTTCTTTTCCGCCAAGCGTTGAGCAAAATAAGCTGTTTTTTGTGTGTGCGTTAATTTCGAATTAATTATTTTTTTGTTGGTGATATCTCTCTTTCTTAGTCACACTTCTGTAGCTGATCTTTAAATTTGTTGACTAACTGTTATATACTCGCGTGGCTGTGTTCGGTAATACTTCCTTCTGTTTGACTAGATAGCAGAAGTTGCAGTCAATTTCGAGAATAATTTTCGCAGTATAAAAGTCCTACAGTGTTAAAAGTGCTGCAAAATTACAGTTTGGCAAGCATTGCGAGTACTAGCCATAGTACACCAATGCTCGGCTCTATCTTGCCTATGGTCGCCGGGGTCGGCCTCATGAGCAAACGGAAGAAAACCGCTGGTGTTCTCTGGAAGCAGCAGTACCAGAGGGCTGTATTCATTCTAAGCAAGATTGCTAAGACTAAGGCTGCTGGTACTGTCGATGAAAGAGACGCAGCGGATGAACTCAGATATCGCAAAGTGATAGAGGAGTTCAACAAGCGGGAAATCAGTAGCAAGTTGGCTACTGATACTGCTTCTTCTTCCAGCCAGAAACGCAACAGGTCTCAGGATGAAACCACCAATGTTGCGAAGAAGGCTAAACTACCCAGGAGGGGTGGACTCACCGAGGCAACTACCAGTGGTGGTTCCAAGGAGGCAGCAATAAAGAAGGTCAAGGAGACCGCGGCTTCCTCCGTTGAGAAGGCTAAGGTCAGACCTTCCTACAAAGAGGTGGCCATCGGTCACTTGAATATGGCGCTGATCGACGAGATTTCAAATAGTGGCACACCAATCTTGGACAAATGGGGCGACATTGAGGCCCGACTGTCTGAATTGGTGATGGATCACTGCAGTGCTGCACACTACATTTTTGCGAAGATCTTCTTTTCCGCCAAGCGTTGAGCAAAATAAGCTGTTTTTAAGTGTTTGCGTTAATTTCGAATTAATTTTTTTTTTGCTGGTGATATCTCTCTTTCTTAGTCACACTTCTGTAGCTGATCTTGAAATTTGTTGACTACCTGTTATATACTCGCGCGGCTGTGTTCGGTAATACTTCCTTCTGTTTGACTAGATAGCAGAAGTTGCAGTCAATTTCGAGAATAATTTTTGAAATTTTGAAAATTATTAATCTATACATAAGGGGAAAGTGTTGATGTTCGCAGTATAAAAGTCCTACAGTGTTAAAAGTGCTGCAAAATTACAATATGCTAAGCATTGCGAGTACTAGCCATAGTACACCAATGCTCGGCTCTATCTTGCCTGAGGTCGCCAGGGTCGGCATCATGAGCAAACGGAAGAAAACCGCTGGTGTTCTCTGGACGCAGCAGTACCAGAGGGCTGTATTCATTCTAAGCAAGATTGCTACGAATAAGGCTGCTGGTACTGTCGATGAAAGAGACGCAGCGGATGAACTCAGATATCGCAAAGTGATAGAGGAGTTCAACAAGCGGGAAATCAGTAGCAAGTTGGCTACTGATACTGCTTCTTCTTCCAGCCAGAAACGCAACAGGTCTCAAGTGGCACACCAATCTTGGACAAATGGGGCGACATTGAGGCCCGAATGTCTGAATTGGTGATGGATCACCTTATCACCGCTGCAAAGGGTCCACCAGTCTCTTTTTACTGCTCCGTTGTCCTAAGGGATATCAGGATTTTGAAATGCGAGGACCCTGAAATACCGATGGATAATTGGTGCATTATTCGAGCAGAAGAACCCCAGTTCAACAATATGTCCCTGGTACTCCTGATCAATGAGGAGTGTCTGGGACCTATTGAGAAAGCTGGCTTTAAGCTTAGGTTTGGCGTCAGGCAGGCGAAACTTAACTTAAGGTCTTCTGGCTGTCCCTTGAGGAAGATGACCCGGAAGAAGATACGATAAGGGTCTTTTAAAAAAAGATAACGGTAAGCCACGATCTTGTGTTTAAGTGAAAAAACAGATTAACGCTTTCCTTTGTCCAAATTTCAGCTCTGCAGACCTAACTGTTGTCAGGGTAGAGGAAGCGGGAGGGGACACCTTTTTGTGTCGTATTTTCCGCATGACCGCCCAACCCCAATAGAAGAAATCGTAAAGCTAATAAAGTCAAACGATGAATGCATCCTCATGGGATGTGACTCCAATGCCAGACATTCCATCTGGGGCAGCTCGGAAGACAATGAACGGGGTGAGTCTCTTTTTGATTTTATTATTAGCAGTAATCTCAGCATTTGTAACTCTGGTAATACTCCATCCTTTACTTTCCCCGGTTCGGAGAGGTTCAATGGTTGGGAAGAGGTAATCGATATTACCTTGATTTCTAATAATAAGGTATTTAGTGTTGATAACTGGACAGTTTCCGATCTCAGCTCTAACTCTGACCATAAGTATATAAGGTTTTATCTGAACCTCCGTACGGAGTCGATCAAAACGTATCAAAACAAAAAAGAACTTACTGGGTGAAATTAGGCAATATTATCCAGTCAAAATTAGGCAAATTACCCAATATTGAAGTAACTTCGGCTGATCGAGAAATCAATGAACGTGGCTCTAAAAGCCTCTTGCCCAATCAGTCGGAGTAAAAAAGTTCACCCTCCCTGGTGGAGCCAAGAGCTTAATAAACTTAGTAGTATGACTAGGTCGATCTTCAATATCTGCTATACCAACAAATACTGGCAGCCTTATAAAGACTGCCTAAGAAGGGACAAGAAAGCCATCAAAGAAGCCAAGCGACGCTCTTGGATGGACTTCTGTCAATCAATTGAAACTACAAAAGACTCTGCTAGAATTTGCAAGATTCTGGCGAAAGAGAGCACCTGTCCGACTTTCATCAATAAAGATGACGTGGCTGGACGGGATCTGCGACAGAATCCCTGTATCTTCTCATAAATACACATTTTCTCACCATCAGCTATCAATGCGTATATAACTTGGAAAGGTTGCATGCTGAGCATCCGGTCTCTCGTGATGTTTAAGAAGTTTTACGGCCTATAAGTCTCCTGGTCTGGATGGTATGCAGCCGATTATGCTACACATGTCACTGGAGCTGTCAACTCTCTGGCTAATGAAGATTTTTAGAAGCTGTCTCCTACTCAGGTATGTCCCCCGCCGCTGGAGAGGCCATGAATCAGCAAAGGATTTCAGGCCTCTAAGTATCTCATCGTTCTTGCTAAAGGCTAGGCACCCCCAGATGAGGGTTCACCTCTTCCTTACTGTAGCTGATGGTAATTAATGAAATGCTACTAAAACTTGGAAAAGGACAAAGGTAGTTGGGTATGCAGATGACGTGGTGATACTCGCATGAGGACAATAGTAATCAGACACACTTATAGGCTAAGAAAACACAATGAAAGTAGAGTAGAACATACTGCGATAGGCAGTAATATCTATTCGAGAGAGTAGAACATACTGCGGTAGGCAGTAATATCTATTCGAGAGAGTAGAACACACTGCGGTCCCAGATGAGGGTTCACCTCTTCCTTACTGTAGCTGATGGTAATTAATGAAATGCTACTAAAACTTGGAAAAAGGACAAAGGTGGTTGCGTATGCAGATGACGTGGTGATACTCGCATGAGGACAATAGTAATCAGACACACTTATAGGCTAAGAAAACACAATGCAAGTAGAGTAGAACATACTGCGGTAGGCAGTAATATCTATTCGAGAGAGTAGAACATATTGCGGTAGGCAGTAATATCTATTCGAGAGAGTAGAACACACTGCGGTAGGCAGTGATATCTACTCGAGAGGGAGAAATACGCTGTGGTATACAGAAATTCTCCAAAGTAAAGCTCCTCAGCTGACCGCTGTTCTATACGAACAACTTTTTTAAATGACAAAACGAGTTAAGCAGTCAAGCAGTAGTGCTTATGCTAATACACTCACTTGTCATTATCAATATAGCAAACTGTTAACGTCGTATGACACGACAGTTTGCCATATTGTACCAAATCAATTATTTAGCATTACCGTCGTATGACGCAGTGCTGATAATCGATTTGAAGGACACTGGCTGTCAGCCCACGCCCATCGCGGTAGCCATCCCCACGGACCTAGACTTTTATTATTTCCAATACGGCAAACTACCCACGTCGTGTGACAAGGTAATTTGCCGTATTGTGCTGCGCCGTTCGCCTGAACGCTGCTCATGTGCTCCAGTCTCTGGTACCAACGAACCTGAGAGTAGAAGTCGCCCACCACCCCCCCTTCCGCATGTCATGCATACAGACCAGGTTATTATAAGTAAGAGTATTATAAGTATATGATAGTATTAAGAATCGAGAATAATGAATAAAAACCAATTGTAATTTTAAACACCGAAAACTACAACAATCTTTTAATTTGTAACGAGAAGCAAGAGGAGAACGAAACCTGGGTTGACCGGCGAGCGTCACCCGAGTAAACACTGTTACAAATTTGGCGCCCGAGCAGGGACGACTAGAATAGTCGTATCACCGTCCGATCGGAATTTATTTAAGCATATATATATCTATATACACCAGACGACTAGAATAGTCGTATCACCGTCCGGCCGGAATTTATTTAAGCATATATATATACCAGAGCAGACAACTATTTAGCCGAGCCAGGCAGCACAAAGTAGATTTGTGACTATTTATTGGTGAATGCGTCATCACTGACCAAAGTCTGGACACCAACCGGGAAGTATCCAAAATCAGAAAATTAGCAAATCTACTTTATAAATGGCTACGCTAGAGCCCGAACTTAACGCCTCTGCGGTGTACTCTCTCCGCAAGGAGGAATTGGTTAATGAGTTGGAGCGTCGTGGCATCGACTCAACGGGCACTGTCGATGAGCTACGTAAAAGGTTGAGCACCGAAGTCAAAATGATGAAACCAGGCGAAAAGCTGACCCCGATCAGAAAAGGAACCGAAATACCAGCATTTATCTACCCAGAAGTAGATGCGAGTACTTTACAAAAGAAACGCGAAACAAGTGAGGAATTGCGTGTACCAAATCCGACTAGCAAAATTTACGAAGCATCGTCAATGATCTACCCAGGAGTAGATACAAGTACCTTACAAAGACTAGCAAAATTTACGAAGCAACGTCAATGATCTACCTAGGAGTAGATGCAAGTACCTTACAAAGAGTAGATACAAGTACTTCGCAACAATTCGCATACCGATTGTCGGACGCAGATATAATGGATAAGGTACGGAAATGGAATGTGAGGTACGACGGCGGTACAAATAATCCCCTGGAATTTTTGGAACGCGTCAAAGAGTTGGCCGGATGCTACCAAATACCTCTCGACCGCATTGTCCGTACACTACCCGAACTGTTGAAAGGGAACGCGCTGTTGTGGTACCGGAATAGCAAAGAGTTGCTAGGTACCTGGAAAGCATTTAGCGAGGAACTACGCCGCTTTTTCTTACCACCACGGTTCTACACCCAACTACTCGATCGCATTCGTAGTCGTACGCAGAACAACCGAGAAAAGGGCAAGGAATTCCTGACATCAATTCAAGCCCTTATGCGATGGCATACTACAATGACAGCCGAAGAAAAACTCGATAGGATTTTCGACAACTTGCGGCCCGACTACCGGCACTATATAAAGCGAGGAGAATTCACCACCTTGTCTGAATTAGACACATTAATTGAGGATTTCGAGTGATTAATGGCAGAACAACATCCATCATGACTCACGCAGACACAAAATCGACCATTGCCACTACGCCCTACCGTCCCACCGTTCCGTCATACCGCACCACCGTTTCGACAAAATATGTCACCAGTACAACACAGCCAACCAGCGTCTCAATCCGTAACCACTCCATACCACCTGCCTATCCAGTCCGCTCGACCAATTTTGCCACCCGACCCAGAAATATGACACCTTCATATCAACCTGTGGCCAACGATGTAACACAATCATACCGGTCACACACCAGAAACGTCACATCTTCATATCAACCAGTGGCCAACGATGCAATATATCCGCACCAGTCACACACCAGAAATGTCACATCTTCATATCAACCTGTGGCCAACGATGTAACATATCCGTACCAGTCACACACCAGAAATATGACATCTTCATATCAACCCGTGACCAACAATATAATATATCCGCATCAGTCACACACCGGAGACATTAATTCTTCATATCAACCTGTGGCCAACGATGTAACACACTCATACCCGTCACACACCAGCAATATCACCCACCAGATCTCTACCAAAAATACAATATATCCACACCCGTCACACACCAGTAGCGCAATACTGACCAGCGCATTTTTAAATTCTCTATATTAACTTCGCGTGCACGTGGCTGGCTGGTTGGCTGGCTGGCTGGCTGGCTGGCTGGTCAGATTTTCTGATCAAATTTTAGCCCATTTCCCATGGCCCGATTTTATTGAAATTTTGCACACATGTATATTATGTGTGACAATACTTCCTATTAAAATTTGAGGCCCCGCGGACCTCGGGTTCGGGGGGCTCTCATACAAATATTTTACAAAATTTACCCGATTTTCTTTAAATTTTGCACACAAGTGTGTCTTCGATATAAAACACTTTTTGTAAAAATTTGGAGCGATCGGCCCCTTGGGGTTCCCAATATTCAATTTTTAAATATCGCTATATCACATCAGATCACGGCAAAGTCTGAGCTCTGTGCTTTGTGAGCAGCGCTGTTCGCTGCGTCATTTCGTGGATGATTTTGCCACAAGACGAGCACGCAGTGTGTGTGTGTGTATCTCCGATTAGAGAATTTACAAGAAAAATTTTAATTTTTATCGGTTTTTTTTTTTTTTTTTTTTTTTTTATACATATAGAGACTTATTGCCAAGGAAGGACTCCCTGAATGACTTGCCTAACGGCAATAAGTTGGGCTAAGCCCTTTATTAAATTCAAAATAAAATAAAAGTCGTGATTTAATGTGATTTACAATATATCACATTCCTCACGTTTGTAGCCGGTTTCAATTTATTTTCTCAGAATTCTCCCTGATTCATTGAAAAAGCAATACGAAAACTAACACGAATTAAGGACGACGCGAGTCCAAATACTTTTATCAATGAAACATGGTCAGGGTCATAAAAATAATTTAAAAAATACTGATAAACAATTTTTTTTTATATTAATAAACAACTTATGAATACTTTATCCATCATCCTTCAAGAAGTTGTTAACGGCTAATTTGAACGCCTGCAGATTAAAAGATTCGGGAAACACGTGCTCGAACAATTGATTCCACATCGAAGAGACTCTCGAAAAAAAGGAGGATTTAAAGTGTTGGGTTCTACATGAAAAAAGTTTTAAGGCAAATCTATGTTGATTGGACCTTAAACGAGTGTTTAAGTTACTGAAAAAAGGCCCTGGAACTAGAGAACGGTTTTCTAAAGAACATTTGCCGTTGTAAAATTTGTAGAAAACAGATAAAGCTCCGTGCTCTGTGCTCCAAAGTATCAAGAGACGAAGTAATGGTTACATCGTTTATCAAAAGGATAACTCTATTCTGAACACCATCAAGATGAACCAAATGCGATCTTGGAGCCCCACCCCACACATATGAAATAAATTCTAAAATTGGTCTAACATAAGATTTATACAATCTAAATACTTCAGAGGGAGTGAAGTAGAAGTTACAACGTCTTATGAAGCCCAAACATTGGCTACCTCTTTTTGAAATTTCATAAATATGTTCTTTCCAGGAAAGATCACTTGATACTTTTAAACATAACAACTTAAATGAATCAGATCTCGCAATAGGGGTACCCTTAATAACAGGTGGAACATAATGTTGAGTTGTCTTCTGAGAAAAAAGGCAAGACTGGAATTTATTTGGGTTAAATTCTACTCTGTTAGAAATGCCCCAATCAAGAATGATTTGAATATTAGACAGAATAGTCAAATTCATTAATTCACGCGAACCATTCAAGCAAGAATTGCATTCTTTTTGACTGACAAACTCAATGGAAGCCGATAGTGTTGTATCATCAGCAAATGAATGGATATCACAGGTTGTAGAAGACAACAGGTCGTTGATATATATTTTTTTTGTATTTGTATTTGTATTTATTTATTGAATTTATAAGCATTTTAAAACAAAGTGTCTTATTTATAATACTTATAATGTATGGATTTAAATTAAAATTTAATTGAAATTTCAAAGAGAGTAAAAAAAAAATAAAAAATATATTAACTGAAATATTATTTTATAGAAGTTATTGAAGTTATTATACATTATGTAAAAATATTGAATTTTTCAATGATAATCAATGTTTTAGAAATATTTTCAGCATTTATATAGGTTTTTTAAAGAGTTTTCAAAGGAAATATAGCTGTTCAGACCCCTCAAGTTCGCCGGCAGGGAGTTCTAGAGGCCAACAGCATGTACAAAAAACTGATTCTTAGAGTTTCTATATCTAAAGGTTGGGACAATTAGAATATTACTTCTTTGTGATACTGCGAAAATTAGTTTCTCGAAAAGATAATTAGGAGATCTAGTTTGTATGAGTTTAAAAAGAAACGTTAAACTTAGAAAATCTATATACCTGTTTAGAGGCATATTAAAAACACTACCTGCTTGTACCGAAACATGATCGAAGCGACGTAATCCATAAATAAAACGAACAATGTTATTGAACACTACTTGGAACTTGCGCTTGTTTGCACTATCCAAACAGCACAAAATAGGACTTCCGTAGAAAAGAGTTGGCAGAACAAAAATTTTGGCTATTATCATTTTTGTTGAGACTGGAAGGCAACTTCCAGCAATGCATAAAACCCGCAGAGCAGCATAGATTCGACCAACTGAGTTAACCAGATGATTGTCCCACGATAGTGTTTGGTTAAAAATAACCCCTAAGTTTTTTACTGTTTTGACGTAGTTCAATGTTTTCCCCTCAAGTTCGATACTTGGCAGGTATGACATATCAATAGCAGTATTACTAATAACAATTGCCTGACATTTATTAGCATTAAGTTTAAGGTGATTTTCTCTAGACCACTGTGCTATACTCATCAGATCCTCGTTTATTCTGGCCGTTGCATCTTCAACCATGCCAATTCGGTAGCTTAAATGAATTTGCACATCGTCTGCGTACATATGAATATTACAATACTTGAGTATAGGGGGAAGGTCGTTGTTGAATAGCGTGAACAAGAGTGGTCCCAATATTGATCCCTGGGGCACACCAGTAGCGGAGGGGAGAAAATCAGATAGTCTGCAATTCGCATAAACTGCTTGAGTTCTGTGGCTAAGGTACTGTCCAAGTAGCGTTAAAGCTGAGTTTTCGAAAAAGAAAAAATTCTTAAGCTTTTTCAAAAGTATATTATGCGAGACAGTGTCAAACGCTTTGGAGAAATCCAGTAAAACCAGAGTTGTAACTAAATTATTATCAATTTGCTGCCGTATGTCATCAGTTATTTTAAGAAGCGCAGTTGTGCAGCTGTGTTTTGGTCTGAAACCAGATTGCGTCGGTGTTATCAGGCTTTGGGTTTCCAAAAACGTCATAATTTGTCGACTCATAATTTTATCAAATGATTTGGAGATGAAAGGTAGGATGGAAATTGGTCGGTATTCTTTTTGTTGCTTGCTTGACTTCTTCAGAATTGGAATTATTTTTGAAGCTTTCCATAATTTTGGATAACAAGACTTTGTTAGGATGGTATTAAAAATGTGTGTCAGGAAAGGAGATATAAAGATGAGAATAATTTATCAAACTTAGGATGCATATTGTCTAATCCAATAGTTTCCGATTTTATGTCTTTTACAGCTTTGTATACCTCTACTTCAAAAACTCTTTTAAAACTGAAACTTGAAAGAAACTCATCAGTTCCGTTTTAAATTCTGTCAAGCTCTGCACCAGCATTTGTGTCTGAGACAGAATTTACAAACTTATTGTTTAGCTCATTTACATCACAATTATCTTCAGCATTCTTTTTTTGCCTTGCAATACCAAAAGATTTGATATTTTTCCACAGTTTTTTGGAAGACAGATTATTAAATTTTGAAGCAAAAAATCTCCGTTTGGAATTTCTTATTTCAACATTTACTGCATTTCTTAAATTTTTATACTGGTGTAACATTTGTGGTAGTCTGAATCTTTTCCAGCGTCTATATATATATATCAAGAAGAGCGTGGGCGACAAGGATGACCCTTGAGGCACGCCAGCATTGATCCCATGTGAATCTGAAGATATACCATTTAATACAACTTTTATTTTACGGTTCCATAAATAATTCTCAATCCATGTAATGAGAGAGGAGTGTAAGTTCAGCGCACGAATCTTATTAATAAGACAATCATGCCATACTCTATCAAAAGCTTTAGCAATATCTAAGGATACAACGCTTGATTCACCAAGGTTTTCAATGCTTCGCTCCAAACAATGAGTCATGCACGTCATTAGTTCACCTGAAGAGCGATTTTTACGAAATCCATACTGCACATCGGATAAAAGAACATTCGAATCCAGATAGTTCATTAGCCTGAAATTAACGATAGATTCCATTACCTTCGATAGAACCGACAACAAAGCAATAGGACGGTAGTTCGTAGGCGCCGATTTATCACCTTTTTACGGAACGGGTTGAATATTTGCTATTTTCCAAAATGATGGAAAAACACCTGTCTTCATTGAGAGATGAAACAATTTGCGAAGCGTCTTTTTTCTCAGAAGACAACTCAACATTATGTTCCACCTGTTATTAAGGGTACCCCTATTGCGAGATCTGATTCACTTAAGTTGTTAGGTTTAAAAGTATCAAGTGATCTTTCCTGGAAAGAACATATTTATGAAATTTCAAAAAGAGCAAATGTTTGGGCTTCATAAGACGTTGTAACTTCTACTTCACTCCCTCTGAAGTATTAAGATTATATAAATCTTATGTTAGACCAATTTTAGAATTTATCTCATATGTGTGGGGTGGGCTCCAAGATCGCATTTGGTTAATCTTGATGGTGTTCAGAATAGAGTTATCCGTTTGATAAACGATGTAACCATTACTTCGTCTCTTGATACTTTGGATCACAGACAAAATGTAGGAGCTTTATCTGTTTTCTACAAATTTTACAACGGTAAATGTTCTTTAGAAACCCTCTCTCTAGTTCCAGGGCCTTTTTTCAGTAACGTAAACACTCTTTTAAGGTCCAATCAACATAGATTTGACTTTTTTCATGTAGAACCCAACACTTTAAATCCTCCTTTTTTTCCGAAAGTCTCTTCGATGTGGAATCAATTGGTCGAGCACGTGTTTCCCGAATCTTATAATCTGCAGGCGTTCAAATTAGCCGTTAACATCTTCTTGAAGGATGATGGATAAAGTATTCATAAGTTGTTTATTAATATAAAAAAAATTGTTTATCAGTATTTTTTAAATTATTTTTATAATTTGTAATATTTTCTTGGTCAAGGTTTTTAGTAGTTTTCCCTGACCATGTTTCATTGATAAAGTTATTTGGACTCGCGTCGTCCTTAATTCGTGTTAGTTTTCGTATTGCTTTTTCAATGAATCAGGGAGAATTCTGAGAAAATAAGTTGAAACCGGCTACAAACGTGAGGAATGTGATATATTGTAAATCACATTAAATACGCATGTGAAGTTTTTAACAAATAACAAAATTAACAGAATCTCATATGTATACAGCCTGCATATGTATTGGTAAAAATAACATTCGTTATTTTGAATTTAGAGGTTCGCTGTAAAGCAGATTAACAAGCTCACATATATGTCTCACTAAATTGACCCACACCTGTGTCTTCCTAAAGGAATAATCTATCGAATAGAGTTTGTTAGATTACAATGCAGAGGGGAAGAGGCATTTGTGCATCGGTTTGAACTTTTGTTATTTTCATGAAATTCGTCAATTTGGCGGTTCTCTGTCAAGCGGATTGGCCAGTTCCCGGAGATGTCTCATTATATTGACCCCCACCTGTGTCTTCCTAAAGGAATAATCTATCGAATAGAGTTTGCTAGATTACAATGCAGAGGGGAAGAGGCATTTGTGCATCGGTTTGAACTTTTGTTATTTTCATGAAATTCGTCAATTTGGCGGTTCTCTGTCAAGCGGATTGGCCAGTTCCCAGAGATGTCTCACTATATTGACCAACACCTGTGTCTTCCTAAAGGAATAATCTATCGAATAGAGTTTGTTAGATTACAATGCAGAGGGGAAGAGGCATTTGTGCATCGGTTTGAACTTTTGTTATTTTCATGAAATTCGTCAATTTAGCGGTTCTCTGTCAAGCGGATTGGCCAGTTCCCAGAGATGTCTCACTATATTGACCCACACCTGTGTCTTCCTAAAGGAATAATCTATCGAATAGATTATGTTAGATTACAATGCAGAGGGGAAGAGGCATTTGTTCATCGGTTTGAACTTTTGTTATTTTCATGAAATTCGTCAATTTGGAGGTTCTCTGTCAAGCGGATTGGCCAGTTCCCAGAGATGTCTCACTATATTGACCCACACCTGTGTCTTCCTAAAGGAATAATCTATCGAATAGAGTTTGTTAGATTAAATTGCAGAGGGGAAGAGGCATTTGTGCATCGGTTTGAACTTTTGTTATTTTCATGAAATTCGTCAATTTGGCGGTTCTCTGTCAAGCGGATTGGCCAGTTCCCAGAGATGTCTCACTATATTGACCCACACCTGTGTCTTCCTAAAGGAATAATCTATCGAATAGAGTTTGTAAGATTACAATGCAGAGGGGAAGAGGCATTTGTGCATCGGTTTGAACTTTTGTTATTTTCATGAAATTCTTCAATTTGGAGGTTCTCTGTCAAGCGGATTGGCCAGTTCCCAGAGATGTCTCACCATATTGACCCACACCTGTGTCTTCCTAAAAGAATAATCTATCGAATAGAGTTTGTTAGATTACAATGCAGAGGGGAAGAGGCATTTGTGCATCGGTTTGAACTTTTGTTATTTTCATGAAATTCGTCAATTTGGTGGTTCTCTGTCAAGCGGATTGGCCAGTTCCCAGAGATGTCTCACTATATTGACCTACACCAGTGTCTTCCTAAAGGAATAATCTATCGAATAGAGTTTGTTAGATTACAATGCAGAGGGGAAGAGGCATTTGTGCATCGGTTTGAACTTTTGTTATTTTCATGAAATTCGTCAATTTGGCGGTTCTCTGTCAAGCGGATTGGCCAGTTCCCAGAGATGTCTCACTATATTGACCTACACCTATGTCTTCCTAAAGGAATAATCTATCGAATAGAGTTTGTTAGATTAGAATGCAGAGGGGAAGAGGCATTTGTGCATCGGTTTGAACTTTTGTTATTTTCATGAAATTCTTCAATTTGGTGGTTCTCTGTCAAGCGGATTGACCAGTTCCCAGAGATGTCTCACTATATTGACCTACACCAGTGTCTTCCTAAAGGAATAATCTATCGAATACAGTTTGTTAGATTACAATGCAGAGGGGAAGAGGCATTTGTGCATCGGTTTGAACTTTTGTTATTTTCATGAAATTCGTCAATTTGGTGGTTCTCTGTCAAGCGGATTGGCCAGTTCCCAGAGATGTCTCACTATATTGACCTACACCTGTGTCTTCCTAAAGGAATAATCTATCGAATAGAGTTTGTTAGATTAGAATGCAGAGGGGAAGAGGCATTTGTGCATCGGTTTGAACTTTTGTTCTTTTCATGAAATTCGTCAATTTGGCGGTTCTCTGTCAAGCGGATTGGCCAGTTCCCGGAGATGTCTCATTATATTGACCCCCACCTGTGTCTTCCTAAAGGAATAATCTATCGAATAGAGTTTGCTAGATTACAATGCAGAGGGGAAGAGGCATTTGTGCATCGGTTTGAACTTTTGTTATTTTCATGAAATTCGTCAATTTGGCGGTTCTCTGTCAAGCGGATTGGCCAGTTCCCAGAGATGTCTCACTATATTGACCAACACCTGTGTCTTCCTAAAGGAATAATCTATCGAATAGAGTTTGTTAGATTACAATGCAGACGGGAAGAGGCATTTGTGCATCGGTTTGAACTTTTGTTATTTTCATGAAATTCGTCAATTTAGCGGTTCTCTGTCAAGCGGATTGGCCAGTTCCCAGAGATGTCTCACTATATTGACCCACACCTGTGTCTTCCTAAAGGAATAATCTATCGAATAGATTATGTTAGATTACAATGCAGAGGGGAAGAGGCATTTGTTCATCGGTTTGAACTTTTGTTATTTTCATGAAATTCGTCAATTTGGAGGTTCTCTGTCAAGCGGATTGGCCAGTTCCCAGAGATGTCTCACTATATTGACCCACACCTGTGTCTTCCTAAAGGAATAATCTATCGAATAGAGTTTGTAAGATTAAATTGCAGAGGGGAAGAGGCATTTGTGCATCGGTTTGAACTTTTGTTATTTTCATGAAATTCGTCAATTTGGCGGTTCTCTGTCAAGCGGATTGGCCAGTTCCCAGAGATGTCTCACTATATTGACCCACACCTGTGTCTTCCTAAAGGAATAATCTATCGAATAGAGTTTGTAAGATTACAATGCAGAGGGGAAGAGGCATTTGTGCATCGGTTTGAACTTTTGTTATTTTCATGAAATTCTTCAATTTGGAGGTTCTCTGTCAAGCGGATTGGCCAGTTCCCAGAGATGTCTCACTATATTCACCCACACCTGTGTCTTCCTAAAGGAATAATCTATCGAATAGAGTTTGTTAGATTACAATGCAGAGGGGAAGAGGCATTTGTGCATCGGTTTGAACTTTTGTTATTTTCATGAAATTCTTCTATTTGGAGGTTCTCTGTCAAGCGGATTGGCCAGTTCCCAGAGATGTCTCACTATATTGACCCACACCTATGTCTTCCTAAAGGAATAATCTATCGAATAGAGTTTGTTAGATTACAATGCAGAGGGGAAGAGGCATTTGTGCATCGGTTTGAACTTTTGTTATTTTCATGAAATTCGTCAATTTGGAGGTTCTCTGTCAAGCGGATTGGCCAGTTCCCAGAGATGTCTCACTATATTGACCCACACCTGTGTCTTCCTAAAGGAATAATCTATCGAATAGAGTTTGTTAGATTACAATGCAGAGGGGAAGAGGCATTTGTGCATCGGTTTGAACTTTTGTTATTTTCATCAAATTCGTCAATTTGGCGGTTCTCTGTCAAGCGGATTGGCCAGTTCCCAGAGATGTCTCACTAAATTCACCCACACCTGTGTTTTCCTAAAGGAATTATCTATCGAATAGAGTTTGTTAGATTACAATTCAGAGGGGAAGAGGCATTTGTGCATCGGTTTGAACTTTTGTTATTTTCATGAAATTCTTCAATTTGGAGGTTCTCTGTCAAGCGGATTGGCCAGTTCCCAGAGATGTCTCACCAAATTGACTCACACCTGTGTCTTCCTAAAGGAATAATCTATCGAATAGAGTTTGTTAGATTACAATGCAGAGGGGAAGAGGCATTTGTGCATCGGTTTAAACTTTTGTTATTTTCATGAAATTCTTTAATTTGGAGGTTCTCTGTCAAGCGGATTGGCCAGTTCTCAGAGATGTCTCACTAAATTCACCCACACCTGTGTCTTCCTAAAGGAATAATCTATCAAATAGAGTTTGTTAGATTACATTGCAGAGGGGAAGAGGCATTTGTGCATCGGTTTGAACTTTTGTTATTTTTATGAAATTCTTCAATTTGGAGGTTCTTTGTCAAGCGGATTGGCCAGTTCCCAGAGATGTCTCACTAAATTCACCCACACCTGTGTTTTCCTAAAGGAATTATCTATCGAATAGAGTTTGTTAGATTACAATTCAGAGGGGAAGAGGCATTTGTGCATCGGTTTGAACTTTTGTTATTTTCATGAAATTCGACAATTTGGAGAAGATTTAACTTTGTCCCTATAACGTTACATACATATTTTAAGTTGAATATTATATGTATACCTACAGCGTCATGCATAACCTAACAACAGATGATTTGAAATCATTTAATAGTGCGCCTTAAAATTACCCGCTGTTTCCACTAAGAATAAAATATTAAAATTTTACCCGCTGTTTCCACTAATAATAATAAATTTGCGCAATAATTTGCGTTTGTGTAGAAAATGAAAAAGTTAACGATTCAAAGATATTTAATCTTAAATGGGGAAAATTATTTTATTATAGACCATACCATTATATTAATCATTACAATAATATTATATGCAGTATTGTTATGTTGTAGTAAGAAAATATGTGACTGATGAATATACTATATTTATCACCACTCATTAAATATAGCCGGATTTTATTAGCCGAGGAACAACAACAGTTGCGAATTCCTTCTTTGGAATTGTGAAAATCTGCTGTTTAGCTGGTTTTGACATTCGAATTCCGAACTCGCTCGGCAAATAAAATACAGCTTATAAATTTGAATTTTTTAAATTTCTTCAGGCGCCTATTCTATCCTTCGGTTTCTAATATTTATTTCAGTATATAGCTGTATTTTGTTGAAAAACACAATTCTAATTATCATGCTATTCAAATGTCCCCAACAACCAGCCAAAATTCCCTTGCATAAGAAATGTAAAAACAATCGCATAGAAAAATCTCACCAAAAGCGTTGCAAGACAAGCATTGGCTGCAAAATCTTCCCACACCAAACAGATCTACTTTTCTAATGACTTGCACAGCGGTATAATTCCAAAGCCTATGGAGATGTAAACGCCTATCGCCATATTGTCATATGAATTTTTGGTCTACATTTGCAATTACTCTCTGGAAAAAATGCATAAATACATTCAAAAAATTCACGCGATATAATGTCTACCTCGATTTTTTTTTTACTGTGGCCGTGTTTTTTTTTATGTCAAAGTAATCGGATAATTAATTTAAATGTCAAAATTTAGATCTGTTTTTATTTTCATTTTACGAGAAAAAAAAAATTTCTCTGTGTCGTTTTTATATACTCCGATAATTCTGGGATATGATCTTTTTACTCTGAAAAAAGTTTCAGAGCATTTTTCGACAAACGTAGTTGTTTGTTTCTTTATCAATGAGACTACTACGGAGCAATTAGGGGAAAAATAAAACTTTTTTCTGATACTTAAAAAAACACACAGATATTTTTTTGATCTGACAGATCTGGTCAGAGAAAATAATTTACTTTTATTCACTTTGTGTGCAGCGGTACAAGTTTGAAATTTATGGCTGAATTCTTTTTTGATGTCGAGATAGTTGGAGAGATAATTTAACTGTCAGAATTCGTATCTTTTTTTCATTCACCGAGAAATCTGTTTTTTCGTTCTTTTTTACGGCTCCGATTATTCTCGGATATGATCTTTTAACTATGAAAAAATATACAGAACGTTGCTTGACAGCTGTAGTTGTTTGTTTCTTTAAACATGAGACAGGTCGACTACTATGGAGCATTCAGGTGAAAAATACAATTTTTTTCTAATACTAAAAAACACAGCAGATAATTTTTTTATCTGACAAATCTGATCAGAGAAAATAATGAACTTTTATTCACTTTGTGTTCAGCGCTACAACTAGTACAAGTTTGAAATTTATATATCAATCTTTTTCAATATGCCAACCCTGGTGTCAAAAATTTAGTTGGTTTTTCTATTTGCTGTTTTGCTTTGGCTAATCCGTAATCCGTCTCGTAAAATGAAAATAAAAACAGATCTAAATTTTGACATTTAAATTAATTATCCGATTACTTTGACATAAAAAAAAACACGGCCACAGTAAAAAAAAAATCGAGGTAGACATTATATCGCGTGAATTTTTTGAATGTATTTATGCATTTTTTCCAGAGAGTAATTGCAAATGTAGACCAAAAATTCATATGACAATATGGCGATAGGCGTTTACATCTCCATAGGCTTTGGAATTATACCGCTGTGCAAGTCATTAGAAAAGTAGATCTGTTTGGTGTGGGAAGATTTTGCAGCCAATGCTTGTCTTGCAACGCTTTTGGTGAGATTTTTCTATGCGATTGTTTTTACATTTCTTATGCAAGGGAATTTTGGCTGGTTGTTGGGGACATTTGAATAGCATGATAATTAGAATTGTGTTTTTCAACAAAATACAGCTATATACTGAAATAAATATTAGAAACCGAAGGATAGAATAGGCGCCTGAAGAAATTTAAAAAATTCAAATTTATAAGCTGTATTTTATTTGCCGAGCGAGTTCGGAATTCGAATGTCAAAACCAGCTAAACAGCAGATTTTCACAATTCCAAAGAAGGAATTCGCAACTGTTGTTGTTCCTCGGCAAATAAAATCCGGCTATATTTAATGAGTGGTGATAAATATAGTATATTCATCAGTCACATATTTTCTTACTACAACATAACAATACTGCATATAATATTATTGTAATGATTAATATAATGGTATGGTCTATAATAAAATAATTTTCCCCATTTAAGATTAAATATCTTTGAATCGTTAACTTTTTCATTTTCTACACAAACGCAAATTATTGCGCAAATTTATTATTATTAGTGGAAACAGCGGGTAAAATTTTAATATTTTATTCTTAGTGGAAACAGCGGGTAATTTCAAGGCGCACTATTAAATGATTTCAAATCATCTGTTGTTAGGTTATGCATGACGCTGTAGGTATACATATAATATTCAACTTAAAATATGTATGTAACGTTATAGGGACAAAGTTAAATCTTCTCCAAATTGTCGAATTTCATGAAAATAACAAAAGTTCAAACCGATGCACAAATGCCTCTTCCCCTCTGCATTGGAATCTAACAAACTCTATTCGATAGATTATTCCTTTAGGAAGACACAGGTGTGGGTGAATTTAGTGAGACATCTCTGGGAACTGGCCAATCCGCTTGACAGAGAACCTCCAAATTGAAGAATTTCATAAAAATAACAAAAGTTCAAACCGATGCACAAATGCCTCTTCCCCTCTGCATTGTAATCTAACAAACTCTATTCGATAGATTATTCCTTTAGGAAGACACAGGTGTGGGTCAATATAGTGAGACATCTCTGGGAACTGGCCCATCCGCTTGACAGAGAACCTCCGAATTGACGAATTTCATGAAAATAACAAAAGTTCAAACCGATGCACAAATGCCTCTTCCCCTCTGCAATGTAATCTAACAAACTCTATTCGATAGATTATTCCTTTAGGAAGACACAGGTGTGGGTCAATTGAGTGAGACATCTCTGGGATCTGGCCAATCTTTTTTACAGTGAACCTCCAAAATAAAAAAAGTTTCATTAAAATTGCAAATGTTCACATTCATAACAAAAGCTTAATTCTGCCCGTACGGTTATACAACATATTTTTTTTCATAGAGCATTCCTTAAGGAAGACTTGGCTATTAGTGGCATCTATGGAACAAAGCTGTGAGCTGGATAAACTTTATTACAGTTAACATATATTTAACAAATACAAAATGTTTGCATTCTGTTAAATAGCATTACCCATACATACAAATATTTTGTTATTTGTTAAAAACTTCACATCCGTCATTAAATCACGATTTTTATTTTATTTTGAATTTAATAAAGGGCTTAGCCCAACTTATTGCCGTGAGGCAAGTCATTCAGGGAGTCCTTCCTTTATGCTTTATATAGTCCCGGTAGTCGGGCCGCAAGTTGTCGAAAATCCTATCGAGTTTTTCTTCGGCTGTCAATTCCTTGCCCTTTTCTCGGTTGTTCTGCGTACGACTACGAATGCGATCGAGTAGTTGGGTGTAGAACCGTGGTGGTAAGAAAAAGCGGCGTAGTTCCTCGCTAAATTCTTTCTAGGTACCTAGCAACTCTTTGCTATTCCGGTACCACAACAGCGCGTTCCCTTTCAACAGTTCGGGTAGTGTACGGACAATGCGGTCTAGAGGTATTTGGTAGCATCCGGCCAACTCATTGACGCGTTCAAAAAATTCCAGGGGATTATTTGTACCGCAGTCGTACCTCATATTCCATTTCCGTACCTTATCCATTATATCTGCGTCCGACAATCGGTATGCGAATTGTTGCGAAGTACTTGTATCTACTCTTTGTAAGGTACTTGCATCTAATCCTGGGTAGATCATTGACGATGCTTCGTAAATTTTGCTAGTCTTTGTAAGGTACTTGCATCTACTCCTGGGTACATCATTGACGATGCTTCGTAAATTTTGCTAGTCGGATTTGGTACACGCAAGTCCTCACTTGTTTCGCGTTTCTTTGGTAAAGTACTCGCACCTTCTTCTGTGTAGATATATGCTGGTATTTCGGTTCCTTTTCTGATCGGGGGTCAGCTTTTCGCCTGGTTTCATCATTTTGACTTCGGTGCTCAACCTTTTACGTAGCTCATCGACAGTGCCCGTTGATGCTCCAACTCTCCAACTCATTAACCAATTCCTCCTTGCGGAGAGAGTACACCGCAGAGGCGTTGAGTTCGGGCTCTAGCGTAGCCATTTATAAAGTAGATTTGCTAATTTTCTGATTTTGGATATGTACTTCCCGGTTGGTGTCCAGACTTTGGTCAGTGGTGACGCATTCACCAATAAATAGTCACAAATCTACTTTCTGCTGCCTGGTGGGTGTCTCGGCTAAATAGTTGTCTGCTCTGGTATATATATATGCTTAAATAAATTCCGGCCGGACGGTGATACGACTATTCTAGTCGTCTGGTGTATATAGATATATATATGCTTAAATAAATTCCGATCGGACGGTGATACGACTATTCTAGTCGTCCCTGCTCGAGCGCCAAATTTGTAACAGTGCTTACTCGGGTGACGCCGACGCCGGTCAACCCAGGGTTCGTTCTCCTCTTGCTTCTCATTACAAATTAAAATATTGTTGTTGTTTTCGGTGTTAAAAATTACAATTGGTTCTTATTCATTATTCTCGATTCTTAATACTGTTACGAAATTCAGGCTTTCGAGTTCGTAAAGGATTTTGCAATTAAAACACAACACAAGTTGATTAATTTACAAATAACAATTTTAATGAACAATTATAAAATTAACACAAATTCACAATTTATAATGCTGATTACTTTAAATGTACACAAGAACACTTATGATACTAGTACTTCACAAAAATTCTCTTAGGTTTTAGCTTTATCACTTTACAAGAACTTTTACAACTGCACTGGTTAAATTCCAAACAACTATTTCTCATACTTCGGCTTAACGCATCTATTTATACTCAATCCTAAGCTAGACAGAAATATCGAGAATAGACCAGAAAATTGTACCCTTATTCCCTTATTTACAACTAACGATACTTATATGTAATGAGTCATCTTCTAAAAATAGACAACATGTTCAATCATGTTCTTTAACAAAAATGGGGCAAACCGGAAAAACTGGTTTGACTACTTGTTTTAACAGTACACAATGATTCAAATTTGCAATGATTTCAAATAACCTAATAGTCTTAGAACATGAGAGTGCTTATTTTTTTAGTACCCATTATTTTCTTAGTTATAATTTAGCACTTATTTATGGTACATTACGATCTATCTAGGATTGGAACCTTCTTCTTTACTACCGACTACTTTCGTAGCATTTGCTTATTTTAAGTATGCAGTTTTTACATTCCAATTTACCTTATGATTCTAATTCCATTATATACGCTACTAACTACTTTTCGTAACATTACCCCCACCTTAATTCTGTTCGTCCCGAACAGATTCAGCACTCCTTCTGTTGTTGTACCTTGTCAATCTGTCAATGTGAACAACTTTCATTTTACATCTGGGGTTTGTTGAATCCGATACACTGCATCCCAACTTTGCTGTGGTTTCTCTAATTTCCCTTCTCTTGTCTTGGAGTTGTAAAGCCAAACGAAGTCTCCTTCCCGCAATTTTTCATAGTTCGCACGCAGGGTATTCTGTGTTTTCATTCCTTCGTTACCATTCACGACGTTGTTCCTTACTGATCTATGGACATTGATCACCATTGGTCTTCGATCGGAATCCTTTGCATCTTGCCCAACTATTGGCGCTACAACTTTGTATCGATGCGTTTTCCCTCTAGCTGTTTGTTGAAGTTTTCTTCTTGCAGCACATTTTTGACACGTTCGGCACCAGTTTTCAACGTCTCTGCGGCAATTGACCCAAAAGAATAATCTTCTTACTTTATTCATTGTCCTCTTAATTCCAAAGTGTTCTCCTGGTGTTCCAGTGTGTGCGTCGTGAAGAACCCTGTTCATCAAAATCCTTGGTAACACTACCTTTGATTTGTTATACCGACCATCGGCAGATTCCCATTGCCTTACCAGTAGTCCATCTTTGAATCTCAATGACTGCCATTGAGCCCAGTAACTTTTTACTGTCGGACTTGCGCTTGCAATCTCGTGTCACTCCGGTCTTTCTCCTTGCTCCATCTATTGAAGTACTGGAGAAATTGAATCATCCTGCTCTTGTTCTTCCCTAAGCTGCTCTTTTTTTCAAATGATCTTTCATCTGCTGGACCGTGATTCGTGGAACAACTGAAGATTTTTGATTTTCCGGTCTTCTACTTTGTTTGTACTCGGGGACACAACAATTCCTGAATGATCCACCATTGTGATTGCCTGTCATTCTAAGCGAAACTTCCACATTACGCCATCTCAGTACTTGCTTTCTCAAATCAAGTGACATCTGGTGCGCCATCATTAAGTCGAGACCCAATATGCATTCATCTTCCACTCGGGCAACAATAAACCGATGTCTAAACCTTAATCCTCCAAACTCGACTGTAAGGAAACGTTCACCCTGAACCGCTGCAGCCTCTCCTGTAGCTGTCTTCAACTTGTAGTGATGCACTCTGTTTACTTGCTTTCCAGACACCATTTCGGGACTCAAAATTGATCTGGAAGCTCCTGTATCTAGAATAAAATCGCCAATCTCCAATACACCATTAATAACCAAACTATTGCAATCCCTTCCAAGATTTGTACTGCGTATTGTGACCCTGGGGTATTCCCCTGTCTTCTTCAGCCTTTGCCCTGCAATGCTGGTACAAGACGACCGCTCCACATTTTTCAAATGTTGTGCATCTATTCGCCGTAATCTTTCCAGATTATTGGCCCCATTCACAGGCTGTCTCATCATGTTTCCAGAGCTCGGCTCCTTGCAATCCCGAATGAAATGTCCAGGTCTCTGACATCTAAAACACCTCAATGTAGAATCGAATCTGCTACTCCCTTTTTGAAAGCGACCCGTGGTTGATTTCTGCAACTTCTCATCAATGAGAGCTTTTATTTGTGTGATGTCCTCTGTTTCCAACTTGCGTAACCCAGCAAAGTTCGAAGACATACTGGCTTTAGCTGCTTCATACTCAAAAGCCGACGCCAATACTTGATTCATTGTTTTTCCTCTCGATGTTGTCCTCAAATAAAGCTTCAACGGTTTATCTCGAATAGCATTGATGAACGCATCCACTGCCAAACCGTCCAAAATACTAGCCGGAACCCCACAATAGGCTTGCCGTGCTAGCTTAGTTATTTCTCGCTCTAGTTCTCCTCGTTGTTGTTTCTTCATTTGGAGCTGTATTTTGCTTCTCCTGTGTGTGAGACTGTCCATAACGAAAGTCCAACTCCTTCAAGATTCTTTCGGAACTCATCTCGGCATTTGGAATCATTTGCAAAACATCAGCTGCCTTGCCCCTCAACGCCAGGATTAGAGAATTTAGTTGCTCTTCAGCACCCCATCCGTTGTGTTGTACTGCAGCTCCAAACTGTACTTTAAAATTTTCAAATGCTGTCTCACCATCGAACGCAGGAGGCTTCAATACTCCTTTCAGGTTAAGATTCTGGAATTACTCTGTTACTGCTTTGTTGAGTATTCTCTCTGACGAATTGGGTACGATTCTCCAATCGGGTCTCGAACTCTTTAATTTTTCCTTCCAGACCGCTCACTTCTTCATGAATTCCACTTATTTCTCCTTTGAGCGTTTGTTGAATTTCACCTCTTAGCTTTTCCTGAATAACATCTAGCTTTTGATTTTGCTGATCGAATTTGGAGTTCAATTCCTGCTTCAGTTCTCGGCTTTGTTGTCCCAACTTGTCACTAATTTGAAAATTCAAATCTTTCTTCAGACCTTGACTTTGCTTTTCCAACTTCTCGTTTAATTTGGAACTCAATTCTAAATTCATCCGTTTATTCTCCTGACTCTGTTTGCTGTGATATCTGCTGCGATTCTTGCTTTTGCTGAATCAACTCTTTTTTAATCTCTTGATTCTGTTGCTGCGATTGTTCACTTTGCTGCTTCATTTGCTGCATTAGAGCATTAAACATAGCTTCCATGAAATATCTTGAAACCAATGAAATCCTTAGTGACCGGCAGTACGGATTTCGTGGGCAACGTTCAACTGGTGATTTGATGGTATATCTCACCGAACAGTGGAACCGGTCTTTGCATCAATTTGGTGAAAGCAAAGCTGTTGCACTAGATATTTCTAAGGAATTTGACAGAATTTGGCATCAAGCTCTTTTGTCAAAAATGCGTGCCTTTGGTGTCGATGATAAACTGCTTCATTGGATTAGAAGCTATCTTTTGGACCGCTCAATTCAAGTTGTTTTGGACGGATTCAAGTCTTAAATACACCACATAAATGCTAGCGTTCCCCAGGGCTCTGTTCTGTCCCCGACACTCTTTCTTATTTTTATTAATGATCCCTTATCTGTGACTTCTAATCCAATCCACTCCTTCGCTGACGACAGCACTCTCAGCTTCTCATATAAGTTTGAGGAACGTCCCACCACATCTCATGTGGAACTCAAACAACTTCGTATGTTAAGCACGTTAAACTCTGACCTAGACAGCATAATAAAATGGGGAGAAAACAATCGAGTAGAATTTAACGCTTCCAAAACCCAATGCTGTCTCCTGTCGTCCAAGCGTATCCCAAATCCCATGCCATTATCCATGAATGGCACTTGCATCGAGGAAACTGAAAATCTCGCAATTCTGGGTATGTGCGTCAACGACAAGCTTCGTTGGAATGACCACATATTTACCGTCGCCAAAAATGCTGCGAAATGTTTAGGTTTTCTAACCCGGTGCAAGAAATTCTTCACTCCCTCTGACCTGGCTACTATCTACAAGGCCTTTATTCGCCCTAAACTTGAGTACAATTGTCATATCTGGTCTGGTGCGTCTAAAACCACCTTGAATCAACTAGATAGAATACAAAACCGTGCGATAAAACTTATCGGTGACGAAAACATTGCGAAATCAATTGATTCGCTTGAACACCGCAGGAACGTCTCTTGCTTGTCACTGTTTTATCGATTCTTCCACCAGCGGTGTTCAAGAGAAATAGCCAGTTGCATGCCACCTCTCCTTGCATTTAACCACAATACTCGTGGCGATCTAAATGCACATCAGTTTACCCTTAAGCCCATCTTCGGACGCACAGTTAAATTCAGGGATCCGTTCTTCAGCCGTACAACACGTGTGTGGAATGCTCTGCCAAGCTCTGTCTTTCCACATCACTATGATCCACAGACATTCAAGACACAAGCTCATAGACATCTCCTATCTTCTTCTCCTTTTCCCTAAGGCCCACGCTGTGGCAAGCATTTTGCCGAACATAATAAGGGTGCGAATCCCTTTTTGCGTGCGTAAATTATAAAAAAAAAAGATATCACTGCCTACCGCAGTGTGTTCTACTCTCTCGAATAGATATTACAGCCTACCGCAGTATGTTCTACTCTCTCGAATAGATATTACTGCCTACCGCAGTATGTTCTACTCTAATTGCATTGTGTTTTCTTAGCCTATAAGTGTGTCTGATTAGTTGTATTTCTTAGGAATTTTATTGCCACCCTTTTTGAAAAATAATAGATTTCTTCATATAATGTATTGACTATAAGAAATATTATATAAATATCTTCATATAGTATTGTTCTTCTTGAACGTTCGGGTGGCAAACCTTTTCCCAGAGAAAAAAAGAAAAAATAATAATTTGATTGGTACGGTCGCCGGATGGAACATCGAACTCACTGAATCTCGGGCGAGTACACTTGCATGGTGCCAACGTGATATATGAGTTATGTTGGTTGACCATGCAATATGTATCGTTGACTGAGTGGTTGCGTGTTCAGTACGGCGATTAGACATACGGTTTGTGACGCAGTTGATTTTTTACTCAACTTCGTTAAAAACTAAAATTTTGCTTAACACTTTCTGAATAACTTCTGATTTTGCCTGATATAAGAAAATCTTTCTTAATAGCAAACAAATTGCTACTTGGGCAAACACCCCAAAAAATACCCCAAAATTTCACCAAAAGACCCCCAAAAGACCCAAAAATACGCGCCAAAAAACCTATGAAGGACCTTAAAAATACCCCAAAATATCCACCGAAAGACCCACAAAAGACCTCCCTAAAACCCATAAATTACCCTCAAAGGACACTAAAAAGATCCATCAAAAAACTCCCATAGAATCCCCAGAAGAACCCCAAAATACCACCATAAGACCCCACAAAAGACTTTCAAAATACCTTTAAAAGACGCCAAAAATGCATAAAAAAGGAAGGGTAACTGTCAAACTTCGTCATTATTATGGAACACATAATCGTTCATCTAGGCACGCCATCAATCGAGCTGTGAATAGATTTTGTACCACATTATGATGCAATAACTTCAACACGCCAAAGGAATGTTCGCACTGAACAGAATATTGCCGCTGTAAATAAAAGTAAGCTCAAAGATACAAATTTATCGATTCGTCATCGGTTGGAGGATTTGGGGCTCTGTCCGTCTTATACGTGGAAAAATCCGCGCAAAAATCTTGGCTTACACCAGTATAAGATCCAGCTGGTAAAATTAAAGCCACGAGACCATCTTTCGCCGATTGGGCAGTTGCAAACTGACGCGCTGTTTTATCGCAAAATTGTGTTTAGCGATTAGGCTATTTTTTGACTTAACGGATTTATTATTAAGAAAAATTACCGCATATTGAGTGAGACCAATCCAGAATCCACCAACAGACTCCATTACATCCATCGCAAACATCAACTCATTGAAATTTTGCGATAAGTTGATTTCGAGAAATGGACCTGTCAATTGGCCTCCAAGGTTGTGCGATTATCCACCTGTCAATTATTTACTGAAGTCATTACAGTGCTCAAAAAAGTTACCCGAAATTGGACGTCCAGAATGCGCTTCCTTAAGACCAGCCGCGGTTGCCATATGCCAGAAATCGTTTTTAAATATTATTGCCATTGCAATATATTAATCTTTCGTATGAATAAAACAATTTGATTAAAATTAAAATTTTTGTTTTAATTTTTACAATTTCAAATTCTATTGGGGTTAGAAAAAACCCGTTTTAATGACATGTGTTGTTATTAAAGTTATAACTTAGGAGCAGGGTAATTCGAACAAATTATATTATTATTTATAAATTATGGTTTAAATTATGGTTTTTTTTTCTGTATTTCTGTCGGTTTATATGTCATTCTTGAGGGAGTCTTTAAGTAGTCTTGAGGTGGTCTCGAGGGAGTTTTGTGAGGATATTTAGTCGGCTCTTGAGGGAGTCTTAAAGTGGTCTTGAGGGTTTCTTGAGGGGATTTTGAGAAGGTCATGAGTGGAGTCTTGAGGGGATCTTAAGAAGGTTTCGAGGGGTCTTGAGGTGGTTTTAAGAGGGTCGTGATTGGAACCATAAGAGGGTTTTTAGGTTGGTCTTGAGGGAGTAATGATGGGGGTAGTAACGTGGTCTTAACGGGGTATTGTGGTGATCTTGAGGGGTGTCCCGAGGGGTTTTGTGAGGATCTTTAGTGGGGTCTTAAGGGGGTCTTTAGGTGGTCTTGAGTAGGTTCTTAAGAGGGTTTTTTGGGGTCTTAAGGGAATTGAGTGGGGTCTTAAGGTGATTTTTGGAGTGTCTTTAGTAGAGTCTTAAGAGGTTTTTGTGGGACCTTGAGGGTGCTTAAAAAGGGACTTGATGGGGTTTGAGAGGCTATTGATTGGGGTCTTATGAGGGTTTTGAGGGGTTCTTGAGGGAATTTTCAGCTTTTAGGTCTTTAGGGGGTTCTTAGGTGGCCTTGAGTGGCTTCTTAAGGTGGTTTGTGGGGGTCTTATAGGAATCTTGAGTGGGTTCTTGAGGGGTTCTTAGAAGCGGTTGTGGGGTGGTCTTGAAGGGGTCTCGGGGGGGGTTTTGTGAGGATCTTTGGTAGGGTGGTCTTAAGGTGATCTTGAGTGGAGTCTTGAGGGGTTCTTAAGAAGGTTTTGAAGGGGTCCTTAGGTGGTCTTGAGAGTGTTTTGAAGGGGTCTTAAGAGAATCTTAAGGAGGGTTTGAGGAAGTCTTGTGGGAGTATTAATGGGGGTAGTAAAGGGGTCTTGAGGTGATCTTGAGAGAGTCTTTAGGTAGTCTTCAGGAGGGTCCCGGGTGGCTTAAAAAAATCACATAATTTAAAAAAACTATGCTAAGCATTTGATGCTCTTTTAATCTTGTCATAAACCTCAAATGCTTAGCACGGTTCTTTTAAATTATGTGATTTTTTTAAGCCACCCGGGATCCTCCTCCAGATTTCCATTAAAATCATTCCAGCAATTTTCATTTATTTTATAACAGTCCTAGTTGCTCCAGATCTACCACCTATTTTATTTTCTACTTTTTAGGGGTCTAGTTATGCTTCAATAAATAAAAGCATTTTTTTTTTTAATTTATATAATTTTATTCAATATTTAAAACTGCGTAAAAGTTACGGCAATTTTTATTTTATAGTTATTTGTCAAATGTTAACAATGATGAAATAATTTTGTTTCACTTCACAGCACAGGTAGAACCTGTTACAAGTATCTTTATCTGTAAACTTGAATGTTGCGTATTAATGGAATTATGTACATGCATACGAGTATGTATATGCTTATTGTATGAGTTCAGATGAGCATGGTGGTGTTGTGCTTTTCTGTGTCGTAATTGTTAGCGTTCTTTCGTCTTCTTTTAATATGCTACTTTCATCAGCCTTACTTAATCTTAATGGTTGAGCAGTTACAAACAATGCACAGTGGACAAAACAATGTAAAATTGCATATTTTTTGGTTGTTAGTTAGTTTTGGTCTTTTTAATTTATGGTAATCAAAATGAGGAGAAATTGAAATTTTGTTGGTTTATTTAAAAATTACATGTTTACTAACTCCATATACATCATAGTAAATTTAATAAACTCTCTTTCCAGACTTACAAGCAATGTTTTAACTATACGAAAAAATCGGGATTCTTTATATAGCCTAATTTTGATAAAAACTCAAAATATATTTTTTAAAGAACCCTACAATAATAGGTAATATTAGTTTAGTTTTTTTACTTCAGTTCTACCATAAGGATTTAAACAGTAACAAAAATATATGATCTAACATCATTATCTAGCTTTAAACTAGGCAGGATAGTACGTGAGCTACTCTTATGTGCTACATGAGCTAGATTATTTATTTGTTTTAACATTTAAAGCTAGACGAGTTATAGATGAGTTAAATACAAATTTTCATTCGAATTCTCTTGATTTCCGCGCTTTCTTTCTTTTTGTTAAATTTTTAAGATTACCACGACAACACTTTTCGTCAAGTTTTTGTAGATTTATGTGTGCTACACTCTTTTCGGTTCTATTGTGTCTATTTGGGCGTTAATAGATGTAGCATGTTTATATCTCTATGGTTCTACTCATACGATCCAAAAAAATATTTTTGACTGCGGTGATTGCTTGAAATTAACTTTCGAATTAGTAATAAATCTTTTGAATTCTATCTACTGTGCGGCTGATTTGGCGCTTTTAGTGTTGTTTTTTAAAAGTCGGATCGTTTTATTTTCTGCAGACCCTTTCCGCTTCTTTGATTTCGTAAATTGTATATTTGTGTATAGGTGTGTATTTCCTTTTGCATGCGCATGTTGTAAGTGGTTGTTTATGTCTGTATAAACCGTTTGTTTCGGCGATATTGTTGGGATTGAGTTGCACATATTACATTTTTCTGCCTTCAATTCAGTAACAACTGATGACGGAACGGCACAGCCGATTAACGTACTACATACTCGCTTTTGGCTGTAAGTGTAGCAAAATTTTTATTAGTTTATATTTCAAGTATTATAATTTATAAAAATTCAAAATATTTTAAAGTATTTATCATTTCATTTTGCTAAGTAGAATAAAGCAATTCAATATACAGTAATGATAAGTGTTATTCTCTTTCCAAAATACTCGTATATGGTGCAGTGAGCATCCACCTGCCTAGCATAAAAAATGTACCTATAACTCATATAATGTAATATAAAGATCAGTGCAATTTACATTTTGTTTTTCATTAATTTATTCTTTGTAGGTTACCTATAAGACCATTAGACAGCTTTCATCTTTGATGAAATCTCTCCTAAAACTTCCAAAATAGGATTGCAGCGTTCCCTAACCTTTCAATTAATTTAAAGGTCATGGCTTTGACTGATTTGGAAAATCAAAATGATAACGTTAAATTCCTTAAGAACACTCGTAATGTGCTAACATCAGAGACAGTTAATTTAAATTCCCCACTGGAAAATGTTAGTCTTAGAGCCAACAAGTTGCGTGGAAACATAATTCTTGGAAATTATGGTGTAAGTATCATTGTCACAAAACATTCTTTAGGTTTTAACTAATATGAATTATTACTTACAGAACTTGACAAAATTGGACGTAAGCGATAATGAAATTGAGCTTCTTGACCTAAGCGCATTGGAGCATTTGGAAACTTTGAATTGCAGTCGAAATAAATTGATTGAATTGAAAATAAATGGCAACAGATTGATCTCGCTTTCGGCTGAGTTTAACGGTATGGTGGTGATATATTTTAGAGTTTAAGCCGCAGTAGCTAGTTTATAATTAGTTATGAACTTCGAAGTTGTGTTCAAACCTAAAGTTTTTTCTTCGCCTTTATAACCATTCAAACAAAAACGTTCAATTTATCGACCTCATCTCATTTCTTAGTCAATGCAATAACCAAGCTGGCTTGCCGAGATTATGTATAATAGTCTTTTGCGGGCGATATTGTTTGCCTTATGCCAACTTTTTTTAGAAATCAGCCTTTTTTCAAGGTGGCCATTAGATTTAGGGAGTTTGAAATTTGATAGCTTATATTTTTAAACTCTCTATATTAACTTCGCTTGCCTGTGGCACGTCTGTCAGTCTGTCGGTCTTTCGGACTATCGGTCTGTCTATCGTGGAATCTTGCGATCAATTTTTCACCCACTTCCCAAAGCCCGATTTTATTGAAATTTTGCACAAATGTGTATTTCCGGCCGCAAGGCCGAGGGGTGCCCATATAAATCTTTTAAAAATTAACCCGAATTTCTCTACATTTTATAGACATGTGTATCTCCGATTGACAACACTTTGTGTAAAAAATTTTAAAACCCCGGGCCCCATGCAAAATTTTTAAAAAAATTAACTGGATTTTTTTCAAATTTTATACACAAATCTTATGAACAAAATTTTTTATAATTTTTTTTGAGTGATCGGGCCCTGAGGACCGAGGGGCGCCCATATAAATCTTTTAAAAATTAACCCGATTTTCTTTAAATTTTATACACATGTGTAGCTCCGATTGACAACACTTTTTGTAAAAAGAATGTAAAACCCCGGGCCCCATCCAAAATTTTTAAAAAATTAGTCCGATTTTCTTCAAATAACACATGTGTATCTCCGATGACAACTGGAAGTGATCGGGCATTTTTTTAAATCTAACCCGGTTCAAACTTGGCACACATATGTATCTCCTATTAGAGAATGTATATAAAAAATTGTAATTTTTATGGGTTTGTTTTTTTATCGTATAGAAACTGCAACTGGCTTTGTTGCTTTATTTCCTGTATTAATGCAATAATTTTATGATTAAGACTTAACCATCAGTCTTTTTGTAGGTATAAATTAATTAGTTTTTTCGACCTTGGTCTAAAATATTTTAAAACGTTTTTATTAGCTCGCTTTCTTGTCAGACAGACAGGGTAAAATTTCGTAATTGATTTTAAACTAACTTCCCGATTAGCTAGAGACTTGAAACTTTAAACAGAGTTCAGAACTAGATGAACGTTGACAATACAAAAAATTAATAAAGTGGGGGGCATGCAACTTCCCATATATCAGTTATCTATTGTATTCGCCTCGATTTTGACTTTAAATATTACAAGTATATTTTCATAGCTATTAATAATTCGCAATTAAAAATTTTCAGGTCTATCTGTTAGGGGCTAGGATAAATTATTTTTTTACTTTTTAGTTCGTTTTAAGCTCGTTTTAAATTAAAAATTTATTTTTCTTTAAAAAATTATTTTATAATATGAATAGCGATAAAAGCAATCATTTTATTAAAATAGAAAAAGGCGTTTTTTTCTTTCCAATATTAGTTTTTTTTATCTACAAATTATATCGTCACAATTAATACAAGAAACACAATATGTAATGCGGCTCATTATATTTTTAAAAACTTTTATTTAATTTTACTTGAACCCTTTTTGTCTGTATTTTCTACTACTTTGAGGTACTTTTTAACCACCTTCCACATGACCTAGAAAGCTGAAATGTAAGTGTTTAAGTCCAAAATAGCCTTTTTAGTATTTTGCGTGTGACGTGCATTTCACGTGTGGCGCGTGTGATGGGTCGAAATCGCGCAGTTTTTGTTTTTTAGGTCTTTTTTAACCACTTTTCGCACGACCTAGAGGCTGAAATTTCAGAGGCCAATTAAGATATCCCGCGTTTGACGCGTATCGCGAGTCACGTGTGCACCATGTGGAGCGTGTGAAGCGTAGAAAAAAGAAAATATTTGCAATAGGCGGACATCAAAAACAGATGTTTTGGCGATTTTTACCAAATAAGAAAGGTCACACATAAAAGCTCGTACCGAAAAACCAAGTTTTTTTTACATTTACTTGTTAAAATTGAAAACTGGTAAAAACATAATTGACAATAGTATATTACAGAACACGAAAGTTTTATTTTACTGTACCAAATTTGTTTGATAATACTAGCTAAGTCACTTTTTTAGGTATTTTATTGCGTGTCATACAAAATCTTCAAAATAAATTCCACATTTCATAAAAACTTGAACAAAACAACCCATAAATATTAAAACTTTTCATGTAAATTCTCCAATATCCGAAAGTTACAGTATACTATAAATGCTGAAAAATAAAAACACATCCGAAGAACTACAACCCAACATCCAAACAATCCAAATCGTAAAGCAAAGCAGCGCTGCTCACAGCGCATCAGCGCACACAGAACACAGTCATTATTGTACGGAAAAAAATTTGTATGGGAGCCACCCGACCCCGCGGGCCGATCAAATTTTAATAGAAAATACACATGTGTGCAAAGTTTCAATAAAATCAGGCTTTTTGAAGTGCGTTAAAAATTGATCACAAGATCTGACCAGCCAGACGCCAGCAGCCAGCCAGCCAGGGGCACAAAAAGTTAATATAGAGAATTTAAAAATCAAATTATCTATATTAACTTCGCGTGTCCGCGTGTTTGTCTGTTTGTTTGTCAGTTTGTCAGTTTGTCGTGGAATCTTGCGATCCGATTTTTAGCACACATGTGTATTTCCGGTGACAACACTTTCTATTAAAATTTGAGACTGATCGGGCCCCGGGGTCGAGTGGCCCCAATTATTATATTTATATATTTTTCACAAAGATATAAATATTAGCTAATTATAACATCGAAAAGTCCGCATGGACACATTCATTTTTTCTAATGCTCCATTAAATTAAATTAAAATATTCAAATAAATTCAAATTATTATTGAACTTTACTTTCTTTTCTTTTACATAGTAAAAGGTATAGTTAATCATGAACATTTTCAAACTCGGGATTTTCCATATCTCCCAAGGCAGACATACATAGCAAAACAAAAATCTCTGCCTGCCAATTTGCAGCCCATACGGCTGAATTGATGGGGATCAAAATTCATTTTTAAGCGTTTTGCATAAATTGTGAGGGGCTAGTTCATTTTGGTGGAAATCGGCAAACCAGAAGTGACAGTTTGCTTGTACAGTTTTTCGAGTTTTTGCAAATATCTCAAAAATTATAGGACTTAAAAATAATTAATATACCTTTACTGAAGATTCCGGCCCCGTCCGTAAAAGAAAGAAAGAAAGAAAAGTGTGGCCACAACTCCATTTTTTTCTATATACACATAAATATAAATTTCTGTGTTTCTGTACGTTAGACATAGCAAAACTCAAAAATTATCCATCCCATTGAACTGAAACTTTCGCCATGTGTTTTTTAAATGCAGCAAATATTTTTAACGCAAAAGTTTTCCCATAGGTGAAAGTGAGGTGGGGCAGCCAGCCAGAATTTAAAAATTAAATTTTCTATATTAACTTCGCGTGTCTGCGTTTGTCTGCTTGTCGCGGAATCTTGCGATCCGATTTTTGAAACTTTGAACACATGTGTATCTCGGTGACAACATTTTCTATTCTATTTGGAAGTGATCGGGCCCTGGGGTCGATTGGTTCCCATATAATTTTTTAAAAAATTATCCGATTTTCTTCAAATTGTTTACACATGTGTACGAGTATGAACAACACTTTTTAAAAATTTGGAAGTCATCGGGCCCCGGGGTCGGAGGGCTCCCAAACGAATTTTATAAAAAATTTACCCGATTTAATTTAAATTTTATGCAGATGATGAAGAACACTTTTTTAAAAATTTGGAACTTTGCACAATGATACATCTCAGATTAGAGAATTTACATGAAAATTTGTATTTTTAAATTCTCTATATTAACTTCACTTGCCCGTGGCTGGCTGGCTGGCTGACTGGCTGGCTGGCTGGCTGGCCAAATCTTGTGATCAATTTTTAACCCACTTCCTACAGCCCGATTTTATTGAAATTTTGCACACATGTATATCTCCCAAGACAACACTTTCTATTAAAATTTGAGGCCCCTCGGACCTCGGGTTCGGGGGGCTCTCATACAAATATTTTACAAAATTTACCCGATTGTACACATGTGTGTCTTCGATGGAAAACACCTTTTGTAAAAATTTGGAGCGATCGGCCACTTGGGGACCCCAATATACAATTTTTAAATATCGCTATATCGCATCAGATCACGGCAAAGTCTGAGCTCTGTGCTTTGTGAGCAGCGCTGTTCGCTGCCGCTGCGTCATTTGGTGAATGATTTTGCCACAAAACGAGCACGCAGTGTGTGTGTGTGTGTGCATGTATCCCCGATTAGAGAATTTACAAGAAAAATTTTATTTTTTATGGGTTATTTTTTTATGCCTTGTTTTTTAATTTATTCTTTTAGTTATTTCTTTCTTTATATTCAACAGATTTGAAGAACATTGCCGTTGCACCTGCGCCACTTAAACTCGTACATCTTGATATATCTTACAACAATCTGACTGAATTACCGGCCTGGTACAATGAATGCAACGAACTGCAAATATTAAATGCCAGAAACAATTTTATTGCGATGCTACCGGAGAATTTATTTGCGACCAGTAACCACAAATTGCAGATATTGCATCTCGCCTGTAATAAGTTGACAGCGCTACCAACATTTAATATTAAAAATCCTTTATTATTGCAAAAAATGTTTTTACAGTGTAACCAGATTCAAAAACTGCCAGATGATTTTTTAACTGCTTGTGAAAACATATTGGTGCTTAATTTGTCAAACAACCAGATATCCATATTTCCTGCAATTGATGGCGCATATTGTCGTATAGAATGTTTTTATGCCACCAATAATTACTTCAGTGACGAGTTGTTTGATACTCTTGTCCACTTTAAAAAACTTCGCATATTGCACCTTGCTTACAACAAGCTAACTACTCTGCCTGCAAATTGTGTTCGCAATTGGACTAAGTTGGAGGAAATAGTTTTATCTGGAAACAAGCTTCAACACTTACCAGAAAGCATGTCCTTGTTAAGAAATTTGCGAGTTATGCGTGTTCACTCTAATCTGTTACAGAGTACACCTTCTCTATCAGAGATGGCCAGTTTGAGAGTGCTCGACTTGGCGCATAACCTACTAAACAAATTAAACTTAGTCAGTGTGCTGCCGAAAAATTTACAGTTTCTCGATTTGTCTTGTAATATTCAACTTCAGGTAGACACAAGTCAACTTATGACTTGTCAATCACAAAGACATTTGAGCCTAATCGATGTTTCTGGCCAAAATAGGTCTTGTTTACCAACTTCTGTTAATGTGTTAAATGAAAACAAAGACTTAAATTCTCCTTGGAAGGTTGGTTTTTCAGAAACAGCTGGAAATCGAAGTAAACTTTATATAAGTCAATTACGTCTACCAAATTTTTGTAAGACGGAGGGTTTATTTGGAATATTCGACGGAGAGCTGAACAATTCGGCACCAAGTTCTCTTGTTAAAATTATACCGAAAATGATTCTCGAGAAGAGAACAATAAATGAATCAGTAAATGAGTATATGCAATATACCTTATTGTCTGCGCAGAGAGAGCTACAAGAGAGTGGAAAAAATTGTGGATGTTATGCAACTCTATGCCATATTTCAAGAGAGAAACTTTCATCAAAAGGTACGGTCAAATCTCAACAAGCTAGAAAATATATACTACGTGTTGGTACCGTTGGAGATACTTCAGCATATCTTCTTCGGAAGACCGGATATATTCGCCTTAGCACCAACAATTTTAAAAACTCAATCAAAAAATGTTCAAGTCGTCTTCTAATGACAAGAGATCCAGAAATATCGCAGACTGCTTTAGGAAACTGTGATGAATTTTTGGTACTTTGCAATGAAAAACTCTGGAAAACAGTGGACATCGAGTTAGTTTCCCAAGAAATCCGTAAAGAAAAAAATGTTGTTTTGGCAGCAAAGCGCATTCAAGATATCGCGCAGAGTTTTGGAGTGGATCAGAATTTAAGCATAATCATTGTAAAATTTAAAAATATTGGCGCAGACGTCGATCAATTGATAAAAGAATTAAAACAGTCTGTGAAGAAAAAAACAGTTAGTATCGGGTCAGACTATTTCAAATGCGGTTCTTGCAGCGAGTCCAATAACAATAGTTTTTGTTTTACTCCTGAATTCAATCCTCTTACTCGTCAACTTTCTTCGCAAAGCGATCGCTCGTCTCCAAGTGGTCAAAGTGATCAAGCCAATAATGAACTTACGAGTATTGTGTCCAGAAATATGTCATGTAGATTTGATGGTAGTCGTATTGCACCTATGTTTCATTCGAAAATTCTCGAAGAAGAGACCGAAGGGGAAGCCGATGAAACTGATTCTGCCCTATCTGAAGAGCAATTTAAGTGTTGGGAATACATACTGGAACAAAACACGCAGCTTCTTTTTGACAAAGAACTTAACACAATATCAAAAGCATTTACGAAAAATAAAAATTTGGAAAAATTTTCAAACATTAACCATAACAACAATTTAAATTCCATACAATCTAATACCAATAAGTTGATTTCAACCAGTTCGCCGCATCTAATTTATAGCGACCTAAAGCAGACATCTCCACTTCAGTTTATTTCAAACTTTTCCAAAAATTTTGGTAGCACACGCTCCCTACAACCTTGTGCGTCGACGAAATTAAATACGACAAATAGAATAACACCGATCACTAATGGTCCTAATGCTGCTTACTTTGGATCACTCCAACGTCTCATGCCATTAAACACAAAAAATGATTTTGCTTTAATGTATGAACGTCCGTTGGATGACGATAATTCTACTGAACAAAGCCGAATGAGTCAGTATTGGGGCGTAGTAACAACAGAACTATAAAAGTGAAGTTTTTTATGCATAATATTATTCGAAATATTTACACATTATATGATGCAGGGCATATGTGATAAACAGTTTACGTATACTGCTGTGTTCACAGATACGGTTTCGTTGATGTATGAAATAAAGAAAGATGGTAGAGCAAAGAATTCTACACACCAGAACACTTTTAATTTTTCCTTCTTTCATCACAACATTTCCAAGCCTACGCTATGTCTGTGCATCAAATCTCTTGAAGCATGCGCTAATTATAAAAAAAAAAGATTTTTTGAAAGAATTCAATCTTTGATTCCAACGCAAACCAAAATTTAATATGATTATTTTTCCTTTACATAAAACTAGCTGATTACCCGGCGTTGCCCAGGTAGTTACTTATTCATCCCAATCTTCTATTAGGCAGGGGTAGAAAAAAGAATGATGTCTATCTATGTATTAGGTAAAATTGCAGTTTTTATTAACAAAATAAGTATTTTAAATTATAGCTATAGTATTAAAATAAAATTTAAAAAATACATCAAATCATATACATCAATACATCATGCAATGTTTTTAGTGTCACCTTCAAGAGCAAGAATAAATAAATTCTTAGGTGAACCCACCCAAGAGCAAGCAAAATAAAGTTGTCCGTGGAAAAAACATGGCGATCTCAAATCTATATTTTTATATAATATAACTACGCCTATTAACATGGCAAGTATTTGATTGTTTGTTTCGTGGGTATATCCATTTTTAGCAGCAAGAATGGACCTTTCTCGCAACCGGTTCAAAATGTGATAGTTTTGAGAAACAGCCGGATAAATGGAATTTATTAGTTCTGCCATCATGCTGCCATAGCGTATGATACTAATATCGGGTAAACCGTAAACCCCCCCATCCTCCAGTTATCGACCCCATTCCCCTAAACCTGTCTTACCACCACCATTCAACTCAGCGACTCCGAAAACTATAGAATCAACACTAATATCGGTCACCCCCCTCTTCAGTTATCGACTAAATTGCGAAATATATCATTTAATACCTTGGTATAGCCGATGATATTGGAGCACATGGATGACGTTCGTGCAGAACGGCTCGGCTCAGAGTAATTAATTCACTCTGCGAAATAGATCAATCAGCTTAAAATTAAATTAAAAAGAGAACCGGAGTTTAAAGGCAAAACCCACAGAAGAAATTCTACTACACCAGTAGACAGATCTTCCAGATAAATTGTGATTTTCGCGCCCCATGTCATTGCTTCTTTCTTTCAAATTGCTGGGAAGGTTATTTTCCCAACTATAGATTAAGAAATTGTTCATACACGTGGTTTAATCTTATACGTACTGGTTTCCTTCTTTATTATTCATTATGATGCTTTTAATTTTATTATTATTATTTCATTTCTTAGGCTTGAGGTGCGACTGCAGTACCTACATTTGCACCAAAGTAATAATTTCACGGTTTATCATAGGACGACCGTGGTGTATATGAAATTTTAGCGGATGCTTTTAGGCGGTATCTACTGATATAAACGTTTATTAATTATAGTGTATATAGAGATATGGTTTGTAACGTAGGTGATTTAATAGTTCGATTAAATCAACTTCGTTACTACCGAAATCTAGGTGATGCGGTGGACGGGGAATGGTGTCTTACAAAAATCATAATATGACATATATTACAGCTGTCATGCAAGACACATGTGCTCGGGGTGGGCTTTCAGCAAAATAATGAAACCCACCGTTATCAGCTTTAAATCAGTAAATGAACCACTATGCACCCTTCGCATGCGGGGACAATTTTAGAACACAAGCCCCATAAACGTTCACGCACTTACGAATGATTCCTCAGATATTTAAAAAAAAAATAACTTTTTGAAGGAACGAACGGGAACACTATGCCTGCCCTCAGTATGATGTCAAAATCAATCTTGAGGATATGAATGCAAAAATGTGTAGGGAGCCAGTATTCAGGCAGTACAGTGGCGCCAATAGTTAATACTAGCTGATTACCCGGCGTTGCCCAGGTATTTATTCATCCCAATCTTCTATTAGGCAGGGGTAGAAAAAAGAATCTAGAATGTAAAATTTCAGTTTTTATTAAATTAAATTTTTTTTAAAAAATATATTTTAAATTGTAGCTATAGTATTCAAATTATAAAATAAAATTAAATAAACATACATAAAATTAATTTAAAACAAAACTTAGTTGTATACAATGATTTTAGTTTCACCTTCAAGAGCAAGAATAAATAAATTCTTAAGTCAACTCAACCCAGAGCAAGCAAAATAAAGTTGTCCGTGGGAAAACATGGTGATCTCAAATCTATACTCCGCAGTACTTAATAAACTGTCCGACTTATTGATCATCATTGATCGTCATCAAAAACTCAAGTTTTACTGGAATCGAGAATCCGTAGTAAAATAATTGGAAATCAAACTGTAAGACGATGCGGTGGCAATCCGGACGAATTAAGTAAGTTTAGGAACTCAGTTAGATAATAAACTTCCTCATCAGTATCTACAAAGGTATCGATACACTTTGCCTATTGACATGGCAAGTATTTGATTACTTATTTCGTGGTTGTAGCAAGAATAGCCCCTTCTCGCAACCGGTTCAAAAGGTTATAGTTTTGAGAAACAGCCGGATAAATAGAATTTATTAGTTCAGCGGCAGATTTCAAA
Organism: Nephrocerus scutellatus; assembly: GCA_947095585.1. Taxonomy (NCBI): domain Eukaryota; kingdom Metazoa; phylum Arthropoda; class Insecta; order Diptera; family Pipunculidae; genus Nephrocerus; species Nephrocerus scutellatus. The sequence goes on from OX352764.1 coordinate 50,710,966, forward strand.
AATCGATGTCAATTTAATATAACGATAAGACACGGATACTAATCTAGCTTTTGCTATTTGAAGTAGGGGCGATAATGCCTCACCCCCAAATTCGTCGCCAAATGGTCACCGAGTTCCATTCTAAACATCACTTTTCATCTCAGCTTTTGGATCAACACTAATATCGGTCACCCTCCCCCCTCCGCGGAGACAACTCACCCATAGGAGTGTCCTACCAACACTATTACAGTCAGTGGCCCCAAGAACTATTGATTGGACACTAATATCGGTTATCTCCCTGACGTATCGACTCCATCCCCCTTGAGCTGTACCATCACGATTCAACTCAACGACCCCGAAAAATATAAAATCGACACTAATATTGGTAACCCCCTCCTCCGTTATCGACCCATACCTCTAGAGTAGTCTTACCATCAGCGTTCAACTCAGCGACCCGGAAAACCATAAAATCGAAGCTAATATCGATCACCCACCACTCAGTTATCGATCCCATCTCCCTAGAGCTGTCTTACCATCACCATTCTACTCAGCGAACAAGAAAACCATAAAATCGACATTAATATCGGGCACCCTCCCCCCTCAGTTATAGACCCCATCCCCCTAGAGCTGCCTTGCTATCACCATTCAACTCAGATACCACGAAAACCATAAAATCGGCACTAATATCGGTCACCCCATCCCTCAGTTATCGACCCCATCTCCGCACAGCTGTCTTACCATCACCATTCAACTTAGCAACCACGAAAACCATAAAATCTACACTAATATCGGTCACCCCCTTCCTTAGTTATCGACCCCATCCCCCTAGAGCTGTCTTACCATCACCATTAAACTCAACGACCCCGAAAACCATTGAATCGACACTAATATCGGTCACCCTCCCCCTCAGTTATAGACACCATCCCCCTAGAGCTGTATTACCATCGCCATTCAACTCAGCGACCACGAAAACCATAAAATCGACATTTATATCGGTCAACCCCCCCCCCCCCCCCCACAGCTATCGTCCCAATCCCCCTAGAGCTGTCTTACCATCACCATTCAACTCAGCGACCACGAAAACCATAGAATCGACACTAATATCGGTCACACTCCCCCCTCAGTTATCGACCCCATCCCCCTAGAGCTGTCTTACCATCACCATTCAACTCAGTGACCCCGAAAACCATAGAATCGACACTAATATCGGTCACCCTCCCCCCTCAGTTATCGACACCATCCCCCTAGAGCTGTATTACCATCACCATTCAACTCAGCGACCCCGAAAACCATAAAATCGACATTTATATCGGTCAACCCCCCCCCCACAGCTATCGTCCCAATCCCCCTAGAGCTGTCTTACCATCACCATTCAACTCAGCGACCACGAAAACCATAGAATCGACACTAATATCGGTCACACTCCCCCCTCAGTTATCGACCCCATCCCCCTAGAGCTGTCTTACCATCACCATTCAACTCAGTGACCCCGAAAACCATAGAATCGACACTAATATCGGTCACCCTCCCCCCTCAGTTATCGACACCATCCCCCTAGAGCTGTATTACCATCGCCATTCAACTCAGCGACCACGAAAACCATAAAATCGACATTTATATCGGTCAACCCCCCCCCCCACAGCTATCGTCACCATCCCCCTAGAGCTGCCTTACTATCACCATTCAACTCAGATACCACGAAAACCATAAAATCGGCACTAATATCGGTCACCCCCTCCCTCAGTTATCGACCCCATTTCCGTAGAGCTGTCTTACCATCACCATTCAACTCAGCGACCACGAAAACCATAAAATCAACACTAATATCGGTCGACCCCCTTCCTTAGTTATCGACCACATCCCCCTAGAGCTGTCTTACCATCACCATTCAACTCAGCGACCCCGAAAACCATGGAATCGGCACTAATATCGGTTCCCACCTCCCCCTTCAATTATCCCCCCATCGCCGTAGAGCTTTCTTACCATCACCATTAAACTCAGCGCCCCGAAAACCATAAGAATCGACATAAATATCAATATCGGTCACCCTCCCCCCTTAAGTTATCGACCCCATCCTCTAGAGCTGTCTTACCATCACCATTCAACTCAGCGACCCCGAAAACCATAGAATCGACACTAATATCGGTCACCCCTCACCACAGTTATCGACACCGTCCCCTAGAGCTGTGTTATCATCACCATTCAACTCAGCGACCCCGAAAACCATAGAATCGACACTAATATCGGTCACCCACCACCCTGCGACGATACATAACTCATCCATAGGAGCGTACTACCAACACTATTCATCACGGTGATACCGAAAACTGTAGCGGAGGGGGAAGCAGGTTTTTTGCCTGTGGTAGGGGTGGCAGCAGCCTCCCACAGCCAAAAAACGTGCTACCCCCCATCGCCAATGTTTGATTCCGGATAGTAATTAATATGAGTACCAAGTTTGGTTGAAATTGGTCAAGGCGGTACAGAGCTAGATAGGCAAAAATAAACAAACAAATTCTTGTTACGATTGAAGGTTCTCACTTGGGGTCCTGCCACTGGAAGGAGACGACGACACCTTGTAGTTGCCCCAGCCTAGCTCATCGGATGGGCGGTTCTTGTCACCCTCCAGTGACACCTCCTCATAAACAAAAAAGTTTGTGTCGTAAAAAAAAAAAGGAAAAGAAGCAAAAGAATGGATGGTAGTGGAAGGTCTCCATGTCCAGGTGCAAGTTGGCATAGCTCAATTCAAATCACATTATAACTAACTTAAAATTAACGTTTTCAAAAGAGTTATCTTTTGATTTAAAAAAAATGACTTACAAACTAAACTAAAATTAAAATGCCAATTTGACCCAGTCGCATCTGCAGTTGGGACCTCGCAAAAAAAACCGTCGAGGGAAAGTCCAGTTACAGTCCGTCATTAAGTCATCGTTAGGTAAAGTCCTCGTCACGTCAATCCTTTTCATTCGGAAAGAGCTTTTCACTTGGAATCGCCATTCCAACCACACACCTTGGCCGGTTACTTCTACTCAGCCATATTTTATTTCAAAACAAGAAACCAAAAAAAAAAACTGCAAAAGTAACACCTCCAGCCCTGCAGGGCAAAGGCAATAAAAGATTTCAGCTCTTTTCCATCGACGTTATAAAATTTTATTTAACTTGGTTTCTTTAACGAATTGACTGTGTTAATTGAAGAAACGATATAACGAATACAATACCAAAAAAAATGAAATCGTGAAGAAAATTCCAGTTAACGTTATAAATTTTTCTGTAGTAAAATTTCTTTAACAGATTTATAGCTTTAAATTTAAAATTATATTTTGTTGAGTAAGTATTCAAACAAAATTGGAACACCAGAATAAACTATTCAAAATGCACTGCTTTTAGTAGCCGTACCAAATATAATGCTAGGCTGTTTTTTTTTTTTGATAAAAGTAATTTACCTGGATTTCCTCCTTTTTAAATTCTCTATATTAACTTCGCGTGCACGTGGCTGGCTGGTTGGCTGGCTGGTCAGATTTTCTGATCAATTTTTAGCCCACTTCCCATGGCCCGATTTTATTGAAATACATGTATACACATTACACATGTATATTTCATATACATATTTTCTGTTAAAATTTGAGGCCCCTCGGACCTCGGGTTCGGGGGGCTCCCATACAAATATTTTAAAAAATGTACCTGATTTTCTTTAAATTTTGTACACATGTGTGTCTTCGATGGAAAACACTTTTTGTAAAAATTTGGAGCGATCGGCCACTTGGGGACCCCAATATACAATTTTTAAATATCGCTATATCGCATCAGATCACGGCAAAGTCTGAGCTCTGTGCTTTGTGAGCAGCGCTGTTCGCTGCCGCTGCGTCATTTGGTGGATGATTTTGCCACAAAACGAGCACGCAGAGTGTGTGTGTGTGTGTGTGTATATCCCCGAGAGAATTTACAAGAAAAATTTTAATTTTTATGGGTTGTTTTTTTTTTAATGTGGATGCCACCAGTAGAAGTCACTTCCAAACATGTAAATTTCTTATTAATTAGTTTAAAGGAATAACAAAAGTTTAAAGGCCCAGCCGCTAAGCCTGATACTACTAAACGCAGTTTACAGTATATATAATTCAAATCGAATGAAATTCTTCAAAATGGAATATTATTAGGGAATGTAATAAAAAAAAGCGTAATTTATTATAACTTGTCAATTAAATTAATAAGAAAAATTAAAATTGAAATTCTTTTCAAATTCAAAAAAGGGAAATATGGCAAAATTAATTCAAGTTAAAATTTGTTCTTCAAAAAAAGTAAAGGTTTTGCTACCACTGCTTTCTATACTTTACGAAACTACGAACAAATTTTGTAGTATATTATCCTTGTATTATAAGTTGATAATTGTTCTCGTATATACCTTTTTGCACTTTTTCACAGAATTTATTTTAGTGATTAATAATAATTGCAGTAAATTTCTGCCACTCTTTTAAAATTGGTACTGGATCTTTTGCCCAATGGCGTATTAGCACAATTTCACTTCTCTGCTATGCGGGCTACTTTATCGTTTTTTTTTTGTTTTTGCACTGCTTTTACTTTTTCTTTAAATTTATTAGTTTTTAAAAGAAAATGGCAAGGCCACACTTTTTGTAATACTTTGCTTTAAATTCACATTAAAAAAAAGTTAAAAAATTTCGTCTTCACAAGTTCCTTAGTCTCAACTCCAAATCGGGCTTCTCACATCGATGGTTCACTTTCGACTGACTCGACCGCGATTCTTCCTTCTACTCGCCAAAATTCGCTAATCAATACAAGAATTTTCTAGAAAAGACTTTTATAATTTTAGCGCGAAAATCTTTCCTTTTTCTTGTTCCTATTTTCTCTATTTTTCCTTTTCTAATAAAATCTAAATCCTTTTCTCCGTCCCTTTTTAAAAAATGTCGTTACATTTACATTTAAACACCGAACATGGATTTTGCATAAATCTTACAACACCAATAACGATCTTTTTGCACACACATTCCTATGAATGGTCTTCGAATACTCAAACCTTAGCGACCATAATAAGTAAGTATAAAGCTTTTAGTTTGTAGTGACGTCCTGCAGCCCCATCTGTAATTTAGTAGAATTATAACAAGCATGATGAATTCAAAATTTATTAATTGTGTGTTCATTGTGAATACTGGTGCCGCAATCAGCTGATTTGGTCAGATATTATCTACAAGAAATTATGTCAATGTGTGATATTTTGGTCGGTCGCGTGTTTGTTTTTCTTGCTGCCTTTATTTTTTTATTGCATAAATTTAAGCAATTTTTGTTTTCGGTCGCGGGTGAATGGAACGTTCTTAATCGTTTCCGTGTATCGAGAAGATTGGGGGTCAATCCAGCCCCTCGTCTTTGACAAATTGGACTTCGAAACTCCGCAGCTTTCCAGCGGCAGTGGCAGAGTTTCTGCAATTTTTGTTGTTGTTTTTTTTGTTGATAAAACAACATACTATACAGGTGAGTGCACATTTTTTTTCCAGAGACGTGTATTCTTCCTTTTTTATTAAATGTAATATGTTTATTAAAAAGGGGAATCGCGTCTCGATATAATTGATTATTTTAGATTTGGTACTGTTTGTTTCCTTTTGTTTATTTCAGGTGCAGTTGGAGTAGAGCAGATGCAGACAGGTACAGACGGAGTAGTGATTAGATTAAGATTAAGATATTTTTATTAAACATTAAAGTAATATACAATTTTGATTTACAACTAAACTTATAAATAATATTAATATGTGTCGGCTCAACAAAAGGGGCCCGACGTATTTACATTGTCTTTTTTTTTTGGTATTGTTTATTTTTAAACAATATTTTTTACTACTTAATCTACTACATGTTTATTTTTAAGGTAATTAAATTTTAAAAAATAATTTTAAAATAAAATAAGAATGAAAAATATTAAGCGGCGTATAAACAGGGCGAACTTCAGCCTCTGTAATATTGGTTGCCCGCCTTCTCGTAGAAGGAGACGTCTTGATTGTTAAAGATGTCATCGAATCTAGCATCAGTGAATCCTCTTATGTGTATGTACCAGTGACTTGGCTCGATTTCCTCGATTCGCAGTCCTTGCATCTCAGGACTTGGATGTGTTTCCAATGCGTCGACGAATTTCCTCGCCATTCGGAACAAGTGGTCAGTTATTGGCAGCAGACCTGCTGCTTCGTATAGTTTTGTAGTCGACACAAACTTATAGCTGTTTGTCACCCTCCAGAGTCCTGTACAGATCCTTAGTACCTTCCTTTCAAATAGGGAGATCTTCTTCATCGTTGTTGGTGAGACGGTGAACCATATGGGGTAGCCATAGGTTATCACTGGCCTGATGAGTTGCTTGTAGATAAGCAGCCTGGTGTTGTTGGACAGACCGTTTCGTCTTTTAAGTAGCGGGTGCACCAAATGAAGAGCGTAGTTCGCTTTTTTCATTGTTTTGTAGATGTGAGAGTTAAACTTGAGCCTCTCAGTAAAGTTGATTCCCAGGTACTTAGTCTCTGACTTGGTGTTTATTGTTGTGTTATCCGGAAGGGTGATTTTTAAGGCTCTGCACCGGCTTGCGATTTTTCTTATCCTTGTTTCGGTTGCTGGTACTCGGAAGCAGATGAGTTCCGTTTTATTTGCGTTTTTGTCCCCACTTCAGGTAGTAGTCCCAAAGATTTCTGAGGTGTTCCTCCACTCTTCGGACAGCTATCTCGGGAGAGCGGGAAACTGCATACGTTATGGAGTCATCCGCGAAGAGCATAGACCTTGTTCCGGCTGTATTTTTGGGTTGATCCGCCGTGAAGATGCTATACAGGACTGGTCCAAGTCTGGAACCTTGAGGAACTCCGGCGTTGATCCTTTTCCTTGTCGAACAGACGGAGTAGTGTGTATGTGGGCATACGCAACAGGCTCGCATACATTTTGTGAGTGGTCGTCTTTTCAAAATACCTAACTTTTGCTTTTTTCTACCCTCATAGATTCCTTTGAAATGGAAATGAAAGGGCCCACTCCCTGAGTTAAGTCTCTAGCGAGAACCAGCCGGGCTACATGCATAAGAGTCAGTCGGGCAATTTTGAGCCAGATGGTCCATGTGATTGTGTCGTGTAAGTCAATTTATTTATTACTAATGATTTTAGTAGTCTAATATCACAGGCACAAAAATTAGTTCATAGTTAGAAAATATTGCATAGATTAGTAAAGGGTCATTAACCACAGCACAGGTTAATAAGGTTAGCTTAAATGAAAATATTGCACAGGTTAGTCAGGTTATTTGAATGTAAATATTGCACAGGTTATTCAGGTTATTTGAATGTAAATATTGCACAGGTTAATAGGGTTAATCAGTTTATTTAACAAACATATCCTAATAAATAAATATATAAATAAATAGATACTTAAGGTCAGTAAAAAAAAAAGATATCTAAAATAAATAAATACTACAATACAATACAATGCAAACGTCTACATATACTTTGCGATAACAGCAGAAGTAACAGTATGACAATTAGGCAGCAAATAAATCCTTTGCGTGAAACACGCCTACTTTTTCACCTGAAGTATTGTCAATCTCATAAAGTGAGTTGCCTATGCACTTAAGCACCACAATGCTCTGAGGCATTCGCTTGTGGCGAATTCACCGCAGTCCTTATATGTTTGACACCGTAAGTCTTTAAAAAGCCGGTAAATAATTCTGAGGTAAATTGTTTACCATTGTCTGAATGTAAAAATTCAGGTACACCTAGTATATGAAAAATGTTTTTTTCTAAAAAGTCAACTACTGCTTCTGCTGTTGCCTTTCTTAGGGGTTTTAAAAATACATATTTGGAATTATGGTCAAGTACTATAAGAATTTGAGTGTTTCCGTTCTTCGTATGGTTCTAAGAAGTCAATGTAAAGTCTTTGAAAAGGTCGTTCTGTTTCTGTCTGCTTGCCCATGGGTGGTCTATTTATACGGTTCGGGCTTTTTGTACTTTTACAAATATCACAGTTTTTAACTAACTTTTGCACGTCCCCTATCATGTTAGGCCAATAATATTTTTGTCGTAGTTTTTGTAGTGTCTTGTGGATTCCGCCATGTCCGGATTCTTCTGCATGGTGAGCTGTGGCATGCAAACTCTCCCGCAAGTCAGTTGGCACCCAGAGCTTCCAGGCACGGTCTTCTTGAATAAGATCTCCTGTGCGGACTTCAGTACGTTTGTACACAAAACCGTCCGACACACAGAGATCCGGTAAGGTCGCTTCACGTTCCTCGACAGTCTTTTTGAGGTCTAGATACTCCTTCGAGGTAAAGCATGGTGAATTAAGGGGGGCCTCAATGTCTGGCCCCTGCTCAATTGCATTCATGTGTACTCTCGAAAGAGCATTAGGAACGACATTTTGAACACCCTTGCGGTGTTCGATATTGAAATCGAAAGCCTGAAGTTTCAGGCTCCATCTCGCCAATCTGCCTGCTAAATCCTTTTGGGACATTAGCCACTTAAGACTGGCATGGTCTGTTATGATAGTGAAGGGTAATCCTTCCACATATATTCGGAATTTCATCACGCTGATCACGGCAGCATAGCATTCAAGCTCAGTCATGCTATAATTTCGATGAGATTTATTCAGCTTTTGCAATAGGAATGCTATGGGTCGTTCAGCACCATCATCATCTTTCTGGAATAAGACGCTTCCTACGCCCGTAGAACTAACGTCGCACTGGATATAGAAATGCCTTTTGAAGTTGGGGTTTGTCAATATTGGAGCTGATGTCAGAAGTGCTTTGAGCCTTAAAAATGATTCAAGCGCTTCGTCGGGCAACACGAACTGTCGGCCCTTTTTCAGGCAATCTGTCAATGGGGCTGATGTCCCCGAAAAATTTGGGATGAACCGCCGGTACCATCCCTAGAAATCTCCTAACCTGTTTTGGAGTCTTAGGTGTCGGAAATTGCTCTACGGCAGCTACCTTGTCTTTGTCGGGGCTACTTGGAAACATTTCCAAAAGTTGACTCCTAGGTAGAGCGTCTGTTTTAAAGTTGGGACTTTATAGAAGTCCAAGTCCTCTGTCATATTATTCCAGAAAACTGGAATTTTTATACGTCCTTTTACTTCCTGTGAGTTTCCGTCAGCTGTTTTTATGTATTTGTCAAACTTTGTCATTTTAAAATTTCTTTCTTTTATGAATTGCACCGCCCCTTGGTTAAAGAAAGCTATCCACTTTCTTAACAAGATCAAATTTTTAATACAACAGCTTTTATACTTTTATACAAGTATTTATTTAAGTTGAGTTTTTTGGAAAGCCTATCGGCTCACTGATTTTTCGTGACTCTTTCGTTTGTAAGGCCTGGTACTATTACAAGCGAATTCGTTGCGATTTTCTTTTGGACTGTTGTCTTTTAAAAAAATCTTCTTTTTGTTGTTATTTTTAATTGTTTTTATTTTAATTTATTTAACATATTTATTCGAGTATTTAGTTATTTTAACATTCTGAAATGAATTCTTATTTTGAAATTCATTTCACTAATATTCGCGGCTTTAAGGGTAATTTTAACTCCATCGTAGCGCATCTTCATGCGAATAAACCTGCGGTTCTTAGTTTAAGTGAAACGCAGGTTTCTTTTATGGGTACCCCTAATGATTTTCAATGTCCGGGGTATTCTCGTGTCGACTGTTTGGTTCCGCATCGAGGGGTTGTTCTCTTTATTAGAGATGATATCTGTTTTTCTGTTCCAAATTTTAATGTTCCGAAATGTAATCCATTGTTCAATACGATATGGATTGAAATTTTAATAGCAAACCATTCAATGTTTATTTGTTCCCTATATCGTAGTCCTAATTTGTCACCTGATGACACTATTATTGAATTTGATAATTTATCGGAAACAATTTACAAGATTTACGAATCCTCACCAACTTCAGAATTAGTAGTCTTGGGAGATTTGAATGTCCATAATGATTCTTGGTTGACATATTCGAATGGTAGAGATCGATCAGGTGAATCCGCAGAACTATTTTCAGATACCAATCTTCTAACACAACTTGTCGATAAGCCAACTAGGTATCCCGATACATCTTGTCAATCACCTCACCTATTTGATTTATTTCTAACTTCTATGCCAGATAAATATTCAATTGATTTATCTGCTCCATTAGGTCTTTCCGACCACGCTCTGGTATTAGCCAAATTTTCAAAAACCCAAACCAATGTAGAGTCAACAAGTAAAAGCCTACTCTGGAACTTCAAAAATGCTAACTGGGAACTCCTGAATCAATTTTTTAGCTCATTTGATTGGTCAACCTGCTTTACCAACAATAATGCTGATGAAGCTAATCAACTGTTCACGTCAACCATTCTGCAAGGAATGAAAAATTTCCTCGTTTAAGAAAAAAATATTCGTAAGAATAAGTGGTTTAATGATAACTGCAGGTCAGCAGTCGCGAGTAAAAAATCAGCCCATTCAGACTACGTTAATTGCCCATCCGTAGAAAACCTTGTTAAGTTTAGAATAGCCAGAAATAGAGCTAACGCTATAATTAACAGGTCCAAAATAATAAATGACCAAAAGATTCGAGATAGCATGCGGAAAATTTTAGATTATGATTCAAACATTAAAAGCTTTTGGACATTTGCAGCAATGGTTAAAAGAAACTTTGGAGAATAGACTTCTTCTGTTCCTACTTTATTCCATAATGGTATTCTTTATAAAACTGATATTCAGAAAGCCAATCTCTAAGCTTCGCATTTTGATAGTGCGTCAACCCTTCCATTTTCTAACCAAAGTCCACCAATTCTTCCGAATGTAGGCCTAGGTATGTCTTCAATTTATTTCCGTCGTCGGGTAGTTTTCAAAATTCTTAAAGAACTTGACCCCAATAAAGCAACTGGACCCGACGGTATTCCACCATTATTATTGAAAAGATGTCATCATACTTTGGCTAATCCGCTTAGCAAATTGTTTCATCTCTCAATGAAGACAGGTGTTTTTCCGTCAATTTGGAAAATAGCTAATATTCAATCCGTCCCGAAAAAAGGTGATAAGTCTGCACCTACTCAAATGTAATGGAATCTATCATTAATTTCAAACTAATGAGCTATCTGGATTCGAATGCTCTTTTATCTGATGTACAGTATGGATTTCGAAAAAATCGATCTTCAGGTGAACTAATGACGTGCATGACTCATTGTTGGGAGCGAAGCCTTGAAAATCTAGGCGAATCAAGCGTTGTGTCCTTGGATATTTCTAAGGCTTTTGATAGAGTTTGGCATCATTGTCTTATTAATAAGATTCGTGCGCTCAACTTACACCCCTCTCTCATTACATGATTGAGGATTATTTATGGAACCGCAAAATAAAAGTGGTATTGAATGGTTTTTCCTCATCTTCGCATGAGATCAATGCTGGCGTTCCTAGAGGGTCATCCTTATCGCCTACATTATTCTTAATATATATCAATGACTTGCTGTCTTCTACAACATGTGATATCCACTCATTTGCTGATGATACGACGTTATCGGCTTCAATGGAGTTTGTTAGTCAAAAAGAATGCAATTCTCGCTTGATTGGTTCGCGTGAATTAATGAATTCGACAATTCTGTCGAACATTCAAGTTATTCTTGGTTGGGGAAGATCTAATAGGGTGGAATTTAACCCAAATAAATTCCAGGCTTGTCTTTTTTCTCAAAAGGCAATTCAACATTACGTAGCACCAGTAATTAATGGTGCCACTATTGCGGAATCAGTTTCACTAAAGATGTTAGGTTTGAAAGTTTCTAGTGAACTTTCCTGGAAGGAACATATTTATGAAATCTCAAAAAGAGCGAGCCAATGCTTGGGCTTTATAAGACGTTGTAACTTTTACTTCAGCCCTCTGAAGTATTTAGATTATATAAATCTTATGTTAGACCAATTTTAGATTTTTATTAATTTGTTTGGGGTGGGGCTCCAAGATCTCATTTGGTTCATCTTGATGGAATTCAAAATAGAGTTATCCGTTTGATAAATGATGTAACCATTACTTCATCTCTTGATTCTTTGGAGCATAGACGTAATGTTGGAGCTTTATCTGTTTTCTACAAATTTTACAACGGTAGATGTTCTTCAGAAACCCGTTCTCTATTCCCAGGTCCTTTTGTCAGCAACGTTAACACTCGTTTGAGGTCTAATCAACATAGATTTGCCTTAAAACCGTTCGTATGTAGAACCCAACACTTCAAATCGTCCTTTTATCCGAGAGTGACTTCGATGTGGAATCAATTGGTCGACTCCGAATTTCCCGAATCTTATAATTTACAGGCCTTCAAAATAGCTGTCAACAACTTCCTGAAGGACGACCGTAGTGTTCATTAGTGGATACGATTATTTTATATAATAAAATTATTATTGATTGTATTTTTTGTATTATTAATAATATTTATTGTTTATTTTGTAATATTTTCTTGGTCAAGGTTTTTTTGTAGTTTTCCCTGACCATGATTCACTGATAAAAGAATTTGGACTCGCGTCGTTTTAGTTTCTTGTTCGTTTTTTCGTATTGCTTTTTTCAATGAATCAGAGATAATTCTGAGAAAATAATCTGAAACCGGCTACAAACGTGAGGAATGTGATATATTGTAATTCCTTCGAATTTTTAATTTTTAATTTTAATAAAGGGCATAGCCCAACTTTTTGCCGTGACGAAAGTCATTCAGGGACTTATCCCTTGGCATTGAGTTTATTAAAAAAAAAAAAAAAAAAAATATGGCATTATTTTTTTATAATTTCTTTCTTTCTTTTTAGTGGCTAATCTTTCGGCAAAGATCCTACTTCTAGCTGCTTCGTAATCTAGAAGGCGTTGGTGTAGACTTTTGGTTTGCTGATCTTTGGGTGGTACTGTCTTTACTGTCTTTTATATTGTCTGGTCTTTTTAATATTTTTATTTTTCTGTTTGTTTCAGATTCTGTCCGGCCGGGAATTTTTCTACAGGGCGAGCACTCCCGACTGCTTCGTCCTGGAATTAGTTTTCCGCCTGTGGCAATTTGCAGGATGGACATAGCATATGTTGTTGCCCGCATCTGAAACAAACCATTTGATGGAAATGGGACGGACAACAAGCAACCGGTAAGCCGCTTTTCATTAAAAATACCCGGATTTGCCTTCGTACCAACATTGGCGCTATTACGGTCATGTTTTTAAAACCTATTACCTCCATTGTTGTTACGATTTACACTGCCACTTATAGCGCATGCCTCCCCTACGTTCTCTGAGTCACATTCTCTTCTTGATATTTCGTCCATTTCGTCTGTGTCAATTTCGTTAACATGTTTGGGAAATCTCGTAACCTGAGTTTGGAATAATTTTTCGCCTTCCCTGTATTTTTCCCTTAATTCAAACAGGGTATCCAGGGTGCATCCAAACATTTATTTTTCATTTGGAGATTCAAAGCTCGTACGTATGAGCAGTAATCGTCAAAGCCCTCGTTCGGTTGCTGTTTACGGTCGAGTATTTTTCTCATGAGGTCATGGTCTGAGTTTGCAGTCTTGAAATTTCTTATTAGTTCCGATTTTATGTCGTGGTAGTTTAGCAGCTCATCGTTTGCCCTTTCTTCCATAAATTGCCAATACCAACGCTTGGCTGCGCCTGACAACAGTTGGTAAATGTTGTCAAATAGTTGGGCTTTTGTATATATAGCCCTTTTTCGTCTGCATTGTCTCTATTCGGAAAATAAAGCTTTCGACCGTCATGGTCTTGGGGGTGCCGTCGAATTTTATCCCCCACTTATGCATATCGCAGAACCTTTTTTCGCCTAATTCGCTGTGGCGAAATGTGGGCATGCTGTTGTTAATATCCTTATGTACCGTCTTATTTCGTCTAAACTCGTTACGTCCAGTCGGTGACACCAATATGTTGGGCTTGTTGCCCGAGTGGTCAGTGTTCGGCGTTGAAGTCGGTTCGGAAGTTTGGATGTGTTTTCTATAGTTGTGCCTGAATTTTTTTCTACTCTATCTTACCTACCACCGAGAGTGTCTAAACTAGATTTAAACACAGACATCATTTCGCCCATATTCTTTGCGAAAGCAGACATTAGATCAGCCTGACTTTTTTGTACAGCGGTCGTAACTATGCTGTTCATAAAGTTTACCAGCTCCCGATTGTCTTCTAACGCCTGCCTATTTCCCTGGTTTGTAAGTTGACAATCCACCGATCCGTCTGCACCGTCCGCAACTGTGTCTCCTTGGTCACCACCTACTTCTTCGTCCCGGTTGGACATCGGATTCCCCCGATTAGGTGACCTTTCTACAGGCATCCTACCACGTATGTCCGGTTGCCTATGGGACAAGAAGCTTTCCCTGTCCTCGTATCCTGATAGTATCCTGGAGAAATAATTTGAATATCCGCTTGGTTAAGCAGGAGCCTGTCGACCGGATTTGCGTTTTGATTTGTTGCTTGAGGTATGTGACCACGGTTTAATCCTCGAGCTTGACTTCGGGTTGTCACTCTTGTATTGAGATAACCTTTAGGGGCTGCTCCTAAGGAATTCCAATGGTTTTCCATTCACGAAGTACCAGTATTTTTTTTAATTTTAGGTACTAATATACCCACGCGTGTTTGGGAAATTATTAACAATTTCTAACTTTCTTTTCTTTTATTTTAGCTGTTCGCCACTTGGTTTATGCCTAAAGCTTATGGAAGTGAAGTCCAGCAAATGTTATACGGATAGAGATATTAGAAGGAAAGTTTCTGTAGTGTTAAAACGCCAAAACTTATGTATTGTTATTAATATTTCTCCCCTTTTTTCAGATAGCGAAAATGACAATCTGACTTTCTTCTTATATATATATATACACACTTATATGCTTTATATATATTTTTATTTATATATATATATTTTCCACGTGAATTTATTTTCGAAATTGAAATGTCAAAATGCTTAAAAATTCCCTTTTTAAAATTGTTGTTGTGAATGAAATTCAATTTATTTTCTTTTTTACTTGTCGGTAATCCAAAACAAGAAAAATTTAAATGTATATTTAATTTTGTAATTTTTGGTTTGAATAAAAATTGTTGTTTAAAATCAAATTAGGCCGGTGTGTGGTCAAATGTCGATCCTTGTGTTATGCTCCAGTTCCAAAATGCCAGTCATGTCTGTTAAGTCAGTCAGTTTCCTCGAATCTTTTCGGTTATCATCTAATGTCAGCAGAGGTTATGTCTCATCGTAGCAGCTCGCAACTCGGTTCACAGCGGGAAGCCTAGGCCGACCTGCCAGAATGGGAGACCTCTACTTCAGGACAAAGGATACGTCGGACACACAATTGCATGTACTTTAATACTTTCGCAACGGCAACCGTATCCTTGTTACTTCCCTCGTAAATTTGGTAGTCAATCTGAGCAGAGTATAACTCCAGTCAACTACACACAAACCAAATATAGACACCGAATACATGGACCTCGAAACAAGTCAGCATCACAAAATGCAGGATTGAAAAAACTATTGTATTGGAACTGCTAGCCTGTTTAGAGAGAGCATTCGATGTCTGAACTGTCCTTAGAAGATCAAAAGTCGAAATAAAAAGGCATATAGAAAAAGGTTAAAAAGGAAAGAAAATAAAAAAAATGAAAATAGGGTTTAAAAAAAGGATGTAAAATGTGAAATTTATAATAGTAGATAGTAATTAAATAATATTATTGTTAATCAAAAACCAGGAATTTCATGTAGAAATACCTGCCTTATGAGAAACAATAATTTGGTTAAGCATTTCGTTGGGCGCCATTTGTTACGATTGAAGGTTCCCACTTGGGGTCCTGCCACTGGAAGGAGACGACGACACCTTGTTGTTGCCCCAGCCTAGCTCATCGGATGGGCGGTTCTTGTCACCCTCCAGTGACACCTCCTCATAAACAAAAAAGTTTGTGTCGTAAAAAATAAGGAAAATAAGCAAAAGAATGGATGGTAGTGGAAGGTCTCCATGTCCAGGTGAAAGTGGGTCATTGGCATAGCATAATTCAAATCACATTATAACTCACTTAAAATTAACGTTTTCAAAAGAGCTATCTTTTGATTTAAAAAAAATGACTTACAAACTAAACTAAAATTAAAATGCCAATTTGACCCAGTCGCATCTGCACTTGGGACCTCGCAAAAAAAACCGTCGAGGGAAAGTCCAGTTACAGTCCGTCATTAAGTCATCGTTAGGTAAAGTCCTCGTCACGTCAATCCTGTTCATTCGGAAAGAGCTTTTCACTTGGAATCGCCATTCCAACCACACACCTTGGCCGGTTACTTCTACTCAGCCATATTTTATTTCAAAACAAGAAACCAAAGGCAATAAAAGATTTCAGCTCTTTTTCATCGACGTTATAAAATTTTATTTAACTTGGTTTCTTTAACGAATTGACTGTGTTAATTGAAGAAACGATATAACGAATACAATACCAAAAAAAATGAAATCGTGAAGAAAATTCCAGTTAACGTTATAAATTTTTCTGTAGTAAAATTTCTTTAACAGATTTATAGCTTTAAATTTAAAATTATATTTTGTTGAGTAAGTATTCAAACAAAATTAGAACAACAGAATAAACTATTCAAAATGCACTGCTTTTAGTAGCCGTACCAAATATAATGCTAGGCTGTTTTTTTTTTGTTTGATAAAAGTAATTTACCTGGATTTCCTCCTTTTTTTGAATGTGGATCCCACCGGTAGAAGTCACTTCAAAACATGTAAATTTCTTATTAATTAGTTTAAAGGAATAACAAGAGTTTAAAGGCCCAGCCGCTAAGCCTGATACTACTAAACGCAGTTTACAGTATATGTAATTCAAATCGAATGAAATTCTTCAAAATGGAATATTATTATGGAATATTATTAGGGAATGTAATAAATAAAAAAGCGTAATTTATTATAACTTGTCAATTAAATTAATAAGAAAATATAAAATTGAAATTCTTTTCAAATTCAAAAAAGGGAAATATGGCAAAATTAATTCAAGTTAAAATTTGTTCTTCAAAAAAAGGATATGTTTTGCTACCACTGCTTTCTATACTTTACGAAACTACGAACAAATTGTATAATCATAGGAAGCACTCCGAAACAAGGGGAAAAGAGTATTCCCATAAACTGCGAAGATGCGAATTAATTCTTCAAAAAAACTTATCTGCTGCCTCAGGCTTCGCATATTTTTAGGCGTCCATCTTTTTTCTTTAAAATTCGTTTCTACTGGCATGTGATGTTGAAATCTTATATGTGTAGTATATTATCCTTTTATTATAAGTTGATAATTGTTCTCGTATATACCTTTTTGCACTTTTTCACAGAATTTATTTTAGTGATTAATAATAATTGCAGTAAAGGCAGTAAATTTCTGCCACTCTTTTAAAATTGGTACTGGATCTTTTGCCCAATGGCGTATTAGCACAATTTCACTTCTCTGCTATGCGGGCTACTTTATCGTTTTTTTTTTGTTTTTGCACTGCTTTTACTTTTTCTTTAAATTTATTAGTTTTTAAAAGAAAATGGCAAGGCCACACTTTTTGTAATACTTTGCTTTAAATTCACAATAAAAAAAAAGTTTAAAAATTTTGTCTTCACAAGTTCCTTAGTCTCAACTCCAAATCGGACTTCTCACATCGATGGTTCACTTTCGACTGACTCGACCGCGATTCTTCCTTCTACTCGCCAAAATTCGCTAATCAATACAAGAATTTTCTAGAAAAGACTTTTAAAATTTTAGCGCGAAAATCTTTCCTTTTTCTTGTTCCTATTTTCTCTATTTTTCCTTTTCTAATAAAATCTAAATCCTTTTCTCCGTCCCTTTTTAAAAAATGTCGTTACATTTACATTTAAACACCGAACATGGATTTTGCATAAATGTTACAACCCCAATAACGATCTTTTTTCACACACACTCCTATGAATGGTCTTCGAATACTCAAACCTTAGCGACCATAATAAGTAAGTATAAAGCTTTTAGTTTATAGTGACGTCCTGCAGTCCCATCTGTAATTTAATAGAATTAAAACAAGCATGGTGAATTCAAAATTTATTAATTGTGTGTTCATTGTGAATACTGGTGCCGCAATCAGCTGATTTGGTCAGATATTATCTACAAGAAATTATGTCAATGTGTCATATTTTGGTCGGTCGCGTGTTTGTTTTTCTTGCTGCCTTTATTTTTTTATTGCATAAATTTAAGCAATTTTTGTATTCGGTCGCGGGTGAATGGAACGTTCTTAATCGTTTCCGTGTGTCGAGAAGATTGGGGGTCAATCCAGCCCCTCGTCTTTGACAAATTGGACTTCGAAACTCCGCAGCATTCCAGCGGCAGTGGCAGAGTTTCTGCAATTTTTGTTGTTGTTTTTTTTGTTGATAAAACAACATACTATACAGAGACGTGTATTCTTCCTTTTTTATTAAATGTAATATGTTTACTAAAAGGGGGGATCGCGTCTCGATATAATTGATTATTTTAGATTTGGTACTGTTTGTTTCCTTTTGTTCATTTCAGGTGCAGTTGGAGTAGAGCAGATGCAGACAGGTACAGACGGAGTAGTGTGTATGTGGGCATACGCAACAGGGTCGCATACATTTTGTGAGTGGTCGCGAGTAAAATGTCGCGTAAAAATAAGGTAAGCACGCATACATATTCGTCTTTTCAAAATACCTAACTTTTGCTTTTTTCTACCCTTTGAAATGATTCAACGTGTGGCAAGGGCCCACTCCCTGAGTTAAGTCTCTAGCGAGAACCAGCCGGGCTACATGCATAAGAGTCAGTCGGGCAATTTTGAGCCAGATGGTCCATGTATTGTGTCGTGTAAGTCAATTTATTTATTACTAATGATTTTAGTAGTCTAATATCACAGGCACAAAAATTAGTTCATAGTTAGAAAATATTGCATAGATTAGCAAAGGGTCATTAACCACAGCACATGTTAATAAGGTTAGCTTAAATGAAAATATTGCACAGGTTAGTCAGGTTATTTGAATGTAAATATTGCACAGGTTAATAGGGTTAATCAGTTTAATTAACAAACATATCCTAATAAATAAATATATAAATAAATAGATACTTAAGGTCAGTAAAAAAAAAAGATATCTAAAATAAATAAATACTACAATACAATACAATGCAAACGTCTACATATACTTGGCGATAACAGCAGAAGTAACAGTATGACAATTAGGCAGCAAATAAATCCTTTGCGTGAAACACGCCTACTTTTTCACCTGAAGTATTGCCAATCTCATAAAGTGAGTTGCCTATGCACTTAAGCACCACACTTTGGATGGCCTTAGGAGCTAGCTTGGTATTATAATTAAGGGCTTTATTGCTTTGTCGGAAATTTCGTCGATAAACGATCTGTCCTACTTTGTATTTTATGTCGCGGCATCTGGTTTTATATACCTTTTCAGCTTTTTCATGTGCTTTCTTGAGTTGTTCAAACGTTTGATTACGCATCAATTGTTGCTTGTCCTTGGTGTCAATTAATAGTATGTCTGCGTCTTTTACGGTCGTGAGTTTTCGTATTACGTCATATGCATTTCCATGTTGTGCCATGTGGAAACCAAATACTAAATAGTATGGCTCCAGTTTGGTAACTTCGTGGGCTACACTATTAAGTAAAAAGGCTGCATGGCTACGTGCCTGTCCCAGTTACGTTGATCATTGCCTATGTATGACCTGATCTTTGATAATACAGAGCGGTTGACTCGATCTGAGGCATTCGCTTGTGGCGAATTCACCGCAGCCCTTATATGTTTGACACCGTAAGTCTTTAAAAAGCCGGTAAACAATTCTGAGGTAAATTGTTTACCATTGTCAGGTACACCTAGTATATGAAAAATGTTTTTTTTCTAAAAAGTCAACTACTGCTTCTGCTGTTGCCTTTCTTAGGGGTTTTAAAAATACATATTTGGAATTATGGTCAAGTACTATAAGAATTTGAGTGTTTCCGTTCTTCGTCCGGGGGTATGGTCCTAAGAAGTCAATGTAAAGTCTTTGAAAAGGTCGTTCTGTTTCTGTCTGCTTGCCCATGGGTGGTCTATTTATACGGTTCGGGCTTTTTGTACTTTTACAAATACAAAAAGATTTTTAACTAACTTTTGCACGTCCCCTATCATGTTAGGCTAATAATATTTTTGTCGTAGTTTTTGTAGTGTCTTGTGGATTCCTCCATGTCCGGATTCTTCTGCATGGTGAGCTGTGGCAAGCAAACTCTCCCGCAAGTCAGTTGTCACCCAGAGCTTCCAGGCACGGTCTTCTTGAATAAGTTCTCCTGTGCGGACCTCAGTACGTTTGTACACAAAACCGTCCGACACACAGAGATCCGGTAAGGTCGCTTCACGTTCCTCGACAGTCTTTTTGAGGTCTAGATACTCCTTCGAGGTAAAGCATGGTGAATTAAGGGGGGCCTCAATGAAGTCTGGCCCCTGCTCAATTGCATTCATGTGTACTCTCGAAAGAGCATTAGGAACGACATTTTGAACACCCTTGCGGTGTTCGATATTGAAATCGAAAGCCTGAAGTTTCAGGCTCCATCTCGCCAATCTGCCTGCTAAATCCTTTTGGGACATTAGCCACTTAAGACTGGCATGGTCTGTTATGATAGTGAAGGGTAATCCTTCCACATATATTCGGAATTTCATCACGCTGATCACGGCAGCATAGCATTCAAGCTCAGTCACGCTATAATTTCGCTGAGCTTTATTCAGCTTTTGCGATAGGAATGCTATGGGTCGTTCAGCACTATCATCATCTTTCTGGCATAAAACGCTTCCTACGCCCGTAGAACTAACGTCGCACTGGATATAGAAATGCCTTTTGAAGTTGGGGTTTGTCAATATTGGAGCTGATGTCAGAAGTGCTTTGAGCCTTAAAAATGATTCAAGCGCTTAGAAATGCCTTTTGAAGTTGGGGTTTGTCAATATTGGAGCTGATGTCAGAAGTGCTTTGAGCCTTAAAAATGATTCAAGCGCTTCGTCGGGCAACACAAACTGTCGGCCCTTTTTCAGGCAATCTGTCAATGGGGCCGATCTCCCCGAAAAATTTGGGATGAACCGCCGGTACCATCCAGTCATCCCTAGAAATCTCCTAACCTGTTTTGGAGTCTTAGGTGTCGGAAATTGCTCTAAGGCAGCTACCTTGTCTTTGTCGGTCCGTAGACAACCGTCTCCTACTATGTAACCTAGATATCTTATTTCCTTTTGGCAAAACTTACTCTTCTCAACATTTATAGTTAAGCCGGCTTCTCGTAAACATCTGGCAATGTCCTCTAGAAAACCCATATAACTGTCGAAGTCTGGAGAGCAGACAAGGAGATCATCCAGATATACAAACACATTGTGTCTCATCTTGGAAGGTATCACCTTGTCCATCAGCCGACACATTCTCTGAGCGGCATTGCACAAGCCAAACGGCATAACCGTATACTGGAACAATGGTCGCCCAGCGACTGTAAAAGCTGTCTTCTCTCTAGACTTCGGCTCCAAATGTATCTGCCAGAAGGCATCCTTAAGATATATTCCGGAAATAAATCTTGTTTCCTGCAGCCGACTTAACAGTCCCTCTATGTGTGGTAGAGGATAAGCATCCTTCTTTGTGACCGCTTTTACCTTGCGGGAATCTAAGCAGAGACGGTTCTTGCCTGTTTTCTGGATCAACACAACAGGGGAACTCCAGGCGCTCTTGCTCTCCTCGATCACCCCTAGAGCGAGCATACGATCAAGCTCCGCAAAAAGTAGTTCCTCTTTCACCCGGGACACTGGGTAGTGCCTCTGCTTAATAGGTTCTACCTCCGGCGGGACTTCGATCACATGTTCCTCCAACTTGGTTTTACCCAAGCCTAAGGTAGCGAACGATGGGAACTTCGCCTTGACCCTCTGGAGAACCTTCTGTTGTGCAGGTGTAAGAACCCTCATTGTCGGGTCATGTTCTTGGTCTGAAGCGATATTTATTTCCCCTATGACGTTTGGGGCTACTTGGAAACATTTCCAAAAGTTGACTCCTAGGTAGAGCGTCTGTTTTAAAGTTGGGACTATATAGAAGTCCAAGTCCTCTGTCATATTATTCCAGAAAACTGGAATTTTTATACGTCCTTTTACTTCCTGTGAGTTTCCGTCAGCTGTTTTTATGTATTTGTCAAACTTTGTCATTTTAAAATTTCTTTCTTTTATGAATTGCACTGCCCCTTGGCATAGGCAACTCACTGAAATGCCGCTATCTAACAGTCCAAGCATTTCAACACCATCTAAACGGACTTTCACATATGGCCTGTTGTCGTCGTCCATCGTTAGTATGGTAGCCTCTAGTTCACGCCTGGTAATTTTCCTTATCTTTAATCGTTCTTTTCTTTTATTTTAGCTGTTCGCCACTTGGTTTATGCCTAAAGCTTATGGAAGTAAAGTCCAGCAAATGTTATACGGATAGATATATTAGAAGGAAAGTTTCTGTAGTGTTAAAACGCCAAAACTTATGTATTGTTTTTAATATTTCCCCCCTTCTTCAGATAGCGAAAATGACAATCTGACTTTCTTCTTATATATATATACACACACTTATATGCTTTATATATATTTTTATATATATATATATTTTCCACGTGAATTTATTTTCGAAATTGAAATGTCAAAATGCTTAAAAATTCCCTTTTTAAAATTGTTGTTGTGAATGAAATTCAATTTATTTTCTTTTTTACTTGTCGGTAATCCAAAACAAGAAAAATTTAAATGTTTATTTAATTTTGTAATTTTTGGTTTGAATAAAAATTGTTGTTAAAAATCAAATTAGGCCGGTGTGTGGTCAAATGTCGATCCTTGTGTTATGCTCCAGTTCTAAAATGCCAGTCATGTCTGTTAAGTCAGTCAGTTTCCTCGAATCTTTTCGGTTATCATCTAATGTCAGCAGAGGTTATGTCTCATCGTAGCAGCTCGCAACTCGGTTCACAGCGGGAAGCCTAGGCCGACCTGCCAGAATGGGAGACCTCTACTTCAGGACAAAGGATACGTCGGACACACAATTGCATGTACTTTAATACTTTCGCAACGGCAACCGTATCCTTGTTACTTCCCTCGTAAATTTGGTAGTCAATCTGAGCAGAGTATAACTCCAGTCAACTGCACACAAACCAAATATAGACACCGAATACATGGACCTCGAAACAAGTCAGCATCACAAAATGCAGGATTTAAAAAACCACACACACCTTGGTCGGTTACTTCAACCTATCCATATTTTATTTCAAAACAAGAAACCAAAAAAAAAACTGGGAAAGTAACACCTCCAGCCATACAGGCAAAGGCAAAAAAAGATTTCAGCTCTTTTTCATCGACGTTATAAAATTTTATTTAACTTGGTTTCTTTAACGAATTGACTGTGTTAATTGAAGAAACGATATAACGAATACAATACCAAAAAAATGAAATCGTGAAGAAAATTCACGTCAACGTTATACATTTTTCTGTAGTAAAATTTATTTAATAGATTTATAGCTTTAAATTTAAAATTATATTTTGTTGAGTAAGTATTCAAACAAAATTAGAACACCAGAATAAACTATTCAAAATGCACTGCTTTTAGTAGCCGTACCAAATATAATGCTAGGCTGTTTTTTTTTTTTTTTTTTTTTGATAAAAGTAATTTACCTGGATTTCCTCCTTTTTTTGAATGTGGATTCCACCGGTAGAAGTCACTTCCAAACATGTAAATTTCATATTAATTATTTTAAAGGAATAACAAAAGTTTAAAGGCCCAGCCGCTAAGCCTGATACTACTAAACGCAGTTTAGATTATATGTAATTCAAATCGAATGAAATTCTTCAAAATGGAATATTATTAAAAGGGAATGTAATAAAAAAAGCGTAATTTATTATAACTTTTCAATTAAATTAATAAGAAAAATTAAAATAATTCTTTTCAAATTCAAAAAAGGGAAATATGGCAAAATTTGCAACCACTGCTTTCTATACTTTACGAAACTACGATCAAATTGTATAATCATAGGAAGCACTCCGAACCAAGGGGAAAAGAACTTTCCCATAAACTTCGAAGATGCGAATTAATTCTTCAAAAAAACAACCCATAAAAATTAAAATTTTTCATGTAAATTCTCTAATAGGATGGGTATGTGTTAAAATTTGAAGAAAATCGGGTTAATTTTTAAAAATTTTACATAAGCACTACACGGGTCTCATGGCTCTATCACTCCAACAAATTTACAAAAAGTTATGTCCATCAGTGATACACTTGTGTTAAAAATTTGAAGAAAAACGAGCTAATTTTTAAAAAATTTATATGAGCACCCCTTGGGCCTCAGGGCCCGTTCACTCCAAAAACTTTCCAAAAATTTTGTCCATCGGAGAAATCGGGTTAATTTTTTTGAAAAATTTTTATGGGGCCCACGACCCCGGCCACAAAAATTTTTGCAAAAAGTGTTGTCCATCGGAGATACATACGTATCGGGTGTTTCAACAAGTGCGCTTCAACTTTTCTCCGATAGTGTTACGTCTACGCCCAGTTCAAAAAAAAAAAAAAAAACAACCCATAAAAATTAAAATTTTTCTTGTAAATTCTCTAATCGGGGATACACACACACACACTGCGTGCTCGTTTTGTGGCAAAATCATTCACCAAATGACGCAGCGGCAGCGAACAGCGCTGCTCACAAAGCACAGAGCTCATACTTTGCCGTGATCTGATGCGATATAGCGATATTTAAAAATTGTATATTGGGGTCCCCAAGGGGCTGATCGCTCCAAATTTTTACAAAAAGTGTTTTCCATCGAAGACACACATGTGTACAAAATTTAAAGAAAATCGGGTAAATTTTGTAAAATATTTGTATGAGAGCCCCCCGACCCCGCGGTCCGAGGGGCCTCAAATTTTAATAGAAAGTGTTGTCTTGGGAGATATACATGTGTGCAAAATTTCAATAGTTTTACTGGAGATTTATAATAATTAAAAAGTTACTTATTAACAAAAAGGAAATTTTATTTCCACAGGTTGTTTTGTGCTGAAATAATAAGTGGATAGTAGAGTGTGTAAAATCAGTTCTTTTAAAAAAGGCTGCACGTAGAGAACCGCCATATTGCAAAACTAAAGATTTTCAAATTACAATTCAATTTCAAAAGTTTTACTGGAGATTTATAATAATAATAAGTACGTAAAAACCAGTTTAAACAAGCCGCGTATAAAAAAACCGCCATTTTATTCGTAAATCCAAAAATAAAAATTTCTAAGATCTTTCCTTTGAAACAATTCACTTAAAGTGAAAAAGTACAATCTTAAAGTACGAGTGCGCAAAATCAATTTTAGAAAGTGTTGTGTCCAATCAAACAAAATTAAACCCAAAAGGCTTAATTCCCAAAACTTTGCGAAGTCGTGTTAGTGTGCTAAACGGTTTAAATGGGATTATAAATATATCGCCACAGTTCTTCGAAAATAATTCACGATAGTGAAAAGGTGCGAACGCTTTTTAAAGTACAGAAATACTTGAATCTTCAGTATATCAAAGACAAGAACCGTCGAGTAGTAAAAATAAACTTGATCGAATATAACACTCAAGCAAAGTTCTACATTCAGAAAGTAAAAAGAGGGAAATCTTCTCGAACCTCAGATTGAGTTTTTTTTTATTCATGAAATTGAGTTTTTTCTTTTAAAATTTAAAAGTTTTTACCTTTTTTCGAGTTTTATCAAATTTTAAATCTAGTTTACCTTTTTTGAGTTTTTTTTTGAATTAAATTTAAATTAAAATTGAGCTTTCACTATTTTGAGTTTTTTTATTTTTAACTTACATTTACATAATTTCATTTAGTGTAAACTGCAATTAGTAGTTGCCAATTCAATTATTCTCATTAACCAACTTTGCTACAGGTAATTTCATCGAAATCATGCCGGCAGGATCTCCTTGAAAAAAAAAAACTACCAAGTAAGTGTCATTTACATAATTTTTATTCATTTCCTTTTTGCTACTAATGGCAGTATATGACAAATTTTACTTTTGAATTTTTTTAGTTTTTTTTTGGAAAAGAAAAAGTTTTCATTTGTAAATATTTCTTTCTTTTATATATATTTTTCATTTTAATATATATTTTTACATTCTTAATTGAATTTTTATTTTGAACTCATTTATAACTTTTGTTGTTAAACAAATACACATTATATATATATATATATATATATATATATTAGCATATATATATATATCTTTTAATTTTAAATTTTCATATTTCATTTTAATTTTTTTTATTTGAAGTCCTTTTTAATAAAAAGTAATACATGTATTTACAAATTAAAAATATAAATACGTGACTTCTTATTGCCGTTGCCCATTGGGTGGGAGGCATAATTCCTTTTTTATTTATTTTTTTATTGATCCTCACCATGAGTGAGTAAATCAAGCTGGCTGTAGGTGTGTGGCTGGGGTTGTTGATCCCACGGTGATTTTTCTAGGCGCTTTTCAGATGACGACGTGACGGACCATGGACGACCGGACGAAGTCGACCTTTCCTTAATGATTTTGTGAGGCCTCGGTACTGGTGCAATCAAGTCATCCCTTTTAGATTTAATTAGCATTAAGTAAGAAAGAAAATTTCATAAAAGAAATTAAATTTTCTTTTATTAGTTTTAAAGTAATTTTAATATAGAATAATATAGTTGTAAGTTTAGAACATAAAAGCAAAGGAATGACCTGGCTGCACCGGGACTGAGGGACGGTATCCCTTATTCCCTCCTTTATCCAGCCCCCTTTTTTATTTCCCCCTTTTTATTCCGATTTTCCCTTTTTTATTTTTTTGATATAAGTCGACACGACAATTTAAAATTTTTGTTCATGACGAGGTGTCACTGGTAAGTGACAAGGACCGCCCGTCCGACGAGCTAAGCCGAGCAACCGCGAGCGTGTCGCGACGTCCTTGCCAGTGGCAGAACCCCTAGTGGTACCTCGCTCCATAACAAATGGCGCCCAACGTTTTACGGCTCTACCCATCGTTTCTTGAAGGACAGAAATTTCCGAAAGGAAGTTCCTGGCTTTCGACAAACGATGGTAGTATAGCATCTTTCTTTTTAATTCCTTTTATTAACGTAGCTTCATAAATTTAATAATTTCTTTTACTTTTAATTTTGTTATTTTTTTTTTGATAAATTCCCTTTTTAATAAATAACCCTTTTAACTACCATTTCCAAAATTCCCCATAATTCCCATTCCAAACTACCCTTTTTACAGATGACTAGACAACACATTTTGGACATCGACTGCTCTCCGAACGAGTTAACAATTCCGATTCAAGGATTTTATTAAATCCTGAATTCTGTGGGGTTGACTCGTTTGGAGACCAAAGTAGTCGATGTTAGTATTCGGTTAGGACATCGAACTAGGAGTATGACTCCGGTTCGCTTGACTACCGAATAGACACAGACGTGACATAGGGGCGCAGTGGGCAGCCGTTACCACAAGTACTACCAGTACAGGTAAATGTGGGTCCACTGCTCCTTTTGTCTGAAAGTAGAGGTTCTTCTCACTCACGGCGAATCGGCCTCATCATAGAGGCTACTCGCCAGTGCTTTGAGTTGCGATTCACCGAGATGAGACGAAGCCTCTACTGACTTAGGACGACCTTCCGCAAAATCGTCAAGGAAACCGACTACGACTGGACCAACAAGACAAGGACAGACTACAACTTCTGAGCGTTGAGAACGACCATGGGAGAACTGACCCAGCCACACATCAGCCCATCTAATTTAAAATTATAATTGTATAATATAATAACTCAATAAACTCAATAAACTCAATCTTTCATACCCGAATTCAATTTTTTTTAAAGAAGGAAGAAAAAAACCCGCTTTAACGGTTCAGTTTTTTTTTGAGAGGAATTTCCATTTTTTTTAGTTTTGAGGATAAAACTTTTTTAACAATTATGAGCATGCATAATAGAAAGACTGGTGCTGTCCCTAAAGTCTGCCCCAACGAGAGATCGAGGGTTCAGACGAGACAAAGCCAGAGGAAGGCTTTAGGAGGAGCCTTAACTAGAACGAGAGGGCAAAGTATTGCAGGTTCTACTTCAGTAGACTTCGGCATTAACAAGTCAAAGTCGAGTGTCTCTAATGTAGAAAATAGCCATTCAAAAAAAATTAGAGAAAACCGCTTTGATTAAAAGCTAAATAATATGAACCTAGATAGTAGTCGAGACAAGGAAGGGGTAGATAGTTCACTTGGTAGTGATCAAGGGGCAGTAGGGCCAAATCCTCCTCCTGAAGATAACCGCCTCCTTGACAGGATTCAGGATGTAGTTTCTGGGGTGATCCAGAGAGATCAGCTGGCACTGGGAGCACTTTTCACAAAAAAATTAGATTTGGTTTCGAGTACCCTAACAATTCAGCTAGAAATGCTGTCTCTAAAGGTGGAAATGCTGGAAGCACAGCAGGCAGGGGAAGGGCGCATACCTCAGAGGTCCACGCCCCTTCAGAGGTCTGAAGCGAGGGAAACAAGACCTATCGGCCGGCGACAGAGTCCTCCACCGGCTCGACATAATTTTCAATTAGAAACCCAAGATTTCATCAACGCGACTTCACCACATGCCCATCAAAAAGGTGATCTGCATAAATGGAATATTAAGTTTGATGGTACAAAAAAGTCGATGCCGGTGGAAAGTTTCATTTTCCGCATTGAAACGATGCAGCAGAGATTGAACGTCTGCGAGGAACATGTATTCAACCAGTTCCACTACCTCCTTTTCGGAGTAGCCGAGAGGTGGTACTGGCAGTTCCTAGAAGAGCG
Organism: Nephrocerus scutellatus; assembly: GCA_947095585.1. Classification (NCBI taxonomy): domain Eukaryota; kingdom Metazoa; phylum Arthropoda; class Insecta; order Diptera; family Pipunculidae; genus Nephrocerus; species Nephrocerus scutellatus. The sequence goes on from OX352764.1 coordinate 50,739,655, forward strand.
GGCCGACGATAGCTTTTTGAACTACCATGCTGTGAAGAGGGAACTGTTACGACAATTCCGTGCGGCAGACTCTGATTACGAAATCATGAGGGACATCATGGAAAGAAAGCAGATGCCAGGTGAAAGCTGCGACGATTTTTTTTCTTCAAATGTAAGGTCTCTGGTCTTCCAGATGAAGCAAAAGTTGCCTGAGGAAGAGCTCGTCACCATCCTGAAGCAAAACCTCCGCGACAAGATAGGTAAATTAATTTTCGGCTGTTCTTTCTTCTCTCTCTCCGACCTACGATCAGTTTGCCGTCGGGCAGAGAAGCACCTTAATGCAAGAGAAAACAATTTCAAAAGAAAGCAAATTAACGAAATGTTGACGATGACGGTAGAGGACAAGTATGATGACGAAAGTAGGGACATGTTAACTGACAAAATAAGTGCAATCAGGAACAATTATCCCAAGGACAAAATTAGACAAATGACTAATAAAAATAATACTGACGGTAGAAAGGTTGTGTGTGGTGATGTTCAAAATCCATGTCCGTCTCATTTCCATTCACTTGTTTGTTTTCAATGTGGTAAGCCAAATGTTCCCGTCTTGTTGTGTCCATCTTGCAAAAATAATCCGGAAAACCTGTTGAAGGGCGAAGCATCCGGGAGTGTTCGCCCAATAGACAAGGTCCCGGAGAAGCAAAACAAAAAGGAATAAACATTTTAAAAAGAGTAGTCATAAAACAAGACGAAAGCAAAATTATTCAAACATTACCTGAAAGAAAAAGTCTCCACCAGCGTATCCTTGAATACGAAGAGGCGCGTAAAAGGATTTTTGCAGAAGATCCTAAAGAAAAGAAAAAAAGAAGAAGAGCTTTATAAAGATAGAGAAATTACGGGAAAAATTTGCTAAGAAAAGAAGTAGATTTAAGAATTTGGAAGCCACTGTCCTACAGACTGAAGATGACAATCGACCCTTCGCTAAGGTCAAATTAATAGACGATACGGTGTTAGGCCTTTTGGACAGTGGCGCGTCTGTAAGTTGCTTAGGAAAAGGGGCAATAAAGTTTATCGAAGACAATAGTCTTCAGATTAAAACGATCAACTGCAATATTCGGACAGCGGACGGAAAAAGACGAAAGATAATAGGCACAGTGACCATTCCAATATCTTGGAGGAACAGAACGGACAATTTAGAATTTTATGTTGTTCCTTCCCTACAACAAACACTTTATCTCGGGGTGAACTTCTGGAAAACCTTTAAGGTTGCTCCGGATATCATCTCCGAGATAGATATACTAGACACGACGACCACAGACTCGATGATGCAGGTTCTCTTGCCGGCACAAACGGAGGCACTACAGGCGGTGAAGGCTAAGTACCCGTCCTACGTAAAACTTGGCCTCGGAAAGACAAGCCTGGAGGAGCATGTGATCGAGACCGCCGAAGTGATCGAGTAGTTGGCTTGTGCAATGCAGCCCAGAGAATGTGTCGGCTTATGGACAGGGTGATACCGTCAAGGCTCAAAGACAATGTCTTTGTATACCTTGACGATCTCCTTGTCTGCTCTCCGGACTTCGAAAGCCATATGGGTTTGCTAGAGGACGTCGCTGGGTGTCTTCGCAATGCTGGCTTAACGATAAATGTTGAGAAAAGTAAATTCTGCCAAAAGGAAATTAAATACCTTGGATATATTGTGGGCGACGGGTGCCTTAGGACTGATCCGGCCAAAGTGTCTGCAGTTGAGCAGTTTCCAGTTCCGAGGACTCCAAAACAACTCAGACGGTACTTAGGGATGACTGGATGGTATCGTCGGTTTATACCAAATTTTTCAACAATAACTGCACCCATGACGGAATGCCTGAAAAAAGGCAAAGACTTTAAAATGACTGACGAGGCAATTAAATCATTTGAAGAGCTTAAACAGCTTCTGATTTCAGCGCCAATTTTGACAAACCCAGACTTCACAACCTCTTACATTCAATGCGACGCATCAACAACAGGTGTCGGCAGTGTTCTCTTCCAGACCGATGCAGAAGGTAGGAAGAGGCCAATAGCCTATATAAGGACTATATAAGGACTTTTTCGGGACGTCTGGCTAGATGGAGCCTTAAGCTTCAGGCATTTAACTTTACCATTGAGCATCGAAAAGGCACTCAGAATGTAGTGCCAGATGCTCTCTCTCGCGTCCATATGGAGGAGATCACTGCTGACAGAGAACGCCACGATGTTGATTTTAACTCACCACATTTTTCTTCGGAGGAGTATGAAAGCCTTCGTAGAACAATAAAAGAGAACAAGAATAAATTTCCAGACGTATGCATCTCAGACGGACAGATATACGTACCGGGGATCCCATCCAGGAAGACAGAGCTTGGAAGCTCTGGGTACCGTCTGGGTTGAGAGAGGGTCTTTTAATCTCGGCACACGACTCTCCAGCTGCGGGACATGGAGGGATCCATAAAACCCTCCATAAACTTCGACAGCAATATTTTTGGCCTGGAATGACTATAGATGTAAATGACTTTATAAAAAACTGTGATACTTGTAAGTGTAATAAAAGCATGAATCGGACAAATGGGGGTACAGACTATAACAGAACGACCTTTTCAACGGTTGTACATTGACTTTCTGGGACCCTATCCTAGAACCAAAAATGGTAACACCCAAATTTTTGTTGTGCTTGACCACTTAAGCAAATTTGTCTTTCTTAAACCCTTAAGGAAGGCAACTTCAGCTGTCTTTGGGGTTCCAGAATATCTACACTCGGACAACGGAAAACAATTCATTTCCGAATTATTTTCGAGCTTTTTAAAGCGCTACGGGGTTAAGCACGTGAGGACTGCGGTCTACTCTCCGCAGGCCAATGCTTCAGAACGTGTGAACCGTAGCGTACTGACCAAGATCCGTTCGTACCTTGGAAGCGACCAACGCGACTGGGACAAGCATGTTAGCTTTGCAGCATTCTCACTGCGAAGTGTTGCGCACGAAGCTACGAGGCTAGAGCCGTACTATGCTGTCTTCGGCTTCCAAATGGCACAGACGCAATTTCAGACAGAGTGACAAGACAGCAAGCTATAATGCCAAACTTGGACCGAAAGCAATTAAAAGTATTATCTTAAAGACTATAGGAAATTCCTTATTTGAAGTAGGAAATTTGAGAGGAGAAAAAGTAGGCATTTTTCATGCCAAAGACCTCTTTGCCCAGTAGGTAGTGATGGTAGGAGCTTAGGAAATTGACGATTATTTATTATTTATTATCTATTATTTATTTATTTATTATTTATCATTTATTTATATATTTATATTTATTTCATTGACTGTATAGTTTCTGTGATATTAAGGCTTAAGGCTTATGTGCAGTTATTAGGGTTATGTGCAATATTTTATACTAGATTTAGTTTTATCTGTGATATTTTTACCTAACCTTGATTATTTATTATTTATTTATATTATTGATTAATCCTTTTATCGACGTATTCATATTTTATTTGTATATATAGTTTAGAGATTATTTATGTTTTTTTGTTGTTGTTTTTGTTTATATATATACATATAGAACAGCGTAAGAAAAGAACAGAGCACGAGACTCTTAATCTCAGGGAGTAGGCCCTTGCCCCACGTTAGGCAATACGCTCGCGGAGACTTTTCTGTAGGTATGTGTGTATTAAGATTAACACCGTTTGTTGGACGTTTCCTTTTTATTACGTACTATTTATACTCGTGACCACTCATAAAATAGAGACGAGCCTGTTACGTCTACGTCCAGTTCAAAAAAAAAAAAAAAAAAAAAAAACAAACAAACAAACAAACAAAGAAACACACTTAATATTTTATAAACACTCACCTTCTTTTAAATCCCAAGCAATGAAGTTGGCAGTTATGCAGCATTGCAGCGATGGTATCTGAAAAGAAAGGAAAAGCAAAAGCAGAATCTCAACTTTAACAAAATAAAGTTCACTTACCTGTACAATGAGATAATCCTCAGCCGACGTCGAGTGCATGTGTAGAATGCATGTGTAGAGAAAGCAAAACCAAAAATTGAAAAACATCATTCTATGACAAACATTAAAAACAGAGACGCGATATCTATTTCCCAAATAAATTTTCCTTGTTGGTAAAGTCAGAAATCGCGCCTCTATATTATAGGCTTACACTTACCTGTTGATTTTGCACAGCACAGCACAGCACCATTTCTGCATGCATGTAAAATGCATTGCATTTCCAATGTCCAATGGATTTCAGGGCCAGGGGCTGGATATTCCCCCAGCCCTATCGTCACTATATTTCGATGCCCGAATTAATAAATAAAGCAAAAAAAAACCAATAAACAAACAAAAGAAATAAACAAACGAAATATAAACAACAAAAAAACACACACACAAATTACTGACTAATATCTGTCACTCGATACGTTTGGTTTGAGTGTTTGATGTATATATTAATGATTGTTTAAGTGTGGTATGATCGTTATTTATGTGTAGTGTTTATTAGTAATTGTGATTTTTAAGTTTTGAGAAAAAAGGACAAAAATAAGACATGGCTTACGCACTATTTACGGAAAAAAAAGGAGAATACAAAGGACAAAATAATACTTAACACATAAATAAATTCGAGAATGTTCGATAGGTGGATGACTTATGGCCAGCCGATAGAATAGGAGATTGAGGAGAGTTAGTTGGAAATTTATCATCGACAAGCATAGTCTACTCGAGAATTAAATTCGATAAAGCTTTACTAAGAAAAGTTTTTTTGCATTAAGAAAAGGAAATTTTAAATTTCAAAGTTTTTTTAGCAAGCAAGCATTTCCAAATAGCATTCAAATCGAAGAATTTTATTAGAAAAGTTAAAAAGTTACTTATTAACAAAAAGGAAATTTTATTTCCATAGGTTTTTTTTTGTGCTGAAATAATAAGTGGATAGTTGAGTGTGTAAAATCAGTTCTTTTGAAAAAGGCTGCACGTAGAGAACCGCCATAAAGATTTTCTAATTACAATTCAATTTCAAAAGTTTTACTGGAGATTTATAATAATTAAAAAGTTACTTATTAACAAAAAGGAAATTTTATTTCCACAGGTTTTTTTGTGCTGAAATAATAAGTGGATAGTAGAGTGTGTAAAATCAGTTCTTTTTAAAAAGGCTGCACGTAGAGAACCGCCATATTGCAAAACTAAAGATTTTCAAATTACAATTCAATTTCAAAAGTTTTACTGGAGATTTATAATAATAATAAGTACGTAAAAACCAGTTTAAACAAGCCGCGTATAAAAAAACCGCCATTTTATTCGTAAATCCAAAAATAAAAATTTCTAAGATCTTTCCTTTGAAACAATTCACTTAAAGTGAAAAAGTACAATCTTAAAGTACGAGTGCGCAAAATCAATTTTAGAAAGTGTTGTGTCCAATCAAACAAAATTAAACCCAAAAGGCTTAATTCCCAAAACTTTGCGAAGTCGTGTTAGTGTGCTAAACGGTTTAAATGGGATTATATATCGCCACAGTTCTTCGAAAATAATTCACGATAGTGAAAAGGTGCGAACGCTTTTTAAAGTACAGAAATACTTGAATCTTCAGTATATCAAAGACAAGAACCGTCGAGTAGTAAAAATAAACTTGATCGAATATAACACTCAAGCAAAGTTCTACATTCAGAAAGGAAAAAGAGGGAAATCTTCTCGAACCTCAGATTGAGTTTTTTTTTATTCATGAAATTGAGTTTTTTCTTTTAAAATTTAAAAGTTTTTACCTTTTTTTGAGTTTTATCAAATTTTAAATCTAGTTTACCTTTTTTTAGTTTTTTTTTGAATTAAATATAAATTAAAATTGAGCTTTCACCATTTTGAGTTTTTTTATTTTTAACTTACATTTACATAATTTCATTTAGTGTAAACTGCAATTAGTAGTTGCCAATTCAATTATTCTCATTAACCAACTTTGCTATAGGTAATTTCATCGAAATCATGCCGGCAGGATCTCCTTGAAAAAAAAACTACCAAGTAAGTGTCATTTACATAATTTTTATTCATTTCCTTTTTGCTACTAATGGCAGTATATGACAAATTTTACTTTTGAATTTTTTTAGTTTTTTTTTGGAAAAGAAAAAGTTTTCATTTGTGAATATTTCTTTCTTTTATATATATTTTTAATTTTTAATATATATTTTTACATTCTTAATTGAATTTTTATTTTGAACTCATTTATAACTTTTGTTGTTAAACAAATACACATTATATATATATATATATATCTTTTAATTTTAAATTTTCATATTTCATTTTAATTTTTTTTATTTGAAGTCCTTTTTAATAAAAAGTAATACATGTATTTACAAATTAAAAATATAAATACGTGACTTCTTATTGCCGTTGCCCATTGGGTGGGAGGCATAATTCCTTTTTTTTTATATTTTTTTATTGATCCTCACCATGAGTGAGTAAATCAAGCTGGCTGTAGGTGTGTGGCTGGGGTTGTTGATCCCACGGTGATTTTTCTAGGCGCTTTTCAGATGACGACGTGACGGACCATGGACGACCGGACGAAGTCGACCTTTCCTTAATGATTTTGTGAGGCCTCGGTACTGGTGCAATCAAGTCATCCCTTTTAGATTTAATTAGCTATTAAGTAAGAAAGAAAATTTCCTAAAAGAAATTAAATTTTCTTTTATTAGTTTTAAAGTAATTTTAATATAGAATAATATAGTTGTAAGTTTAGAACATAAAAGCAAAGGAATGACCTGGCTGCACTTTTATTTCCCCTTTTTTATTCCGATTTTCCCTTTTTTATTTTTTTGATATAAGTCGACACGACAATTTAAAATTTTTGTTCATGACGAGGTGTCACTGGTAAGTGACAAGGACCGCCCGTCCGACGAGCTAAGCCGAGCAACCGCAAGCGTGTCGCGACTTCCTTGCCAGTGGCAGAACCCCTAGTGGGACCTCGCTCCATAACATACTCTTCTCAATTACGGTTTAAAGAAGCGGTAAGTTGTGTCTTGTGTGTTTGTTTTTTGTAGTATGTGTGTTTTCAGAGTGGATCTCAGCAACATACGTGGGCTGAGAACGAATTCGTTTTCTGTGTTTAACCATGTTCATGTCCACAGGCCAGCAATTTTGGCATTGAGTGAAACTCAGGTGTTTGATAATTCTGATGTATCGGAATTTAATCTGCCTGGGTATAGCTTGGTGCCATTATTTTTCTCTCGACGCGGACTCGCAATCTATGTACGGAGAGATGTCGCGTTTCAGCTTTTGCCTCAATTTAGCCAAAGTTCCAAACCGGAATTCAATTTCATTTGGCTAAAAGTTAAGGTACAAGAGCGCAACATCTACTATTGTTTCCTTTACAGAAGCCCCAACTTAGACAGTGTTTCAACTCAGAGTGAGTTTGATGCACTGTCTGATTCAATCTTAAGAATTGATAAAAAACATGAAATCGTTATTGCGGGCGATTTCAATGTACACAATTCTGGGTGGCTTCGCCATTCTGGCCAGACAACACCCGAAGGAAGGTGTGTTGAGTTATTCGCTGAGTTTAACCACCTTACTCAGCTTGTAAATGAGCCTACCCGAATACCTGACATTGCATATCATTCCGCTAACACTTTTGACTTGTTCCTTACCTCTCGTCCTGAGAAATACTCTGTCAATGTATTATCGCCTCTAGGCTCGTCAGACCATTGTGTAGTATCAGCTAATTTCTCGTTAATAAACCACGTAGTTAGAGAAAAAACTCCCAAAAAAATAGTATGGCAATACGAGAAAGCCAATTGGGACGGCCTTAACAACTTCTTTGGGAGAACTAACTGGTCGCTATTTTTTCGTGATAGCAACGTGGATGCCGCCGCTGATGCAATCACAAACATCATTCTTATTGGTATGAGAAAGTTTATTCCTTTCAGGAATAAATCTATCAAATCAAAGGAAGATGGATGGTATGACTTGAGCTGTAAAGAGGCTTCTAGGATTAGAGAGGTGTGCTTTCGGTTTTACAAAGCAAACCCTACCGAGGAAAACCGAAAAAAATTTAAACGAGCAAGAAATGATTGCAATGCCCATCTTCGGCGAGTCAAATTCGCCTACGACCGAAAATTAAGGCAAAAAATACTACAATGTCCCAAAGGTAGTAAAACTTTTTGGTCCTTCGTGAAAAGAATCAAAAATACAGCCTCGTCGTCAATCCCAACGCTCATTTATAATGACATTCCAGTTGTCAGCTCTATAGACAAAGCCAATCTGTTTGCTGCGCATTTCGCAGCTAGCTCTACGCTTCCAGATTGTGCATTGTCGCCTCCTGCACCTCAGAGTATTGAACACTCTATGGGACAGATATTTATTCGTACTCGTGCAGTTGCTAGGGTTTTAAATGATCTCAACACACACAAATCCGCTGGGCCAGATGGTATTTCTCCATTAGTTCTGAAGAGGTGTTCTTCCAAGCTGGCATTACCATTGCGTAAGCTTTTCCATCTATCCTATTCTTCTGGACTCTTCCCGAGAAGTTGGAAAACAGCATTTGTCCAGCCCATACCCAAAAAAGGCGAGCCGTCATCTCCTTCTTCGTACCGACCCATAGCACTTACATCCATTCTTTCCAAGGTCATGGAAACGCTGATCAATTATCAGCTTAAGAAATATCTTGAAACCAACGAAATCCTTAGTGACCGGCAGTATGGATTTCGTGGGCAACGTTCTACTGGTGATTTGATGGTATATCTCACCGAACAGTGGAACCGATCTTTACATCATTTTGGAGAAAGCAAAGCTGTTGCACTCGATATTTCAAAGGCATTTGACAGACTTTGGCATCAAGCTCTTTTGTCTAAAATGCGTGCTTATGGTGTTGATGATAAACTGCTTCATTGGATTAGAAGCTATCTTTTGGACCGCTCAATTCAAGTTGTTTTGGACGGTTTCAAGTCTGAAATACACCACATAAATGCTGGCGTTCCCCAGGGCTCTGTTCTGTCCTCGACACTCTTTCTCATTTTTATTAATGATCTCTTATCTGTGACTTCTAATCCAATTCACTCTTTCGCTGACGACAGCACTCTCAGCTTCTCATATAAGTTTGTGGAACGTCCCTCCACTTCTGATGTGGAGCACAAACAACTTTGTATGTTAAGCTCGTTGAATTCTGACCTTGACAGCATAATACAATGGGGAGAAATCAATCAAGTAGAATTTAACGCTTCCAAAACCCAATGTTGTCTCCTGTCGTCAAAGCGAATTCTTAACCCCATGCCATTATCCATGAATGGCACTTGCATCGAGGAAACTGAAAATCTCGCAATTCTCGGTATGTGCGTTAACGACAAGCTTCGTTGGAATGACCACATATTTACCATCGCTAAAAATGCTGCGAAATGTTTAGGTTTTCTAGCCCGGTGCAAGAAATATTTCTCTCCCTCTGATCTGGCTACCATATACAAGGCTTTTATTCGCCCAAAACTTGAGTACAATTGCCATATCTGGTCTGGTGCGCCTAAGACTTCTTTGCATCAGCTAGATAGAATACAAAACCGCGCGTTAAAACTTATCGGTGACGAAAATATAGCGAAATCAATAGATTCGCTTGAACACCGCAGGAACGTTTCTTGCTTGTCACTGTTTTATCGTTTCTTCTACCAGCGGTGCTCAAGAGAAATAGCCAGCTGCATGCCACCTCTCCTTGAATTCAACCGCAATACTCGTGGCGCTCTAAATGCTCATCAGTTTACCCTCAAGCCCATCTTCGGACGTACAGTTAAATTCAGGGATTCGTTCTTCAGCCGTACAACACGTATGTGGAATGCTCTGCCAAGCTCTGTCTTCCCACATCACTATGATCCACAGGCATTCAAAACACAAGCTCATAGACATCTCCTCTTTTCTCCTCCTCTTCCTTAACGCCCACGCTGTGCCAAGCATATAGCCGAGCATTATAAGGGTGCGAACCCCTTGAAGCGTGCGCGAATTATAAAAAAAAAAAAAAAAAAATAACAATAGGGACGGCGAACGACGCCATATTTTTTATTGTTCTTTTGTCATTTGGAAACTTCATTAGTATACATTTCATCATGGAACGCTACACATGTGAACAGCGATTGCAAATCGTGCAAATTTTTTATCAAAATAATCGTTCTGTTGCCGCTACTTTAAGAGCATTACGGCCATTTTACGGTCCATTTAACAAGCCAGCCCGTTCGACAATCGACCGTATAGTAAAGATCTTGGCCTACATCCGTATAAGATCAAGCTGACACAACAACTAAAGCCGGTTGACCATTTGAAGCGACGCCGATTCGTGAATTGGGCTCAAGAGGAAATCGAAAATGATGCAGATTTTCACCGAAAAATCATCTTCAGCGATGAGGCTCACTTCGTAAAACGTGCACGCGGTGGTCATGCAAAAGAAATCGAGTTTCATACTTAAATATATCATATGTATATGTTCAAATTCGTTAATAAAAAAAAAGTTAGTTCAAAAGTCGAACAGTTTGTGTTTTATTCAAAAAAAAAGTTGAAGTGCTCTTATTGAAAAACCCTATATAAACCCTATTCTCGTAAACATCTGGCAATGTCCTCTAGAAAACCCATATGACTGTCGAAGTCTGGAGAGCAGACAAGGAGATCATCCAGATATACAAACACATTGTGTCTCATCTTGGAAGGTATCACCTTGTCCATCAGCCGACACATTCTCTGAGCGGCATTGCACAAGCCAAACGGCATAACCGTATACTGGAACAATGGTCGCCCAGCGACTGTAAGGCTGTCTTCTCTCTAGACTTCGGCTCCAAATGTATCTGCCAGAAGGCATCCTTAAGATATATTCCGGAAATAAATCTTGTTTCCTGCAGCCGACTTAACAGTCCCTCTATGTGTGGTAGAGGATAAGCATCCTTCTTTGTGACCGCGTTTACCTTGCGGGAATCTAAGCAGAGACGGTTCTTGCCTGTTTTCTGGATCAACACAACAGGGGAACTCCAGGCGCTCTTGCTCTCCTCGATCACCCCTAGAGCGAGCATACGATCAAGCTCCGCAAAAAGTATTTCCTCTTTCACCCGGGACACTGGGTAGTGCCTCTGCTTAATAGGTTCTACCTCCGGCGGGACTTCGATCACATGTTCCTCCAACTTGGTTTTACCCAAGCCTAAGGTAGCGAACGATGGGAATTTCGCCTTGACCCTCTGGAGAACCTTCTGTTGTGCAGGTGTAAGAACCCTCATTGTCGGGTCATGTTCTTGGTCTGAAGCGATATTTATTTCCCCTATGACGTTTGGGGCTACTTGGAAACATTTCCAAAAGTTGACTCCTAGGTAGAGCGTCTGTTTTAAAGTTGGGACTATATAGAAGTCCAAGTCCTCTGTCATATTATTCCAGAAAACTGGAATTTTTATACGTTCTTTTACTTCCTGTGAGTTTCCGTCAGCTGTTTTTATGTATTTGTCAAACTTTGTCATTTTAAAATTTCTTTCTTTTATGAATTGCACTGCCCCTTGGCATAGGCAACTCACTGAAATGCCGCTATCTAACAGTCCAAGCATTTCAACACCATCTAAACGGACTTTCACATATGGCCTGTTGTCGTCGTCCATCGTTAGTATGGTAGCCTCTAGTTCACGCCTGGTAATTTTCCTTATCTTTAATCGTTCTTTTCTTTTATTTTAGCTGTTCGCCACTTGGTTTATGCCTTAAGCTTATGGAAGTGAAGTCCAGCAAATGTTATACGGATAGAGATATTAGAAGGAAAGTTTCTGTAGTGTTAAAACGCCAAAACTTATGTATTGTTTTTAATATTTCCCCCCTTCTTCAGATAGCGAAAATGACAATCTGACTTTCTTCTTATATATATATACACACACTTATATGCTTTATATATATTTTTATATATATATATATATTTTCCACGTGAATTTATTTTCGAAATTGAAATGTCAAAATGCTTAAAAATTCCCTTTTTAAAATTGTTGTTGTGAATGAAATTCAATTTATTTTCTTTTTTACTTGTCGGTAATCCAAAACAAGAAAAATTTAAATGTATATTTAATTTTGTAATTTTTGGTTTGAATAAAAATTGTTGTTAAAAATCAAATTAGGCCGGTGTGTGGTCAAATGTCGATCCTTGTGTTATGCTCCAGTTCCAAAATGCCAGTCATGTCTGTTAAGTCAGTCAGTTTCCTCGAATCTTTTCGGTTATCATCTAATGTCAGCAGAGGTTATGTCTCATCGTAGCAGCTCGCAACTCGGTTCACAGCGGGAAGCCTAGGCCGACCTGCCAGAATGGGAGACCTCTACTTCAGGACAAAGGATACGTCGGACACACAATTGCATGTACTTTAATACTTTCGCAACGGCAACCGTATCCTTGTTACTTCCCTCGTAAATTTGGTAGTCAATCTGAGCAGAGTATAACTCCAGTCAACTGCACACAAACCAAATATAGACACCGAATACATGGACCTCGAAACAAGTCATCATCACAAAATGCAGGATTGAAAAAACTATTGTATTGGAACTGCTAGCCTGTTTAGAGAGAGCATTCGATGTCTGAACTGTCCTTAGAAGATCAAAAGTCGAAATAAAAAGGCATATAGAAAAAGGTTAAAAAGGAAAGAAAATAAAAAAAAATGAAAATAGGGTTTAAAAAAAGGATGTAAAATGTGAAATTTATAATAGTAGATAGTAATTAAATAATATTATTGTTAATCAAAAACCAGGAATTTCATGTAGAAATACCTGCCTTATGAGAAACAATAATTTGGTTAAGCATTTCGTTGGGCGCCATTTGTTACGATTGAAGGTTCCCACTTGGGGTCCTGCCACTGGAAGGAGACGACGACACCTTGTTGTTGCCCCAGCCTAGCTCATCGGATGGGCGGTTCTTGTCACCCTCCAGTGACACCTCCTCATAAACAAAAAAGTTTGTGTAGTAAAAAATAAGGAAAATAAGCAAAAGAATGGATGGTAGTGGAAGGTCTCCATGTCCAGGTGAAAGTGGGTCATTGGCATAGCATAATTCAAATCACATTATAACTCACTTAAAATTAACGTTTTCAAAAGAGCTATCTTTTGATTTAAAGAAAAATGACTTACAAACTAAACTAAAAACTAAAATGCCAATTTGACCCAGTCGCATCTGCACTTGCGACCTCGCAAAAAAAAACCCGTCGAGGGAAAGTCCAGTTACAGTCCGTCATTAAGTCATCGTTAAGTAAAGTAAAGTCCTCGTCACGTCAATCCTTTTCATTCGGAAAGAGCTTCTCACTTGGAATCGCCATTACAACCACACACCTTGGTCGGTTATTCAAACAAAATTAGAACACCAGAATAAACTATTCAAAATGCACTGCTTTTAGTAGCCGTACCAAATATAATGCTAGGCTGTTTTTTTTTTTTTTTTTGATAAAAGTAATTTACCTGGAATTCCTCCTTTTTTTGAATGTGGATTCCACCGGTAGAAGTCACTTCCAAACATGTAAATTTCATATTAATTTTATTTTAAAGGAATAACAAAAGTTTAAAGGCCCAGCCGCTAAGCCTGATACTACTAAACGCAGTTTAGATTATATGTAATTCAAATCGAATGAAATTCTTCAAAATGGAATATTATTAAAAGGGAATGTAATAAAAAAAGCGTAATTTATTATAACTTTTCAATTAAATTAATAAGAAAAATTAAAATTGAAATTCTTTTCAAATTCAAAAAATCAAATTGTATAATCATAGGAAGCACTCCGAAACAAGGGGAAAAGAACTTTCCCATAAACTTCGAAGATGCGAATTAATTCTTCAAAAAAAAACCCATAAAAATTAAAATTTTTCATGTAAATTCTCTAATAGGATGGGTATGTGTTAAAATTTGAAGAAAATCGGGCTAATTTTTAAAAATTTTACATAAGCACTACACGGGTCTCATGGCTCTATCACTCCAACAAATTTACAAAAAGTTATGTCCATCAGTGATACACTTGTGTTAAAAATTTGAAGAAAAACGAGCTAATTTTTAAAAAATTTATATGAGCACCCCTTGGGCCTCAGGGCCCGTTCACTCCAAAAACTTTCCAAAAATTTTGTCCATCGGAGAAATCGGGTTAATTTTTTTGAAAAATTTTTATGGGGCCCACGACCCCGGCCACAAAAATTTTTGCAAAAAGTGTTGTCCATCGGAGATACATACGTATCGGGTGTTTCAACAAGTGCGCTTCAACTTTTCTCCGATAGTGTTACGTCTACGTCCAGTTCAAAAAAAAAAAAAAAAAAAACCCATAAAAATTAAAATTTTTCTTGTAAATTCTCTAATCGGGGATACACACACACACACTGCGTGCTCGTTTTGTGGCAAAATCATTCACCAAATGACACAGCGGCAGCGAACAGCGCTGCTCACAAAGCACAGAGCTCATACTTTGCCGTGATCTGATGCGATATAGCGATATTTAAAAATTGTATATTGGGGTCCCCAAGGGGCTGATCGCTCCAAATTTTTACAAAAAGTGTTTTCCATCGAAGACACACATGTGTACAAAATTTAAAGAAAATCGGGTAAATTTTGTAAAATATTTGTATGAGAGCCCCCCGACCCCGCGGTCCGAGGGGCCTCAAATTTTAATAGAAAGTGTTGTCTTGGGAGATATACATGTGTGCAAAATTTCAATAGTTTTACTGGAGATTTATAATAATTAAAAAGTTACTTATTAACAAAAAGGAAATTTTATTTCCACAGGTTGTTTTGTGCTGAAATAATAAGTGGATAGTAGAGTGTGTAAAATCAGTTCTTTTAAAAAAGGCTGCGCGTAGAGAACCGCCATATTGCAAAACTAAAGATTTTCAAATTACAATTCAATTTCAAAAGTTTTACTGGAGATTTATAATAATAATAAGTACGTAAAAACCAGTTTAAACAAGCCGCGTATAAAAAAACCGCCATTTTATTCGTAAATCCAAAAATAAAAATTTCTAAGATCTTTCCTTTGAAACAATTCACTTAAAGTGAAAAAGTACAATCTTAAAGTACGAGTGCGCAAAATCAATTTTAGAAAGTGTTGTGTCCAATCAAACAAAATTAAACCCAAAAGGCTTAATTCCCAAAACTTTGCGAAGTCGTGTTAGTGTGCTAAACGGTTTAAATGGGATTATATATCGCCACAGTTCTTCGAAAATAATTCACGATAGTGAAAAGGTGCGAACGCTTTTTAAAGTACAGAAATACTTGAATCTTCAGTATATCAAAGACAAGAACCGTCGAGTAGTAAAAATAAACTTGATCGAATATAACACTCAAGCAAAGTTCTACATTCAGAAAGGAAAAAGAGGGAAATCTTCTCGAACCTCAGATTGAGTTTTTTTTATTCATGAAATTGAGTTTTTTCTTTTAAAATTTAAAAGTTTTTACCTTTTTTTGAGTATTATCAAATTTTAAATCTAGTTTACCTTTTTTGAGTTTTTTTTTAAATTAAATTTAAATTAAAATTGAGCTTTCACTATTTTGAGTTTTTTTATTTTTAACTTACATTTACATAATTTCATTTAGTGTAAACTGCAATTAGTAGTTGCCAATTCAATTATTCTCATTAACCAACTTTGCTACAGGTAATTTCATCGAAATCATGCCGGCAGGATCTCCTTGAAAAAAAAAACTACCAAGTAAGTGTCATTTACACAATTTTTATTCATTTCCTTTTTGCTACTAATGGCAGTATATGACAAATTTTACTTTTGAATTTTTTTAGTTTTTTTTTGGAAAAGAAAAAGTTTTCATTTGTGAATATTTCTTTCTTTTATATATATTTTTCATTTTTAATATATATTTTTACATTCTTAATTGAATTTTTATTTTGAACTCATTTATAACTTTTGTTGTTAAACAAATACACATTATATATATATCTTTTAATTTTAAATTTTTATATTTTATTTTAATTTTTTTTATTTGAAGTCCTTTTTAATAAAAAGTAATACATGTATTTACAAATTAAAAATATAAATACGTGACTTCTTATTGCCGTTGCCCATTGGGTGGGAGGCATAATTCCTTTTTTTTTATATTTTTTTATTGATCCTCACCATGAGTGAGTAGATCAAGCTGGCTGTAGGTGTGTGGCTGGGGTTGTTGATCCCACGGTGATTTTTCTAGGCGCTTTTCAGATGACGACGTGACGGACCATGGACGACCGGACGAAGTCGACCTTTCCTTAATGATTTTGTGAGGCCTCGGTACTGGTGCAATCAAGTCATCCCTTTTAGATTTGATTAGCTATTAAGTAAGAAAGAAAATTTCCTAAAAGAAATTAAATTTTCTTTTATTAGTTTTAAAGTAATTTTAATATAGAATAATATAGTTGTAAGTTTAGAACATAAAAGCAAAGGAATGACCTGGCTGCACCGGGACTGAGGGACGGTATCCCTTATTCCCTCCTTTATCCAGCCCCCTTGTTTATTTCCCCCTTTTTATTCCGATTTTCCCTTTTTTATTTTTTTGATATAAGTCGACACGACAATTTAAAGTTTTTGTTCATGACGAGGTGTCACTGGTAAGTGACAAAGACCGCCCGTCCGACGAGCTAAGCCGAGCAACCGCGAGCGTGTCGCGACGTCCTTGCCAGTGGCAGAACCCCTAGTGGTACCTCGCTCCATAACAAATGGCGCCCAACGTTTTACGGCTCTACCCATCGTTTCTTGAAGGACAGGAATTTCCGAAAGGAAGTTCCTGGCTTTCGACAAACCATGGTAGTATAGCATCTTTCTTTTTAATTCCTTTTATTAACGTAGCTTCATAAATTTAATAATTTCTTTTACTTTTAATTTTGTTTTTGATAAATTCCCTTTTTAATAAATAACCCTTTTAACTACCATTTCCAAAATTCCCCATAATTCCCATTCCAAACTACCCTTTTTACAGATGACTAGACAACACATTTTGGACATCGACTGCTCTCCGAACGAGTTAACAATTCCGATTCAAGGATTTTATTAAATCCTGAATTCTGTGGGGTTGACTCGTTTGGAGACCAAAGTAGTCGATGTTAGTATTCGGTTAGGACATCGAACTAGGAGTATGACTCCGGTTCGCTTGACTACCGAATAGACACAGACGTGACATAGGGGCGCAGTGGGCAGCCGTTACCACAAGTACTACCAGTACAGGTAAATGTGGGTCCACTGCTCCTTTTGTCTGAAAGTAGAGGTTCTTCTCACTCACGGCGAATCGGCCTCATCATAGAGGCTACTCGCCAGTGCTTTGAGTTGCGATTCGCCGAGATGAGACGAAGCCTCTACTGACTTAGGACGACCTTCCGCAAAATCGTCAAGGAAACCGACTACGACTGGACCAACAAGACAAGGACAGACTACAACTTCTGAGCGTTGAGAACGACCATGGGAGAACTGACCCAGCCACACATCAGCCCATCTGATTTAAAATTATAATTGTATAATATAATAACTCAATAAACTCAATAAACTCAATCTTTCATACCCGAATTCAATTTTTTTTTAAGAAGGAAGAAAAAAACCCGCTTTAACGGTTCAGTTTTTTTTTGAGAGGAATTTCCTTTTTTTTTTAGTTTTGAGGATAAAACTTTTTTAACAATTATGAGCATGCATAATAGAAAGACTGGTGCTGTCCCTAAAGTCTGCCCCAACGAGAGATCGAGGGTTCAGACGAGACAAAGCCAGAGGAAGGCTTTAGGAGGAGCCTTAACTAGAACGAGAGGGCAAAGTAGTGCAGGTTCTACTTCAGTAGACTTCATTAACTTCATGTATTAACAAGTCAAAGTCGAGTGTCTCTAATGTAGAAAATAGCCATTCAAAAAAAATTAGAGAAAACCGCTTTGATCAAAAGCTAAATAATATGAACCTAGATAGTAGTCGAGACAAGGAAGGGGTAGATAGTTCACTTGGTAGTGATCAAGGGGCAGTAGGGCCAAATCCTCCTCCTGAAGATAACCGCCTCCTTGACAGGATTCAGGATGTAGTTTCTGGGGTGATCCAGAGAGATCAGCTGGCACTGGGAGCACTTTTCACAAAAAAATTAGATTTGGTTTCGAGTACCCTAAACAGTCAGCTAGAAATGCTGTCTCTAAAGGTGGAAATGCTGGAAGCACAGCAGGCAGGGGAAGGGCGCATACCTCAGAGGTCCACGCCCCTTCAGAGGTCTGAAGCGAGGGAAACAAGACCTATCGGCCGGCGACAGAGTCCTCCACCGGCTCGACATAATTTTCAATTAGAAACCCAAGATTTCATCAACGCGACTTCACCACATGCCCATCAAAAAGGTGATCTGCATAAATGGAATATTAAGTTTGATGGTACAAAAAAGTCGATGCCGGTGGAAAGTTTCATTTTCCGCATTGAAACGATGCAGCAGAGATTGAACGTCTGCGAGGAACATGTATTCAACCAGTTCCACTACCTCCTTTCCGGAGTAGCCGAGAGGTGGTACTGGCAGTTCCTAGAAGAGGTGGCCGACGATAGCTTTTTGAACTACCATGCTGTGAAGAGGGAACTGTTACGACAATTCCGTGCGGCAGACTCTGATTACGAAATCATGAGGGACATCATGGAAAGAAAGCAGATGCCAGGTGAAAGCTGCGACGATTTTTTTTTCAAATGTAAGGTCTCTGGTCTTCCAGATGAAGCAAAAGTTGCCTGAGGAAGAGCTCGTCACCATCCTGAAGCAAAACCTCCGCGACAAGATAGGTAAATTAATTTTCGGCTGTTCTATCTTCTCTCTCTCCGACCTACGATCAGTTTGCCGTCGGGCAGAGAAGCACCTTAATGCAAGAGAAAACAATTTCAAAAGAAAGCAAATTAACGAAATGTTGACGATGACGGTAGAGGACAAGTATGATGACGAAAGTAGGGACATGTTAACTGACAAAATAAGTGCAATCAGGAACAATTATCCCAAGGACAAAATTAGACAAATGACTAATAAAAATAATACTGACGGTAGAAAGGTTGTGTGTGGTGATGTTCAAAATCCATGTCCGTCTCATTTCCATTCACTTGTTTGTTTTCAATGTGGTAAGCCAAATGTTCCCGTCTTGTTGTGTCCATCTTGCAAAAATAATCCGGAAAACCTGTTGAAGGGCGAAGCATCCGGGAGTGTTCGCCCAATAGACAAGGTCCCGGAGAAGCAAAACAAAAAGGAATAAACATTTTAAAAAGAGTAGTCATAAAACAAGACGAAAGCAAAATTATTCAAACATTACCTGAAAGAAAAAGTCTCCACCAGCGTATCCTTGAATACGAAGAGGCGCGTAAAAGGATTTTTGCAGAAGATCCTAAAGAAAAAGAAAAAAAGAAGAAGAGCTTTACAAAGATAGAGAAATTACGGGAAAAATTTGCTAAGAAAAGAAGTAGATTTAAGAATTTGGAAGCCACTGTCCTACAGACTGAAGATGACAATCGACCCTTCGCTAAGGTCAAATTAATAGACGATACGGTGTTAGGCCTTTTGGACAGTGACGCGTCTGTAAGTTGCTTAGGAAAAGGGGCAATAAAGTTTATCGAAGACAATAGTCTTCAGATTAAAACGATCAACTGCAATATTCGGACAGCGGACGGAAAAAGACGAAAGATAATAGGCACAGTGACCATTCCAATATCTTGGAGGAACAGAACGGAAAATTTAGAATTTTATGTTGTTCCTTCCCTACAACAAACACTTTATCTCGGGGTGAACTTCTGGAAAACCTTTAAGGTTGCTCCGGATATCATCTCCGAGATAGATATACTAGACACGATGACCACAGACTCGATGATGCAGGTTCTCTTGCCGGCACAAACGGAGGCACTACAGGCGGTGAAGGCTAAGTACCCGTCCTACGCAAAACTTGGCCTCGGAAAGACAAGCCTGGAGGAGCATGTGATCGAGACCGCCGAAGTAGAGCCGATCAAACAGAGACACTATCCAGTGTCTCCGGCGATCCAGAAGCTTCTCTTCGACGAGCTCGATCGCATGATTTCTCTGGGAGTGATTGAAGAGAGCCAGAGTCCGTGGAGTTCTCCGGTTGTGCTGGTGAGGAAACCTGGTAAAAACAGGCTGTGTCTAGACTCACGAAGAGTTAATGACGTAACAAAAAAAGACGCGTACCCGTTGCCCCACATTGAGGGGTTGTTGAGCCGGTTGCAGGACACTCGGTTCATTTCGGGTATCGATTTGAAGGACGTCTTCTGGCTAATCCCTTTGGAGAAGAAGTCCAGAGAGAAAACGGCCTTCACAGTCCCTGGGCGGCCACTGTATCAATTTACAGTAATGCCATTTGGCTTGTGCAATGCAGCCCAGAGAATGTGTCGGCTTATGGACAGGGTGATACCGTCAAGGCTCAAAGACAATGTCTTTGTATACCTTGACGATCTCCTTGTCTGCTCTCCGGACTTCGAAAGCCATATGGGTTTGCTAGAGGACGTCGCTGGGTGTCTTCGCAATGCTGGCTTAACGATAAATGTTGAGAAAAGTAAATTCTGCCAAAAGGAAAATTAATACCTTGGATATATTGTGGGCGACGGGTGCCTTAGGACTGATCCGGCCAAAGTGTCTGCAGTTGAGCAGTTTCCAGTTCCGAGGACTCCAAAACAACTCAGACGGTACTTAGGGATGACTGGATGGTATCGTCGGTTTATACCAAATTTTTCAACAATAACTGCACCCATGACGGAATGCCTGAAAAAAGGCAAAGACTTTAAAATGACTGACGAGGCAATTAAATCATTTGAAGAGCTTAAACAGCTTCTGATTTCAGCGCCAATTTTGACAAACCCAGACTTCACAACCTCTTACATTCAATGCGACGCATCAACAACAGGTGTCGGCAGTGTTCTCTTCCAGACCGATGCAGAAGGTAGGGAGAGGCCAATAGCCTATATTTCTCAGAATCTGAATTCAGCTCAAAAGAATTATAGCATCACTGAGTTGGAATGCTATGCAGCTGTCCTCAGCGTGCAGAAGTTTCGGGCTTATGTTGAGCTCCTTCCGTTCACCATCATAACCGACCATGCCAGCTTGAAGTGGCTGATGTCCCAAAAGGACTTGTCGGGACGTCTGGCTAGATGGAGCCTTAAGCTTCAGGGATTTAACTTTAACATTGAGCATCGAAAAGGCACTCAGAATGTAGTGCCAGATGCTCTCTCTCGCGTCCATATGGAGGAGATCACTGCTGACAGAGAACGCCACGATGTTGATTTTAACTCACCACATTTTTCTTCGGAGGAGTATGAAAGCCTTCGTAGAACAATAAAAGAGAACAAGAATAAATTTCCAGACGTATGCATCTCAGACGGACAGATATACGTACCGGGGATCCCATCCAGGAAGACAGAGCTTGGAAGCTCTGGGTACCGTCTGGGTTGAGAGAGGGTCTTTTAATCTCGGCACACGACTCTCCAGCTGCGGGACATGGAGGGATTCATAAAACCCTCCATAAACTTCGACAGCAATATTTTTGGCCTGGAATGACTATAGATGTAAATGACTTTATAAAAAACTGTGATACTTGTAAGTGTAATAAAAGCATGAATCGGACAAATAGACCTCCAATGGGGGTACAGACTATAACAGAACGACCTTTTCAACGGTAGTACATTGACTTTCTGGGACCCTATCCTAGAACCAAAAATGGTAACACCCAAATTTTTGTTGTGCTTGACCACTTCAGCAAATTTGTCTTTCTTAAACCCTTAAAGAAGGCAACTTCAGCTGTCTTTGGGGTTCCAGAATATCTACACTCGGACAACGGAAAACAATTCATTTCCGAATTATTTTCGAGCTTTTTAAAGCGCTACGGGGTTAAGCACGTGAGGACTGCGGTCTACTCTCCGCAGGCCAATGCTTCAGAACGTGTGAACTGTAGCGTACTGACCAAGATCCGTTCGTACCTTGGAAGCGACCAACGCGACTGGGACAAGCATGTTAGCTTTGCAGCATTCTCACTGCGAAGTGTTGCGCACGAAGCTACGAGGCTAGAGCCGTACTATGCTGTCTTCGGCTTCCAAATGGCACAGACGCAATTTCAGACAGAGTGGCAAGACAGCAAGCTATAATGCCAAACTTGGACCGAAAGCAATTAAAAGTATTATCTTAAAGACTATAGGAAATTCCTTATATGAAGTAGGAAATTTGAGAGGAGAAAAAGTAGGCATTTTTCATGCCAAAGACCTCTTTGCCCAGTAGTGATGGTAGGAGCTTAGGAAATTGACGATTATTTATTATTTATTTCTATTATTTATTTATTTATTATTTATTATTTATTATTGATTATTTATCATTTATTTATATATTTATATTTATTTCATTGACTTTATAGCTTCTGTGATATTAAGGCTTAAGGCTTATGTGCAGTTATTAGGGTTATGTGCAATATTTTATACTAGATTTAGTTTTATCTGTGATATTTTTACCTAACCTTGATTATTTATTATTTATTTATATTATTGATTAATCCTTTTATCGACGTATTCATATTTTATTTGTATATATAGTTTAGAGATTATTTATGTTTTTTTGTTGTTGTTTTTGTTTATATATATACATATAGAACAGCCTAAGAAAAGAACAGAGCACGAGACTCTTAATCTCAGGGAGTAGGCCCTTGCCCCACGTTAGGCAATACGCTCGCGGAGACTTTTCTGTAGGTATGTGTGTATTAAGATTAACACCGTTTGTTGGACGTTTTCTTTTTATTACGTACTATTTATACTCGTGACCACTCATAAAATAGAGACGAGCCTGTTACGTCTACGTCCAGTTCAAAAAAAAAAAAAAAAAAAAAAACAAACAAACAAACAAACAAAGAAACACACTTAATATTTTATAAACACTCACCTTCTTTTAAATCCCAAGCAATGAAGTTGGCAGTTATGCAGCATTGCAGCGATGGTATCTGAAAAGAAAGGAAAAGCAAAAGCAGAATCTCAACTTTAACAAAATAAAGTTCACTTACCTGTACAATGAGATAATCCTCAGCCGACGTCGAGTGCATGTGTAGAATGCATGTGTAGAGAAAGCAAAACCAAAAATTGAAAAACATCATTCTATGACAAACATTAAAAACAGAGACGCGATATCTATTTCCCAAATAAATTTTCCTTGTTGGTAAAGTCAGAAATCGCGCCTCTATATTATAGGCTTACACTTACCTGTTGATTTTGCACAGCACAGCACAGCACAGCACAGTACAGTGGAATTTGCCACCATTTCTGCATGCATGTAAAATGCATTGCATTTCCAATGTTCCCCCAGCCCTATCGTCACTATATTTCGATGCCCGAATTAATAAATAAAGCAAAAAAAAAAACCAATAAACAAACAAAAGAAATAAACAAACGAAATATAAACAACAAAAAAACACACACACAAATTACTGACTAATATCTGTCACTCGATACATTTGGTTTGAGTGTTTGATGTATATATAGGGTGTTTTTTAGGGAGGTTTGTTTTTCCGATAGATGTCGTTTTATTTTATGACAGTTGTTTTGACAGCAGTTTGGCAAATCATTATGAATAGGTTAACTCCAGAACAACGTTTTCAAATCGTGGAAATTTATTTTCAAAATCAGTGTTCAATTAAAAATGTTTATAGAGCACTTCGTGAATTTTATGGTGCACATAATCGTCCGTCAGAGACCACCATAAAGAACGTAATTACCAAATTTCGGTCTACATTCACTCTTTTGGATGCCAAGCCACCGACAAGAATGAGAAGAGTTCGTACAGAAGAAAATATTGCTGTCGTTGAGGCCAGTGTCGAAGAAAACGACAATTTATCGATTCGTCGTCGTGCTCAGCAAATTGGACTTTGTCCATCGACTTTATGGAAAATTTTACGTAAAGATTTGGGTTTGGTGCCATACAAAATTCAATTGGTGCAAGAATTCAAGCCACACGACCATCGTTTGCGCCGTGAATTCAGTGATTGGTCGTTAAATCAATTGAACGAAGATCCATTTTTTTACCGTAAAATTCTCTTCAGTGATGAGGCGCATTTTTTGTTAAATGGATACGTCAACAAACAAAATTGTCGCATTTGGAGCAAAGATAATCCACACGCCGTTCAAGAATTACCAATGCATCCTGATAAATGTACTGTTTGGTGCGGTCTATGGGCTGGTGGGATCATCGGTCCATATTTCTTTAAAAATGAGGAAGGACGACGCGTTACCGTGAATGGAAATCGATACAGAACCATGTTAAATGAGTTTTTGTTGTCAAATCTTGAAGATATGGATATGGATGAAATGTGGTTTCAACAAGATGGTGCCACTTGCCATACAGCACGTGAAACAATCGACTTATTGAAAGAAACTTTCAACGACAACATTATTTCGAGAAATGGTCCGGTGAATTGGCCTCCGCGTTCGTGCGATTTGACGCCACTCGATTACTTTTTGTGGGGATACGTGAAGTCATTGGTTTATGTGGATAAACCTCAATCGATTGACGCTTTGGAAACCAATATTCAACGTGTCATTGCTGACATACGCCCTCAAATGCTTGAAAAAGTGCTGGAAAATTGGACCTCCAGAATGACATTTGTGAAAAATAGTCGTGGTAGTCATATGCCAGAAATTGTGTTGAAATGTTAAATGCCAAAAAATTATCTACCAAATAAAAAAAAATTTTGGTCATTTCATAATTTTATATGTGTTTTATTCAAAAAAAAAATCGGCAACCTCTTAAAAAAACACCCGTTATTAATGATTGTTTAAGTGTGGTATGATCGTTATTTATGTGTAGTGTTTATTAGTAATTGTGATTTTTAAGTTTTGAGAAAAAAGGACAAAAATAAGACATGGCTTACGCACTATTTACGGAAAAAAAAGGAGAATACAAAGGACAAAATAATACTTAACACATAAATAAATTCGAGAATGTTCGATAGGTGGATGACTTATGGCCAGCCGATAGAATAGGAGATTGAGGAGAGTTAGTTGGAAATTTATCATCGACAAGCATAGTCTACTCGAGAATTAAATTCGATAAAGCTTTACTAAGAAAAGTTTTTTTGCATTAAGAAAAGGAAATTTTAAATTTCAAAGTTTTTTTTAGCAAGCAAGCATTTCCAAATAGCATTCAAATCGAAGAATTTTATTAGAAAAGTTAAAAAGTTACTTATTAACAAAGATTAAGATTAAGATTAAGATATTTTTATTAAACATTAAAGTAATATACAATTTTGATTTAAAACTAAACTTATAAATAATATTAATATGTGTCGGCTCAACAAAAGGGGCCCGACGTATTTACATTGTCTTTTTTTTTTGGTATTGTTTATTTTTAAACAATATTTTTTACTACTTAATCTACTACATGTTAATTTTTAATGTAATTAAATTTTAAACAATAATTTTAAAATAAAATAAGAATGAAAAATATTAAGCGGCGTATAAACAGGGCGAACTTCAGCCTCTGTAATATTGGTTGCCCGCCTTCTCGTAGAAGGAGACGTCTTGATTGTTAAAGATGTCATCGAATCTAGCATCAGTGAATCCTCTTATGTGTATGTACCGGTGACTTGGCTCGATTTCCTCGATTCGCAGTCCTTGCATCTCAGGACTTGGATGTGTTTCCAATGCGTCGACGAATTTCCTCGCCATTCGGAACAAGTGGTCAGTTATTGGCAGCAGACCTGCTGCTTCGTATAGTTTTGTAGTCGACACAAACTTATAGCTGTTTGTCACCCTCCAGAGTCCTGTACAGATCCTTAGTACCTTCCTTTCAAATAGGGAGATCTTCTTCATCGTTGTTGGTGAGACGGTGAACCATATGGGGTAGCCATAGGTTATCACTGGCCTGATGAGTTGCTTGTAGATAAGAAGCCTGGTGTTGTTGGACAGACCGTTTCGTCTTTTAAGTAGCGGGTGCACCAAATGAAAAGCGTGGTTCGCTTTTTTCATTGTTTTGTCGATGTGAGAGTTAAACTTGAGCCTCTCAGTAAAGTTGATTCCCAGGTACTTAGTCTCTGACTTGGTGTTTATTGTTGTGTTATCCGGAAGGGTGATTTTTAAGGCTCTGCACCGGCTTGCGATTTTTCTTATCCTTGTTTCGGTTGCTGGTACTCGGAAGCAGATGAGTTCCGTTTTATTGGCGTTGATCTTTAGTCCCCACTTCAGGTAGTAGTCCCAAAGATTTCCGAGGTGTTCCTCCACTCTTCGGGCAGCTATCTCGGGAGAGCGGGAAACTGCATACGTTATGGAGTCATCCGCGAAGAGCATAGTCCTTGTTCCGGCTGTATTTGTGGGTTGATCCGCCGTGAAGATGCTATACAGGATTGGTCCAAGTCTGGAACCTTGCGGAACTCCGGCTTTGATCCTTTTCCTTGTCGATGGGCGGTCGTACACCTGTACAAAGAAGACCCTGTTAAAAAGAAAATTTTTAATTATTTTTACAATATAATTGGGGAAACCAAAACTAATAAGCTTGTACAGTAGCCCGTTTATCCAGACACTATCGAAAGCTTTTTCGATGTCTAGCAAACAGGCCACTGTACTACTTTTGACGTTCAGTCCTTTAGTGACGTCACTGTGAAGCTTCAGCAGAGGGTGCAGCGTAGAGTGCTTTTCTCGGAAACCGTACTGAAAGGAAGGAATAAGATTTCTTTCCGTACAAAACGTATTGATCTTTTTACGGATCAATGATTCCAATACTTTACTGATACAACACAGTAAAGCTATTGGACGGTAACCAGTTACGCTGGAGCGGTCGGTTTTCTTGGGTACTGGTACTACCTTGGCCACCTTCCAGTTGTCCGGAAAGTAGCCATTGTTTAGGCAATTGTTGAAAATGATGGTTAACATCAAAATTGCCATACCCGGTAACTTTTTAAGCAAAAAGTTAGAAATCCCATCTGTGCCTGATGATATTTTTGAGTTTCCACTCATAATCAAATCATTGACAACAGCTGTTCCGGTAAACATATCGACATCTACGGGTGCGTTGGCGCGATTTTCTTCACTGAACTGCACTATAGTATTTCCTGGAGAAGTGGTGTCTTCCACAAGACTTTCAACCTCTTCCAAGAAATCTGGAAGATGCGTTGGTGGTCGGTCCGTAAAGCTCCTTTCAAAATGGCAGGCAAAGGCTTCCGCTTTCTCGGCAGCGCTGGATACTGTTCGATCTTCAATGGTGATAATCTCTGGAATAGAAATACGCTTTCCAACCAGAGAGTTCAGCTTCCTAAAAGCATCAGGGCCTGGTTTGATGTCCTGGAGCCGTTTGGTCAGTTCATCTTCCTGAAACCTCCGCACAGCTTGACGACACATGTTAACTGTACAACGCAGTTGCGAAAGTACAGACAGGTATTCGTCGTTGACTGTGTTAAGTGTCCTATTGAAGATTCTCTGAAGGCGTTTCCTAAGTCGTTGCTTGTGAGCATATATGGCCTGTATATGCTCAGGCAAGTGTTGGAAGCGATCCCTGCTAGTGCGAATTGTTTTCTGCCGATTAATGGCTGAATTCACTGTAATCTCAAAATTTCTGATAGCATCATCAATTTCTGTATTCTCCAGATTTCTGCAAGCCGCTGGAATAGGAAGTTCAGCTTCAACTTCTGATCTAAACCGGTTCCAGTTTATTTTCTTAAAGTTGATGTGAAGTTCAGGTGTTGGGGTGACTTGCACAATTCGCTGGTTCAGCTTCACTCGAAGCTCTATGGCCATATGATCCGAGTCGCTATCATGCGCCAAGCAGGAATAATTTCTTAATTCTGGGAGAATATTTAAGAAATTTGTGGTTGTCAGAAAGAAATCCAAAGTTGACGGTGTCCGAGGGTACGTCTTCCGGGGCTGTGAAACTATAGCCATCGTGTGCTGATGTGGATTTGAGTCCATCCAGTCTGTAATGGCCCTTCCTTTGTGATTGCACACTTCGTCCTGCCATCGAGTATGTCTAGCATTAAAATCACCTCCAACAACACAGTATGTGTGTCTAGAGGAGGTGTTGCAGACAGTTTGCAAATCCCGTTGGATGTCTTCCCTCGTTGCGTTACAGTGATTGTACACCGATATCACCAGCAAGGTCTCCACTTCGTTGACTTTAATGCTGACAGCTGTTGCTTCCATGCAACGTAGACCACTGATTTGCACCTTTTCGCCTGCCATAGTGTTCCTGATAAGGACCGCCGTCCCAGAGCGTCCACTGCCTTTGTCGACCTTGTGGATATTGTATCCGTCTGGACTGAACGGATTTCTCCCAGTGAGATTTGTTTCCTGTAAAAGAAGAATGTCAGGCTTATTAGTTTTAATAAATAATGTTAGTGTGATACGCCTAGCTAACGAATAAATGGAATTCACATTATATGAGAATATACTTATCCTGCTTATTGTGAACATAATTCACAAATAAGTCGACCCAAAACGGTTGTTTTGGACCTGTCATCAAGACTGCTATAATTAGCAGGCAAGACTTCTCTTGCCTTCTGTAGAATTGTAAAGAGGTCAGCTCCAAATAGCCTTTCCGTATCGTCGAAGATGTTGGCTTTTCCGGTAGATGGTACAGGTTTAACGGCTGGCTTTTTTATTGGTTTGCTGTTTGATGCTGCATGGCTGCTTGTTAGAGGCTTGCTGATCGTTGCTGGCTTGCTGGAAGTCCCCATAGCAGCTATACTAGCAAAACTTACTCCCTTTACTATGGCTTTTGAAGCAGACATCTGGGCGAATTTATGTTGTTCCTTCTTCTTTTGTGCGGTTTTAAGCTTTTCAGCCATCTTTTCCTTATATTTTGAACATCCTTTATAGTTTGCCGGATGTCCATTTTTCTGGCAGTTTGTGCAGAAAACGTTGTCGTCTTTTATATTGTCTGCATTTCTTGGGCATTGGCCAGGCAAGTGCTCATCTTTGCACTTGACGCATCTGTATTTCATGCCGCAATTACTTGCGACATGTCCAAATTTTTGGCAGTTTCTGCATTGAGTAATGCCCGCCGATTTTAGTTTTTCCCAATGCACCAACTGGTTCAAAAGGAGGGTTTCTGAGCAAACTGCCGCTTTATCGCAGTTCTTCTCCAACTCGACAATGAAATGATTAAATTTCTTGTCAGTCCTTTGAGATTTGAAGGGTTTCACCACTAGTACAGGGACACCCTCTGTCGTCAACGCTTCCTTGACATCTTCAGCATCAAAGGAGTGGTGAATACCTTTTAGGACCAACATTTCTTTCCTGTCCTCCTTTGCAGTATAAGTGTTAAACTCAGTCTTTCCCGATTGTAGGAAAGACCGAATTAGCTGATGGCCATCTCTGTTCATGGCCGTAACGACTGATTTGTTGCTGTTGATGTTACGAATTCTGCAACTAATGTTGGCGCTCTTCGTGAACTTTGATAGTTCAGCGACGTTTAGTCTGAAGCAGACTATTGGCGGCATGGAAAAAGGTTTTGCTGTTGGTCCCGTAGTTTGGGATTTTTGGCTTGATGGAGCGACTGGTGGTGGTGCCTTCTTATTTGAGACCTTTTGGGACTCTTTTGGTAAAGCTGTTTTATCAACAGCAATTTTTTTATCAACAGCAGCCACTCCAGGAGAAGATGATGTTGGTGGTGATGATGGTCTGGAATTTCCAGACAACCTCCTTTTTTTTGCCTTTGCGGGCATGGTTTCAGGAGAAGACCAAGCTTTGCGACTGTCTTCGTCGCTGGAGTTATCCTCTCCACCACTGCTGGATTCGGGCACTTCAGTATCCGATTCCTCGACAACGCTCATGGTTTCCTCCTCTGAAGTCGCTGAATCGCACAGCTGGTTCACTTCATCCAGCCTTCGGTACAACGACAAGAGGAAATCCCCACCATGGTTGGTTACTTGTTCCTTAATTAAGGACAAGACCTCGTTTACTTTTTCCTTCCTTTTTGCTTTTTTCCCCATTTTATAGGGCTGATCGAAAGGAAATATTCTGAAAATATATATGAAATGAAAGAAAAATATTTCTGAAATTAAAAAATAATTAGTGAAATAATAAAAAATAAAAAGTAGCAGGTAGCGAAATGCTCGCTTTTGGTTTTGGGTTTTTTTTTTCAATCGGTAGCAGGTAGCTTGACGATATGATGCGTGATCTGCGTGTGCTCGTGTTGAGCGCTCGATGATGACTGTTTTGTACTTATTAACAAAAAGAAAATTTTATTTCCATAGGTTTTTTTTTGTGCTGAAATAATAAGTGGATAGTAGAGTGTGTAAAATCAGTTCTTTTAAAAAAAGGCTGCACGTAGAGAACCGCCATATTGCAAAACTAAAGATTTTCAAATTACAATTCAATTTCAAAAGTTTTACTGGAGATTTATAATAATTAAAAAGTTACTTATTAACAAAAAGGAAATTTTATTTCCACAGGTTTTTTTGTGCTGAAATAATAAGTGGATAGTAGAGTGTGTAAAATCAGTTCTTTTTAAAAAGGCTGCACGTAGAGAACCGCCATATTGCAAAACTAAAGATTTTCAAATTACAGTTCAATTTCAAAAGTTTTACTGGAGATTTATAATAAAAATAAGTACGTAAAAACCAGTTTAAACAAGCCGCGTATAAAAAAACCGCCATTTTATTCGTAAATCCAAAAATAAAAATTTCTAAGATCTTTCCTTTGAAACAATTCACTTAAAGTGAAAAAGTACAATCTTAAAGTACGAGTGCGCAAAATCAATTTTAGAAAGTGTTGTGTCCAATCAAACAAGTCGAAGTCGTGTTAGTGTGCTAAACGGTTTAAATGGGATTATATATCGCCACAGTTCTTCGAAAATAATTCACGATAGTGAAAAGGTGCGAACGCATTTTAAAGTACAGAAATACTTGAATCTTCAGTATATCAAAGACAAGAACCGTCGAGTAGTAAAAATAAACTTGATCGAATATAACACTCAAACAAAGTTCTACATTCAGAAAGGAAAAAGAGGGAAATCTTCTCGAACCTCAGATTGAGTTTTTTTTTATTCATGAAATTGAGTTTTTTCTTTTAAAATTTAAAAGTTTCTACCTTTTTTTGAGTTTTATCATATTTTAAATCTAGTTTACCTTTTTTTAGTTTTTTTTTGAATTAAATTTAAATTAAAATTGAGCTTTCACTATTTTGAGTTTTTTTATTTTTAACTTACATTTACATAATTTCATTTAGTGTAAACTGCAATTAGTAGTTGCCAATTCAATTATTCTCATTAACCAACTTTGCTACAGGTAATTTCATCGAAATCATGCCGGCAGGATCTCCTTGAAAAAAAAACTACCAAGTAAGTGGCATTTACATAATTTTTATTCATTTCCTTTTTGCTACTAATGGCAGTATATGACAAATTTTACTTTTGAATTTTTTTAGTTTTTTTTTGGAAAGAAAAAGTTTTCATTTGTAAATATTTCTTTCTTTTATATAACTATATTTTTCATTTTTAATATATATTTTTACATTCTTAATTGAATTTTTATTTTGAACTCATTTATAACTTTTGTTGTTAAACAAATACACATTATATATATATATATATATATATATATATGTTTTAATTTTAAATTTTCATATTTTATTTTAATTTTTTTTATTTGAAGTCCTTTTTAATAAAAAGTAATACATGTATTTACAAATTAAAAATATAAATACGTGACTTCTTATTGCCGTTGCCCATTGGGTGGGAGGCATAATTCCTTTTTTTTTTTTTTTTTTATTGATCCTCACCATGAGTGAGTAAATCAAGCTGGCTGTAGGTGTGTGGCTGGGGTTGTTGATCCCACGGTGATTTTTCTAGGCGCTTTTCAGATGACGACGTGACGGACCATGGACGACCGGACGAAGTCGACCTTTCCTTAATGATTTTGTGAGGCCTCGGTACTGGTGCAATCTAGTCATCCCTTTTAGATTTAATTAGCTATTAAGTAAGAAAGAAAATTTCATAAAAGAAATTAAATTTTCTTTTATTAGTTTTAAAGTAATTTTAATATAGAATAATATAGTTGTAAGTTTAGAACATAAAAGCAAAGGAATGACCTGGCTGCACCGGGACTGAGGGACGGTATCCCTTATTCCCTCCTTTATCCAGCCCCCTTTTTTATTTCCCCCTTTTTATTCCGATTTTCCCTTTTTTATTTTTTTGATATAAGTCGACACGACAATTTAAAATTTTTGTTCATGACGAGGTGTCACTGGTAAGTGACAAGGACCGCCCGTCCGACGAGCTAAGCCGAGCAACCGCGAGCGTGTCGCGACGTCCTTGCCAGTGGCAGAACCCCTAGTGGGGCCTCGCTCCATAACAATAGGGACGGCGAACGACGCCATATTTTTTATTGTTCTTTTGTCATTTGGAAACTTCATTAGTATACATTTCATCATGGAACGCTACACATGTGAACAGCGATTGCAAATCGTGCAAATTTTTTATCAAAATAATCGTTCTGTTGCCGCTACTTTAAGAGCATTACGGCCATTTTACGGTCCATTTAACAAGCCAGCCCGTTCGACAATCGACCGTTTACATTTTGTGAGTGGTCGCGAGTAAAATGTCGCGTAAAAATAAGGTAAGCACGCATACATATTCGTCTTTTCAAAATACCTAACTTTTGCTTTTTTCTACCATCATAGATTCTTTGAAATTATTCAACGTGTGGCAAGGGCCCACTCCCTGAGTTAAGTCTCTAGCGAGAACCAGCCGGGCTACATGAATAAGAGTCAGTCGGGCAATTTTGAGCCAGATGGTCCATGTGATTGTGTCGTGTAAGTCAATTTATTTATTACTAATGATTTTAGTAGTCACAGGCACAAAAATTAGTTCATAGTTAGAAAATATTGCATAGATTAGTAAAGGGTCATTAACCACAGCACAGGTTAATAAGGTTAGCTTAAATGAAAATATTGCACAGGTTAGTCAGGTTATTTAAATGTAAATATTGCACAGGTTAATAGGGTTAATCAGTTTAATTAACAAACATATCCTAATAAATAAATATATAAATAAATAGATACTTAAGGTCAGTAAAAAAATTATAAATAAAATAAATAAATACTACAATACAATACAATGCAAACGTCTACATATACTTGGCGATAAATCCTTTGCGTGAAACACGCCTACTTTTTCACCTGAAGTATTGCCAATCTCATAAAGTGAGTTGCCTATGCACTTAAGCACCACACTTTGGATGGCCTTAGGAGCTAGCTTGGTATTATAATTAAGGGCTTTATTGCTTTGTCGGAAATTTCGTCGATAAACGATCTGTCCTACTTTGTATTTTATGTCGCGGCATCTGGTTTTATATACCTTTTCAGCTTTTTCATGTGCTTTCTTGAGTTGTTCAAACGTTTGATTACGCATCAATTGTTGCTTGTCCTTGGTGTCAATTAATAGTATGTCTGCGTCTTTTACGGTCGTGAGTTTTCGTATTACGTCATATGCATTTCCATGTTGTGCCATGTGGAAACCAAATACTAAATAGTATGGCTCCAGTTTGGTAGCTTCGTGGGCTACACTATTAAGTAAAAAGGCTGCATGGCTACGTGCCTGTCCCAGTTACATTGATCATTGCCTATGTATGACCTGATCTTTGATAATACAGAGCGGTTGACTCGCTCTGAGGCATTCGCTTGTGGCGAATTCACCGCAGCCCTTATATGTTTGACACCGTAAGTCTTTAAAAAGCCGGTAAACAATTCTGAGGTAAATTGTTTACCATTGTCTGAATGTAAAAATTCAGGTACACCTAGTATATGAAAAATGTTTTTTTCTAAAAAGTCAACTACTGCTTCTGCTGTTGCCTTTCTTAGGGGTTTTAAAAATACATATTTGGAATTATGGTCAAGTACTATAAGAATTTGAGTGTTTCCGTTCTTCGTCCGGGGGTATGGTCCTAAGAAGTCAATGTAAAGTCTTTGAAAAGGTCGTTCTGTTTCTGTCTGCTTGCCCATGGGTGGTCTATTTATACGGTTCGGGCTTTTTGTACTTTTACAAATATCACAGTTTTTAACTAACTTTTGCACGTCCCCTATCATGTTAGGCCAATAATATTTTTGTCGTAGTTTTTGTAGTGTCTTGTGGATTCCGCCATGTCCGGATTCTTCTGCATGGTGAGCTGTGGCATGCAAACTCTCCCGCAAGTCAGTTGGCACCCAGAGCTTCCAGGCACGGTCTTCTTGAATAAGATCTCCTGTGCGGACTTCAGTACGTTTGTACACAAAACCGTCCGACACACAGAGATCCGGTAAGGTCGCTTCACGTTCCTCGACAGTCTTTTTGAGGTCTAGATACTCCTTCGAGGTAAAGCATGGTGAATTAAGGGGGGCCTCAATGTCTGGCCCCTGCTCAATTGCATTCATGTGTACTCTCGAAAGAGCATTAGGAACGACATTTTGAACACCCTTGCGGTGTTCGATATTGAAATCGAAAGCCTGAAGTTTCAGGCTCCATCTCGCCAATCTGCCTGCTAAATCCTTTTGGGACATTAGCCACTTAAGACTGGCATGGTCTGTTATGATAGTGAAGGGTAATCCTTCCACATATATTCGGAGTTTCATCACGCTGATCACGGCAGCATAGCATTCAAGCTCAGTCACGCTATAATTTCGCTGAGCTTTATTCAGCTTTTGCGATAGGAATGCTATGGGTCGTTCAGCACTATCATCATCTTTCTGGCATAAAACGCTTCCTACGCCCGTAGAACTAACGTCGCACTGGATATAGAAATGCCTTTTGAAGTTGGGGTTTGTCAATATTGGAGCTGATGTCAGAAGTGCTTTGAGCCTTAAAAATGATTCAAGCGCTTCGTCGGGCAACACAAACTGTCGGCCCTTTTTCAGGCAATCTGTCAATGGGGCCGATCTCCCCGAAAAATTTGGGATGAACCGCCGGTACCATCCAGTCATCCCTAGAAATCTCCTAACCTGTTTTGGAGTCTTAGGTGTCGGAAATTGCTCTAAGGCAGCTACCTTGTCTTTGTCGGTCCGTAGACAACCGTCTCCTACTATGTAACCTAGATATCTTATTTCCTTTTGGCAAAACTTACTCCTATCAACATTTATAGTTAAGCCGGCTTCTCGTAAACATCTGGCAATGTCCTCTAGAAAACCCATATGACTGTCGAAGTCTGGAGAGCAGACAAGGAGATCATCCAGATATACAAACACATTGTGTCTCATCTTGGAAGGTATCACCTTGTCCATCAGCCGACACATTCTCTGAGCGGCATTGCACAAGCCAAACGGCATAACCGTATACTGGAACAATGGTCGCCCAGCGACTGTAAGGCTGTCTTCTCTCTAGACTTCGGCTCCAAATGTATCTGCCAGAAGGCATCCTTAAGATATATTCCGGAAATAAATCTTGTTTCCTGCAGCCGACTTAACAGTCCCTCTATGTGTGGTAGAGGATAAGCATCCTTCTTTGTGACCGCGTTTACCTTGCGGGAATCTAAGCAGAGACGGTTCTTGCCTGTTTTCTGGATCAACACAACAGGGGAACTCCAGGCGCTCTTGCTCTCCTCGATCACCCCTAGAGCGAGCATACGATCAAGCTCCGCAAAAAGTATTTCCTCTTTCACCCGGGACACTGGGTAGTGCCTCTGCTTAATAGGTTCTACCTCCGGCGGGACTTCGATCACATGTTCCTCCAACTTGGTTTTACCCAAGCCTAAGGTAGCGAACGATGGGAATTTCGCCTTGACCCTCTGGAGAACCTTCTGTTGTGCAGGTGTAAGAACCCTCATTGTCGGGTCATGTTCTTGGTCTGAAGCGATATTTATTTCCCCTATGACGTTTGGGGCTACTTGGAAACATTTCCAAAAGTTGACTCCTAGGTAGAGCGTCTGTTTTAAAGTTGGGACTATATAGAAGTCCAAGTCCTCTGTCATATTATTCCAGAAAACTGGAATTTTTATACGTCCTTTTACTTCCTGTGAGTTTCCGTCAGCTGTTTTTATGTATTTGTCAAACTTTGTCATTTTAAAATTTCTTTCTTTTATGAATTGCACTGCCCCTTGGCATAGGCAACTCACTGAAATGCCGCTATCTAACAGTCCAAGCATTTCAACACCATCTAAACGGACTTTCACATATGGCCTGTTGTCGTCGTCCATCGTTAGTATGGTAGCCTCTAGTTCACGCCTGGTAATTTTCCTTATCTTTAATCGTTCTTTTCTTTTATTTTAGCTGTTCGCCACTTGGTTTATGCCTTAAGCTTATGGAAGTGAAGTCCAGCAAATGTTATACGGATAGAGATATTAGAAGGAAAGTTTCTGTAGTGTTAAAACGCCAAAACTTATGTATTGTTTTTAATATTTCCCCCCTTCTTCAGATAGCGAAAATGACAATCTGACTTTCTTCTTATATATATATACACACACTTATATGCTTTATATATATTTTTATATATATATATATATTTTCCACGTGAATTTATTTTCGAAATTGAAATGTCAAAATGCTTAAAAATTCCCTTTTTAAAATTGTTGTTGTGAATGAAATTCAATTTATTTTCTTTTTTACTTGTCGGTAATCCAAAACAAGAAAAATTTAAATGTATATTTAATTTTGTAATTTTTGGTTTGAATAAAAATTGTTGTTAAAAATCAAATTAGGCCGGTGTGTGGTCAAATGTCGATCCTTGTGTTATGCTCCAGTTCCAAAATGCCAGTCATGTCTGTTAAGTCAGTCAGTTTCCTCGAATCTTTTCGGTTATCATCTAATGTCAGCAGAGGTTATGTCTCATCGTAGCAGCTCGCAACTCGGTTCACAGCGGGAAGCCTAGGCCGACCTGCCAGAATGGGAGACCTCTACTTCAGGACAAAGGATACGTCGGACACACAATTGCATGTACTTTAATACTTTCGCAACGGCAACCGTATCCTTGTTACTTCCCTCGTAAATTTGGTAGTCAATCTGAGCAGAGTATAACTCCAGTCAACTGCACACAAACCAAATATAGACACCGAATACATGGACCTCGAAACAAGTCATCATCACAAAATGCAGGATTGAAAAAACTATTGTATTGGAACTGCTAGCCTGTTTAGAGAGAGCATTCGATGTCTGAACTGTCCTTAGAAGATCAAAAGTCGAAATAAAAAGGCATATAGAAAAAGGTTAAAAAGGAAAGAAAATAAAAAAAAATGAAAATAGGGTTTAAAAAAAGGATGTAAAATGTGAAATTTATAATAGTAGATAGTAATTAAATAATATTATTGTTAATCAAAAACCAGGAATTTCATGTAGAAATACCTGCCTTATGAGAAACAATAATTTGGTTAAGCATTTCGTTGGGCGCCATTTGTTACGATTGAAGGTTCCCACTTGGGGTCCTGCCACTGGAAGGAGACGACGACACCTTGTTGTTGCCCCAGCCTAGCTCATCGGATGGGCGGTTCTTGTCACCCTCCAGTGACACCTCCTCATAAACAAAAAAGTTTGTGTAGTAAAAAATAAGGAAAATAAGCAAAAGAATGGATGGTAGTGGAAGGTCTCCATGTCCAGGTGAAAGTGGGTCATTGGCATAGCATAATTCAAATCACATTATAACTCACTTAAAATTAACGTTTTCAAAAGAGCTATCTTTTGATTTAAAGAAAAATGACTTACAAACTAAACTAAAAACTAAAATGCCAATTTGACCCAGTCGCATCTGCACTTGCGACCTCGCAAAAAAAAACCCGTCGAGGGAAAGTCCAGTTACAGTCCGTCATTAAGTCATCGTTAAGTAAAGTAAAGTCCTCGTCACGTCAATCCTTTTCATTCGGAAAGAGCTTCTCACTTGGAATCGCCATTACAACCACACACCTTGGTCGGTTATTCAAACAAAATTAGAACACCAGAATAAACTATTCAAAATGCACTGCTTTTAGTAGCCGTACCAAATATAATGCTAGGCTGTTTTTTTTTTTTTTTTTGATAAAAGTAATTTACCTGGATTTCCTCCTTTTTTTGAATGTGGATTCCACCGGTAGAAGTCACTTCCAAACATGTAAATTTCATATTAATTATTTTAAAGGAATAACAAAAGTTTAAAGGCCCAGCCGCTAAGCCTGATACTACTAAACGCAGTTTAGATTATATGTAATTCAAATCGAATGAAATTCTTCAAAATGGAATATTATTAAAAGGGAATGTAATAAAAAAAGCGTAATTTATTATAACTTTTCAATTAAATTAATAAGAAAAATTAAAATTGAAATTCTTTTCAAATTCAAAAAATCAAATTGTATAATCATAGGAAGCACTCCGAAACAAGGGGAAAAGAACTTTCCCATAAACTTCGAAGATGCGAATTAATTCTTCAAAAAAAAACCCATAAAAATTAAAATTTTTCATGTAAATTCTCTAATAGGATGGGTATGTGTTAAAATTTGAAGAAAATCGGGCTAATTTTTAAAAATTTTACATAAGCACTACACGGGTCTCATGGCTCTATCACTCCAACAAATTTACAAAAAGTTATGTCCATCAGTGATACACTTGTGTTAAAAATTTGAAGAAAAACGAGCTAATTTTTAAAAAATTTATATGAGCACCCCTTGGGCCTCAGGGCCCGTTCACTCCAAAAACTTTCCAAAAATTTTGTCCATCGGAGAAATCGGGTTAATTTTTTTGAAAAATTTTTATGGGGCCCACGACCCCGGCCACAAAAATTTTTGCAAAAAGTGTTGTCCATCGGAGATACATACGTATCGGGTGTTTCAACAAGTGCGCTTCAACTTTTCTCCGATAGTGTTACGTCTACGTCCAGTTCAAAAAAAAAAAAAAAAAACAACCCATAAAAATTAAAATTTTTCTTGTAAATTCTCTAATCGGGGATACACACACACACACTGCGTGCTCGTTTTGTGGCAAAATCATTCACCAAATGACGCAGCGGCAGCGAACAGCGCTGCTCACAAAGCACAGAGCTCATACTTTGCCTTGATCTGATGCGATATAGCGATATTTAAAAATTGTATATTGGGGTCCCCAAGGGGCTGATCGCTCCAAATTTTTACAAAACGTGTTTTCCATCGAAGACACACATGTGTACAAAATTTAAAGAAAATCGGGTAAATTTTGTAAAATATTTGTATGAGAGCCCCCCGACCCCGCGGTCCGAGGGGCCTCAAATTTTAATAGAAAGTGTTGTCTTGGGAGATATACATGTGTGCAAAATTTCAATAGTTTTACTGGAGATTTATAATAATTAAAAAGTTACTTATTAACAAAAAGGAAATTTTATTTCCACAGGTTGTTTTGTGCTGAAATAATAAGTGGATAGTAGAGTGTGTAAAATCAGTTCTTTTAAAAAAGGCTGCGCGTAGAGAACCGCCATATTGCAAAACTAAAGATTTTCAAATTACAATTCAATTTCAAAAGTTTTACTGGAGATTTATAATAATAATAAGTACGTAAAAACCAGTTTAAACAAGCCGCGTATAAAAAAACCGCCATTTTATTCGTAAATCCAAAAATAAAAATTTCTAAGATCTTTCCTTTGAAACAATTCACTTAAAGTGAAAAAGTACAATCTTAAAGTACGAGTGCGCAAAATCAATTTTAGAAAGTGTTGTGTCCAATCAAACAAAATTAAACCCAAAAGGCTTAATTCCCAAAACTTTGCGAAGTCGTGTTAGTGTGCTAAACGGTTTAAATGGGATTATATATCGCCACAGTTCTTCGAAAATAATTCACGATAGTGAAAAGGTGCGAACGCTTTTTAAAGTACAGAAATACTTGAATCTTCAGTATATCAAAGACAAGAACCGTCGAGTAGTAAAAATAAACTTGATCGAATATAACACTCAAGCAAAGTTCTACATTCAGAAAGGAAAAAGAGGGAAATCTTCTCGAACCTCAGATTGAGTTTTTTTTTATTCATGAAATTGAGTTTTTTCTTTTAAAATTTAAAAGTTTTTACCTTTTTTTGAGTTTTATCAAATTTTAAATCTAGTTTACCTTTTTTTAGTTTTTTTTTGAATTAAATATAAATTAAAATTGAGCTTTCACCATTTTGAGTTTTTTTATTTTTAACTTACATTTACATAATTTCATTTAGTGTAAACTGCAATTAGTAGTTGCCAATTCAATTATTCTCATTAACCAACTTTGCTATAGGTAATTTCATCGAAATCATGCCGGCAGGATCTCCTTGAAAAAAAAACTACCAAGTAAGTGTCATTTACATAATTTTTATTCATTTCCTTTTTGCTACTAATGGCAGTATATGACAAATTTTACTTTTGAATTTTTTTAGTTTTTTTTTGGAAAAGAAAAAGTTTTCATTTGTGAATATTTCTTTCTTTTATATATATTTTTAATTTTTAATATATATTTTTACATTCTTAATTGAATTTTTATTTTGAACTCATTTATAACTTTTGTTGTTAAACAAATACACATTATATATATATATATATATCTTTTAATTTTAAATTTTCATATTTCATTTTAATTTTTTTTATTTGAAGTCCTTTTTAATAAAAAGTAATACATGTATTTACAAATTAAAAATATAAATACGTGACTTCTTATTGCCGTTGCCCATTGGGTGGGAGGCATAATTCCTTTTTTTTTTTTTTTTTTATTGATCCTCACCATGAGTGAGTAAATCAAGCTGGCTGTAGGTGTGTGGCTGGGGTTGTTGATCCCACGGTGATTTTTCTAGGCGCTTTTCAGATGACGACGTGACGGACCATGGACGACCGGACGAAGTCGACCTTTCCTTAATGATTTTGTGAGGCCTCGGTACTGGTGCAATCTAGTCATCCCTTTTAGATTTAATTAGCTATTAAGTAAGAAAGAAAATTTCATAAAAGAAATTAAATTTTCTTTTATTAGTTTTAAAGTAATTTTAATATAGAATAATATAGTTGTAAGTTTAGAACATAAAAGCAAAGGAATGACCTGGCTGCACCGGGACTGAGGGACGGTATCCCTTATTCCCTCCTTTATCCAGCCCCCTTTTTTATTTCCCCCTTTTTATTCCGATTTTCCCTTTTTTATTTTTTTGATATAAGTCGACACGACAATTTAAAATTTTTGTTCATGACGAGGTGTCACTGGTAAGTGACAAGGACCGCCCGTCCGACGAGCTAAGCCGAGCAACCGCGAGCGTGTCGCGACGTCCTTGCCAGTGGCAGAACCCCTAGTGGGGCCTCGCTCCATAACAATAGGGACGGCGAACGACGCCATATTTTTTATTGTTCTTTTGTCATTTGGAAACTTCATTAGTATACATTTCATCATGGAACGCTACACATGTGAACAGCGATTGCAAATCGTGCAAATTTTTTATCAAAATAATCGTTCTGTTGCCGCTACTTTAAGAGCATTACGGCCATTTTACGGTCCATTTAACAAGCCAGCCCGTTCGACAATCGACCGTTTACATTTTGTGAGTGGTCGCGAGTAAAATGTCGCGTAAAAATAAGGTAAGCACGCATACATATTCGTCTTTTCAAAATACCTAACTTTTGCTTTTTTCTACCATCATAGATTCTTTGAAATTATTCAACGTGTGGCAAGGGCCCACTCCCTGAGTTAAGTCTCTAGCGAGAACCAGCCGGGCTACATGAATAAGAGTCAGTCGGGCAATTTTGAGCCAGATGGTCCATGTGATTGTGTCGTGTAAGTCAATTTATTTATTACTAATGATTTTAGTAGTCACAGGCACAAAAATTAGTTCATAGTTAGAAAATATTGCATAGATTAGTAAAGGGTCATTAACCACAGCACAGGTTAATAAGGTTAGCTTAAATGAAAATATTGCACAGGTTAGTCAGGTTATTTAAATGTAAATATTGCACAGGTTAATAGGGTTAATCAGTTTAATTAACAAACATATCCTAATAAATAAATATATAAATAAATAGATACTTAAGGTCAGTAAAAAAATTATAAATAAAATAAATAAATACTACAATACAATACAATGCAAACGTCTACATATACTTGGCGATAAATCCTTTGCGTGAAACACGCCTACTTTTTCACCTGAAGTATTGCCAATCTCATAAAGTGAGTTGCCTATGCACTTAAGCACCACACTTTGGATGGCCTTAGGAGCTAGCTTGGTATTATAATTAAGGGCTTTATTGCTTTGTCGGAAATTTCGTCGATAAACGATCTGTCCTACTTTGTATTTTATGTCGCGGCATCTGGTTTTATATACCTTTTCAGCTTTTTCATGTGCTTTCTTGAGTTGTTCAAACGTTTGATTACGCATCAATTGTTGCTTGTCCTTGGTGTCAATTAATAGTATGTCTGCGTCTTTTACGGTCGTGAGTTTTCGTATTACGTCATATGCATTTCCATGTTGTGCCATGTGGAAACCAAATACTAAATAGTATGGCTCCAGTTTGGTAGCTTCGTGGGCTACACTATTAAGTAAAAAGGCTGCATGGCTACGTGCCTGTCCCAGTTACATTGATCATTGCCTATGTATGACCTGATCTTTGATAATACAGAGCGGTTGACTCGCTCTGAGGCATTCGCTTGTGGCGAATTCACCGCAGCCCTTATATGTTTGACACCGTAAGTCTTTAAAAAGCCGGTAAACAATTCTGAGGTAAATTGTTTACCATTGTCTGAATGTAAAAATTCAGGTACACCTAGTATATGAAAAATGTTTTTTTCTAAAAAGTCAACTACTGCTTCTGCTGTTGCCTTTCTTAGGGGTTTTAAAAATACATATTTGGAATTATGGTCAAGTACTATAAGAATTTGAGTGTTTCCGTTCTTCGTCCGGGGGTATGGTCCTAAGAAGTCAATGTAAAGTCTTTGAAAAGGTCGTTCTGTTTCTGTCTGCTTGCCCATGGGTGGTCTATTTATACGGTTCGGGCTTTTTGTACTTTTACAAATATCACAGTTTTTAACTAACTTTTGCACGTCCCCTATCATGTTAGGCCAATAATATTTTTGTCGTAGTTTTTGTAGTGTCTTGTGGATTCCGCCATGTCCGGATTCTTCTGCATGGTGAGCTGTGGCATGCAAACTCTCCCGCAAGTCAGTTGGCACCCAGAGCTTCCAGGCACGGTCTTCTTGAATAAGATCTCCTGTGCGGACTTCAGTACGTTTGTACACAAAACCGTCCGACACACAGAGATCCGGTAAGGTCGCTTCACGTTCCTCGACAGTCTTTTTGAGGT
Source organism: Nephrocerus scutellatus (assembly GCA_947095585.1). Taxonomy (NCBI): domain Eukaryota; kingdom Metazoa; phylum Arthropoda; class Insecta; order Diptera; family Pipunculidae; genus Nephrocerus; species Nephrocerus scutellatus. The sequence continues at coordinate 50,782,661 of OX352764.1, forward strand.
CTAGATACTCCTTCGAGGTAAAGCATGGTGAATTAAGGGGGGCCTCAATGTCTGGCCCCTGCTCAATTGCATTCATGTGTACTCTCGAAAGAGCATTAGGAACGACATTTTGAACACCCTTGCGGTGTTCGATATTGAAATCGAAAGCCTGAAGTTTCAGGCTCCATCTCGCCAATCTGCCTGCTAAATCCTTTTGGGACATTAGCCACTTAAGACTGGCATGGTCTGTTATGATAGTGAAGGGTAATCCTTCCACATATATTCGGAATTTCATCACGCTGATCACGGCAGCATAGCATTCAAGCTCAGTCACGATATAATTTCGCTGAGCTTTATTCAGCTTTTGCGATAGGAATGCTATGGGTCGTTCAGCACTATCATCATCTTTCTGGCATAAAACGCTTCCTACGCCCGTAGAACTAACGTCGCACTGGATATAGAAATGCCTTTTGAAGTTGGGGTTTGTCAATATTGGAGCTGATGTCAGAAGTGCTTTGAGCCTTAAAAATGATTCAAGCGCTTCGTCGGGCAACACAAACTCACGGCCCTTTTTCAGGCAATCTGTCAATGGGGCCGATCTCCCCGAAAAATTTGGGATGAACCGCCGGTACCATCCAGTCATCCCTAGAAATCTCCTAACCTGTTTTGGAGTCTTAGGTGTCGGAAATTGCTCTAAGGCAGCTACCTTGTCTTTGTCGGTCCGTAGACAACCGTCTCCTACTATGTAACCTAGATATCTTATTTCCTTTTGGCAAAACTTACTCTTCTCAACATTTATAGTTAAGCCGGCTTCTCGTAAACATCTGGCAATGTCCTCTAGAAAACCCATATGAGTGTCGAAGTCTGGAGAGCAGACAAGGAGATCATCCAGATATACAAACACATTGTGTCTCATCTTGGAAGGTATCACCTTGTCCATCAGCCGACACATTCTCTGAGCGGCATTGCACAAGCCAAACGGCATAACCGTATACTGGAACAATGGTCGCCCAGCGACTGTAAAGGCTGTCTTCTCTCTAGACTTCGGCTCCAAATGTATCTGCCAGAAGGCATCCTTAAGATATATTCCGTAAATAAATCTTGTTTCCTGCAGCCGACTTAACAGTCCCTCTATGTGTGGTAGAGGATAAGCATCCTTCTTTGTGACCGCGTTTACCTTGCGGGAATCTAAGCAGAGACGGTTCTTGCCTGTTTTCTGGATCAACACAACAGGGGAACTCCAGGCGCTCTTGCTCTCCTCGATCACCCCTAGAGCGAGCATACGATCAAGCTCCGCAAAAAGTATTTCCTCTTTCACCCGGGACACTGGGTAGTGCCTCTGCTTAATAGGTTCTACCTCCGGCGGGACTTCGATCACATGTTCCTCCAACTTGGTTTTACCCAAGCCTAAGGTAGCGAACGATGGGAACTTCGCCTTGACCCTCTGGAGAACCTTCTGTTGTGCAGGTGTAAGAACCCTCATTGTCGGGTCATGTTCTTGGTCTGAAGCGATATTTATTTCCCCTATGACGTTTGGGGCTACTTGGAAACATTTCCAAAAGTTGACTCCTAGGTAGAGCGTCTGTTTTAAAGTTGGGACTATATAGAAGTCCAAGTCCTCTGTCATATTATTCCAGAAAACTGGAATTTTTATACGTCCTTTTACTTCCTGTGAGTTTCCGTCAGCTGTTTTTATGTATTTGTCAAACTTTGTCATTTTAAATCTATGCCCCTTGGCATAGGCAACTCACTGAAATGCCGCTATCTAACAGTCCAAGCATTTCAACACCATCTAAACGGACTTTCACATATGGCCTGTTGTCGTCGTCCATCGTTAGTATGGTAGCCTCTAGTTCACGCCTGGTAATTTTCCTTATCTTTAATCGTTCTCGTAATGGCATTATTTTTTTATAATTTCTTTCTTTCTTTTTAGTGGCTAATCTTTCGGCAAAGATCCTACTTTTAGCTGCTTCGTAATCTAGAAGGCGTTGGTGTAGACTTTTGGTTTGCTGATCTTTGGGTGGTACCTCTTTACTGTCTTTATATTGTCTGGTCTTTTTAATATTTTTATTTTTCTGTTTGTTTCAGATTCTGTCCGGCCGGGAATTTTTCTACAGGGCGAGCACTCCCGACTGCTTCGTCCTGGAATTGGTTTTCCGCCTGTGGCGATTTGCAGGATGTTCATAGCATATTTTGTTGCCCGCATCTGAAACAAACCGTTTGATGGAAATGGGACGGACAACAAGCAACCGGTAAGCCGCTTTTCATTAAAATACCCGGATTTGCCTTCGTACCAACATTGGCGCTATTACGGTCACGTTTGTAAAACCTATTACCTCCATTGTGGTTACGATTTACACTGCCACTTATAGCGCATGCCTCCCCTACGTTCTCTGAGTCACTTTCTCTTCTTGATATTTCGTCCATTTCGTCTGTGTCAATTTCCTTAACATGTCTGGGAAATCTCGTAACCTGAGTTTGGAATAATTTTTCGCCTTCCCTGTATTTTTCCCTTAATTCATACAGGGTATCCAGGGTGCATCAAAACATTTATTTTTCAATTGGAGATTCAAAGCTCGTACGTATGAGCAGTAATCGTCAAAGTCCTCGTTCGGTTGCTGTTTACGGTCGAGTATTTTTCTCATGAGGTAATGGTCTGAGTCTGCAGTCTTGAAATTTCTTATTAGTTCCGATTTTATGTCGTGGTAGTTTTGCAGCTCATCTTTTGCCCTTTCTTCCATAAATTGCCAATGCCAACGCTCGGCTGCGCCTGACAACAGTTGGTGAATGTTGTCAAATAGTTGGGCTTTTGTATAGCCCTTTTTCGTCTGCATTGTCTCTATTCGGAAAATAAAGCTTTCGACCGTCATGGTCTTGGGGGTGCCGTCGAATTTTATCCCCCACTTATGCATATCGCAGAACATTTTTTCGCCTAATTCGCTGAGGCGAAATGTGGGCATGCTGTTGTTAATATCCTTATGTACCGTCTCATTTCGTCTAAACTCGTTACGTCCAGTCGGTGACGAAAATATGTTGGGCTTGTTGCCCGTGTGGTCAGCGTTCGGCGTTGAAGTCGGTTCGGAAGTTTGGATGTGTTTTCTATAGTTGTGCCTGAATTTTTTTCTACTCTATCTAACCTACCACCGAGAGTGTCTAAACTAGATTTAAACACGGACATCATTTCGCCCATACTCTTTGCGAAAGCAGACATTAGATCAGCCTGACTTTTTTGTACAGCGATCGTAACTATGCTGTTCATAAAGTTTACCAGCTCCCGATTGTCTTCCAACGCCTGCCTATTTCTCTGGTTTGTAAGTCGACAATCCACCGATCCGCCTGCACCGTCCGCAACTGTGTCTCCTTTGACACCACCTACTTCTTCGTCCCGGTTGGACATCGGATTCCCCCGATTAGGTGACCTTTCTACAGGCATCCTACCACGTATGTCCGGTTGCCTATGGGACAAGAAGCTTTCCCTGTCCTCGTATCCTCCTGGAGAAATAATTTGAATATCCGCTTGGTTAAGCAGGAGCCTGTCGACCGGATTTGCTTTATGATTTGTTGCTTGAGGTATGTGACCACGGTTTAATCCTCGAGCTTGACTTCGGGTTGTCACTCTTGTATTGAGAGAACCTTTAGGGGCTGCTCCTAAGGAATTCCAAAGCTTATGGAAGTGAAGTCCAGCAAATGTTATACGGATAGAGATATTAGAAGGAAAGTTTCTGTAGTGTTAAAACGCCAAAACTTATGTATTGTTTTTAATATTTCCCCCCTTCTTCAGATAGCGAAAATGACAATCTGACTTTCTTCTTATATATATATACACACACTTATATGCTTTATATATATTTTTATATATATATATATATTTTCCACGTGAATTTATTTTCGAAATTGAAATGTCAAAATGCTTAAAAATTCCCTTTTTAAAATTGTTGTTGTGAATGAAATTCAATTTATTTTCTTTTTTACTTGTCGGTAATCCAAAACAAGAAAAATTTAAATGTATATTTAATTTTGTAATTTTTGGTTTGAATAAAAATTGTTGTTAAAAATCAAATTAGGCCGGTGTGTGGTCAAATGTCGATCCTTGTGTTATGCTCCAGTTCCAAAATGCCAGTCATGTCTGTTAAGTCAGTCAGTTTCCTCGAATCTTTTCGGTTATCATCTAATGTCAGCAGAGGTTATGTCTCATCGTAGCAGCTCGCAACTCGGTTCACAGCGGGAAGCCTAGGCCGACCTGCCAGAATGGGAGACCTCTACTTCAGGACAAAGGATACGTCGGTTCGGTTGCTGTTTACGGTCGAGTATTTTTCTCATGAGGTAATGGTCTGAGTCTGCAGTCTTGAAATTTCTTATTAGTTCCGATTTTATGTCGTGGTAGTTTTGCAGCTCATCTTTTGCCCTTTCTTCCATAAATTGCCAATGCCAACGCTCGGCTGCGCCTGACAACAGTTGGTGAATGTTGTCAAATAGTTGGGCTTTTGTATAGCCCTTTTTCGTCTGCATTGTCTCTATTCGGAAAATAAAGCTTTCGACCGTCATGGTCTTGGGGGTGCCGTCGAATTTTATCCCCCACTTATGCATATCGCAGAACCTTTTTTCGCCTAATTCGCTGAGGCGAAATGTGGGCATGCTGTTGTTAATATCCTTATGTACCGTCTCATTTCGTCTAAACTCGTTACGTCCAGTCGGTGACGAAAATATGTTGGGCTTGTTGCCCGTGTGGTCAGCGTTCGGCGTTGAAGTCGGTTCGGAAGTTTGGATGTGTTTTCTATAGTTGTGCCTGAATTTTTTTCTACTCTATCTAACCTACCACCGAGAGTGTCTAAACTAGATTTAAACACGGACATCATTTCGCCCATACTCTTTGCGAAAGCAGACATTAGATCAGCCTGACTTTTTTGTACAGCGATCGTAACTATGCTGTTCATAAAGTTTACCAGCTCCCGATTGTCTTCCAACGCCTGCCTATTTCTCTGGTTTGTAAGTCGACAATCCACCGATCCGCCTGCACCGTCCGCAACTGTGTCTCCTTTGACACCACCTACTTCTTCGTCCCGGTTGGACATCGGATTCCCCCGATTAGGTGACCTTTCTACAGGCATCCTACCACGTATGTCCGGTTGCCTATGGGACAAGAAGCTTTCCCTGTCCTCGTATCCTCCTGGAGAAATAATTTGAATATCCGCTTGGTTAAGCAGGAGCCTGTCGACCGGATTTGCTTTATGATTTGTTGCTTGAGGTATGTGACCACGGTTTAATCCTCGAGCTTGACTTCGGGTTGTCACTCTTGTATTGAGAGAACCTTTAGGGGCTGCTCCTAAGGAATTCCAAAGCTTATGGAAGTGAAGTCCAGCAAATGTTATACGGATAGAGATATTAGAAGGAAAGTTTCTGTAGTGTTAAAACGCCAAAACTTATGTATTGTTTTTAATATTTCCCCCCTTCTTCAGATAGCGAAAATGACAATCTGACTTTCTTCTTATATATATATACACACACTTATATGCTTTATATATATTTTTATATATATATATATATTTTCCACGTGAATTTATTTTCGAAATTGAAATGTCAAAATGCTTAAAAATTCCCTTTTTAAAATTGTTGTTGTGAATGAAATTCAATTTATTTTCTTTTTTACTTGTCGGTAATCCAAAACAAGAAAAATTTAAATGTATATTTAATTTTGTAATTTTTGGTTTGAATAAAAATTGTTGTTAAAAATCAAATTAGGCCGGTGTGTGGTCAAATGTCGATCCTTGTGTTATGCTCCAGTTCCAAAATGCCAGTCATGTCTGTTAAGTCAGTCAGTTTCCTCGAATCTTTTCGGTTATCATCTAATGTCAGCAGAGGTTATGTCTCATCGTAGCAGCTCGCAACTCGGTTCACAGCGGGAAGCCTAGGCCGACCTGCCAGAATGGGAGACCTCTACTTCAGGACAAAGGATACGTCGGACACACAATTGCATGTACTTTAATACTTTCGCAACGGCAACCGTATCCTTGTTACTTCCCTCGTAAATTTGGTAGTCAATCTGAGCAGAGTATAACTCCAGTCAACTGCACACAAACCAAATATAGACACCGAATACATGGACCTCGAAACAAGTCAGCATCACAAAATGCAGGATTGAAAAAACTATTGTATTGGAACTGCTAGCCTGTTTAGAGAGAGCATTCGATGTCTGAACTGTCCTTAGAAGATCAAAAGTCGAAATAAAAAGGCATATAGAAAAAGGATAAAAAGGAAAGAAAATAAAAAAAATGAAAATAGGGTTTAAAAAAAGGATGTAAAATGTGAAATTTATAATAGTAGATAGTAATTAAATAATATTATTGTTAATCAAAAACCAGGAATTTCATGTAGAAATACCTGCCTTATGAGAAACAATAATTTGGTTAAGCATTTCGTTGGGCGCCATTTGTTACGATTGAAGGTTCCCACTTGGGGTCCTGCCACTGGAAGGAGACGACGACACCTTGTTGTTGCCCCAGCCTAGCTCATCGGAGGGGCGGTTCTTGTCACCCTCCAGTGACACCTCCTCATAAACAAAAAAGTTCGTGTCGTAAAAAATAAGGAAAATAAGCAAAAGAATGGATGGTAGTGGAAGGTCTCCATGTCCAGGTGAAAGTGGGTCATTGGCATAGCATAATTCAAATCACATTATAACTCACTTAAAATTAACGTTTTCAAAAGAGCTATCTTTTGATTTAAAGAAAAATGACTTACAAACTAAACTAAAAACTAAAATGCCAATTTGACCCAGTCGCATCTGCACTTGCGACCTCGCAAAAAAAAACCCGTCGAGGGAAAGTCCAGTTACAGTCCGTCATTAAGTCATCGTTAAGTAAAGTAAAGTCCTCGTCACGTCAATCCTTTTCATTCGGAAAGAGCTTCTCACTTGGAATCGCCATTACAACCACACACCTTGGTCGGTTATTCAAACAAAATTAGAACACCAGAATAAACTATTCAAAATGCACTGCTTTTAGTAGCCGTACCAAATATAATGCTAGGCTGTTTTTTTTTTTTTTTTTTGATAAAAGTAATTTACCTGGATTTCCCCCTTTTTTTTGAATGTGGATTCCACCGGTAGAAGTCACTTCCAAACATGTAAATTTCATATTAATTATTTTAAAGGAATAACAAAAGTTTAAAGGCCCAGCCGCTAAGCCTGATACTACTAAACGCAGTTTAGATTATATGTAATTCAAATCGAATGAAATTCTTCAAAATGGAATATTATTAAAAGGGAAAGTAATAAAAAAAAGCGTAATTTATTATAACTTTTCAATTAAATTAATAAGAAAAATTAAAATTGAAATTCTTTTCAAATTCAAAAAAGGGAAATATGGCAAAATTTGCAACCACTGCTTTCTATACTTTACGAAACTACGATCAAATTGTATAATCATAGGAAGCACTCCGAAACAAGGGGAAAAGAACTTTCCCATAAACTTCGAAGATGCGAATTAATTCTTCAAAAAAAAACCCATAAAAATTAAAATTTTTCATGTAAATTCTCTAATAGGATGGGTATGTGTTAAAATTTGAAGAAAATCGGGCTAATTTTTAAAAATTTTACATAAGCACTACACGGGGGTCTCATGGCTCTATCACTCCAACAAATTTACAAAAAGTTATGTCCATCAGTGATACACTTGTGTTAAAAATTTGAAGAAAAACGAGCTAATTTTTAAAAAATTTATATGAGCACCCCTTGGGCCTCAGGGCCCGTTCACTCCAAAAACTTTCCAAAAATTTTGTCCATCGGAGAAATCGGGTTAATTTTTTTGAAAAATTTTTATGGGGCCCACGACCCCGGCCTCAAAATTTTTTACAAAAAGTGTTTTTCATCGGAGATACATACGTATATAAAATTTGAAGAAAATCGGGTTAATTCTTTTTTTTAAATTTTGGAGCCGCACGACCCCGGGGCCCGGGGACTCCAACATTTTTACAGAAAGTGTTGCCTATTGGAGATACACGCGTATATAAAATTTGAAGAAAATCGGGTTAATTTTTTAAAAAAATTTTATGGGCCCCACGTACGCGGGGCCAGGGGTGTCCAACATTTTTATAAAAAGTGTTGTCTATCGAAGATACATGCGTATATAAAATTTGTGGAAATTCGGGTTATTTTTTTTAAAAAAATTTTATGGGTTCCCACGAACCCTGGGCCCGGGGTCTCCAAATTTTTTATAAAAAGTGTAGTCTATTAGAGATACAGATTCGTATAAAATTTGAAGAAAATCGAGTAAAATTTTGTAAAATATTTGTATGGGAGCCCCTCGACAAAATTTAATAGAGAGTGTTGACTCCGGAAATACACATGTGTGAAAAATTTCAATAAAATCGGGCCATGGGAAGTGGTCGCAAGATTCCGAGCAGACGACCGACATCCGTGCCACGGGCAAGTGAAGTTAATATAGAGAATTTTAAAAAACTTATCTGCTGGCTCAGGCTTCGCATATTTTTAGACGTCCATCTTTTTGCTTAAAAATTCGTTTCTTCTGGCATGTGATGTTGAAATCTTATATCCTTGTATTATAAGTTGATAATTGTTCTCGTATATACCTTTTTGCACTTTTTCACAGAATTTATTTTAGTGATTAATAATAATTGCAGTAAAGGCAGTAAATTTCCGCCACTCTTTTAAAATTGGTACTGGATCTTTTGCCCAATGGCGTATTATCACAATTTCACTGTTCTGCTATGCGGGCTACTTTATCGTTTTTTTTTGTTGTTTTTGCACTGCTTTAACTTTTTCTTTAAATTTATTAGTTTTTAAAAGAAAATGGCAAGGCCACACTTTTTGTAATACTTTGCTTTAAATTCACATTAAAAAAAAAGTTCAAAAATTTTGTTTTCACAAGTTCCTTAGTCTCAACTCCAAATCGGACTTCTCACATCGATGGTTCACTTTCGACTGACTCGACCGCGATTCTTCCTTCTACTCGCCAAAATTCGCTAATCAATACAAGAATTTTCTAGAAAAGACTTTTATAATTTTAGCGCGAAAATCTTTCCTTTTTCTTTTTCCTATTTTCTCTATTTTTCCTTTTCTAATAAAATCTAAATCCTTTTCTCCGTCCCTTTTTAAAAAATGTCGTTACGTTTACATTTAAACACCGAACATGGATTTTGCAGAAATGTTACAACACCAATAACGATCTTTTTGCACACACATTCCTATGAATGGTCTTCGAATACTCAAACCTTAGCGAGCATAATAAGTAAGTATAAAGCTTTTAGTTTATAGTGACGTCCTGCAGTCCCATCTGTAATTTAATAGAATTACAACAAGCATGGTGAATTCAAAATTTATTAATTGTGTGTTCATTGTGAATACTGGTGCCGAAATCAGCTGATTTGGTCAGATATTATGTAAGTTAACGACGAATAAGTTGAAGCCGCATATTCGCCAGAACGATATGTAAACATCCGCTGGACGCAGCTCAATAAAAGTATTTCGTCTGAGTGCTGACACTAATAACGAAACTTACAAAGTATAAACGCATAAATCACATACAATGTTTCCATTCGTCGGACGACGACCACACACAACATAAACATCATAAATTCATCTACATTACGAGTGTCTGATACGCTAGCCTTCACTTCTGCTGACATCATCAATAATTCGTCAGGATGACCATAATGACTTGCTTGGGATGCCAACGCCACTTACCATTATAAAAGAACCAATGTATCTAGTTTTAAGTTCAGTTCTAATTTTGAATTTGATGAATACTTTTAAAAACTATTAAAATATAAAATATTTTAATTGGCGCCCAACGTGTAGGGCTCAGGTATGCGAATAATAAATTAAAGGAAAAGTGTTTTTAAGTGAAATAAAAATAGTGACCTCAAGCAGCTCAAAAAGTTTTTATTATTTCAACACAAGAAAGCCCTTAAGTAGTGCTGTGTTTTTAAGAAAAATAGACAAGTGACCTCAAGTAGCTCAAAAGTCTTAGTCCCAAAATTATTCAGCGTGAAAAAACGGCCCTAAAGCAGTGCCTCCTGAGTCCCGAACCCCAGGACTTGCAACAGCGTTTTTCAAACGATCATAGAGAGTAGTGAAACAAAAAAAGAAAGGGCCCCTTAGTAGCAGTTAAAACGGAGGAAAAGGAAACGTCGCAGAACGTTAGCCGCATCGCTCCAGATCCAACAATACGATATTCTCGTACGTAAGAAAACCAGCAATGTTCCTGATTTTTATATTGTAAGATTTATACTATATTTTTTTTATTATTCCTATATTATTAAAATTTTTGATATATACATTTTTTCATTATTCATAAAAATTTACGCAAAACAAATCTTAATTCAATTTAAAAGTTAAGTGAATCCGATAACTTTAAAGTACATACTGAAAAGAAAAAATTGGTATTTTAAACCTTTAAATAAGGAAAAAAAGTAGTGAAAAATAATTATTAAAGAAAATACTAAAGAAAATATTAAAGAAACACTAAGTAATAGAGAGTAATATTGATTTTCAAATTTCAATTTTTAATTTCGTTCTTCGTGTGTGAATATATAACATTAACAATGGCAAATGAAAATATACCTAGACCTCCGGTGCCTAATGTACCAGACACATCCAATTCCCCTAACATTAACAATCAAATACGTTTAACACCGGAACTTCAAACAATTATAACTTCAATTGTTAGCCAAGTCATTAATTCGGAAGGACGAAGCATGATCCAAAACATGCTAAATCCGAATATGGATCTTACCAGAGGAATCGACCAAACGATAAATCCTGAACATCAGGCCAATTTATCGGAACTCGATAAGATCCCGGACGTAGTTCGCTGTCTCAGAGAATTCTCTGGTCAGCCAGGCAAGTTCAGCTCATGGAAAAAGAGCGTGGATCGTATTATTCGGCTTTACGAGTCAATCAAAGGTACCCCAAAATATTTCGGCGTTTTAAACGTCATAAGAAACAAAATTGTAGGAAATGCGGATATCGCCTTAGAATCCTATAATATACCCCTTAATTGGGAGTGTATATCGTGTTGCCTTACATTGCATTACGCAGACAAGCGTGATTTGGGAACACTGGAATACCAGATGATTTCCTTAGTGCAAGGTAACGATTCTGTACATCAAGCAGTGTATTCACACTTGTCCTTGATTCTAAATAAAATCAGTTGCATGGAAGTTGGCCAAGAAGCAATGACTCTACTTACAAAAAATTATAGAGACAAAGCTTTGGACACCTTCATACGTGGTCTAAAAGGAGACTTGCCTAGACTCCTCGGAATTCGTGAACCTGTTGACCTTCCACAAGCCCTCTACCTATGCCTAAAATTAGAGAACCAGAATTATAGGTCCAACTATGCCATAAACCATCAGGGAATATGAAGGAAATCACAGTACCATCACCCAAATCCTCCAACACTTCCTCCGCGAAGACCTAATAACAATTTACATCTTCGAATAAATAACGTCCCCTTTTTCCCACAACTGCATATATTCCACAACCAACTAATAATTTTAATAACAGACCCCCTCAATTTAACAACACCCCATTCCAAACCCAATATTCAAATCGCAATTACCAACTCAACCAAAATCAAGGAAACTTTATGCGACCACCGCCTAGACCACAACCTCGACTAGAACCGATGGACACAAGCACCATTCAGTCGCGCGCAGTTAATTATACTAATCGACCCCAAGGAAATTGGCAAACTGCAACTAAGAGACCCAACTGGACAACCCAAGCACCTACACCAAATAAAAAGCAAAGAACTTTCCATACGACAACCCAAGTAGCGCATCCAGAACCACAAGAGGATGACCAACACATTAGATTAGGAGACGGAAACTCCGACCAAACTCTTGCTGAATACTTGGGAACAATTGGTGACTTACAGGAATATGAATATCAAGAACCCGATATTATTAATCCCAATAACACCGAAATCTCCCACGAAGCTCATGACATTCATTTTTTAGATTGAACAGCTCTTCGCTTCCATATTTTGAATACCGAACGAAGAGCGGAAACACGCTAAAATTTTTAATCGATACAGGTTCTAACAAGAACTATGTTCACCCGAACTGTGTAAATAAAACTATTTGTAACAAAAATCCATTTTTTGCTAACTCTATAGGCGGCGATGTGAAAATAACACATCATGCCATGTTGCACCTCTTTGGCCTTAACGATATATGTCTCAAATTTTTTATTCTGCAACCCTTAGATCATTCCACGGTATTATTGGTAACGACAGTCTCACAGAACTCAATGCAGTAATATAGGGTGTTTCAACAGGTGCGCTTCAACTTTTCTCCGATAGGGACGCCGAACGACGCCATATTTTTTATTGTTCTTTTGTCATTTGGAAACTTCATTAGTATACATTTCATCATGGAATGCTACACATGTGAACAGCGATTGCAAATTGTGCAAATTTTTTATCAAAATAATCGTTCTGTTGCCGCTACTTTAAGAGCATTACGGCCATTTTACGGACCATTTAACAAGCCAGCCTGTTCGACAATCGACCGTATAGTAAAGATCTTGGCCTACATCCGTATAAGATCAAGCTGACACAACAACTAAAGCCGTTTGACCATTTGAAGCGACGCCGATTCGTGAATTGGGCTCAAGAGCAAATCGAAAATGATGCAGATTTTCACCGAAAAATCATCTTCAGCGATGAGGCTCACTTCGTAAAACGTGCACGCGGTGGTCATGCAAAAGAAATCGAGTTTCATACTTAAATGTATCATATGTATATGTTCAAATTCGTTAATAAAAAAAAAGTTAGTTCAAAAGTCGAACAATTTGTGTTTTATTCAAAAAAAAAGTTGAAGTGCTCTTATTGAAAAACCCTATATATACTGCAGAAAACTACATTATATTACACAATAAAATTAAAATCCCCATAAAACAACATATTTCGCAATCCGTTAACAAAATAGATATAAGAACTTCCCACTTAAACCAAGAACAAACGAGTAAACTTTTAAAAACAAATTCGAAATACCCGAACTTATTTACAGAACCGGACGAGATACTGACATTTACGACTACTGTTAAAGGTGAAATAAGGACAAATGATGAGAACCCCATTTATTCAAAAAGCTACCCATACCCAATGGCATTAAAGGATGAAGTAGAAAAACAGATTAAACAACTCCTAACCGATGGTATAAGCCGACCTTCACGGTCACCCTATAATGCTCCCATATGGATTGTACCGAAAAAACTCGATGCCTCTCGTGAAAAAAAGTATAGAATGGTAATAGACTATAGGAAATTGAATGCAGTTACAATTCCGGACCGTTACCCAAATTTCCTTGTCCAAGAACTCTAAAAGACTTACGCTTATTTCTCGGTCTTTCTGGGTTTTACCGGCGATTTATTAAAGACTACGCCAAATTGCAGAACCCCTCACATCCCTCTTAAGGGGGGAAGACGGACGTTCGTCCAAACACAATTCAAGCAAAAAGCTTATCCACCTTAATGAAGAAGCCATTAATGCATTCAATAAAATAAAAAATTCACTTACTACAGAAGACGTAATGCTCACTTACCCCGACTACAATAAAGAATTCCATCTCACCACCGATGCTTCAGACTATGCAATCGGTGCCGTGTTAGCACAGGACAACAACCGATAATGTTCATATCAAGAACACTAAGCAATGCAGAAGAACACTACGCTACCAACGAAAAAGAAATGCTTGCTATTATCTGGTCCCTTAAAACTTTGAGAAATTACCTGTATGGCTCCGTAAAAATTCAAATCCTTACGGACCATCAATCCTTGACATATGCAGTAAGCAACAAAAGCACTAATAATAAAATAAAGCGATGGAAGGCAATACTTGAAGAATATAATTACACACTGAAGTATAAGCCAGGTAAAATGAACGTCGTAGCTAATGCATTGTCGAGACCTTCTCGCCAATCCCAAATTAACTCAATGACAGTGACACAACATAGTGACGAAAGCTCAGGTCAAAATTTAATACAAATAGCTAAAGAACCAATTAACGTATTTAAAAATCAGCTTTTCCTAGATCTAGATAACACTTCCACTTACCAATTCAAAATTATCTTCCCTACCTATCACCGCCATATCATAACTGAACCTGAATACTCCGAAGAAAAATTAATAGATATTTTCAAACGTTATTTAAACCCATCAGTTATCAACGGATTAAAAACAGACGAAAGAACTTTAGGCCTTATACAAGAAGTTTACACTAAACATTTTAGTCAATACCGAATACGATTTGATGGTAACCGACATTACTGACGAAGTTGAACAAACGACGAAAATAATAAATGAACATAATCGTGCTCATCGAAGCATCAGAGAAAATTAAATTCAGCTTCTACAAAACTTTTACTTTGCAAGTAATGCAAATGCAAGTAAAAATAGGTAAAATCATTAAGAAATGTAAGACGTGCAAGGAACATAAATACGATCGCCATCTGAATAAACCCATGATACAAGCTACTCCCATACCTCAACATCCAGGACATATTTTACACATTGACATTTATTTTACTGACAAACAAATAATACTAACGGCTATTGACAAATTCTCAAAGTACGCACAAATTAAAATTTTACGTTCCAGAGCTGTAGAAGATATTAAGCAGCCACTCAGAGAACTCTTACTTTCATTTGGCGTACCAAAATTAATAGTATTCGATAACGAAAAATCTTTTAATTCCAGTCCAATAACATTTATGCTTGAAAACCAATTCAACATAAAAATATCTAAAGCTCCACCCTATACAAGCTCTGCCAATGGACAAGTTGAACGTTTCTACTCTACTTTAGGTGAGATCATGCGTTGCCTCAAATCTGAAAATGTGCACGAATCTTTTAAAGAACTATTAGACAGATCCGTTTATGAGCATAACAACTCAATACACTCCACTACTAACAAAAAACCGATAGAACTCTTCTTTGGACGAACCGTAACCACTGACCCACAACAAATTGAATTAGAAAGACAGGAAAACATTAAAAGACTTGAAGAACAACAAAACGCTGACCTTAACTACCATAATAAAAACAAGTCACCTCCAAAGAATTATTCTGAAGGAGAAGAGATCTTCGTAAGAATTAATAAAAGAATAGGAAATAAGTTATCGCTAAGGTATAAAAAAAAAATAGTTGCAAAAAACAATAATAATACTATACTAACACATTCAGGAAGAACCATTCACAAAAGCCTTATAAAAAACTAAATTTTTCAACAGAACACTGATACCACTGCGCAAAAGAGAATCCCTTATATCCTGTCCTTTCCTTTGACATAAGAATAAAAACACACTTATCTAAACTTAGAATTAAGAATAACTACGAAACAATTACAGATAAAAAAAAGATAGTATTAGAAAATAACCACATAGAAATCATTATTAATAAAATATCTATGGAAAAAAAATGAACTAACAAACGCAACAAATAGTTTACTTAAAATGTTTAAAGAAAAAGAAAAAAAATAGTAACACAATAATTATGAGAATTAAATAAAAACTAGTTCTAATTAAAGAAAAATCGAAAATATCCCATATATAAACATTAAACAATTATAAGCATTAGAATTTGCCGAAATTAAAATCACATCAAATGATAAAAATTTGATTTATATTTTAAGTTTTCCAACTACTAAGGTAGAAACATGTACCTTGTCAATATTAAAACCAGTAAAAATTAAGAAAGTAATAAATAAAATTAATTTTGAATCAATTATAGAATGTAATGAAGAAATTTATGGGATCTCAAAAAAATGTAAAACATATAACAACTTATCAATTTGTAATAATAATAATATTCAAAACTTGCTATCGTCCCCAACGAACATGTCCCAGAAGTAAAGAAGTAACTCAATACCAACCATTACCGGCAATACTACAACCATCCCACAAACAAACTATTACATTTGTATGCAGAAGACCAGATGGCAGAAGTCATACACGGGGAGACACAGTTTTAACTATCAACAACCCAGCATTAACAACGGTTGGCATTGAAGACATTCCGCATCTAATAACATCAACATTAACTCACGAGGACGTTCGATTTTAAGGGCGAATGAGTTAACGACGAATAAGTTGAAGCCGCATATTCGCCAGAACGATATGTAAACATCCGCTGGACGCAGCTCAATAAAAGTATTTCGTCTGAGTGCTGACACTAATAACGGAACTTACAAAGTATCGGGTGTTTCAACAGGTGCGCTTCAACTTTTCTCCGATAGGGACGCCGAACGACGCCATATTTTTTATTGTTCTTTTGTCATTTGAAAACTTCATTAGTATACATTTCATCATGAAACGCTACACATGTGAACAGCGATTGCAAATCGTGCAAATTTTTTATCAAAATAATCGTTCTGTTGCCGCTACTTTAAGAGCATTACGGCCATTTTACGGTCCATTTAACACTTTTGCTCACGTTTGGCTAGAAGGATTTGTCAACAAGCAAAATATGCGTTACTGGGCAGAAAGCAACCCACACGTGATTCATGAGGCACCGTTGCATCCCGAAAAAGTCACTGTTTGGTGCGGATTACATGCCGGCGGCGTCATTGGGCCAAAGATTGGGTTCAAAGATTGGACTTCGTAAAACGTGCACGCGGTGGTCATGCAAAAGAAATCGAGTTTCATACTTAAATGTATCATATGTATATGTTCAAATTCGTTAACAAAAAAAAAATTAGTTCAAAAGTCGAACAGTTTGTGTTTTATTCAAAAAAAAGTTGAAGTGCTCTTATTGAAAAACCCTGTATAAACGCATAAATCACATACAATGTTTCCATTCGTCGGACGACGACCACACACAACATAAACATCATAAATTCATCTACATTACGAGTGTCTGATACGCTAGCCTTCACTTCTGCTGACATCATCAATAATTCGTCAGGATGACCATAATGACTTTCTTGGGATGCCAACTCCACTTACTATTATAAAAGAACCAATGTATCTAGTTTTAAGTTCAGTTCTAATTTTGAATTCATTAAATAAAGAACATCAGAGCTCTGCTGTGATGAATATTTTTAAAAACTATTAATAATATAAAATAGTTTAATTTGTACAAGAAATTATGTCAATGTGTCATATTTTTGTCGGTCGCGTGTTTGTTTTTCTTGCTGCCTTTATTTTTTGATTTTTTTATTGCATTAATTTAAGCAATTTTTGTATTCGGTCGCGAGTGAATGGAACGTTCTTAATCGTTTCCGTGTGTCGAGAAGATTGGGGGTCAATCCAGCCCCTCGTCTTTGACAAATTGGATTTCGAAACTCCGCAGCTTTCCAGCGGCAGTGGCAGAGTTTCTGCAATTTTTGTTGTTGTTTTCTTTTTGTTGATAAAACAACATACTTTACAGGTGAGTGTAAATTTTTTTTTTCCAGAGACGTGTATTCTTTCTTTTTTATTAAATGTAATATGTTTACTAAAAGGGGGGATCGCGTCTCGATATAATTGTTTATTTTAGATTTGGTACTGTTTGTTTCCTTTTGTTTATTTCAGGTGCAGTTGGAGTAGTGCAGATGCAGACAGGTACAGACGGAGTAGTGTGTATGTGGGCATACGCAACATTCTCCATTTTATATACACGAACTTTTATCGTGCAACCGTATGGGACGAGTAAGCAGAACACCGAAGGGGACTTTCGAGTTTCAATTAAAACCTTCTCTATAGAAAGCCCAACTGTTCCGATCGTACACAGATACATGCTTAGATTTATCCCAAATGTATTTGTATTAGTAATCAACTAAAGAGCACTACCACATCTTACGTTTCTCGCTCTTTGCGACTGCTTATTTTTTGTACACTGTATTCACATTCCAAAAACACAACCACGTTTGGGATTGGTTTACAGCATTAGTATGCATAGAGTTGGGCTTTCTATAGGGATGGTTTTGGTTTCAATACAATTACTAGTACTACTCATACACATATTAGTCGTAGAGAGAGAGAGGGTGATTGAGTTGTTGGGGAAGTGGTATGGCATGGAAATAGAAGTATGCATCAAAATGTTTTTCGCTTTGAAACGCACAGACGCAATATCCGCCATTAATTTCGTTTTATATGGTTCTCTTTTTATTATGTTATATTATGAAAGAGTTATTAACTCTTAGTAAAGCTGGAGTGATTAAAGAAAAACAAGCCAAAAGAAAATGAAATGGTAGCAATAGAAACGTCGCTTGCAATTTGAAATGGCACATGGAGCATTGATAGAGAACTTCGATCACGACTGCTGCACATGTTTATGGTGTATGGTCTCGTACGAGCATCGAAGAAACATGCAGGCCAATTATTCATTATTAAATTTCTTTTGCATGGTTCTCTCATTTCTGTAATTGATCGAAGAGTTATTTACTCTAGTTACTGTTAACATGATTAAGTATAAGATAAGCGAAAAGAAATGAAAATAGTTGCAAGGAAGCTTGCAGGTTGTCATTGTTATCTGCCTCTTTTTTTGTAACTTATAGTAGTATTTTTTTCTGTTAATCGACCAAACACGAGAGCACTGTATCATTTTATGCAATGTTGATAGAACTAGCAGAGCAGAGCACTGATAGAAAATGAACAGAGACTATACTATCACTACTGCTGCGGTAAAGAATTAAGGAGTTACGCAGCTTGTGCTGCACAAAAAAATTGGCAGGCAGTCGGTGTGCACGAAATTGCGGCTACATTTTAAACCGACTTACAGTCTGCTTGCAGGGCGACAATTTGACATTTACATTTTGCTATTTGCATCAAGTTTAAAGTGGCTGCGTTAACTGCGCAGTCGATTTTTCTTTACTGCATTGGCTGGAGAAGTGAATTTTTGACCAACATGCAGCATAAACTGTGCAGCGGCTGAATTTTTGACCGCAGCCTACTACTGTATATGTTTGTTATTGTTTGTTTGTTGTTATTGAAACCACCACCATTGAACCATTGAAATGTTCATAACAATTTATTGTGAGGTGGGTACATTTTAAATATCACTGCACAAACATAGTAATGCAGTAGCGTCGATAGTAGTAGGAGAATTAAGAGCTGTTAAAAAAATATATGCGTGTAATCTTTACGCGCGGTTGGAGTGAAATTCTTTGACGTTGTGGCCAATATTACGATTAAATTAAAAGGCACCAGTCGCTTGAGAAATTGCTTAGTTCCCGAAATTTAAGACCATAATGATCATATTCCAGAATTTCCATAGGAAGATGTAATGTAATGGATAGATAGATTGCAACGGTGACAGGTGGTGGTAAAATCCTTCATTCACCTGCGAGGTATTGACGACCCGGGCACCGCGTTAAGATTCGGCCTTTGCTCGTTGGCAATTGGGTTGGGTTCTTGGTCGCCCATGTCTCGCTCCATTCTTACAAAAAAATCTTCGCGTGCTGAAAACCTAAACAGAAAAATCAAAACAATCTAAACCAAGGAGAAAAAAAAGGAAAGGGTTTCCGGCCTGACCATCCAGACACGGTAAGGACTCCTGCTATGATGCACTGATAGAGTTTTGGCGGCGAGGACGCACCTGCCTGGGGCGCGCCACCCACTTTCTGCACCCACCCTACCTTGGGTCTCCGATGTCCTTGAGACCCCCTTAAAGGGCTAAACCACCCATATACAACCGAAACACACTGAAAACCATTCTGGAGAGAGAGAAGTGTAAATAATGACTCAAGGCATTTCCATTTCGACAATCATATGAGTTCAATTTATTACATTGAAAAAAAATATAACCAACAAAAAAACTCTATGTGCTAAATAGTCACATAGGAAAAAGGAAAGGGTTTCCGGCCTGACCATCCAGACACGGTAAGAAATCCTGCTATGATGCACTGATGGAGTTTTGGCGGCGAGGACGCACCTGCCTGGGGCGCGCCACCCACTTTCTGCACCCACCCTACCTTAGGTCTCCGATGTCCTTGAGACCCTCTTAAAGGGCTAAACCGCCCATATACAACCGAAACAAACTGGAAACCATTCTGGAGAGAGAGAAGTGTAAATAATGACTCAAGGCATTTCCATTTCGACAATCATATTAGTTCAATTTATTACATTGAAAAAAAAATATAACCAACAAAAAAACTCTATGTGCTAAATAGTCACATAGGACTTCATGTATTATAAATCCAGCTAAATTCAGGACTTTAGATCCTGTTATAATTGATACCACATATTCGCAAAAAAAAATTTACAAAAGAAATTATAAAGTAACGTAGCACGTATTATATACTTTTCTCGATAACAAAATTGATATAGATATATATATTGAATACTCTTGGAACATAAGGAACGTATTACCAAATATAATATAGTTATAACTATAATAAAAGGGGATAGTGCCATCCATAATATGCTTTAGCATTTGATTACCGCATAAAAGAGAACAATAAAAAAAAACAATCCATTTAGTACATTTTATTAAATTTAACCCGATAAATACGGTTCCAGATTGTTACTAGTATACTTTCTAGAAAATAATATTCATATTGAAACCAAATCATGGTATTCTTAACAGGATGCCACTTAACCCAAAATAATAGAATAGGCCAAAAAATTTAGACACGGCAAAAAAAAAAATTTGTACAAACAATATATAGAGGGGTGTTTCCACCACTCTTACTTGCAATAAATCCACGACGTCGGCAGCGCTGGCGATGACGAAAATAAGCTGAAACAAATGTTGGTTAAATTCAATGATCGAAAAAAAAAAGAAATGGTATTAACCCTATTCCTTTGGGTTGCACTTGTAGTGCCGTTACGCATTTCCCCACAATAACTGACTTTATATTAAAAGGAAAGATTTTTTTTTTCAAATTATTTAAAGAGATAACATCGCGGACCGGTTGGGCCGACAAGGTTACCGACTATAAGTAGTGATATGGGGTTCATACTCCCCTTTTTTTTCTTGTATAAAACGCATTAATATTAAAGGCAAAGGATTTAAAAAAAAAATACAATAAAAAAAATTTAACTGAACAGCCGGGTTTTCTCTCAGTGTGCGTTGTAGACTAAGTCGTCGACTGGATGCTCGTGTTCCGGTACTTTAAAATCCGTTTGTCTCCTTTCCGTTAGATTTACATGGGGTAGTCGCCGAAGCCGGGAAGATTCGGTGAAAGAGGCGACGATCCACGTTTGACCCAAGCCACTTCAATTAGAACTGGTGTGATTTCATCCAATTCTCGATAGAAAATCACATTAAACCACAAGGGACAGGGCACGATAGCGACAGCGAAATCAATGCTTAGTACTGCAGAGGCAGCCAGACGAAATAACCAAACTAAAAACTCTCGTTAATTTTGAATAATTGCAATCACATAAGGATTAATGGTTGTGATTAACAATATTCTATTGAATTCTATGCACTTTATCCTTAGTTTTTTTTCCATTTATTTAGGACAAATGTCGGGTGTGATCGAAATTTATAAAAAAAAATTGGTTGCGTTACTCGGGTTTTCACTGAACTCCTCATGTTTGTACGCTATACGTAAAGGCGGCCATTGCTCCTTTTCCCCTTTTTTTCATTAACACTCACGGTTTGCAGAACCCGATTTTCTTCAAGGGGTCCTTTATTTAGTAACCTTTCTCCCCCTTTTTTCCCAACATTAGAATTTTTATCATATTCTTTTATTTTCTTAGGGGGTTGGAGAAAAATTTAAAACAAACAAAAAAAAAAGCACCACACAAAGAGCACAACTTCAGCAAACGCGTTTTATCTTCTCGTCGACAGAAAGTACAGCTGCCGTTTCTACTAATAACAAAACAAAAAGACCGCAAAATGGTAGTCGACTGACTCGGCTGACTCCCAAATTCCAAGTGTCGATTTATTTTTCTGTGGTCGCATAAGTCAACCAACGCAACAAGTGCAACCGGTCAGGTTGTTGTTGTTTCTTTCTTTAAATTTTTCGTTCTTTCTTATGTGCTCTATTGGAATTTTAGGGTAAAGCGGTAGCATCGCTTGTGCCTGTATGGGAAATTACGTTCATCACATAACAAGCCAAAAGGTGTCGAACTGCAATCGGCCGTAAGTATCGTATGATAATACGGTGCAATTCCAGTCCAATTCTCTTCTGGGTGTATGGATGAAACGCAAAAGCACGCTTGTCGACGTGGCAGAATAGCACTCGAACATTCTAGAGAAATTGTCATGCGATGGAAAATTCCCTTCGCAGTGACAAAATTTAAACGCAGTTTGAGGCTTAAATTGTACCAAGACATGGATGATGAAATATATCAATAGTTTTTCCTACACATTTATGCCGAATTCTCTTTCATGCGGTTAAGGCCAACTGAGAGCAAAATTAATCTGGTTAGGTTAGGCGAAACCCCCAAAATCTCTGTTCTCCCCAGAAGGAATACCGGAGGACAATATAACTATACTAATATTACACGACCCGAGTATTGAATATCGAAAGTTAATATCGAAAGTTTGAACTCCAACGATAGGATACCAAAGAACAAGGTAAAGACTTATCGATACGATTGTATTCACAAGTGCGATACTTGGACAATCAAAGCAAAAATATATATAAAAAAAATTTAAAATAAACAAGCGATAACCCTCCGAAGGCAGGGTAATAATTCAATATCGACCGCTCCGAAACTCAAACTCCACATTACGGTTGTTTAAATATGTAATTCAATTGGGAAAAGAAAACAATTTCCGATTCCAAATCAAGCGATGAACCCCCAAAAAATGTAAGGATAATACTAGTAACGTTCAAAAAAAAAAAAAAAGAAAGCTTGAGAAATTGCTTTGTTCCCGAAATTCCAGACAATAATGATCTAATTCCAGAATTTCCATAGGAAAAAGTCTTTTAGTCGCATTTTACCCCTACACACCGAATTTCATGCAAATCGCTTGAGAAATGGCTTTGTTCCCGAAATTCCAATCCATAATGATCATATTCCAGAATTTTCATAGGAAGAAGTCTTATAGTCGCATTTTACCCCTATATACCGAATTTCATGCAAATCGCTTGAGAAATTGCTTTGTTCCCCAAATTCCTGAAAATAATGATTATGTTCCAGAATTTCCATAGCAAGATGTCTTATAATCGCATCTTAGTCCTACATTCCGAGTTTCATGCAAATCGCTTGAGAAATTGCTTTGTTCCAGAAATTCCAGACCATAATGATCATATTCCAGAGTTTTAATAGGATAGAATAGAATAGAGAGTATAGAATGCCACCTCTCCTTAAATTCAACCGCAATACTCGTGGCGCTCTAAATGCTCATCAGTTTACCCTTAAGCCAATCTTCGGACGTACAGTTAAATTCAGGGATTCGTTCTTCAGCCGTACAACACGTATGTGGAATGCTCTGCCAAGCTCTGTCTTCCCACATCACTATATGATCCACAGGCATTCAAAACACAAGCTCATAGACATCTCCTCTTTTCTCCTCCTCTTCCTTAACGCCTACGCTGTGCCAAGCATATAGCCCAGCATTATAAGGGTGCGAACCCCTTGAAGCGTGCGCGAATTATAAAAAAAAAAAAACATCCAATGTGGATGTGTAGGTCCATTTCAAAAAATTGCCTGTGATTTACTAGACTTTGGTGGTAAATCTTACTTGATTATAGTAGATTATTTATCCAAATGGTTGGAAATTAAACCATTATCAAAAAAACTGGAAACAGTGTAGTAGAGGCACTAAAAACTGTTTTTACTACTAATGGAATTCCAGAAATTGTTGTTTCAGATAACCAACCGTTTAACTCATTCGAAATGAAAAGTTTTGCGAATAATTGGAATTTCAATTTTAGTTACTCAAGTGCTTTTTATGCTCGCTCAAATGGATTAGCGGAAAAGGGAGTTAATAAAGCAAAACAGATTCTTCGGAAGACAAAAAAAACATGATACTGATATTAGCACCGCCGTTTTAGAATATAGGTCGACACCTTTAACGAGTTTAGGTTATTCTCCATCTGAAATTTTAATGAGTAGGATCCTGAGGGCAAAACTGCCCATAAGTGTTGAAGCATTACAACCTAAATTAGTTCCGAACATTCATAAAAAAGTAAGTGATCATCAAATGCAAAACTCTCAGACTCACGACAAAGGAAGAAAAAGAAGTGGAGTTCTCTTTAAAATAGGTGATAACGTAGTATATAAAAACGGAACTACATGGAAACCTGCAAAGGTTGTAGACAAACACTTCGCGCCGCGGTCTTATAAATAGAAAATGAAAATGGAAGGCAAATACGTAGAAATACCGAAGGACCTTAGAAGGTCCCGCCATTCTCCACAAATTCACGATCGAACCTTTCCTCCCATTATTGCAGATCAGTCAGAAACGATTTCAAATAAGAATATTATCAATTCTGATAGTATAAATAACACTCCAGAAATCCAGGAAACTACAAAAACACCTAATGCGATTTCAAAAAATCGATCCGGCTATATAACACGCTACGGAAGAGAAATTAAAAAACCAAACATTTTTTGTTCGAGCAAACCATAATCTTAAACTTGTTTAAATGGGAGTTGTAAATTATATATTAAATATATATGTCTAGATAGATAAGGGGAGATGTTGTATATTATATATTCAATATATATTATATACTATATGAATTAGTAATATTAATATTGTAAGAACAAATAATATTAGCATTGAATTGAAATAATAGAAATGAAATAAAAGATTGTAATATTTGAAGTCCCGGGCCACACGGATGTTGAAGGGAACTGCAGGGCGGACGAGTTAGCTTCACGTGGTACGACTCTCCAGCTGCTACCGGAAAGGGCGGAGGTAGGGAGTGACCTGAATCGCGACACTGAACTTTGAGCTTCGGAAAGAAACAAAAACAAATGTAAGGTGGGAAAACACCGACACTTGCAATATTTCAAGACAGGTCTGGCCGAAACTGGACTTGAAGAGTTCAACTGCGCTTACTTCCCTACAGAGACGTGAACTAAGAACGGTTGTAGGGATAATGACAGGACTGCCTTCTAGGGAAACACGCGAGAAGGATGGGTGTCGAATATAATGACTTCTGCAGAAGCTGCATGGACGAGGAGGAAGAGGAGACTATAGAACAACTTCTCTGCTCATATGCGGCACTAATGCACAGGAGGCACAAGTACATAGGGAAGCGGTTAATGAATAACCTATCAGATCTCGAAAACGGCAAAGTGCGTGATATACTTCGATTCATTAAGAGCTCTGATTGGATCTTCTGAAAAGGGAAAAGGTATAAAATTCTGTGGTAACACAAGGGACCGCGAATGGTCTAAGTGAGCATTAGCTGCCACCGCAACCTAACCTAACCTAACCTATACCCCGATTAGAGAATTTACACGAAAAATTTTAATATTTATTGGTGGTTTTTTATTAATTTACTATTACTAAAAAAACTAATTACGGACAGTAAAAAAGGCAACTAAATGACTGGCTGGATGACTTTTTTAGTTATATACGAAAAACATACGGAAAATTCCGAAATTTCGTAATTGCAGTCAAATGTCAATTTATGAATTAAAAAAGACCTGGATGAATTTTTAGTGATATATTGAAAACAGGGAAATCCTGAAAATTCTCAATTATTGTCAATAGTCAATTTATGAATGAAAACAGGAAAACCCCAAAACCATTTAATTACAGGCATTCACTCGATTTTAATACTTTGCGCTGGCGGCATTTAAATAGCAAAGTAACAGCTCGTAAAAAAAGTTTTCAGCTCTAAACCCAGCTAGTTTAAAGAAAATCATAGGTTTCAGTTAGTTTTTGAATTTTAATTTAAATTTTAAATATAACTATATCTAAGTTTTTACCTATACAAGTTTTTAACAATTTACCATTACATAATATATAATGGCTTTGTCGCGCAAGCGTAGTGAAATGTGGCTACATTTTAATGAAATTGATGGTAATAAAGCCAGATGTGACCTGTGTAAAAGTGAGCTATCCTATTAAGGGGGAGCCACTACAAACTTAAAAAATAACACCTCACCAGGAGGCATCCTACAGTTACGGCGGTATTATCCAACGCTTCCAAAACGCTGGCAAGTGAAGCATAGTAGCAGCAATGACAATTACAAGACGAGTTAAGCGAGAGAACAGCAACCGTAACCCATCCGACTTCGTCAATAAATTATTTGGATGCAAATGTTCCATCATCTTCTGGGCTCCAGCAACGAACTGAGGAAAATCCGGGTCCATTTCAAGAAAATGTAATGAAAATCACATCAGGTACACAAGCACCCAATCAAAGGCTAGAGCAAACAACCTTAAATAGTTTTATTTTAAAACCAGCATCTGTTATCTATCTATAAGGTAAAATTCCAGTTTTTATTAACAAAATTTATTTTAAAAAATATATTTTAAATTATAGCTATAGTATTTAAATTATAAAATAAATTTAAATAAACATACATCAAATTAATATAAAACAAAACTTGGTTGTATACAATGTTTTTCGTTTCACCTTTTTCACCTTCAAGAGCAATAATAAATAAATTCTTAGGTCAACCCAACCCAGAGCAAGCAAAATAAAGTTTCCTTGGAAAAAACATGGCGATCTCAAATGTATACTCCGAAGTACTTAATAAACTTTCCGACTTATTGATCGTAATCGAAAACGCAAGTTTTACTGGAAACTGTTATCTCCTAAATTTAAAATGTAGATCCGTCGAAATGAGTGTATCTTATATTCAGTGACTACGCTTATTAACATGGCAAGTATTTGATTGTTTATTTGGTGGGTGTCTCCATTTATAGTAGCAAGAATGGCCCCTTCTCGCAACAGGTTCAAAATGTGATAGTTTTAAGAAACAGCCGGATAAATAGAATTTATTAGTTCTGCGGCAGATTTCAAAAATCGATGTCAAACTTAATCTATATATATAAAATAGAGAATTTATTTGTATATTTGTATATTTGTGCATAACTAGCTCTGGAACGCCTTGACCAATTTCAACCAAACTTGGTATACATATTAGTTACTATGTGAAATCAAATATAGGTGGTGGGGGGTAGCAGCATTTTTGGCTGTGGGAGGCGTGGCAGGCGATTTTAGTGTCGGACCCGCAGTTTTTGGTATCGCCGAGACGAATAGTGCTGGTAGTACACTCCTATGGATGAGTTATATTCCCGCAGGGGGGTGGGTGACCAATATTAAAGTAGATTCTATGGTCGCTGAGTTGAATGCTGATGGTAAGACAGCTCTAGGAGCATGGGGTCGATAACGGAGGGGGAGGGGGTGACCGATATTAGTGTCGATTCTATGGTTTTCGGGGTCGCTGATTTTAGATATATAGAAGATAGAAGATTCCCTGTAATGCGTAAAAGCGTTAATCCCACAAAAGACATATGAGAGTGATTTCATCATATAAAGAAGCAACCTCTATCGAGTCATTCGAAGAAAAAACAAACATATCATTAAATAATATAAAAAAAAATTCACGCTAAAAATTTGAGGTTTATGACTATTTTAATAGAACATCGAATGCTGAGCGTGGTTCTTTTCCTTTTGTTTTTTTTATCCAGATTTCCATTAAAAACATTTCAGCATTTTTAATTTGTTTTTTTAACAGTTCTAGTTGCTTCAGACCTACCACCTGATTTATTTTCTACCTTTTAGAGGGCTAGTTATGCTTCAATAAAAGCGTTTTAAAAAGAAAAATTATAATAATATTTTATTTCATACTTTTTAGTTTTCAATGAAATATGTACATATATATAATTTCAATAATATGAAGATGGGATAACAATATGGAGACCCCCACAAGGCCCCTTAAATACCACCAAAAGAACCTTAAAAGACTCTCAAAAGATAGAGAGACCTCATAAAGACTTCCTAAAGACCCCCTCGAAAGAACCTAAAGACCCCCTCCAGACTTCACTCACGACCCTCTCAAAACTCTCTCCAGCCCTCCTCAAGACCACTTATACACACTACTAAAGACCACCCAAGACCCCCTTAAGATCACCTAAAGACCCTCCTAAAACAACCTCAATCCAAAATCAACCCAAGAACCCATAAAAAACTCTCCTCAAGATCTCCTTAAAACCTCCTCAAGACACAACTAAAGAAACTATTAAAATCTCTCAAGGAGCTCGCAAACCCACCTCAAGACCACCTCAAAGCCCTCTAAGGACATCTTCAAGACTTTTTTAGAACCTCCTTAAAAGCTCCACTCAATATTCCTTCAACACCCTACTCAAGACCCCTTAAGGCCATCTCAAGATCTCCTTAAAATCCCCTCAAGATCCCACTTAAGACCCTGTTAAAACCACCACAAGATCCTTTCGAGAACACCTCATACCTCCTCAACATCCCCCTCAAGACGCATTAAGAACACTCCTCAAGACCAGCCCCCGAAAGGTCTTCCACAAAAACGCGTACGAGAGTTTTAACTCACAGCATTATAATGAAAAAAGCGTGACAGAATGACATATAAACCGACAGATAGACAGACACAGGCACCATTTTCATGTATCCATTTTCACTCTGGTACAAATACAAATAATAACTAACAAACTGCGATAAAGTATATATATTTATACCTCATCAACAGTTTCGGGAAGGTTTCATTCTCTTTCTATTCGAACCATCTAGCAAATACCAGAACATAGTCGTATAATCAATATATATAAAAGTGAAAATTTCTGTGTATTTATGTATGTTCCGTATTGACTGCGAAACTCATCAACTGATCGCGTTCAAACTTTGCGTAGGGGTGCTGTACCATAATCAGCACTTAATAAGAATATTTGAAAGTGGTCAACTTCTGGGTCAAGGTGTTACCTTACGAATTGTTTTCACAAATTATGAATTTTTAAGAACGATAGCGTTCTGAAATTTCGCACAACGGTTTGGTATTTAACTAAAACAAGAACAGCCATATCTTGGAAGGAGTGGACACTATGGTCTATATTAACTTCGCGTGCCCGTGGCTGGCTGGTTGGCTGGCTGGTTGGGTGGCTGACTGGTCAGATCTTGTGATTAGTTTTTAACCCACTTCCCAAAGTCCGATTTTATTGAAATTTTGCACACATTTATATTTCCGGTGACAATACTTTTTGTTAAAATTTGAGGCACCTCGGGCCTCGAGATCGGGGGACTCCCGTACAAATTTTTTAAAAAATTTACCCGAATTCTTCAAGATTTATACGCATGAGTATATCCGATCGACAACACTTTTTGTTAAAATTTTGAAGCGATTGGGTCCGGGTTCGGGGTGCACCGGTACAAATTTTTTACAAAATTTACCCGATTTTCTACAAATTTTATGCGCATGTGTATTTCCGATGGACAACACTTTTTATAAAAATTTGGAATTGATTGGGCCATGGAGTCGGGGGGCACCCATTTCATGCCATCTCTACAATACAATAGTCCATCGGAGATGAGAAAAATTTTTACGTTTTTTAGAGGCGCCGGGGATCAAACCAAAAGTGGCAACCAATGGTTCTAACTACTGCACCACCGAAACTGACATATATTGTTATGAAATTCGGGGTATATTTAGAGTTTGATATGAATTTTACAAACCATTTTTTTCGAAGAGTTGCACTATAGTTAACTTAGTGTTCTCTTTGTACTCACTTTGAGGATCAACTACTGGTAAAATTCCATCTCATAACTAACTACTGATGTGAAATACTATGGTTTTTATACTTAATCATCTGCCTTACAGAGATTTTTATACTTAATATACAGACTCAGATAGCAGATTTCAGAACCTTCTTACACAATTTCCATGTGCGGTATACATAATGTGCAATAATTGTAATTCATAATGTACAACACCTAAAAGCGTATCTAAGTTCATAATATATTAGTTTACAAATCATTTTCGTGACAATCTGAAAAACTACTATTATGTAAAAATACTGTGTTCCATTCCCATGTGTCTCTCCCTACCCTCTACCCAAAATTTAATGGTGGGTTTGAAAACATTTAGAGGACTTAGATACATACCGATTGTTATATTTATTAAAATATAATTGAGCAATTATGCTTTAACTAACTGAGAACACATCAAAAATGGCGAAATTTTATTTTACCATTTTATCATTAACTATTTACATATTTGCCTTTTTTATCGGAGCACCAAACAAACACATAAATATAAAACAAATCCGACCATAAGTACAAATTTTCGTAAATATATCGACTCCAGCGCTACCTACTGAGTCCACACATGGTGTGAATATGGCTTCGATACGTCCAGTGGTTTAGTTGTGATGACGCGATATAAGAAGCGTCATATCCATATAGACAAACAAACAGACAACGACAATTATATTATTAGGCGGTTGTTGATTTGAAATAAAGTATAAGTGCATAAGTCTGTCGCGCTGAATATTATTATTATTATTTTAAGTAAAGCCCGAAAATTCTTTGCACTGACTTGCATCAAAAGCATTACGCTTTACAAAATAGTCAACCTACAAATTTTAAAGTTTTCTAATTTATCTTTTATTCCAAAATTTTACACAGCTGTGGTGAACCACAGCTAATAGGTTATTTCAAACGTTCAAAGATAACTAACTCCCCATGTTATGTAATAAGTGCAGATTCTGTCAATAACCTGACAGAAACAATCCTAAGTATTGTACTTACCTTTGGCAATTTTATATTTTATTTCATGCGTTTTTAGAAAAATTCAAATTTTTTTTCTTCAAAATATTGAAACTATTTTACTTAATTTTAAATTGCACCAATGTGCGAGGAATCGAGAATGACTTTAATTCACAACTGTTTAGTATGCGTTTTCATTATATTCTTTTAATATACACAAGTGTGTATATTACACGCATAACACACAAGTATGTGCTATTCACCGACGGCACGCATTTTGCGTTAAATAACTAAAAATCTTTCGAGCAACGCAAAGATTTTTAGATCCGGTATTCTTGAAGCACTGTTGCGGTCCCTCTATAAACATAATTTCTTGTATATTTATATACTCAAGAAGTATCGTGAAGGTTTATCGGAAGTCTAGCGAAAAATTCAATTCGTCATAATCTGCGGTAAGCAACTGGTGTAGGTCACGTTTTATGACGCGGGGTTAAATATTTATCCTCACAAATTATAAACAATAACGAACAAAAACTTTTGAGAAATGTGGTGCACTCAACCAACGCTAAAGCTTATATGGAGATCATCGAAGTCAGCAATCCAGATCTTCCGACATCAAGTGGGAAGATCGTGAAACAAGAGGAGGCTAAGGGTAGCTTTAGATTATTAACTATGGTTATCAACAAGGATTCCCTGGCTCCTCTTGCAAAGACTAAGGGAGTTATCAACTTCGGTTTCGGATCGATAACTCTCAAGGTCTATAAGGCAGACGATGTCAACAAGGTTAAAGAAGCATACCATTCCGATAACGGTGGTTTCGACTGCCCTGAAGATATCGGGCTTGCCCTAGATGCCGATAGTCGGTCCAGCGATACCAGAGAGAGGTATCGATGATGGGCAACCTTTTTGCCGTGGATTCTGACCAGGAAAACTTGTCGGACACCATGGAAGAAAGCGCTGTCAACAAGACGGTGGTAGAGTTGAAGGGAACGAGATGAAATGTGCCGGCGGATCCTCGGAGACGGAGTTAGCATAAAATCTAATGGCGAAGGAAAGTAGAAAGATGTTAAACATAATTCAGATAAACCTTCACCATACCAAAACTGCTTCAGCAGCTCTTCTACTTAGATTAGCAAAAACGGGGGAAGATCTCGTCCTAATCCAAGAGCCATGGATAAATGGAGCTAAGATCTGTGGGCTCGGACTTAAAGGGTATAAAGTCCTATACTCTAGTAAGTCATAGAAGATTAGATCTTGTATTCTAGGTAAAACTAACCTGAATATATTCCTTT
This sequence comes from Nephrocerus scutellatus, assembly GCA_947095585.1. NCBI lineage: Eukaryota > Metazoa > Arthropoda > Insecta > Diptera > Pipunculidae > Nephrocerus > Nephrocerus scutellatus. The sequence goes on from OX352764.1 coordinate 50,814,472, forward strand.
TATCACAATATAGTGACGGCGACATTACTGCGGCCAGCATTGAAGTCGAAAACGAAAAATTATGGCTGGTTTCTGCATACAAGGACCGGGAAAAGCAGACTCCGCCAAGGATACTGTAGGAGCTCATCTCTGATGCAAAGAAAAGGAAAATTGGAGCGATCCTAAGATGCGATGCAAATGCTCATCACACAGTATTGGGCAGCACCGACGTAAATGAGAGAGGGGAGTCATTTTTTGAATACTTCCTAAATACAAACCTTGTTTTATGTAATATTGGGCAAGAGCCCACTTTCATAACAAAGAAGAGGCGAAGAGTTCTCGATGTAACTCTCGTATGTGACTTTATAGCGTATAAGATAAGAGAATGGAAGGTTGCAAAAGAACACTTATTCTCAGACCATCGCTATTTAATCTTCAAGTTAGACATCAAACCTGCACTTCGTGAGTCCTTTATAAATAAGAAAAGGGCAAACTGGGGTATCTATAGGGAGATGCTAGAGAAGTAACTACCTGTGGCTCCAAAGCCACCGGTCACTATAGAGGAGATAGATACCATGGTAGATAATGTAACATAACAGGTGTCATGAATCGCTCCTTTGATGCTGCCTGCCCTATGATAAAACCAAGGGGCAAAAATGCCAAGTTGGTGGTCCGCAGAGTTAGGGACCTTTCAGAAGGCAAACAGGAAAGCATTTAATAAAGCCAAAAGAACGGGAGTGGCTCTGGAATGGGATTCCTACAAGGAACATCTCAGAAATTATAAGAGGAAACTAAGAAAGGCACCGAGGAAGTCTTGGAGGTTCTTGTTTGACAAAATGGAAGAGCCTCAGAGACCTCTCGCCTACGAAAGATTCTCTCTATGACAAAAACCCATCCAAGTTATTTAATAAAACCAGATGGTTCATGAACGACCTCAAGTGAGGAATGGTTATAACTGATCATTGAGACTCACATACCCAAGGTAACATCTGGAATCTCACTTGGTTCAAACGAAAGGGATCGCGAACAAAACGTGAATCCAGTGGGCGATAAGCGGTTTCAAACCCTTTTAATCGGCTGGCCCAGATGGGATAATCCCTGCGGAAAGTATGAATAACTCGGAGATAAATCCCATGGTTAGAGGAAATTTTTACAGGTTGCATAAAGCTGACATACATTCCTATGGCTTGGAAGGAAGTCAAGGTAGTTTTTTTACCAAAGGCGGGAAAAAGTTCACATGGCTACCCAAAAGACCTAAGGCCTATAACTCTATCATCCTCTCTTCTGAAAACTCTGGAAAGAATGATAGATGTTCATTTAAGGGGTAAGGTAAAACCTAGCGGTTGGGCAAAATACCAACATGCTTACTGCAAGGGGAAGTCTGTGGACACAGCCTTACACACCTTAGAAATCAATATATTCCCAGGAGTATACACTTGAAGCATTCTTGGACATCGAGGGTGCGTTCAATAATGTTAACACAGAACCAATCTGTAAAGGACTGTCAGACCTAGAGGTGGACTACCCTATAAGCAGACTAGATTCTATGTGCTTCTAGGCAGGATTATTAGTGCGGAGGCAGTTAGAGGAACATCGCAAGGAGTTGTATTATCCCCTCTTCTCTGGAATATAGTAATCAACGAAATACTATTGAAACTGGAAGGAGAGGGGATAAAAGTATTAGCGTATGCTGATGATGTAGCGTTAGCTGTCTCAGGGAAATACCTCAGAATGATTAAGGAGGTTATGCAAAACGCCCTCTTAATCGTTAAAGAATGGGCAAATAAAAGCGTTTTGGGCGTCAACCCGAATAAGACAGAGCTTGTCCTTTTCACCAGGAATCATAAACCCCAACAGTTGATCTGCCAACACTAAATGGTACCTCCTTAGTTTTTTCTGATAAAGAAAGATTTTTTGAGACAATCTTGGACAGGAAACTGGGCTGGAAATCTAATATAATAGAACGAGTAAATGAAGCAAATACTGCTTTATACTCATGAAAGAACGCCATTGGTAAAAAATGGGGTTTGAAAACAAAGCTGGTACACTGGCTCTACACTTCGGTAGTGAGACCAATACTACTACGGGGTAAGCGTATGGTGGACAGCTATGGAAAAAACCACATATAAAAATATATTGGGGAAGGTATAAAGAGCTGTGACAAGCTGAAAAGAAGCATATCTGTCCGTCTACCTGATCGCTGCAGCGTATACCAGGCTGAGGTGATAGCGATTGAAGAGGTTATGAGTTGGCTGAAGCATAATGTACTATCTCCAAAGAAGATTCTCATTTATGTGGACAGTCAGGTGGCCATAAAATTGTTGGAGGCGGCCTCTTTGAAATCTAAGGTGGCCTTGAGCTGTCACTCCTCTCTTAACGAGATGAGTGAGAAGTTCAATATAAGGATCATATGGGTCCCGGGCCACACAGATGTTGAGGGGAACTGCAGGGCGGACGAGTTAGCTAGACGTGGTACGACTCTCCAGCTGCTACCGGAAAGGGCAAAGGTAGAGAGTCCTATCGCGACACTGAAATTTGAGCTTCGGAAAGAGGCAGAAACAATAGCAAATGTAAGGTGGGAAAACACCGACACTTGCAAACCTGTCTAGCCGAAGCTGGACTTGAAGCGCTCAGCTGCGCTTATTTCCTTACAAAGACGTGAACTAAGAACGGTTGTAGGGATAATGACAGGACACACGCGAGAAGGATGGGTGTCGAATATAATGACTTCTGCAGAAGCTGCATGGACGAGGAGGAAGAGGAGACTATAGAACAACTTCTCTGCTCATATGCGGCACTAATGCACAGGAGGCACAAGTACATAGGGAAGCGGTTAATGAATAACCTATCAGATCTCGAAAACGGAAAAGTGCGTGATATACTTCGATTCATTAAGAGCTCTGAATGGATCATCTGAAAAGGGGAAAGGTAAAAGATCCTGTGGTAACACAAAGGTCCGCGAATGGTCTAAGTGAGCATTAGCTGCCACCGCAACCTAACCTAGACTGCCGCAGTGGGTTTTGGCAAATCAAAGTCAGCGATCGAACAGAGGTAGAGAGTCCTATCGCGACACTGAAATTTGAGCTTCGGAAAGAGGCAGAAACAATAGCAAATGTAAGGTGGGAAAACACCGACACTTGCAAACCTGTCTAGCCGAAGCTGGACTTGAAGCGCTCAGCTGCGCTTATTTCCTTACAAAGACGTGAACTAAGAACGGTTGTAGGGATAATGACAGGACACACGCGAGAAGGATGGGTGTCGAATATAATGACTTCTGCAGAAGCTGCATGGACGAGGAGGAAGAGGAGACTATAGAACAACTTCTCTGCTCATATGCGGCACTAATGCACAGGAGGCACAAGTACATAGGGAAGCGGTTAATGAATAACCTATCAGATCTCGAAAACGGAAAAGTGCGTGATATACTTCGATTCATTAAGAGCTCTGAATGGATCATCTGAAAAGGGGAAAGGTAAAAGATCCTGTGGTAACACAAAGGTCCGCGAATGGTCTAAGTGAGCATTAGCTGCCACCGCAACCTAACCTAGACTGCCGCAGTGGGTTTTGGCAAATCAAAGTCAGCAATCGAACAGCAAAATATTTAACATTCGCTACACCTTGAGTCCGTTACTGTTGTTTAAGAATGTCCTTTGGCATATCACCGGTTCCTGAAATATTTTGTGAACTCATTGGAATAGTGCTAAAAGGTCGGAAAGACATTAACACAACTCAAAATACAAACGGAAGAAGTCTTCAAAAGACTTCAGGATGCACGCTTAACACTGAATCCAGAAAAATGTGAATTAAACAAGACATGTATTAAATTCTTGGGGAATGTTTTCACTAAGGGAGGTTTATTACCGTATCTATAAAAAAAAGTCTACAATCTACAACTAGAAAAAAAACCAACCGACAAGAAGCGACTATAGCGAATATTTGGAATGGTAACGTACTAAAGTAAATTTATTCCTAATCTCTCTATCGTTACAGATCTACCTCGGCAGTTGCTTAAAAAAACAGCTCGTGGTTCTATGGTGCTATTAATGATGGAGCATTCAATAAACTTTTGTCCATGTTTTCGACCCCTCCGTTATTGAAATATTTCGATGTTAACAAAGAGGTCAAATTGTTAGTCGATGCCAGCTCAACAGCCGTGAGTGCTATCTTACTACAAGACGAAAAACCAGTGGCATACGCAGCAAGATCATTAACGGAGGCACAGAGAAATTATCATCAAATTTAAAAAAACAACCCATAAAAATTAAAATTTTTCATCTAAATTCTCTAATCGCAGAAATTGATATGGGAGCCCCTCGATCCTGGGCCATTTTATTTTTATTGTAGGAGAAAATCATCGAAACAGACATTTGACATCAGATGTTAAAATTGAAAATGCTCAGATCATTTTATTCTGAGCACGTAGAGCACGCTCATACTCTGAGCAAATAAGAAACACGAGCAATTATCTTGAGAACTCTTTGACTGCTCTGAACTAATTTATGAAAACGCGAAATGACAGAATATTGTGAAAACTTGTTGTTCTATCTGTAAGTTGATATCGACAACAAAAAAAACGACATCAATAAAAATACAATTCAGTAAATAAAAAAATGTAAGTTGAATTAAGCATAAAACATTTATGTCTCGTTTCATTTGCTGGGTTCATTTGTGCGTGAGCTAAGATTTCTCTCTCTCTCTCCACCACCAAAACCATGCAGCGCAGCCGACTGCGCAGCACACACCGCACACAGTCCATAAAGGGCGACGAATATCTGATGCCAGTATAAATATTTAAAAAATGTATAAGGGCCTTGCGGCCGAACCCGGGACCCGATCACTACCAAATTTTCGAAAAAGTATTGTTTATTGGGTATACACATGTGTGTAAAATTGAAATTTGAAGAAAATCGGGCAAATTTTTTAAAATTTTTGTTTGGGAGCCCCCCGACCCCGCTGCCCGAGGGGCCACAAAATTTAATAGAAAGTTTTGTCTCCGGAAATACACATGTGTGCAAAATTTCAATAAAATCGGGCCATGGGAAGTGGGTTAAAAATTGATCGCAAGAATCCACGACAGACCGACGACCGACCGACGACCCACGGGCAAGTGAAGTTAATATAGAGAATTTAAAAAGAAGCTTACGCCATTCAGTTCGCATGTGAAAAATTCCATACGTATATTTATGGTCGAGACGTTGTCATTGTAACCGATCATAAACCATTAAAAACTATATTCAAAAACCCCATTGCGAACTCACAGTTTACTTAACGTTCAACAATACGCACCTAAATACAAATATTTTACAAAATTTACCCGATTTTCTTCAAATTTTATATACATGTGTATCTACAATGGACAAAACTTGTTGTAAAAAATTTGGAGACGCCGGGCCCCGGGGTCGTGGGGCCCCATACAAATTATTTCAAAAAATTAACCCGATTTTCTTCAAATTTTAGATACATGTGTATCTCCGATGGACACCACTTTTTTTAAAAATTTTGGAGACCCCGGGCCCCTGGGTCGTGGGCCGCCATACTAAATTATTAAAAAAATTAACCCGATTTTCTTCAAATTTTATCATGTGTATCCCCAATTGTAATGTTTTTCGGTCGATTACGTAATAGCTTTGGCCTAATTGCGCCACCCCCATAGAAGGGGCGTGGCCATGAGGGAAATCAAGATGTCCAGCGATGAGTGAAGTTACCGCTGAAATCCAGGTCGAGCTGCCTATCGTTCTAGCACGCAATAGGATACCTTCGCCAGGTCGTCATATTTGGCGTGGGTCCTTGATTGGGCGGACCGCTCGTATTTTCCCGACCTACATGTACAAAATAAATTGTGCGTGCTATTTGAAAGGAAAAAAAATAACGAGAAGAAAAAAAATAAACCGGAAGTGCTGCCCCAATGGATTATGCCCATTATATAATTAAATATACTGAAAAGTATTGCCAACGGGCATAAACGATTTAATTAAGTTAGTTTATAAAAAAAATTATTGCCAACGGGCATAATCGATTTAATTATGAATATAAAATATTGACAACGGGCATAATTGAGCTTAAGTTGCGTTCATAAGAATATTGCATACGGGCATAAGGATTTAAATAAGTATGTAGAAAAGTATTGCCAACGGGCATGATTTAATTTAAGTTATTTCTCATATACATATAACTCGTTAATACTCGTAAAGACTACTCGACAATACTCTAAAGAACTACTCGTCAATCCGGTGGGGGTTTTTTCCTTCCTTTGGTATTAGATGATATACGTCGAAATTTACTTCGCTTGGAAATCAAGGCCGGGGTGTATCGTCAGGTTCATCTTCTTTTTCGACGGGTTGAATGACGACTTTCATTGAACCCTTACTCCCTTACTCACTCAGTGAGTCTTTCGCTCCTGATTCCAAAAGCAAAAAACAAGAGTAGTCTCAAACTTCGATTTAACGTAGCCACCTTTCTTTTGGGTACCATTAACCAACATAGATATTAGGGATTTCAACAATTCAGGTGTAGTTTTTTTTGTTTTGTTTTTAGGAATAACTTTAGCCAAATGATTACAGATTTTGGGCAGCTCTCTGTTTTACCTCATTGCTATTGTGATTCATTGCACAACCACATGTTGTGCAAAATGAAAAAAATGCGTTTAAATATTGGTTCTGCTCGAACAATTTGATTTTATTTTCCGACAGCCAGAACTTAAATGCTGGGACCCGCACAACTTAATTCAGATTTTTTTATTTTTCTTTATTACAGATAATACTTTTGTAATGAAATTAAATTCGAGCGATTAAATTTGACCGGCGGCAGCGCAGCCAGCCTGCCAAAGAAAAGGAACGGCGAAACAAGTTTCGCCTTCGACTGCCAGTAACTTGAATTAGACATACCCAAAACCTTCTCTATAGAAAGCCCAACTGCGTACTAATGCTGTAAACCAATCCCAAACGTTTTTGGAATGTGAATACAGTGTACAAAAAATAAGTAGTCGCAAAGAGCGAGAAACGTAAGATGTGGTAGTATGAAACAGAAATATTTTGCTCTTTAGTTGATTACTAATAAAAATACGTTTGGGATAAATCTAACCATTTATCTCTGTACGATCGGAACAGTTGGGCTTTCTGTAGAGAAGGTTTTGGACATACCCCACAGTGTCACTGCTCATGCATCATGTGTATCACCCCGTCCTACGGTAATATCAATTGAATATCTTTTTACCTATACTAATCCACTCATGGGCTACTGCTTGCGTTGCAGGTCGGTATTTGATATTCAAGAACAAAAGTGAAATCATCCGATTTCGGAGACCAATCAAAAGGGTCAATCTATACTTTTTGCAATATTACGCCACCTATAACAAGCTCAAGTTTCGCAAATTTAGGCTTTTGATGGTGTAAGTGAACCGCAAAATGTAATCGTCCACAGGGTGCGTTGTAACAAAATTTCGTTTTTCTATTTTTACAATTCCGACTAGGAAAAGGGAAAAACATTTGAATAAGTTCTACCATCACAAAACCAGTGATAGACCGAATTCCTTCGCAAATTCCAAATCGGGATATCAATTGAAAACGGTAGATTGAACTAAATCACTTACTGCCGAATATCTTTAGCGTGAAAGACTCCCAGTGGTTTACCTGCTCTATCTCTGAGGAGGTAATAAGAGTTTCCCCTTTTCTCGCGGATCTTAGCCGGTGAAAACAATGGAGCCAGCTTGGCACTAAAACCTTTGGCAAAATTACTTTGCACGAAGTTTCGTGCCTTGTCCTACTTTGAAATCCACACTGCGACTTCGTGTGTCATACGTACGTTTATTTGTCTCATAAGCACGGGTCAAATTTTCTCCAACTTTATCTCGAATTGACAATAATTTGTCTTGGGGAGATATGCTCGTCGTGATCACATCGTGATCCTCCAACAGCTTCAGATTTTTAAGCAATTCATAATCCTTGGTGTACCATGTGAAAACCGAACAAAACAAGCAAATCCGATTGATGAGTGATACGAGCTTCGCAACGAACAACTTATACTGCTAAGACATTTATCCCAGTCTCTCTGATCGTCCCTAACGTAAGCCCGTATAGCCGCGATGACCGACTCCTCCTCCAGGTATTCTACAATAGTTAAGGCGCAAAACCTATTCATGGGCTTTAAGAAGTTGAATTTCGAGTGGTGATCGACAACGATTAAAATTCCTATTGCTCCAGATCTAGATCTTGGGTAAGTGCCTAAGAAATCGATATACAACCGTTGAAACGGTCGGGCTGAATGTACCTGCTTACCCATAGGTGGGCGTAAGATGACGTTAGAAGGTTTGGTGCACTTGCGCGTTTCGCAATTCGATATGTAGTCTTTGACTTCTTTGAACATGTGTGGCCAGAAGAAGTGACGCTTAATCTTTTCCACGATATTGTCTATGCCACTGTGAGCACTAGTTGGGCCGCAATGAGCTTGACAAATTACCACAGTAGTTAGCGAATTCGGAATCCAAAGTTTCCAAGTGCCATTGCCTTGATTAACATTATCCCCAAAAAATTCGGTGCGCTTCAACAGGTGTTTACCCACAACTTTGAGATCGGGCAACCGGTTTTGGTTAGCCATGACCTTTGCCTTGATTCCCATATATTCGAGACTATCGAATTCGGCGGAATCTAGGTCAACCTCCGGTCCTACCATGCTTAATTCACATAGCTCATTTGAATGTTATCGAGACAGGGCATCTGGAACAACGTTCTCGGACCCTTTCCGATGCTTAATCCAACACTGGAACCCTTGCAGTTTCAAGGCCCATCGCGCCAACATACCGTTCAGATCCGTTTGTCTCATCAACCACTGAAGACTTGCGTGGTCGGTGATAACAGTAAACTCCTGCCCCTCAATGTACGCACGAAATTTTTTTATACAGAGAACCATGGCCAAGCATTCCTGTTCCGTAACGCTATAGTTTCTTTGCGCTTTGTTAAACTTTTGGGATATGAAAACCACCGGTACTTCAGCACCATCGTTCGTTGTTTGGACAAAAACACCGCCGATTCCGTCCTGACATGCGTCACATTGCACTAGAAAAGTGAGCTGCTACTAAAAAATCGATAAAATTGTTGTAAACTATATAAAATATTTCATATTTTCTGCCACAACCGCTAGTTAAAGTAACTCGACTAATAAGAAATTGAAACTCAAAAAGAAGACTGATAGAGAAGCGCCATCCCAGTAAAAACCAAAAGAAGTCATCTATGGATGCAATCACTGGAATAAGTATTCAGCAACTAAAGGATCTACTGGATGAAAATAACAGAGATCTCGTGAAAGAGCTTGCCACCAAATCTGAATTTCTACAGTTTTGTACAGAACTAGCAGGCCTGAAGGAAAAACATGATGAGGTCTGTGTCAGAGTTGCCCAACTTGAGAAGCGCATTAAACAGCTAGAGCATGAACTCGATAAAATAATGCAGAGAAGCACAGAAACAAATGTTGTTGTGCACTTGCCTGTTGAGGTCAACACAGACATACAAGAAAAGGCTAAATCGGTATGTGCTGGATTGCTGGACCAAGATCATCCTTCCCCAGATATCGAATCCGCATACAGAATTTCAGGCAGCGATGTACGCACTGCAATAATAGTGGTCAAAATGAAGTCAAAGGAGGCTGCTTGGAATGTACTCGGTAACTCAAAAAAGCTCAGAGGCACAAAGTTCAGAATCCATGCCGATCTGCCCAGAAACATGCGCATAAAAAGATCTAAACTTGTGCAGGTGATGAAAATCGTTCGCGAGAAGAAACCTCAGATAAAAGTCAACCTTAAAACAGACAAGATAATTATTTCTGGAAAAATTTTCTCCTGGGACCTAGTAACGGGGCTGATGTGTGGGGAGGAACAAGGTATAGATGTTTTAGCCGCGATGATTGAAGAATCTCCATCAAATCTCAAGATTTTGATGAACAAATTTAGGATTCCGGAATACGTAAACAATAAGCACGATCAGTCAAACGCAGATCAACTGTCAACCTCAATGTCAGGTGAGTTAGAAGCAGTTCAATACACCGAGAGCAAAAAACATCTAACAGCTCGGTTAAAAACTTAAGGAAGGGTTCACACGCGCCAGAAAATAATTCATGAATAGTCCCTGTCTGCCGGAGTGATATGAAGATAAAATTAGACTTTAAAATACTTAGCTATAATATTGCAGGATTAAAAAATAAACTAATTTTTACAGAATTTTTTAATTATATTAAGCAGTTCGATTATTGTGATTTGAAACACATGTTTTGGAAGGAAAAGAAAAAAAATGTACAAGTTTATTCGCGAGCTATGAACTGAAATGGGTTCACGCAGTGAAGCATCACACGTATGGAAGAGGAAGTGGTGGTGAATTATTTGGCTTCCGCAGATCTATGAATTGTATAGATGCAAAATTCGAAAAACTTGAAGATATAAATACATTAAGCTTAAGAATTAACAACAAACCCCTATTCATAATCCCCATTTACATAAACGGGAACAACTGGAAATATAACTACGATGAAATTATAGATATTCTGTTTAAACTTGGTTCATCAGACATTATGCTGGCTGGAGATTTTAATGGAAGAATTGGTCTTTGAATTGACCTGAAACAGCAGATGCATTTTTGTAAAATACCTAGGGGCTGTCGAAGAGGGTATACGAGCGAAATCTTCAAGGCGAGGTTGATAGGCACTTGGTTGACTACCACGAGCTAGATTGGGTTGAGGATTCCATTGTTCGAAACATCGGTGCACGTTGGAGATAACCAGGTCCGTTAGTCTACTGGTCAAGCAGTCGATGGTTTCGGACTGCTGTCGCTCTAAGGAGGCGCTTATTAGGTCATTAACATCGTCCACTGAAAGGCTTTAGACAGTATTCCCAATTGGATGTACTCCAGTCATTCGCCGATTATCATCGAAAAAGATACTGTCATTCACAAGATTTCGGTTCGCATTTGGGTCAGTCCCGGTGTCTAATGAACTGCGATTCATGGACCAGTCCAATGGATTACGTCTCCTGCCATTACCTTTCCTGCCGGCACTTACACTGCGAGTGTTCATAGTCTTCGCGATTGCTTAGCGGTCGGAGTACGTTTGGTAACCCGCCTTCTTTCCAACATCGCACTGGGAGTTAGTGCCACCGATATCTCAATTGGCTTCAAACTTTCGCCCAATCATTCCCTCTTGCAGACTTGCAGATGTCTTCAGAAATTCGGTGATGCATACGTTGTGGAAGACATGTTCGCACTCCGTAATCAGACTTTCGATATCTGGAGTCAACTCCGTCTTGCATACCAGGCAGACCACACTAGGATTGAGGCGAGTCAAATCCTCCGTACTTCGAACCGTAGCCATTTGTACGACTATAACTATGAGCCTAATTTGACCCTCAAAGTCAAAGCAACGTTCCCTTAGGAGCACCCAGCAAATCAAACGAGCTGGAAGAATCGACGACCTCTAAGTGGTACTCCGATCGGGACTTCAAACTTATTTCGAACGCTTTTCCTAAGCGGTGATTAAAACAAGAAACGACAACTATCACTAAAACTATAGTTAAGCGGTTAGCCGCTAAAGACAGATCTTTATTACCTTTAGGTACAAGGTACAACCGTGAGATTATCAAAGAGACTTAAAACAAAAACAAAATCCCAAGAAGATCAACAAAACTTTGTAGAATATACAAATAAAAGACACATCCCATTCTCAATGGAGAAAGGTCAGGATGAAAAAAGATACTTTAACTACAATTCCGGTAGTTGGAGCTTGATCAATAACTCCGTGACTGAAATAATTCATGATACCGATTACTAACAAAATAAGTTTTTATACGAATAAAATATAAAAGGATGGGGGTGAGATGTGGTTGGTTCGTTCTCACAAGGTCCTCAGTCTAAAGTCATGTAACATCATCGAGGCAAGACTAAAAGTTTTGAGATAGAGAAAGAACTAATATCCCAATAATCCAAAGGCTACTGTATTTACTCTGGTCTAGCATTTGCACGAAGCAAAATAACAAGCAGTTCCATTAGCAATGTTCGAGCTCTTCAACTAACGACATAATCCGACTGCCTTTCGGTCAGAGCATCCGTACTCTACAAACACTACTGTTATTCCAAGAAAATCCGAGTCATTCATCATTCTGTTGAAGTATGCCTGTGTGTAGCTCAGGAATGAGACAAACAATTTTCCAACAATACGAAAATAATCCTTTATGAGGAAGCATTGGTTTAATTTCTGTAATTAAGTCATACCAATCGAATGAACTAAAGTGCTATCAAGCAAAACTAAATTCGCTACCAAGCAAAACTAAAAACTAAAAGTGCTACCAAGCAAACTAAAAACTAAAGTCATCGGTCAGGTGTCGCCGTTACTTGACGTTCAGTACTGAGCACCAGCGTTTCCGAATGACTTCCCTAACTACACACGAGACCACCAAAAAGTTCTTTAAAAAGGAAATAATAGTTGAAACGAGAGATACTATTCGCTTACCCGGCGAACCGTCGGTTCCTTAGTCAAGACGTCCGCCTTTGGCAGACTCCTGCGATTCCAAAGGGAAAACGAACGCTCATGGTCAGACAAATAGACCCCAGATAAAATAAGAATTTATAATTTATGAGTTATCTTTAGTCGGAAATTCGTAAAAGAGACAAATAAATCCGATGGTCTCCACCAACCACAAGTTTATGTCCTACGGACAGAATATATCAATCTAAACGAAAGTAATAAGCGAGCACAAAAGTAATAATTTGATAGGTGAAATTGTTGTGGACTACAACGAACTCAGGACGAACCTAAAACCCCTTGGTGAAAACATCCACTACGAGCAAGAAGTCTGCAATTCCATGGGTCGATCCCACATCATCCCTTGAACGCGGCAGAACCCAAAAGATAGAGAAGGGACTTGAGACAGTAAGCTAAGCGGTTATGCCAGGTCAGGTATTCGAGAAGATAGTACTCCAAATTTACCTACGATTCACAAGCAACCCACTCAGGTACTATTCCAAAACAATCAAAATAATGTCCTACAGACATACTATATTAATCTACAAAGAAATTAAAATTCGAAAAGTGTGAGGCCGAGAAAATTTTGGACTAGCCGCAACCGCGCCATTTTTGTAATGTTATTGGTCGTGTTTTGTTTGTTTATGAAACGGAATTGGATGTTGTCAAGTTCCAACCCACGATCATCACAGAAGGCCACCCCACATGTCGCAGCTCGGCAACGCTTTGCTGCCCCACGTTGGGCGCCATTTTTGTAATGTTTTTCGGTCGATCACGTAATAGCGTTGGCCTAATTGCGTCACCCCCATAGAAGGGGCGTGGCCATGAGGGAAATTAAGATGTCCAGCGATGAGTGAAGTTATCGCCGAAATCCAGGTTGAGCAGCTGCCTATCGTTCTAGAACGCAATAGGATACCATCGCCATCTCGTCGTATTTGGGGTGGGTCCTTGATTGGTCGGACCGCTCGTATTTTCCCTGACCTACATGTACAAAAAAAATTGTGCGTGCTATTTGAAAGAAAAAAAAATAACGAGAAGAAAAAAGAGTAAACCGGAAGTACTGCCCCAGATCCTCCAGTTGGGAAGTCTTCCCCTCGACTATCACGATGTTACTTGACTCGAGGTCTGGTGTTATGATCCCCTCGTCTGTACCCGCGTCTGTACCCGCTCTACCATGGGTCCAAATTTTGGAACCCTCTCTTCATTCGCGGCCATTTCAGGTCACCCGTCGACCGCTAAGTGACGGAACTCAACCTCATCTCACCCATCTCCTCCGTACTTCCTTAAACCCCCTAAAACCCATGCCAGTTTATGAAATAAAAAAAACTATTTAATTTAGTTTAACAAACGCATTGCCAATGGGCATAATCGATTTAATAAGATATATTGAAAAGGGTTGCCAACGGGCACAAACGATTTTAATCTAAGATAGTTTATAAAAAAAATATTGTCAATGGGCATAATCGAATTATAATTATATATACTGAAAAGTATTGCCAACGGGCATAAACAATTTAATTAAGTTAGTTTATTACAAAAATTATTGCCAACGGGCATAATCGAATTAATTATGTATATAAAATATTGCCAACGGGCATAATTGAGTTTAAGTTGCGTACATAAGAATATTGCCACCGGGCATAAGGATTTAAATAAGTATGTAGAAAAGTATTGCCAACGGGCATGATTTAATTTAAGTTATTTCTCATATATATCGATATAGACAAAATGTTGCCAAAGCGCATGATTTAATTTAAGTTTTTCTCTCATATAAATAAGTATATGGAAAAGTGCTGCCAGTGCCATGATTAAATTTAAGTTATTTATCATATATATCGATATAGACAAAAAAAAGAAATATTGCCACCGGGCATAATTTAAATTTAATTAATTTTATTTGAATATATATATAGGCCCAATTGTGTAAATTTAAATTTAAAATTTCTTCACTTAACTATGTATGTCGGTACACAAAATTCGTTCCCCATACAAAAAGATTCATTACGCCGGACACGCTCACCAAAATCCCATATACAAGGGCGGTACAGTAGGTAATTAAGTTATAGAATGAGAATTTTCCACTTACCTTTTCCTTTTCAGGCATATCCGTCGTTGCCAGCGCTGTCGATGAGGAAGTCCACCTATCGGTTCTGGTCGAACAATTTGATTTTATTTTCCGACAGCCAGAACTTATTTGCTGGGACCCGCACAACTTAATTTAGATTTTTTTATTTTTCTTTATTACAGACAATACTTTTGTAATGAAATTAAATTCGAACGTTTAAATTTGACCGGCGGCAGCGCAGCCAGCCTGCCAAAGAAAAGGAGCAGCGAAACAAGTTTCGCCTTCGACTGCCAGTAACTTAATGCCTTTTTCTTTTTTCATCGCATCGCGTCTGTGTTTGTGGGATGTGAATACAGTGTACAAAAAATAAGCAGTCGCAAAGAGCGAGAAACGTAAGACGGTGTAGTGGGAAACAGAAAAATTGTATATGGATTTTGCTCTTTAGTTGATTACTAATACAAAAACGTTTGGGATCTTTCTAAGTATGTATCTGTGTATGATCGGAACAATTGGGCTTTCTATAGAGAAGGGTTTTGTCACAGCTCATGCCTACGCTCGAAAACCCGTGATGTTCTGCACCAATCTCATGCCCTCCCATTTGATATATATGCCCTGACTGAAACCAATCTAATCCCGGACATAAGAAACCAAGAGTTATTCCCTCCTACTCTTAATGTTTTTCGAGATGACGATCTTACCCGCCCTACGTTAGACTCTCCCTGTCGTGGAGTCTTGCTAGCCATCCACAACGACCTCGACTCGTCTCTCATCGCTATTTTTACGTCCTCTAAACTTGATTTCGTTTCAATAAAAATAACACTCCCCCGTAGGTCCCTGTACATTATGTGTTGTTACATTCAACTGGCCCAACCTATCGAATCCTACCAACTTGCTATCGACGCCCTTGACCAAATAATCGACTCATCTGACTCCCTTGCTGACATCCTTATCTTCGGCGACTTTAATTTGCCTCAACTGCATTGGACTCCATCGGATGATGAATCCTTTTTCATCGCTTCAAATCCCAACTCAACAAAGGAATGTCTCTTCGTAGATCGGCTTACAGACTCAAGTCTATGCCAAGTTAGTGGCGTCCCCAACTACATGGGTAGGCAATTAGACCTTATTTTCACAACTGACCCCATTAACTCCTCTGTCTCGCTATGTCAAATATACCTATCGACTATTGATAATTTTCACCCCCCTCTTCTCCTTTCTTTTTTCCACAACTCTCCACTACAGTCACCTCATCCCATAGTTCTCACTTCTTACGACTTTCATAAAGCTAATTTCCGCAAAATTAATGACTATCTTAACAGGTCTTCCTTTAGGTTTGACAATCTATCTTTAAATGATGCCATCTCCACTTTCTACAAACAAATATTTAATTCTATTTCTCTTTATGTCCCTTTCACACGCCATAAAACCTCATCTACATCTCCTCCTTGGTATAATCGAAGGCTTCGCTCCTTACGAAACAAGAGAAACAAGTTATTGGCGACTTACCTTCGAACTTATTATTTTTCTGACTATTCCAACTATCTTGGTATTTACCTGCAATTTACCCAGCTTTATAATTCTCTTTATCAGCGCTACCTCAATAATGCACAAGCCAATCTAATAAATGACCCTAAGTCGTTTTTTCAATTCGTCAACTATAAAAGGAAGTCTGACGGCTACCCTCCATCACTCTCTTACAATAATACATTATCAACCGAACCGCATACCATTGCCAACTTTTTTGCTACCTTTTTCAAGAAATCTTTCGTCGATAACTCCTTCGTACCGGACCCCTCCTATTTCAATTCCCTACTTAAGTTCTCCAATGGCCCCTTTCTCTCCAAAACTGTTGACCCTACTGTTATCTAAAGTAAGCTACAAAAACTTATTGATGAATACTCACCCGGCCCAGATGGCATCCCCGCTATATTTCTTAAAAAATGTTCTTCCAGCATCTCCCTTCCACTTTCTCACCTCTTTTGCCTATCTCTTTCACAAGGAGAATTTCCTCAGATCTGGAAGACCTCTTTCATAACCCCGATACACAAAAAAGGATCAAAGAATGATGTTACTAATTATCGCCCCATTGCTAAACTTTCCCATATACCCAAACTCTTCGAAAGTATTTTATACGAAGCCTTAAGTTTCCACTGCAAGTCTCTTATCTCTCCCAGCCAACATGGCTTTCTGAAAGGTAGATCAACCACCACTAATCTTGTTGAATTCATCTCCTCCTCCCTTTCAGCCTTAGAAAGTGGCAACGAAGTCGACGTTGTTGCAACTGATTTCAGTAAGGCTTTTGATAAGATATCTCATCAACTAATCCTCTTTAAATTGTCTTCCCTTGGCTTTGAACCCATATTGTTAAAATGGATATCTTCATATCTGGAAAACCGTCTTTATAGTGTACGCTTCAGGTCCGTCTTATCGTCCACATTTTTGGCAACCTCAGGGGTCCCACAAGGCAGCCATCTAGGCTCCCTTCTCTTCATTATAACTATAAATGATCTCGATAGCGTCATCAAACATTTCGCCATCTCAATTTTCGCTGACGATACCAAGTTCTTCAAACCCATTTCTTCCCCACAAGACTCCTATCTCCTTCAACAAGACCTAGACAATTTTTCCACATGGTGCCTAAAAATTTGCTTGGATCTCAATATCTCCAAATGCCAATCTATTACCCTATCACGTAAGTGCAACAAGCGGTCAACCCATATCCCGCGTGCAATCTTTTCGAGACCTCGGCATATTGTGCGACTCGGAACTAAACTTCCGTTCTCATATTGATGAAATAATTCTCAAAGCCAACTCATCACTTGGCTTCGTCAAACGGTGGTCCAAAGAATTTTCCAACCCTTACGTGACCAGATCCCTCTACATTACATTTGTCCGTCCCCTCCTCGAGTACGCTAGTCAAGCGTGGTCCCCATATCATCAAGTTCATGTGTCTGGAATCGAGAGTATCCAACGTCGATTTCTCCGTTTTGCTCTTCGAGGGCTACCTTTGGACAATCATCTTATACTGCCTCCCTACCAAGACCGCCTCAAACTCATAAACTTGAAAACCCTAGAAGAACGCAGAGACATAGCTGACATTCTTTTCATACATCGTCTCCTCTCAGGCTCCGTCGATTGCGCGTCTCTACACAATTCAATTTTCTTTAATACTAACCCCCGAAATCTACGTTGCCCCCCTCTCTTCTATCTACCGACACACCGCACCATGTACGGCTCCAACGAACCAATCTCCCGTATGCTGCGTAAGGTTAACTTAAACCTTACCGTTTTCGATTTTAACCGCAGCACTCCCTGCCTTAAACTTGATCTCCTCAGCCTTCCCCCCTAGCTTTATATGTTAGCTATAAGTCTAAGTTTTTAGTCTTAGTTTTAAGTCTTAGTTTTAAGTTCTCAATCATGTTAGCTTTAGTTTTTAGCTTGTAATAAGCCGAATAAATGGGGGCAATTGCCCCCACCAAAATTAAAAAAAAAATCATGTGTATCACCCCATCCTACGGTAATATCAATTGAATATCTTTTTACCTATACTAATCCACTCATAGGCTACTGCTTGCGTAGCAGGTCGGCATTTGATATTCAAGAGCAAAAGTGAAATCATCCGATTTCGGAGACCAATCAAAAGGGTCAAACTATACTTTTTGCAATATAACGCCACCTATAACAAGCGCAAGTTTCGCAAATTTAGGCTATTGATGGTGTAAGTGAACCGCAAGATGTAATCATCCACAGGGGGTATCCAGACACTTACTCGAAAAACATTTGCTTGAAAAACATTTTCTCGAAAAACATTTACTCGAAAAACATTTACTTGAAGAACATTTGCTCGAAAATTTATAAAACGACATTTGCTCGAAAAAAATTTGCTAGAAAAACATTTTCTCGAAAACTAAATAGTCAATGTTTTCAACCTTCTAAAAACTATCGCGAGTAATTTTCTTCGCGAAACGCGAGTTTTTTATTTAAATTTTTCGGTTATTAATTTTACCAAAAAATTACGTTCGAGCAAATGTTTTTCGAGAAAATGTTTTTCTAGAAAATGTCATGGAACCTCCACAGGGTGCGTTGTAACAAAATTTTGTTTTGTTTTTGTTTTCTCTTTCGTTTCTCTATTTTTACAATTCCGACTAGGAAAAGGGAAAAACATTTGAATGAGTTCTACCATCACACAATGGACAACACTTTTTATAAATATTTTAGGCCCTGAGACCCGAGTGGTGCCCATGTAGATTTTTTAAAAATTTGCTCGAATTCCTTCAAATTTTAAACAAATAATATGTATCTCTTATTAGAGAATTTACATGAAAAATTTTAATTTTTATGGGTTGTTTTTTTTATACTACATCAATAGGTAGAATAAGCAGAATATTCTTTTTGCGATTCATTGCGGTTGTCAAATTCAATTCATAATTTTCGTTGTTTTGAATTTCTATAATGGAAAATATTTCTTATGAAGGTAAAAATTTATTATTTATTAAATATGTTAATGCTATTTTTTTGCTATGTCAAAAAGTTTTTCGTTTCTTCGGAATCCATAGCAAAAATTCCATTGTTCTTGTATATTAACCTCCCTATGCCGGGACACACCGGCACGAAGCTGCGGATAGGCTCGCGAATAAAGGAGCAGAAACTCCGCTTGTAGGGCCAGAACCCTTCTGTGGCGTAGGGTTCCGCATAATGCGGGAAGAGGTACGCAGTATGAGTAAGGCGGCTGCTTCCGAAAAATGGGAGAATCTCCCAGGCCTACGGCATTCAAAGGAAATGTTGGGGAACTATAACCCAAAGAGGTCCCGCCTAATAATGGGACTTAGTAGAAGTAATGTAAGAATCATTACGGGTTTCCTAACAGGACATTGAAAACTGAAGGGGCACCTAAAGAAGTTAAAAATAAATAAGGATGGAATCTGCAGACTCTGTGGGGAAGCGGGGGAGACCCCATGGCATCTACTCAACGAGTGCGGAGCAACGATCCGTCAGAGAAGAGGCCACTTTTACTGAACCCGCTCCATATTATTGGATTCATAAGAAGCGTTGGTATGGACGGGTATGCACTGGCTCTATAGCACTAGTCAGGGGGGAGCGCAATAGATCCATATAGGTCCCAGTGCTACAACACCCCATTTATCATCATCATCATTATATAAACCTAAAGAACTGAAATTATTTAAAAAAAAAAACAAACATTTTTCATGTAAATTCTATAATAACCAAAAGTATACTGAATTCCAATATAAATGCTGAAATATAAAAACACAAAATACACATAAAAATGCAATGATAATACCTATATTTGTATTTTTGCTTTAATGATTAGCCCGATGCATGTATATTTTAGAATGTTTTTCAGAATTACAATGACAATTTAAAATACGAGTAGGTACATATCTATATATATACAATAGTAAACTTTGTGTGTATGTATGTATGGATGTATGTATGTTCCTTATGGTCTGCAAAACCCTTCCACCAATCGTGTTCAAACTGTGTGTAGTGATTTGATACCATAATGAGCACTTAGGCATATTGTGGTCAGACTCCTTGTAAAGGGGTCACCGTTCGAATTGTTTTTACAAATTATGAATTTTTCAGAATTTTTGTTTAGTAGCGTTCTGAAATTTTGCAGCGACTGTTTGGGTCGGTATTCATTGTGATACAGAAATTTACAATGAATACCGACCCAATTTTTTAATAAATTAATTTATTTTGTTTTCTTTTTTTATTTTCAGGTCCAGATACGAGGATTACTTAGATAAGTGTTGTGGATGTACGAACTGTGTGTATTTTGTGATAATTTTTGTTTTTTTTTTATTTCTTTACAGAAGGCCGATTTTGGTCGCAAAAAATGAGTTGGAAAGTAAAAAGTTCTTCTTCTGTCAAGAGCAGTGCTGCTGTTAACCTTTTCAGAACAGATATATTACATTATATTATATATTAACAGGTATATTACAGGTTCTTGGGAGTATTCGATTCGCAAAAAGCTACAATTTTTGTACTAGATTCTGTCATTACAATTACACTACGATACGACACTACGATGCGATTGTTGGTGATACGATGACTGGGAACTGCTGTTCGATTTGTGTTTCAGCCAAACAGTTGGGCTTTCTATAGATAAGTTTTTGAACGAAACAGTTGGGCTTTCTGTAGAGAAGCTTTTGTATACACAGGCAAAACCTTCTCTATAGAAAGCCCAACTGTACGCATACTAATGCTGTAAACCAAAACCTTCTCTATAGAAAGCCCAACTGTTCCGATCGTACACAGATACATGCTTAGATTGAGACCAAACGTATTTGTATTAGTAATCACGTTTCTCGCTCTTTGCGACTACTTATTTTTTGTACACTGTATTCACATCCCACAAACACACATGCGTTTGGTGTTGCTTTACAGCATTAGTATTTGTAGAGTTGGGCTTTCTATAAACCCATCCCAAACGCGTCTGTGTTTGTGGGATGTGAATACAGTGTACAAAAATAAGCAGTCGCAAAGAGCGAGAAACGTAAGATGTGGTAGTGGGAAACAGAAAATTTTTATTTATATGGATTTTGCTCTTTAGTTGATTACTAATGCAAACACGTTTGGGATAAATCTAAGCATGTATCTGTGTACGATCGGAACAGTTGGGCTTTCTATAGAGAAGGTTTTGTTTGGGATTGATCAGTGCAATAGTATGCATACAGTTGGGCTTTCTATAGAGAAGGTTTTGACGCAGGTCCAAAACTCATCAAGCATGTGAGAGTGGCTTAGTGAAAATGAAACACGTATACGTTGTGTGTCTGCTTGCAGAAAAATCAGTGGATTTTTGCTCAATCGGTTATCCAGCATTGGCAGTGTATTTGGTATTGCCTGCTTGATCATGCATATGCTTATTTTCGTGTGGACAGTGACGATTCAACATAGGAAGCAGAGAGCGGAAGTTTTTTTTTGCAGGATGGAGGATAAAAATTTTATTTTGGAATTTTTAGAAGTTTATCGTTCTCTACCAGCGTTGTGGAACGTAAAAGCAAAGGAATACAGCAACCATATTTTAAAAAATGACCAGTACGGAACGCTTCATAAAAATTATCAAGAGAAATATCCTGAATCAACAAAAAAAGAAGTGAGTCAAAAAATTAATATCATGCGAACCAACTACAGAAGGGAGTTAAAATGTATTTCGGCATTGGAGAGTTTTTTACCTGCGTTTATATGCCGCCTTAGGAAAGAAGAATAATGTGAAACAAATCAGCAGCGAAGTGGAATCGGTAGGTGCGAATATCTTTAACTTGATATGTACTCTGACCTATGTAGATACATGTGCTGACCGAACACGAGGTAGTGGGGTGAATAGTGCACGGTATCATGTACAGAGTTGCATAGAGCTAATCCCGAATAAAATGACAAGGCTCCAAAACACCTTGATGAAAAACCGAATCTGCTATTTCTGTTGTTTCGAAAGCGTCCAGTGGTTTATTTTCTAACCTACTCTTCAATGAGGGCTTCTATTTGTGCGATGTTCTCACTTTCCAGATTGAGCAGCCTATCAAAATCGAAAGACAAACTGACTTAAGCGTCCTTGTACTCCAATGCTGACATCAATACGTCATTCGTCGTTTTTCTCTGCTGTCCTTAAATGAAGCTTTAATTCGTCGTCTCGAGCAGCATTAATAAAGGCATCCACTGCTAGTTCGCCTACTCTATCAGTTGGAATACGACACGCTGCACCAGCTTTGTTATTTCTCGTTCAAGATCTTGAAGGCTTTCTCCTTACTGATGTCTCTTGTTGTGCAGCTGTATTTTGCATAACTCTTGGGTGTGAGAGTGTCCAAATCCAACACTTATAACATTCTTTCGGAACTTATATCTGCAGCTTTGTCTCGCAACGCTAGTACTAGGGCATTAAGTTGTTCCTCAACAGCCGTTCCGATGTAAAATACCGCAGCTTTAAACTGAGCTTTGAAGTTTTCAAATTCAGTATCACCATCAAACGTAGCAGGTTTCAAAATTCCTTTCTGGATTCTAGATGATTTTGGAATGACTTTGAAACTGATTTTGCTCTTGGCTTTGACCAAAGATATCGCCCATCAGTTGCATTTGTTGGTCAAGCCTGTTGTTCATTTGCGAAATTAATGTTTGCTTCAGTTCTTTGCTTTATTGCATTAAAGCTTTTTTACACGACTATAAACGAAAGTGACTGTTTCCTACACTGTAATCTATCCTCGAAAGTAGGCATTATCAACACTAGTGTGTTAACATAGAAAATACTTTTGTTATTTACTGCAGTCTCACATGCTCGTTAGATTGGCTCGTTAGATTGGCTAAGGTTCTAACTCGCATAATAACGCCCATTTTTCTAGCTCCTTATTTAATATACTACAAGCATCGCTTTCATTTTAGACACTTTTTTAACTAGCGTTGTGGATGATTTTCGCTCCATTAGCTCCATTTTTTGAATTTTTTCGCAAAAAATGTCTTCTTTGTTTCGCCTCCTTCTTTTTTTTCGAGCAAAATCCCGCTTCTGACACCAATTGTTACAATAGGTGCGTTCGAGATGAATTATCTCCAATTTTCTGAGACAAAATTATTTTGGATTCGCTCTTATGGATTATCTACATTGAAAATCTACATTTTCGGGAACGTTCAATCTTTTCTACTTCATTCTATTTGAACTAGGTAGTTCGTTAGTTGGGACAAGTACAAGAAAGTTCCAAAAACATACCGTTATAATTTTCAATATACAAATTTATAAACAATATAACCGAGCCTAATTGTATAGAATGGGTTTGGGTAATTTTTTCATTCTATTACCATGAAATGCTTATTCTTATATACGAGTATGTACAGTCTGATAAAGGTTTTCTTTTTACAATTTCGTAACAATATGTCCAACATGGACACTTGCTGTTAACTTGACAATAACCTGTCGAAGGTACGGAAACTTCTACACAAATTCAACCGCGATATAATGAGCCATATCAAAACAAAAAGGCGCTCAACAATGATCGATATGTCGTTACGAAAACAGTTGTAGCCTTGGTGTAAACTTGAGGACCTGAATTTCGATTAAGATCAGGATCAGACAATCCCGAATCAATGGATGTTGGCAAGGAGTGATACAAATATTATTCATTCGTTTATTCAATTCAACGTTTTAATGAAATCATTTATTTTGCATAAGTCAAAGCATATAAGCGAATCTTAAATCCACTGTCATTATCCATGAATGGCACTTGCATCGCGAAAACTGAACAACTCGAATTCTCGGTATGCGTACCGACAAGCTTCGTTGGAATGACCACATAATCACCATCCCTAAAATGACTGCGAAATTCACGTTCCAAGAAATATTTTACTGCCTTTGATCTGCCTACTATGTATGTACAATACGTTTATTCACCCCAAAGTTGAATATAATTGCCACATCTATCAGGTGCGTCTAAGACCACCTTGCACCTGCTAAACAGATTACGAGCGTTAAAGCTTATCGTTGATAAGTCAAAAGATTCGCTTGAACACCGCAGGAATTTTTCCTGCTTGTCATTGTTTTACCGCTTCTTCCATCAGCGGTGCTCAAGATAAATAGTCAGTTGCATACCACCGAATCTATCAGAATTACAGCTGATCATAAGCATCACATGTGGTTTCAAAATATCAGCATGAAAAAAGCAAAGTATCATTTATTAAATTCTCTACTTCCTAAAGCCCGATTTTATTCTGGTGTCTCTGAAGAGAACATTTTCCATTAAAATTTGGGGCCCCTCGGGCCTCGGGGACGCGAGGCTTCCATACAAATATTTTACAAAAGGAGAGGCAATTTACAAGAAAATTTTTTTATATTTATGGGCTGTTTTTTTTAAATCAAATGCAGTGCGCATTTTTTTGACATTTATGCAGCCTTAAACACAGACAAATTTATTTTTAAACCTCCACATAAAAAATATAGATTCGTTAACAATCGAATATAAGAAAAAATACAAAGTTGACTTGTAGAATCTATCAAAACTCGATAAAAATGATGTCGAAGTATGGTTTTTGAAACTGGTTGATAACAAAAGCTGTCCACTTGGTACTCAAAGACGAAAGAATTGGTGTTGTTGATGTACCCCAAAATGTGGGCTGAACTATAATATATCATTGGGTTTCAGATATCGGGGACCTTTTGACGGAGTCTCTTCACAGCAAAACTGAAAATAGGCTTTATTAAAGGTATCTGTTACGGAATTCCCCCTAAGGTGTGGGAGGGGGAGCAGCTCAAAACTTGGCGAGAATAGTTCCCAAAGGTACTAAATAAAATGTAAGTACCTGAACGGCGATTTTTGCTGAAAATGAGTGAGGCTTTATAATTCAAAAAAAAAAAAACTTATTCATTCTTAAAAACGCCAAAGAATGCCAACATGATATACGAGCATCTTACAAATCTTGAAAAAACGAAGTATGTTTCTATTGATAATTAAGTGAGAAAAATAGATTTGATTTTTAATATAAAAATAATAATTAACGCTTTTCCACGAGTTCGTTTTAATAATTATTACTTACTTAATTAGCACTTGTGACACACGCTTAAACTTAAATAATAATGTTAATATATATCTTTTATAAATAATTTTTTTCATCAGCTAGGATCTACATAAATATTTACATAGTAATTTGACATACATATAGTATACATATACATATTTACATACTAAAAGTTGAAAATAATAGTACATGCCCGTGTGTTTAATGTTTAACTATAAAAAAATTAAAATTTTGCATTTGATTTAAAATCGTGTTTGAACATATTTAAACTATACAAATCAGGAACTGAAATTAGATTGTTTTATCGATAAGAAAAACATTTCATAGTACATAGTAATCTTAAGATATTCACAACAAAATTACAAAAACTGAAATTAAGTAAAAATTTTTAAAATAAAATTACATATCACATACAACACTAACCTCATGATTAAAACCATCTTTGGGGTAGTTACTTAATTTAAATTATATATTAATATATATAATTAAAATAAATTAAATACTTTAAAATAGTTATTACAAAAAAAAGTCAACTAATGAAATTAAAATTTATTTTCCTCTACATCGTTTATCTGAACCCCACGCCAGAAAATTAAATTTATTTAAAAAGATACTTGAGTATCAGTAATGCACTGCTGGTGTTGAAGAGTTTTGGGTAGTACTACCCGAGTCGCCTAGCCATGAATCCGGGCTTGGGGGAAAATCGGGAAAACCTTGCGCAGGACTGGAATTGTTACTTAGGTCAGATACACCGCTGCCAGGTAAACGGTGCGTGTTTGATCCATGTAAAATTGAATTGACTGAATGACCGGCTAAGAAAAAAAAAACCGCAATAAATCTTTGAGTAAAGTTTATTATGTATTAATATTAATTTTCTTACCTAAATTAGTATAAACAATATTATCGGGATATGATCCAAATGCATGACCTGAGCCCATAGGTGTTGGAGAATGGCTAGGTGGATATTGGGAGGGACTTGCATTTCCATTAATATACGAACCGCGTACGCTATGTGGAGAAGTACCTTCTTCATGACCCAAATTCACAGTACTATAACTATCATTACTTAGATCTACACAAATAAAAATAAAGTAAAATATCGTACGTAAAAAATAAAATATTTATTTTATTTGATCACTGATTACTATTTAGAGCTGTAATCTTTACTAACTATGCGTGTGGCACTGCTGTATAGCAACGTACTAGGTAAAGCAATTTTTTAGATTTTGTAAATGGATAAACCGGACGAAGTATAACGAATAAGAACTTACCATGATGACTAAAGTTATCATAATCCACTTTTAACTCGTCTTTATCAAAGAATTTTTCATTACGTGGAGAACTTCCACCCTTCATTGAACGGAAGTATTGGCTCCATCTCGT
Organism: Nephrocerus scutellatus; assembly: GCA_947095585.1. Classification (NCBI taxonomy): domain Eukaryota; kingdom Metazoa; phylum Arthropoda; class Insecta; order Diptera; family Pipunculidae; genus Nephrocerus; species Nephrocerus scutellatus. The sequence goes on from OX352764.1 coordinate 50,840,912, forward strand.
TCGCCCGGCGTCTTTTTTAAGTCGTTTTTCCTTTGCTCTCCTGTGAACAAAAAATTTGTTAAAATAGTATCCGTATGATGTCGACTTATCAAAAGGGAACGGAGCGGAATGGAACTATTAGTAGTTTTACGTGAAAGTGGTTTTATGTACATACATTTTAAAATTAACAACTTTTAATAGTTAAATAATCAAAACTAAAGTTCTTATTATTGATCACGTTTTTGTTTCTTGTAAAAAATACAACTCAACCATTTGACTTTATTTTTCACATTGATCCAAAAGCAAATTCACTGAAATATTTTAAACAATCAGAATGTTTATGTCAAAAATCTTGAAATCTTGAAAATGTGCATCTCTTAGTTTATTATTTAGTAGGTTTTTATGGCCAAAAATAAGAATAATCATATTACCAATATTGGCTATGCGGATGACCTCGTCCTTATGGTCCGTGGCAAATTCGAGAGTACGATAGCAGAACGGATGCAAATTGCTCTCAAACTAGTAAACGATTGGTGTAAAGAGGTGAACCTAAGTGTCAACCCAGACAAGATAGTGTGCACCATCTTCACAAGGAGGAGAAAAATAAATCTTCCCATTACAAATTTCCAAGGCAAGGTCCTCCAAATAATGCCGGAGGCCAAATATCTGGGAGTCATGTTCGATCATAAACTGACATGGAACTCCCATATGACGTACATTATTAACAAAGCTAATAAAGCTTACTTCACATGCCAACGCATGTTCAACAAAACGTGGGGAATAAGCCCGCAAATGACTCTTTGGCTATAACAGAGCATTATCAGACCTAGGCTGACATACGCAGCCTTGATATGGTGGCCAAAAACAGAGCAATTTAAGACACGCTCAAAACTCAATAAGATACAAAGTCTCATCTGTCTTAGTGCAACAGGTGCCATAAAGACCTGACCTACGAGAAAATTATAGGACTGACACCACTTCACATACACATTAAAAAAGAAGCTGGCTTAAGACTCTCTAATCTCAATATACACAACCAGGTTAAATCCAATAGACCAGGACATGCAAACATCATCTCCAAAATTAACTCGGATCATGGTATTGTCCTACAATCAGACTCAATGATGAAAACAACTGATTTCCAAAGGAACTTCTTGGTTAGAATTCCAGAACGTCATCAAGTTGGAAATATCATCAATAACCTCCCCCATCATGCATCCATCTGGTACACAGATGGATCTAAAACAGATACAGGAACAGGAGCAGGAGTATTCTGACCCAGAACCACACTGCGAATACCCCTAGGCAACTCCCCAACCGTTTTCCAGGCAGAAAAAATTGCACTTGAAGCCTGCATCTTGGAATGCACTAAAAGGAAATACCGAAGAACTGAGATTTACATGATCTCAGATAGCCAGGCCGCACTACTTGCACTAAAAGGTCATACTTTCAACACAAGGACAACGTGGAGCTGCTACTGCCACTTAAAACAATTGGCCAAAACTAATAAAATCACCCTTATGTGGTCCCCAGGGCACTCAGGCATTGCAGGGAACGAGGCAGCAGATCTATGCGCAAGAGAAGGCGCAGAAGGTACCTTCATTGGGCCGGAACCAAGCATTGCCTACTCCCTTAGCCACCTCAAAAACAAAATTAAAGAGTGGGCCAACAATGCCATCGAAGCTGAATGGGCATCGTCAACAGGGATGAAACATACCAAAAGGCTTCTCAAGTACAACATTGTACATATAGACAAGGCAATTAAACTGAACCGTCATGCACTTAGATCTCTAGTCTGGTACATAACGGGACACGGCCCATTCAACAGACACCTATTGAAAATGGGAAAATCCCAGACGGACAACTGCCGGTTCTGCAACAAGGCAAAAGAATCGCCAGAACACATATCGTTCGTGTGTGATGCTCTTATAAGGAAAAGACTCAAGTACCTCAAGACTTACACAGTCCCAGGACAGAATGTCACTTCAATCGAACTGTCAGACGTAATGGCATTCATTAAGGAAATAAGCCACCACATAAAGTGGTAATCATCGGGGATGCACAATAGATCTCTAGGTCACAGTGTACCAGGCTTTTCAGCCCACCCAACAATAATAATAATAAAAAAATAATAATGGCCAAATTACGTTTTAAATTAGTATTAAATGGTACAAGAAAACCTCTTTTGTCAAAATTCCCCAGAAACTCTACTGCATTTTCAGTTGTTGACATTTGATATGTATTGGTACGAAATTTAGGCATTCTAGAATTCGTAAAGGATTTTGCAAACAAAAAGCAAACAAAAGCTCGTTTATTTAAAAATTACAACTTTTATTTAAAAAAAATTATGATGTATTATTATGACTTTCTTTTACTGACGAGCCGGGAATCTTTAGTAAATGTATAATATATTAGCAGGTTATAACATCAAGTGAGGCATTTAAATGAATCATCTCTCTCCTAAAAGCGACGATTATAAATAAATGTTTCTATCCCCCATGTATTTATAAACATTTGTAATTTTTTTTGCATTTTCTCATAGTAGTTTACTACTACGACTACCACTTCCGTTTGGCCGATTTCCGCCAAAATCAAGTGGGCCCTCCCAATTTATGTAAAAAGCTTAAATATGAATTTTCAGCCGTCAGGGCTGTAGAGTGGGCACAGAGCCACAGACACACAAAAAGGCAGAGATTTTTTTTTTAAATTCTTTATATTAACTTCGCGTGCAAGTGGCTGGCTGGGTGGCTGGGTGGCTGGCTGGTCAGATTTTCTGATCAATATTTAACCCACTTCCCATGGCCCGATTTTATTGAAATTTTGCACACATGTATATTTCCGGTGACAATACTTTCTATTTGAGGCCCCTCGGACCGCGGGGTCGTGGGGCTCCCATACAAATATTTTACAAAATTTACCCGATTTTTTTTTAAATTTTATACAAATGTGTACCTCCGATTAAAAACACTTTTTGTAAAAATTTTGGAGAGATCGGGCCTCTGGGTCGGTGGGGCACCCATACAAATTTTATGAAAAAATTCTTCAAATTTTATACGCATGTGTATCTCCGATGGACAAAACTTTTTGTAAAATTTTTGAAGCGATCGTGCCCCGGGGTCGGGGGGCTCCCATACAAATTTTTTTTATTTTGAATTATCAATTTTGAACGAACTTCCTTAAGCCCGATTTTCCTGAAATTTTGTACACATGTGTATTTCCGGTGACAATACTTTCTGTTAAAATTTGAGGCCCCTCGGACTTCGGGTTCTCGGTATCTCTATGTGCGATATGGTGTTCGTACATTACATTTTGGTAACACGACCATATGCATAACATAAGTCATCTAGGAGTATGTCTCTACGGGCATCTTCACTTATCATCTGTAGTGTTAGGTCACTTCTTCTATCTTCTATCCTAGAGGCTGACGAAGATAAGGCTGCGATGTTTTGCGCTGCGCAAGGTAAATCCTAGCATCGAGAGATAACGAATTCCTGGGTTTCGTATTGCATTGCAACTCTCATGCAGTGCAATGCAGTGTATGCTGATCATGCGCGTACCCTGTACTGCATCCCATAGGAAATGTAGGTCAGGATGTATTTGATGTATGGTAACTATGAGTGTTTGAGATACTTGTATACGTGCATGGTGTATGTCGATTATGTGGGTGCTGTGATTTAGATATGTACTGAACTGAATGCGCTGAGAAGTGTAGATCAGCGAAGTACTTGCTGAATATGTGGGCGCTGCAGCTTAGATATGTGCAGACTGCACAACACTATTATTCAGATACGGTAGCTCTATCTACTTTTCAAATGTTTATGTAGTCCGGTTGAATTCCAAATAATAAGTTACTTAACTGCGATAAAAGTAGCTATATTTATACCTAATCAACGTTTTCGAGAAGGTTCTATTCGCAGAGAATCACCCAAAATGCACTGGTATAATCTCCTTATATACAATTTGGTATGCAGGTACAACACGTATAACTGATATATAAAATTTTTATAGAATACAAGCTGAAGTGCCTGGCGTTGCTCTTGGCTTCATTACCCACCCATCGCCTCCTCGGTCTCCATCACCACCTCTCCCCGCCTTCTCCCTAATCAGTAACCCTTTACTCCATCACCCCCATAAATATCCATAGCCTCCAACATATAACTCCACGCTAATTCCATCCCTAACGATTACGGCCTGTTCGACCACCCAGTGGTTTTGCCCTTTCTTTAAAAATTAAAATTGTTTTTGTAAATTCTCCAATAACCAAAAGTATACCGAATTCCACTATAAATGTTGAAAAATAAAAACTCATTCGAAGCAGTGCAACCCAACAACAAAACAACCCCAATCGTAAAGCAAGCAGCGCTGCTCATAGCGTAAATGGGGAAAAAATTATATGGGAGCCCCCCGACCCCGCGGCCCGAACACTCTCAAGTTTTAATAGAAATTATTGTCACCGGAAATATACATGTGTGCAAAATATCAATAAAATCGGGCTTTGGGAAGAGTGTTAAAAATTTATCACAAGATCTGACCAGCCAGCTAACCAGCCAGCCAGCCAGCCAGCCACGGGGACGCGAAGTTAATATAGAGAATTTAAAAAGTAACAAAGGCGGCTCTATTCGTGATATGTGAACACAGTGTAGAAATAAAAACAACCCATAAAAATTAAAATTTTTCGTGTAAATTCTCTAATCGGGAAAACACAATTTGCAGTCGGCTAAATTTTTTAAAATTTTTGTTAGAGAGCCCCCCGATCCCGGGGCCATTACACATCCAAATTTTTACAGAAAGTGTTGTCCATCGAAGATAGACATGCGTATAAAATTTGAAGAAAATCGTGTAAATTTCTTTAAAAATTTGTATGGGAGCCCCCCGACCCCGAGGCCCGAGGTGCCCCAAATATATAGAAAGTATTGTCATGGGAAATACACATGTGTGCAAAGTTTGAATAAAATCGGACTTTAGGAAGTGTGTAAAAAATTGATCACAAGATTCTGCCCACCAGCCAGCCAGCAAGCCAGCCACGAGCACGCGACGTTAATATAGAGAATTTAAAAATTGGAAGCCCCCTTATCCTGATCACTCCACAAAGTCCTTCCATCGGAGATACACATGTGTATAAAATTTTAAGAAACTCGGGGTGGTTTTTAAAAATTTATATGGAAGCCTTCGAACCTTGGGCCACTTCCAAATTTTTACAAGAAGCGTTGTCCATAGGGGTAAACATGTGTGTATAAAATTTAAAGAAAATCGGATATTTTTTTTTAAATTTTCATGGTACCTTCTGACACCGGGGCCCGATCACTTCCAAAATTTTACAAATAGTGTTGTCCATTGGATATACACATGCTTATGAAATTTGAAGAAAATCGGGTATTTGTTTTTAAAAAGTTTGTATGGGTGCAAACCCCGGGGCCCGACCACAAAAAGTGTTGTCCATCGGAGATACACATGCGTACAAAATTTGAAGAAAATCGGGTACTTTTTTTTATAAAATTTGTATGGGTCCCCCCCCCCCGACTCGGGGCTCGATCACCTCACCTCAAGCATCGGAAATACACATGCGTATAAAATTAGAAAAAATCGGGTAAATTTTGTATAAAAATTGTATAGGAGCCCCCCGACCAAGAGGACCGAGGTGCCCCATATTTTTAAAGAAAGTATTGTCACCGGAAATATACCTGTGTGCAAATTTCAATAAAATCGGGCTTCGGGAAATGGGTTAAAAATTGATCACAAAATCTGACCAGCCAGCCAGTCCGTCAGCCACGGGCAAGCGAAGGTAATATAGAGAATTTAAAAAGAAAACAATATTTTAAAAAAGAGTTTTTTTATAAAAAAGAAAGTTTTAAAAAAAAAAAATTCTAAAAAAATAAGAAAAAATAAATTTTTTTTTCTTAGAAAAAAAATTTCCCCAAACAAATTTTTTACGAATTTTGTGAATTAAATTGTTATTTTTAAGATAATTCAGTTTTTAGACAGAATTACAACTATCCATATGGCGAGCTGAGAAGCTCGCTTTACTATCTTAATCCAATATATTATGATACACCTCAGATATATGTTTTTTATCCTCTTCTATAGTTTCTTTGTTTATTAATATCTATTTGTTTATTAAGGTTTTCTATTGCGTTGTGGTTATTAGTATCTAAAATTTTAAAGTGTTCCAAAATGTCTTCTTTATCATGGTCGTCCATGCTTCCGAATAACCACTTCTGACCGGTTCCAACTAGGCTTATAACACTTCTCTTTTGGCGAGAGGTGGATTATGGCTCTCAATTTTGCTTTAATATTTATTATTTTGCAGTTTTTGCAAATTAATCAATCAATCACTTCAATTGCCTTAATATTTCTTCAGTGTCTAGGATGGGGACATTTGTTTGCGTATTATTGATGAGTTCTACTGTACCGCGATTTAGAATTGTAAACCCTTGTTCAGTTTGAATTTGGGTAATTAGAAGGGTTGGTTCCGCTACCGTTACTGTCATCATAACTATCATCATCATTGTCCACAGCGTCAGACAAGTTGGAACTTGCAAATTTATTGAGTCTTTTAACTGTTGTTGGATGTACATTCAATAATTTTTGTTTTCTGTAGTAACAGTAAGGCTCATTCTTATGACGCAAATGTTTATAATTTCGTATAAAACCTTCACTTCTTGTTTCATGATAGTTTTCCCTGCTTGGCTTCCTTTTGTTTAAAACACGGTTCTTATGTTTTTTAATTTTTTCGTTTAAAACTTTCGGCTCTATCTTTACAACTCTATTTGGGCTCATTCCTAAAGTCGAGTGAAACCTTTTATTATAAGTTCTAACCTATTGTTGTAAGATCTTTGTTTTTAATAGTTAACAGAATTTCAAGTAAAGTTGAATGGAAACGTTCAATGTCAGAGTTCTCCATATGGGAGTTCGGCTTGGTAAAGTGAAGTTCGACTCCTTCTTCTTTAAAAAACTCCTTCACGTTTTCTGACTTGAATTCGTTATCGCAAATAATTTTCCTTGGCTTTCCGAATTTAGTAAACTGTTCTTCAATACATTCCAGTTTATTAACCCAGTTTTTGGTAATTAAACTATAAGCATACGCTTTTTTCGTAAGTGTATCCTTAATAGTAAGATAGAAAAGCTTTTTAAGTGGTAAACTGCAAAATTTCATTCACTTCTGTTGGTGTGTCAGAAGTTTTAAATTTAAATTTTTGTGTTAAGATACACGGATTGTTCTTCAAAAACAGGAAAATTACTACAGTCAACTCCTGATGAGTTTATAAAACTGACTGTAGAGCCAGTGTCTTTTAAAGCTTTGTATTTTATTCTATCTATCGTAAAATCACAGAATATTTTATTCCCGAGGCTTAGTTCCGAAAATCGGTCGTTTCTATACTATTTACTTCCTCATTACATGTGTCCGAACTATTTGTTCTATTTTCATTAACTGATTGGCTCCTAAGATATTTATTTCCATCGATTGTGGGTTTTGAGTATTATTTCTAGCTTGTCCGGACGGATTAAATGTCAGAAGTATGTTGTTAAAATTTCTGTTCTGTGCTGATTTATTATTGTTAAGATTTGTATTCTGTCTTGATCTATTGTTGAAATTTATATCTTGGCTACTGCGGTGTTTTCATAATACTGCTGACCTAACTGTCCTGAGTTTCTATTTTTTAAATGATCCATTAATACTATTGTTACGAAAAGTAGTTAGTAGCGCATATAACCGAATTCGAATCCTAAGATAAATCGCAATGTAAATTCTGCATACTAAAAAAGAGCACTTTTATATAGCATTCTTTTAGGCTGTAAGAAATTTGAAATGTAACCTGCAAGTTTGAAACATTATTATGGTTTAGTCAAACCGGTTTGTGCGGTTTGCCCGGTTTTTGTAAAAGAACATGATTGAACATGTAGTTTATTTTTAGAAACTCATTGCATATAAGTATCGTTTGTTGTAAATAAGGGAATAAGGCTACAACTTTCTGGTATTTTCTCGATGTTTCTGGAAGCTTTTCAATGATTATAAAAGGTGGCGTTCAATGCAGAGAATTCATTAGTTATTTGGAATTTAACCAGTGCAGTTGAAAAGCTCTTGCTTGCAGAATTATTATTACCAACTCGAAAGCCTGAATTTTTTAACACTATAGTTGTCAGCTCTCTCTGAGTACACATTTCTCGTTTGTCTGCCTGCTTGGTTAGCGGTATTATTAAAACTGTTTCTGTAAAAAAAATTTAAATTCCAGTCACTATCTGGGATATATGTGCGTAAAATAGACAATATGTTATTTAAATTAAATTCATTTCTTATCTCCCAGTTGCCCAATTGTTATTTCTTTCTTTGTTGTTTAGGGAAATTTTTTATTTCTTAAAAAAACTTTTTATTTAAGAACTTTCTTTAATTTTTTAAAAAAAAATATTTTTTTTTAAACCACGAGCTATGTATATTTACTTTTAATTCAGTCTAAAGACTAATTTATCTTAAAAGCCTAATAGTATGCAACGTTAAATGTAGGTCTTTCATTCATAAGCGATAGGTCTTTCAGTCATAAGCGATTTGTGAAACTGAAAAAACCGCATTTAACTTTGCAAACGTACAAACGTAAACACGCTCGCTGAACAAATTTTAATGTCCTCTGAAAAAAAAATTTCGGCAGCCCCCTATTCCGATCACTCCAAAATTTTTACAAAACGTGTTTCCATAGAAGATTCACATGTGTATAAAATTTGAAGAAAATTGGGCTAATTTTAAAACATTTATATGGGAGCCCCTCGGCCCTGGTGCAACTTCCAAATTTTTACAAAAAGCGTTGTTCAAAGGACATGTGTGTATAAAATTTGAAGAAAATCAGGTAAATTTTTTAAAACTTTGTATAGGTTCTTCCAACCGCGGGGCCCGATCACTCCAAAAAATTTACAAAAAGTTTTGTCCATCATTAATACACATATGTTTCAAATTTGAAAAAAATCGGGCTAATATCAAAAAAAAATGTATGGGCTATACCTCGGACCTTAGGGCCCATTCGCTAAAAATTTTTTACAAATATTGTTGCCTATTGGAGATAAACATATGTTTAAAATTTAAAGTAAATCGGGATGATTTTTAAAAAAAATTATATGCCCCCCTCGGGCCACAGCTACCATTCACTCCAAAAAATGTCTAAAAAGTTTTGTCCGTCGAAGATACACACGTATATAAAATTTGATGAAAGTCGGGTTAATTTTTTAAAAAAATTTGTATAATGCCCCACGACCTCGGGTTCTCAAAAATTTTTACAAAAAGTGTTATCGATCGGATATACACATGTGTATAAAATTTGAAAAAAAAAATCGGGTCAATTATAAAAAATATATATGGCACCACCGGCCCTGTGTACTCAAAATTTTAATAGAAAGTGTTGCCATCGAAAATACACATGTGTGCAAACTTTCAATGAAATCGGGCTTTGGGTTTAAAATTGATCGCAAGATTTCACGACAAACAAATAAACACGAGCAGGCAAAGTTAATATAGAGAATTTAAAAAGTTTAGAAACATAAGTATTTTTTTTTTAACCAGTAACTTAAAAAATTTGTGATTGTGGTATTTGTAATCTTAGGTATATTATTTGAAACTTGTACATACCTGTTTTGAAACCACACTTGTACAACCCTCATGTCTAGACTGGTGTCCTGGGAAAGTTGCTCCCGAACATGACGTGCTGGTTTTGGACTATTATTATAGGCGGTTTTTAGTGTTTCCAGTTGTTTTGCTGTAATTGTTGTGCGCGGTCTCTTGTTTGGCTGATCTCCATCCAGTGAGCCATCCAAATAAAGTCCTGTGACGTAGCGTTAAGAATTCAGTTCTCTTTTTAAAAAAATTTTGTTTCCGACAATTGAACTATAAAATTTGCTTTTACAAACCTTTGGATTTAGCTTCTTCGTAGTCTCTTTTACACACAAGCTTCCGATCTTCCATTAAATAAAATTCGTCCCCAGTATTAAGTGTTCTTGAGCACATAGCACATAGGAAGCATTGCATGTGGTAAACATTATTTTGGGCACGACGGACTACTTGTGTTGGCGGAATTCCTAGATCACATGCTGAACATTTAGTCCCATATCGTCTGTGAGACCCAATTATTGGAACAACGAATTTTATAATTATTCACGTTAAAAAACCTCTACGAAAATTTCAGATTAAGCTAAAATTTAAGTTAAATTATTAATTATAAGCTATCTATTATTTTTAAGTTTGTTTACTAAGCATTAGTTTTGTACCAAGGTCGAGTTTGAGCTGAATTATATTCAGCCTGATCCAAACGAGTGGCTTTGGTCGCAATAATTTCTCCGAAGTAGTACTAACTTACGTACAGAGAATCGTTCACATCAATGTTTTATGGTTGACTACCTGCTTCCAACGATTTGCAAAAATTAAAACTGATTTGGACATTTTGCGAAACTTGACATTTCATCAATAGTGCTATTATGTTATTTATTATTGGATTAAGCAATATAATAAACCAAAAATTAGGTGTAATATATGGGTATCATAATCATCATAATGATCAATTTAACAACCGGGATACGGTCCTGGCCTCCCGCAAAAAATGTCTCCATCGGTCTCGATTTCGAGCCGATGCCATCCAGTTTGGCATACCTAAACTCTGGGTGTTCTGATCCACGTCATCCCTTCAGCTTAGGCTCGGCCGGCCTCGCTGTCATGTCCCATAAATCCAACCGCAAAGGACTTTCCAAACAAGTTCAAATGCGGAAACACAGAATCAGGCAATTCATACCACATTAATATCGTATATGATATGGATTCGTGAGAGAACAATGATGGATCTTCTGCTTTTGCGCCGCACGACCAATCTGGATAAAAGATTCCTTGCTGATATCTCCCTTCTTATGTATGTGGCACAGAATGCCTCTTCGCCAGTTTTATAGGATCGCTTCTTCCTCCCATAGCTGCACTATTAGTGACGTCCTGATTTAACGAGCCCTGTTGGGTTACCGTCTGTTCCCGTGAACTTATTGTTTTAAGACTATTTATCGCTTTGCTAACTTCGTCTATGCTTGGTTCTCGTATAAGATTCGTATTCGTTCTTTGATTCGTATAAGATTCGCGTTTTGGCGGCGGTCTATCATCACGTGTTCTATCGGTTGCGAGTGGCTCCATCAGGAGATACCCAAGTGGCTTTGTGGATATTTTTACGCGCAAACTTTCTACTCGCAACGAACAAATTATTGGTTTTTGCTTTCTCTATGACACGGTGTTTATTGTCATTAGTGTTCTCGTGTAAACTATGGGCGCTAATGTACTGCTTGAATACTCTTTACCTATTTTGGTGTTCATATCCCCCATAATAATTTTTACATTATACTGAGGCAGGAATGAGTTCTTGTTCAATTCATTCAAAGAATTCTTCTTTTTCATCATCTAGAGAATCCTCTATGGGTGCGTGAACGTTTAAGATGCTTATGTTCTTAAATCTTCCCCGCACGGGAAGAGTTCATAGCCGTTCGTTTACTGCTTTAAAGCCGATAACGGTAGGTTTCATTCTTTTGCTGACTATAGAAAGCCAACCCCGAGTACATGACCTCTTGCCTGACAGCTGTATAATATTTCATATTCTAAGTTTTGTAAGACACCATTCACCGTCCACCGTATCTCCTGGATCTGTTAGGCTATCGGCTAGCTGCTGTGTAGCTCGAGCTCTATATAGTGGGCGTACGTTCCACGTTCTTAATTCGTTTAGCCGTTTTCATTGCCGTGGTCGTCGTCGTTCATTAGCTTATGCGAGGCTGATTTGGGGCTCCATAATATTTTTTTTAGGAGTAAAATATTTCAAATCGTATTCATAAGCTAATTTCGTTCAGTAATATATAAATTTTCTAAATCCTTGTTCCTACTTATCATAAAAATATATAATTGTTCCCTTTTTTAGTGGATGTATACGAAAATCATTGCTTATCGGAGAGATCCCATCTAAAATACTATTCCATAGAACGAAGAGACTTGCCAACATTCAGCTTAAGGTCGACTAGTTCTAGTATGTAATATGCTTTATAGAAAACTACTGCTAAGAACTTTATTTTTAAGAAATTCACTTACTTAAAAAAATCGTCCTTGCAATATAATTGGCCATTCCGGGCAAAACATTTTTCGTTCAATTGAGTCCGGCATTCGCTGCATTGAAGGCATTTTGCATGCCAGGTTCTATCCAAAACTTTTAAAATGAAACGATCCAAAATGAATTCATGACATCCTCCGCATTTGGGAATGGTCGCTAAAAATAAATGATATTAATTTTTGTTAGTGCTATAGCAAGTCAATCTTAGGATCTTAGTGACTGCTCAAACTGGCATTACGTTACTAAATACGGTAAACAAAATTATCGCCATAGTAATCTATGACCGAATCGCTAATATTTTTGAACCCACACTCAGAAAGAAGCAAGCTGTCTTTAGACCACATAGAATGTGTCTCGACCACATAAATACTTTGCGGAACAATGCGAATAATTAAATTTTCTTATATATCTGTTTTTCATCGGCTTTGCACAGGCTTTCGATAGTTTGGATCGCGAAACTATGTAGCTAATACTAAACAGCTACAATATTACGGAAAAACTGATCAACCTCATCCGAGCTTTACATAAGATGCCAAATGATGTATACTAACTACATCGTGGAAAACTTGTTGAGTGGTTCACTGTCATTGAATTAGTCATGAAGAAAGCAAATGCAAAGTGTATAAAAATAAAAAAACTCAAACTGTGTCTGTGATTTCAAAATACTGTAACGAAAATGAAAATAGAAATCTTTTTTTTGCACTGTACATACTCGTACGAACGGGGTCGGGAACTTCTTGCCTAGCCTCAGTATGAATAAAAATCATTCAAAAATAGGTAAGGCGCCAATATTTAAGCAGTACGTTGGTACCCATAGTTCACTTGAGAACACTAATGACAATAGTTTACATTAGAATACTAATGACAATGGACAACGAGTCAATGAGATGGCAGCAAGCAATAATATGCTCGTTGCGACTAAAAGGTTAGTGCGTAAAAATATCCACAGTGCCACCCGCGTATCTCTCGAAAGAGTCACTCGTAACCGTATAGATGACGTGTTAATAGACCGCCGCCACAACCCGAACCGATGATGATGCAAACGTACCGAGGTGCCAATTTAGACACAGACCACTTTCTTGTTGGTATGGTGCTCAGAACGCGGATTGCATCATTACTGCGTCCACGAATCAGATTGAAGGTATCACGGCTGCCCTCCTCAGCGCAGAGATCAGAAGCAACTACGGTCAAGCGATAGGACTCGCCCTTAATGCAGGGAGAGTATGATATCGGTCGTAGAAGAGAAATGGACCCGACTTAAGAATATTGTAATTAGTACTGCTGACTTCATCGTAGAGATAGGAATCAGCAGTAAAAGTGAAAATGTTGTGTACCGAGCAATGCAACAATCTCATAAATAACAGGCACGCGGAGTAGAATATAAAGAGCTCAGAAGATATGAAAAATCAGTTCATCGGCGAAAGAAAGCAGCCTGGGAAAAGAGTCTCGTCCGTGAATTAGAACAGTACATAGGGCGAGGATCGCACCAAGTGCCAAATTTCACGTTATGACGAAATACACAACGCGTTGCATATACTGCAGAGACAAAGATGGTAATCTGATCGCTATGAACACTATGTTGTCGCCACGAAGCATAGACGAAGGAAGTTAGCACAGCGATAAATCGTCTTAAAAATAATAAAGCCTCGGAATCAGATGGTCCCATACATAAAAAGCTAGATATCACAATGTGCAGCAAATACCGTGGTATATGGCGCTGTTTATCACCCCGTATAAGACTTTCGCCATTTGTGTCCAAAAATATGCAAGTGCAACACAAATGGTCGCGAGAAGCTAGGCCTTGATATATATATATATATATATAGTCTCCAGAATCGTCTGTCCACACATACGGGACAAAAATTCTCAGTAAGACTTCGAACGCGGCTAAGAGGTCAGAATGCCTTTTGCTAAGCACCCAAGTCTCAGCGTATTTTTGGCTCCATATCTTATCAGATGAAGCAGTTGACCCGAGATAGTTAAAAGATTGCACTACTTCAAATTCGTGCTCCACTATTTTAATTAAGGAACCAATTTTGGATCTTCTGCTCGCAGACGTGGCCATCATATACTTTGTTTGCCTCTCATTTATGTGCAGTCCCAAATTTTGTGCCGCCTGCTTGATCTAGATGAAAGCTTTCTGTACAGCTCCTTGTCCTTGTGATGTCAATTACGTCTGCGTAAGCCAGTATATGAATGGACTTATATAAGATTGTTCCTCTCGCCATAAGATCGGAGTCTCCAATTACTTTTTCCAACACAAGGTTGAAGAGGACGTAGGCCAGTCCATCACCCTCTCGGAGCCCGTTATAGATGTTGAATAGGCTGTGTAAATTTGTTAACTGTTGTGAATTAAAAGTTTAATTTGTGAATAAACGAACTTGTAGATATTGTGTTTTTATCTGCAAAGTCATTTACGAACTCTAGAAAGCTTAAACAATTTCAAAGCGGGATATGCTATTTAAAAGATTTCTTAACATAATTTACTATTTTTAAAATTTTTGTATTGATTGTGGCTAACACATATTCGTTTCAACCATATTTTTTAACACTTTTTCAAAATTCAATATAAAATATAAATCAAAAAATATAGCTACGCTAATTCGATTTTAAACAAATAAATGTAAAAAAACCTCGTTTTTCGGGTAATTTTATGTATACATCGACACACGTCACACAGTCCTTCATTGTTTGGTAATAGTCACCAAAATATCTGTTTTTGAGTTCTGGTCTATTTCAAACTATTTTGTTTTTTCCACGTATCGCACGCTCTACACGCGACTCGCGACACGTGTCTCACGCCTTCTAGGTCATGCGGAAAGTAGTTAAAAAGGACCTCAAAAAACGAGAAAATGGCGCAATGTCACACGATCACACGAGCCATATGCGACAGACGTCATAAACGGAATATAAAAAATGCTTTTCTGGACTTAGGCACTCACAAAATTTTAGGTCATGTAGAAGAGTTAAGTTAAATAAGAGTTTTTTTTTAAAAAAATAAAGAAGAATGGCAAAACAGAAATACTGTACACATACTCAATTCAACTAACCTTGAGTAACTTCGAACCGTTATCCTTACAATATGAAGTTACTTGTTTTATTTATGGTTGACTTGATGGGATGGTGTCCAGCACTGATTTGACGACGTAGTATTCCCTTTGCTTCTTTCTTGTTGTCTTTGCAATTGAAGAGTATTGTTGTTGTTTCGCTGTCACAGCAATTCAGTAGAATCCATGTGCAAACATTGGTGTAGCTGACTCAAAACCAAAACCTTCTCTACAGAAAGCCCAACCGTTTCGCTGATACACAGATTCAATCTTAAAAAATCCCCAATGTTTATGTGTAATAAGCAAAAGAGTAGTGAGAAACAGAAAAATTGTATATGGATGTTATACAGTAGTGAGAAACAGAAAAATTGTATATGGATGTTATACAATTTTTCTGTTTCTCACTACTACATATTACGTTTTTCACTCCTTCCACTACCACCAGTTAGCGCGTTTCATAAAATTCGTCTGCTTATTTTTAAATTCTCTTTATTAACTTCACGTGCCCGTGGCTGGCTGACTGGCTAACTGGCTGGCTGGTCAGATCTTGTGATCCATTT
Source organism: Nephrocerus scutellatus (assembly GCA_947095585.1). NCBI lineage: Eukaryota > Metazoa > Arthropoda > Insecta > Diptera > Pipunculidae > Nephrocerus > Nephrocerus scutellatus. The sequence continues at coordinate 50,856,599 of OX352764.1, forward strand.
TTAACCTAATTCCCAAAGCCCGATTTTATCGAAATTTGGGGCCCCTCGCTCCCAAACAAAAAGAAGTATCCGATTTTCTTCAAATTTTATATGCATGTGTATCTCCGATTGACAACACTTCTTGTTAATATTTGGTAGTGATCTGGCCGCGGGGTCGGCGGGCTCCCATACAATTTTTTTCCCGGCATCAGATCATTTCATACTATACTGACTGTTCCTTGTTCTGTGTGCGTTGTGCGCTGTGCACTGTGGCAGCGCTGCTTGCTTTGTGATTGGGGTTGTTGTTGTTATTGTTGGGTTGCAGTACTTCGTGTTTGTTTTTATATTCCAGCATTTATAGTGGAATTCAGTATACTTTTGATTATTAGAGAATTTATATGAAACATTTTTATGGGTTGTATTTTTTGTACACTGTATTCACATTTCACAAATACAGACGCGTTTGGGATTGTTTCACTGTATTAGTATGCGGGCCATCTGTAGTTTTGTGGTTTTGGCTGACTGGCTCACTGTAAAATTCAGCTTCATGCAAAATTTACATTTAAGGCGTGCGAGACAAATGTCGACTATAGTTAAATTGAAGTTGTGGTTAGCTATAGCATTATGGTAACATAAATTGATAATTATTTTCGACACAAATATGATGGTTGTAGTATATAAATTAAACTAAATTTTGTTTAATTTAGTTTTTGAAAAATGTCATCGTCGTCGCAGACATAGCATCAGCAGATGAAAGAACGTAGACCGGGTGCTTGTAATGTTGTGGAATGTCGCAATATTTTCTAACGTTGGCATAATTACCATCCCAAAGGCACGTACAGCAAATGTTCATAGTAATCTTTAATGTTGCAATATTTAAATAGTGTTGGTTAAATTACAATTCCGAAGGCACGTACAGCAAATGCTCATAATATTCTACAATGTTGCAACGCACAGCAAATGCTCATGATATTCTGCGGTGTCGCAATAATATGCAGCGTTAATTTATGCGGCGTTAACTCCTCCACCCTTAAAAACGAACGCCCTCGTGAGTTTCTGTTGTTGTTACAACAGTTTTTATCGCTGGGTTATTGATGGTGTCTCCCAGTGTGAGACTTCTGCAATCTGGTCTTCTGCATGCAAATATAGTAGCTGCCAAGAGATAATTATTAGGATGCTGTTTATTGCTAGATTGATATTGTGTTTAATTTTAAGTAAGCCGATTTCCTCGGTACGGTTGACGTATAGTTCCTTAATCATTTCAAGAGATTATATTTCTTCTGTTTTACTTCGTTTATAAGATGGTTGCAGTATTGCTGGTAAAGGTTGGTAGTCGGTGACTTCTTTAGCCAAGACTGTTTTTCCGTTGGCCTCAATGATGGTACTAAAATGTTTGATGATGAAAGTACCTTCGAGCATCACGGTTTCATTGTTGATAAGCACTGGACCTTTGAATTTATTTAACGGCAAGATTCCTGGTGAGACTTCTTCTACTTCTGTGGCATATTCTTTGTTGGCGATAGTTCGATTGGCTTTTTGATTTTTGATGAGCTTTGGGATGCACGATGAATTTCTTAAGTTTTGGATATAATTGTTATTATAAATTGATATACTTTTTTTTACGCTTGAAATGCCATAGATTACATTTTATTATTGAATCATAATTAATCTTTTTTATTATTTTCAGTGGGCGGGAGGTCAGTGGGTGTAGTGTCAGTGGGCGGGTGTTAACTTGGTGGGGGTCAGTGGGATGTAACGCCGGGTATTTCCTAGTGCTAGTATTATATAAAATAAAGGAGTTCACTATATTGGCTTTTGAATAATGAATAGCGTGTGCTACATTAATTATTTCTTCTTTTAGTAGATATAATTTTTACTTAATTCTCATAATAATTACATTACTATTTTTTCTTTTTCTTTAAACATTTTATGTAAATTATTTTTTGCATTAGTTAATTCATTTATTTTGTCCATTGATATTTTATTAATAGTAATTTGTTTGTTTTTTTAATACTTTATTTATTTTTTATAGACTATTACTAATTTATTAAGTCTTTAATTAAAATTGTGTTGCTTATTATAGACTTTATTTAATCGTTTGTAAAAATATTAACATTTGCCAATATTTCGGTCAATGCCAAAAAAAAATTTTAAATTAATTTTCTGTCTTTTCAGAAATTAATTATGTAACAACATAATTAAATAAAAATTAATTTATTTTGTCTGAAATTATTTCTTAGCTCTATTATTAATTCTTAGTCTAGGTAAAAAATATGTTTTTAAGTAAAATTTCAAAGGAAAGGACATGATATAGGAGATTCTATTTTGCAACGTATGATCCTGGCATAGCTTCCAGATCGTCTAGTATTGTTTCATAGGTTTCTATTTCAATCAAATAGATCTATCTTTTGAAAAATTTAGTTTTTTATGATACTTTTATGAATAGTTCTTCCTGACGAGTTATAACTGTTAAATTTTTATCTTCGGCTACCAATTCCTTCCTGTATCTGGGGTTAAGCTTGTTTCCTATTCGTTTGTTTTTTTGGACACATATGGTTTCTCCTACAGAGTAAGTTTTTAAGGGGCTTCTCTTTCTATTGTGGTATTCTAGGTTGTTATGTTGTGTCTTTCGTATTTTTTGAATAATATCTTGTCTTAGGCGTGTAAGCTCTTCTGGCTTGTTAAGTAATTGTCTGCCAAAAATATGTCAATAGTTCTTTTTCCTGTAGTCGAATGTACGGATCGGTTGTATTTGAAAATTTATCTGATGGCGGTCAGCCCATTCAACATCTATAACGGGCTCCGACAAGGGGATGGACTGGACTGCGTCCTCTTCAACCTGGCGTTGGAGAAAGTGATCCGAGACTCTGACGTAACGGCGAGAGGAACAATCCTCTATAAGTCTATTCAGATACTGGCTTACGCAGACGATATTGACATCTTTGGTAGAAACCAAAGAGCTGTACAGGAAGCTTTCATCCAGATAGAGCACATAAATGAGAGCAAAACAAAGTACATGGTGGCCACGTCTGCGAGTAGAAGATCCAACATTGGTCCCTCAATTCAGATAGTGGAGCGCGAATTTGAAGTAGTGCAATCCTTTAACTATCTCGGGTCAACTATAGCAGCCGATAACAGCATGGAACCAGAAATACGCGCACGGTTGTTTAAAGCCAACAAAGCCTACTATAGCCTGTCAAGACTCTTAAAATCCAGGAACTTAACCATAACATCCAAGCTGCGGATATATAAGACAATGGTCATACCAGTACTTACATATGGATCCGAAACTTGGGTGCTTAGCAAAAAGCATCTCTTAGCCGCGTTCGAGAGAAAAGTCTTACGGAGAATTGTTAGCCCCGTATGTGAGGAAGGACGATTCCGGAGACTATATAATGATGAGATCTACGGGCGCGATGTCGACATCGTGAAGAAAATTAAGCTCGGTAGGCTCCGGTGGGCAGGACAACTAGCTCGCATGAGCGAAGAGGACCCTGCTCGGAAAGTCCTTTGCGGTAGGATTTATGGAACACGACAGCGAGGCCGGCCAAGCCTACGCTGGAAGGATGGCGTAGACCAGGACGCCCAGAGTTAGGGATGCCAAACTGGAAGACATCAGCTCGAAATCGGGACCGAGAGACTTTTTGCGGGAGGCCAGGACCAGACCCCGGTTGTAAAGCCAAATATGATGATGATGATGATGAATAGTTCTGAAAACGTGCTGTGGGCATTGTCTGTTTTAAGGCATCGAATTAACTCGGGAAGAGTTGAATGAAATCTTTCAACTTGCCTTAAAAACTTTTATTTTAAACATATTTTCCAACATTTCATTGTCCATAGCTATAGTTTGAGGAACTCCAAAGGGCAATATTCATTTTCTAAGAGGCTGTTTAATATCTTCCGAGGCTCTTGACTTTAATATTTTAACTAAAGTGTATTTAGAAAATTTATCTATTCCAGTTAGTATAACTTTTTTGTCAGTAAAATAGATATAGACATAGATGATTTGTCCCGGATATTCGGAAATCGGGGTCGGCTGTATTTCAGGTTTGTTCGGGTGTCTGTCATATTTGTGTTCCTTGGAGATTCTACAGAGGCTCGTGATTTTCTCTATTCAATTTCATATGAGGAAACGAGCATTTCGATGAGCAAGCTTATGTTCTTTTAATATTTCTTCCTGTTGTAAGTTTTCGTCAGTTAGGTCAGTAACTATTTTCCTTTCTGTTTTGTCTAAAATGTGTTTGGTATTCTTTCTTCTGTATTGATTTCGTTAGTAACTGAAGGATTTAGATACTGTTTAAGGATATTTATTATTTTTTCCTGAGTGTAATTGGTTTCTGCTATAATATGTCGGTGATATTTGGAATTCATATAATGAGGTATTTCCTACTCGTAGAAAAATTTTATTTTTGAATACATTTACGGGCACCTCTGCGATTTGGATTAGGTGTTGATCAGAACTTCTGTCACTGTGGTAAGTTGCTGTGAGGGAATTTATTTGTCTATTTCTGGTCGGTCTTGACAATGTATCGGCAACAACGTGGGATCTTCCAGGCTTATACTTTAGCTCGTAGTTGTATTCTTCAAGTATTGCCTTCCAGCGTTTCATTTTATTATTTGTGTTTTTACTACTTAAAGCATCAATGGTTGGTGGTCTGTAAAAATTTCGAGATAAGTTGGACCATATAGGTAATTTCTCAATGAGTTTAGGGCCCATACTATGACCAACATTTCTTTCTCATTGGCTGCATAATGTTTTTACGCTTTATTGAGGGTTCGGGAAATAAAAGCAATTGGCTTATTATCTTGTGCCACACACACAGCATCAACTGCATAATCTGACGCATCAGTTGTTAGATGAAATTCCTTGCTAAAATCGGGAAAAAGGAGAATAACGTCTTCTGATATTAGTGAGTTTTTGAGATTGTCCAATGCTTTCACTGCTGCGTCTGTCAAGTGTATCGGTTTTTTTGCTAGGGGCTGTTTTGGACGTACGTCCATCATCACCTGTCGTCTCGTCTGAAGCGTCCCCTTTCTTGGATACAATCCATAAAGGAGAATTGTACGGGATCGTGAGGGTCGGATGATTCCATAATTAAGTAATTGATTTATTTGCTTATCTATTTCTCCTTTTAATGACATGGGGTAAGGGTAGTGCTTTGAATAGATAGGATCTTCGGTGGTTGTGCGAATTCTTCCCTTAACGTTTGTAGTAAACGTTAGCATCTCATTGGGTTCACCGAATAGGCTGGAGTAATTTATTGTCAGGAAGTTCAGTTTATCCTTTTGTTCTTGGGACATAAGCTCAGTTCTAACGCAAACATTAGATTCAGAAATGTGTTTCATTAATCGGATCTTTACGTTATTGTTTATAAGCATGTAATTTTCTTTGCAAAAATTACTGCTGACAGCTTTTTAAGGCTATCGTTGCCAAGTTTGCATGAAATGTCTTTAAGGATGGTAGGAGAAAGAATTTTAAATTTGTGTCAGGGCCAAAGAGATTAATTATAGTATGGTGAGTGATTTCAATATTTCCACATATTGAGTTCTTTTGATTTGGGATAGGATTTTGGACAAGTTATGTTGGATGTAGTTCTTGTTGGAGCCGGTATCTACAAGAAATTTCAGAATTTTGTTATCACTCGTCCTACACTCAAAATATAGTAGAGACGAGTTTGTCAGCCTAAAAAATGTACATTTACAAAATTGGTGTATTCCTCAGCAAGTTCATTATGACTTTGTTGGTCAGCATATTCGTCAAGTTTTCTGGTTGGTTGATCATGGCTTAAACCATGGCATTGTACTCATTATATTTATTTTGGGAATCAGCTGTGGTATGTGTTTCTGGTGGTTCAACCTCATAGGTTTCAACATAAAAGTTCCTCTGCAGTTTATTCGGAGGGGAATGATGTAATGTAATGTAATTTACATTGTTTGTCCTAATTGTGGTTGTATCCATAGGTTCAAACCTTAGAGCGGGTCTTATGGTGGAAGGATTGGGTGTTTAATTTTGTTGGAAATGATAGGGATTGGTTTGGAAAGCTGGTCGATAATTTATCTGGTTGTTTGGTGCGAAGGCTTGTCATTGAGTTACTGGAAATGGATTGTGTTAGGGACGCGGTGGAAAACGTGGTGGTAATTGTGGCAAATGTGCTAATTGTGGATAAAAGGGTTGGCTGAAATTTATTCGAAGATGTAATAGTGGAGCTGATGGTGGCGGTGATCTCCTTGTTTGACCAGTACTGTGGTGAGCATAATTTGCTCTAAACTGTTGATTTTACAGCTTTAGACAAAGGTTGAAGGCTGTTGGCAAATCTGCCGGTTTCCTTATACCTTAAAGTCTAGGCAAGTCACCTCTGAGACCTCTTATATGAAGGTGTCTCAAGGCTTTTCTACGTAAGAGGACGTAACGCGGTATAACGCATCAGGTGGCAAGTTCATGCTTGAAATTTTATTTAAAATCAGTGAAAGATGATTGTACACTGATTTATAGTAGGTTTCTACTGTGCTACTACCTTGCACAAGAGTCGTCATTTGGTACTTTAAAGTACCCACGTCTATCTGCATAATGAAGTGTTTGGCACTTCGATATACATTCCCAGTTTAATGGGGTATTATACGATTCAAGGATCGCACTCGCATTCCCTACGATTTTGTTTCTAACAATGCTAATATTCCGAAATACTTTGGTGTTCCTTTAAGATGATCAAAAATGTTTAGGATCCTTTCGACGCTTTTGCGCCAGGAACTAAACTCGCCTGGAATTCCAGAAAACTCTCTTAAACTTCGTACGACATCTGGCACTTTGTCCAGATCATTCAAGTTTGATCTGTATCGGGGATCAAATTTTTGTTTACACCGCTATGAAATGAAGTCTTAGAGTTTATGTTTTTGCACTCTGTGATACAAAGTCAGCGAACTATACTAGTGATCAAAGCTTCAAGCTCACGGATTTGTTACTTAAAGGTTGGGAATTAGGTCGGGAGGCAGGTTCCTCAACATTTAAAATATGTGGACGAATTAAAGCATTAGTAGTATTGAAAAAGAAATTGTTTATTGGTAAGGAAGGACTACTAACTATTTTCTAACTTTTTTTATATATTTTTTGGATATGAAGCGAAATTTAAAGAGATTTAAATATATTTCTTTAAAAAAATTGTTTCTTTTCACTTTTCACTTTTACTTATGCTATTACTATATGTTTATTTATATTTTATATTCAATTTTTTGTATTTATTTGTTCTTATTCAATTCTATTTTACTCTTATTTGAATAATAATAATTTTAATATAATGAAAAATTCAACTTTAATAATGATTTTAAAATGATCTTACATTAAAAAGATGATTCTACGGAACATCCTGCAACGCTGGTGAAGGGGCTATCTTCCTCTTCTTCTTAAAGTTACTGGGAGTCCTTTCTTCACACTCCCTCGTTGGTGACACGATCTATTGATTGTCGTCAATGGTACCCAGGTTGATTAAACTCCCGTACATGCGCTTTTAACTTTACACTTTTAATTTCAATTGCGTATTTTACACTGCGAGCTACTTTAGATCTACTTTTTCATGGTGTGCTTAGTATGCGAGCTTCTGGAGGTCGACTTTATTTACAAGAACTTACTGCGCGAATATTACAAGTATGCGAACTACTTAAGGACTTTTATAACTTGTTGCGCGGAGTATTAATTTTTCACCTGAGCCCCACGTTGGGCGCCAATTAAACTAAATTTTGTTTAATTTAGTTTTTTAAAAAAAGTTCATCAAAGACGAAGCTCTGATGTTCTTTATTTTATGAATTCAAACTAAGAACTAAACTTATGAACTATTTCTTCCTAACATAAAACCTATATTGTGTGGCATCCAAAGCAATTCATCGTCGTCGTAGACAAGCATCAGCAGATGAAAGAACGTATACCTGGTGTTTGTAATGTTGTGGATTATCACAATATTTTCTAACGTTGGCATAATTACCATCCCAAAGGCACGTACAGCAAATGCTCATAGTATTCTTTAATGTTGCAATATTTACATAGTGTTGGCTTAATTACCATTCCGAAGCCACGTACAGCAAATGGTCGTAATATTCTACAATGTTGCAACGCACAGCAAATGCTCATGATATTGTTACGAAAAGTAGTTAGTAGCGCATATAATAGAATTAGAATCGTAAGATAAATCGCAATGTAAATACTGCATACTTAAAATAAGCAAATACTACGAAAAGTGGTCGGTAGTGCAGAAGGTTCCAATCCTAGATATATCGTAATGTACAAAAAAATAAGTACTGAGTTAGAACTAAGAAAATATTGCGTACTACAAAAACGCACTTTTATGTTCCATACTTTTCGGCTCTAACATTTGAAATTTGAAATTTGAAATAAGCGCCTGCAAGTTTGAATCATTGTGTATAATACCTTAATAAATTGTGAACTTGTGTTAATTTTATTGTTGTTCATTAAAATTGTTATTTGTAAATTAATTAACTTGTGTTGTGTTTTATTTGCAAAATACTTTACGAACTCGAAAGCCTGAATTTCGCAACAATTGGTGTCAGAAGTGGGATTTTGCAAATCGGAAGACAGTAAAATTTTGCAAATCGTGTAAATTGAGAGACAATAAATTTTTGCAAATTGAACTATAAATAAATTAATTGGTTATTGTTCAAACAGTAAATAAATTAATTGGTGATTTTATAAACTGATAAACATTAAACAATAAATTGGAAAGTGCAGTGAACATTAAATCCTATAGTTCCCCGGAGCTTAAAGAAGAGCTTGGACGGCGAGGTCTAAGTACTGCGGGAAATAAGCAAGAGTTATTTCTCCGATTGCAACAAGTCGGTAAAGGGGAAAAGCAGCAAGCCGGTGAAGTGTTTTCAATTGAGACGTAGTTAGTGGAGCGAAAATCGTCCACTTCGGAAGAAAAGAGTGGTGTGCCAAACATGGAGGCGATGTTGCAAGTTTAAGTGCAACAAATGAAGCAGCAAAATGAGCAAATGAACAGCAAGCTTGACCGGCAAAGTGTACAATGGCAGCAACAGAATCTAGAATTGAGTTCCAAATTAAATGAGAAGTTGCAGCAGCAAAGTCAAGGTCTGAAGAAAGATTTGAATTTTCAAATTAGTGACAAGTTGGAACAGCAAAGCCAAAAGCAGAGCCAAGAACTGAAGCAGGAATTAAATTCCAAATTTGATCAACAAAAGCAGGAATTTACTCGGCAAACCCAAGAACTGAACTCCAAATTCGATCAACAAAATCAGAAGCTGGAAAGGCTAAGAGGTGAAATGAGCGGAATTCAAACAACGCTAAAAGGTGAAATAAATGAAGTCCAAGCAACATTTCAAGAAGAAGTGAAAACCCTCGAGACAAACATTACTGGAAAAGTGAGTGTCCTGGAAGGAAAAATTAAAGAGTTTGAGACCCGGTTGGATAGTCGTACCCAATTTGTCAGGGAAAGCCCTCAACAAAACAGTCCCAGAGTCATTCCAGAATTTTCTAGCAACCAGAAAGGAATATTGAAGCCTCCTGCGTTCGATGGCGATACAGCTTTTGAACATTTCAAAGTCCAGTTCACAGCTGCTATACATCACAATGGATGGGGTGCAAAAGAACAGCTAAATTCTCTGATCCTAGCGTTGAGGGGCAAGGCAGCAGACGTATTGCAATTGATTCCAAATGCTGAAATGAGTTCCGGAAGAATATTGAATGAGTTGGATTTGCGTTATGGACAGTCTCACACCCAGGAGCTAAGCAAAATACAGCTCCAGATGAAGAAACAGCAGCGAGGAGAACGGCTTCAAGAATTAGAACGGGAAATAACTAAGCTAGCACGACAAGCCTATTGGGGGGTTTCGGCCGGTATTTTGGACGGATTAGCAGCTGACGCTTCATTTGAGGACAACAGCCAGAGGAAAGTCAATGAATGAAGTATTGGCATCCGCTTTGGAATACGAAGCATCTAGAGCCAGTTTTTCTACTGAATTGGTTAGATTGCGCATGCCGGAAACAGAGGACATTACACAAATAAAGCCCTTATTAAAGAGGAAATCCGAAAAACAAAAACTGGAAGCCCTCAGAACGACGGAAACCCAACATCTAATTCTCGTCCAAAATGTTTTAGATGACAGAAACCTGGACATTTCATCCGCGACTGCAAAGAACCAAGATCGGTACAAACTACAATACAGCCAGTGAATCGTGTCAAGAGGCCTGAACATTTACGGCAGATAGGTGCATCACAGATGAAATAGGTGCAGCTTACCTCGTAGGTGTAGAACAGGAAAACTAAGTTACACCAGGTTTTCGAGGCGTAAGCTGGTGAAGAGGGGAGAGAGCCCCAGGATCACGGTGAACATTGCCAAACTTGGAAAGGACAACAACAGCTTGGTTGTTAGTGGTGTGTTAGAAGGAAAACCATGCACGTTTACCTTGGATACAGGAGCTTCCAGATCGTTTGTAAATCCCAAAGTGGTGTCCAAAGGTCAAGTAGAAAAAGTATTTAGTTATAATTTAAGGAGAGCCACAGGTGAAGCCGCAGCAATTAAAGGAGAATGCTCCTGTAATATCATGTTTGGAGGAATACGGTTTTCTCATCGGTTCATTGTTGCCAGCATTACAGATGAATGCATATTGGGCTTGGATTTCACGACAGAGCAAGAGATGTCCCTTGATCTAAAGTAATAGGAGAAGGAACAGTCATTGGCGAGAGTCAGGGAGTAAGCTGTATCGCAAACTGTCAGCTTGTAAAAGTAAAGAATACGCCACTAGATCTGGAAAGGAAGCAGATCGCTATGTAAACACCTTCCAGCAGCGCAGCGACAAGCAGTAGAAAAGTCGCTAGAGCAATTTGCCGACGTTTTTGCTGTCAGCGACAACGAATCGATACAGGAAATGCGACTCCAATTCGACAGGCGCCAACACGATTACCACTTGCTAAGCATCAAGAAGCAGAAACGCTGGTTAAGAAAATGGAACGGGATGGAATCATAGAGCAGTCCAAAAGTCCACGGAGATCACCTGTGGTAAGATGGTTCAACGAGTTTTTGTGTGGACTATCGGAAACTGAACGATGTCACCAAGAAGGATAGTTATCCATTACCACGTATAGACGACACGTTGGACACCATATCGGGAGCCAGAATCTTCAGTACATTGGATCTGAAAAGCGGATACTGGCAGGTAGCAATTCATGACAACGACAAGGAGAAGACAGCATTTACTGCGGGAAACGGCTTGTATAAATTTTCTGTAATGCCGTTTGGTTTATGCAACGCTCCTGGTACGTTCGAGCGGTTGATGGAACATGTTTTGCGAGGCCTTAGCTGGAAGACATGTCTAGTCTATTTAGATTACATCATTGTTTTTGGTCGCACATTTAATGAGCACGTGAATAATCTTTGGCAAGTTCTGGAAACCATAAAATCAACAGGATTTAAGTTGAGTCCGCCGAAATGTAGCTTTTTCAAAAATGAAGTGAATTATTTGGGCCACATTGTATCCAGTCAAGGAGTACGCACGGATCCCAAGAACCTGGAAGCTGTTAACGAATGGCCGGTACCAAAGAATTTACATGAGCCGTCAAGTTTTCTGAGGCTATGCTCATACTATCGACGGTTTGTGCCTAACTTCGCAGATGTTGCACGAAGCCTTCATCGTCTTACTGAGAAGTTCCAATTGTCGATCGAGCACCAAAAATCATTCGAATTGCTGAAGGGAAAGCTGTGTAGTTTTGGCATATCCACAAGCAGGAGAACTCTTTATTCTGGACACTAATGCGACCAATGCGGGAATAGGAGCTGATCTATCGCAGAATCAAGAAGGAAAGGAGCGTGTAGTAGCGTACTACAGCCGATCGCTTTCTAAGCCTGAGAAGAACTACTGCGTGACCCGAAGGGAAAGTACCCATATGGTCAGGAGTTTCTTCTTCGACCTGTCCATGCAGCTCTCAAGTGGTTAATGCAGTTTAGGGAACTAGAGGGTCAAGTGGCCAGATGAATCGAGAGACTCCAGTCATACCCATTCAGGACAGAGCATCGAAAAGGGATGCTGCATAATAATGCCGATGGATTATCAAGAAGACTTTGTGCACTCCAATGCAAACAGTGCACAAGGCAAGGAAACAAGAAGTGCTCTGTAGTAGTTGCACAAATAAGAAGTTGAAGATCGCTAGACAAAAGAGCAGCTAAGTGAGGAACAAGTGCGCGATAATTCGATTGCTCCACTATTTCAATGGATGAAGCAAGGTAAAAGACCGGAGTGGCACGAGATTGCAACAGCAAGCCCTACAGTAAAAAGGTACTGGGCTCAATGGCAGTCATTGAGATTGGAAGATGGACTTCTGCTAAGGCAATGTGAATCGGCTGATGGTCAAAATACAAAAACACAGATTGTGCTACCAACGAATCGAGTCAAAGAAGTCCTGCAATAATTACATAGTGGTACATCGGCAGCGCATTTGGGCGTTAATAAGACGCTAGATAAAGTAAGGAATCGCTTCTATTGGGTTAATTGCCGTAGAGATGTGGAAGACTGGTGTCGAACGTGTGACATGTGCGCAGCCAGCAAAGGAACGCGACAAAAAACTAGAGGAAAAATGCAACAGTACAATGTTGGAGCACCATTTAAGCGGGTGTCAATGGACATAGCTGGTCCATTCCCAGAAACAAGAGATGGAAATCGCTATATACTCGTGTGCATTGATTACTTCAGTAAATGGGCAGAAGCATATCCCATCGTAAACTAGGAAGCTAGCACGGTGGCTAGGGCATTCGTGGACAACTGGATCTGCAGATTTGGAGTACCACTGGAATTACATTCCGATCAAGGGCAAAATTTTGAATCGTTAGTCTTTCAAGAGCTGTGCCAAGTACTCAACATCAAGAAAACGAGGACTAGTCCGTTACATCCACAGTCAGGCGGAATGGTCGAAAAGTTCAACAAGTTCAAAAATTTAAATTAAAATTAAAAAAAATAAAGTCTCTGAACTATTTAAAAAAATTCCAAAATCCCTATTGTACACCTACACATCCCAGAGCATGTTAAGAGAGTGTCTCGCGTATGGGACCAAGTTAGCAAATTCATATTTCTTCTTGATTCGCTCGCAAATTAGAATGTTTTTCCGAAATATATTGTTACGAAAAGTAGTTAGTAGCGTATATAATAGAATGAAAATCGTAAGATAAATCCCAATGTAAATACTGCATACTAAAAATAAGCACTTTCGTGTTGCATACTTTTAGGCTCTAAGACTATTAGATTATTTGAAATGTAACCGCCTGCAAGTTTGAATCATTGTGTACTGGTCAAACAAGTAGTCAAACCGGTTTGTGCGGTTTGCCCGGTTTTTGTAAAAGAACATGATTGAACATGTACTCTATTTTTAGAAGATGACTCATTACATATAAGTATCGTTAGTTGTAAATAAGGGAATAAGGGTACAATTTTCTGGATATTTCTGTCTACAATATTGGAAGTTTCTGGAAGCTTTTGATTAAGTATAAATAGAGGCGTAAGGCCGATGTAAGGTGATTAATTGATTGGTTGATTGGAATTTAACCAGTGACGTTGTAAAAGTAAAACTGCTATCACCTAAGAGAATTATTGTAAAGTACAAGTATTATAAGTGATTTTGTTTGCATTTCAATCGCCAATATAAATTGTGAACTTGTGTTAATTTTATTGTTGTTCATTAAAGTTGTAATTTGTTAATTAATTAACTTGTGTTGTGTTTTATTTGCAAAATCTTTTACGAAATCGAAAGCCTGAATTTCGTAACAATTGGTGTCAGAAGTGGGAATTTGCAAATCATGAGACATTAAAATTTTGCAAATCGTGTATATTGACAGACAATAAAATTTTACAAATTGTGAAACAGTAAATTTTGCGAATCGTTGAACAATTAATTGGTGATTTTTAAATCTTGAGACAGTAAACAAATTAAGTGAAATTTTACAAACCGATAAACAGTAATAACAAAATGGAAAGTGCAGTGAACATAAAATCCTATAGTTCCAGGAGCTTAAAGAAGAGCTTGGAAGGGGAGGTCTAAGTACCGCAGGAAATAAGCAGGAGTTATTTCTCCGATTGCAACAAGCTATAAAAGGGGAAAAGCAGCAAGCCGGTGAAGTGTTTTCAATTGAGCGAAAAAGGGCTATTTCGGAAGTTAAAGAAGCACCAAACATGGAAGCGATGTTTAATGCTCTAATGCACCAATTAAAGCAGCAAAGTGAACAAATGAAGCAGCAAAGTGAACAATCGCAGCAACAGAGTCAAGAGTTAAGAAAAGATTTGAATTTTCATATTAGCCAAAAATTGGATCAGCAAAATCAGCAGTTAAATTCCGAACTGACCGTTAAGTTTGAACAGCAAATTCAACAATCGCAGAAAAAAAGCCAAGAACTGAAGAAGGAAATTTATCAGCAAAGTCAAGAGCTTAATACCAAATTTGATAAACAAAATCAAAAGTTGGATGCAATTCAAGAAAATTTAAGAGACGAAATGAGCGGAATTCAAACAATGCTTAAGGGTGATATGAGTGAAATTCGAGATGAAATGACAAACATGACAGGAAAAGTGAGTGGCCTCTGGAAGACAAAATTAAAGAGTTCGAGACCCGATTGGATAACCGTACCCAGTTCGTCAGAGAGAATACTTAACAACTCAGTACAAGAATAATTCCAGAATCTTCTAGTAACCAGAAAGGAATTTTTAAGCCACCTGCGTTTGATGGCGACACAGCTTTTGAAAATTTCAAAGTCCAGTTCACAGCTGATATACAACTCTGATCCTAGCGTTGAGGGGCAAGGCAGCAGATGTATTGCAAATTATTCCAAATGCCGAGATGAGTTCCGGGAGAATCTTGAAAGAGTTAGACTTGCGTTATGGACAGTCTCACACACAGAAGCTAAGCAAAATACAGCTCCAGATGAAGAAACAACAGCGAGGAGAACGCGTTCAAGAATTAGAACGAGAAGTAACTAAGCTAGCACGACAAGCCTATTGTGGGGTTCCGGCTGGTATCTTGGACGGATTGGCAGTGGACGCGTTCATCAATGCTATTGGCGATGAACAGTTGAAGTTTCATTTGAGAACAACATCGAGAGAAAAAACAATGAATCAAGTATTGGCATGGTATGAAGCAGCTAAAGCCAGTCTGTCTTTGAATTTTGTTGGCCTACGCAAAATAGAAACGGAGGACGTCGCACAAATAAAAGCTCTGGTTGGAGAGAAGGAGAAAATCAACCAATGGTCGCTTTCAAAACGAGAGAAGTAGCAGATTTTCTGACATAGAATGCGTTTGTTGAGGAGTTGTTGAGAGATTTTCCATGCGAATTCGATGGAATGAACATTGATTTGAAATCCGCTGCTATGAGGTGGGAAACTTATAATTCGTTCGAGAATTCTTTTACAAATTGCTTTAAATTTGTCGCAGAAGTGAATTTTTGGAGGCCAGTACAATAAAGTATTTGCTACGGGAGGAACACTTACGGCTCTCGGACGTAAACAAACATGCACACACTTTGCCAAAATTATTGTTGCGTGTTTTTTAATTGTGTTGGGAAGGACACATTTCAAGACGGTGTTCAGAGCACCAGGGATAAAACCGGTGTGCAATGTTCAGTGTATCGGTCATTCAGCTGGAGAGCGTATATTCTCTGGTTAAGAAGTCCTCCGTCAAAAACTGTGAAAAGAAAATCCTTTGACCGTCATTTTGTGAGAATTTGCTGGTGGCGAATAAGTTTACAATTTCAATGTTCGCCATTGGTCATTGAAATCGACGACATTCAACATGACGCAGCGCTTCTGGTGGTCAACGATGAGGTCATCTCCAATAACTTTTTTTGAGACGCGATCTTCTCTGTTTTCTTTTGCAAATCGAGTGATCACCGAATGAGCCAAATATTAGATTGAGAACGCGGATTCCCTGAAAACGGAGTCAGTGCTGTCAGCTGACCAAGAACAACGACTAACGGAATAAGTTACTGGATAATTACATTCTTCGCCCATCGCATCACTAGCGGTATTGGTAAAAAAAGGGAACGGCAAAAGAGCGAACAAAAAAAGCTACTCTGTGTTGATTTCTGCTTAATCAACAAAATGACTTACAAAGAGCCGTTTTCAATGCGACTTGTATATGAGTTACTCGCACCGAGTGAGCCGATTTTAACATTGTACCAGAACGACGCTTAACACGGACGATAGCCACATTGGTCTGGCTGGTATTTTGCTGCAGTCTACTGATGGAAATGGCGATCGGTTTTCTACTTCAGACGTTTGTGTACGGAAACTGAGCGAAAGTACCACAGTTTGAAGTGGGGGTATAAGCAGTGGTAGAATTACTGCAACGTTTCCGTGTGTATTTATTGAAAAAACCCTTTAGAGTAGCCACGGAATATCACGCGATAACGACCACAAAAGCCAAAACAGAATTAATGCACGCATTTCCCGATAGTGGATTAAGCTGTTGGAATACAATTGTTAATTTCACCAGGGCAGGAAAACGAATTGTGCACGTTTATGCCACAAGTCGATCACCAGTAGAGGACATAAAGCCAACCGAACCAGCTGGTTTTATTCTCAACGTTACAGAAGCTAAAGGTGACTGGCTTCGCACAATCCAGCTACAGAATGCAATTTTAAAGGACGTTCATGCTGTTTTGGGGGGTGCTAGAAAATCAGTACACGAAAGCTATCTTATCATGACGAGCTGGACCACTTTGGTATAGAAAAAACTCTAGAGAGAGTACGAGAGATGTTCTGGTTTCCAAAAATGCGCAAGTGTGTAAAGAAATACATATAATCTTGTGTCTCGACATGCTACAACAAATGTGGTGGCGGAATATCTGAAAAACGAATTCATCTTGGTGAAATTAGCAGAATAAGCAGTCCAGTATACCAAAATTGTTCCAGTGCTGCAGACATTAAGCGAATGTACAGAGTATTTTGAATTCGTCTGATAACCGACAGAGGAACTGCCGTCACCTCGAAAATGTATGAGGATTTAACATTCATCATGTGAAGACAGCGATTCGTACTTCTAGTACTCATGGTGAAGCTGAACTGGTCAATCGCACCTTATTGGCGAGTTTAAGAACAACAGGTGGCAACGAAGAGAACTGGAACGGCAATGCTGAAATCATGCAATGGGCCTGCACCTGGAATAACCGAGTATTGTTTGTGGCTTTGAAGGTCCTTGGCAACGACCGTTACCTTGTTGAGGGTATCAGTTGAGAGTATTACAAACACGAATCGAAAATTTACATCAGTCAACGCTTCGGATAAAATTAAACCTTGGTGTGGAGCACCTTTTTAGCTGGATGGTTTCACTGATGATGATGAGACGACTTTGATCATGAACGATCAAAACACAGGAACGGTCACACGAAACGACTTTGAGTCGCATTTCAAATCCCAAACCTATGAGTTCGACATTTTGGATCTTGATTTAATTTACGTTTAATAAATATTGTTTAGTTCAAACTGGTAAATGTTGTAGAATATTGGTTCAATATAATAATATTCCTACTGGAGTTAAAAATTATCAAATGATTATTAAAGAATTAAACTTTCAAAATCCCCTTATGGTTAGTTTAAAAAAAAACAAGAAACTTCGGGCATGAAATATATCGAATAGTTATAAATTATAGGAAGCTAAATTCCGTCATTATTTCCAATAAGTATCCAACTATTGAAATTACGGACGTTTTTTCTAAACTAGGTAATAGTTTTTCACCGTCATTTTCAAAGTGGTTTCCAGCAGATTCCATTTAAGGAGAGCAACATCAATAAAAAAACTTTCTCAATAAATAATTTCTCGAAATTTTAGGGAACACATATGAAGAAGGTGTTATATTATCTTCATAAATGAAGACATTGTCCAAAGAAAACGAAGAGCTCTTTAAAAATTTAGAAATGATAATTATAAACTCAAATAAAAATAATAATAACAGTACTTGGCGCACTAGACCCATGGTCCAGTACTTAGGTTTTTGCAATCATTAGTGTTGTGCATCTTTTATTTTTCCCTTTGATTTTTTCTGGGATTTTAACTTTAATCTTCCAGCTCAGGTCCAACACACTACCCTCGGTGCCCACATGAAAATATAAGCCGATAAATCTGAATTTCAAAAATCCGAAGCAGAATTTTTAGAATTCATTGATGGAATAACTAAATAAATGGAATAAAAACAAACCGCCAAAAATGTTAAAGCGCAAGTCTATCTAACCCCACCTCGATATTTTGATATAATCAATAATAATAAGCTTTATCAAATACTATGCTGAAATAATTAAACCTCTGATAACCCTTCTGAAAGGTGAAGATAGACGCATATATAATAACCTCTCGAAAAACAAAACTATCTTTCCCGACAAAGCTGTATTAGGCGATTTCCAAAAACTAAAAAATTGTTAAAGTTTCCAAAAAAAATATTCTAACCAATTACTACTCTTCTCATAAACAGCAAACTTTTACCCATTAATCTTTCATATATGAAATTTCCGTAGGAATAATTTCAATGGAACATTACATGCACTTTTCTTAGCAAATACTATAAAACTAACCTTACAATCAGCGATCTACTATTCGTCTCCAATTAACTTTGTAGTGTTTTCAATGTATTTTTAGCACTGCTTGCTCTGTGGTTAAAAATAAAAACAAGCCCCAAATCGTAAAGCAGCGCTTCACACAGCGCACCTACTAATTATTGTGTGGCGTGGTCCGATGCCGCTATATGGTATGATTTACCCAATACACATGTGTGCAAAAATTCAATAAATTTGGGAAGTTGTTAAAAATTGAAAGCAAAATTTCACCACCGAACGAACGACAGTCAGAATTATGCCGACGCGAAGAAGAGAATTTAATAAAACCAAAAATTTTACTCGTTACAATTTCTTTGATTTGTTATTTTGTTGTTGCTATATATCCTCTGGTACTTGTTATATAATACAAGTAGTCTATAAGACAATCCTTTATCTATCTCGAGTCAATTTTAGCAGCGGATAACAACATGGAACCAGAGACAAGCGCATGATTGCACAAAGCTAACAAAGACTTGGTAGGCTCTAGTGGGCAGGACACCTAACTCGCATGAGCGAAGAGGATCCTGCTCGGAAAGTCCTTTTAGGGAAGGGTTTATTGGACACGAGATCCAGGCAGGGTAAGCCTGCGCTGGAATTGCGATATAGACCAGGACGACCAGAATTCAAGATCTCTATTAAAAATAAGTATTTAAGATAAATTTTTGAATGTGGAAATAAATCACAATTAAAGTTTCATGATGTTATAAAAAAATGGCTAAAATGTTTACTGTAGGTATATCGTATAGCATTGTAGCAATTTTTAACTTGTTTTTAATTTAAATATTTAAAATTTAAAAAAAGGTAAACAATTAAGATAACAACCCAAATCAATTTTTGCTGCATATTGACAGCTTTTTCTATTAAATAATTAAATTCCCAAAAATGGTTAATCAATCAAAATCCCGAACTTTTTGGTACACGTAAAAGTTATAATATATTGTGTAGATCTGATTAACCATTACCTCTATTTGCATGTTATTCACAAAGCGTGAACTTAACTTACATAGTAAAAATTCAGGCAATTGGTTTAAATTAATTGGCGGAAGGCGTTCATCAGACTTGCAAGCTGTTATGAAATCACTTTTGTACATCATCAGTTTTAACAGTTCCATTATGCTAAAGAGAATCAGCTACTAGTCCAACTGTGGTTTACACGCAGAAAATATTTAATTTTTTTACTTTCCAAAGTTGTTATTGTTTTTAACTATAGTCATTATTATCACTATTACTAAAATACATTTAAAATACATTTTACTTATCCAAAATTATTTGTTTCTTATTATTAATTTTATGAGTTGTTATATTATTATAATATTGCATATTCTATGTACGTTATTAGGCATTACTTATTTTACATTTAAATTTTTTTTTTGTTATTTTTTTAGTTGGTTCGATTTATTATTATCACAGATGATTTGAAGAAAATAGTTTTTAAATGCGTAGTAAAGTTAAACGATTTGCCTGCGGTATGGGTGGTGTGTTTGGGAAAGTGGTTTATATCTGCAGTTATTCCTTTTTTAATTTTATTTATTTACAATAAAACGCAGAAATTGCCGTTGCGTCATTGTTTAGAAACAAGTTTATAAACGTAGCCGTAGTCTCGCGGAGGTGATGAATTTCAACAAGCGACAACTGAACTAAAATTAGGGCTGACAACTATGCACACTAGAACTCTGAAAATGTTTTGCTTCAATTTATGTTTGTGAAAATTTAGGGGTAGTAAAGTCTCGGCACTACCCTTATTTTGCGCTTCCAATAAACTTCCCTTAACATTCCAGTCAGAAAGAAACAAACAATATGAGTTAGTAAAAATGTATTTCACCCTGTTTACTATTAAACTCCCCGATTTTACTCGCGTGGCATTCAAAGTCTTATTCGCATTTTCATTCAAATTCGAGACAAAGAGTTTCCGTTTAAAAGTCAATGGATTGCAAACAATAATAAAATGTGCGCTGGATTGGTTGCTTTTGTCGATTGTAATTTTGGGGTGTGGCCTTTGCTATAAGCTGACAACACAATTGGAAATAAGGCTAGGGTTATGAGTAGGGTTACCATCCACATTTTTGGTTATTTAAAAATTCGGTATTTTTCGCTAAAACTAATTAATAGATGCATATAATAAAATAAATTGTATCAAACTTGGAACTAGCAAACATTACATTTTAGAAGTGAATTAATAAACTAAGGCCTCTATGCCAAATGCTTTTCACTTCCTTTCTACGAGCAATTAACATTCGCGTCACATATACAAAATGATTTTTAAGCCAAGCAAGTCACGTCATGTGATGCCCAACTTTTAAATATACATTTATAGGCGTTCCTAAAAACCGTATTACTCTACACAACTCTCATTGACATCTTCAAGTCTAATAAGGGATGAAGTTCAATTATATTCAGGCTGCTGCAAAATACATTTGTATTAACATTGTATACAGCATTGGAGACATAACTTACAACGCTGTAAAAATGATGTGGGTGGATGTGGGTGACTAAAGTAAACACCAAAAAGTTGGATTTATTTTTCTGCAAGCGGCGCAGTATATATTTCTTGTCATACATCTACACTTAAATTTGTGTTGGATTAGGGTTGGAGGTCATGATCATTGTATTGGTAAGGATGAGCGTTGCGGAGCAAATTACAAATGCATGTATACACCTTTATATATTTTTTAAATGCCTATTTATCCCAAACGCATAATCTAAGATATATATATTATTAATTTAAGCACAATTCAAAAGTTGAATAATTTTAATAAGAGCAACAGTAAAAGTGACAGTGACACAAATCCAGTGAAAAAAACCGCAAAACTTGTGTTAGATAATTATTGAATTAAAGTCATTTGTGCACCTTGTTACAAACGTTAAACTGGCGGTTATAAAATATACAAATGCTTTTGCTTCGCGTTAAAAGGTTTACTTATATCCAAATTACTGTAACTGTTTAGTTTTGCGAAATTTGTTTTTATATCTGTACGTAATATACTTTTTACAAGTTTTTTCTATAAATTTTGGAAAGGATGGCACAGCTGCACCCTGTTAATACACTCCCTGTTACAAGTTCCACGAACCAAATAAGAGTCTATTAGCGCAACCAAGCAAGCCTTTCAACTAATGATAAATATATAAATCTATAATAATTAGATATATTAAAGTTATAGAAATATTAATGACTTTTGTGTCGAATAATTTAAAGGTTACTTGTTCCAATAAAATATATTAATTTAAATTAAAATCATAAAAAATGGAGGTGTGGCTAC
Source organism: Nephrocerus scutellatus (assembly GCA_947095585.1). Taxonomy (NCBI): domain Eukaryota; kingdom Metazoa; phylum Arthropoda; class Insecta; order Diptera; family Pipunculidae; genus Nephrocerus; species Nephrocerus scutellatus. Next base: position 50,878,418 of record OX352764.1, read on the forward strand.
AACAAGACTTTCTTTTATGGACGGGGCCGATATCTTCAGTAAATGTATATTAAATTTTTTTTTTTTTTTTTTTTAAATTTTTTTTTAACTTTTTTCTTAATTTTTCTTCCTTTTAAATTTCTTTTGCACTTAACAGATTTCTCATAGGTGCTATACTTTTTGTGATATTTGCAAAACTGTCCAAATAAACTGCCACTTCCGGTCGACCGATTTTGCCAAAATCAACTGGAACCTCCAAATTTAAGTAAAAAGCTTAAATTTGACATCCCCATCAATTCAGCCGTCTGGGCTGTAGAGTGGACACAGACAGACAGAGATTATTTTTCGCTTTTTATAACTCAGGAGATACGGAAATGGGATAGTATGCAAAAATCCCGAGTTCGAAAATTATCATGATTATTATACTTCCTTTTACTGTGTATAAGAAAGTAATACTAACTTATGCGTAAATAATACAACAGTAAATGTAAAAAATTTTTCTCGGGTACAAAATTGTATTTATATTTGTGAAAATTTGTAAAAAAAACGCTAAGAAGTTAAAAAAAATAAATTTTACACACGCCACACGAACCACAAGCGATATGCCACACGCGTCGTACACGGCCGTTCAAAAATGGCCCATGAGACTGAGGTGTGCACAAAATTTTGTTTTTTAAATTTTTAATTTTGTAATTTTAAAATTCAAAAACATCGGTTCAATATCAAAACAAAAATTATCTAATTAAATATTTTGGGGTCAGATTGTATAATCAGTTATTTGGTTTGTTCTGAAAATCATTTTAGCTAAAGAATTTTGGAAATCGAATTTTCCGTTCCTGAGCTATGTCTCGAAGCCTATACATACATCTCACTATTTTTTAATTCTCTAGAATTTTGGCTGGCTGGCCAAATCTTGTGATCAATTTTTAACCCACTTCCTAAAGCCCGATTTAATTCAAACTTTGCACGCATGGGCAAAATATAATCAACCCATTATTTTTTCCGCGACAAGCTTTTAATTGAGATAATCTAGATAGATACAATTATGTGAATTATGTGTTGAACTTGTATTAATAGTTCAAAATTATTTATACTAATTAATCTTAAATATAAATTTGTTTCACATACAAATCCACAACGTCGATCGTATCAATTAAATTTTTTAAGATTCTTCACTGATGTGTGGAAGAAAACGTAGGGATATTTTTGCTAAACAAAAACTTTTTGGAGGGTTAGAGTTGCGTTTCATTTATAATCTGCACAAAAGTACTTAATTGTACTTAGTTACATATATTATTTGATTATAAGACAGTAAAGCGAAGTTTCGCAGCTCGCCATATGGATAGTTGTAACTAAGTCTAAAGACTTAATAAGAAGTTTTAACCGAAAAAGCCTGTATTGTAAATTTTTTCTCCTTAAGCTACCCCTGTGAATAAAAAAAATTCTTAAAATCACGTCATCGCAAGCCGAGCGCTTAAAAGTTGTTTTAAAATGAATTTCATCAATTCTGACTGGCAGAAGTCGAGATATACGAGTGGACAAACTCACAAACAAACACACGCACGCTGAAAAACAATTTCTCTGCCCTGATTATTAGCTTCGCATTCGGGCTCGCAATAAATTTAAAGCTATGTTTGTTATTTTTGCCGATATTAGTGTCAAATCTATAGTTTTCTGTGTGGTTGAGGTGGTAGTTGGCTGGAGGCGGGTAAATGGACGGGTGGTCAGTTTTGTGGGGTCAGTGGGATGGGCAGCCTTAAAACGCCGGGTATTTCCGCTATATCTAAACAGAAATGTTGTTACTCGCATGTAGTTTCTTTTGTGCAAATATTACAATCGTGTTGAGTTTTGTGGATTGCGCATAATGTCCTTTATTATACACTAACCCTACTAAACTTGTTAACCGATTAGTTAATAGGGTCCATTTGACTCATATATAGTTATTATTGCAAATAAGTTGCGGTACTCATAGTAAAAAGAGAGTGCTGATCGAATAAAAATGGTAAATTATTTTGAACTCTACGCAAGTTACAGTACGGGGCTCATTACTCATTAGAAATTATACTGGTTTTGTAAGCTGGAGAGTCACTCATTAGAGACTCATCTCCACACACAAAGCTATTGTGCATAACCGATTTCTCGATTTAGTAAGTGTGCGTTCGATCATCGTTTAATTGTCAACTATGTCAACTGCTGACATGGTTGTGTAACATTCTATCAGAAAAACAGTAGAAGAATGTATTGGGGTGATAATATGGTTTTGAAATTAGGGATTTCGAGTTCGTAAAGGACGTTGCAAATAAAACACAACACAAGTTTATTAAATTACAAATAACAACTTTAATTAATAGGCATTAAAAAATAATACAAGTTCACTATTAATGCTGGTGATAACTTTAAATGTACACCAAAACACTTATTACTTGTTGTACAATTAACTTATGAATACTTTGCAGCGAACGCCACCTTTTATACTCATTGAAAAGCTTCCAGAAACTTCCAATATTAAATCTTCTAAAAATAAACTACATGTACAATCATGTTCCAATTTTCTATTTCATTTTTTTTATAATTCTTATTTACAGTAAGATATAATATCTTATAAATTAGTGACAAGCTTGATTATTATTATGTGAGTAGACAAACTTAAATCAGTTTTAATTAACAATAAAAAGAGAAACATAGCAAAAAACCAAAGAGGAAGAAAAAAAAGAAGAGAGAATTAGAAAGAAAAAGAAATAAAATAAAACAAAGTCACAAGTAGTTGATTAATAATTATTTATACTCGTAGATAGATAGTTTCTCAATTGAGTTTTAATTATTGTCATATTATTCGCTCTTCTAATGCGGCGAGGCAAGGTGTTCTGCAACCGAGCTGAATTTATAAAAAATTAACGTTCAGATGTCGTAGATGAGAAACGGGGAAGAATTAGTTGGTTTGATCTGTTTGAAGAAGCCAATATAATTTTTTCAAGATTATCGAGCATCATGCCGTAAAGAGAGGTATAATAAGATACATGATCAATTGGTCGTAAACAAAAGACATATCTTACTATGGCATTAAAAGCAACATTTAGTTTCCTTTTAGATACGTAGCAGCAATTGCAGTAAATTTTGCAACCATATGTCAGGACTGGTACAGCTAATGTTTTTGCCAGTAAAATTCTAGTTTTTAAAGGTGTGAAAGAACGTGTAGCCCACAAAGTACGAAGCACTCCATACGTCTTTCCTCCTGCTATATTTGTGTGAGTGTTCCATGCCAAGTCACGCCTAAGGTCATCCCAAGGTTTTTAACCTTTTCAACATAGTCTATAGGGGTGTTATTTAATGTGATTGCAGGAAAATTTGATAGATCCAACTGCTGCTTAGAGATGACTATGTATTTAGATTTTTTAGCATTTAGCATTAGACCATTAAGATTCGACCATAGCGCTATATTTGATAGATCCTCATTTATACAACTCACAGAATGCTCGATTAAGCACAGTGGACAACTAAGAACGAGCTGAGTATCATCAGCGTACATATGAAGTGAACTGTGCCTTACAATAGATGGGACTTCATTTACAAACATGGAAAATAAAAATGGTCCAAAAATGGATCCCTGAGGAACTCCACTGGTTGTAGGGAGAAAGTCTGACAGGACCTTATTAATTTTGACTGCCTGAAATCTGTTTGTCAGATATGAAGATATCAAATTCACAGCGCTAGGTTCGAAATTGTAATGGCGATATAGATTTTGGCATAGAGTTGAGTGGTCGACAGTCTTAAACGCTTTAGAAAAATCTAGTAGTATGAGGAATGGACTTTTCGCTCATCTAGATCATGACGTATGTCATCTGATAAGCCTATTAAGGCTGTTATTCAGCTATGTTTCTGCCGGAATCCAGATTGCTTAGGCGTTAAGATGTTATGGGTGGAGAGGAATTGGCTTATTTGTTTTTGTATAGTTTTTTCGAACATTTTGGATATAAATGGGAGAATGGAGATTGGTCTAAACTCAACCCCTTTAGGTGTTTTGAGGACAGGCAGTATTTTTGCATGTTTCCAATTTGTAGGAAAAATACTTGTTTTCACCACTGCATTAAAAATGTACGTAATATATGGTAACACTACAGGTAAGATGATTCTTAAAAAGGATGGGTGTATTTCATCGAGGCCGACAGAATTTGATTTTATGGACATTATACTCTCTACTACATCAGTGCTGTTCAATGCTGTGAAAGAAAAGCTTGGCTAGTTGATAGTATGTGCTGCACCAGTTAGATTAGGGGAGTAACATGAAGAAGATGGAGCCAATGTTTGCGACGACGCAAATTTATGGTTGAGATCATTGAGATCAATTCATTCGAAATGCTGTCTATTAGTTTTACATATTCCTACGCTGCGTAGATTTTTCCACAAACGCCTCCTACCCATAGAGGCACTGAGCCGACTAGAGTAGAAGCTTGATTTGGCGTCTTTATCTCCATTACGACTTTGTTGCGAAGCATGCAGTATATGCGTCGTTGATCCTCTAGCCGAAAACGCTTCCAGCTGTTGATTGCTCGGTCGCGCTGTATTATAAGTTGACGAATTTGGTTAGAGAACCAAGGTGTGTTGTCAGAAGTGCTGGGTTTGGATCTTATAGCAACATGTGAGTTGTAGAGATGTCTTATATTAGAATTTAAGAATTCCACTTGATCATTTATCGATGGTAAGCAGTAAATAACATCCCAATTAACTGTCCTTACATGTTCTTCTAATAATGAGTAATTAATTCTTTTAAAGTCTCTATATTAAAATGTATTGGATACGGTCACAAGAGGAACTAAAGAGGTGTATCTATCTTGTCGATACGCTACACCAACTAGAAGTTTATCCTCGCTATTACTCAGCTCAACGAAAACATAATCGATTTTAGTATCACCTTGAGAACGACACCTAAGTCTGAAGCCTTACCCTCCCTTACATACATAGCTACAACTCCACCAACCCGCCCATTAATATCAGCTCGAAATACTTTGTATTAACTGAGACGACATATTTCGTCATTACAATTATCGCTAAGCCACGTTTCGGATACGCAAACTACATTAACTCTAGACTTCACAAACAAATCACGGAACTCATCGATTTTGGAAAGTAGACTCTGTGCATTAATGTGACAGAGGTGAATACCAGTGTTATGACCTCGTAAAATTCTAATCATTGTTCTTAAGTTCTCATCCATAATATCAGAGATAAGATAGTGTAATAAGTTCAGTGAGATGGTTAATATTGGAGAGATAAGAGTTATGTAAATGATTAGAGTAAAAGAGAATAAAAATAATTGAAAATAATTTAAAAGAAAATAAAAATAAAAATAAAAATTTAAACTGAAATAATTATGCGAGAATCTAATACTAATTTCACCACTAGGCTTCAATTATTCAATCCAAAATTAATATAAAGATAGTTAAGATAAAAGAGATAAGAGTTTTTTAAATGATCAAAGTTAAAGAAATTAAAAATAAATCAAAATATAAAAAGGAAAAAATTATGCGAAAAATAATATAAAATAGTAATTTACTATTAGACTTCACTGTTAACATCAGCAACATGTTGTCTTCTCGCAGCAAGCATTTCGTCCAAGACTCCAAAATCGTTAATATTGATGGCATTTTAATTCTTCCTTACCCTAACCCAAATTGATCCGCGGCGCGTAAAGACAGAGAACAGTTGTTTGCGTCGCTTCATTTGGACTCCTTTTTGCAGAAGTGAGCGGTTTCTAATTGTTAGACTCTCATTCATATAAATGGTTTTATTAGATTCGAGACCAACATCGTGTAGTAAGAGTTGCTTTCTCTCACTTTTGCAATGTCCTGCAATGGATTTGAAAACACTGTTTCTTTCGTGCGCAGTACCAAATTTGATGATTATGAGGGGATCATTGGCATTAACCCGCCACTTTGCACGAAAAATACCTTTCAATACTGGGGGCTTACATTTGACTTTGTGGCACAGGTGGTGGAAAATCGACTTGAGATTTTCATTTTGCAGTTTCGGGACTCTAATGAGTATGGCATCAGTTGCTATGTTGTTTCGTTCTAGTGCATCACACCGCTTTTGTAAATCAGATAGACTGTTTATTGTTGTTGCTTCTGACTGTATGCACTCAGATTCAATTTTTTCCACACGTAATTTAAGGTCGTTGAGTGACTCTTCAAAGTTATTAAGCCTGCTTGTGCAATATTGCTCGAAGAGTGTGATTTTATTCATTAAGTCAGTACGCAGAGTGCTCATTTCAGCAGAAAACCGATTCATGATAGCGTCGGTGGGTTTTGTATGCGCTCTTCAATTCGCTGAGACTGAGAGCCCTAGCTTGACCTGCAACAGCAGCGGCATTTTTATGCAATGCTTAAGTGGGTGTGCAGACCTTTGTTGTTTGGCCAGCTACATCACTCTTTGATGTGGGAGTGCTATTATATTTTCACGCGCCCATAGACGAAAGTGACTGTTTCATACGCTATAAACTAGCTTCGAAAGTAGCCCATAACAACACTAGTTATGTGATCATATCTCATCATATCATATCTCTGTTATTTACTGCAGTCACAGCGAACACACATTCTCCCATTTCTGCTTCTCTCTCGATTTAGCAGAAAAACCGGTTTGGACGCGTGAAAAATAGCGTTCATTACTCGCAGAAAAGTGCTCATCGTGCTCGTTAGAGTAGTCAAGCTTCGACCTCGCACGATGATCTCCACTTTCCTTGCTCGTTATGTAATATACTATTTTGCATTATAGCTGTTGATAAGCTCGCTGATTTCTTCGAGCGGGTATGCACTCCGCCCGTGTTTTTGTCGGTGGGTGTGTTCGACGACATGTTGCAAAATAGAGAAACAAATAGAACGGGATACAACGGGACGGGAACAGCAAATTTAAAATCTTTAACTTTCAAAACGAAGTATGTAGTTTTTGTTAAAATTGTTTGAAATTGTGTGAATTTTTCTTTTAAAAAAATCGGCCAAACCGCAAAAACCGGTTTGACTACATTTTTGACAAGCCTGTACATTGCGATTTATCTAGGATTCAAACCCCATTAAATGCGCTACTAACTACTTTTCGTAACATTACCCCCACCTTAATTCTGTTCGCCCCGAACAGATTCAGCACTCCATCTGATGTTGTACCTTGTCAATATGTTGATGTGAACAACTTTCATTTTTCATCTGGGGCTTTTTTAGATCCGCTATACTACATCATTAATCCTCTTAATGATATTCTAAGGGCCTTCCCAACTTTGCTGTAGCTTTGGAGACTTACCTTTTCTTCTTTTGGGATTGTTAAGCCAAACCAAATCTCCTTCCAGAAATCCACCACAGTTTGCACGCAGGTCATATCGCATTTTCATTTGGTTGCTCCTATGTTGCTCCTTACTACAGCTTGAAAAGCGATCATCCTCTGTCTTAGATCACTAACGTAGTTCTTCTTTGCTGTCGGCTCTACTGGTGGTGATCCAAATTTAATGTCGCAGGTTAGACGAAGTTCTTTACCAAATACAACCATTGCTGGTGAGTTTTAATTCGTGTTGTGGACAGCGCTACGATAACCCATTATAAACAACGGTATAAAACGATCCCATTCATCTTGGTTGGCATCAACTTCTTTTCGCAGATGCTCTTCCAGCGTCCTGTGGAACCTTTCGACCATTCCGTCTGACTGCGGATGTAACAGAGTAGTCCTCGTTTTCTTGATGTTGAGTACTTGGCACAGCTTTTGAAAGACTAGCGATTCAAAATTCCGCCCTTTATCGGAATAAAATTCCAGTGGTACTCCAAATTTGCAGATCCATTTTTTCACGAATACCCTAACCATCGTGCTAGCTTGCTGGTTTGCGATGGGTTTTGCTTCTGCCTATTTACTGAAGTAATCAATGCACACTAGTATATAGCGATTTCCATCTTTTTTTTCTGGGAGTGGACCAGCTATGTCCATTGCCAGCCGCTCAAATGGTGCTTCAACATTGTACTGTTGCATTTTTCCTCTAGTTTTTGGTTGCGGTCCTTTGCTTGCTGAGCACATGTCACACGTTCGACACCAGTCTTCCACATCTATACGGCAATTGGCCCAATAGAAGCGATTCCTAGCTTTATCTAGCGTCTTATTAACGCCCAAATGCGCTCCTGATGAACCACTATGTAATTCTAGCAGGACTTCTCTGACTCAGTTTGTTGGTAGCACAATCTGTGATATTGTGCTTCCACCATCAGCTGATTTCCATTGCCTTACCAGCAGTCCATCTTCCAATCTCAATCACTGCCATTGAGCGCAGTAACTTTTTACTGTATGACTTGCTGTTGCAATCTCGTGCCACTCCGGTCTTTTACCTTGCTCCATCCAATCAAATAATGGAGCAATCGAATCATCGCGCCCTTCTTCCTCCCTTAGCGGCTTTTTTGTCCAGCAATCTTCCACTTGTAGTCTTATTTGTGCAACTACTTCAAAGCACTTCTTGTATTCTTGCCTTGTACAGTGTTTGCATTGGGGTGCACAAGGTCTTCTTGATAACCCGTTGGCATTATTGTGCATCATTCCTTTTCGATGCTCTGTTCTAAATAAATATGACTGGAGTCGTTCGATCCATCTGGCCACTTGACCTTCTGGTTCCGTGAACTGCATTAACCACTCGAGAGCTGCATGGTCAGTTCGAATAAGAAACTCCTGACCATATAGGTACTTGTGGAAGTGTTTGACGCTATCTACAACAGCTAACAATTCCCTTTGCATCACACAGTAGTTCTTCTCGGGCTTAGAAAGCGAACGGCTGTAGTACGTTCTTACACGCTCCTTTCCTTATTGATTCTACGATAAAACCGCCCCTATTCCCGCTTTGCTCGCAGCACTGTCCAGGATAAAAAGTTCACCTGCCTGTGGATATACCAAAATTGGAGAACTGCACAGCTTTCCCTTCAGCAATTCCAATGATTTTTGGTGCTTGCTCTACTGTTGGAGCTTCTAGTTCTTCTCAGTAAGGCGATGAAGGCTTAGTGCAACATCTGCGAAGTTAGATACAAACCGTCGATAGTAGGAGCATAGCCCCAGAAAACTTCTTAGCTTATGTTAATTCCTTGGTACAGGGCAATCGTTAACAGCTTCCAACTTTTTGGGATTCGTGCGTACTCCTTGACTGGATACAATGTGGCCCAAACAATTCACTTTTTTTTGAAAATGCTAAATTTTGGTGGACTCAACTTTTATGGTTTCCAGAACTTGCCGAAGATTGTTCATGTGCTCATTGAATGCCGACCAAAAACAATGATGTCATCCAAATAGATTAGACATGTTGTCCAGCTAAGGCCTCGCTAAACATGTTCCATCAACCGCTCGAACGTAGCAGGAGCGTTGCATAAACCAAACGGCATTACAAAAAATTTATACAAGCCGTTTTCCGCAGTCAATGCTGTCTTCTCCTTGTCGTCGTCATGAATTGCTACCTGCCATTATCCGCTTTTAAGATCCGCTGACAGCAAAAATGTCAGCAAGTTGCTCTAGCGCCATTTCTGCTGCTTGTCGCTGTGCTGCTGGAAGATGGTTTGCATAGCGAACGAATTATCTGCAAGATTCCACGACAAACAAACAAATACACGGGCACGCGAAGTTAGTACAGAGAATTTAAAAATAATACAAGTTCACCTAGCCTTACTCCCTTATTTACAACTAACGATACTTATATGCAATGAGTCATCTTCTAAAAATGAACTACATGTACAATCATGTTCAAATCATGCACAAACCGGTTTGACTACATTTTTGACCAGTACATTATGATTTAAACTTACAGGCGGTTACATCTCAAATTTCAAATAATCTAATAAGTCGTATGCTATTTTTAGTTCTAATTTTAGTACCTATTTTTGGACGAGCCTGTACATTGCGATTTATCTAGGATTCAAACCCCATTATCTGCGCTACTAACTACTCCCGTAACAATATCATGAAAAGAACATCCGCTGCAAATGAATTATAGTAGCAATGGCGCTCGAACAAGCAGATGCTTAATTCATTTGTTTTATCGTATGATCAAAAACAGTTATGTAGACTTGGTGCAGCTTATTGCTTTGGCCATTCGACAGAAAATACAAACATCCTTTCTTGAGTTATCACTCAACGTATAATTACTCAGTGCGGGATATTTTTAGCTTCTCCCACTTCTTCGGCTGCTAGTAACCGCACTTGAATAAAGAAACTCACTGGATCAGCTATTACTTACGATTTACCAACTTATTACTAACTGGTAGCGTCGTATGCGGCAATCAATTGTATCCAACCCCGGTGATTATTTCGAAGACAGTGAATATTTTTGCCTGAAGCTTCTAAGGTTTTTATTTCAAAGCAACATTTATGCAACTAGAACGATTGGGCCAATCGGGTCAGACAAGTATGTACGTAAGTAATGAAGATTTACGGTAGTCCAGTGTAATTTTATAGTAAAATTATGATGGTTGCATTTTTTTAATAGTTATTATGTATTACCATCGCCCGATTGTACCTGCCAAAAACAAAAGCATATAAAAAATTCCGTAAAATAAATCTAATAAAAATCTCGTGTCACGGTGTTTGTCGTTTTCGGAAAAAACTGAAAGTGATGTTTTCCATTTGGATTTTTGTATGAACTCACGACACCAATGATGGATTTGCGTAATTCTTTTTTTGTTTTGTTCGTTATAGTCCTGGGAAACAAAGACAATTACAAACGAAAGTGGAAAATTTCGGACAAACAGCAAAAATTGTTTTGTTCGTTATGCTCTCGGAGATATTTTTAGCAACATACAATTCGGGAAAATTTGGAAAACGATAAATTGGATATTTAAAAAACCACAAAAGACCCTCAAAAGACCTCCCGAAATACCACAAAAAGACCCTCAAAAGACCCCAAAAAACCCCCAAAGACCCCCAAAAAACCCTAAAAGAAACTCAAAAGACCCTCAAAAACCTTCCAGAGGACCCTCAAAAGACCATACTGAATTTCATACAAATCGGTAGAGAAATTACTTAGTTCCCGAAATTTAAAAATGTAACACAATAATGTGACCAATACTGTGACTCAAAATCGCAAAACAAAATTATTTTTAATTATCGTTATTTTATTTCAAATATCTTTTCACAAGTTCACAAAACGATCACAAACAAATTTATTGAAAGTGGGACAGGACAACGTCTGTCGGGTCAGCTAGTAATCTATACGATATTAATCTATATAATCTAATTTATATTGAAGTTAAGCTGTTTATATATGTATCCATGTACGTCCTCTATGGACTGCCACACCCTCGCACCGATCGCGTTCAAAATTTGCGTAGGGGATTTATACTATATTGAGCATTTAATAGGCGTATTTCGAAAGTGGTCAGACCCCTGGGTCAAGTGGTTACCATACGAATTATTTTTACACATATATTTTGATGAATTTTTTTTAAATTTATATCTGAGCCCATTGGCCCTGGTGCCCGATACCTTAAAAATTTTTAATAGAAAGTGTTGTCATCGGAGATACACATGTGTGCAAAGTTTAAATAACATCGGGCTTTAGGAAGTGGGTTAACAATTTATCACAAAATTCCGCCACAAACAAACACGGACACGTGAAGTTAATATAGAAAATTTAAAAACCTCTGAACTGGTGAGTGCACTTTTCGTTACGTGATTCACTGATGACGCACTTCGATGGAAAAAAACGCATTAAACGAGCACGTGAACTATGCACATCACCATCTGTTATGCTACTACTAACGGTGAGGTAAAGTTTCATCACAGAATAAAGTGCCATATCGCGTGCTACGAAGTCGTTTATGCACGTAAACTCGTTTGCTTGCATAAGGAGAGGTCTAAAAAGTATTAGGAATATTTGTAAATTCCATTAAAATTAGGATGGGTTGTCGTTACGCAGTGGTAAATATAAGCACATATCTCCATTTAGTATAATGAATACTTCTGCTTTGTAATGGCCCTTATCCGGGCTATTATCTTATTAGACATGTTAAAAAACTTCTGTCTATATAATCCGAGGTGAAAAAGTTTAAAAAATGTATGCTCTTTAACCGATCCCGGTATTGAACCGATATCACCCACTTTTAGTTCTCCAGCGAAAGCATACTGAGGAGCGAGGACCGCATCAAGTGCCTTAGCACTAGCAAAGTCTACTGGGGTATGACGCAATATGCACCAGATTGTACACATACTGGAGCGATGTCAAGAGCACTTTTACGAAATTCTAAATGGTCAACTAAGTGACCGTAGGCGAAGCTAGAAAAGCGATAAATCTGCTTAAAAAAAAAACGTTTTTGAGTGCCGCGTATATGAGAAAATTTGGCACATCTAAAATAAACTGATTTATGTATGTAGATTGACTATGACGAATATTGGCAAGAGGAATAATCTTTTTTAAGTTCATCTAAATACTGGCTTACTCGGACGATATTAACGTTATTGGTTAGTTCAGATAATAGAGCGCGAAGTCGAAGTAATGCAATAGTTAGCAATCACCATATAAACATACCTTAGTCCGTAAAGACTCTTCAAATGTAGGAATTTAACCACAACATCCAAACTGCAGGTGTTTAAGACAACGGCAACCAGTACTTATAAATCTATGGATTTTAAACTTTGGTGATTTGCAGATTAGCAAAATCACTGTGGCCTCTTAGCAGTATTCGAGAGAAAAGTATTGGCTCCTTAGGTAAGGATGGACTATCCCGAGACTTTAAAATGACGAGATATTTGAGCTTTAACGCTATGTCACCATCGCGAAGAGAATTAAGCTTCGGTGGGCAGGATATCTAGCTCACATGAGAGAAGAGGTTCCAACGACGCTGGTTATGTCAAATATCGGCTCGAAATCAGGATCAGTGCTGAAATTTGTAAGGGCTTGGTTTGGAGGGATCCTTACACTCTGGTGTAAGAGCCAAATATCATGGGATGATGAAAACTATTTGTCTTTAGTTTATATTTTAGTTGAATGTTTTACATTTTCTGTATAATATTTTAAAATATCTACTTACGAATAATAGTAAATAAAAATTTTTCAATTCAATTTCATTTATTTCATTTTTAAATTTGGCAACAATATCTATGGAAATTAACAAGTGAATGTAAAAATCTTAATTTTTTGGAAATAAATATTTATGTATATTATATTGACTCAAGCCACACGCGTTACTCACGACACACTCTTTATATGTTCCACACGTGTCACACGTGAAACACGTGCCACTCGCTGCACACGCGCTACACGCACCAACGCTACACGCATTAGACGTGAGATTTTAGAAATGGCCCATTATACTGAGCTACTCACAAAATTTCAGCTCTCTAGGTATAAAAAAGGTTGTTAAAAAGAAAAAGAAATAAAACCACATTTCCACACATCACACGCGACTCACGACACGCAGGATCTCAGAAAGGCCCATGTGAGAGGTGGTTAAAAAGGACCTCAAAGAAGCCGAAAAAAAACTTATCCTCATATCACACGCACACGTGAGTCGAAAAATGGCACATGATACTGAGCTGCTCACAAAATTTCAGCTGTCGTGTGAGAGGTGATTAAAAAGGACCTCAAATAAGCCATAACACAATTTTTCCACGCATGCCACATGCGAAACGCGTTACACGAGAAATCTCAGAAATGGCCCATGACACTGACCCTGACTGACTGACACTGCTCACCTGAAATTTTTGTGAGGTCGTGTGTAAGGTGGTTTAAAAGTACCTCAAAAAATTCTAAAATACAGACAAACATGGTTGACCATTGTTAAGTTAAATAAAAGTTTAAAAAAATTTATTTTTGAGAAGGTATGTACTCGATGGTTCAAATACATATCCCCTACATATATTTTAGTTAATAAGCAAATCATGGCAAGTAACAAACAAATAAGTGAAAAACTGTATTATCATTTTTCTTGCATTTCGTATTCCAATGAAATTAAAACTTTTGTATTAAATCCATTAATAGAAGTTATTTACTGCAATCAATTCGAAAGATTATATTATACTGTCTGCTTGTAATCTTTTAAGTGTATGCAAGTGCAATAATTTGTTTGCAGTTTATGTTGAGTGCTTAAAATGAAAGGATCACCCATAAATGTACCGGTCTACCCACCTAAACAACGCAGCGGAAGTTATTTAAGGGTGTTAGCACTCGTTTTGGTGAAATCAATTCAATAAGCCAAAAATGTTGTGTACATACATCCTGCCTGTTTGTTGTGCCCTGTCCGCAGTCCTTTTAAATGTTGACAATTTATAGCTAGGGGGAGTTTATACATAAAAGGAATATCCTGCTGTTATTTTTGTTTGTGTTTTTATTAACATGCTCTGTTTAATGCACCCTAGCGAAGTTGACAACCGACGAGTGAGAGTGCCATTAACGTTAGTGTGTAATGCTCGACATGCCGCCAATTCAAGACCAGAACATTACCGGCTCGTCATAATGAATGACTTTTTTCGTAAAGATAATCTCTATGAGCGAATCTACGATTAGGTAGTATATTTTAAGTTCGAGTGTTAGCGAAAGGTACTTCAGTTTACTTAAAAGTTGTACGGATTGAAACTATTTTTCAAGTGCGCTTAGAGTAACTTATTATGGTGCCATATGAATCTATCCTAGCGTCAATTATTTTGTATCAAAACTAACAGAAGAAGATCGTACGATTTCATTTCATTTTGATTTTCATCAGTTTTTATTTCATAAAAAATCTAAATTAAAAATTAAATATTGTTTTAAATAATGCGTCTATATAAGCGAATTTATTTATGGGTCATAATAATTTAATTTAAAGCTATTAAGTATGTAATCTAGACTAAGCAATTTTATAATGAATTATTTGTATAAATAGCCAGCACTTTCGTTTAATAAATAAGAATAATCTTTCAGTAAAAATTCAAATTAAATTAAAAATTACCTTTAACAATTACAGTAAACACAGTTCAAGGCGGACCCTGTACATTGTACAAGCTGGAAAAATTGTTCTGTCCCATTTTATTCTCTTTTTTGTGTATATTTTTCTTGTTAACGGACATGAGAAAAAAACGAATTTCACATACAACTTTCTTTGTGGGCGCGTATTTTTTTTGCGTTCTTCTACAAAGGTACCAAATAAATCTGGCCTATATAACCGATTTTGATTTATGGGCTTGACATTATATTGAATCATCCTTGCCTCTGGGACGGACAAAAAACAAATTTTTATACAAATGCAAGCAAACTACAGACTAGTGACCAAGGGTTTTGATGGTCCAGATCCACTCATCTGAAAGGTCTTGACCAATATTGGAGTTCTACTTTATCGTTCCGTGTCACTCTACCACAATCATGACAGCAAACTGAACAAGCCGGATCTGACAGCTACTGTCGTTAATAATTCAATTTCATTCGTCTAATTTCGTCGCAGACGAAGTTCATTTTTGTGTCTTAAACTTTTAACTACGCTTTTTCTTTTTATATTAATAAAGTTATATTTGTATTTAGTAAATAAATCGGTTTAGTATTATTATTCTTCTTCGGTTCATCCACTCGCACAGATTGAATATTTATTTCTAATAGATTGCTCGAATAGAATATTCTCCAGACATTAATAGCCTTCATTTTGTTCGATATACAAGATACGCGAAATGAATGCAATAGGCATAACAAAAATCGAAACCCTTAACAAGGACAATGATGATACCTGTCAGATGCATATGGAGGCACTCCTTATAAAAAATGATACCGGGGAATACGTAAGTGGTGCTAAGCCTGCACCAGCTGTGGATAAGAAGGATACATCTGCACACATAATTTGGTATAACTGTGATCAAAAGGCGAAGTCCGATCTAATTTTGTCCATCAGTGTAGCTGAGCTGAAACAAGCAAAAGGATGTGCGACTTCTCGAGATGTTTGGTTAAAGCTCGAAAGTGTCTTTTAGTCAAAGGGACCTGCCCGAAAAGCAGCACTTTTGAAGTGGAAGTGGAAATAAATTCCGATTAACTCGCAATTATGGTTCCCTATAGTTTACCAACAAGTTTTGCCAACTTTCGTTGAGCCATCGAGTCTCGAGATAACCTGCCATTGCCAGAAACGTTACGTGCAAAAATTATCGAGGAGTCTGAGGGACGTAAGAGCGAATCGCAGGACGTATCGAATGCAATGGTAGCACGGAAGTTTCATTCGAGGTCAACCAAAATCAAAAAACAAGAATAGAACTACTTTTGAGCAGCAAGGCAATTCTAAAATAATTTGCTAAAGATATAGAAAAATTGGCCACATACGAACTGAGTGTCAACAGAAACACGAAAAACCATCACAAAATGCGCATCAGATGCATTCCAATTTGTAAGTAAGTCCCAGAGTCAGTCGTGGTGTTTGGACAGCGGATGTTCTTCTCATATGTGCAAGAACTCAAACGAATTTTTAAACATCGAGAAGGTAGTGAATGAGAATCTACAGTTGGCAAGTAGTGCATCAGCCGAAATTAAAGCCCGTGGACGAGTATCGATTCAACTTAAAGACGATGAAGTAACTAAGCAGTTGGAATTATCGGATGCTCTATTCGTACTGACAAAGGATACCGTGTGCTATTTGACAAGGAATCTGCAAAGAAAGTTGGCAGAGATGGGCGTGTTATTTTAACCACAAAAAGAGAAGATGGACATTACTTCGTTCATGCCAGTTCCACTGGCGAGACATGCTTTTCATCAAAATCTAAACCAGGATTGTCTTCAAAGATGACGATTTGCAGCTTTGGCACCGTCGTCTCTAACACCTTAACTTCAAAGATCTATCTGAGGCTACCCGTAAGAAAACAATTGAGGGAATCAAAGTTGTTGGAACTACTGACGGCTTTACATGTGAAACCTGTATCCAGGGGAAGATGGTGCGTACTCCTTTTCCAAAACGCTCGACTCGCACATCGGAACTTCTCAAACTCATACACTCGGATGTATGTGGACCGATGAGGATGGAGTCAATTAGAAAGTCAAGATATTTCGTCACCTTTATCGACAATCATTCGAGGTAGTGTGAAGTACGTTTTCTTGCAAAAAAAAGTCAAGTTCTCTCTGAATTCCAAAGTCTGAAGGCGTTACTTGAAAAGGAAAGCGGATTTTCTATCAAGAGTCTACAATCGGATAATGACATAGAATATAGAAACAATTCGTTTGACTGTTTCCTGAGTTCTGAAGGTATTCTAAGACGGTTGACAGTGGCTTATAATTCTGAACAGAACGGCGTCGGCGAACGCAAAAACCGGACCCTCGTAGAAATGGCGAGGTGACTTTTCATACAGTCAGGTTTGCCAAAAACTTTTTAGCCAGAGGCTCTCGCAACCGCGAATTACATCAGAAATGGGAGTCCCTCGAAGGCGCCTAATGGGAAAATACCATACGAAGTCCGATTTGAAAGATATATATCCTAATGAGAATAAAGGGTAAAGGGTACAGGGTAAGGATACCAGATAAACACCAAGTAGTTATAACACGTGGGCGCCGTGGCTCAGTGGATAGGAGCATGAACTTCTGAGCAGGGGGTTCGTGGTTCGAATCCTAGTAACACAAAAGTATTTTTCACGGTGTCCCACCTCTCGCGAAAGTTTGACAAACGTCCGAGAGTAATAACTTGTCACGGAAAGCTTCTCAATTCGCCGTTCGGATCCGGCATTAAATTGCAGGTCCCTCCATTTGTGTGCAAAAATATGCATGCTCAACACAAATGGTTGCGAGAAGCCAGGCCTTGGACCGCATGGCCTATCGCGCCGGTATTAATTATTAAGTTATTACACGAGATGTCAAGTTCTTGGAGAGTCATTCGCAGAAAATTCCAGGTAGTAGCCAACAACTTATGGTGGAGTTGCCATTGACGCTGATGGAGATAAGCAGTAACGACAGAGCTCTCAGCGACGATATTCAGATGGAGGCGGAGGTTCCTGAAGAGACGGTGATGGAGTCCGCTTTAAATGATTCCGAATTTTTCGATGCAGAGGAACAACCTGGTGAATCTGATCTTTAATCTTTATTCCAATTTTTTTTTAGTTTTACAATAAAGTTACAATTTTGACGTTCAACTTAAATGGGGATTTTTTCCACATACATTATACTCAGATGTCAGTTGATAACGATAGTAAAGTAGTTTCAGAAGTTACTACTTAAGATGACAAAGAAAATTTTGGTTGTATTTAATTTTTTTTGTTTTTTTTTTTCATTTTTTAAAAAATTTTAAAAATTTTTCAAAAATTATTTTGTTTTACTGAGTATGATAAAATGACGAATTATGAGGCAAGTGCATTTTTTAAGGTTTATTAGTAAAAACGACATTTAACTATTTTTAGTGTATAATTTTTATACTCACATATATATATATTCATATTTTGTGCAATGTTCATAAATTTGTGTGCAGCCTGTGTAGAAATGGGGTGTATTGTTCTTTTCAGTTGCTGAAAGTGTCATATTACAGGCCTTTCCATTTCATTATGTCCTTAATATTAACCAATGCATAAATTCAGCCATTATATATACTTAGAAAGACACTGAATGAAAAGAAAAAACAAAAGAAATTATCCTCTAGTTTAGGTGTAAAAGGAAAGAAGTCCTTTTACATAATAACAATATTAATTTTGTTGACGTCCTGGCGTGAAATACTCGTTAGCTCCTTAGACGCCAAATAAACTTCCCACCAAAGTTGTTTTATTCTACTCAAAGTACCATCTGCAAGTGAATATAAGTGCGCCTGGCAATATCCGATTACAATGCATACGGTATACGAGAGGCTGGTTGAGGTCCTATTGTATACCGTCTTTATTTCAAGCACAGGTAAATACTTTATGAGCAACATTTTTAATTAGAAAACACTAAAGTGAAAGACGGCTGTGCTTGCAGGTTATATTGGTTAAAGAAGGTTTCGAGCCACAACTTAGGTTAATGAGGTTTTTGCGAAGAAGGAAGCAAGTACTCAAAAGCTACCAGCACCATGTGAGGTGATGAAATTAAAACGAGGCCATGAAGTCAAGTGTTTAAGCGACTTATGGGATTTATAGAAATACTTATGTGTACTGAGGTATATAAACTTTCCTCTTATGTGATTGTTTTTTTAACATCTCGATATAAAAGTTAACATAACATATCATATGTAATTATTATTGAAATTAGATTTCAATGTTTTGTTTGTTTTATAGACCAGGCTTCAGTTACTTTTTTGGGAATTTTTTTATATTATTATTACTTATACGCGGTTTAAACTTTTCAAAATAAAAGTTGCAGATTAATGTAATCACTAATTACCAGTTAGTTTGAGGAATTAATAGTTCTAACATCGACAAAATATTAAGTTTTCTATATGCATGTGTAAAGTACCTAAGAATAGAATATACCAGTAAACTAAATTGCAACGTCAGATATATATGCAACTTAATATTAACTATTTAAAAATTGTACATTATAAAATTTTTAATAAAGGTAAGCAATATGTTGAGCACCTTTGGGAACACTCCTTAATAACCTAAGTCAATTACTTACTTAAACAGAATGGTTAAATGCAATTTTCGACAATCTGTTGCAATCATAACACTTAACACGCACTCGCTATTTCTCTTATATTGTAAAATGTAGAAAGTAATATGTGAGGGGAGATAAGTTTCGTGGTGTGAGAAGCGCGTCGAATCAAATTAACCCTTCAGATTTGCCATACCACTGCGGCTTAGACCTTCAGTCAATGTGTGGCAATTCGAAACATGTGTATTCAATTTGAAATAGTATATGCGTGGAAACGTTCTACTAAAAGTTACCCGTCTGTAATATAGGTACAATTCATAGTCTCCGGGGCAAGAACAAAAAACTATGCCTATGGGGGTGAAAATTTTACTCTTAAATGTATGGCTATAGCAACGGCAATAGTAATCAAGAAGGGGGATAACCAAACTGTGTTTTATTATCCGCTAGGGATGACATAAAAAGGATTTTTTTTCTATTTACAATACTCGTAGTTATCTTTGCGGGTGAAAAGGATAAGTCGCTTTCAAGCTATCTAACTTACCAAGAAACAAAGCACCGAAATTGTGACTATACCCATATCTCATCGTCGTCTGTTGGTTGGAAAGCTTTGAAGGCCTATTGTTGTATCTGTCTCAAACGGTTATCATTCCTCAAGCTTAAAGCTGAAGCTATATTACCCTCCCTTCCAATAATAAATTGTCATCATTCTTTCCGTGTTCGGGATTCGCTCGTATACTGCAATTTGTTTACTTATTGTATTCAGTTGGAAGAACATGAGCAGAATTTTTTCATACTCTAGAAAACAATACCTTATCTTAGTCAGTCATCGAACTCGTAACTAACATTTAAAACTCAAATATTTACATAACTGCTCTCTGTTTGTAACAAGTAAATGTAAAATAACTTTCGGGTACAAACTCTTATATATACATCGACATAAGCATAAAGTTTCGTTTTTATATACTGAAATTAATATCCACTTTTACACGGTTCACACGTGAAATGCGATTCGCGACATGCGTCAGACGTGGGATCTCAGAAAGAGCCTATGAGAGCTGCCCACAAAATTACAGCTCTTTCGTTAAAGAAGTAAAAAAAAAACACTTTTATACGCATTACACGCGACACTCGTCACACGCAGGATCTTAGAAATGACATACGTAACTAAGCTGCTCGCAAAATTTTTGTTCTCTAGGTCGTGTGAAAGTAAGTTTAAAATGACCTCAAAAAAGTAAAAAAAAAACACTTTTACGGGCATAAAACGCGCTCCACGTAAAACGCGTCATCTCAGACCTTAGAAAAAAAGCCGCGAGACTAAGCTGCTCGCAAAATCTCATCTCACTAAGTCGTGTGAAAGTTGGATGGACGTCAAAAAAGTCGAAACAACCAGACAAACTTGACCCAATCCTATGTATATTTGTGGGTTACGATCAAAGCAAAATGCGTATTGTACATAGCTTTAAAAATATATTTGGAAAAAAATTATTTTATGACGCAAATTATTGTCATTGAAATATATTGGAAATACATTATTTCAAATATAGGCGTGACGGCTATTCGCGATATATTCCGACCCTTCTTTAATCGTAAATCCTCGGA
Organism: Nephrocerus scutellatus; assembly: GCA_947095585.1. Taxonomy (NCBI): domain Eukaryota; kingdom Metazoa; phylum Arthropoda; class Insecta; order Diptera; family Pipunculidae; genus Nephrocerus; species Nephrocerus scutellatus. Next base: position 50,899,473 of record OX352764.1, read on the forward strand.
ATTCCGCTTATTTAAATAAATTAAAGTTATAGAATATTTAAACTGCAAATGTTATCGACATTTAGCGCTAACGGCTCACATTACGAAGAATATGTGACATTATTGCTGGTCTTAATGCTTTTCTGTTGATGGGTAGACAAGCAAATAAAAATAGGGGGTTGATTACTGAATTAACCTATGAATGCTGTTTAGAAGAAGTGAGTATATTCGAAAATTAACGGGGATGGCAATCGGGTTGTTAACGCTAATGTAAGTAATTGAGTGCAAAAATACTGTCGCATTTGTCTCTCAGTTTGTGTTGTATTCTATTGCGGATAGTGCACATGCCATTCCAGCAATAAAAAATTAAGTTTAGCAATTTTTGTTTTTACTTTGCTGTTCTGTTCTTTAAGGGGAATTTCGTCTTGTCGATTACACATTCACTCTTGTTAAGCGTTAAATTTGTGTGGTGGGTAAATCGCACGAATGAATAAAGCAGAAAATAGACACATGTAGAATATTTGGGATTTATAAGTGTTTTTAATTTCTTTATTCCGGCGCGGATATTGTGTTTATAAATACAAAAACTTCCCCTGATACATAAAAATACTCTAAAGATGATTTTGAGGCAACGGAATAATCCTACCCCAGAAAACTCAAACCAATAGTAAGCCAAGGTGTTAAGATAGCCGTGCCTAGGGCTGCATGATCAGTATGTGAAAAAAGATAACTGAACGCTAGGATAAACAGTATTTTCTGACATAGTTAAGAACGAATTTAAAATAAAAACAAAGGGAGGAGCAGAGGATAGATCTTCAGTTACGCAGCTTGTCCGAAAATGATCTTCCGACATCTAGTCAAGAGACAGTGACGTTATCTTATCGCGTTATATGAGTAACAGCCAGAGTAAATGCTGAGTATTGCGATTACCAGCCATAGTACACCACCACACCAGAATGCTGTGAAAAAATACCAAAATATCAAGAAAAGGCGGACTGGCCTAATGATCTACCAGCGCTCTGAATTGGTGATGGACCACCTCTTAAATAATATAAATGCTCAACTCATTTCATTTGATTGTGCTGATGTCAGTTGATGGACTTTCCCGATTATTTACGATTACGAGTGCGAGTACCAGGAGTAGTTGAAATTTGCTGGCAAGAGCGTTACTATGACAACTGGGACGGCTTGAGGAAGCTCATTCAAGGTGGTTCTGAGAAATCCGATGGCATTTAGTTGCCTGATATCCAATATCTAAAGCTGCACTACCCGGAGATCCCGATGAACAATTGGATCATCTTCAATGTTAAAAAGTCTTATACTATTAACATGTACTTTGTGCTCATGGTAGCTGAGAATTGCTTAGCAGGAGGAAAACACAGATAACAACCTTATCCATAAACCTTTCGTCAGAAACAATGACGTCAAGAGTCTTCAATACAAGGAATATAAACTCCTTTATAAAAAGGCGATTCTATAGTTTTCTAAGTTGGTCAGTTGGCGGGAGGTCATATGGCGGTTGTTCAGTGGGTGGCGGGAGGTCAGTAGGCGTGGCCTCCGTAGGCGGGTGTTAACTTGGGTGGGGTCAGTGGGATGGGGCAGCCGGGAAACGCCGGGTATTTCCGCTAGTATACATATAAAAAAGTAAAAAGTACAAACGCACAACCACCTTAAATTACTGGTTTACTGGTATGGTGGAGTTGCGAAGTTGGAGACTCTATGTGACATTAACAAGTATTAATATAACTACATCAAACGACAATGTTGCAGATAATAACAAAGATGTTTTTTTAAATGTGCATTAAATTCAATTTCGCGTAATTTAAATTATAAGATTTGTGGTTTAATTAGTTTGCGTTGTTCATTGAAGTGGCAAACATTTTGGGTCAGAAGTAACTTTACGAAACACACCTTATGTTGCATAATTGATTTTGCTCCTATTATAGGTCAGAAGACATTAATTCAAAATCTTTTCGAGAGACTTACTTCTAAAAATAATACTATCAAACGTCGTTCTAAACGTTCTTTTTAAAATATTCATTCGCAATGGTTAGTTCAGAAGCTTAATTGTTTAATGCTGTTTTACCCGTCGTGTACCAGTTTAAGGTTCATAATATTCAATCAAATAAAAAAATAATACAAAATCGTCTTCCGCCAAAAATCGACACCGCGTCCACTATCAAACCCCGTTGCCATACTTCCGCCTTACCAACTCTATTCATCCAAGCCCCCAACCCTCAAGACCATCGAAATTCTTTAAAATAAAAACACCATACAACACCACACCCCGTCGAATGCCTCTGTCTTAGAAACACTATTCATCGCAGTGACAGCGAAAAGTGTGGATTTTACACTAATATCTATTTAATTTCTGTACGATTTTAATAATATTTTTAATACATTAATATAATAATGGTGACACTGTTAATCAGTATAGAATGCGTGAGAGAGCTAATGTAGGTTCTGATGTTCATTTAATGCGAGCATTGTCTGTAGTAGCGCCGGGGCTCTAGTAGTTAGTGCTTTGGACTTAAGGAGGTGTAAATCCCAGAAACTCCAAACCTCTTGCAAGTGTCAGAAAAACTTCCGAGAGTAATAACCTGTCTACTTGAAAAATGGCGAATATTAGCCCGTTGCGAAAATAGATGGTAAATCTGACCCACGATCTACCGCCCTATTGCTTTGTTGTCGGTTATATCGAAGGTAATGGAATCTATCGTTAATTTCAAACTAATAAGATATCTTGATACGAATGCTCTCTAATCCGATGTGAAGTATGGTTTTCCTAAGATTCGCTCTTCATGTGAACTCATGACGTGCATGACCTATTGTTGGGAGCGAAGCATTGAAAATCTAGGGGAATCAAGCGTTGTATCTTTGGATTTTTCAAAGGCTTTTGATAGATTATGGTATGATAGTCTTATAAATAAGATACGTTCTCTCAACTTTCACTCCACTTTCATTGCGTGGATTGAGGAAATTATATACACATGTGTATTTTCGATTGATCGGGCCCTATGGTCGAGTTGTTCCCATACAAATTTTGTTAAAACTAACCCGATTTTCTTCAAATTATGTCCCCGATGAAGTCCTGGTGATAATACAATGCTATGGTCTTATATACTCGGAAGGTACAAGGATTTATTTAAATTCATATGGTTCCCGCATGGTTTGAAAAAAAATTTCGTTATTTTATAGTTCTGAGAACAATATAAGTTATGGTGCCAGTAAGTAGGTCCGATGATGGACCAGCAAGGCGGCATAAAATTTTGGTGACTAAGTGTAGCTGCCGTTAGTACGAGGAAATCAAATCTTTGACTTGCCGGAACTAGTGCCAGTGACGCATATTTGGCGCCTATTATCTTTAATTGAGTTAACGGAAAATATGAGAAAGCATGGGAGCACATTATTAATAGACATATTAAATGCTCTAATAGGATAGGTGAGCACCTTCGAATAATTTTGGTTTCTTGCTGAGCAAAGTATAGGCAAAGAAACAACTGGTAAATTCGCGATCGAAAAGGCTCTGCGAATTTGTTCAATAAATAAACAAATGAGCATAACCAAGCAGTAAGAAAACATTTCCAAATCTCCGAGCAGAACCACTTATTAATTATTGCTGTGGTAGCACCCCAGGGCTCACTTGACACCACAGTATCAAATTGATTGCCCTCTGAAGGAGCGCTGTTAAAGACCCCTCACTGCTTGGGGCTTTGAATGGTTTGACGGAGCATACGGCCCATTTAACCTTACCTGGACTAAATATTTTTCCGGATAAACTATTTACCCTGCTGTCAATGCGGGTCCTACGGTTAGGCTATATCTGTGAAACATAAGTAGACAAACCGGGGAAATGAACTTAAAGTAACGTTCTAATTGTGTCCTCACAGTCTGGCGTGTAGTTATCATCTCTCTTTTCAGGTAATTCTACATAATTTGTCTGATCCTTTACGAGGGCCTTATGAATTCGTGCCGCTACTGGAATATCAGCAATGTTTTCGCAGTATTTCCTCAATGTAGCTCGTTTTGATCGTCTCAATTGAGAGTGATACTCCGTAAGGGCGAACCTATATTCGTTCCAGCTCTTCATGTGTTTAGCAGTGTTGAAAAGCTTTCTAAAAAAAGCTTTCTTCCTAAGTTTGGCTAGCCGGTCATTCCACCAGGGAACTTTACGTTTGATCAAACTGGTTTTGGGGACACAGAGCTGCCGTAGTAGCAGGTAACGTAAGCAACACATTATTTAACTAATATTCTGCCTCATCTTGGTCCTGTATGAACTCGATACGTGAAGGAAGCATATCTATCTTAGAGAGGACAAGTCCCCTATAAAGATTCCAGTCCGTAGACTTGGGATCTTATCTTAAAGAAGCATGTGCCAATCTGCCTGTAAGGTCAAACCTGATGTGTTAGTCAGACAATGAGGCTTAATCGGACACATGCTAGTTTTCGACGATACTAGATATATGTATATACTACCTGATTACCCGGCGTTGCCCAGGTATTTATTCATCTCAATCTTCTATTAGGCAGGGGTAAGGTAAAATTGCAGTTTTTATAAACAAAATTTATTTTAAAAAGTATATTTTATATTATAGTTATAGTATTCATATTATAAAATAAAATTAAATAAACATACATAAAATTAATTTAAAACAAAACTTGGTTGTACACGATGTTGTTAGTTTCACTTTCAAGAGCAAGAATAAATAAACCCAATCCAGAGCAAGCAAAATAAAGTTGTCCGTGGGAAAAACATGGCGATCTCAAATCTATACTCCGCAGTACTTACTAAACTGTCCGACTTATTGATCGTCATAGAAAACGCAAGTTTCACTGGAAATTGCAATCTCTTAAGCAAACTGTCCTTTTTCTGTCAAGAGTCGCTTCAATTATATTGCCCCGCATGTCTTTTACGCACAGTCTTGTGCCGTTGCAAAGTTGTGGCGAGTCGAGAATCCGTAGTAAAAGAATTGGAGATCAAACTGTAAGACGATGTTGTGTGAATCCAGACGAATTAAGTGAGTTTAGGAACTCAGTTAGATAATTAACTTCCTCATCAGAATCTACAACGATATCTATGCTTTTATATTTAGTGACTGCGTCTATTAACATGGCAAGTATTTGATTATTTATTTCGTGGGTGTCTCCTTTTTTAGTAGCAAGAATGGCCCCTTCTTGCAACCGGTACAAAATGTGATAGTTTTGAGAAGCAGCCGGATAAATAGAATTTATTAGTTCAGCGGCGGATTTCAAAAATCGATGTCAATTTAACGTATCCATAAAACACGGCTACTAATCTACCTTTCCCAATTTGAAGTAGGGGCGAAAATGTCCTCACCCCCAAATTCGTCGCCAAATGGTCGCCGAGTACCATTCTATACACCACTATTCATCTCAGCGACCCCGAAAACTATGGGAGCGACACTAATATCGGTCACCCTCCCCCCTCCGGGGAGACAACTCACCCATGGTAATGTCCTACCAACACTATTAATCTCAGTGGCCCCAAGAACTATTGAATGGACACTAATATCGGTCATCCCCCTCAGGTATCGACCGCATCCCCCTTGAGCTGTCGTTCCATCACGATTCAACTCAGCGACCCCGAAATATATAAAATCGACACTAATATTGGTCTTACCATCACCATTACACACAGCGACCCCGAAAACCATAGAATCGACACTAATATCGTTCACCCCCCTCCCTCTGTTATCGACCCCATCCTCCAAGAGCTGTCTTACCATCACTATTCAACTCAGCTACCCAGAAAACCATAAAATCGACACTAATTTCGGTAACCCCCCCCCCCTCCGTTATCATCCCCATCCTCCTAGAGCTGTCTTACCATCACCATTACACTCAGCGACCCAGAAAACCATAAAAAAGGAGCGCTGTTAAAGACCCCTCACCGCTTGGGGCTTTGAATGGTTTGAAGGAGCATACGGCCCATTTAACCTTACCTGGACTAAATATTTTTCCGGATAAACTATTAACCCTGCTGTCAATGTGGGTCCTACGGTTAGGCTATATCTGTGAAACATAAGTCGACAAACCGGGGAAATGAACTAAAAGTAACGTAATTGTTATTGTAATTGTGTCCTCACAGTCTGGCGTGTAGTTATCATCTTTCTTTTCAGGTAATCCTACATAATTTATCCGATCCTTTACGAGGGCCTTATGAATTCGTGCGGCTACTGGAAAATCAGCAATGTTTTCGCAGTATTTCCTCAATGTAGCTCGTTTTGATCGTCTCAATTGAGAGTGATACTCCGTAAGGGCGAACCTATATTCGTTCCAGCTCTTCATGTGCTTAGCAGTGTTGAAAAGCTTTCTAAAAAAGCTTTCTTCCTAAGTTTGGCTAGCCGGTCCTTCCACCAGTGAACTTTACGTTTGATCAAACTGGTTTTGGGGACACAGCTGCCGTTGTAGCAGGTAACGTAAGCAACACATTATTTAACTAATATTCTGCCTCATCTTACCATAGAATCGACACTAATATCGTTCACCCACCCCCTCCCCTCCGTCATCGACCCCATACTCCTAGAACTGTCTTACTATCACCATTACAGTCAGCGACCACGAAAACCATAGAATCGACACTAATATCGTTCACCCCCCCCTCCGTTATCGACCCCATCCTCCTAGAGCTGTCTTACCATCACCATTACACTCAGCGACCCCGAAAACCATCGAATCGACACTAATATCGTTCACCCCCCCCCCCCCATCCGTTTTCGACCCCATCCTCCTAGAGCTGTCTTACCATCACCATACAACTCAGCGACCCATAAAACCATAAAATCGACACTAATTTCGGTAACCCCCCCTATCCGTTATCGACCCCATCCTCCTAGAGCTGTCTTACCATCACCATTACATTCAGCGACCCCGAAAACCATAGAATCAACACTAATATCGTTCACCCCCACCCCCGCTCCATTATTGAACCCATCCTCCTAGAGCTGTCTTACCATCACCATTACACCCAGCGACCCCGAAAACCATAGAATCGACACTAATATCGTTATCGACCCCATCTGTCTTATGCTGTCTTACCATCACCATTCAACTCAGCGACCCCGAAAACCATAGAATCAACACTGATATCGTTCACCCCCCCCCCCCCTTCGTTATCGACCCCATCCTCCAAGAGCTGTCTTACCATCACCATTATACTCAGCGACTCCGAAAACCATAGAATCAACTCTAATATCGATCACCCACCACCTTCGGGAATATAACTCACCCATAGGAGTGTACTACCAGCACTATTCGTCTCGGCGATACCGAAAACGGTGGGTCCGACACTAAAATCGCCTGCCACGCCTCCCCCAGCCAAAAAAACGTGCTACCCCCCATCGCCTATATTTGATTCCACATAGTAACTAATATGTATATGTTTGGTTGAAATTGGTCAAGGCGTTCCAGAGCTAGTTAGGCACAAATATATATACAAATATACAAACAAATTCTCTATTTTATATATATAGATAGATAGATGTGGGACCAATGTTGGATCTTCTACTTGCAGACGTGGCCACCATGTACTTTGTTTTGCTCTCATTTATGTGCAGCCCCAGATTTCGTGCCGTCTGTTCGATCTGGATGAAAGCTTCCTATTGGGTTTCTACCAACGATGTCAATATCGTCTGCCTAAGCCAGTATCTCCATGGACTTATAGAGGTTTGTTCCTCTCACCGTTACGTCAGGTTCTGGGATCACTTTTTCTAACGCCAGGTTGAAGAGGACGCAGGCCAGTCCATCTCCTTATCGAAGCCCGTTATAGATGTTGAATGTCCTTGATAGGGATCTGGATCAGTCTCATCGAGTGCGGATATATTTTAAAATATTTTAAATGAAGTTTTATCGAATTGTTGATGGTTAAAAAGTTATTCCATTTTTAGTATTTTTGGGTAAAATCGCATACGCCGCCACTAAAAAATTAATTTAAAAAAAAAACCAACAGTTCTTTTGTTTATGTTTATTTTTTAATACGATGTGGAATAGTGTGCCTTTCCAATAAAGTCATTTTTATAAACTTTATTATCTTCTGTCAAATTAAAACAATAGATTTGTGATGTCTTTTTGTTTCCCAACATTTTTTGATTGATTTTTAAGTAGCTCTGGTGGAAAAACAATGTACTACAGAAAGTTGACCGACTATCAGAAAAACTTGCGACATTAATGCAGATTCTTAAATGGTATCACGCATAGGAATATTCAAAACAGAATGGTTTTTATCAATTATTTTACAAAGTAAGTCATGTTTATTAAAGAATGCAGATTCTTAAATGGTTTATACGTTATGGTCTGGAATTTCGGGAACAAAGTAATTTCTCAAGCGATTCGCATGAAATTCGGTATGTAGGACTGAGATTTGACCATAACGACTTTTTCTTACGATTCCCCAATCGGAAACGCTTTCCCAATCCCAAAGTATTTCAAAACGTGCATCGAATGTACAGTCAAGGCGAAATCCCTGGACATCGAAGGACAGCTGGAAGATCTAGGCAGTTTGATGCAAACGAAGATAGAATAATTGAAATGGTGTAAATCCAAAAGTTGTGCGGCGTAGTAAATTTCAACATCTGTTTGGAGTAAACATGTGGGCGGGAATAGTTGATGGAAAATTGATTAGTCCATTTGAACTACCACGTCGGATCACCGGTCTATCTAAGTTTCCTACAAAATGACTTGAATGGATTACTTGGTGACGTTTCGTTGCAAACACGTCGAAATATGTGGCTGCAGCACGATGGTGCCCCTCCTTACTATGCTCAAATCGTGCGTCAGCACCTCAACATCAATTGGGGTGGGGTTATTTTAAAGAGGTGGTTTATTACGAGAAAGTCAGAGTGAGCAGGAGATGCAGCAACGAATAATCGAAGAGACAAATATTATTAAAAATAACGAGCGGGCGTTCCGACGGATTAAAATAAATCTTATTCGACGATGCCGATTATGTATTATGGCAAATGGTGGACACTTCGAACACTTGTTATAATATTTAAAATAAAAAAAATAAAAAAAAATTATAATTTTGCTTTATTTCTGACAACGCAGCTTATTTTAGCACTCGAAAGTATCTTTAATAAACATGACTTACTTTGTAAAACAATTGATAAAAACCATTCTGTTTTGAATGTTCCTATGCATGATACCATTTAAGAATCTGCATTAATGTCGCAAGTTTTTCTGATAGTCGGTCAACTTTCTATAGTACATTGTTTTTCCGCCAGAGCTACTTAAAAATCAATCCAAAAATGTTGGGAAATAAAAACCATGGGGTCACCATAAACGTAGCCAAATGTGACTACGCCAAACCAACTGTGAAATTTTTAGGACATGAGATCAGCAAAGATGGAATCCGACCACTTGCATACAAGGTCGAAGCAATCATCAACCTGCCACAGCCAACAATCGCGAAAGATTTAAAGAAATTTTTATAATGATAAATTTTTATCGTCGTTTCTTGCCAAAAGCAGTCCTAGAGCAATCTAAACTGCACAGTCTCATCATGGGCAACACGAAAAACGATAAATCACTTCTAGCTTGGTCTCCGGAAACTACCGATGCTTTCAAGAAATGTAAACAGCAGCTAGCCGATGCCACTCTGCTGGCTCACCCTCTAGAAAACGTTCCATTAGCACTCCACGTCGACGCTTCCAACACAGCAGTTGGTGCTGCTCTTCACCAAATAATCGGAAGCGAGCTACAACCGCTTGGATTTTTTTCAAAATCTTTAACACCAACACAGCGCAAATACAGCACATACGACCGTGAGTTGCTAGCCGCGTTTCTAGGCGTTAAGTACTTTCGCCACACACTTGACGCTCGTCAGTTTACAATTCTGACTGACCATCTACCTTTGACCTACGCATTCAAACAACGTTCAGAAAAAGCGTATCCGAGAGTATGCAGGCATCTGGACTTCATTGGACAGTACGACTGACATTCGCCACATAAAAGGATCAGAAAATATCATCGCTGATTTGTTATCCAGAGTCCTCATCGATCCGTCGTCAAAAACTGAACAGGACGCAATCACCTCAAAAACGAATACCATCGATTTCAATGTCATTGCTGACCAACAAACCAATGAAGAACTTAAAAGCATTCAGAAGAACGACTTGTACAAATTCGAACAGATGCGCGTTCCGGGAAGAACGAAACAATTATTTTGCGAAACGTCGACTGGCAGAAATCGCCCGTACACACCGCCACAAGCAAGAGTAAGCGTGTTCCAGTCAATACATAACCTGGCACATCCGGGAGCTAAAGCAACGATTAAATTAGTAACGGAACGTTTTTTCTGGCCGTCGATGAAAAAAGATTGCAGAGAAATGGTGCGATGCTGCATACAATGCCAAAGAAAAAAATCATTCGTCACAACAAGACGAAACTTCAGCGTTACGATCTAACATCCGAACGTTTCAGTCATATCAACATTGACTTGGTCGGACCACTTCCTTACTCCAACGATTTTAGCTATTGCCTTACAATCTTCGATCGCTTTAGTCGCTGGCCAGAAGCTAATCCGTTGGAAAATCAAACTGCTGAAACAGTAGCCAAAGCACTCGTCAGCAGCTGGTTCGCACGTTTCGGCGTTCCTACCAGAATCAGCACAGACCAAGGCACACAGTTCGAGTCTGCACTTTTCAACGAACTATCACGACTTGTGGGGTCCTACCACTGACTATCATCCACAGTCGAACGATCTGGTGGAACGCTGGCATCGAACTCTCAAAACAGCCATCAAATGCTACGAGTCAACAAACTGGTCTGAGCTACTCCCACTAATTCTACTTGGTTTGCGCACTACACACAAAGCTGACATCGGAGCTTCAGCTGCAGAACTTGTGTATGGCCAGACTCTACGGTTGCCTGGAGAATTTTTTTGTGCATCAAAAACACACAACTTAGAATCCGATTTTGTAAAAATACTGCGGCAACACATGAACAGTATACGTCCAACAGTAACGGCACACCATCAGGCAGAACAGCATCCAGTCTTTACACAAAAAGAATTACAAGGCTGCACACATGTTTTCGTCCGCTGCGATGCAGTACCAAAACCGCTGCAGCCGCAATATAACGGACCCTACGAAATTTTAAAGCGACACACAAAATTCTACAAAATAAAAATAAAAAACAAAGTAGTCAATATATCCATCGATAGACTTAAAGCAGCACACAACAAAACAGAAGGAACCCCAAAAGCACAGCTAACAACAACAACTCAATCGACAGAAAAAAACAAAAAGGTCACTTTAAAAGAACCGCAACGAGAGCGCGAAACACAGCAAAACAACAGGGTAAAACCAAAAGATGCAACAACGAAGAGCAAACAACAGCATAGAACCTAAGACACACTACACACTAAGAAAAACCAATCAAGAGACCACATCATTACCACTCGTTCAGGGAGAACAATACGTGGACCACATCGTTACATCAACGTCAACACTAAGGGGGGAGTACTGTAGGGCCTGCAGGGCCCACTATGTGACAACCGCCCGTGCTCCATATAGAGTGCACACTCACATAAGTGTGCCGTTGACGTACTGAGCGAGACTCTTGATCGAAAGGCAAAGCCAGTGCCCAGTGATCTTTTTCTCTTGGTTGTCGGCACACGCGTCTCATCGTAAATTGTTTAGTTAATAGGTTTTATAGATTTAATAAATACAATCAAATTGGGTTTTTGCGTTTTATTTCAAGCAAAGCCATAAACTTTTAAAGAGAGGAACCGATGAAAACTTACTCAAGAGTGTGTAGGAATCGAGAAAAACCTGGGAAAGCTAGGCTTCTCGGCAACGAAAATGCGCAACACATAGCCTCTCTCGCTGCGAGACCGTTGAAGGGTACAATCTACCCACCTACACGAGGTGATCCTGTCTTGCAGAATTCAACGGATCTAGAGGAGAGAACCTCGATAAAAAAATCCTCAATCCAAGTGAGACATGTGCGCTGAGGGGGATGAATGGCCATGAGAACTTTGTTCGCTAGCACGGAGCTCCGGATACTTGGTACCCTCCGGTTTCAACCACTGCAAGAGGCTCTGCGGTGGTGGCTGACCTTTCCCTTCCTCATCTAACAAAATCCATGGATAGATTTGAAAATATAACTCCTGAAAGCTGTGCTCCTCCAAACGCAGCCAAGGACCGTCAAAGTCCTACTTCCGAGATTAATCTTTTACAAACAAACGACAGTACAGACTCGTCTATTACCCTAACCGAGGACTTCGTCTCAGCACAAGGCTCCATCGTGCCAAAATGCTCGCACAATGCGTCCACCTCTACCACCTCTGACATAAGGGATGGGCTAACAAGCTAAGACCTCGAAGACAGAAGGAAAAAAAGACCACACCTAAGTGGAACATCAAGGAAACGTCTGAATTTCCTTAAACAGACAGGACTCTCCCATGACGAGGCACTAGCCCAGTGCCAAACAAAAATAAAAGACAGGAAGGTCACATCCACCATAAAGCGGAACCGATCGAACGACTCCAGTCCCAAGAACCCGCCAAAAAGAGACAGACAAGCTCACCGCCTCAAACCATCCGAAAACCCTATAAAGGCAGGAAATACTGGTTCAGGCGAGGCGGAGGCAGCGGGCGGATCGAACACAGTGTTACGCTACGTGACATCACGAAGGCCATCAGGTTGGCAATCACTGACCAAGACTTTCCTGATGTCAAACTGAATGCAGCGCAAATGGCAACGTTCCAAGACAACATCGTGGACGCGGTAGCGGAGCTTCCCACCGATGGTAAAGCCCTAACTTTCTGGGCTGCAGGGCCAAAAGTTGTTGGCTATCCGTTAACTGCACAGATGATGAAACGGCAGCATGACTTACCAATACGGTACCAACCCTAAAACCATGGCCAGATGCCAGAGTGAAAATAGTCGGGGAGGACGAAATTCCTCGAAACCAGATTTTCTATGTCTATCTTCCGCACTGCAGGAATGAGACAAATGAGAAAATCAGCAGGCGCCTAGTAGTTCAAAATAAGAAGCTACACTACAAGAAGGTTAAAGAAACGGACAAAGAAACCAAAACCATAGACGCGCCATCAAAACCAGGGCAACCAAGTCTGCCAAAGAGACCAACACACCCCACCACTGCCAACATTAATGCCAAGCCCATTGACCGAACACGGAAAACTGGTCACTTGGGACACAAGGTTGGTATAAAGGCCTCAAAGAAACACGGCTTATCGGTAGACAGACTAAAAAAGCCTCCCACAACCGTAGCAAATCAAGGCCCACAGGTTGATCCAAAGAGTCCAAATACTAAACAAAGTGATGAGATGTGTGCAAATAAACTTGCATAGATCGAAGGCAGCTACTGCCAATCTCTGCCATCTATTCGCAACCAAAAAATGGGACATTGCTCTTATTCAAGAGCCCTGGACCAAGAACGAAAAAATTTTGGGATTCCCAAGTAATCTAGGTAAGTTGATTTAAAACAAAGAAAATGGGAGACCAAGGTCAGCAATTTTGTGCCGTCAGTCTCTCAACATTTACTCAATAAATCAATTTATTTTCGAGATTTAGTCGCGATCTCCTTAGATACGCTCTCACCACAAGGAAGCAAGAGCACTACAAACTTTGCAGCTGTCTACTTCCCAGGCGTGGCTGAAGACCCCCCCCTCCAGAGACAACACAGAGCTTCATCAACTTCTGTACAGCTCAAGGCCAAAAATATGTAATCGGATGCGATGCAAACGCACACCACGTAGTCTGGGGACGCACCAACACTAACATCAGAGGTGAGAAACTCTTTAACTATTGTTCATCTAAAAATATTGTGATAAACAACGTGGGGAACGACGCAACCTTCATAAACGCCATACGGAGTGAGGTACTAGATCTTACCCTATCCGATACAAGGACGGCCAGCACGATCCATAAATGGCACGTAATGAAGGCGGCATCGTTCTCCGACCACATGCATATAGATTAAATATTGAAACTCCAAACAGGGCTCAATCCCTTATAAGAACCCCTAAACGCACTAATTGGCAAGGCTTCTTAGACTAACTCAAATGTAACTTAACTGGTATTTGTACCCCCATTAACTCTATTGCTGATCTTTACAACTTAACAAACGACCTTACCGAGGCAATCATAAACGCCTACCACACAAGTTCACCTATAATTCGCATCAGGTGCACCAGGGACGTTCTATGGTGGAATCACGACCTCGAGGCTAAGCGAAGAGAAGTTTGTTAACTCTTTAACAAAGCCAAGCGTACACACACCTGGACGGCCTATACTGCCCTAACTAGATACAACGTGACCTTAAGGGACAGCAAAAGAAAAAGAGTTTTGCGAAAGCATCGACACACTGCCAATAGCTTGTCGACTACACAAAGCTCTCTCACATGACCACAACAATCCACTTGGTTCGGTAAAGAAACTAAACGGTGAACTTACATCCTCTAGACAAGAAACTCTTGAGTGTCTGGGGACGCACCAACACTAACATCAGAGGTGAGAAACTCTTTAACTATTGTTCATCTAAAAATATTGTGATAAACAACGTGGGGAACGACGCAACCTTCATAAACGCCATACGGAGTGAGGTACTAGATCTTACCCTATCCGATACAAGGACGGCCAGCACGATCCATAAATGGCACGTAATGAAGGAGGCATCGTTCTCCGACCACATGCATATAGATTCAATATTGAAACTCCAAACAGGGCTCAATCCCTTATAAGAACCCCTAAACGCACTAATTGGCAAGGCTTCTTAGACTAACTCAAATGTAACTTAACTGGTATTTGTACCCCCATTAACTCTATTGCTGATCTTGACAACTTAACAAACGACCTTACCGAGGCAATCATAAACGCCTACCACACAAGTTCCCCTATAATTCGCATCAGGTGCACCAGGGACGTTCTATGGTGGAATCACGACCTCGAGGCTAAGCGAAGAGAAGTTTGTTAACTCTTTAACAAAGCCAAGCGTACACACACCTGGACGGCCTATACTGCCCTAACTAGATACAACGTGGCCTTAATGGACAGCAAAAGAAAAAGAGTTTTGCGAAAGCATCGACACACTGCCAATAGCTTGTCGACTACACAAAGCTCTCTCACATGACCACAACAATCCACTTGGTTCGGTAAAGAAACTAAACGGTGAATTTACATCCTCTAGACAAGAAACTCTTGAGTGTCTGGTTAAAGTCATTTTCCCAAGTGCATCATACTAGATAATCAAGACGCATACGAGGATATAAACATGCACCCATACCTTATCTCAACCGAGGCCTACAGACGCTCAGCCAGCATTTTCCCACCAGAAAGCATTCGCTGGGCGATAAACTCATTCGGCCCATACAAGTCTCGGGGTGGAGACGGGCTTTATCCAATCCTCGTGCAGCAAGGCATTAAATTAATAGAACCAGTACTCGTAAAACTCTACAGAGCCAGCCACAGCCTAGAATACGTTCAAAGGTGCTGGAGAGATGTGCGGGTTCTGTTCTTACCAAAAGGAGGAAATAAATCCCCCGAAGATACTAGGTCGTATAGACCTACCAGCCGTACATCTTTCATCCTAAAGTCTACGGAGAAAATAATAGACCATTACATAAGGTCAAATGCACTCCAACGAATCCCCTTGAATACCAGCCAACACGCATACCAGACTGGTAAATCGACGGAAACAGCACTACATGAGCTGACAACCAAAATCGAAGACACACTTCGAAGCAAAGAAATGTTATTATGCGCCTTTATCGACATACAAGGCACCTTTGACAACACTAGGTTCGAAGTAATTCAAACACAATCTAGATCAAAGGGCATCGACTCCTCTACCATAGGATGGGTCATGAGCATGCTAAGAAGCAGCTGTCTACAGGGTGGTGTCTTATCGCCCCTTCTGTGGCTATTAGTGATGGATCAGCTACTCGCCAGGCTAGAAAACAACGGCCTAACTAATATTAGCTATGCAGATGACCTAGTCCTAGTAGTTCCTGGCACGATAACAGATCGAATGCAAATTGCTCTCAAACAAGTCAAAGAATAGTGCAAAGAGGTTGGCCTAAGCGTCAATCCGGATAAGATAGTTTGCACCCTATTCACCAAAAGACAAAAAGTAACGCTACCGGCAATACAATTCTAAGGCAAAACCCTTCAATTAATGCCAGAACCCAAATATTTAGGGGTAGTGTTTGAACCCCCACATATCATATATTACAAACAAAGCTAATAAAGCTTACTTTACCTGTCAACGTATGTTTAGCAAAACGTGGGGAATAAACCCGCAAATTACCCTTTGGCTATACCAATGCATAATCAGACCCAGGATCACATACGCGGCCCTGGTTTGGTGGTCAAAAACAGAGCAATCAACGACACGCTCAAAACTGAACAAGATACAAAGACTAATATGTCTAAGTGTAACGGGTGTAGTTAAGAGCTGCCCAATGGCAGCTCTGGAAAAACTTCTAGGACCCCCTCCCCTGAACATACACATCAAAAGCGAGGCTGTATCAAGAGCCACAAAACTAAAAATTCTTGAACAAATAAAAGCAAACAAACCAGGACACTCTAGCATCATTACCAAAATAGACTTGGAATATGTAACTGTCCAACCATCAGACCTAATGATAAAAACAACTAATTTTAAAAGGAAATTTTCGATTAAAATACCCTATCGGAATCAAGTTGAAAGTATCATAAGTACCATTCCAAACTATGCATCCATATGGTATACAGACGGATCAAAATCAAACACAGGAACCGGAACAGGAGTATTCGGACCCAGAATCACACTACGAATACCCCTAGGTAGATCTCCAACAGTATTCCAGGCAGAAACTATAGCAATAGAAGCCTGCGTCCTGGAATGTACCAAAAGAAGGTACAGAAGAACCGAGATCTATGTGATCTCAGACGGTCAGGCAGCACTGCTAGCATTAAAAGGTCCAGTCTTTTACTCTAGAACAACGTGGAGCTGTTTCTGCCACTTAGAAGAACTGGCCAAAAACAACAAAATCACACTAATTTGGACTTCCGGACACTCAGGCATATCAGAAAACGAGGCAGCAGACCTCTGCGCAAGAGAAGGCGCAGAAGGAATTTTCACTGGCCGAGAACCCAGCATTGCCTATTCCAAATGCCATATCAACAGAAAAAATAAGGAATGGGAAAACGCTACTATCGAAGCGGAATGGAATTCTTCGTCTGGGATGAGACAAGCTAAGAAGCTTTTAAAATATAACATTAGTCATATGGACAGGGCCACCAAACTGGACCGCCATACACTAAGAACACTAGTTTGGTATTTGACAGGACATGGCCCATTCCATGACCATCTTTTGAAAATGGGCAAATCCCAATCGGACCGCTGCCGATTCTGCAACGAGGCAAAGGAAACGTCAGAGAATATACTCTTCGTATGCGTAGCCCTCACCCAGAAAAGAATAAAACATTTCAAGGCCTATACAGTTCACTGGCCGAATGTCAGACCAATCGCATTGTCAGATGTGGTGGCATTCACGAAGGAACTGAGCAATCACATAATGTGGTAAAACGTCAGGGACGCACAATAGACCTGAAGGTCGCAGTGCTCAAGGCTCTTTAGCCCCACCTAATATAACAATAATAATAATACTCAAGAGCATAAACAGCTGTTCAAACCAGCGTCCGTTTCGCTTTATGTCAAAAAACGTTGTGGCAGCAGAAAACGACAGAACAAAATAACAATAGGCTTCACATCTGCCGGTGCAGAAGCTTTTTCTGCTCATTCTTGTGTGTTTGCAAAAAACAACACATCCAAGAATATCAAGTATCATTCTAATAATAGGACCAATACAATAAATGGACTTGTTTACTTCGATTCCTTCTCTGTTTATTACCAAAATTTTACCCGATCACATAAGTCTAAAAATCGAGCAATTATGTGTTCATTTATGTGTTATTTCTGATAAAAGAGATTTAATAAAAATATATTATTTTATCAGTTATGAACCACCTGGCAGTAAAATTGAAATTTATAATGCTCATAAAAATAACATTGATCAAACCTTCACAGAGAATTTCTTTCATATGTACATACGTGTGTACATATGCTTGCATAAAATTCTAATTGCCCATCGACAGCTTTCAGTTACTGCAGTTAAAATTCATGTGTGTCACACTACATAATTCGTTATGATTTATTTCCGCTGTAGGTCATTGCACATTGCGAAATTGATCGCATGTGCAACAAACTACAGCAAAAGAAAAACAAAAAAATTAAATTAGCTTGCACTGCACATTTAGCAATTTAAGCAAAATAAAATCATAAGAATCAGCAATAATTAGTATTGCACATTTAGCAATGTATTTAAGAAACAATAAAAGACAAGAGAATTATTCAAGCCATTGGAGTGTTTATTTCTTTGCATTCGCCAGCTAACCAAGTTCAAGTGCTTGTATTAACCCATATACGTTATCTTGGTGTCATCGCCTTGATAACAATTAAAAACATTTTGATCCTTGTCCTTGTGCATACGCTTGGACAAGGCATTCAGCAAATTTTGATTGGTAAATTCACCTTTCATAAACATTCTGGTAACCCCGGATCCTGTAACTTGGCACAGGATCAAATAATAGAACACCGCAACTGCCAACAGATTATATATTCTGTAACCTGGCACAGAATTGGCACTGCCGTCATACAAGCAGGCCTTATTCGGATTGGCAATACCCGCTGTCAACAAAGCGATCTTCAAGGAATATCCAGTTTAGAAGAACAAGACAACAATTTTCTAATCTTCAACGTACGCAACAGGAGTTCTGAAAATGGCAACTGCTCCAGGGGACTCGGATATGACTTTGTTCAATCAACTAACAGCGTCCCAACGCACAACTGGTGAACTTATAGAAAGCATTATTCGCAACATCAAAAAGGATCCAGCTTTCAGAAAAACAGTAAATTACTATGAGGAACGACTCAGAAGATTAGATGTGGCATGGTCTGAATTCGAAACCACCGACAACAAAATACGGTGTCTTGAAAATATTCCAATAGACCACAAGTACTTCACCGACAAGTACTAGGACAAAATATCGGAACTTACAACAAAGTACCAAGAATCATTTGAATCAGCCATGATTGAAACTTCAAAAGGGCCAACAGAAGAGACAAATCAACGCTCTCCTGCCAATAAGCCCGCTGTAGCCATGTGGACAACTACAAACAACAGCGATACCACCACTCTTCTCAACAAATTCTGCAATTAGAAGACAAAATGTGATTATGGGATCTCTGAAACGGTTACTCACCATGGACCCGACAGCAACAAATATGAATCTCAAAGAAAAGCTGTGGGAGCAAATCCAAAATTTGCATTTTTCAATATGGGAAAGCAGTCATGATCCACTGAAAGAAGGATATAATATGGACTCATTCACAAATCTTGAGAAACAAATCATCGACAATTTTAAACTGTCATCAAATATTGCACCAGAACAAAGAGAAGTTGAGCAAAACAACGTTCTACCGCTCCCTAAGGTAACCATTCCCAAATTCAATGGGGATTATCTTAAATTGAGAGCATTTCACGATCTCTTTTTTCAACTTGTCGACAATCAGCGACTTTCCACGGTACAAAAGATGTGGTTCCTCAAATCAAATGTCATAGGAGATGCTGAAAAACTAAAAAGTCATCTTTCAGCTACAGCTGAAAACTATGATACAGCATGGAAATTGTTACAAGAACGGTACAACAATAAGCGGGTTCTTGTCGCAACGCTAATACAGCAACTGCTCGAAGAACCATCAGCTGGGTCATCAGCAGCAGCCATCAAGCAGCTGCATGACGTCACACAAGAATGCTTGCATGCATTACAAAACATTGGGGTCGACACAACCTCTTGGGATCCTATTTTGCTCCACCTACTAGTTAAAAAACTAGATCGTGGCATACATGTTCTTTATGAGCGATCAATAACCAGTCCAAAAGAACTTCCACAAGTCAAACTCTCAAACGTTTCTGGAAACCCGGTTTCAATCAATGGAAGCAATGGGTCAGAAAGAAAAATCATCAACGAAGGTATGTGCTTCAGCTGCTTCTTCTAACCAAAATGGAAACGCATGTGCCCTTTGTAAAAATGTTACTCATCCGCTATTTCGGTGTCAAAAATTTCAACAATTAACACCTCGCTCAAAATCAAAAATTGTGCGTCATCTGTTTGAAATCAGGCCATTCAACAAAATGCAATAAGAAACACAATTCATTGCTACAAATCAAGTATCGTCTAATAGAAACAAATCCAAGGGGACATCATCAGCTGCAACAGCAATATCTTAAAAAGATACGCAAAAAACCACTTCACCAATTACTTGTTGTTGTAGTGTTGGGTGCAGAACATTATCACCAGCTTCTATCAATTGGACAAATTAAATTATGAAAACGACTTCCAATACTACAAAATACCGTGTTCGGATGGTTTGTCTCAGAAAAACGTCAAGAAATGTAGCATGCGGGGTATGCACAACAGATGAAAGTCTCGAGCTTTCTCTAGCTCGCTTATGGGAATTAGATGAAATCAAAACTAATGAAAAACATATCTCCATGGCAGAAAGATAATGTGAAGAACATTTCGCACAACACACTTTCAAGAACCATGAAAATCGATTCATAGTGAAAATTCCACTTCATCAAAGCCCTAATGCGTTAGGCGATTCATACGGAATTGCTCTTAACAGATTTCTCTCGCTCGAGCGTCGACTCCAGAAAAATCCCGAAGTAAAGGCTGAATACATTAAGTTTAGCAATTCATGAAATTCATGAAATAATAGTGCAAGTATGGGAAGAAGAAGTTATGCCAGAAAACTGGCGAAGAGGCATCCTGTGCCCCATACATAAGAAGGGAGATATCACAAAATGCAGCAATTATCGTGGTATAACGTTGTTGAGTACCGCGTATAAGATTTTCTCCTCTATCCTTCAAGGCAAGATAGCCCCATACGCTAAAGTCATCATTGGTCCATACCAGTGGGGATTCATCCCAGGGCAAATCAACAACTGATCAGATTTACACCCTAAGGCAGGTGATGGAAAAATGTCTAGAGTTTCAAAACTCACTACACCATCTTTTTATAGACTTTAAAGCCGCCTATGAGAGCATAGCCAGAGTAGAACTTTATAAAGCCATGAGAGAATTCGGCATCCCAAATTAACTGACACGACTCTGTAGGTTGACCATGACTAATGTTATAAGCCAAATAAAAATATCCGGATCACTATCATTCAACATCTATAACGGGCTCCGACAAGGGGATGGGCTGGCCGGCGTCCTCTTCAACCTGGCGTTGGAGAAAGTGATCCGAGACTCTGACGTAACGGCGAGAGGAACAATCCTCTATAAGTCCATTCAGATACTGGCTTACGCAGACGAATTGACGTCGTTGGTCGGAACCAAAGAGCTAAAAGCATCATGACCTCTTAGCCGCGTTCGAGAGAAAAGTCTTACGGAGAATTGTTGGCCCCGTATGTGAGGAAGGACGATTCCGGAGACTCTATAATGATGATATCTACGAGCGTTACCGGGATGTCGACATCGTGAAGAATATTAAGCTCGGTAGGCTCCGGTGGGCGGGACACCTTGCTCACATGAGCGAAGAGGATCCTGATCGGAAAGTCCTTTGCGGTAGGATTTATGGAACACGACAGCAAGGCCGGCCAAGCCTACGCTGGAAGGATGGCGTAGACCAGGACGCCCAGAGTTTAGAGATGACATCGGCTCAAAATCGGGAACGGTGGAGAGACTTTTTGCGGGAGGCCAGGACCGGACCCCGGTTGTAGAGCCAAATATGATGATGATGATGATGACATTAAGTTTATGGATGAATACGAATCAATGGGGCATATGACAAAAATATCAGCAGATGCAGTAATTTCACCAAACTACTTTATTTCACCAAGATTCCAAGATTCGTCTTTACCACCGATGTCGAAAAAATGTATAGACATGTCTTCATCTCACCCGAAGATCGCCAATTTCAACTTATTATCTGGAGAAAAGATGCCGCCAAGCCCATAGTGTACTACCAGCTCAACACTGTTACTTATGGCACAAGGGCTGTTCCGTATTTAGCGACCAAGTGTTTACAACAACTGGCAAAAGAGAACATCGTTCTTTACCCGCTGGCCGCGCAATTTCTTCAAGAGATGTGGATGACGGCCTCGGCGGAGCAGATAGTTTGGTGACTGCAATACAATTACAAGAACAACTAACGCAGATCATGAAAGAAAGTGGTTTAAAATTACGAAAATGGTGTGCAAACCACCCACAATTGCTCCTTAACATCCCTCAAGAGAATTGAAGGGACAAAAGCTGACTCCATAAAAACATTAGGACTTACGTGAATGCCGAACGACGACAAGTTATGCGTTAAAGTGAACCTCGAAGCGGTCAAAAGGATTACTAAACGCACTGTCACATCAGACACCTTGCAAGACTTTTCGACCCATTAGGAATCCTTTCTCCCATAGTGGTAACAGCCAAAACTTTTATCCAGAAGTTGTGGGAGTTAAAACTGGACTGGGATCAATCGCTACCTGAAGAATTGCACACAAAATGGCTCAAATTTCGCTCAAACTTGAACGTATTAAAAACAGTTAAAATATCAAGGCACATCTTTAAATGAAAAGTTCCAGAAGCCACCCAATTACACATTTTCACCGACGCATCTGAAAAGGCGTATAGAGCAGCAGCTTACATTCGTTCAGTGTTCAAAGACACCATCATAACACGATTATTGTGTGCAAAATCTCGCGTAACCCCACTTAAAAGGCAAACAATACCACGTTTGGCGTTGTTTACGGCGGTACTAGGAGCACAATTAGCAGATAAAATCAAGTCAGATCTCAAATTTACCAACACAACATAGCTCTGGACTGATTCAGAAATCGTATTATCATGGATATATTCATCATCAGCATTATTTAACACTTTCGTAGCAAACCGGATTTCCGTAATTCAAGAAACAACACGAGCAGATCAATGGCGTCATGTCAGCTCAAAAAGTAATCCAGCAGATATTCCATCTCGGGGAATGTACCAAAGGCCCTGAAGGAATGCACTCTGTGATTCTATGGACCACTGATTCTACATGATAAAGAAACAGCTTGGCCACCAAGGTGCCAAGGAAGGCACCTGAATCATTAGTCGTGGCAACTGCAGAACCTGATTTTGTATATAAAATCAACTACAAAAATTCTTTTCATCGACTACAGCGAATATAACCTTTATACGCTTTTTAACCCACACCAGGTGTCAAAGGGATCGCCGAGACATCATTAACGACGACGGAATTAGATCAAGCACTAATCCCAATTATCGCACAAATGCAAGCATCGGAATTCAAAGAGGAAATTCAACAGCTAAAAAGATATAACGAATTACGAGGAGCAAGTAGTTTATGTAATCTTTCACCATTTTTGGACAAAAATGGCCTTATTTGTGTTGGCGGCCGCCTGGACGCTTCATAATTAGCGTATGAATCAAAGCACCAACTACTCATTCCGTACAATGCTCCTATTTCAAAAGTAATATTTGAAATGGTTAATAAAGAAAGTATACAGTTCACCCTTGTACGATATGCAGAGCCAAGCCAGCGCTATTCAACCACATAATGGGAAACTTGCATTCTACACGGGTGACACCAGCTCGGCCATTTATAAACACTGGACTAGATTATTGTGGTCCAATAACAGTACACTACACTTAGCGGTCCTCTCAACGAGAGTAAACCGTAAGCCACTACGTAGGCCAAGGCCAGAACAAGACTGGTCCTCAACCAATGGTTGACCCAGACTCAGCTAACCTCCAAGGAGATTAACCTTATCTGTGGGCGAAATCAACCCCCGTAGTACCAACGCGACCTTGGTGAGATCTGGCATCAAGGAACTCAGCTCTTTCAGAATGAGTGCCTGGGCGATTCCAAAGCAGACCCTGGCAGCACGTTCGTCCGGAACCTCGTATCCCATCATTTGCCACTAGGATTCCCCAATCCTAGGCAGCCTGAGATAGAAACTATCCCAGGCACCAACGCTATTGTATGGTAGGAAACTTAATGCTTAAAAAAAATCCGCCCATTCTGACAATTTTTAACAAAGTCCCCTGCCAATATAATCTACCGAGTAAGACCAAGTATCAGACTTATAATAACCATACAGTTAAGTAAGATACAGCGGCCCCCTCGGGGGTGATCTCACCACAGAGGGATTCATCGGCCGACGTGGACACTGCCAAAACTTGTATTGTGACAATGCAACAAACTTCGCTGGAGCGAAAAATAAAATACCTGAACTGTCAACTGTAATCTACTTATCTGACGCGCAAGAAGCAATTACAAATGCATGCAACAACAGAGGCATACATACCACCAACAGCACCACACTTTGGTGGCCTATGGGAAGCAGCTGTGAAATCTGCAAAACATCTCTTATTTCGAAGTTTAGGAAATGCATCTTTGACGTATGAAGAACTGGAAACTCTGGTAATCGAAATTGAAGCAATACTAAATTCCAGACCAATTTCACCAATGTCAAATGATCCGAACGACGCGTAGCTGCACTAACTCCTGGCTGGCTAACTGGCCCTTAGGACGTGTAATAAAGACCTACAAGGGAACCGACGACATCGTAAGAGTTGTAGATATTAAAACGGCTTCAGGCGTATTTAAACGAGCAGTTCGATATCTGGCACCACTTCCTAGACTCAGCGACGAGAATGAAAAATGTGAACAACAACTAACTCAACAGGCTACGACATCAACCGACAATTGCGAATCACAGCCCTCTGATGAAACTCACTGCTCACACTCCCACTCATTTTCGCAGGGAAAGTGGAAATAACAGAGTTTTAATCAAAAATCGGCTTACACTTTGAAGGAATTGGCAACACGCGAGCATCACGATCCGAATGGAATATTATAACTACGAACACGAACTACAACCATATTGGCAAGAGATGGCTCTTTTCACCAATGGAACTAGAGCTCTGCAGCATTTATGCAATCTCATAAATCAAAAGGCAACTTGCATTAATGCACGGACCCTTGAATTTGGATTAGCAGAATTGAAGGATGAAAATATTCTACTCAAAGGCAAGATAGTCAAACGTGGCGCTATAAACTTGTAATGAGTTTGCTCGGGTGACGCTCGCCGGTCACCCAGGGTTCGTGTTGCGGAGTGTTACAAATTAAAAAGAAGTATTGCTTGGTCGGACTAGTATGGCAAAATACCAAGCAGAGTGAATATATATCAGTCAAAGCTTGGTAATTTCGCAAAATTTTCCTTCCTATGCAAGTGGTTCGTACAGAACGGTGAGACAGAGCTCTGGTCGCAGTAATTTCTGGACGACTTGCTTAGTGTTTCTGGTCCCCATGTCATTACTTTAAAACAATAAGTAGTTAGGAATTTTATGGTGTTTTATCACCGAAGTGAAATTCCATTACTTGTGTAATGACATGTGGACCAGTGTTTGCAATGTATAAGCGACATTCAACCATAACCATATATGCGAGCCGGTGTGTATTATACGCTATACCGTCGCGTATGGTGTATGGTGTACGACACAGTATGACTGCCTGTTTGTTGGCTGCATTTTGTGTGTGCCGTACGGTGGTGCGTATATGCATGTTGAGTTTTGAGCGGACGGACGTTTCAGACATTAGTTGAAGGGTGTGTGACGTAGTCGATTTAAATCGACTTCGTTACAAACTGTGTCGGCAAAATCGCTAATTCGCGCTTCGGTGTCTTAGATTCAAATTACGCAGAACAAATGTCAATCAATGAAAACGAAGGCAACCTTAAACAGCTCCTCAAGAATCAAACATCAATTATTGACGCTACGCTCAATGTATTCAAGATGAACGCAGGATAAAGGAGAAATTCGACAACACAATTAACGGCTACACGAGGATAAAAGGGAAAGTCACCAAACAAACAAAAAAAAAAAAAAGTTCAACTTTCCATGATATCAGCAAGACATTTTTACATCAAACTTAAACTACGATAGTCGCAGCATTATCCGACTCGCACAACGGAAAAATCAGCCCAATGTTGGTTGTTATCACCATCACAACTTCAATCAGAACAAGTAAGAAAGCACCTTTCAACATCCCTTTGGTTGCCGGTCAGCCAAGACAACCTCCTACAACTTTACAAGATAATGAACGTAAAAAGTGGAGTGACCAACGACCATGTCATCTTTTACATAACCATCCCTTTATGTGATCCAGAGACTTTCAAACTCTTCAAACAACATCCAATTCCAATGCCAATAAACAACATAATGGTTGCGATTCGACCATGCAGTGACCTTATAGCTGTAAATGGTCACAGAGATCAATACTTTGTATTGACGGAAAGTCAGTGGAGATCATGCATAATAATAAAGAAAGAGGATTTATTGTGCCCAAACATACAATATAAATTTAACGCAGACGCGGACAGATGCTTGTGTGAAATCTCACTTCTCAATAACAAAAGCCGCACTAATTGCAATGTTGCGCCCACCATGGATAACAAGTCACTTACACAGTTGGAACACAATAACCAATGGCTGTACACAATGCAGAACCCCACTCGAATAAACGCCAAACGTTCTCAATTTACTTTGAAGGGCTCCGGGCTCCTAAAAATAATTCCAGATTCCACGCTCAAGCATAACTCGATCGTTATCCAAGGTCATCAAACATATTCCTCTTCACTTCTGTCCTCACACACAGCCACTGCAAATATTAGTGATATCGTGTATCGTGAAATGCAATCACTTTTTGGAAACTTCCACATCAAGAACTACACTGATCATGTTCCAAACATATCAGACGTCCAGAGCAAGCTGCACCATCAGGTATTGACACATTTGCCATTACAACTCCAACACATCAAATATCATCATTCAACTGTTATTCTTGCACTTGGAATCATCATAGCACTTATTTACAAACGAACACAAAATCGAAAGATGGAGCGAAACCAGCCACCCCCCTGTCCAACACCACGTCAACACGTGACACCGGCAGACTTTGTGGTGACGTCACCTTATTTCTTACGGTGACAAGAATTGACCTAGAATTAGTAGAATTACATAAAAATTTTAAATGTTACATACTCACAGTCATATACTTTGCCCAATTATTCATTGTCTATCATAAGCATATCTTTCGGCTGAGTTGTTCTATCAGCCAGCGATTATAACAAATAAAAAAAGGGCTCAATAACTTAAAAAAGATTGAATAAAGTTCTAGTACAAACAAAAAATAATATGTAAATAAAAGGGAATGTAGCAATTGAAATATGTCATGTCGGCACATTAGGTTTTAGTTGAATACAGCTCAACGCCGGGCTGCATGTAAAAAAAATTTGTATGGGAAAAAAATTAAAATCAAAAACTTAAAAATTTTTACAATAAGTTCGGTCTATCGGAGATACACATATGTTTAAAATTTAAAGTAAATCGGGCTAAGTTTTTAAAAAAAATGTATGGCCCCGTCCCTGGCCCTCAGGGCCCATTCGCTTCAAAAATTTTACCAAAACTTTTGTCCATTGGGATTGATAAGGAGAAAAAGCAGCAGCTCCAGTAATTTGGAGTCACCCGGTGTTGCCGAAAATATATTCGAATATAATTTGTGTGTATACATGTTTTGCTATTTCGCCTTGGTTTTTTTATTTCGAATTCATTATTGTAAACGACTTGCGAGGCGAGCACACGCTCGATTTGACATATTAGTTTAATGAAAAAGTGTAAATTGCTTAAAATCTCAAAAGATTAAATAAAATTTTGTTCATTAATATATTTAAAGAAAAATTTATTCATTTTTAAAACCGGTTCAATTGCTTGGGGATTCGGCAAAAATGGCGTTGAAAAGATTTTTAAACCTGGAAAAGCGACTGGAGCGTGATGCAATTGCCAAAAAATCATGTCATGACTTCATGGATGAGTATCAACGCTTAGGTCACATGGAGTTATTGCGACAAGTGCCACCCAGTAACTACTACTCGTACGCGTGGGTGGTTAGTTCGGACGTCGTTAAAATGTATCGGCAATTCCTAGTGCACCACGAGGACCGCCGCTATCAATGTATATATTGGAGATGTAATTCCAGCGATCCAGTTCGAACCTATCAGTTAAACACGGTCACGTACGGCTTGGGTCCGGCATCGTACATGGCATCTAGATGCCTGCAAGAATTGGTTGTACAATACAAGCATAAGTTTCCTCATGCTACCGAGCGCATCGCCAAAGACTGTTACGTGGACAATTTGCTAACGGGTTCAAGTTCCGTAGATGAATTAGCTAGAATTAAATCACAAATTATATCAATTCTTGCTAGCGCGGGTATGTGTCTAAAGAAATGGGGCACAAATAGCAAAGAACTATTGGAGAGTATACCTGAGGCGGATCGTGAAACAATTTGCAGTATAAACGGGGATCAAATGATGAAAGTTCTTGGTCTATTGTGGTGTCCCGATGGTGATTGTTTTAAATTTAAAGTCCAGCCAAAAAATTTCTCGAATAAATTTACGAAGCGCAATGTCATTTGGGTTGGATAGCTCCTGTGGTCGTTTTAGCCAAGATGTTTATGCAGCAATTGTGGTCATTAAAGATTGGTTGGGATGCGCAATTGCCACTGGAGGTTGGTGATGAATGGTTAACATACAGAAACGCGCTCTCGGAGTTGAACCAGTTGAGAGTTCCTCGGCACTTGTTTGATGGCTGTCCGCATCCTAAGGAGGTGCAGTTGCATTGTTTTGCCGATGCTAGCGAGAAGGCGTATGGTGGATGTATTTATGTGCGTAGTAGATGCAACGATAAAGTAATTTGTCGGCTAGTGTGCTCCAAGTCAAGGGTTGCACCTAAAGGTAAAACTATTCCGCGACTTGAGTTATGTGCTGCAGAGCTAGTTTCCAGGATAGCTGCAAAATATAAGGGAGTTATCAACGATCTGGTTGATGGCTTGTATTTTTGGAGTTATTCAACGATCGTGCTCCACTGGATTAATACACCAATAGACGAACTAGAGATTTTTGTTGCGAATCGTATCAGGACTATCCGTCAGCTGTCATTGCGGGAAGGTTGGCGTCATATAGATTCAAAAGCCAATCCGGCCGACATCGTCTCACGGGAATTGAAGCCCGCATTATTGATCGCTTCTGAATTGTGGTGGAATGGCCCGGGTTATTTATTGCAAGATCCTAAGGAATGGAGTGGTCATTTTATGCCGGCAGATAAACTACGTAAGGACGTGACAGCTGTGGCAGCAGTAGAAGTCGAGTACAACATGCTTTCGGGGTTGCATTGCCGGGATTCATTCATAACCTTACAGCGTACTTTTGGTTTTGTCATGCGGTATTTACACAATCTGCGATGGAAGGATAGAAGGCGCTATGGTAAGATATCGTTTGTGGAGCTTGTTGTTGGACATGATGCTTTGATTCGAGCGGTGCAGCTAAGTGCGTTTGGTAGCGATGTAAAAAATGTTTCTAAGGCGGGTCATCAGCTAAAGATGAAATGCCTGCGGTCACTGGATGCCTTTTAGGACGATAAAGGTCTGATACGCGTTGGTGGGCGGCTGAAGTTTTCAAATTTGCAATATACGTCGAAGCATCCTATGATATTGCCAGCGAATAATTTTGTAACAACAGCAATCGTAAGCTTTATTCACAACACACATTTGCATGTGGGCCCCCAAGGATTGTTGGCAGCGTTTCGTCAGCAATACTGGCCGATCGCTGGAAGACGAGTAGTCAATACTGTGGTACACAATTGTGTCATCTGCAGCCGTGCTAAACCAAAAATGTTTCAGCAATTTATGGGAGATCTTCCTAAGGACCGAGTCACAGTGGCATATCCATTTCATGTCAGGAGTTGATTATTGTGGCCTTATTTACGTGTATTACAATATAAGAGGGAAGGTTCCTACGAAAGCATATTTAGCGGTTTTTGTTTGCTGTGTAACGAGAGCTGTGCATTTGGAGTTGACCTCAGACATGTCGACCGCCTATTTTATGGGTGCGCTCAGGCGTTTTGTAGCAACGCGAGGTTTGCCGGGAAAAATAATTTCTGACAACGGCCGCAATTTTATTGGCGCAAACAATCAACTACGCTAATTGGCGAATTTATTGATGAGCAATAATTTAGAAGACGAATTACATTCCTGGTGCCAACATAGTCGAATTGTGTGGCAGTTTGTGCCGCCAGGCTCTCCTCATTTTAGTGGTATTTATGAGGCAGCGGTCAAGGCCGCAAAATTCCACCTAAATAGAATCACGCATAATATCAGATTCACTTTCGAGCAGATGACCACGATTATAAAACAAATTGAAAGTGTGTTAAATTCAAGGCCGATGATTCCAGTGATTGCGAATGATATCATGACATCAATACCGGAGGCATCATTTTGCGACGAAAAATTAACCTACAACCAAAAATGGGAGCAGGTTAACCAATCCTACAAAACCTTCTGGTCAAGATGGGCTGCCGAATATTTATGCGAGTTGCAGAAGCAAAACTATTGGCAGAACAAGGCACCGAATATAAAAATCGGAATGATCGTAATCATCCAGATCCAAACCTTCCACCATTGCAATGGAAGTTCGGGAGGGTAACGGCCGTTCATCCAGGCAAGGATGGTTTTGCTATTTCCCTTGGTTTTTTTTATTTCGAATTCATTATTGTAAACGACTTGCGAGGCGAGCACACGCTCGATTTGACATATTCGTTAAATAAAACTTTGTTCATTAATATATTTAAAGAAAAATTAAACAGAAGTTGTCATTTAAAGTTAAAAAATAATTGTCCGCTGCTGCGGTTGACTGCAATTTCAATTGCAATCATTTTCAGGGATAAACATATGATTAAAATTTGAAGAAAATCGGGCTAATTTTTAAAAAATTTACACGGGCACCCTTCGGGCCTCAGGGCCCATTCGCTCAAAAATTATCCAAAAAGTTTTTTCTATCGGAGATACACATGTGTATAAAATTTTACCAAAATCGGGTTAATTTTTATTTTAAATTTGTATGAGGCCCCACGACCCCAGGGCCCGGCGTCTGTAAAATTTCTACAAAAAGTTTTGCCCATCGGAGATAACAGCGTGTATATAATTTGAAAAAAAAACGGGTTAATTTTTTTAAAAAATTTGTTGGGCCTTATGACCCTGTGGCCCGGGGGTCTCCAAAAATTTTACAAAAAGTGTTTTCCATCGGAGATACACGTTTGTATAAAATTTTAAGAAAATCGGGTAAATTTTGTAAAATATTTGTATGGGAGCCCACCGAGGTCCGAGGGGCCTCACATTTTAATAGATAGTATTGTCACCGGAAATATCTATGTGTGCAAAATTTCAATAAAATTGGGCTTTGGGAAGTGGGTTAAAAATTGATCAGAAAATATGACCAGCCAGCCAGCCAGCCACCCAGCACGCGAAGTTAATATAGAGAATTTAAAAATTAAATTAGCTTGCACTACACATTAAGCAATTTATGCAAAATAAAATTATAGGAATCAGCAATAATTAGTATTGCACATTTAGCAATGTAATGTATTTAAGAAGCAATATTTTTAATAAAAGACGAGAGAATTATTCAAGCCATTGGAGTGTTTATTTCTTTCCATTCGCCACCTAACCAAGTTCAAGTGCTTGTGTTAACTCATATACGTTATCTTGGTGTCATCGCCTTGATAACAATTAAAAATTTTTTGATCCTTGTCCTTGTGGATTCGCTTGAACAAGGCATTCAGCAAATTCAGCTTTAATAAACAAACATTCATTATATATATAATAGAATCTTTGGATGAAAATTCATTTGCTGTAGTAATAAGTGATTTTAATCTAGGTAACATTTGGTCATTTTCAAATGAAGGGAAATGCCTTTTGCTATATAATTTATCTATAACGATTGAAATTGAAACCATTAATGAAATGTTTCCTATGAATTTTATACAAATTAATAATATTAAACATAGCTTAAAAAGAATTTTAGATTTAATTTTTATTCATAAGGAACTGGAAGCTACACTTTGTGTAGCTGACTTTCCCTTATTAATGGATTGAATACATCATAAGTGTATTCTTATAAACTTTAATTTTAGTATATTTTCATATATTGATACAGCATATAATAGTAGGATTAATAACGATTACAACTTTGTAAAAGCAGATTACAATGCAATAAATCATTACTTAGCAACGCTTAAGTGGGATGAAATTTTCGCGAACTTAAACTTAACATCTTGTAATGAAGTTTTTACTAACACAATTTTTCGTACATTTCATTTATTTATTCCTAAAAAGAAGTTTCCATATGGAAATAAGCCAGTTGTGTTCAATAAAAGTTTAAAAAGGTTAAAAAATATTTTAAATAAAATGCATAAAAAAATAACCATTTCGACAGTATGAATTTTCTGCGATTACGTAAGGAGTATGAATTCTTAAAAGATTTTACATATAAACAATATCTTCTTTCTATTGAAAATAATATAAGGCTTAATCCAAAAAGTTTTTGGTCTTTGTACTTTGGCTTGCCATCTAATATGTCTTACAAAAATAATGTATCCAGCGATTTAAGTGTCGTATGTAATATGTTCGCATCTTATTTTCAGTCGTGTTATTAAAAATAATAATGTGTCGATTCCGATAATGTCGAATATCTCGGGCACCAAATAACAGATATTGGTCAGCCTTTTCTTACTGAGGAGGAGGTCTTATATAAACTATCTAATCTAGATAATAATAGTAAAACTGGGCCTGATTTAATTCCCTCCCTTTATATTAAAAGTTGTAAACTCAACGTCTTAAAGCCCTTATTACACATATTTAATTTGTCTTTAGCTAGCGGTGAATTCTTAAAAGATTGGAAATTTTTGTTTATAACTCCAATCCATAAAAATGCCAACGCCAAAATATCGAGAATTATAGGCCTATATCTAAATTGCCGTTATTTCCAAAAATCTTTGAAGCTATTGTAAAAAGAAAAGAACTTCAACACGGATTTGTAGGAGGCCAATCAACTGGATCCAATCTAGCCTCATTCTCAAATTATTGTTTATCAGAGCTTGAAAACAACCACCAGGTTGACGTTGTTTACACTGACTTCTCGAAAGCTTTTGATCGAGTCCAACATGTTAACTTAATAAAGAAAATGAAGTTAATGGACTTTCATGGAAATTTTCTAAAATGGATATCCAACTACTTAACTGAAAGGAGGCAAGTAGTTAAAATTGGCTCAGTTTATTCTAAAATAATCTACTCGATCTCTGGTTTCCCACAAGGAAGCCACCTAGGTCCCTTATTATTTATATTATTCATAAATGACTTACCACTTTACATTCAACATATAAATGTTTGTTATACGCTGATGATGTGAAGCTTTACTTTTCCATAGATTCAAGGATAGATTGCGTTAAATTGCAATTAGATATCAACAATGTTGTTAACTGGTGTAGCAAAAATGATTTACACTTTAATACAAATAAATGTAGGGTCCTTACCTTATCGAGAAAGACGCAGCTAATAATAAATGATTATTATATAAGAAATGTACCGCTCAACAGAGTTTCCAGCTTTTGTGATTTGGGGGTATACTTTGACTCTGATTTAGATTTCCATTAGCATTCACCAATATATTATTGCAAAAGCGAACAATCCCTTATTATTTATATTATTCATAAATGACTTACCACTTTACATTCAACATATAAATGTTTGTTATACGCTGATGATGTGAAGCTTTACTTTTCCATAGATTCAAGGATAGATTGCGTTAAATTGCAATTAGATATCAACAATGTTGTTAACTGGTGTAGCAAAAATGATTTACACTTTAATACAAATAAATGTAGGGTCCTTACCTTATCGAGAAAGACGCAGCTAATAATAAATGATTATTATATAAGAAATGTACCGCTCACCAGAGTTTCCAGCTTTTGTGATTTGGGGGTATACTTTGACTCTAATTTAGATTTCCATTAGCATTCACCAATATATTATTGCAAAAGCGAACAAAATGTTAGGATTCGTTAAACGAAATTCAAAAGATTTTCATGACCCTTACACGGTTAAATCGCTGTATATTTCTTTGGTAAGACCTATCTTGGAGTATTGTTGCATTATCTTATTATGCAAATTATAACCAACGTATTGAACGCGTACAAAAAAATTTAACGCGTTTTTCAATTCGCAAACTAGGTTGGAATGCGGAGCTTCCAGCTTATAATGCAAGGCCTATCAATCTACTTTCGCTACAATCAAGAAGAAAATATTTTCAAATTATGTTCATTAGGGATATTCTCATGTACCACATACGCTGCCCTGATTTATTGCATTTGATTTCGCTTAATGCACCATAACGGTGCTTAAGAGATAGAGATTTTTTGTACATTTCACATCATAGAACCAACTATGATAAATATGAGCCAATAACAAATGCTTCCATATCTTACAACAAATATTGCATTAATTTAGACCTCGATATTAATAGGGATTTATTTAAAAATAACTTGTTAAAATTGCTAAAAATACCCAATGAGATTTAAGTGTATAAATTATATATATAGATATATATATATATATATATATATATATATATATATATATATGTAATAATCTTATTTTTAAGTTATTTCCCTTAATGTTTGTAATGTAACCTTTAAGAGTAATTTCTCGGAAGATAATAATAAATAAATAGATATTTTTACTTGGCTAATAACATTGGTCGTGGTCAACCTACATAGTCGTGTCAGTTTATTTGGGTTGGTTGGGGTCAGTTTATTTGGGTCTTATAAAGTCCTCCTCTGGCTATGCTGTCATAGGTGGCTTTAAAGTCTACAAAAATATGGTGTAGTGAGTTTTGAAACTCTAGACATTTTTCCATCACCTGCCGAAGGGTGTAAATCTTATCAGTTATTGATTTGCCTGGGATAAAGCCACACTGGTATGGACCAATGATGACTTTAGCATATAAGGCTATCCTGTCTTGAAAGATAGAAGAGAAAATCTTGTACGCGGTACTCAACAACGTTTTACTACGATAATTGCTGCATTTTGTGATATCTCAATTTTTATGTATGGGACACAGGATGCCTCTTCGCCAGTCTTCTGGCATCACTTCTTCCTCCCATACTTGCACTATTGTTTCATGAATTGCTTGAATTGCTTGGTGTAATGTGGGGCCTCCTATTTTAATTAGTTCCGTTGCAATCCCATATGATCCCGGGGCTATATTATTTTTGAGCCGATTTATCGCTCTTCTAACTTCGTCTATGCTTGGTGGCGGCAGCATAGTATGGTCTTCTGTCATTGGTGAAGCCTCCAACTCCTCAGTTAGCTATGAATTTAGAAACTCATGAAAGTGCCTTTCCCATCGCTCTAGAATGCCTTTGAGATCGGCGATCAGATTACCCTCTTTGTCTTTGCAGTACATGCTACGCGGTGTATACTGCGTCATACCGCGGACTCTTTGGTAGAACTACCGCGCATGGTGCAGTCCTTTCCCTCTGTACTGTTCTAGTTCACGGATGAGGTTCTTCCCCTAGGCTGCTTTGTTTCGCCGGTGAACTGTTTTTTTACATATTCCGAGCTAACATGGATACTTGAGTAGCGTTTAGATACAAGATCATTTCGATGAACTTGTAATCTCAGAGCCATTTCAGGTCGTGACAACTACAGAGAAAGTGTATGGAGTTTTTTTTTTTAAATTCTCTATATTAACTTCGCGTGCACTTGGCTTGCTGGCTGGCTGGTCAGATTTTCTGATCAATTTTTAACCCACTTTTCACAGCCCGATTTTATTGAAATTTTGCACACATGTATATTTCCGGTGACAATACTTTCTGTTAAAATTTCAGAGTGATCAGGCAGCGGGATCGGAGGGCTCCCATACAAATCTTTCCATTTAGCGGCATCAGATCATATCATACTATAATGACTGTGTTTTGTGTGCGTTGATGAGCGGATGCGCTGTAAGCAGCGCTTTTGAAATGTGTTTTACACTCAGTCGTGTGAGTGCATTATTAATTTGTATTTTGTACAATATTACGAGTATATGAAGATTTGGTTACGAACTCACACTGCTTTACAGCTTAAATCAACTCAAAGGAAAGAATTTTAGTGGTACTTGGTACGTCGCACCAACCATGCGCTGTGGCTGCTATGTTTTCACCACCAAATGGAGAATTTCACCACCGAATCGAATCTTCGATCAGAGAATTTACAAGAAAAATTTCAATTTTTAAATTCGCTTCCCGTGGCACGTCTGTCTGTCGGTTGGTTGGTCTTTTTGTCGTGGAATCTTGCGATCAATTTTTAACCCACTTTCCAAAGCCCGATTTTATTGAAATTTTACATACATGTGTATTTCGGCCTTGAGGCCTGAGAGGTGCCCATATAAAATTTTTAAAAACTAACCCGATTTTCTTTAAATTTTATACATATATGTGTCTCCGATGGTCAAGACTATTTGTAAAAATTTTGGAGACCCCGGGCCCAAATTTTTTTTTTAAAATTAACCCGATTTTTTTCAAATTTAATTGAAGTATGTACCTCCGATGAACAACACTTTTTGTAAAAATTTTGGTCATGGGGCCACATACAAATTTAAAATAAAAATTAACCCGATTTTGGTAAAATTTTATGCACATGTGTATCTCCGATAGAAAAAACTTTTCGGACATTTTTGGACCGAATGGGCCCTGAGGCCCGAGTGGTGCCGGTATAAATTTTTTAAATATTAGCCCGATTTTCCTTAAATTTTAAACATATGTTTATCCCGATGGACAAAACTTATTGTAACATTTTTGGAGTGAATAGGCCGTGGGACTTGGGGGCGGGGCCATACAATTTTTTTTTAAAATTAGCCGGATTTACTTAAAATTTTAAATATGTGTGTATCTCCGATAGAACTTTTTGTAAAAATTTTTAAGTTTTTGATTTGAATTTTTTTCCCATACAAATTTCTTTTACACATGTGTTTTTCCGGTGAGAACAGTTTTTGAAAACATTTTGAAGTAAAGGGGGCTCTAATATTAACTTTTTCCAAATCAACCCGCCTTGCAGACATATGTATCTCCTATTAGAAAATTTACATGAAAAATTTTAAATTTTATAGGGAGTCATGGGGCGTTGTGCGGTATACCCTTAGCAGAATGCACTGGCCAGTGATCCGTGCTGATAGCCACAACTTTGGCAATGTCCCTCCGGTTCCTTGATATCAACTCAGTCGTTTTCCTTTTGTTGTATGATGGCGATACCATTCTTAATATGGCGCAGTTCTACAGACTGCCTAACCATAGTTGTGACTCAGCAGTGAAAATGGGGAGATTTTTTTCATTGACTGATATCATTGGACAGCTAATCTTTCCGTTGAGCTTTTGTCCATAGTGACTCCTTTCTTTGCCCTTTCCGTCCGTCCTCTCATTTTCCTCTATGTTGCTGTGCCCAACACCCCTATTAGTTATTTCAGAGTGATCAGGCAGCGGGATCGGAGGGCTCCCATACAAATCTTTCCATTTAGCGGCATCAGATCATATCATACTATAATGACTGTGTTTTGTGTGCGTTGATGAGCGGATGCGCTGTAAGCAGCGCTTTTGAAATGTGTTTTACACTCAGTCGTGTGAGTGCATTATTAATTTGTATTTTGTACAATATTACGAGTATATGAAGATTTGGTTACGAACTCACACTGCTTTACAGCTTAAATCAACTCAAAGGAAAGAATTTTAGTGGTACTTGGTACGTCGCACC
Organism: Nephrocerus scutellatus; assembly: GCA_947095585.1. Taxonomy (NCBI): domain Eukaryota; kingdom Metazoa; phylum Arthropoda; class Insecta; order Diptera; family Pipunculidae; genus Nephrocerus; species Nephrocerus scutellatus. Next base: position 50,937,222 of record OX352764.1, read on the forward strand.
AACCATGCGCTGTGGCTGCTATGTTTTCACCACCAAATGGAGAATTTCACCACCGAATCGAATCTTCGATCAGAGAATTTACAAGAAAAATTTCAATTTTTAAATTCGCTTCCCGTGGCACGTCTGTCTGTCGGTTGGTTGGTCTTTTTGTCGTGGAATCTTGCGATCAATTTTTAACCCACTTTCCAAAGCCCGATTTTATTGAAATTTTACATACATGTGTATTTCGGCCTTGAGGCCTGAGAGGTGCCCATATAAAATTTTTAAAAACTAACCCGATTTTCTTTAAATTTTATACATATATGTGTCTCCGATGGTCAAGACTATTTGTAAAAATTTTGGAGACCCCTGGCCCAAATTTTTTTTTTAAAATTAACCCGATTTTCTTCAAATTTAATTGAAGTATGTACCTCCGATGAACAACACTTTTTGTAAAAATTTTGGTCATGGGGCCACATACAAATTTAAAATAAAAATTAACCCGATTTTGGTAAAATTTTATGCACATGTGTATCTCCGATAGAAAAAACTTTTTGGACATTTTTGGACCGAATGGGCCCTGAGGCCCGAGTGGTGCCGGTATAAATTTTTTAAATATTAGCCCGATTTTCCTCAAATTTTAAACATATGTTTATCCCGATGGACAAAACTTATTGTAACATTTTTGGAGTGAATAGGCCGTGAGACTTGGGGGCGGGGCCATACAATTTTTTTTTAAAATTAGCCGGATTTACTTAAAAGTTTAAATATGTGTGTATCTCCGATAGAACTTTTTGTAAAAATTTTTAAGTTTTTGATTTGAATTTTTTTCCCATACAAATTTCTTTTACACATGTGTTTTTCCGGTGAGAACAGTTTTTGAAAACATTTTGAAGTAAAGGGGGCTCTAATATTAACTTTTTCCAAATCAACCCGCCTTGCAGACATATGTATCTCCTATTAGAAAATTTACATGAAAAATTTTAAATTTTATAGGGAGTCATGGGGCGTTGTGCGGTATACCCTTAGCAGAATGCACTGGCCAGTGATCCGTGCTGATAGCCACAACTTTGGCAATGTCCCTCCGGTTCCTTGATATCAACTCAGTCGTTTTCCTTTTGTTGTATGATGGCGATACCATTCTTAATATGGCGCAGTTCTACAGACTGCCTAACCATAGTTGTGACTCAGCAGTGAAAATGGGGAGATTTTTTTCATTGACTGATATCATTGGACAGCTAATCTTTCCGTTGAGCTTTTGTCCATAGTGACTCGTTTCTTTGCCCTTTCCGTCCGTCCTCTCATTTTCCTCTATGTTGCTGTGCCCAATACCCCTATTAGTTATGTCCAGGATTTGGCTAATCGTAGCCAATTCTTCTTGGTACTGTTTAACAAGTTTCGAGTTTATTTTGGTCCGTCAATGAATATTGTTACGTCAAATTACCACGTTACGGTAGAAAACTCGACGCCGAAGGAGGAGTTATAGCTAACTTTGGGAATGCAGTAGTCAGTATATTGCTACGAAATTTAGTCTTTCAAGTTCGTAAAGGATTTTGCAAATAAGACACAACACAAGTTAATTAATTTACAAATAATAACTTTAATTAACAAACAGTAAAAATAACACAAGTTCACAATTTTTTACTGGACAACTTTTAAATACACACAAAAACACTTATAATACATATACTATACAATAATTCTCTTAGGTGGTAGCTTTATCACTTTGCAAGAACTTTTACAACTTGACTGGGTTCATTCCAAATAACTAATGAATCCTCTGCAGCGAACGCCACCTTTTATACTCATTGAAAAAATTCCAGAAACTTCCAATCTTATAGACAAAAATATCCAGAAAACACCAGAAAATTGTGGCCTTATTCCCTCATTTGCAATTAACGATACTCATATGTAATGAGTCATCTTCTTTCACAAAAACCGGACAAACTGTACAAACCGGTTTGACTACATTTTAGACCAGTACGTAATGATTTAAACTTACAGCCGTTTACATTTCAATTTCAAATTATCTAATAAATCGTATGGCCCAAAAGAATGCTTCAAAAGTGCTTAATTCTAATTCAGTGAAAATTTTTAGTATGCATTATGTACACTGTAAGTATCTGCGCTACTTACTACTTTTCGTAACATTACCCCCGCCTTAATTCTGATTCAACACTCTTTCTGATGTTGTACCTTGTCAATCTGTCAATGTGAACAACTTTCATTTTGCATCCGGGGCTTTGTTTAATCCGTCAGTCAGTTATCCTTTTTTTTTTTTTTTTTATATAATTAGCGCATGCTTCACGGGGTTCGCACCCTTATAATGCACGGCTATATGCTTGGCACAGCGTGGTCGTTAAGTCTTCCTTAAGAGGAAGAGAGGAGAAAAGAGAGGAGATGTCTATGAGCTTGTCTTAATGATCTTGTAAGCTGTAGTTTTAGTAATTTACCTTTTCTTCTATTGGGATTGTACAGCCATTCCAAATCTCCTTCCTGAAATACTCCACAGTTCGCACGCAGGTCATATCGCGTTTTCATCCGGTTGCTGACATCCATTATGTTTCTCCCTAATGCAGCATGAACAGCGGCGATCATTCTCTGTCTCAAATCACTAACGTAGTTCTCCTTTGTTGTCGGCTCTACTAGTGGTGATCCAAATTTAATGTCGCATGGAAGACGAAGTTCTTTACCAAATACAATCATTGCTGTAGAGTTTTTAGTGGTGGTTGGGACAGCGCTACGATAACAAATCACAATCAACGGTACACAATGATCCCATTCATCTTGGTTGGCATCAACTTATTTTCACAGATGCTCTTCCAGCGTTCTGTTAAACCTTTCGACCATTCCGTCTGACTGCCGGTGTAACGGAGTAGTCCTCGTTTTCTTGATGTTGAGTACTTGGCACAGTTCTTGAAAGACTAGCGATTCAAAATTCAGCACTTGATCGGAATGTAATTCCAGTGGTACTCCAGATCTACATATCCAATTGTCCACGAGTGCCCTAGCCACCGTGCTAGCTTTATCGTTTGCGATGGGATTTGCATTTGCCGATTGACTAAAATAATCAATGCACACGAGTAATTCTTGCAGGACTTATTCGAGTCAGCTCGTTAGTAGCACAATCTGTGATTTTGTGCTTCGACCATCAGCCGATTCCCATTGCCTTACCAGTAGTTCAGCTTCCAATCTCAATGGCTACCATTCAGCAATCGAATCATCGCGCACTTGTTCCTCCCTTAGCTGCTCTTTTGTCTAGCGATCTTCAACTTCTTATTTGTGCAACTACTACAGAGCACTTCTTGTTTCCTTGGCTTGTGCACTGTTTGCATTAGAGTTCACAAAGTCTTCTTGATAATCCATCGGCATTATTATGCAGCATCCCTTTTCAATGCTCTGTCCTGAATGGGTATGCCTGGAGTCTTTCAATCCATCTGGCCACTTGACCCTCTAGTTCCCTAAACTGCATTAACGACTTGAGAGCTGCATGGAGAATTCGAAGAAGAAACTCCTGACCATATGGGTACTTGTGGAAGTGTTTGACGGTATCGACAACAGCTAGCAATTCCCTTCGGGTGTCACGCAGTAGTTTTTCTCTGGCTTAGAAAGCGATCGGCTATAGTATACTATATATACTATAGAATTTTTGATTCTTCTCAGTACGTCAATGAAGGCTTTGTGCCTAATCTGAGAAGTTAGGCAAAAACCATCGAAAGTAGGAGCATAGCCCCAGAAAACTTCGCAGCTCATGTAAATTCTTTGGTACCGGCCATTCGGTAACAACTTCCAACTTCTTGGGATCCGTGCGTACTCCATGACTGGATACAATTTGGCCCAAAAACGTCGCTTAATTTTTAAAAAGGCAACGTTTCGGCGGACTCAACTTTAATCCGGCAGCTTTAATGGTTTGCAGAATTTGCCGAAGATTATTCATGTGCTCATTAACTGTGCGACGAAAAACAGTGATGTCATCTATTCTTTACGTATTCTTTACTTTTACAGGCTGGCAGTTTGCGATGCAGCTTACTCCCTGATGTGTGTGATGTCCTCAGGCTCCAATTCGCGCAATCTAACTAAGTCAGTGAATAAACCAGCTCTAGCTGCTTCGTATTCCAAAGCCGACGCCAACACTTCATTCATCGACTTTCCTCTGGCTGTTGTCCTCAAATGAAGTTTTAATTGCTCATCTCGAACGCATCCACTGCTAGTCCGTCCAAGATAGGAACTCCACAATAGACTTGTCGTGCTAGCTTCGTTATTTCCCGCTCTAATTCTTGAATCGTTCTCCTCTCTGGTATTTCTTTATCTGGAGCTGAATTTTGCTTATCTCCTAGGTCCAACTCTTTCAAGATTCTTCCGGAACTCATCTCGGCATGGCATGGAATCATTTGCAATACATTAGCCACCTTGCCCCTCAACGCCAGGATTAGAGCTTTTAGTTGTTCTTCAGCGCCCCATGCATTGTGTTGTACAGCAGCTGCAAACTGGACTTTGCAATTTTCAAAAGCTGTGTCGCCATCGAACGCAGGTGGCTTCAAAATTCCTTTCTGGTTAGTAGAAGATTCTGAAATGACTCTGGTACTGCTTTGTTGAGTGTTTTCCCTGACGAACTGGGTACGACTTTCCAACCGGGTCCCAAACTCTTTAATTTTGTCTTCCAGACCATTCACCACCCTGTCACGTTCGTCTCGAAAAATTTCACTTCTTCTTGAATTTCGTTTATCTCACCTTTAAGCGTTAATTGAATTCCATTTATTTCCCCTTTGAGCGTTTCTTGAATTCCGCTCATTTCACTTCTTAGCCTTTCTTGAATGAGATCTAGCTTTTAATATTGCTGGTCAAATTTGGAATTCATTTCTTGCTTCAACTCTGTTGCTTAACTTCTCATCTCTGCTGGTTCTTACTGTTCGTTTGTTCACTTTGCCGCTTCATTTCTTTTATTTGCTGAACTATAACTTGCAACCAACCTTTTTTTCTTCTGAAGTAGCCGTTTTTCATTCCACTAACTTTGTCTCAATTGAAAATTCTTCACCAGCTTGCTGATTTTCCCCTTTGACGACTTGCTGCAATCGGATAAATAGCTCTTGATTATTTCCTGCGGTGCTTAGAACTCGCCTTCCAAGTTCTTCTTTAACCTCCTGGGAACTATAGGATGTAATGTTTACTGCAACCTGTATTTTATTATTTAATGTTTATCGGTTTGTAAAATTTCACTTAATTTACTCACTGTCTCAAAATTAGCAAAACCACCAATAAATTTATAGTTCAACGATTTGCAAAATTTTACTGTCTCACAATTTGCAAACTCCCACTTCTGACACCAATGTTTACGAAATTTAGACCTTCGAGTTCGTAAAGGATTTTGCAAATAAAACACAACACAAGTTTATTAATTTACAAATGATAACTTTAATTAACAAACAGTGAAAATAACACAAGTTTAGAATTTTATACTGGACAACTTTTAAATACACACAAAAACACTTATAATACTTGTACTATACAAAATTTTTTCTTAGGTGGTAGCTTTATCACTTTGCAAGAACATTTACAACTTGCCTGGTTAAATTCCAAATAACTAATGAATCCTTTGCAGCGACCGCCACCTTTTATACTCATTCAAAAGTTTCCAGAAACTTCCAATCTTAAAGACAGATATATCCAGAAAAGACCAGAAAATTGTGGCCTTATTCCCTTATTTACAACTAACTATACTCAAATGTAATGAGTCATCTTTTAAAAATAAACTACATATACAATCATGTTCTTTCACAAAAACCGGGCAAACCGCAAAAACCGGTTTGACTACATATTTGACCAGTACGTAATGATTCAAATTTACAGGCGGTTACATTTCAATTTCAAATTATGTAATAAATCTTATAGCCTAAAAGTAGGCTACTCAAAAGTGCTTAATTTTAATTCAGTGCATATTTTTAGTATGCTATCTAGGATTCGAATCCCATTATCTGCGCTACTAACTACTTTTCGTAACAATATGATGGCATCATGCAGTCAGGTATTGTCTGCACTATATAACAATGCCCGTATGGTCTAGTAACAAACCACCCAGATTCTCAGTCTTACTGCACGTCGTAACATACTTGATAAATATGTTAGGAGGTAGTAGGTGTAAGATGGTTTTAAGGGCCCCAGTCGGACATGACCGTAGAACTCCTATGATACCAACTGCTGCTGATAGCTGTAATCTACTGAGTTTGGTGGCATTGTACTTCTCCCCCATCGTTGTCCCACACTAGTTAAAGACCCCATTTCCTGCCGATGGTTTTTTGGGCAACGCATGCTTTCTTAGCCCTGTGCTTTATGTTAGCCTTCCAGCTGAGCTTCCTATCCAAGATTTCTCCGAGATATTTGTCGCTGGGGGTGAGACTGAGACTCTGACTATTGAGTTTTTGGAGAACAAATGCCGTTATTTTAGATTTGGTGGTGAACAGTACCATTTCGGTCCCTGAGTTTACTCCAAGGCCCCAGCTTGCTGGCTGGAAGCAAACTTTACCCAGTGCCATTTCCACAACTTCGGTGAGGACGGAAAGGTGCTGGATTGATACGAGAATCACCACGTCATCTGCGTAAGCAACTACCTTCGTCTTCCTCAAGTTTTAGTAGAATTTAATTAATTACTAGTGAGTATCCGTCAAAAATGACGGAACTAACTTTTTTTACTTAGTTCCCAATATACAATTAATACTCTAAAAAATTTAAAGTAAAGTTTTTGTTCTGGATAAAATTAAGTTAAAAAAAAACAACCCATAAAAATTAAAATTTTTCTTGTAAATTCTCTAATCGGGGATACACACACACACACACACACACTGCGTGCTCGTTTTGTGGCAAAATCATCCACCAAATGCCGCAGCGGCAGCGAACAGCGCTGCTCACAAAGCACAGAGCTCATACTTTGCCGTGATCTGATGCGATATAGCGATATTTCCCCCGACCCCGCGGCCCGAGGGGCTTCAAATTTTAATAGAAAGTGTTGTCATGGGTGATATACATGTGTGCAAAATTTCAATAAAATCGGGCTGTAGGAAGTGGGTTAAAAATTGATCGCAAGATTTGGCCAGCCAGCCAGCCACGGGCAAGTGAAGTTAATATAGAGAATTTAATAAAAACAACCCATAAAAATTAAAATTTTTCTTGTAAATTCTCTAATCGGGGATACACACACACACACACACACACTGCGTGCTCGTTTTGTGGCAAAATCATTCACAAATGACGCAGCGGCAGCGAACAGCGCTGCTCACAAAGCACAGAGCTCAGACTTTGCCGTGATCTGATGCGATATAGCGATATTTAAAAATTGTATATTGGGGTCCCCAAGGGGCCGATCGCTCCCATTTTGTAAAATATTTGTATGAGAGCCCCCTGACCCCGCGGCCCGAAGGGCCTCAAATTAATAAATAAATTAAATTAATAGAAAGTGTTGTCTTGGGAGATATACATGTGTGCAAAATTTCAATAAAATCGGGCTGTAGGAAGTGGGTTAAAAATTGATCACAAGATTTGGCCAGCCAGCCAGCCAGCCAGCCACGGGCAAGTGAAGTTAATATAGAGAATTTAAAAATAGGAATATTTGTCTCTTTAATTACACTGTTTTTTGTAAACATTCTCGAGTTTTTAATTAAGTTTTCTTGACAATCTGTTTTTTAATTGAGACTATTAAATTTTTATGATATCTGCCTCGAGTTAAAGCGACATATAACTGTCCATGAGCGAAAACTGGCTCAGGAAGATTTACACCGACATGATAAAAAAAACTGGCCTTAATCCTTATTGATGGTCATTGCAATAGCCAACATCAATGGAATTTGGTGACGCTTCATTCTGAATGGCAAAGTACTTTCGTTTGGCTTCAAATCAATTCTAGGAATGCAAATTTCTCCCCCCTTATTACTTCCTGTGATAATTTCTGATTTTATACAGTTTCAAAGAAGACTCCTGACTATTAATCGAGTTTCATTCAACAAACCCTTTTTTGGGCTTAGATTTCGAAGAAGCATGATAAATGCACCAACTCTCAATTTCAGTATATGTGGCGGCATTCCTGGGGAACATTGAGTCTAGGTGAGAACACGTCAAAAATGACGGAATCTTTTTTCTTCCACCTAACCATTTCACCATTTTTCATCGGAGCACCAAACGAACATATGGTGTGAATATGGCTTTAATAAGTCCTGTGGCTTAGACGTGACGAGGCGACATAAAAGCTTTATATCCATACAGATAAAAAAAGGTAATAATGTTATTAGGCGACTACATATTAGCCACAGTAAATGTGAGATGACCCCTCCTTGCGAAATGCCTCTGTCAACAAGTTTGGTAATATTGCGGCTGCTAAGGTTTGAACGTATCATTCTGCTACCGAGCATAGATGTGATCGATTTTGTGAGGAAGGCCTCTATTCCTGACTGAGTAAGAGCTTCCCGAATGGCATCAATACGAACATTGTTGAAGGCCCCTTCTACATCTTGGAAGGTGGCTAGCATAACTGTTTCCAATTAGTCGTTTGCTCAATCGCTTGCACTACCTCATGGAGGGCCACTTTATGCGTGAGTGACACAGCCAGTTAGTAAATAGATAGGGGACTACTGCAATGTCTAGCAATTAAATCATGTAATATAAATATTTATTTAAAAAAACGGTTGCTTTAAAAATTTTGTATTTTCTTATTTATTCAAATTTCAGGTCGTTGTTTTCTTGGGGAAGGTATTTCAGTAAAAAAATAAAGTGAACTTTCAGATCTGTAAAACAACTGTTTGTGTATGCACAACACACATTCTAAAGATACTCCTTATCATTTAAACCAACATGACATAGCAATTATATCGAATAAACATGTGCAATTGCACAAAACCGAGAAAAAAATCTCAGGGTAGATTCGATACAAGACATTCACATTGTTAACAAGCGCTGTACCAGCTATCGTCCATCTATCATCAACCTTACGCATACAGCATCGATTTTCTGCTTTTTAAATTCTCTATATCAACTTCGCGGTCAGCCATCAGCAGAATATAGGGGATTAATACGTAAGGTGTAAGATTCATCATTGGCCGTAACTATCTCTGAATGGTGGAAGTGGGATCAAACCACCAAGTGGTGGCCGCCGGTAATTTTCCTCCAATACAGGAAAAGCTAAATGATCTGGCTAGTCCCTTCAATGTAAGGTTGGCGCAAGGCCAAAACCTCGGTCGTAAAAAAACTTTATTGTGGAGCCTTAAATTAGCCTCGGATACACTGATGAACGACGACGACCACTGCAACGAAACTTCTAAACTATATAAGAATTTTCTAATGGAACGTACGATAACAGTGTAGAGCTCGAGCAGCAAAGGAAGAAGTCAATACCCTGTCTAAATAAAATGATGTCTTAAAAAAACAACACATAAAAATTTAAATTTTTCATCTAAATTCTCTAATCGCAGAAATTGATATGGGATCCTGGGTAATTTTTTTTTTATTGTAGGAGAAAATCATCAAAAGAGACATTTGACATCAGATGTCAAATTTGAAAATGCTCAGATAATTTTATTCTGAGCACTTAGAGCACGCTCATACTCTGAGCAAATAAGAAACACGAGCATTTTTCTTGAGAACTCTTTGACTGCTCTGAACTAATTTATGAAAACGCGAAATGACAGAATATTGTGAAAACTTGTTGTTCTATCTGTAAGTTGATATCGACAACAAAAAACGACATCAATAAAAATATAATTCAGTAAATAAGTAAGTAAGTTGAATTAAGCATAAAACATTTATGTCTCGTTTCATTTACTGGATTCATTTGTGCGTGATCTAAGATTTCTCTCTCTTTCCACCATCCAAAACCAAGCAGCGCAGCTGACTGCGCAGCACACACCGCAGACAGTCGTTAAAATACGACGGTATCTGATGCCACTATATATGATATTTAAAAAAATTTATAAGGGCCTTGCGGCCGAACCCGGGGCCCGATCACTACCAAATAGAAAAAGTATTGTTTATTGGGTATACACATGTGTGTACAATTTGAAAAAAATCGGGTAATTTTTATTTTAAATTTGCATGGGAGACCCACGAACCCGGGGCCCGATCGCTTCAAAAATTTTAAAAGAATGTATTGTATTGTGTACAAATTTTCAGGAAAATCGGGTTTTAGGAACTGCGTTAAAAATTGATAATTAAAAAAAAAAAATTGTATGGGAGCCCCCCGACCCCGGGTCGCTTCAAAAAGTTTACAAAAAGTTTTGTCCATCGGAGATACACATGCGTATAAAATTTGAAGAAAATCGGGAACTTTTTTCATATAATTTGTATGGGTGCCCCCCCCCCCCCCCCGACCCAGGGGCCCGATCACTTCCAAAAAGTGTTGTCCATCAAAGATACACATTTGTATAAAATTTTAAACAAATCGGGTAAATTTTGTAAAATATATGTATGGGAGCCCCCCGACCCCGTGGTCCGAGGGGCCTCAAATTTTAATAGAAAGTATTGTCACCGGAAATATACATGTGTAAAAATTTATGAGAAAATCTGACCACCCAGCCAGCCACCCAGCCACCTAGCCACTTGTACGCGAATTTAATATGGCGAATTTAAAAATCAGAATAAGACATATATTACACATTACATGCATTACATCATCTGCTCGAAATGGGCTTTCTAGTCAGCAAAAGAATGAAACCCACCGGTATCGGCTTTACAGCAGTAAATAAACGGCTATGCACCTTTCTCGTGCAGGGAGCATTGAGGAACATAAGCCTTATAAGCGTTACGCACCTACAGATAATTCCCTAGATGATAAAAAAAACAATCCATAAAAATTAAAATTTTTCATGCAAATTCTCTAATAGGAGATACATATGTGTGCAAAGTTTGAACCGGGTTAATTTGGAAACAATTAATATTAGAGACTCCTTCACTTCGAAATTTTTTCAAAGACTGATCTCACCGGAGATACATATGTGTTAAAAAAATTTGTATGAGAAAAAAATTCAAATCAAAAATTAAAAAAATTTTACAAAAAGTTCGGTCTATCGGAGATACACATATGTTTAAAATTTAAAGTAAATCGGGCTAATTTAAAAAAAATATATATGGCCCCGCCCCCGGGCCACAGGCCCATTCGGTCCAAAAATTTTACAAAAACTTTTGTCCCTTGGTCGGGATAAACATATGTTTAAAATTTGAAGAAAATCAGGATAATTTTTAATAAATTTATACGGGCACCCCACGGGCCTCAGGGCCCATTCGTTAAAAAAATGTCCAAACAAATTTTTTATCGGAAATACAAATGTGTATAAAATTTAACCAAAACCGGGCTAACTTTTATTTTAAATAGGTATGAGGCCCCAATACCCCAGGGCACGGCGTCGGAGATACACACGTGTATAAAATTCGAAGAGAGTCGGGTTAATTTTTTTAACAAATTTGTATGATGCCACACGACCCCGGGGCCCGGGGTCTCCAAAATATTTACAAAAATTGTTGTCCATTAGAGGTACACCCGTGTGTACAATTTGAAGAAAGTCTGGTTAATTTTTTAAAAAACTTGTATGGGGCCCCACGACCTCGGGGCCTAGGGTCTCAAAATTTTTTACAAAAAGTGTTGTCCATCGGAGATAACAGCGTGTATAAAATTTTAAAAAATTCGGGTTAATATTTTTAAAAAATTTGTTGGGGGCCCATGACCCTGGGGTCTCCAAAATGTTTACAAAAAGTGTTGTCTATCGGAGAAACACGCGTATTTATATTTTGAAAAAAATCGGGTACCCCGAGGACTGAGGTCTCCAAAATTTTTATAAAAATTGTTATCCATCGGAGATACACATGTGTATAAAATTTAAAGAAAATCAGGTTTATTCTTTTTAATCATTTGTTGGGGCCCCATGACCCTGTGACCCGGGGTTTAAAATTTTTTTTAAAAAAAGTGTTGTCCATCGGAGATACACATGTGTGTAAAATTTGAAGAAAATTGAGTTATTTTTTAAAAATAAATTTGTATGGGGCCCCACGGCCCCGGCCTCCAAAATTTTTACAAAAAGTGCTGTCCATGGAGATCACACGTATATTAAATTTGAAGAAAATCGGGTTAATTTGCTTAAAAAATTTGTATGGGGCTTCACGACCCCGGAGCCCGGGGTCTCCAAAATTTAAAAAAAAAAATTGTTCCATCGGAGATATACAGGTATATAAAATTGCAAGAAAATCGGATAAATTTTGTAAAATATTTTCATGGGAGACCCCCAACCCCGGGGTCCGATGGTCCCAAAATTTGAATAGAAAGTATTGTCTCCGGAAATATACATGTGTGCAAAATTTCTCGGTCTTTGGGAAGTGGTTTAAAAATTGATCAGAAAATCTGACCAGCCAGCCAGCCAGCCACGGGCACGCGAAGTTAATATAGAGAATTTAAAAAAAGAATTCCTTAAATCGGTCGTACGGGAACTTTATGTCTACCTCAGTATTATGTAAAAATCATGCTGGGGCAAAAATTGGTTGTTGTTGTTTTTAATTTCACTTTCAAGAGCAAGAATAAATAAATTCTTATGTGACATACATACAAAATAAGTTGTCCGTGGGAAAAACATGGCGATTTCAAATCTATACTTCGCAGTACTTAATAACTGTCCGACTTATTGATCGTAATCAAAAACGCAAGTTTTACTGGAAACTGTAATCTCTTGAATTTAAAAGGTAGATCCGTCGAAATGAGTGCTATCCGTGGGATAAAAATTGTTTCACACTGCCCTTTTTCTGTCAAGATAGTTGCTTCAATTATATTGCCCATCATCTTTTTTACGCACAGTCTTGTGCCGTTGCAAAGTTTTGGCGAGTCGAGATTCCGTAGTAAAATAATTGGAGATCCCACTGTAAGTAAAAGACGATGTGGTGGCAATCCAGACGAATCAAGTGAGTTTAGGAGCTTTATTTGATAAATAACTTCCTCATCAGCATCTACTACGGTACACTTATATTCACTGCCTACGCCTGTTAACATGGCAAGTATTTGATTGTTTGTTTCGTGAGTGTCTCCATTTCTAACAACAAGAATGGACCTTTCTCGCAACCGGTTTAAAAATCTTCAAATCTTACATATGGATCCGAGTCTTGGGTGCTTAGCAAAAAGAATTTTGACCTCTTAGCCGCGTTTGAGCGAAAAGTCTTACTTGGAATTGTTGACCCGTATGTGAAGAAGGACGATCCCGGTAACTCTATAATGATGATAATGATTGGTGACAAACGGTGATGATGACGCGATTATAGACAGTCATGTCCTTAGCCTCTCGCATCACAACTCCTATCTTATGCGTCCACGTCGCGTCACTGGAAACTCTGCCAAATCAAGTGAACGATTCCGGTACCCAATCCGATTTGTATTAGCTTGGGTCGGGGCTAAATAAGAAGGTGGACTTGCCTTGGTCGGCGGCGCTTCATGACGACCTAGGTTGCGGTTGGCCAATCACCACTCAACTGAATTAATTGATTCTTGAAACTAATACAAGCCTCGGATACGTATCGAATTTTTCAACATTGACCTTTGGCCCACGGAAAAGGACACGTTTTGGAACTTGGAACATTCGCACGCTCGTCAAGACAACAACGCTTGCTCAATTAACAAAGGAATTTCGTAAATACCATCTAGATATTCTTGGTCTTAGTGAGGTGAGATGGCCTGGAGTAGGGGAAAAACGAACATCCACCGGCGAGTTTCTTATTTTTTCGGGTAAGCCTGCAGGAGAACACTATGCCAATGGAGTGGGATTTCTACTTTCTAAAGCCGGGAGAAGATCGTTACAGGACTGGCGAGCAATATCCGATAGAATTATTACTGCAAGATTTAAATCTGCTGTTCGACAGGTCGTGTTTGTAAAAGTTTACGCACCAATGGAACAAGCCACCTCTCAAGAAAAAGACTCGTTTTACTTGCGTCTAAATAATTCATTAGATTAACTACGGAAGAGTGACATCGTTATTTTGATGGGTGACCTTAACGCAAAGGTAGGCAGCGACAGCAGTGATTTGGAACATGTCATGGGAAAACACGGCCTTGGTTCTATGAATAACAACGGCGAAAGGTTTGCTCATCTATATTCTGATCGCAACCTAATCATTGGAGGCACAATTTTTCCACACAAAAACATCCACAAAGCCACCTGGACCTCTACTGATCACATGTACAACAACCAGATTGATCACATCGCTATAAGCTGCAAGTGGCGATCATCTTTGCTGGACGTTAGAACCCGAAGAGCAGCCGACGTCTACAGCGACCACCACCTTGTGGTTGGCAGTGTCCGGTTGAAGCTCGCGGTCCACTCAGTCACACGAAGTCAAATAACGAGAAAGCCAGCTGTAGCTGCACTGAAAGACCCAGATCTGAAACTGCAATATGTATCCCGCGTACAACAGTCTCTCTTTGAGATACAGCCCCAAACCCTAGAGTCTAAATGGGAGAAAACAGTAAATGCGTATACGGAAGCAGCCTCATCCGTTTTAGGCTATGCCGACAAAACTAGAAAAGAATGGATATCAGATAGCACATGGAACACCATTCGTGAACGCCAATCCATCAAAGCATAGTTAAACGCGGCCTCGGGTGCCGAGCGAAGCGCATTAGCGCGGAAGTATAGGGATCTGGACCGACAAGTTGGCCGTTCAGCTAGGAACGACAAACGAGCATGGCTAAGCGACATCTCAACACAAGCACAGCTAGCCGCTGATAGCAGGCAGTATAGCACAGTCTACCAACTCGCTCGTAAGCTCGCCAACAAGAAACACCACATCAACTTCCCTGTTAAGGCTCTTTGATCCTTATGGAGGAACAACAATTAACCCGCTGGGCAGAGCATTTTAGGAATGTTTTGAATTGTACTTCGCCAGGCACGTCCATCAACCCACATATGCACCCTAATAGGCTACTTAACATCAGCGTCGCTACCCATTCGTTGGATGAGATAAGGACAACAATTCGTTCACTGCAATCAGGTGAAGCAGCAGGCAACGACAAGATCTACGCAGAACTCCTCCAAGCCGACGTCGAGTTAACTACGCGAACATTGCATGCGATATATCAAGATATCTGGGAATCTGAATCCATTCCATCGTCGTTAAATGAAAGCTTAATAGTCAAACTTCCCAAGAAAGATGATTTGAGCAATTGCGAAAACTGGAGAGGAATTACCCTGCTAAACACTATAAACAAAGTGATCTCCTCTATAATAGCTAGGCCAAATTAGAGCCAATCTTGAGAAATGAACAAGCAGGATTTCGCCCAAACCGTTCTTGTACAGATCAAATTGACACCATGCGTATAATCATTGAGCAATCAGTTGAGTATCGCTCTCCTCTGTATATGGTTTTTGTAGATTTTAAACGCGCTTTTGATAACGTAGACCGAAACATGATGTGGCAGATTTTGTCTAGTTATGGTGTTCCGGAAAAAATCATCAACATCATTAAGGAGCTGTACCGCGACTCAACATGCCGCGTCATTCAGAACGGTCATCTTGGCTCACCTTTCAACATCTACTCGGGAGTCAAGCAAGGCTGAACCCTCTTACCACTGCTTTTTACAATTGTTATCGACTGGGTGATGAAAATAGTATCCCGTACTCCATCGGGTTTGCCATGGAATGTTTTTCACCGCCTGGAAGACCTAGACTATGCCGATGATATCTGTCTCCTATCACAATCGCTAGGTGACATGGAGCAAAAATTAAAATCACTAGAACTCCACGCTATCAAACTGGGTTTAAAAATTAACGTCTCAAAAACAAAACTACTTCGCGTTAACGCTAGTGGAACATGTGATCTCTCGATTGACGGACATCAGATAGAGGAAGTCGATAAGTTTTGTTATTTGGGCAGCTGGATGTCTAAAAATGGTGGTGCTGACTCGGATGTGTGCTCTCGTGTAAACAAGGCGCGACACTCCTATAGTATGCTAAATAATATTTGGAACTCCTCGCAAATCTCCCCGAATCTAAAGCTAATGATCTTCAAATCCAACGTTCTCTCAGTACTCTTGTATGGCTGCGAAACGTGGAAAGTCACAGAGTTAATTGCGACGCGCCTCCAAGTTTTCGTCAATAAGTGCTTAAGGAGGATACTGAGAATAAGATGGCCGGACATTATCACCAATCAAGACTTGCGGAGAGTAACACATCAGGAAGCAATCGCGCTCACCATCAGACGACGAAAATGGAGCTGGATTGGCCACACTTTGAGAAAGCCAGCGGACGACATTACGAAACTAGCGCTCGACTGGAATCCACAAGAAAGCCGTCGAGTTGGCCGTCCTAGCAAGACATGGAAAAGGACAATAGAAGAGGAAGCAAGATCCCAGGGGACCGAGTGGCGTCTCTTGAAACCTCAGGCGTTAAATCGAGTTCATTGGCGGGCGTTTGTAGAAGCCCCAAAACGTGGGGGCAGTAATTTGGGTCAAAGCACTCAAAATGCTACAAACCAAGCAATTTTTCAATCTAATCGGACTACAGAACAACGTGAAGAGAAAAATGAAATTGAAAGGATTAGGTTACGTGCAACGCGTCGTCTTCCAACCGCTTCCATTGTTTCACGACCGGCTTTCAGTTACGAATGCGTTGCTGTTGGACCTATGAATTTAGTTCGCCCATATTGTAAGGCATTGAAATACAAAAATAAAGCAAATGGATTGTGTTGCGCAAATGGAAAAGTGAAATTAGCGCCATTGGTTCCACCACCTGAGGTTTCAGGAACTGGAACTGATTCTATACATTTCCTTACAAACATACAAAAATATATATAAATTCATAATTTTTTAATGCCGTCTCGATCATAACTAACGATAGGAACGACATTAATTTTTTTTACTTTTATGTTGACTCGCGATCTCTTCAATACAAGTCGTTATTTCACTTCTACTCCAATAAATTCCAATTGTTTAAGTTACGTGTGCATGTGTCATTTGACAGCTGATCCATGTTGCATGGTCTTTCTTTTGCGATCTGTCAACGCATCCCGATGATTCCGACCGACATGCCATTAGACTTTAAGCACTGCAGTTTCGGATGCGGTTTGCATTACAATACATTACAATGTCTTTCTTTTTTTGGACGGAAACTACACATGAACATGGTGAAATAAACGCTATAATCGAATCGAAGCTAATTGTGGCACTGTAGCAATAGAACGAGTAGAAATTTAAAACTCATGCAAACTCTATACATCGAGCACAATGGGTTCCTGTAGAAGTAGCAGAAGTAATAGTTGGTTATATTTTAACTCGTACTAGAGCTACTGCTACACATTGTGTTAAAGAGAAAAAAAGAAAACATGATGTCTATTCACGAACTAAATATACCGTAATCGTTCTTGCATATGGTATGTTCATAGATACTGCTCAACCATCAACCTATCCCTATCAAAACTTTCTTTCCACGTAAAAATGTCTATGGAACTATATAGTTCCGCGGACATGTTTCCGGGAACTAGTTCCTTTCAAAAAAAGAAACGTTCCGTGTTCGTTCCACCATTGGAACTGTTTCGCGCAACTCTAGTTAATGGTATGTCGCCTGTTCCAGTGTTGGAAAACCATCAGCGTTGTTTGTTAACGTGCCAGACATTGAAGTAAAACTTTTCTGATGTTTTGGAAAAAAACCTCCAAAAGACCATCAAAAGACCGCCACAACACCAAAAAGACCCTTAATAACAAAAGAAACTCAAAAATCACAAAAAATCATTAAAGACCCCCAAAAGATCTCCCAAAGACCCCTTAAAGACTTCTAAAAAGACCCAAAAACACCCCCATAAGACCCTCAAAAGCCCCAGGAGACCCTCAAAGAACCCCCAAAAGACTCTCAAAATACCCCCAAAAGATCCTCAACAGACCCTTAAAAGACCCTGAAGAGACACCCAAGAAACCCCCAGGAGCTCCCCAAATACCCTCAACGTTTAAAAGCCCCAAAAGACCTCCAAAAGACACCAAAAAGACCATCAAAAGACCACAAAAATACTCTCAAAAGACCTTTAAAAGATCCCCAAAAGACCCCCAGAGGACCATCAAAAGACTATACCGAATTTCATACAAATCGGTTGAGAAAAATTAAAAATCTAACACAATAATGTGACTCAAAATCGCAACACAAACGAAATAGTGACATTGCAATAGAAATGGAAATGTGAACAAAACGCATTGAGAGTCATTGTAATTTCAAATTTAATAAAAGATAATAAATCATTTGGTTGACGTTTATTTTTTCTCAATTTTACTTTGATTTAATATTTCGAATAGCCTTTCACCAGTCCACAAAACGATCACAAAAAATTTATTGAACGTGGGACAGGACAACGTCTGTCGGGTCAGCTAGTTTAAAATAAAAACTAGCGCAGTTTTGGTAAAATTTTATACACATTTGTATCTCCGATGGACAAAACTTTTTGGAATTTTTTTTTGAAGAGGGCCTTAAGACCCGAGGTGTGCCCGTATAAATTGTTAAATACAAGCTCGATTTTCTTCAAATTTTAAATATATGTTTATCCCGATGGACAAAAGTTTTTGTAAAATTTTTGGAGCGAATGGGGGCCCGGGGGTGGTTTGAATTTCTTTCCCATACAATTTTTTTTACACATTTGTATCTCCGGTGAGAACAGTTTTTTAAAAAATTCTTAAGTGAAGAGGGTTCTAATATTAATTTTTCCCAAATTAACCCGGTTCAAACTTTGCACATAAGTTATATCTCCTATTAGAGAATTTACATGAAAAATTTTAATTTTTATGGATTGTTTTATTTTCAATCAAATAGATATCTAGGACTAAAATTTAATGTTCATATGCTTTGGCAGGATAATGTTTAAGCCCATTTGTAAAAAACAGCCCATAAAAATTAATTTTTTTTGTAAATTTTCTAATCATGTATAAAATTTCAAGAAAATCGAGTAAATTTTTTTGTAAAATTTGTATGGGTGCCCCCGACCCCGGGGCACAATCACTTCCAAATTTTTACAGAAAGCGGTGTCCTTCGGAGATACACTTGCGTATAAAATATGAAGAAAATCGGGTACATATTTTAAAATATTTGTATGGGAGACCCTCGACCCCGTGGCACGAGAAAAATTAACAGAAAGTGTTATCATTGGAAATACATATGTGTTTGTGTTTGGAATTAATAGAGCTTAAATGGGTACCCCACGACCTAGGGCCCAATAACTTCCAAATTTTTACAGAAAGCATTGTCCTTCGGAGATACACTTGCGTATAAAATAGGAAGAAAATCGGGTACATCTTTTAAAATATTTGTATGGGAGACCCTCGACCCCGTGGCCCGAGAGGCCCAAATTTTTACAGAAAGTGTTGTCATAGAAGATACACATGTGTTTGTGTTTGAATTAAATCCAGCTTTAGGAAGTGGGTTAAAAATTGATCACAATATTCTATTGCCGAGCAAGCCAGCCAGTCAGCCAGCCAGTCAGCAAGCCAAGGGCACGCGAAGTTAATATCATCATATTTCGCTCTACAACCTGGGTCCGGTCCAGGCCTCCCGCAAAAAGTCTCTCCACCGGTCCCGATTTCAAGCCGATGTCATCCAGTTTGGCATCCCTAAACTCTGGGCGTCCTGGTCTACGCCATCCTTTCAGCGTAGGTTTGACCGACCTCACTGTCGTGTTCCATAAATCCTACCGCAAAGGACTTTCCGAGCAGGATCCTCTTCGCTCATGCGAGCTAGGTGTCCTACCCACCGTAGCCTACGGAGCTTAATTTTCTACACGATGTCGACATCGCGGTAACGCTCGTAGATCTCATCATTATAAAGTCTCCGGAATCTTCCTTCCTCACATGAAGGGCTATTAATTCTCCGTATGACTGCGCTCGAATGCAGCTAAGAAGTCAGAATGCTTTTTGCTAAGCACCCAAGTCTCGGATCCATATGTAAGTACTGGTATGACCATTGTCTTATATACCAGCAGTTTGGATGTTATGGTTAAATTCCTGGGTTTGAAGACCCTTGACAGATTATAGTAGGCTTTGTTAACTTTAAGCAACCGTGCGCGTATTTCTGGTTCCATGCTGTTATCGGCGATGTTAATATCGTCTGCGTAAGCCAGTATCTGAATGGACTTATAGAGGATTGTTCGTCTCGCCGTTACGTAAGAGTCTCGGATCACCTTCTTCAATGCCAGGTTGAAGAGAACGCAGGCAAGTCCATCCCCTTGTCGGAGCCCGTTATAGATGTTGAATGGGCTTGATAGTGATCCGGATATTTTTACTTTGCTTATAACATTGGTCATGGTCAACCTACATAGTCGTGTCAGTTTATTTGGGATGCCGAATTCTCTCATGGCTTTATAAAGTTCTACTCTGGCTATGCTATCATAGTCTCTATATAAAAAAAAAAAAAGGCGGCTTTAAAGTCTATAAAAAGATGGTGTAGGGAGTTTTGAAACTCTAGACATTTTTCCATCACCTGCCTAAGGGTGTAAATCTGATTCGTTGTTGATTTGCCTGGGATGAAGCCACACTGGTATGGACCAATGATCCGCTCTGCTAACTTTGTCTATGCTTGGTGGCGGCAGCATGTGTGGTCTTCGGTCATTGGTGTAGTCTCCAATTACTCAGTTAGCTGGCCTTTAAGCAACTCATGAAAATGCTTTTTCCATCGCTCAAAGATGCCTTTGAGATCAGCGATCAGATAACCCTCTTTGTCTTTGCAGTATATGCAACGCGGTGTATATATACAGGCTGCTTTCTTTCGCCGTTGAACTGTATATTCATATCTGCTGAGCTCTTTATATTCATCTTCGCGTGTCCGCGTTTTATGCGAGTGTTGCATTGCTCGGTACGTAACATTATTACGTTCAGTCGCTAGCTTACATTCGTCATCGAACCAGTCGTTCCGATCTCTACGACTTCTGCCAAAGATGGAGTCAGCAGTACTAATGACAGTATTCTTAAGGCGTGTCCATTTCTCTTCTACACCCGGCATCTCAGCCCCAGGACTTACTCTTCCTGCATTTAGGGCGAGTCCTATCGCTTGACCGTAGTTGTTTCTGGTCTCTTTGTTGCGAAGGGCAGCCGTGTTGACTCGAATCTGATTCGCGGATGCTGTCTTTCTTGATGATGCTATCAGCGCTTGGAGCACCATACCAACAAGATAGTGGTCCGAGTAGACGTTGGCACCGCGGTAAGTTCGGACCGTCATCAGGTTCGGATTTTGGCGGCGGTCTATCAACACGTGGTCTATCTGGTTGGGAGTGGCTCCATCAGGCTTTGTGGATATTTTTACCATCTCTATGACTCGTTGTCCATTGTCGTTCTCGTGTAAGCTATGGGTGCCAATATACTACCTGAATGCTGGCCCCCTACTTATTTTAACATTCTGAGGGCAGGCAAGGAGTGAAGAAATTTAGGAAAAAAACAGAAGAGAGTAAATCCTTGTGGAGTGGATCATATACAGATGTGGAAGCACAAAATTCAGCAACTTATTCCATATTCGTGTGGGCTCAATGATGAACTGGTGGTCTTAAGCTGTGCCACAAGTAATATGTATGGGTTGAAGAATGAACGGAATAAAACTGGCTCTTTCTATTGAACACGGCTGTCTAGTATATATCAAGTGGTATTAAGAGCAAAAGACCAGACAGTAAAGTTATATTCAAAGTAAGGGCCAATAGTAGTAATATCTGAGGAATTGAAGTATTGCTTTCACAATTTTAGGAAACCTAAATATATCGCAGACCACTTTATGTGGTCGTTCCAACGAAGCTATCTGTTAAGGAACATAATGAGAGTTATTGTAATGTTGTAGTTCTTTGTATTCAAATGGCATAAAAATAAATCATTGTCAAACGACCATAGACGAAAGTGACTGTTTCCTACGCTATAACCTACCCTCGAAAGTAGACGTTATCCACAGTAGTGTGTCAGCATAGAAAATACTTTTGTTATTTATTGCAGTCACAGCGACTTCACATTCACAGAGTAATTTTGCATTGCGCATAGCCGGTTTAGCAGATAAACCGGTTTTTGTCGTGTAAAAAATAGCGTACATTACTCGCAGAAAAGTGCTTATCGTGGTCGTTAAAGCCCCGACCCCGGGGCCATTTCACTTCCAAATTTTTGTAAAAAGTGTTGTTCATCGGAGATACAATTGCATATACAATTTTAAGAAAATCGGATACTTTTTCTATAAAATTTGTAAGGGTGCCCACGACCACGGAGCCCAATCACTTCCAAATTTTTATAAAAAGTGTTGCTCATCGAAATTACACATGCATATAAAATTTGAAGAAAAAAGGGTACTTTTTTTTATAAAATTGGTATGCGTGCCCTCCGACCCCGGGGCCTGAGGGGCTTTAAATTTAAATAAAAAGTATTGTCCTGGGAGATACACATGTGTGCAAAGTTCGAATAAAATCGGGCTTTAGGAAGTGGGTTAAAATTGATCAGAAGATTCTACCCACAAGCCAGCCAGCAAGCCAGCCACGGGCACGCGAAGTTAATATAGAGAATTTAAAAATTAAATTTTTTTTAGGTAAATTCTCCAATAACCAAGCATGGGAAGTTAATATAGAGAATTTAATAAAAAAAAAATGAAAAAAAATTAATACATTTACTGAAGATTCCGGTCCTGTCCGTTAAAGAAAGTCGTGTTGTGCCCACACCTTAATTTTTTTGGAGAAAATCTACTCGGGATAACGATCAAACGATTGCGAGTATTCAGGACCATATAACAAAAGCCTAATGGGTAAAGAAACTAAGCTCCTTATCTTTAAACTTCCATAAGTGTCTAATATCTCCATATACTTAACTATTTATGTTTCCATCTTTACGATATTTACCAGAAAATACTGTGAAAAGTTTTTTTTATATTTCTATAATTCACGTGACCTCAATCGTCACATGGGACTTCACGAATTTTTAAAAGCAAACAGCTAGGTACCCCTACTTAAAGAAGCGAATACATATGTATTCATCCCTGGAGCGTGTTCTGGTTTACAGTCTTGATTATATGTCATTATATTATTATAACTGAAGCCTAATACCGATTTTCTTGTATACACGTGTCACTAATTTTATAGGAAAAAAGGCTTCGTGCATTCGAACATTAGAGACGTTTATTGCACCGCTTTGAGTAGCTCACAGAAATATCGTGTAATTTAATAGAGTTGTGCTTGCTATATGTATCTATGTAACTATGCAACCTCACATTTGAGATCTAACGGCTACCTGTCCATAATATTGTTGACATAGTGCACTCATAAAGATAAACGGTAAAAGGCTGTAATATTTTAATAATTTATATTAAGAATTATTTCTACACCGTTCGACCGAAAGAATGAAATTAAGACTTTATGACTTCGTTTTTTTGACCTTGCAGATCTGAGTTCAAATCAGTTTTGTTTTTCTTATACTTATGTGTATGTACATTATAACAATACATTTCTATTCTATAAATATTAGAAGGTACATTTATTTAAATCAGCACAGTTTCCTAAAAATATTTTAGACACCTAATGGCGACGCCAAATTTAAAACATCGCATTTAACCTGTCGAGTACACTCAAAATTTCAACAGTACACAAATATTGCAATAACTACAAATTCAGCTTAAATATCATTCGTCGAAAGTTCATCGGTTTAGTTCGAATCCCTCTCCCCATAAGTACTAATAACCAACCCAAGGGTTGTTGGGGGGAGGCGTATTGTTGGTAAGTGTGATTTACACGGTGGAGGGTGTTTGTTTGGTTGAGTGGTGGGTTGGGAGTTAATGAGGTTAAGTGCGACTCGCACTAGGTGCTTATAGTAATAGAATATATAAATTGTAAATGAAAGGTTAGTAAAAATTAAAATTAGAGCCCCTTTTTTACAAAACCTGTTGTCACCGGAGATGTGTAAAAAATTTGTATGGGTGTTTAAAATTTGAAGAAATCGGGCTAGTTTATAAAAAAATTGGTATGGGCCCCCTCGGGCCTCAGGGCCCGTTCACTGCACAAATTTTACAGAAAGTTTTGTCCATCGGAAATACACATGTGCTTAAAATTTGAAGAAATCGGGAAAATTTTTAAAAAAATTTTTTGGGTACACCTCGGGCCTAAGGGCCCGTTCACTCTAAAATTTTACAAAAAATTTTGTCCATCGGAGATACACATGAGAAAATCGGGCCAATTTTTAAAAAAATTATATGGGCACCACTCCAAATCTCCTTCCTGAAATTCCCCACAGTTCGCATGTAGGTCATATCTCGTTTTCATCCGGTTGCTAGCATCCACTATGTTGCTCCTTACTGCAGCATGAACAGCGATAATCCTATGTCTTAGATGTCGTAGTTCTCTTTTGTTGTCGGTTCTACTGGAGCTGATCCAAAATTTAATGTCGCATGGTAGACGAAGTTCTTTGCCAAATACAACCATTAATGTTGAGTTTTTAGTTGTGCTGTGTAAGGTGCTACGATAACCCATCATAAACAACGGTATACAGCGATCCCATTCATCTTGATTGGCATTATCTTCTTTTCGCAGATGCTCTAACAGCGTTCTGTTGAACCTTTCGACCATTCCGTTTGACTGCGGATGTAATGGAGTAGTCCTCGTTTTCTTGATGTTGAGTACAGCACAGCTCTTGAAAGACTAGCGATTTGAAATTCCGTGCTTGATGGGAATGTAGTTCCAGTGGTACCCCAAATCTGCATATTCAATTTCCATGAATGTCCACCTCTCTTATTTCTGGGAATGGACCAGCTATGTCCATTGCAACCCGCTCAAATGGCGCTCCAACATTGTACTGTTTAATTTTTTCTCTAGTTTTTGGTTACGGTCCTTTGCTTGCTGCGCACATGTCACAGGTTCGACACCAGCCTTCTGCATCTCTATACGGCAATTGACCCAGGAGAAGCGATTACTGACTTTATCTAGAGTGTTGTTAACGCCGAAATGTGCTCCTGATATCCCAATATGTAATTCTTCAGCCAAACCGAAATCAGCCGATTCCCATTGCCTTACTAGCAGTCCGTCTTCCAATCTCAATGACTGCAATTGAGCCTAAAAACGTTTTTCTGTAGGACTTGCTGTTGCAATCTCCTTGCTCCATCTATTGAAATATTGCAGCAATTAAATCAGCATGCAATTGTTTTTCCCTTAGCTGCTCTTTTGTCCAGTGATCTTCAACCAGTAGTCTTATTTTTGTTTTTATTTTATATAAATTTGTAATGTGAGCCAACAATTCATAACCGTCAAAGATGGCCACATTACCGTCGGCTACTGGTATGTAATGTGAGGTAGTGTAATCCAGAATGGTAACACGATTAACCAGTATCTTAGTTAGGAAGATCAGGATGCTGTAATGAGGAATCGAACAATATCTTTATGGACTATTTTACCGTCAATTTTGAGCGTTGTCCCAAGGTCTTGCTGTACTTCTTTTTCAACAAAAACTTTGCTAAATTTATTTCCTAATCGTTTATTCGTCTTAACATAAACTTTTCCCCCAGGACGGTATGTCTTAACTACTGTTTTTCTGTTGTGATAAGCCAAGTCAGACTTCTGTTTGGCAAGAATTTTCAACCGGATTTTTTCTTTCAAGTCTTCTGGTATGGATTGAATTAAGTCAATAGGCCTGAGATCAATGGTAGAATGAATCGACCTTTTATATTTTGCAGTGGCCAAAAGGATTAGATCTGTGGAATCTTCTATTGCATATTCTAATTTTAGGCATCTAGCTATTTCGGTTAGGGTTCCATGGAATCGTTCAACTTGGCCGTTTGAGGTGCTATGCATTGGCGGGCTTGTATAAATATCGGCTCCAAAATTATTTTTAGTTAATGATCTTATGGTTTGTGAATTTAGAGATTTCTCGTTATCGCAGACTATTGTTTTTGTTTCTTTGAAAAGTTTAGGATTTCTATAAGTAGGTTTCTAGGTTTGACGTCAATTATAGGTCTAGAGCAGGGGTGGGCAAAACGGTCGATCGCGAACAGTTCGACAGTCGATCGCAGACATTTTAAATAATTTACTAGATTAATTTCAAATCTTTTAATTTAAAATGTGAAACTGAATTTAAAATTAAACACGTATATATTCTACACTGACATGACTAATTCCCAAGTGCAAGCAGTGCTTATACTCCCTTCTACTCATTCTACTGTATGCGTACGCCTACTCATTTTTTATTTTTACTTCCCGCCTTGTCATAATACTGTGCTTGCGGTTAGATGCAACTAGCTGTCGCTACTCAGAGTGCATACGGCTTACAGTTGCTTACCGTACTTTGTTTTGTGATGAAGTGTATTGATCTGAAGCAAACATCGAGAAAGAAATTGCGTATTTACAATTTGAATTGATAAGATTCTCTTTTTGCGTAAGTAAATTTATTGAACATATTAAATATAGAATCTAATCTCAGATAAAATAAAATTGTTCATTTAATATTTTATATTTAACCTTTTTCTTACGGTGCTCGTTACGCCCGGTGTCGGACAATTGCTTACCCCAGTAATATCTGATTGCTAATAATTAAGTATAAAATTTATACTTAATTTTAAAATATATTTCATATATGTTTTTATGTACATATGTTTCGTACTTTGCTAAATAAAAAGCAATAAAAATAATAAAAATTGCATTTTATTTTCGACGTTGTTGTCAAGCACGTTACTTTCGCGGCAATTGAGATTCAACTTTGCCCTCGTCTCTCTGTTATAGAGGTAGTGAATTGTCCCACACAGCGCAACAAAGGTTAATCTCAATTTTAAATAAAATAAAATGTTGGTTTAACATTCTTTATTTATTAACTTTAATTTCAGATAAAATAAAAATGAATAAGAAAAATCAAAAAACATATCATTTCCATAATGAATTTTTTTTTATTTTTTTATTATGTCTAAGGATAAAAAAAAGGAAAATTTAAAATTTTTAAGCTAATTTACTTTGTTTAGATTTTATTTTTTTTAATTTGATTTAAAAAAAAAGGGTCATTACTGATTAATATAATTGAATATTCAAATTTCCCGACTTTATGTCTACTCGAATTTAGTTTAGAACTTACATAAAAATATACATGATGGTGATTTATGTTGACTAATGTTGGTTTGGTAAGGATGAGTTTATTGATTTTTTTGTTAGAGATGATTCTTCTGATTTTTTTAAAGATGATTCTTCTGTTTTTTTTAAAGATTATTCTTCTGTTTTTTAGTTACTTTTACTACTAAGTTGCAGATTTACCCATTACCGTATCTCCTGAGTCAGAAAAAGCAAAAAAAAAAAATCTCTGTCTGTCTGTGTGTCTGTGGCTCTGTGTCCACTCTACAGCCCAGACGGCTGAATTGTTTGAGACGAAAATTCATATTTAAGCTTTTAACATAAATTGGGAGGGCCCAGTTGATTTTGGCGGAAATCGGCCAAACGGAAGTGGTAGTCGTAGTAGTAAACTACTATGAGAAAATGCAAAAAAAATTAAAAAAATATATTACACATTTACTAAAGAATAGAATCCTGGCTCGTCAGTAAAAGAAAGTCCTATGGTGGCCACATAATCATTTTTTAAAGATGATTCTTCTGATTTTTTAAAGATGATTCTTCTGTTTTTTTTTAAATTCTCTATATTAACTTCACTTGCCCGTGGCACAGATGTCGGTCGTCGGTCGTCGGTTGTCGGTTGTCAGTCGTCGGTCGTCGGTCGGTTCTTAACCCACTTCCCAAGGTCCGATTTTGTTGAAATTTTGCACACATGCGTATTTCCGGAGACAACACATTCTATTAAAATTTGAGGCCCCTCGTGCCCCAAGGTTGGGGGGCTCCCATACAAATATTTTTCAAAATTTTACTCGATTTTTTCAAATTTTATACACATGTGTATCTCTGATAGACAACAATTTTTGTAAAAATTTTGGAGACCCCGGGCCCCGAGTTCGTGGGACCCCATACATTTTTTTTTAAAAAAATAACCCGAATTTCTTCAAATTTTACACACATGTGTATCTCTGATAGGCAACACTTTTTGTAAACATTTTGGTGACTCCGGGCCCCGGGTTCGTGGGGCCCCAAAATTTAAAAAAAAAAATTAACCCGATTTTCTTCAAATTTTATATACGTATGTATCTCCGATGAAAAACACTTTTTGTAAAATTTTTGGAGACCCCGGGCCCAGGGTCATTGGGCCCCAAATTTTTTTAAATTTAAATTTTATATACGTGTGTATATCCGATGGACAACACTTTTTGCAAACATTTTGGTGGCCGGGGTCGTGGGCCCCATAAAAAATTTTCAAAAAAATTAACCCGATTTTCTTCAAATTTTATACACCTCTGTATCTCCGATGGACAAAATTTTTTGTAAAGTTTTTGGAGTAACGGGCCCTGAGGCCCAAGGGGTGCTCATATAAATTTTTTAAAAATGTGTATCACTGATGGACATAACTTTTTTTAAATTTGTTGGAGTGATAGGGCCGTGAGACCTGTGTGGTGTCCATGTAAATTTTTTAAAAATCAATCAATTTGAAATTCCGGATTTGATTTTCTTCAAATTTTAACACATAGGTACCCATCTCCTATTCGAGAATTTACATGAAAAATTTTAATTTTTATGGGTTGTTTTTTTTTAAAGATGATTCTTCTATTTTTTTTAAAGATGATTCTTCTGTTTTTTTTTAAAGATGATTCTTCTGTTTCTTTTTAAAGATGATGATTTTCTGACAAATAAGTTCATTCATAATCATCTTTAAGATTATGAATGAACTTATTTGTTATATTTGGTCTGGCTCAGTTTTCTAAGATTTTCGTTCACTCTTTTATTTGAACTTGAAACTTATTATTGTTTTCTATGAAGACTATTATTTTTCACTATATGGTGAATTGCACTTTTTTGTTGGGCGCCAATTAATTTCTACTGGTCATATCCTCTTTTGAGCACAATGAAACAACACTTTTTAGCTCCTTATGCAATTTTATATTTAATTCATAATAATTAAGAACTTTAATACTAATATTAATTTTATGATTTATGTGAGTTGCACATTAATATATTATATTTTATTATCAATTTCTGAATATGGATAGATAAATGAAATTAATTCAATAGTTCTCACTATGTGAGATTGAAACTGTTGCTCACTATGTACTGCACTAACTTACAGACTTCAACAGAATGACCAAAGATATCTTCAATATTCATAAATGATCTCTGCGACGATGATGCGATGCCTTTTTGCTGTTTCAGCAAACGTCGAAGGAAATAACAAGAACGATCAAGCATGCGGGCCAGCACAGCGATCGTTGAAACGAAGATAAACAAAAAAGGCAACTTAGCATTAAATGCTAGCTAGGGTTGGGTGCGCGTGTTAGGCGCACAAGTATTTTAGCACAGCGAATGTTGAAACGAATACTATAAACAAAAATGAAACATAGTATCAAAAATGCAACTTTGTATAAAATGCTAACTGGGGTTTAATGTGCGTGTTAGACACATGAGTTTTAAGACGAATGTCGTCGTTGGGAGATATGATTTTTGCAACGCAGCGAAAAATAAATGTTCGCTGCTTATTGAATGTGTCGTATAACTTATATCCCTAGCCCTGAGTCCCGAGAGACTCCAAACATTAATAGTAAATTTTGTCACTGGAAAAACACATGTCTGCAAAGTATAAATAAAATCGGTCTTTGGGAAGTAGATTAAAAGTTAACAACACTTTTTGTAGTGATTGGGCCCTAGTGCCGAGGGGTTCCCATATACATTTTTTAAAATTAATCCGATTTTATTCAAGTTTTCTACACATGCGTATCTCCGATTACAGAATTTACATAAAAAATTGTTTATGGAAGGGTTTTTTTTTATCAAAGCCACAACACATTTCACTTCATTGCTCCTAACGACATGTTTTCTGGCGAACATGAACGAAAATAGTAAAAAATGTTTGCTGGAATTTGGATTTACAAATCTAAAGAATATTTTTGGAGCGTGGAACTCTTGCCATGACAGCCCTTTTCACCAGACTTAAACATCAAAAACGGTTGGACCTATCTGTCTCCAAAACGGTAGACAAATACAAAGTTTTAACGACGTAGGTTGAATGATTTGGCAGTCCTTGGGAAGATATAAGTTAAGCCAACAGATATTCAATCAAATTCAATACCACATCACCGAACATCATCACACAGCATCACATCAAAACAACAACAGGTCCAGACGTAAACAAGTGAAATCATCCAGACGTAAACAAGTGAAATCATCACGCAGCTGCACAGACGAAAACAACATCATGACGCAGTTGCACTGGCCGACATTCAAGGACAATAATAATCTCTTTGTCTCTTCTCCCATTTTATGCTACTGTAGATTAAGATTATAAAATTAAGTTGAGTTGGATTTGAGCAGTCAATAAAGACACATCGAAGCAAGCTTCGATGCTTAGTATTTTTTAAAAACATAAAAGAACATTTCTTTTATTAACTGGCGCCCGAACAGGGACCCGGTGTTAAATTAAATTAATTAATAAATTAATTCGAATTGCTATAGTTTCACAAAAACGCGAGTGCTTTCATAAATTTTAAAGCTAACTTAAGTGATAGTGTTATAAAAAAATTTTTGACTCGTTGTGTTAAAAAAAAATTTTTAAGTGCTCCCCAAGTGGCAGCAAAAAAAAATTGCATAACGTTGAAAGTGCGTAGCTGGCAGCCTAAAAACTCCACAAGCGGCTGAAGCCATTACTAGCAATTGAGCCACTCCCACCGGAGTCCCACAACCATAACATCGACTTGCCTATAGTATCCGTTCGTAGGCAACAACGAAACAAATCCGTGCTGCAAGCAGACCCCTAGTACCTTAATTGGAAACCGGACAATTCTGCCCAGTCGTCGTTGGAGTCATGTACTTATTTATGTAAGATTTATTAAAATTATTATATTTAAAAGAAAGAATCAATTAAAATTAAGATATTTAAAAGAATCAATAAATTATTAAAAAGAATTGCAAGAAAGAAATATATTATTAAAAGATTCAAAAGAAAGAAATTATTTAACAAGTGAATATACTCAGAAAATAACACCAGAAAGCAAGAATAAAATAAAGGTGAAAAATATTTAAAAGATAAAACAAGAAAACAAAGGTAAAATAAAAAAGAAAGCTAAAGAATAAAAATAGAATTAATAAAAAGAAAATAAAAAAAAATTTATATTATTACTAAATATCAAAATAAAACTATTTTATAACTTTTCCTCACAAAGAAAAAGTCTCTTACAAATTTTTATAACTATAATACTAACACTCTAATACATAGCCTTATCCCAAAAATGGCTAATCCAAATAACATTATAAGACCTCCTGTCTTAATTCCTCCTCCACCTCCAATAGCCCAACCTGTACCACAATTTGAAAGAGCCCAATTAGAGGAAATGATTTCGACAATCGTTTCTAACACATTTAGAAGTGAAGGTTTAAATTTAATAAAAAGTGTGTTAAATCCGATTTCAGATTTTAATAATGTGTCTGACCAAGTAATTAGACCTGAGTTTAGAGCTCAACTTAACGATTTCGATAAAGTTCCAGACGTTGTAAGATGTCTGAGAGAATTTTCTGGAATTCCATCGGAATTCAGCTCATGGAAAAAAAGTGTTGATAGAGTACTATCAATTTATGAACCACTAATAGGAACTCCTAAATACTATGGAATCCTAAGTGTTATCCGAAATAAAATTACAGGAAACGCGGACACAGCACTTGAATCTTACAATACCCCACTAGATTGGACAGCAATTTCACGTTGTCTTACTTTACATTATGCAGACAAGCGCGATTTATCAACCTTAGAGTACCAACTAACCACGCTCATTCAAAAGAATTTAACAATCAACGAATTTTACCAAGCTGTTTATAAACATTTATCTCTCATATTAAATAAAATAGGATGCATGGAATTAACAAGAGAATCTGCAAATCTCCTAACACAAACTTATAGGGACAAAGCATTAGATACTTTTGTACGCGGCTTGAACGGAGATTTACCACGATTGCTAGGTATAAAGGAACCAGTCGATTTACCTCAAGCGTTGCATCTTTGCTTAAAATTAGAAAATCAAAATTATAGGACACAATATGCAAATAGCAGCCATAGAATAGATAGGAAGGTATATAATCAACCACCTGTTCTTCCTCAGAGAAAATTCAATAATATTCCTCCAATGAACTTGAATAGACAACAGTTCTATCCACAGTTAGCACACTTCCCACCAAATCAATACAATAACAGATATACTCAACCACAAAGACCATTCGGAAATTTTAATAGACACCCTTTTCCAGCTTTTTACAATAATCCGCCTCGACCTTTTGCACCAAAACCACAACCTAGACCAGAGCCCATGGATGTTGATCAATCCATCCGAACAAGAAATATCAATTACTTGAATAAACCATCAAACAATGATTTTGCAGGCAAACGACCCCCACCACATTTTAACCAAATGGTACCTCCATATAAACAACAAAGAAACTTCCATATAGATACTGTAGAGACCGATCATGACATACCATTACAGGACTATATAAATTCACAAAACAAATATGAACAACTACAAGACTATTTAAATTCACAAGACAATCCTAATTTAAATCCACAAGATGACCCTCAAAATTGGACAGATAATAATCAACCTGAAACTATCGATTGCTCTGATATTCATTTTTTAGGCTAACGAACTCTTCGTTACCTTATTTTGAATGTATAACGGAGAGTGGTAATAAATTGAAAATACTAATAGACACAGGCTCAAATAAAAACTACATACAACCTTCTTTGATAAAAAAATCTATACAAAATGATCAAACCTTTTTCGCAAACTCAGTAGGTGGCAATGTAAAAGTTAGTCACCATACGTTCATAAATTTATTCGGTATAAGAGACCTTTCTATAAAATTCTTCCTTCTACCATCACTGACATCTTTTCACGGAATACTAGGAAATGATACTTTAAAAGAACTATCTGCAGTTATCGACATTAAGAATAACTGTATGCTTATTAAAAATAATTTAAAAATAAAGATTAAACAACAAACTTCACAAGCTGTAAACGTTATTAATATCAAAACTGATCATATGAGTAAAGAACAAAAGATATGGTTAAATACAGTAATTAAAAACTTTTCAAACCTCTTTGCGGAACCAGATGAGAAACTAACGTACACAACAAAAGTTGTAGGCGAAATACGTACTAATTCAGACACACCTGTCTATACAAGACATTATCCTTATCCCGCAGCACTTAAAAATGAAGTCGAAGAACAAATACAACAGCTACTTAATGATGGAATAATTAGACCATCCAGGTCTCCCTACAATTCACCTGTGTGGATTGTTCCCAAAAAGGCTGACGCCTCTGGAAAAAAGAAATTTCGTGTAGTCATTGACTATCGCAAATTGAATCTTGTTACAATTGCTGACAAGTATCCGATACCTAATATCGACGAAGTAATTTCCCAATTAGGATCAAATAAATTCTTTTCCGTTCTAGACTTGAAAAGTGGATTTCACCAAATCCCACTTAGGAAATCAGACATTGAGAAAACAGCGTTTTCAATTAAAAATGGTAAATATGAATTCACAAGATTACCATTTGGTCTGAAAAATGCTCCATCCATTTTTCAAAGAGCATTAGATGACATTCTAAGAGATTTCATCGGTCACACTTGCTACGTCTATATAGACGACATAATAGTTTTCAGCAAAAACGAGGATGACCATCGAAAACATCTAGCAACAATTTTTAAAACTCTGCAAAACGCTAACATGAAAATACAAATTGATAAGTGCGATCTTTTTAAGAAAAGTGTAGAATTTCTAGGAGTTATAATCTCAGATGAAGGAGTTAAAACTAATCCAGCTAAAGTAAAAGCAATATCCGAATTTCCTACCCCAAAAACATTGAAAGACTTGAGATCATTTCTTGGCCTTTCAGGCTATTATCGTCGTTTCATTAAGGACTTCGCCAAAATGGCTAAACCCTTAACATCACTCTTAAGAGGGGAAGATGGACATAAGTCCAAGACCCAATCTAAAAATACCCCGATCTATCTCGACAATGAAGCAATTGAAGCATTCCGAAAAATAAAAAATTCTCTTATTTCCGATGACATTATACTGACTTATCCCGACTTTAATAAAGACTTCACCCTTACTACAGATGCTTCAAATTTTGCTCTTGGAGCTGTACTTGAACAAGACGGAAGACCGATTACATTTATTTCCCGAACACTGCACAAAACTGAAGAGAACTACGCTGCAAATGAGAAAGAAATGCTAGCGATTCTTTGGGCTTTAGACACATTACGAAACTATCTTTATGGAAACGCAAAAGTTAAAATTTTTACCGATCATCAACCACTCACCTTTGCAATAAGTACTAAAAACAATAATGCTAAAATGAAACGTTGGAAGGCCCGCCTAGAAGAGTTTAATTACGAACTCAGGTATAAACCAGGAAAATCTAACGTAGTAGCACTTTCAAGAACCAATATTAATTCATTGACCATATCACAACACAGCGACGAAAGTTCGTCACACAACCTCATCCCTACAACCGAAGCACCTATCAATGCATTCAAAAATCAAATCTTTTTACAAACAGGAAATGAAAATAGTTACAGTTTCGAAATCCCTTTTCCCACATATCACAGACATACATTGACTAGACAAACATATGAAGGAGATGAAATAATCAAAATTTTTAAGAAATACCTTAATCCCAGTGTTATAAATGGTTTATTTACCACAGAAAATATAATGGCTTAAGTTCAGGAAATTTACCCTAATCATTTTAAAAATTTCAAAATTAGATTTACACAGACTAAAGTTCAGGACATTAAAGACCAAACAGAACAAGAAGAAGAAATTATTAAAGAACACCAAAGAGCACATCGCAATGCGTGCGAAAACAAACTTCAAATTATTAAAAGAATATATTTCCCTAAAATGAATTCCAAAATACAGAATATCGTTAAACAGTGTATCATTTGTAAAGAACACAAATACGATAGACAACCACCCAAACCAGAATTACAGGCTTCCCCAATCCCTAAACATACCGGAGAAATAATACACGTAGATATTTACTCTACAGAGAAAAATTTAGTTCTAACTTCAATAGATAAATTTTCCAAATACGCACAAGCCAGAATACTCAAATCGAAAGCAATAGAAGATATTAAAGAACCACTCAGAGAATTATTATATAGTTTTGGCGTTCCTAGAATGATTGTCATTGACAATGAAAAATCATTAAATTCAGAATCCGTAACCTTCATGCTAGAAAACCAATTTGGCATGGAAATCTATAGAACACCCCCTTACACTAGTGCCGTAAATGGTCAAGTAGAACGATTCCATTCTACATTAACCGAAATAATGCGTTGCATACAAAATAATAGACATTTTTCAAATTTTAAAGAACTTCTAGAGAGATCTATTTATGAATACAATTTTTCAGTACATTCCACAACAGGACAAAAACCCATAGACATATTTTTTCATAGAAACGTTAGGGATCCACGAGAGCATGAAAAAGCACGACAAGACAATGTAGACAAACTCGAGAAAAAACAAGAAGCCGATTTAAAATATCACAATAAGAATAGAGAACCGTTAAAAGACTATTTGCTAAACGATGTTATATACATAAAAATCAATAAACGTTTAGGATCGAAATTATCCCCTAAATACCGAAAGGAAATTGTCGCAGAAAATTTTAAGACGACAATTAAAACCAAATCTGGAAGAATAGTACATAAAAGTAATATTCGCAAATAACAAATATAAATTTTTCTCTTTCCAACACTAGGCTATTTATTACCATATGTACCGCAGAAGTGCAGGTACTAGACTATTCAAATTCTGAGATAGCAATTTTCCAAACAGGACCGGCTAAAATACAAACAGGAACGTTCAGTATCATACACATTATCGATGTTGAAACATATCAAACAATTATAGGGAAAATTAACAATACGATAAGCTCTAAAATTGAAAAGAATAACCCAATCCTTCCTTACCTACTCCATGATATTTCCCAAATTAATGAAAATATTGAAAGGCTTAGGCCGATAAAAAAATCCAAGAGATCTATCGATATGTTAGGAACTGCATGGAAATGGATTGCAGGATCACCCGATAGTAATGATCTCAGAATAATTAATGAGAAAATAAATAATATATTGACCAATAATAATAACCAAGTTTTAATAAATAGGGTATTGTTAGAAAAACTACATAACATAACAGAGGTAACGAATAAACTTTTAATAGAATTTGAACATACAGAAAATATTCAGCATGAATTAGCTACAAACATTATGTACCAATTACAAATAATAAAAGAGGAAATAATAAATATTAATTATGCAATTCATTGGGCCAAATCTGGCATAACTAATACCATGATTTATGGGAACAAAGAAATTAATATTGTTAAAGAATATATAAAGGCACAAAATATAGAATTTATTAATTTTGAAGAAACCTTTCAATTTGCAGAAATAAAAATTATTTCTAATATTTCACTTATATTATATATTGTCGAATTACCGATCACAAACAAGCGTAATTGCGAATCTATTTTTATAAAGTCATTAAAGAAAAAAGATTTAATAACGAACATACCATTTGAAAATATAATTAAATGTCAAAAGAAAATGTTCGGAATAAAGAACAAATGTGAAACATATGACAGAAAAACAATTTGTAGATCTAAGAATATTATAGATATAGGTAACAGTACATGCATACCCAATTTATTATTAAGTATACCATCAACATGCAACAAAACAAATAATCTACACATACCAACCATTGAGGAAATCAACCCCGGAACATTATTGCTTAATCAAATTAATCAAACGATCCACATTGACAACAAACCAATAAACCTAGAAGGCTCTTACGTCATCCTGTATCGAAATGCTACAATAACTGCAGGAAATCACTCATTTACCTCTTCTGAAATATCAAGTTTTAAACCATTACCTGCAATATTGCAAGGACCATCATTGGACAATCCATATCAAGAATTACTGACATTACATTTACTAAAAGAATTAAATTTGAACAACAGCCAACATATCAGTCTTATAGACAAAAAAAAACTCTACAATTTTTGGTTTTAATTTTGGACTAACAGCGCTGGCACTTCTCTTAATTACTTTCGCCCTTACAAAAACTTACCTGGCAAGAAGATCAAAAAAATTTAAAGAAACCCCAATAACAAATCCATCAATAGAAACTTCTACAAATATCGAACTTCAAGAACCATCATCAAAAGTTTCTAGAATTAATCAAATTCCATTCTTTTAAAATTCTAACATAATACATCATTTTCTACTTCAATCAAATGAGGACATTTGAACTTAAGGAGGGAAGAGTTAAGCCAACAGATATTCAATCAAATTCAATACCACATCACCGAACATCATCACACAGCATCACATCAAAACAACAACAGGTCCAGACGTAAACAAGTGAAATCATCCAGACGTAAACAAGTGAAATCATCACGCAGCTGCACAGACGAAAACAACATCATGACGCAGTTGCACTGGCCGACATTCAAGGACAATAATAATCTCTTTGTCTCTTCTCCCATTTTATGCTACTGTAGATTAAGATTATAAAATTAAGTTGAGTTGGATTTGAGCAGTCAATAAAGACACATCGAAGCAAGCTTCGATGCTTAGTATTTTTTAAAAACATAAAAGAACATTTCTTTTATTAACTTATATACATACACACATCCAAACATACATCATACATACATTTAAGCAACTCCGCCACTTGCCGGTCCCAAGCCCGGTTGCAAATGGAGGAGTGGGGGAGAGTAACACCTCGTTAACAAATTTTGGTTCACCTGCCCCGGGTGATAGTACCATGTGAGGGGCCCTAGCCAGGGTAACGGCGGAAAAATGTCGTTTTTCGGAATTGAATTTTTATTTTTTTTTAATTTTTAAAATAAAAAAAAAAATAAAATAAAAGAACCATATTTACAAATCTTCATCAAAGGCCTGAATTTGAGGTTTCTCCGGTGAAATTTGCCAAGCAACGGGGAACCGCAGAAAATCTTTAAGAGCTCAATTTGAGTCCAGCTTTTTCGCTCATCCTGGGTGCAATGTTTGGCGTTGGAGCTTATCGGCTCGATAGTTGTACGTGCCTTTTTCGTTTGTTAGGTCTGGTACTACAAACGAATCAGGTACAATTCACTGTCGAGTTGTCGGCCTTCAAGAAAGAAGTCAGCTAGTGCCTGAAAGACCAAATTTTTCAATGGAGGTTCCAAGAATTTTGAAGGCTCACGTATGTAATTTTTTTTGTAATAAATATTTTCTTGGTCAAGGTTTTTGTAGTTTTCCTTAACTATGATCCATTCATAAACGCATTTGGACTCGCGTCGTCTTAGTTTCGTGATCGTTTTTCCGTATTGCTTTTTTCAATGAATCAGGGAGAATTCCGAGAAAATAATTTGAAACCGGCTACAAACGTGAGGAATGTGATATATTGTAAATCACATTTCTCCGATTTAATTATTAATTTTAATTAATTTTTTTTATAAAATTAAATTTTAATAAATGGCTTATTGCCGTGGCGCAAGTCATTCAGGGAGTATTGCCTTGGCAATAAGTTTAAATATAAAAAAAATGAAAAAAAATCCGAGTGCGAGCGGTATAACTCCCAACTCGCTCAGAGGAAAAACAGCGTCCAACGAGGGATGCGGGATTCAATAAATGCATTAGGACTGAGCTTAGTAAGATCTTAATTATGATATACTAAAAGCAAAATTTTGCTTTGTCAACTTATCAGCTGACGTCTCTGGTATTCTGTTACATAAGTAGGCTCGTGACAACCCTTTGAATAGTCTCACTGCTGGCATAGATAACGATGGGATCCTTAAGCATTGATAACGGCATTGAGAGGGGACCCAACAGAGATGATTGCAAATTTAGTAAGAGGAGGAGAGGAAGGAGAGAAAGGAATGAGCCCCGATATAGCTCAAAAGGAGGCTAAACTAGATGATGTAAGGAGTTTGGCAAGGAGGAATACTAAAATGAAAATGATTGGAAGCCTGAAACGACCTCTCCCGTCGCTTAATATTGAAACCATCAAAATGAAACGTTCAACTCCTATAGGATGAGGATCGACCAAAGGAAAAAAAAACTTAGGACGAAAATAACGTTAGAGACACGGTCAAAAGCCATTCCACAAAAGGGCAAGCCACCAAAAATTAATGTGGAAGTAAAGGAACCAAATTCAAAATGGCACAAAGTGGGAAAAAGAAAGGAGAGAAAACGCAAAAGACATCCTCGTCCGGATGCGCTACTTATCAAATAGAAGGGTACGGTCGAATATGCCGACTTACTATGCAAACTGAGGGCAGATACGAACCTCTCAAGTCTCGGTGCCGAAGTAAAGCACATACGAATGACTAAGCAAGGGGAGCTTCTATTGGCCTGTGCTAATGGGCCTCAATGCATGCTCTATCATCAGAAGGATAACACCACTAATTCAAGACATGTGACAGGCAGGTTTAAGTGAACTGCATATCTGAAGGCAGTACAGGTAGCGCGGAAGAAATGATTATTATCCAACTAAATCTAAGTCATTGTGAAGCTGCATAGGATCTTTTACAACAAACCGTGCGCAAACTGGAGGTAGATGTCGCTTCCAAAAATGAGAAATAATTTTAAATCAGGTTTTTGAGAGCATATGGCATTCATATAACGGGTGTTTTTTTGGGAGGTTTGTTTTTCCGATAGATGTCGTTTTATTTTATGACAGTTGTTTTGACAGCTCAAAGTGGCATTTCTACTCAGTATTGTTTGGCAAATCATTATGAAAAAAAAAAAAAAAAAAAAAAAAAAAAAAAATGACATTTGTGAAAAATAGTCGTGGTAGCCATATGCCAGAAATTGTGTTTAAATGTTAAATGCCAAAAAATTATCTACCAAATAAAAAAAAATGTTGGTCATTTCATAATTTTATATGTGTTTTATTCAAAAAAAAAATCGGCAACCTCTTAAAAAAACACCCGTTAGATATAACGTGTTTTTTTAAGAGGTTGCCGATTTTTTTTTTGAATAAAACACATATAAAATTATGAAATGACCAAAATTTTTTTTTATTTGGTAGATAATTTTTTGGCATTTAACATTTAAACACAATTTCTGGCATATGGCTACCACGACTATTTTTCACAAATGTCATTTTTTTTTTTTTTTTTTTTTTTTTTTTTTTTTCATAATGATTTGCCAAACAATACTGAGTAGAAATGCCACTTTGAGCTGTCAAAACAACTGTCATAAAATAAAACGACATCTATCGGAAAAACAAACCTCCCAAAAAAACACCCTTTATATAGCTGTTTTGCACAAGCAAGTACATCATAAGAAGATGCTCGCGAATGGAGTCCCCTAGTGGTAGCGGGCGATTTTAATGCATGGTCTGTTGAACGGGGCAGTAGTCGGTTGAGTGGGACGAACCCGCGCTTGCCTAGATTTCACCATTGAACTTGCTCACAACTATACCCATCAGGCGTTTCCTTCTTGAGAGAGTAAACCTTAAGCCCACACGTTACATCCCGAGAACGAACTAGGTCCACATCCATAGTTGTCTTCAGACTCAGTCAACCTCAAGGCCAACCTTATCCGTTGGAATAAAACAACTCCCGTGGTACCAAACGCTATCTTGGTGAGATCTAGGCTCAATGATCTCAGCTCGTTCATAGATGAAGCAGTCCTAGAACGCCTAGACTAGAAACAATCCAAGACACACATGACAGTCATATAGGTGTAAGACTGAGCTACTAAATACGAAGATATCACGTATAAAAGATAAAGTACTATTAGCCCTTTCTGGGTCGCTAAAGTACGAAGACATTGCTCATCATGAGCATACTCTAAGACCCCGCAGCCCTTTATTTACCGTCGTAGAGCCCCGCACCATTCCCATATATATGGTAAGATGCAGCTGGACCCCGCCACGGGGCAGCCGGAAAACAAAACAGATGCTCGTGGTGAGGTACTTTTGGTAGCACCGGTACGTTGCAGATTACATTATTGGACAATGGAAATACACCAACTTTCCGTAGGGGGCAAGATCTTAGAAAGAACTATCGGAGGTAGGCTACAGGAAGCCGTAGTGCAATCAGGAAACATTGCAGAAAATCAATATGGTTTTTGCATAGCGCTCTCAACAATTAATTCCATTGAATTTATTAAAAAGTTGCCGCGTAGAGCGATAGATGGGAAAAGGTGGAAAAGAGGAGCTAAAAAGTATTGTACTACATATAGTCACATCACCCTCGATATCAAGAATGCATTCAATTCAGTCAAATGGAGTTGCATATTCAATGATCTACGTCGTACTTAAGGTTGGTGGCAGAACACTTTATTAACTCTGCTATACAACACCGAGAATGGCCTTAAGGAATATAAGGTTACAGGAGGAGTTTCCCAGGGGTCTGCGCTAGGCCCTTTATTATGGAATATAATGTACGACGGTTTATTTAAGCTTAAAATTCCTGAAGAGGCATTGATTGTCTATTTTGCAGAAGACATAACAGTCGCCGTTGTGGCAAAAAAACAAGGGGGATATAACCGCAATAGGTAATGAAACAATGAGAACTATCCGGCAGTGGCTGACGTCAATCGGATTACAGTTGGTAGAACATAAAACTTAAACTCTACTAATATTCAGGAGGAAACCAAGAGAGACAATAGCCTTTGAAGTTGGTAATTGTTCAATTATATCTCAGCCATCAATAAGATACCTGGGAATAGTAATTGATGCGAAAATATCATTCAAAGAGCACATGAAGGCTGCCAGCATTAAAGCAGATATGTAAGCAGATATGTATCTTAGGGAAATTACACGGTCATTATTATTTGAATCTTATCTAGATAATGTCATTAATAATGATTGTTTAACACGAAGTAATGAAAAATGAGGCTAAAAAATGATGTAAAACTGTTTTTTATGATTTCATAATTAATAATAATGGCATTATTAATGGCCGTGTGCCAATTTGATAGACGATAAGTACTCGAGATCTTGTTTTTTAAATTGTGGCTGGCTGGCTAGCCAAATCTTACGGTGGAAATTTAATCCACTTCTTAAAGCCCGATTTTATTCAATCTTTGCACACATCTGAATCTCCGATGACAACACTTTCTATAAAAATTTTGTAGTGATCGAGCTTCAGGGTCGACGGCCTGCCATAAAAATTTCTTTAAAATTAACCCGATTTTATTTAAACTTTCCACACATGTGTATCCGATTAGAAAATTTACATGAACATTTTTAATTTTTTAATTCTCTACATTTACTTCGCGTGCCCGTCTGGCTGGCTGGTCAGATTTTCTGATAAATTTTTAACCCACTTCCCAAAGCCCCATTTTTTTTGAAATTTTGCACAAATGTATATTTCCGGTGACAATACTTTATGTTAATTTGGGGCCGAATTTACACGATTTTCTTAAAATTTTATACAAATGTATATATCCGATGTAAAACAATATGTGCTGCATCTGTTCGAGCGAAATGTTCGCCTCACGAACCATTTTTCTGCCGCTACGGTGCGGATTCCGAGCCAATTTGGCCTTCACCTTCCGAATGATATCCGGCGTTGTTGCAGTGCGTTTCGGTCCACCACCATGGCGTTTTGCAATGCTGCCAGTATCGTTATAACGATTTATGGCGCGTTACACAAACATTTTATTCACATGTAGATGTTTTAACTGGTTAACAATCTGCGGCTGTGGTTTTCCAGCCAAAAATAGAGCAATCACACTATTACGCTTGAATTCCATTGCGGATAACTTTTTTCTGAATATTCCCCACTGAAATGCTTTTGTACGCTTGTAAACAATGGAATGAACTATCATTAGTGTAAATTTGAGCGTTTTGTCATCACTGGTTTGACAGCAATGACAGTCTGAAGTTGGTAACACTTCGTGTCAGTCACCCGGTAGAGTTGAATTTAACGCTTTTAAAATCCAATGCAGTCTTCTGTCGTCTTAGCGTAATATAAACCCCCAACCTTTATCCATGAATGGATCTTGAATCAAAGAAAGTGAAAAGCTCTCAATTCTTGGTATGTGCGTCAACAACAAGCTTCGTTGGAACGACCGCATATTTGCCATCGCCAAAAATGCTGCGAATTGTTTAGGTTTCCTAAAACGGTGCAAGATGTACTTTACTACTTCAGATCAGGCTACTATTTACATGGCGTATATTCGCCCTAAGCTTGAATACAACTGTATTGTCTGGGCAGGTGCCCCAAGACCACATTGCATCTACTAGACAGAGTTCAAAACCGCGCGTTAAAACTTATCGGTGACGTACATATCGCGAAAACAATCGAATCGCTTGAACATCGTAGAAATGTTTCCTGCCTGTCACTGTTTTATCGCACAAGGTGTTCAAAAGAAATATCCAGATTCATCCCGCCTGTTCTCCAACCCATCCATAATAACCGTGCCTCAACTCTAGCTCACGTGTCCACCATTAAGCCTATCTTCGGACGTACTAACCAATTCACGATAGTTATGTGGAATGATTTGTCTAAATTCTGTGTTTCCACATTTTTATGATCTGCAGTCGTTTTAGACACGCGTGCATAGACATCTCATCTTTTCCTCTCCCTAATTTCCTAACGCCCACGCTGTGCTAAGCATTATAAGGGTGCAAACCCCT
Source organism: Nephrocerus scutellatus (assembly GCA_947095585.1). Classification (NCBI taxonomy): domain Eukaryota; kingdom Metazoa; phylum Arthropoda; class Insecta; order Diptera; family Pipunculidae; genus Nephrocerus; species Nephrocerus scutellatus. The sequence continues at coordinate 50,980,894 of OX352764.1, forward strand.
TTAGCGTGTGTACATTATATAAAAAAAAACAACAACAGTTGTGAATGTTTAGATCATTTAAAACTAGCACCTGCACGAGTACGAATAAATATCTGTCTCATAGAGTGTTCAATACCCTGAGGAGCAAGAGGCAGCAATGCAATATCTGGAAGCGGGGAGCTAGGTGCAAAAAGTGCAGCAAACAGATTGGCCTTGTCTACAGAGCTGACAACTGGAATGTCATTATAAATAAGCGGTGGAATCGACGACGTGGCTATAATTTTGATTCTTTTCACAAATGACCAAAAATTTTTACTTCCTTTGGGACATTGTAGTCTTTTTTGCCTCAATTTTTGGTTGTAGGCTAATTTGACTCGCCGAAGATGGGCATTGCAATCATTTCTAGCACGTCTAAAATTTGTTCGGTTTTTCTCAGAGAGTCATACCATTCATCTTCCTTTGGTTTGTCAGACTTATTCCTGGAAGGGTTATAGGGGCTTGTGCTTTTATTGAAGCATAACTAGCCCTCTAAATTCTGTTTCTCTTTACTTGATACCGCTACATAGTAACTTAATAGATAATTTATTTCACAAATAACATTAATCTCAATAATTAAATATTTCGGTGGAATTCCTTTATTACAAAAAAGAAGACATGTACTTTAAATTCTGGGTGAACAATTTCATTGCTAACAGCTAATTGTTCACCGTCGTCTATCCTTTGTAAAATGATACTGAATTTAACATCACATCTGATGACAACTCTTTTAAAATTCTGTATATTAACTTCGCGTGTCCGTGGCTGGCTAGCTGGCGGACAGGCACACCAAATCTTGTGATCAATTTTTAAACCACTTCCTAAAGCCCGATTTTATTGAACACTTTCTATTAAAATTTGAGGCCCCACGGGCCTCGTGGTCGGTGGGGGGGGGGACGAGAAATAACTAAGCTAGCAAGTCAAGCCTATTGTGGAGTTCCGGCTGATATCTTGGATGGACTGGCAGTGGATGCGTTTATCAATGCTAGCCGAGATGAGCAATTGAAACTTTATTTGAGGACAACAGCCAGAGGAAAGTCAATGAATGAAGTATTGGTATCGGCTTTGGAATACGAAGCAGCTAGAGTCAGTTTGTTTACTGAATTGGTTAGATTGCGCAAGCTGGAAACGAAGGTTATCACACAAATAAAGACCCTAATTAAAGAGGAAATCCTAAAATCAAAAACTCAAGGCCCTCAGAACGACGGAAGCCCAACATCTAGTTTTCGTCCTAAATGCTTTACACCAGCCCCAAGGTCACGGTAAGCATTGCCAATCTTGGAAAAATCAACAACAGCTTGGTTGTTAGTGGTACGTTAGAAGGAAAACCATGCACGTTTACGTTGGATACAGGAGTTCCCAGATCAGTTGTGAATCCCGAAGTGGTGTCTGAAGGTCAAGTGGAAAAAGTATTTCGCAATAATTTGAGAACAGCGACAGGTGAAGTTGAAGCAATTAAAGGAGGATGCTCCTGTAGTGTCATATTTGGAGGAATACGGGTTTTTCATCGGTTTATCGTTGCCAGCATTACATATACATTACATATAATGGGCCTGGTTTTCATGACAGAGCACGAGATGTCCCTTGATCTAAAGAACCACCTTTTAAAATGGCGTAATGTAAACGACAACCAGAGTGGTCCGGCTAAGAGTCATTACTGAAGAAAAAGTAGAGATACCACCGATATGCGAGAAAATCATCTATGGCAGCGTAAACGGTGATCTTGGTGCTCTCTTCCCTCTTCACCAGCATCAACCTCGTAAGGCTGATGTAACTTAGTTTTTCTGGTCTACAGCAAGAACGATTTGCTATGCGGAAGAACTCTAGTGAAACTCCAGCCCAAAATACCAGTGAGAATAATGAATGTTAGCCCATCACCGAACGTGATAAAAGAAGGAAAAGTCATTGGCAAAACACAGAGAGTAAGCTGCATTGCAAACTGCCAGGCTTTAAAAGCCAAAAAATATGCCACTACAACTTCCAGCAGCACAGTAACAAGCAGCAGAAAATGCGCTAGAGCATTTTGGCGACGTGTTTGCTCCCAGCGACAACGACATGGGTAAAACCAATATAGTGCGTCGAATCGAAACAGGAAATGCTGCTCCAATTCGTTAGGCGCCAAGACGATTACCACTGGCTAGACAAGAATGGAACGTGATGGAAACATAGAGAAGTCCAAAAGTCCATGGAGCTAACCTGGTGTACTTGTTTAAAAGAAAGATAGTTCACGGTTGGACACCTTATCGGGAGCGAGAATCTTCAGGATATTGGACTTGAAAGCGGATACTGGCAGGTAGTCATTCATGACAACGACAAGAAGAAGACAGCATTTACTGCGGGAAACGGCTTGTATAAATTGTCTGTAATGCCGTTTGGCTTATGCAACGCTTCTGCTACGTTCGAGCGGTTGATGGAACATGTTTTCCGAGGCTTTATAGGAAAAAATGAAAATTTTATGAGCTGCACGCTTAGTGCTCACGAACTGGTTATTAACGAATGTCTATAGAGGGTTTTGACCAAAAAAATTTCTGTGTCTACTACAACTTTCGTTTCCTGCTGATTCATTATCAATGCTCATTAATTTGAATAATAAAAATCATCGCAATGATGATTTTAGTTATAAACACTTAGTAATGTAGAAATGATTAAAGACATTTTTTTTCTATTCTAAATTACAAGTCCTACGACTTGCACCGTAGCTCATCACATGCATCATCATCACATCACATTAAATGAAATAAATTATTTATAGGCGAATTTAAATGTTCATAACCACTTACTGTGAGGTGGGCATATTGCATATTGGATATTGCATATCACTGCCCAAACACAGTAATGCAGCTTTTGGTTTCAATTTGAGTACTTTTAAATTAAATTTGAAGCGAAAAGAAGTGAGCAGCACTAACACTTGCATCGAAATGGTATGCTAAGAATGTCGCTTTGAAAATTTCATTAAATTTCTTATGCATTGTTCTCTTATTTCTGTTATTGATCGAATAGTTATTTTGAACCGATGTTTAATGCCTTGTATGATGTTTGATGGTTGACTCAATGGTCGATGGTAGATTCGTTGTTCAATGTTCAATGGCAGACATCCAACTTAGTATCGAACATCAAACCAACCACCAAATATCAAACCAGTAAACTAACACCACTCCAGTTACTGTATACATGAGTAAGGAAAAGATAAGCGAAAAGAAAAGGAAATAGTAGCAATAGCAACGTCGCTTGCAACTTGTAAATGCCCTTGCCTCTTTTTTGTAAAACTTGTATTTTTTTCTCTTTCACATTATTTATCATTAAATTTCTTATGCATTGTTCTATTATTTCTGTTATTGATCGAATAGTTATTTTGAAACGATGTTTAATGCCTTGTATGATGTTTGAAGGTTGACTCAAGGTCGATGGTAGATTCGTTGTTCAATTTTCAATGGCAGACATCCAACTTAGTATCGAACATCAAACCAACCATCAAATATCAAACCAGTAAACTAACACCACTCCAGTTACTGTATACATGAGTAAGGAAAATATACAAAACCTTCTCTATAGAAAGCCCAACTCAATGCATACTAATGCTGTAAACCAATCCAAAAGGCGTCTGTATTTTGGAATGTGAATACAGTGTACAAAAAATAAGTAGTCGCAAAGAGCGAGAAACGTAAGATGTGGTAGTGGGAAACAGAACAATTTTATAGGGATTTTGCTCTTTAGTTGATTACTAATACAAATACTTTTTGGATAGTATTTGTGTACGATCGGAACAGTTGGGCTTTCTATAGAGAAGGTTTTGAAAATATAAGCCAAAAGAAAAGGAAATAGTAGCAATAGCAACGTCGCTTGCAACTTGTAAATGGCCTTGCCTCTTTTTTGTAAAACTTGTATTTTTTTTCTCTATCACAAAGCACTGTATCATTTTATGCAATGTAAATGTTTCAACACGTGCGCTTTAACTTTTCTCCGATAGGGACGGCGAACGACGCCATATTTTTTATTGTTCTTTTGTCATTTGGAAACTTCATTAGTATACATTTCATCATGGAACGCTACACATGTGAACAGCGATTGCAAATCGTGCAAATTTTTTATCAAAATAATCGTTCTGTTGCCGCTACTTTAAATGCAGATTTTCACCGAAAAATCATATCAGCGATGAGGCTAACTTTTGGCTAGAAGGATTTGTCAACAAGCAAAATATGCGTTACTGGGCAGAAAGCAACCCACACGTGATTCATGAGGCACCATTGCATCCCGAAAAAGTCACTGTTTGGTGCGGATTACATGCCGGCGGCGTCATTTGGCCATATTTTTTTATCGACGATAACGATCGCACGTTCAAAGATTGGACTTCGTAAAACGTGCACGCGGTGGTCATGCAAAAGAAATCGAGTTTCATACTTAAATGTATCATATGTATATGTTCAAATTCGTTAATAAAAAAAACGTTAGTTCAAAAGTCGAACAGTTTGTGTTTTATTCAAAAAAAAAAGTTGAAGTGCTCTTATTGAAAAACCCTATAGAACAAACAGAGCAGAGCACCGATAGAACTCCACGAACAGAGACTATATTCTATTGGCAAATATCAATATTATAATTTTTAAATACGATTAAATTAAGTCTATAATTAAGCAATACGATTAAATAAAAAAAATTATTAAAGGACTTAAAAATTAAATTAAAAAGAAATTGATTATTTCCAGAAATTCCAGTTCCTAATAACCATATCCCAGAAATTCCATGGGAACAAGTTTTACAGTCTTAGTCCAGCATACCGAATTTAATACGAATCGCTTGAGAAATTGCTTTGCTCCAGAAATTCCAGACCATAATGATCATATTCCAGAATTTCCATAGGAAGAAGTCTTACAGTCGCATCTTAGTCCTACACTCCGAATTTCATGCAAATCGCTTGAGAAATTCATTTGATCCAAATATTCCAGACCATAAGGATCATATTCCAGAATTTCCATAGGAGCAAGTCTTGTAGTCGCATTTTAGTCCTACGTACCAAATTTCATACAAATCGCTTGAGAAATGGCTTGGTCCACAACATTCCAGACTCAATTGGCCAGATCTCAGAATTTCCATAGGAACAAGTTTTATAGTCGCATCTTAGTCCTACATACCAAATTTCATACGAATCGATTGAGAAATTGCTTGGTTCACGAAATTCCAGACCCTATTGGCCAGATCCAAGAATTTCCATAGGAACAAATCTTGTAGTCGCATCTTAGTCCTACATACCGAATTTCATACGAATCGCTTGAGAAATTGCTTAGTTCAAAAAATTCTAGTTCCTCATGACCAAATCCCAGTAGATAATCTGTTTAAAACGTAACTTAACATCTGTTAAAAAAGTTACTAAACATCTGTTAATAGCGTAACATTTAACATTTGAGTTTTTGAACATGTACTCCTTAAACCATGTAGTGAGACGTTGTCACGTCAAAAATCATTCTGGGGGATATGAATGCCAAAATAGGTAGGGAGACAGTATTCAGGCAGTACATTGGCACCTATAGCTTACACGAGAACATTAATGACAATGGACAACGAGTCATAGAGATGGCATCAATCAATAATTTGGTCGTTGCGAGTACAAGGTTTGCGCGTAAAAATATCCACAAAGCCACCTGGGTATCTCCTGATGGAGCCACTCGCAACCAGATAGACCACGTGTTTATAGACCGCCGCCACAACCCGAATCTGACGACGGTACGAACGTACCGAGGTGCCAATGTCTACTCGGACCAATATCTTGTTGGTATGGTGCTCCGAGCGCGGATAGCATCATCAAGAAAGACAGCATCCGCGAATCAGATTCGAGTCAACACGGCTGCCCTTCGCAACGAAGAGACCAGAAACAACTACGGTCAAGCGATAGGACTTACCCTAAATGCAGGAAGAGTAAGTCCTGGGGCTGAGATGCCGGGCGTAGAAGAGAAATGGACGCGCCTTAGGAATACTGTCATTAGTACTGCTGAATGTAAGCTAGCGACTAAACGTAAGAATGTTGCGTACCAAGCAACGCAACAATCGCATAGAACGCGGGCATGCGAAGATGAATATAAAGAGCTCAGCAGATATGAAAAAAGAGTTCACCGGCGAAAGAAAGCAGCCTGGGAGAAGAATCTCGTCCGTGAACTAGAACAGTATACACTGCGTTGCATATACTGCAAAGACAAAGAGGGTTATCTGCGAGGACGATTCCGGAGACTTTATAATGATGAGGTCTACGAGCATTACCGCGATGTCGACATCGTGTAGAAAATAAAGCTCGGTAAGCTACGGTGGGCAGGACACGTAGCTCGCATGAGCGAAGAGGATCTTGCTCGGAAAGTCTTTTGCGGTATGATTTATGGAACACGACAGCGAGGCCGGTCAAACCTACGCTGGAAGGATGGCGTAGACCAGGACGCCCAGAGTTTAGGGATGCCAAACTGGATGACATCGGCTCGAAATCGTGTGAGTGTGAATTCAATTTTTTAAGTAAAAAAAATAACCCATAAAATTTTTCATCTAAATTCTCTAATAGCAGAAATTTATATGGGAGCCCCTCGATCCTGGGCCATTTTTTTTTATTGTAGGAGAAAATCATCGAAACAGACATTTGACATCAGATGTTAAAATTGAAAATGCTCAGATCATTTTATTCTGAGCACTTAGAGCACGCTCATACTCTGAGCAAATAAGAAACACGAGCAATTATCTTGAGAACTCTTTGACTGCTCTGAACTAATTTATGAAAACGCGAAATGACAGAATATTGTGAAAACTTGTTGTTCTATCTGTAAGTTGATATCGACAACAAAAAAAACGACATCAATAAAAATAAAATTCAGTAAATAAAAATGTAAGTTGAATTAAGCATAAAACATTTATGTCTCGTTTCATTTGCTGGGTTCATTTGTGTGTGAGCTAAGATTTCCCTCTCTCTCTACCGCCAAAACCATGCAGAGCAGCCGACTGCGCAGCACACACCGCACACAGTCCATAAAGGGCGACGAATATCTGATGCCAGTATAGATTTAAAAAATGTATAAGGCCTTGCGGCCGAACCCGGGACCCGATCACTACCAAATTTTCGAAAAAGTATTGTTTATTGGGTATACACATGTGTGTAAAATTTGAAGAAAAACGGGTAAATTTTTTAAAATTTTTGTATGGGAGCCCCCCGACCCCGCAGCCCAAGGGGCCTCAAAATTTAATAGAAAGTGTTGTCTCCGTTGTTGCGATGCGAACTGACGGATTCCTTTTGAGAAACATAACCTCCAAAAAGGTTGAACTTTTTGACTGACAAAGAGATTTTCATCGGAAAGCACTAGTATTACCATTTTCTAAAAACATTTTCGGCACCATATGTACCACCGAATAAAAATCTGTAAGACCACTTAACATGTTTGCAACATTCCATTTGTCATCAGGTAATATTTTTTCACTACTATCAGGCATCCTCACAAATAAATTTTGGATATGATTTATATGTGCTCGCATTTCCAATTTTAATGAGCAAATTTAACGCACCAGAGAAACTTTTTTATTGGTGTGCTTTCTCGTGATACTATTTTGGCATTTTTTTAGTAAAAAAAATAACCCATAAAATTTTTCATCTAAATTCTCTAATAGCAGAAATTGATATGGGAGCCCCTCGATCCTGGGCCATTTTTTTTTATTGTAGGAGAAAATCATCGAAACAGACATTTGACATCAGATGTTAAAATTGAAAATGCTCAGATCATTTTATTCTGAGCACTTAGAGCACGCTCATACTCTGAGCAAATAAGAAACACGAGCAATTATCTTGAGAACTCTTTGACTGCTCTGAACTAATTTATGAAAACGCGAAATGACAGAATATTGTGAAAACTTGTTGTTCTATCTGTAAGTTGATATCGACAACAAAAAAAACGACATCAATAAAAATAAAATTCAGTAAATAAAAATGTAAGTTGAATTAAGCATAAAACATTTATGTCTCGTTTCATTTGCTGGGTTCATTTGTGTGTGAGCTACGATTTCCCTCTCTCTCTACCGCCAAAACCATGCAGAGCAGCCGACTGCGCAGCACACACCGCACACAGTCCATAAAGGGCGACGAATATCTGATGCCAGTATAGATTTAAAAAATGTATAAGGGCCTTGCGGCCGAACCCGGGACCCGATCACTACCAAATTTTCGAAAAAGTATTGTTTATTGGGTATACACATGTGTGTAAAATTTGAAGAAAAACGGGTAAATTTTTTAAAATTTTTGTATGGGAGCCCCCCGACCCCGCAGCCCAAGGGGCCTCAAAATTTAATAGAAAGTGTTGTCTCCGTTGTTGCGATGCGAACTGACGGATTCCTTTTGAGAAACATAACCTCCAAAAAGGTTGAACTTTTTGACTGACAAAGAGATTTTCATCGGAAAGCACTAGTATTACCATTTTCTAAAAACATTTTCGGCACCTTATGTACCACCGAATAAAAATCTGTAAGACCACTTAACATGTTTGCAACATTCCATTTGTCATCAGGTAATATTTTTTCACTACTATCAGGCATCCTCACAAATAAATTTTGGATATGATTTATATGTGCTCGCATTTCCAATTTTAATGAGCAAATTTAACGCACCAGAGAAACTTTTTTATTGGTGTGCTTTCTCGTGATACTATTTTGGCATTTCATACTTCCACCGCCGTTTTCTTCTTCATTATGTGATTTAATTGTTCATTCTCAACAGTCAAACCAATTTATGCACGGGCTTGATAATCTGCGTCAAATTAACTTGATTTAAAATGGATTACATTTGTTGAAACCCAAGCACTATCGTAACTAAATTAACTTAATGTAACTAGGTATATTGCGTTTGGGCGAAGATCGGTGTGGCCTACCTACAAGAAAAGTAAATCTACGGAGCTAATCTCCAGATCACAGAAAGATATAACAAGGGTGGTGACTATAAGCACAGGTCAACGGGCAGCCACATTCACACATTTATTGCCACCCGAGTACAGTACAGGATTACCGATCTCGTACCTACAGGTAGGATTTAAACAACCAGCCAGCTATCATATTATCAGGTCTCCCGTTGACTGTGGTATCATAACAGCCTACTCGCGCTCTAATTATGGCTACCGAAAAGGTAACGGGAACCACCACTCTAACCATATAATATATTAAGCCTTTTTTTCTAATGTTTTGGTGTTTGTTTTGGAACACAATACGATTAACTCCTGAAAAATTTCAGGTATCTGCTGAATTGCACTGCCACAAAGTCGATCTATAATTTTCTATATGAAAATAAATATTACTCAATACCAAAGTGTTGTTTCTAAATTTCAAAGAAATACACGCATATATCATTTAATTCATGCTTACGGCTTATAGTATACTTCAACTAAATATATATACTCATATTATACTAAGGGAGAAACAAGTGGTCTTTATAACATTTCACCTCTAATCTATAGTAAGGTAATGGGAGATGTTGGGTGAATTTGCTTTCGAGTACCGAAAGGTACTTTTTCCGGCACAACTTATTTTTTTTTTTTGCAATATATATTGATAGCTGTTTGGGTGGAGTAAGTCTGCCGTGATGGAAATAAACGCTGGCCTTACTGTGTGATTTAATAACGATTTATTTATTGGACATATATTTTTTTTGAAAGTGAAATTTTTATTATGGTTTTAAAATGCTCTATTAAATAGAATTTTAGATCGTTTAACCTTAAATCGTTGGAACAACTCTAAAAAAAAAAATACGAACAAAACTTGAACCAAACACTTTGCAAACATAACAGTAAACTCAAATATTTAGAAAAGCTTGGCTTAATTATTATAGTCAAAAGAAAAGATGTTGTTTCACAAATAGTGCGACTTTCCTTTTTGTTTATTGTTGTTTTCTTTATTACCCTTTACTTCGAGGTAAAAACATTTTGTTTGATTTATTATACGAGTATATAAAAAACCAACCAATTTTCTATTCCGAAATACACATATGTGTGCAAAGTTTTATTAAAATCGGATTAATCTGGAAGAAATTTATTTGGGATCGCCTAGACCCTGAGGCCAGATCACTTCCAACTTTTTTTAGGAAGTGTTACACATGTGTGTAAAATTTGAAGGAAGTGGATTAAAATTTATCATAAGAATTGGCATCCAGCCAGCATCCAGCAAAATTAATTTAGATAAATTAAAAAAACACAACCCATAAAAGTTACATTTATTAATGTATAAGTTCTGCAATTGAGACTATCTCTGATTGGTGGAAGTGCGATCAAACCTCCACATAGTGGCCACCGGAAATTTTCCTCCAATACCTTCAAAGTAAGGTTAGCGCGAGGCCAATAACCTCACCCTTAAAAAAAAAACTTTATTACGGAACCCCAAATCAACCTCGGATACAGTAAAGAACGAAGACGACCAAGGTAACGAAAACGTCTTAATGATTTAAGAATTTTCTCATGGAACACGTGCACGATGTGCACAGCAGCTAGCCTGTCCGAATATAATGATGACATAGCAGCAATCCAGAAGATGCGGTGGACGGGGAATGGTGTCTTACAAAAATCAGAATATGACATATATTACACTACATCCGCGAATCAGATTCGAGTCAAAACGGCTGCCTTTCGCAACGAAAAGACCAGAAACAACTACAGTCAAGTGATAGGACTCGCCCTAAATGCAGGGAGACTAAGTATTGGGGCTGAGATGTCGGGCGTACAAGAGAAATGGACACGCCTTAAGAAAACTGTCATTAGTACTTGTTACATTCAAGTACAATTTTATTTTATTACAATTTTATATACGATTTGTATTCGATACTTTTATATTTATTATGTCAATCATTTCTAATCTAGTACGAGTTTAGCATTTTCGTTTTCTGCTGACTTCTTCATTGGGCTTTTTCTTCTTCGGTTTTTTTTAGTAATAAGTTTTATTAAATTAAAGTAATTGGATTCAATAAGATTTATTAAATAAATTTATATAATTTAATTTTAAATTTAATAAATAATTTAATTTATTTATAAATTTATTAAAAGTAGCTGAATTAAAAAGAGAAGTTGTTTCATTAATTACAACAATTGGCGACGAGGATGGGATGTGATAAGTGTAATTGAAAAAAAAAACCATAACAATTAAAATTTTTCAAGTAAATTCTCTTATATGTGTTTAAAATTTGAAGAAAATCGGGGTATTTTTAAAAAATGTACATGGAGACCCCTCGGCCTTTAGGGCCCGATTATCCCAAAAATTGTACAAAAAATGTTTTCCATCAGTGATACACATGTGTTTAAATTTGAATAAAATTGGGTTGACTTTTAAAAAACTTATATGGGCAACACTCGGGCCTCAGGGCCCGATCACTTCAAAAAATTAACAAATTTTTGTCCATCGGAGGAACAGATGTGTTTAAAATTTGGAGAAAATTGGGCTAATTTTTACAAAATTTATATGGGCAAGCCCTAAGGCCCGTGCCCGTTCGCTCAAAAAATTAAAAAAAAGTATGGTCTATCGGAGATACACATATGTTTAAAGTAAATCGGGATAATTTTTCAAAAATTTGTGTGGGCATCCCTTAGGCCTCAGTCACTCACTCCAAAAAATTTACAAAAAGTTTTGTCCAACGGAAATACACATATGTATAAAATTTGAAAAAAAAAAAAATTTTTAAAAAAAATATATGGGCACCCCTCGCTCCTCAGGGGCCATTCAGTCAAAAAATGTACAGAAACTTTTGTCCATCGGAGATACACATGTGTACCTATAAAATTTTAAGAAAATCGGGTTAAATTTGAAAATTAACCCTGACGCCCGAGGGGCAAAGTTTGGATAAAATCGGGCTTTAGTAAGAGGGTTAAAAATTGATCACAAAATTCTACCCACAAGCCAGCTAGCCACGGGCACGCGAAGTTAATATAGAGAATTTAAAGAAATAGTGTGTTACTCTCTTCTTACGTAGTGCATTGCTGTAAAAATGGCTAATTCAAGTACATATAGTCCGTTAGTACAAACTGTATTTAACATGGACTTTGATCCAGAAAAACTGTCGTGGGAGCGATGGTTGTAGCGTTTGGAAGGTGATTTGCAATTTTCAATATAGAAGCAAATTTAAGAAGTACGTATTTACTACATTACATGGGTAGTTCTGCCTATAATACCTTGTGCGACAACATTTCTCCTGTCGAACCGAGCTGTAAAACCTCTAACCAGTTAGTAGGGGAAATGAAAATTCTTTTCAATCCAAAGCCATTAGAAATAATGGAAAGTTTTCGATTCAGTCGACGTTACCAAATGGAGGGCCAATCATTCAAGAATTCGTAGTTGCCATTCGGAAGCTCGCTATACATTGCAATTTCGGCTTTTTCTTAGAAGCGGCTTGCGAATTGAGTTCGCGTTTAGTCTAAGAAACTAAAGAATCCAGAGCCGTTTACTTGAGGAACATAACCTAACAATAAAAACCGCCTAAGAAAAACCTACCTCGATGGAGCTATCACAGAGAAATGCTTCGCAATTACATCCGTCTCGATCGCGTATAAATCAAGTGGATAGTACACGATCTAAAGAAAAGCATAAAATTTCGAGTGGTAACCAATTACAAAAAATGCGCGAAAGCAATCGTAAACACATTAACAATCAAAATTACAAGTGTTTTCGTTGCGGAGATAAAACTCAACTTGCAAATAATTGCCCACATAAAAATAAAATATGCTATTTTTGCAAAAAGAAGAGCCATCTTAAAACAGTATGTATGAAATCAAATAATAATGCCGGTAATAGAAACTATAAACATGCAATAAATCAATTGGATCATACGGAGGATACAGCCGAACTCTTTACACTTAGCGAGAACGAACATTCGGAATTTCGAACAAAGTTTTACGTTAAAATCAGCATAGACAAAAGGGACATTAAATGTGAAATTGACCCAAAGCACGTTTAATTCTTAAAGAAAATTGCACACCCGTATTTCGGAAAGCGTGTTTGGTTCCTTTTGCATTGTTGCCAAAAATTGAAGAAGAAATCAATAATTTACTCCGAAGAGTTGACTCATTCCATTGGGCCAAACCAATTGTGCCAGTAGTGAAGCCAATTGGAAAAATTAGGTTATGTGGAGATTTTAAAGTGACTATAAGTCCGAAATTGAGTATTGATGATCACCCGTTGCTGTGGAACTATATCGGTGAAACGAAATGGTTACACGGATATTACCTGAAAAACTAGGAAAACTCCATTACCTTTTACGTTTTGATGATGGGAGGCAGTTGAAACGTCACATCGAACAAATTAAAAAAATACCAGAAGAAGAATATACTACGCCACCAATACCAAAAAAAACCTACTTTAACTTCTAATTTTCAAGAATATACTCCAAAAATGCAAATGATATATTGGATAAAGCTACCAATTCGGATTCGAGCATAACAACGACAGATGCGGATAAGGAGTTTAAAGTAACGCCACTGTTACATTTCTATCAGAAGATCAAAGTCAACAGCAGGAGCGAGGATCTACCCGTTTTACTAGGAAGCCAGATAGACTTGAATATACATAGTAATTGAATTCATTTAGAAGCCTCTTTACGAGGGAAGGTATTACATACAATTTTGGTTTTATTACAATTGTACATACGATATAGATTCGATACTTTTATGTTTATTTTTTCAATAATTTCTTATATAGTACGAGTTCAGCGTTGACTTCTTCATTGGACTTTTTCTTCTTCGGGATTTTTGGTAATAAGTTTTAAATTAAAGTAATAGGATTCGTTAAGGTTTATTGAATTAAAGTAACTGAATTAAAAAGAAAAGTTGTTTCATTAATTACATTAGTACTGCTAGCTCCATCTTAGGCAGTAGTCGTAGACCGGAACGACTGATTCGATGACGAATGTAAGCTAGTGAATGCAACAATCTCAAAGAACGCGGGCTCGCAAAGATGAATATAAAGAGCTCAATAGATATGAAAAAACAGTTCAACGGAGAAAGAAAAATCTCGTCCGTGAACGAGAACAGTAGAGAGAGCTAGGCGCGAAAGTTTTACCAAAGAGTCCACAGTATGACGCAATATACACCGCGTTGCACATACTGCAAAGACAAAGAGGGTAATCTGATCACAGATCTCAAAAGCATCTTAGAGCGATGGGAAGAGCACTTTAATTAATTGCTAAATGGCCAGATAACTGAGGATTTGGAGGCTCAACCAATGACCGAAGACCAAACTATGCTGCCGCCACCAAGCAAAGACGAATTTAGCAGAGCGATAAATCGGATCAAAAAATATTAAGGTCTAGGGATCTGATGGTATCCCAGCGGAGCTGATTAAATCAGGATGCCTCGTAACACACTAAGCAATTCATGAACTAATAGTGGAAGAAGCGATGCCAGAAGACTGACGAAGAGGCATCCTGTACCCCATACATAAGAAAGGAGATATCGCAACATGCAGCAATTATCGTGGTATATCGTTGTTGAGTACCGCGTAGAGAGAATATCCCCATACTCTAAAGTTTTCATTGGTCCATACCAATGTGGCTTCATCTCAGGCAAATCACAGGCGGCAGTTGTCTCCCAATTGCCACTGGGCACAGTTTTATAGATTGGCTTGAACACCGCAGGAACGCCTCCTGCTTGTCACTCTTTTATCGCTTCTTCCACCAGCGGTGCTAAAGGTAAATAACCAGTTGCATGCCACCTCTACTTGAATTCAACCGCAATACTCGTGGCGCTCTAAATGCTCATCAGTTTACCCTAAGCCAATCTTCGAACGTACAGTTAAGTTCAGGGAATCGTTCTTCAGCCGTACAACATGTATGTGGAATACTCTGCCAAGCTCTGTTTTTCCACATCACTATGATCCACAGGCATTCAAAACACAAGCTCATAGACATCTCCTCTTTTCTTCTTCTTTTCCTTAACACCCACGCTGTGCCAAGCATATAGCCGAACATAATAAGGGTGCAAACCCTTTTTCGCGTGCGCAAGTTATAAAAAAAAAAAAAAAAAAAAACCACTGATCATATTTACCCCCTTGGGCAGGTGATGGAAAAATGTCTAGAGTTTAAAAACTCACTACAACATCTTTTTATACACGCCTATGATAGCATAGCCAGAGTAGAACTTTATAAAGCAATGTGAGAATTTGTCATCCCAAATAAACTGACACGACTATGTAGGTTGACCATGACCATGAAACTTTCATCCAGAAATAAATATATGGGAGAACATCGGTCCTGATAATATCGAGTACAAATTTTACAAAAAGTGTTGTCACCGGACTAACACATGTGTACAAAATTTGACTTAAATCGGGTTAATTTAAAAAAAATTTAATTGGGAGCCCCACTACCCAGAGTCCCGATCACTTCCAAATTTTTATAAAAAGTGTTGTCATCCGAGACACATGTGTACAAAATTTTAATAAAAATCTAGTTGATTTTAAAAAAATATATATGGACCTTTGCCCTTGGACCCGATATCTTCCAAATATTAATAATGTTGTCATCGGATATACGCATGTGTGGCACGTTTGAATAAAATCGGGATTTAGGAAGTGGGTTCAAAATCGATCACAAGATTCCGCCACAAATAAACACACGGGCACGCGAAGTTGCTATAGACAATTTAAAAACAACCATACACATCCGGACGAGAAGTTTATATAGATAATTTAATAAACGAAATTTCATTTTATTTCATTCTAGCTGAAATACCCGGCGTTTCCTGACTGCTCCATTCCACTGACAAACAACCTTATGACCCACCCCCCCACAAACAATCGACCATCTAATCATCCAAAAAAACTACAAAATCGACACTAATATCGGAAAAAGTAACATAGTTTTTAAATTTACACTGCGGCTCACTAGATAAGAAGCAGGCAATTTTGAGAAGTAAAAATAATCTATCTCCCGCTATAACGCCCACTTACCTGCTATGATGGCGGTTTAAAGCTCTTCTTTTCTTAGATCGTGGAAGTAAAAGTTATAGCCATCCGGTCCATCTAAATTACATTTTTTTGCGTCAGAAAAGATCACCTTTGTCCAGTTACTTATTTTCGAATTTTCGAACTTATTGCACATCCCAGGTCATGTGATCTTTCGCAAATTGTAAGCGTTGAATCTTTCACAAAGTGATGGTTTCTTCTTCAAAAAATGTGGATTCCAACATGCACATAGCTTCTGCATGTTCATATAATATCGTATATACGCTGGTGTTACTAATGCTTAGGCATGCCTTAATTTCCCGTTAAGTTACATGACGATCCTCTTCAATCAGTTTTCTCACAGCATCGATGTTTTCTGGCACAACAGCTGTTTTTGGACGACCTTTACGATAGTCGTGTTTTGTTATGCCTCTACCTCTCTATACCTATACCAATCCCTCACATCCACTCCAAATACCTAATAAAGCACTACACACTCCATGCAATAGCGAGATACGAGATAATTTAACCCAGAGTATCGGAGATCGTCAAACAAACTCAGTTTATGCCGTTACATTAGCTATTGTAAGACAAACAAACAAGGGTCGACGTTCAATACTCAAAATCAATAAATCAATTGCTAGTACTAAGGCATTTAAGAGATGCCTATTCAACAGAAAATCATAAACAGAAAATCATAGTACTAAGGAACTTAAGATATGCCTATTCATTCGCGTTTAAATTCTTTGTACCAATTATTAATACTAGTCAAGGATGGTGCTTCGTCGCCAAAAGTCGAATGAAGTGATTCGAAGCACTGTTGCTGAGTTAGTCCCCTTCGAAAATCGTAAAAAATCATCACAAGAAAATGTTCACGCGATATTTCCATTTTTTCACTGAATTCAATTTTTCAAGTAAAAAAAATGTTGCGATGCAAACAGACCGATTACTTTTGAAAAACATAACCTCCAAAAATGTTTTCTAAAAACATTTACGGCACCCTATGTACAAAAGAAATGAACCACTTCAAAAACAAATGTTTGTACTTTGACTGCTTATTATCTTATAAACCAACTTAAATGCTTGCCATTCTGGTTCATCAATTTAAAATCTCATAAAACGACCGTTTTAAGAGAAGAAAATTTTGGAATTGTATTCAACATGAACCACAGTTTCTTCTATCTCTCGCTAACATATAACTGCTGTATAATGCTGCTTTATTTCACATATATGTAGGGTTGATGTATGAAGTAATGCAGATGTAGAGTCATCAATGTGAGTTTATGTGCACACAACACTTTCTTTATTTTTAAATTCTCTATATTAGCTTCGCGTGCCCGTGGCTGGCTGGCTGGCTGGTGGGCAGAATCTTGTGATCAATTTTTAACACACTTCCTAAAGCCCGATGTTATTCAAACTTTGCACACGAGGAGTCCTTCGGGCCTCGGGGTCGGGCGGCTCTCATACAAACTTTTTACAAAATTTACCCGATTTTCTTCAAATTTTATACGCATGTGTATCTTTGGCGTGATCGGACCCCGGTGTCGAAAGGTCCCATGAAAATTTTAAAAAATGTATCCGATTTTCTTTAAATTTTATACACACATCCTATGGACAAAGATTTTTGTAAAAATTTGGAAGTGGCCGCAGGTACGAGGGGCTTCCATATAAATTTTTAAAAATTTGCCCGAGTTTCTTTAAATTTTATACACATGTGTATCTCCGATGGAAACACTTTGTGTAAAAATGTTGGAGTGATCAGGATAAAGGGACTCCCAAATTTTTTTTTAAATATTACCCGATTTTATTCTAACTTTGCACATTGTGTATCAATTAGAGAATTTACACGAACAATTTTAACTTTCAAATTCTCTATATCAACTTCATTTGCCCGTGGCACGGATGTCGGTCGGTCGGTCGGCTGTCGTGGAATCTTGCGATAAATTTTTAACCCTTCCCAAAGCCCGATGTTTTTGACATTTTGAACACATGTGTAATTCCGGAGACAACACTTTCTATTGAAATTTGAGGCCCCTCGGGCCACGGGGTCGGGGGGCTCCCATACAAATATTTTACAAAATTTACTCGATTTTCTTCAAATTTCATACGAATGTGTATCTCCGATGGACAACAATTTTCGTAAAAATTTTGGAAACCCTAGGCCCCGAGTTTCGGGGGGCCCCATAAAATTTTTTTTAAAAAAATTAGCCCGATTTTTTTTTAAATTTTATATACGTGTGTATCTCCGATGGACAAATTTTTTTATAAAGTTTTTGGAGTGAACAGGCCCTGAGGCCCGATGGGTGCCCATATAAAAAAAAGCTCGATTTTCTTCAAATTTTAAACGCAACACTGATGGACAAAACTTTTTTTAAATTTATTGGAGTGATCGGACCCTGAGACCCGTGTGGTGTCCATGTAAATTTTTTAAAAATTAGCCCGATTTTCTTCAAATTTTAACACATACCCATATCCATCTCCATCTCCTAGAGAATTTAAAAAGCGAAAAACAAATCTGTCTGTCAGTCTGTCTGTCTGTGTTCACTCTACTTATGGGGATATTTATATTTAAGCTTCTTATTTAAGCTTTTTATATAAATTGTGAGGGGCCGGTTGATTTTGACCGAATTAAAAAAAAAAATATAAAAAAATTTTTATATAAATTTACTGAAGATTTCGTCACCTTCCGTAAAAGAAAGTGGTGTTGTGCCCACACCTTTTTTTTTAATAATGACCAATTGTTAAAAAAAAAGATTGTATGGATTTGGGTTTTGACAAAAATAAAATTTTTGGTCTTTGTTGGTAGAAATCTTTAGACAAAAGTTAACAAACGTTTAGATTTTTTATAAGTCATAATTCTTGAATATTTTTCCATTTTCTGTAAGCGAATAAAAAACAACCCATAAAAATTTTTCGATTAAATTTGCTAATCGGGAATACACAGTGTGCAAAGCTTGAATAAAATAGGGTTAGTTTTTTAATGAAATATATGCGGAGTGATATGATTATTTTATAGTTATGTGTGCTAATGTCTGACCCATCAGCCTTTATTCATACTGTTTTTATACAAAATTTATGTTAACCTAGCATAAAAACTGTTTCACACGGATAACCAATGAATTAATAAAATATTTGCTTAAGCGACAAAAGCGAAATATAAAATTTATAAATAGAAAGTTGTTCCCACGCAAAAATGTATTCCGCAGACATAGCTTCAGCAAAAACACGCAGACATAACTTCAGCAGAAACACTAATCAAAATAGGTGTTTTCTTACGAGCAAAATTTCGGTTTCGACCAAATACATTTTTCTTCCAATTTTTTTTATTATTCGACCCGCGATCCACTTGACACCTCTTGAAAAATTCCTCGCTAAAACGAATTGATTCAATTGAAACTTGCTTTCATCATCATCACTGCATCTATGTTGCTCGTTTGGTAGCAGAATCTAGAGTAGGTTTCGAGGTTGTCTACCGTGAAGTAGTTTCGCTGGTGACTTTTGTGATATTGGATCAGGTTTTTCTCCTCCGAAATTATTTTAGAAAATTACGTTTTAAAAGTTCTAACAAAACGTTAAGCTTGCCCGTTTGACGCTGGATGAAACGGTGCAGTTGTTAGATGAATAATTGAATTTATCTTACACAATTCTTCGAATTCACTGGATACGAGTTGAGGTCCATTATCGGATACAATTGCTTCAGGCAACCCTTCTGTTGAAAAGATTTTTTGTAAAGTCAGAATGGTTGCTGTTGACGTTATATTACACATTTCCACCGCATATGGATACTTTGAAAATGAACCCACGCAAATTAACCACATTTTGTTTGTCCAGCTAAATCTATATGTATTCTTTCCCAAGGATTTGTAGCGACCGGCCAACAGGAAAAATTCCCCTTTGGATTACTGGAGGCAACTTGACATGTTTCACATCTTTTAACTAATTGTTCAATGTTTTTGTCGATGTTTGAGAACCAGCAGTATCGTCGAGCAAGTTGTTTCATTCTTGCAACTCCCCAATGTCCTTCGTGCAACATTTGTAGTATGGTTTGTTGGAGTGCTTGTGGTATGACAACTCTGGTGTAATCTGTTTGAAGTAAAACGATTTTGTTCTGTAATGAAAATGCAAATTTACGATCAAAATATGGTTTAAAATCAATTTTGTCTTTCTCTGGATAATATTCGGTCTTCTGAAGTGTATTTTTCGATCAATTTTGCGTTTATTGGGAAATCTGTAATGATTTCATGATTGATCTGATGAACATTGTGTAGTTTTGACTCGTAGTCATCAAAGTTGGTATCAGGACCCATAGGTAATCGTGAAAGTGCATCAGCGTTAGCATGCTGTGTGGTATTTTTGTATTTGATGGTATACGTATATCCTTGAAGTAGGATAGCCCATCTCTGAAGGCGATGTAAGGTCATGACAGGTAACTTCTTGTGCGGATTTAAAAGTGAAGTTAATGGTTGATGATCGGTGAAAAGTTTAAACTTTCGTCCCGACAAGTACTGATGAAATTTAGTCACTCCGTAGACAATTGATAAAGCCTTTTTTTCAATTTGGCTATATGCACGTTGATTTGCATCGAGAGTTTTAGATGCAAATGCAATTGGTTTTTCTGAGCCATCTGGATACCGATGAGATATTACTGCACCGATTCCAATTGCTGAAGCATCTGTAGCTAGAATTACCGGATATTCCTCATTATAATGTACTAGGCGCGTAGCATAGATAATCGAATTTTTCAATGCCTGAAACGATTCTTCCTGACGATCACTCTACCCAAATGGCATGTTCTTGTGTCGAAGTTCGTTCAACGGTGCTGCCACTGATGAAAAGTTTTTAATAAATTTACTTAATAATTTATCTTACCGATGAATGCTTCCACCACCTTCACGTTAGTTGCCCGCGGCATCAGTTTGAGTGCGTCTAGTCGCTTTTCGGAAGGTAAAATGTCACATGTCCTACATATTCAATATGTTCAGCCGCTAGCTGACATTTATTTCGTTTACATCTTAAATCGATTAAAAATTTCGGTTAGATTTGCGATTTCGTTTGTTTCTTCAGAAACAATTACATCGTCGAGATAAGGAGCGCATTTCGGTACACCCGCAACGACTTCCTCCATGAAACGTTGAAAAATTCCGGGTGCGCTGGCCACTCCGAAAGGAAATCTTTGATATTCAAATAATCCGAATGGCGTATTGATTACCATTAATTTTTTCGACTCGTCTGCTAATTCGATTTGCAGATACGTGCCGGTTAAATCAATTTTCGTGAAAAATTTACCTCCTTGTAATTTGTGGAAGAGTTCCTCGATCGATCTCAATTTATGGGTTTACAGTAACTTTGAAGTCACCACAAATTCGAATTCTCCCGTTCGGTTTCGAGACGTTTACAATGGGTGCAGCCCAGCCCATAATAAATAGCTAGAGAAAAGTTCCACCATATGATGTTAAAGATTTGTTTGTAGGATGGCATCGTGGCGACCCTAACATCCTATATCCATCCAGTCCAATCAAGGAACACAAAGCACCGGTGTCGACTTGAATAGTCATTGTGACGCCGTTATCAAGGAGATCCACGACGATTTTACTGGTGATTGATGAGTTGACGTTGACTTCAACTGAATTTATATGATGGTTATTCCATCTGAACTGAATTAATTCTCTCTTTTTCTTCAATCGATTCTCCGTTATTATTATTACGGCTACGACTTCTACCACGTTGGTGATAACCATAACTGTTAAAAACTTTTGTATTACCACTATTAAAATTTGTTCCAGAGGATGAACGGGATAAACGAAATATGATCTTGCTTACCACAATTTTTACATACAGACTTAAGATGCTTACAGTCACGACGCAAATGATAAATATTGCATTCAGAGCATGATTGATTACCCGTATATCGCCGCTGCGATGACAATGCAGGATTGTTGTGGTTTATATGACGTGATCGTCTGTGATTAGAATGGTAACGATGATGATTTTTCCCATTTTTAGTCGATTTTACTTGATTAACATCAGCCGTTGCGAACGTTGTTGGTTTTTCTTTGACTTCTCTACATCATTGCTGAGTAGACTCGTAGATGGTTGAAATTTCAAGAACTTCATCTAATGTCGGATTTGTTTTTTGAAGGGCACTAATACGAACTTGGTCGTGGGGTGTATGCTATCATGTCGCGAATTTCAAAATCAGCTAAAGAAGTGTTGCATTCAGCATTCTGGCAAACAAATAAACAATTCGAACAGCGCCCTTTAAATCGGCTACCCAATCAGAATATGTTTGGTTAGTTTTCATTAATGTTTTATTAAACTGACATCGAGCCGCAAGCACATGTTTTTTTGCCACAAAATGTTCACTTAGTTTTTTAGTTAATTCTTTAAACGTTTTACTCACCAGATTATCCGAATACAATTTTTGTAATAATTCAATTGTTTCGTTGCCTCCCCACGATAAGAAACATGATCGTTTTGACTATCCACCTTTACATTGTTACCTTCAAAATGCAATTCTAATTGTAGCACATAGTTCGACCATGCGACTTTTTCCTTTTCGAACGGATGAAATACTGGAACCGCTTGTGTAACATTAATACTATCCACTGATGGTGTAACTGTTTTAAAAAAATTTTGTTGATCCGCTATGACTTTCTTCATGAAAGCTTTATTTTGTTCTTGCAGCGTCTTTAATACAGCTTTTAATTCCTCCTTAATCATTTCTCCTATAAATGCATGAGCATGAGAATACTTTTATATAATAAAAGTAGAATAAATTAACGTTATTGTTGGAGATTAGATTTATTTATCGGTCACCGATCGGAGCTCTTTATCAAGCAAAACACATTTTATTGTGCGCTGTCATTTTGTGCGCTACATCTGTTTCACACTTCACTTTAACTTTTTCTGCTGCCGATCCAACATCGCTGTGACCTGCGCCTACGAATAATCGTTTGATATCTTTTTTTATAATTATTATTATTCATATTTTCTAATAAATATTTCTCAGGTTATGGGCCCAGTTACCCAAAAATTTATTTCTTTCTTCATACTGGTGCAACTTGTGAAATTATATTGAGGTTAACTTACACATGGTTGATTGCAAATCGGAAGTCGCTGCTGATAAAAATTTCCCAAAGATGTCCACTAACTCTTCATTTAGTACCTCGCGTATGGAATTGTTATCAAAAGACAATTACGATACATGGAGTATGCAAGTGGAAGCTCTTCTAACAAAGAACGATATGTGAGAATACGTCAATGTAACAATTGTTTGCACAGATGATTCGGCGCGAGCAGAATGGGTAAAGCAAGGCTAAGGCGGATTTGATCTTATCCATCCAATCAACGGAGTTGAAGCAAATTCGTGGGTGTCAAACAGCGAGAGACGTTTGGCTTAAGTTGGAGTCGATATATGCATCAAAGGGACCAGCGAGAAAAGCAACGCTATTAACGCAATTGATGCTTCAAAAATTGGATGATGCTGGCGACGTCAAAGAACATATGATAAAGTTCTTCGATGCTGTTGACAAACTGGAAAGTATGAAGGTTCAAATCAATGGTGACTTAATGTCTATAATGCTTTTATACAGTCTTCCATCTTCTTATGAGAATTTTAGGTGTGCGATAGAGTCTAGAGACGAGTTGCCGACCGCAGAAGCCCTTAAAGTAAAAATAATCGAAGAGAGTGAAGCACGAAATCAATACATGCGGAAGTGTTGTAACAGCGATGTCTGCCAGAACTTCTAGCAGTGCTAATCAAAAGCGATCAATAGGAGAAAAAGAAAAATATCCTGTAAGTGTCAAAAAACTGCGGTGTTTATAATGCAGTGCTTTAGGACACAAGGCAAATGTATATCCAATTAGAAAATTTGACGATGATCGAATACAGTCGAAACACTCGGCAAATAATGTCGACGATTCGTATGCGGTCACTCACACATTGTCTCGGAAGTAGGTAATGCTTCTTTTGAAAAGACAAGGCTCTCAAATAGGGAATGGATTTTGGACAGTGGCTGTACATCGCATTTGTGTGCTGATGAGGATCTTTTTGATTACATCGGTGAGTCATATAAAACTAAGTTGAATCTTGCAAGTAAGGCTTCAGCTGAAGTGAAAGGAAAAGGCATTGTTCATATGTCAGTATCAACTGACAGTGGTCATCGAATAATCCAGCTTAAGGATACATTACATGTACCAGATTTGCGAACCAACCTGATTTCAGTATCAAAAGTTACAAACAAAGGACATGAAGGGATTTTTCACAAGACGGGTGCATACATTCGTGATGAACATGGCAATATTTCAGTTATTGCAGACCGCAGAGGTGATCTAGATGATACCACAAGGTGGTGCGAAGTATATTTCTTGCGTGAGAAGAGCGGTGTATTCGAAGCTTTCAACCTTTATCAAAAGCTAGTGGAAAGGCAAACTGGACATAAAATAAAATGTTTTCAGTCCAATAATGGTCGTGAGTATTGCAGTCGAGAGTTAAATGAATATTTAGTGAATCAAGGTATTCAGAGGAGATTGACAGTTCCTTATACTCCACAGCAAAACGGAGTTGCAAAGCGAATGAATAGGACGCTAATGGATATGACAAGATGTTTGTTATGACAATCTGGGTTGAGTGCATCATTTTGGTCTGAAGCTGTTGCGACAGCGTGCCACATTCGCAACAGATGTCCAACGAGTAGTTTAAAGGGAGAAATCCCTTATCAGAGATGGACTAAAAGGAGGTTATATCTCAATTATCTCCAGACGTTTGGCTCAAAAGTGCACATTCTAATTAAGGAACCTGGCAAAAATAAACTGGAGCAGAGATCAGTTGACGGCGTGTTCGTGGGATATCCTCGAGAAAGAAAAGGATATCGGGTTTGGCTACCAAATAAACGTCAAATCATAGATTCTCGTGATGTCAAATTTCTTGAAACAAATCAAAGGGTGTGTTAGATGAGCTATTATTGTCATCATATGATCCACAGACTAACCCAAAAATAGTAGAATTTTCACAATTAAGGACAGATAGTGATAATAAAGGTCAAGAGGAAACGCCGCATTTCAACAAAAGCTTTAAAAACAGCTCCTGGAAGACCTCAAAAATTAATTACTATGGATAAAAGAAAACCTAGGAGGTTATTTCGGTCTTAACGTTCCACAACATTGAGCCAACGAACATCTGTGTCTTGCCCAAGTGAAAGTGAGTCTGATTTTGAAGATGATGTGTTTGCTGGTATGGCCGAAGTTGCAATTGAAGATGCCCTGAAAAGTGATGTATGTTCCGAGTGGAAGGACGCAATGAAGCAAGAGGTAGTAAGTCAAGTAAAGAATAATACTTGGAAAATCGTTCCTAAGAATGGCCATGGAACTATCGTTGGTTGCCGTTGGGTTCTTACGAATAAGTATGATCCAAAAGGTATGGTAGAGAGACGTAAAGCCCGATTAGTAGCAAAAGGGTATAGTCAGAAATATGGCGTGAATTACAATCAGAGTTTTGCTCCTGTTGCAAGACTCGAGACATTGCGTTTCTTATTGGCTCTGGCTGTTCAATTTGAACTGAAAGTGTGGCAATTCGATATTGTCACAGCTTATTTAAATGCATCATTGGACGAAGAAGTTTTTATGAGGGTACCCGAAATGTTAACTGAGATTTTAGAAAGGATAGTTTCCAGAGAGGAAAAAGAATCATCAATCGGCACTAGAGCAAAATGTATGTTGAAGAACATACGAGAAGGGGGCAAGGTTTGCAAACTGCAAAAAGCTGGTCGACAGTGGTACAAAACACTTAGTGAAAAACTTTTGAGTATTGGGCTAAAACAAACAAAGAATGAACCGTGCTTGTTTTACAATGACGATAGTAAAAATAAGCTATTTGTGCTCGTATATGTTGATGACATGTTAGTTGCATCAAGAGACATAAATCAGATCATGGATTTACGTAAAAATTTGTTGAGAGATTTCGAAATAAAGGATCTTGGTATTTCTAGACACTGTCTCGGTCTAGAGATAGATCAAGATGAGAAAATAATTAAGCTCTCTCAGACAGGTTACATTTTGGGATTGCGAATCAATGCGGAATGGATAAGTGTAATCCGGTTATGACATCCTCCGAAATTAATGTGCGCTTTGATAATGAAAGTTGCCAATCTGGGGAGAACTTTCCATATCGCGAATTAATTGGTTCTTTAATGTACTTATCGGTAGCTACACGTCCTGATATTGCAAATACGGTGTCAAGATTGGCTCAATTTACTAGTAAGCCAGATAAATGTCATTGGCAGGCTGCGAAGCGTCTTCTTCGATATCTAGCTGGTAGTACGAACATTGGATTGATTTACACTAAAACTGATGAGCCGTTAATTGGGTACACAGATGCTGACTGGGGAAGTTGTACCGTCGATCATCGTTCGTACACAGGTTACGTGTTTTTATTAAGTGGAGCGGCTATTACTTGGAAGTCACAGAAGTAGAGGACTGTTGCTCTTTCTTTAACGGAAGCTGAGTATGTAAGCCTAGCCGAAGCTGCAAAGGAGGCAATTCACTTATATAGTTTTCTATGTGAATTGAAGTTAAAGGAATGGGCTGTCTTTACTATTTTCGTGAATAACCGAGGGGCCTTATGTTTGGCGAGTGATCCTGTTTTTCATGCTCGAACCAAACACATCGACATCAAACATCATTTTGTACGTGAATCGGTATCTGCTGGATTATTTGCGTTGGAACATATTCCGATTGAACATATGACTGCGGATGTGTTGACGAAGCCATTAACAGGAGCAAACCACAGGAGATGTGTTGGAGAACTAGGTCTTGGCAATTCTTCAAAAACGTGTGTTTTGAGAGGGCGTGTTGGAGATTAGATCTATTTATCGGTCACCGATCGGAGCTCTTTATCAAGCAAAACACATTTTATTGTGCGCTGTCATTTTGTGCGCTGCATCTGTTTCACACTTCACTTACTTTCTGCTGCCGATCCAACATCGCTGTGACCTGCGCCTACGTATAATCGTTTAATATCTTTTTTTATAATTATTATTATTCATATTTTCTAATAAATATTTCTCAGTTATAATTAAACAGAAGCAATTCACTAATACTAATATGTAATTTAATAATGAATAATATAAATGTATAATGATTATTGATCTATTAAATATTGTGAGGTGGATTTGTAGAAAGTTGAATATGCTTCAATACTGCCATTTGTCAAAAAAAATTATCCGAGAGAAGTATTTGAAAGAAAATGTTTGTTTCGACTTTGACGAAGTTCATATTGGTAATGGAATAATAATTTAAAAATATTTACATTTTTTGACCTTAAAAATTTAATTTTCTATCAAAAACGACCAACAGTGATCTTGTAGCTAGAAGCGTTCAAGAGTTACAGGATTTGAAGTGATGTAAGGTGAAAAGTACGTCTCTTCGTTCTAAAACGCTAGGTACACGCATGGGTTGAAAATAGACCCCCCTGCCATATGATTTTTTTTCGAAATTAACTAAGGAATCACCCCTTTAAGTATTTGCCACATTAACGGATACACACTGTATAGATATCTAATATAGTACACATAGTAAATCAGCATTATTTTGTTAAAATTGTTTAATATGATATTATCAGACAGTGAAACAGGTAAAATATACTTATTTTATTTATGGAATTAGTTGGCTTTCAATGCGCATTATTATTTTATATAAATATTCCCTGTAATGCGAAAAAGCGTTAATCCCAAAAAAGACATATGATAGTGATTTCATGAGATAAAGAAGCAACCTCTATCGAGTCATTAGAAGAAGAAAAACATAACATAATAACATTAAATAATATAAAGAGATTTTTCACGCTGGAAATTTGAAGTTTATGACTATTTTAATAGAACATCGAATACTTAACAAGACCCCCTCAAGACCACATAAAGACCCACTTAAAACAACTTCAACAATCTCAACCCAAGATCAACCCAAGACCAACTCAAAGACTCTCCTCGAGACCTCCTTAAAACCTCCTCAAGACACAACTAAAGACCCTATTAAAAATCCCCCAAAGGAGCTCGCAAACCCACCTCAAGACCACCTCAAAGCCCCTAAGGACCCTCTAAGGACCTCTTCAAGACTTTTTTAGAACCTCCTTAAAAGCCCCACTGAATATTTCCTTCAATATCCTAATCAAGACCCCCTTACGGCCATCTCAAGATCTCCTTAAATCCCCCTCAAGATCTAACTTAAGACCCTGTTAAAACACCACATCCTTTCGAGAACACCTCATACCTCCTCAACATCCCCCTCAGGACACCTTAAGAACACTCCTCAAGACCCGCCCCCGCAAAGTCTTCCATAAAAAAGGCGTACGAGAGTTTTAACTCACAGCATTATAATGAAAAAACCGACAGAAAGACAGACACAGGCAAGTTAGTATAAAGGCATATAAAATGGAACAGAAACGAAAAAGAGCATGCAGACCCTGTCTTGAAGGGTAGTAGAAAAAATCTTATACGCGGAACTCATTAACGTTATACCACCATAATTGCTTCATGTTTTGATATCTCCTTTCTTATGTATGGGGCAAAGAATGCCTCTTTGCCAGTTTTCTGGCATCGCTTTTGACGTGACAACGTCTCACTCCAAGGTTTAAGAGGGTACATGTTCAAAAACTCAAATGTTAAATGTCACTATTTAACAGATGTTAAGTTACGTTTTTAACAGATGTTAAGTTACGTTTTTAACAGATTTTAAGTAACGTTTTTTTAACAGATGTTAAGTTACGTTTTTAACAGATTTTAAGTAACGTTTTTTAATATCCAATGGGATTTGGTCATGAGAAACTAGAGTTTTTGAACAAAGCAATTTATCAAGCGATTCGCATGAAATTCGGAATGTAGGACTAATATGTGACTATAGGACTTGTTCCTATGGAAATTCTGGGATCTGGCCAATAGGGTCTGGGATTTTTGGAACCAAGCCATTTCTCTAGGGATACGTATGAAACTCGGAATGTAGGACTAATATGTGACTATAAGACTTGTTCCTATGGAAATTCTAGGATCTGGCCAATAGGGTCTGGAATTTTTGGAACCAAGCCATTTCTTTAGGGATTCGTATGAAACTCGGAATGTAGGACTAAGATGTGACTATAAGATTTCTTCCTATGGAAATTCTGGAATATGATCATTATTGTCTGGAATTCCTGGAATAAAGCAATTTCTCAAGCGATTCGCATGAAATTCGAAATGTAGGACTAAGATGTGACTATAAGATTTCTTCCTATGGAAATTCTGGAATATGATCATTATTGTCTGGAATTTCTGGAATAAAGCAATTTCTCAAGCGATTCGCATGAAATTCGGAATGTAGGACTAAGATGCGACTATAAAGGCTAAACTATAATGCAATTTCGCCCCCTTACGTTAAAGTCAAAATCCGACGAAATGCTTTCCAAAGATTCTAAAGTTTCTCATCCGACCAAAATGTAGTTTTGTCACCTCGACGAAATAACATATGACAACTGTCAAGTTTTCTTAAGAAAATGCGCTCGCCAGCGCACATCTAATCGATTGGCAAAGTAACGAAAGTATTGCGAACGCTATTATGGGCGCAGCATACATTTTCATTGTATTCGCTCATTTAATCGTCGGGTTTTGACACTAGCGTAAAGAGATGAAATTACATTATAGTTCCGGCTTAAGACTTCTTGCTATGGAAATTCTTGAATATGATTATTATGGTCTGGAATTTCTGGAACAAAGCAATTTCTCAAGCGATTGAAATGAAATTCGGAATGCAGGACTAATATGCGGCTATAAGACTTCTTCCTATGGGAATTCTGGAGTATGATCATTATGGTCTGGAATTTCGGGAACTAAGCAATTTCTCAAGCAACTCGTGCCTTTTAATTTAATCGTAATATTGGCCATAACGTCAAAGAATTTCACTCCAACCGCACGTAAAGATTACACGCACATATTTTTTTAACAGCTCTTATGCTGCATGTTGGTCAAAAATTCACTTTTAAGCCAATGCATTAAAGAAAAATCGACTGCGCAGTTTACGCAGCTACTTAAAATGGGATGCAAATAGCAAAATGTAAATGTCAAATTGTCGCCCTACAAGCAGACTGTTAGTCGGTTCAAAAATAGCCGCAATTTCGTGCACACCGACTGCCTGCCATTTTTTTGTGCAGCACAAGCTGCGAAGCTACTTAATTCTTTACAACAGCCGTAGTGATAGTATAGTCACTGTTCATTTTCTATCAGTGCTCTGCTCTGCTCTTTCTATCATTATTGCATAAATAATACAGTGCTCTGTGAAAGAGAAAAAAAAATACAAATTTTGTTGCTGCTATTTCCTTTTCTTTTAGCTTAACTTATCCTTAGTATACAGTAAGTTCGTTTGCTGGTTTGATTTTTTTAATATCAAGAAGGCGTACCGTACTCGAAAATTTGAGAATCGCCTAGAGAAGACTATATTTAGAAATCTTCATTTCAGTGTCGTTTGGCATTTTGTGCACATAAGTTTGAATGGTTTTTGCATTTTTTAATTATTATAAAAAGTATTACAGTAATTTATTTTTGTTATTTACATTAAACAATATTTCCTTGTATAGCAGATATCAGCTTTAATATATTTAAGTAATAATCTTCTACAAAAAATCATTTTAAACACAGATTTTTTTTATATAAAAATGAAGCTAAATTTAACATTATAAAAATGCCAGTCTCTCAGTCAAAGAAGAGATGTTCGATCGTAAGTTGGATGTCTGCCACTGAACAATGAATCTACCATCGACCATTGAGTCAACCATAAAATATCATACATGGCATTAAGCATCGGTTCAAAATAACTATTCGATCATTTACAGAAATAAGAGAACAATGCAAAAGAAATTGAATGAGAAATAATTGGCCTGCGTGTTTCAAAGTGACATTCTTACCATACCATTACATTTTCTCTTCTAATTTAATTTAAAACTACTCAAATTTTTTTATGAGTTGAAACCAAAATCTCAATTACTGTGTTTGGCAGTAATATGCAATATGCAGCAACTTCAAAGTTAGTGGTTATGAACATTAAAATTCGCTTATAAATAATTTATATATAATGTGATGTGATGATGATGTATGTGATGAGCTACGGTGCTAGTAGTATAGAGTATAGAAGTATAGATATATAGAATATATATATATATATATATATATATATATATATATATATATATATATATATATAGAAGTTTAGTATAGAATTTTCTTTTAATATATCCGTCCGTGTTTATGTCCCACAGACAACAAGATCTTAGTTTTCTTTTCTTTCGTCCCGGACAGACGTTGTCACGCTCAAAACCCACGGCCGTGTCTTCGACACAGCCTACCCTGCTCTTTTTTTTCTCCCATACTTGCACTATGATTTCATGAATTGCTTGGTGTATTGTGGGGCCTCCTATTTTAATCTGTTTCGATGGTATCACATCTGATCCCGGGGCCTTATTATTGTTTAGCCGATTTATCGCTCTGCTAACTCGTCTATGCTTACTGGCGGCAGCATAATATGGTCTTCAGTCATTAATGGAGCCTCTAATTCCTATAATATCTGGCCGTTTAGCATCTCATGAAAGTGCTCTTCCCATCACTCTAAGATGCCTTTGAAATCGATGATAAGATTACCATCTTTGTCTTTGCAGTATGTGCAGAACGGTGTATATTGCGACATACCACTGACTCTTTGGTAGAACTTCCGCGCGGTGCGGTCCTTGTTATCTGTACTGTTCTAGTTCACGGACGAGATTCTTCGCTTAGGCTGCTTTCTTTCGTCGGAGTTTGTTAGTCAAAAAGAATCCAATTCTCGCTTGATTGGTTCGCGTGAATTAATGAATTCGGCAATTCTGTCGAAAATTCAAGTCAATATTGATTGGGGTAGATCTAATAGGGTGGAATTTAACCCAAATAAATTCCAGGCTTGTCTTTTTTCTGAAGGTAATTCCACATTACGTACCACCAGTAATTAATGATCCCACTATTGCGAGATCAGTTTCACTTAAGATGTTAGGTTTCAAAGTTTCAAGTGAACTTTCCTGGAAGGAACATATTTATGGAATTTCGAAAAGAGCGAACCAATGCTTCGGCTTCATAAGACGTTGTAACTTCTACTTCACACCATCTGAAGTATTAAGAGCATATAAATCTTATGTTAGACCAATTTTAGAATTTAATTCATATGTGTGGGGTCGGGCCCTAGATCGCATTTGATTCATCTTGATGGAATTGAGAATAGAGTTATCCGTTTGATAAACGATGTAACCATTACTTTATCCCTTGATTCTTTGGAGCATAGACGAAATGTAGGAGCTTTAACTGTTTTCTACCAATTTTACAACGGTAGATGTTCTTCAGAAACCCGTTCTCTAATCCCAGGTCCATTTGTCAGCAACGATAACACTAGTCTAATCAACATAGATATGCCTTAAAACCGTTTTCATGTAGAACCCATCACTTCAAATCCTCCTTTTATCCGAGAGTGACTTCGATGTGGAATCAGTTAGTCGACTCCGGGTTTCTTGAATCTTTTAATCTACAGGCCTTCAAAATAGCCGTCAACAACTTTCTGGGACGACCGTAGTGGTCATTAGCGGATTTTTTTTTTATTTAAAAAAAAAAGAAAAAAAACAACCCATAAAAATTAAAATGTTTCATCTAAATTCTCTAATCCCAGAAATTGATATGGGAGCCCCTCGATCCTAGGCCATTTTTTTTTATTGTAGGAGAAAATCATCGAAACAAACATTTGACATCAGATGTTAAAATTGAAAAAGCTCAGATAATTTTATTTTGAGCACTTAGAGCACGCTCATACTCTGAGCAAATAAGAAACACGAACATTTATCTTGAGAACTCTTTGACTGCTCTGAACTAATTTATGAAAACGCCAAATGACAGAATATTGTGAAAACTTGTTGTTCTATCTGTAAGTTGATATCGACAACAAAAAAAACGACATCAATAAAAATACAATTCAGTATATAATAAAAATGTAAGTTGAAGTAAGCATAAAACATGTATGTCTCGTTTCATTTGCTGGGTTCATTTTTGCGTGCGCTAAGATTTCTCTCTCTCTCTCTCCACCACCACCAAAACCATGCAGCGCAGCCGACTGCGCAGCACACACCGCACACAGTCCATAAAGGGCGACGAATATCTGATGCCAGTATAGATATTTAAAAAATGTATAAGGGCCTTGCGGCCGAACCCGGGACCCGATCACTACCAAATATCGAAAAAGTATTGTTTATTGGGTATACACATGTGTTTAAAATTTGAAGAAAATCGGGTAAATTTTTTAAAATTTTTGTTTGGGAGCCCCCCGACTCCGCAGCCCGAGGGGCCTCAAAATAGAAAGTGTTGTCTCCGGAAATACACATGTGTGCAAAATTTCAATAAAATCGGGCCATGGGAAGTGGGTTAAAAATTGATCGCAAGAATCCACGACAGACGACCGACGACCGACGACCGACGACCCACGGGCAAGTGAAGTTAATATAAGAATTTAAAAAAAGACGCAAGTCATTCAGGAAAATATCTTCTGTGCTCTTTATATTCATCTTTGCGTGCCCGCGTTCTTTGAGATTGTTGCATTGCTTGGTTCGTAACATTCTTTCGTTTAGTCGCTAGCTTACATTCGTTGACGAACGAGTCGTTCCAATCTCTACGACTACTGCCTAATCAGTGGAGTCAGCAGTGCTTATGACAGTATTCTTAAGGAGTGTTCATTTCTCTTCTCCTTCTCAGTCCCAATCTCAGCCGACGTCTCAGCCGCAGTACTTACTCTCCCTGCATTTAGGGCGAATCCTATGCTTGACCGTAGTTGTTTCTGATCTCTCCTTTGAAGAGGGCAACCGTGTTGACTCGAATCTGATTCGCAGATGCAGTCTTTCGTGATGATGCAATCCGCACTCGGCATACCTACAAGATAGTGGTTTGAGTCGATATTGGCACCTCGGTAAGTTCGGACCGTCATCAGGTTCGGGTTGTGGCGGCGGTCTATCAACACGTGGTTTATCTGGTCGCGAGTAACTCCATCAAGAGATACCCAGGTGGGTTTGTGGATATTTTTTCGCGCAAACCCTGTACTCGCAACGACCAAATTATTGCTTGCTGTCATCTCTATGACTCGTTGTCCATTGTCATTGGTGTTCTCGTGAAAGCTATTGGTGCCAATTTACTGCCTGAATGGGGACTCCGTACGTATTTCGACATTCATATCCCCCACAATGATTTTTATATCATACTGAGGGCAGACATGAAGTATGTGCGTGAAAGTTTATGAGGCTTATGTTTTTAAATCTGCCCCGCACGCGAATGGTGCATAGCCGTTTATTTATTGCTTTAAAGTCGCTAAAGGTGGGTTTCATTCTTTCGATAATTAGAAACCACACCCCGATCACATGATGTCTTGCATGATAGCTGTAATATATGTCTTCTGTTTTTTGTAAGACGCAAATTCCTCATCCACCGCATCTCCTGGATTGCTTTTATGTCAGCATTATATTTGGATAGGGTATCGGGTAGCTGCTGTGCAGCTCGAGCTCTATACAGTAAGCGTACCTTCCATGAGAAAATTCCTAAATCGTTTAGCCGTTATCGTTGCCGTGGTCGTCGTCGTTCATTAGTGTACCCGAGGCTAATTTGGGGTTCGTAATAAAGTTTTTTTATGTGCGAGGTTATAGGCCTCGCGCCAACCTTACTTTGAAGGGACTAGCCCGATCATTCAGCTTTTCCTGTATTGAAGGAGAATTTCCGGCGGCTACCACGTGGACGTTTGATCCCACTTCCACCAGGCAGAGATAGTTACGGCCACTTCCAATTCTGATGCATTTTGTCTTATTCCCCCTATTCTGCTGATGGGTGACCGCCATCTTATCCTTCATTATATCTATTTAAAAACAAAGTTAATTATGCAACTTTCTAAATAAACGGCTCATATAGACGGTTTAATAAAAATTTAAATTGTTCGTGTAAATTCTCTAATCGGAGATACACATATGTGTAAAGTTTGAATAAAATCGAGTTAACCATGAAAAAAATTTATGTGGGAACCCCCCGACCCTGAGGCCCGAGGTGCCCCAAATTTTAATAGAAAGTATTGGGAAATACACATGTGTGCCAAATTTGAATAAAATCGGACTTTAGGAAGAGTGTTAAAAATTTATCACAAGATTCTGCCCACCAGCCAGCCAGCCAGCCAGCCACGGGCACGCGAATTTAATATAGATTTTTCATGTAAATTCTCCAAAAAGTTCATTCTATCGGAGATACACATATGTTTAAAATTTAAAGTTAATCGGGCTAATTTAAAAAAAAAATTATGGCCCCGCCCTCCGCCCTCAGGGCCCATTCCCTCCAAAAAATTTACAAAAACTTTTGTCCCTCGGGATAAACATATATGTTTATCCGGAGGGACAAAAGTTTTTGTAAAATTTTTACACACGCATATAAAATTTTAAGAAAATCGGGTTAATTTTTTAAAAAAATTTGTTAGGGCCCCATGACTCTGGGGCCCGGGGTCTCCAAAATGTTTACAAAAAATGTTGTCTATCGGAGATAAACGCGTATATAAAATTTGAAGAAAATCGCGTTAATTTTTTTAAAAAAGTTTTGGGGCCCCACGACCCCGATGCCCGGGGCCTCCAAAATTTCTACAAAAAGTGTTCTCCATGGAGATACACACGTATATAAAATTTAAAGAAAATCGGGTTAATTTTTTAAAAAAAATTGTATGGGGCCTAACGACCCCGGGGCCTGGGGTCTCCAAAATTTTTTAAAAATCCATCGGATATACACATGTTTATAAAATTGGAAGAAAATCGGATAAATTTTGTAAAATATTTGTATGGGAGCCCCCCGACCCCAGGGTTCGAGGGGCCCCAAATTTTAATAGAAACTATTTTAAAATAAAGTATTGTGAAAGTGGGTTAAAAATTGATCAAAAAATCTGACCAGCCAGCCAGCCAGCCACGGGCACGCGAAGTTAATATAGAGAATTTAAAAACGTTTTAAAAATAGGAACCGCATTGAAATAGATTGTATATTTTTGCAAACATATGGAGGGGACCTACAATTTAATACCGGAGCCGAACGGCGAATTGAGAAGCTTTCCGTGACATGCTCTCAGACGTTTGTCAGACTTTCGCGAGAGGTGAGGTGACACCGTAAAAAATATTTTTTGGTGTTACTGGGATTTAAACCACGAACATCCTGCTCAGTAGCCATGCTCTTATCCACTGAGCGATGGCGCCCACAATCAATAATAATAAACAAGTATTAATAAACAGATTGTTTTCAGAAATGTTTTATAATATTAGAAACCAGTAAACTAGTAAAGTTAATTTGAAACGTAGAAGATATTCAACATGAAAAAAAAATTATTAAACTTAATTTTTGAAGTTAAACTTCTTTCGAGGGTAACTGAATTGATTTGTGATGATAAATATGATATAAGATTTGTTGCTTTTATGCACTATGATCGGCAAATAAGTATGTAGTTTCTTTAATAAATTTAACAGTTGGTACCAATGATAACACGAGTATCAAATCAATCGAGGAAAATCGAGGAAAAAAATATTAATAGGAACTTTTACATTCTCATCGATAAAAAATATTTGTATCCTGTTGGTGTATATGATATACTTGTACTTGTTGCTTGTATGCACTAACTTATTAGGAAATAAGTATGTAGTTTGTTTAATGAATTTAACATTAAGCAACCAACGATATTTTTAACTATGAGTGCAAATGATAACGGTTGGACCTCGCTACTGCAAGTTTTTTATTAATTGAAAATTGGGGGTTATTAGAGTCTATTTAGGGTTCTTTTAAAGGACTTTTGGAGGTCTTAATGCTTGCACGTATAAAGTTATTGGCACAAAACACTACAAGAATATTCTATCAAATAAACGTTACACATATATTTAGTCATTTAGTCTTTGTTTTATTAATTTCATCGTAGTATTCGCCACAACGTCAATGAAGTTTCACTTCAACTGAGCGTGAATGTTACACGCACTCATTTTTTTATGTACTTGCTGGTTAACTTTGGGTTAACCAATTTTTGACAATAATAATACATAATAATATTTCAAGCGAGAATTGAGAAAATTGAGAAGTTTTCCGTAATAAATACTACTCTCGGACATTTTTCAGACTTTCGCTAGAGGTGAGAACGTGGCAAGATGTTTGGTGTTTCTGGGACTCAAAACCCAAACCTTATACTCGGAAGTCCAACGGACTTACCACCAAAGCCACGGCACCCATAACCAATTTTGAAAACAAGCTTTCATTTAATGGAAGTAATGGAATAGATGACTAAAACTAAAATGGAAAAATTAAGTACCACATTTTTTATGTGTTGGTTTTCGACGAGATCTATGTCGTACTCGTAATTTTCATGCAACCAAAGCATTCGTAAATATCGTCATTGAGTTTGATCTCGCTTATTCTTCTGATAAGGCCAAGTTTGTCAGAAGCATTTGCGCGCCAAAAATTGGTTTGATCTGCAATTCGACTACTTTAAATAAAATTTCTAGAGATCTAGATTTGATAAGTGAAAATCTGGGTCGTATTTCACAGTTTGTTTTATCAATTATGGTTTTTGGAAGCATTTTTTGCTTTTCAGCCAATTTTAACCAATAGAAGGAGTAAAGGTTAACTTCAAAGGCATAGAAGGAGCAAACGTGCTTGAGATGAAAACGGACATTAACACCTGCCACATTGTACCGATATATTTAAATTGTAATCATTGGGCGCGAGACTACAACAAAATAAACGAACTACTGAATAGACAGCATGTTCTGTAATAGACAATAATAGCATAACACAATCAAGCTTCTTATCAAAGTTATTAAGACAGTTTCGAAATTTGTATCAAGCAAACCTCAA
The DNA here is from genome assembly GCA_947095585.1 of Nephrocerus scutellatus. Classification (NCBI taxonomy): domain Eukaryota; kingdom Metazoa; phylum Arthropoda; class Insecta; order Diptera; family Pipunculidae; genus Nephrocerus; species Nephrocerus scutellatus. Next base: position 51,018,738 of record OX352764.1, read on the forward strand.
CAAAGAGCTTGTAGCTTTGAATTATGCAAATGCGACGCCAAATATAGAAAGCTTAACAGAAATAATAAAAAGAGCGACACTTCAAAGCACTCCAGTAAAATATGTCAACAGTACCAACAAGCAAAAGTCGTTTGATAATAATTGGAGGCGAGCAAGAGATAGATCATATGAGTTTCCCAGGCTGGTAAGAACGAATAACACCAATACGTTTAAAACTACGCGGAAGCAAAAGGCACTTTAAAAACATTTGCCTTATTAAAAAGCTAACGTTTTACAAGCAAAATATTGCTTTTTAAATTCTCTATTTAACTTCGCGTGCCCGTGGCTGGCTGGCTGGTGGGAAGAATCTTGTGATAAATTTTTAACACACTTCCTAAGGCCCGATTTTATTGAAATTTTGCACACATGTATATTTCCGGTGATAATACTTTTTATTAAAATTTGAGTGTGTTCTGTGGGCAGCGCTGCTTGCTTTACGATTGGGATTGTTTTGTTGTTGGGTTGCAGAACTTCGTATGTGTTTTTATATTTCAGCATTTATAGTGGAATTCAGTATTCTTTTGGTTATTAGAGAATTTACATGAACAATTTTTATTTTTATGGTTTGTTTTTTTTAAGCATAATAACATAATAACTTGCTCAGCAGAATTCTGGAAAGCTGCTCGACTTATTAATGGTAGAAGGAGCACTATCGCCTAAGGCTTGCAAGTGGAACAACTAAAAATCCACTTCTTAAATCTGCTCAACGCATCACAAATCTCCCAGCCTTTACAATATGCAGTGCACTGGATTGTCGACAAATTCCTTGATGGACCGATAATTCTAGATAAGTAAAAAATGTGATCGAGAACGCTAATATAAGAAAAGCCTCAGGACATGACCGTTTTTCTTTTAAGTTTTATATGAATTGTACACGTGAATTCATATCAGCGCTTGTATCGGAGAGCAACCGATGTTTTTAAAACTTGTATTTAACTTGACTTGACCCCTTTTTGTACGTTTTTCGACTTTTTGGTGTGACTCCACCTTCCACCAGACAAGACTTGCCCCCTTATTGCCTGTTTTTTCGACTTTTTGAGGTCCTTTTTAACCACCTTCCACACGACCTAGAGAGCCGAAATTTTGTGAGTGTCTAAGTACAATATAGCATTTTTTATATTCTGCGTGTGACACCACCTTCCACAAGACAAGGTCCTTTTTAGTTACCTTCCACACGACCTAGAGAGCTTAAATTTTGTGTTTATGTTCAAAATAGTATTTTTTAGATTCCGCTTATAACATGTGTCGCGTTTCGCATGTGGCACGTGTGATGGTTGGAATTGCCGCAATTTTCTCTTTTTGACGTGACAACGTCTCACTACAAGGTATAAGGGGGTGCATGTTCAAAAAGTAAAATGTTAATGCTCACACTGTTGTGAGACACTGTTGTGAGACACTGTTAAGTGATTAACAGCGTCACACTTTTAAGTGAGCCACTTTTTAATGTCAGTACTTTGGGAACTAAGCCATTTCCCAAGCGATTCGCATGAAATTCGGAATGTAGGACTAAGATGTGACTATAAGACTTCTTCCTATGGAAATTCTGGAATATAATCATTAATGTCTGGAATTTCTGGAACAAAGCAATTTCTCAAGCGATTCTCATGAAATTCGGAATGTAGGACTAAGATGTGACTATAAGATTTCTTCCTATGGAAATTCTGGAATATGATCATTATTGTCTGGAATTTCTGGAGCAAAGAAATTTTTCAAGCGATTCGCATGAAATTCGGAATGTAGGACTAAGATGTGACTATTAGATTTCTTTCTATGGAAATTCTGGAATATTATCATTATTGTCTGGAATTTCTGGAGCAAAGCAAATTCGGAATGTAGGACCAAGATGCGACTATAACATTTCTTCCTATGGAAATTCTGCATTACTGTGTTTGGGCAGTGATATGTAATATTTAATATGTACCCACCTCACAATAAATTGTTATGAACATTTAAATCCGCTTATAAATAATTTATATATAATGTGATGTGATGATAATGTATGTGATGAGCTACGGTTCAAGTCGTAGGACTTGTATTTAGTATATAATTTTTTTTTAATATATCCGTCCGTGTTTATATCCCACAGACAACAAGATCTTTGTTTTCTCTTCTTTCTTCCCGGACAGACGTTGTCACGCTCAAAAGCCACGGCCGTGTCTTCGACACAGCTTGCTCTTTTTAAATTCTCTATATTAACTTCACTTGCCCGTGGCTGGCTGGCTGGCTGGCCAAATCTTGTGATCAATTTTTAACCCACTTCCTACAGCCCGATTTTATTGAAATTTTGCACACATGTGTATCTCCCAAGACAACACTTTCTATTAAAATTTGAGGCCCCTCGGGCCGCGGGATCGGGGGGCTCTCATACAAATATTTTACAAAATTTACCCGATTTTCTTTAAATTTTGTACACATGTGTGTCTTCGATGGAAAACACTTTTTGTAAAAATTTGGAGCGATCGGCCCCTTGAGGACCCCAATATACAATTTTTAAATATCGCTATATCGCATCAGATCACGGCAAAGTCTGTGCTTTGTGAGCAGCGCTGTTCGCTGCCGCTGCGTCATTTGTGAATGATTTTGCCACAAAACGAGCACGCAGTGTGTGTGTGTGTGTGTGTATCCCCGATTAGAGAATTTACAAGAAAAATTTTAATTTTTATGGGTTGGTTTTTTTAGAGTTGTTTTTAACCGCCTTTCGCATGACCCAGAGGGCTGAAATTATGTGAGCAGCGGAAAGTCAGGAGCCAATTTGGATATTCCACGTGTGGCGCGTATGTGGCGCGTGTGATGCGTCATCGAAGGAGATTTTTTTACATTTTCACGTTTGTACGTCCGTCAGTTTGCCGTGTCGTATATCTCGGCTTCTACTAATGAAAATTTGATGGGACTTGCTTTAAAACAATTGGTTAGCGCGCTCCGCTCGATGGCGTAATTTTTTCATTCGTAGGGGTTACTACTCCTGAGGAAACTGAGAAAAATACTAAATCTACGCATCGCTATCGATTTTTTTAAGTCTAAAGGTTTGCAAAGTTAAATGTGATTTTTTCAGTCTATTTCGAGAAATCGCTTACAACAGAAAGACCTATCGCTTATGAATGAAAGACATTTAACATTGCATACTATTAGGCTTTTAAGATAGTTGAGTCTTTAGACTAAATTACAATGAAATACTATTGTGCGGGTGTGTGTAGTCACTAGCATAGCGGAATACTTTAGCTCGTGTGCCTATAGTAGTGGAAAGTTTTTGGTAGGAACGATTTTCAGTACTGCTCCCAAGTTAAAGTATACGTTTTGGTAAAATTGTTCAAAAGTCAAATCTGACAATAGATTTGGACTTAATTTTTAAGGGAAGACGGTAAAACAAGTCTGACGATTTTCATTGATAATCATTTTGGTCATTGTTTGTTAACTCGTATATCTCGGCTTTTACCAGCCAAAATTTATTGGGACAATTTTAAACAAATTTTAAACAATTATGACGAGTGTCGCTGGTGCGCGTGCAGCACGTTTAAAAAAAATTTAAAAAAAATAAAAAAATTAATTTTCTTAAGAAAAATAGAAAATAAAAAAAAAATATTCCCAAAAAAATTTGTTACGAATTTTGTGAATTTATTGGTTAGTTTTGGGCTTTTAAATAATTCAGTCTTTAGACTGAGTTACAACTATCTATAAGGCGAACTGATAAGCTCGCTTTACTATCTTATTTAGCTAACTGCCAATCTATGATAGACTTGAAACATTTTTTTGTAGCATTTACAATGAAACGAAGTCAATTACTACTACTACTACTAAGGCTTTGAACAAATGGAGCGCATTTCCCTAGAATTAATTGTTCTCGGAGTATCTCAGCAGCAAGTTGCGCTTCTACCCGAAGTCTGAATATCAATTCGTCGACAGTTTCTCCGTCGTTTTGCGCAATTCGAATTTTAATTTCACATTATCAATAGTATTCCAGCTCTTTTAACCAAACTTTTCACAATTAAACTTTTCACAGTTAAATTTATTTTAATTGGTATATTTTGAAATTTGCAAACTTCTTCTATTACTGATGCTGCGTTTAAGGTTAAAGTAAGTGAGACAGCAGATCAACATGAGATGAGGTGACAACTGGGAAGTAGGATACCTCTGGTGATAGCTCGCTCTCTGACATGTTAAGCAGGTCTTCTTCGCGTTCTATGAGATTTTTGCATTGCTTGGCTCGCAACGTTCTTACATACACATAATTCCAATCTCTACGACTACTGCCTAAGATGGAGTTAGCGTTACTAATGACAGTATACTTAAGGCATGTCCATTAAGGCGAGTGCTATCGCTTGACTGTAATTATTTCTGATCTCTTCGTTGCAAAGGCAGCTGTGTTGAATCGAATCTGATTCGGATGCAGCCTTTCGCGATGGTGCAATCTGTGCTCGTAGCACCATACCAACAAGATAGTGGTCCGATTTGACATTAGCATCTCGGTATGCTCGTAACATCAACAGGTTTGAGTTGTAGCGGAGGTTTATCAACGCGTGGTCTATCTGGTGCAAGTGGCAAGTGGAGATATCTAATTGGCTTTGTGAATAATTTTACTGCGTGGAGTTTCCGTTCGACTGATTTAAAGAATTCTTTTTTTTCAACATCTGAGAAATCTTCTGTAGGTGCGTAAACGTGGTGGGTTTCATACTTTTCGCCAGATTATCTCCAACGTACTACAACGAAGAGTACACAATTTTATATCTTTTCAAACCGAGCCCTAGCCAGAAACAAATCACATATTTTCCCAATTTGTCTGAGAAGGGCGGCTTCCGAAGCAGCTTTAACGCGGTGAAGGTTAATTTGAACTACTCTGAGCATCCCGAAGTGGGTAATCCAACTTACATATTTTTAACGTAGTCAAAATTAGTGATGAGCAAAATTGGTCTTGGTCTTGCAGACTCAGTGTTGGTCTTGGTCTTGGTCTTGCAACTGAATGAAAAATGCAAGACCAAGACAAGACCAAAAATATGTCTGCATGACTGCAAGACTGCAAGACCCTTGCATTTAAAGTTATGTATTGATATCTGTTGATATTTATTTTTAAAACCTAAATATGTCGTTTGTTTATTTGTATACGAGTAGGTACATATAAGTTAATTTTACACCAAAGAATTTGTTTAAAAAAAATAACTTTATTGGATTTTATTTGACAAAGATAATGCAGTAAGAACTTAATATTATAATAGTCAACTTGAACTTTGAATTGAATTAAACAAGATGAACTTGACACTGGAACCTAACTAGGCAACTGAACAATTATATAACTTATGAGCTAGTATTTATAGTGGGAGAAACTGTGTGGACAGATGGGCTGCGGATGAAGGCCATACGCTTGGTCAGCTAATGTTTATGTGTGAAGCGAAGTCCAGACGCTTGGTCAGCAAATGTTTATGTCTGCCGCGGATGTTTACGTCTGCTGCGGATTCAGTTCGGATAACTTATGACTGGATACAAAGTAGCTTGATACAAAGTGATGATTGGGTTTCGTTTGTTAACTGATACAAAGTAGCTTGATGCAAAGTGATGATTGGGTTTCGTTTGTTAACTCTTCCCCTCTTAAAAATTTGCATCCACGCAAATTAACAGAACGAGATATTAAATATGCTTGTTTGGTGTGGGAATACTTCCGGGGGCTGATCTATTGCATTTGAAGTTGACTGCAACTGTATTTGTATCGGTTGCGGGGTGGTGATGTTGGTGTCCGATCCTTTCTTAATTTTTAGCTTTAAAAAGACTACTACCGCCAGGACCAGAAAAACTACTGCAAAGAGAGAAATGTTAAGGATTTTCAGCGTTTCTTTTTCACCTTCGATTAACTGGATCTGTTTCGTATTATTAAGGTGTAGTTCCTTCATCAGTTCTAAAGATAGGACTTCTTCAAGTTCGGATGTTTCTGATAGCAAATTTAGAAGTGGAGGTGCTGCTTTGATGTTGGCTATTTCTTCTGATATAAATTTTTGATTTATGGTAATGGTGGTGTTCTTGAATTTAACTATGAATGTTCCCTGAAGTTCCTTGGTTGTTTCATTTGCTTCCAGTATACCTTTAAAGTCGTTTAGTAATATGATCCCTGATGCGATTTCTTCGACTTGCGCGACGTGGTGGTTATTCGTTTTACTGCATGTAGCGTTTAAACTCTTAAGTAATCTTGAAATACAATTATCATTACTTATATCTAATATATTGGTTCTTTTACAAAGGGATAGTTCTTTTATAGTTTTGCATTTTTTCAATATACGTCTTTTCTAATAATATTTTCGAATTCTATTTTATTGATGACATTATTTTTCTTTATTGATTTAATAGTAAATTTTTCATAAATTATATTTTCAGTTTTAGGAATGCTTACAATGTATATTAATTTATTTGCGTTTAATGCTATTTTGACATCGGCGAATTTTAGAGCCTCTTCTATATTTTCAAAAGGAATATGTGTTTCGTTAATTTTATTCAAACTTGGAAAGTATATGTGAGCTTACAATATTTGATTTACATTTACATTTGTTAATTCTTCTTTTATTATTTTAGTTTTGTATTGTAGACTTAATGCTAATTCTAATTCAAATGATTTATCTTTTTTTATAACTTTTAATATTTCATTTGTTATGTTTGTTATTTGATTAATTCTATCGCTATAAGCTTTATTTATATGAACTTGATCGTTATTATTTTTAATTATATCATTAATATTGTTTTCCATTAAAATATAATTGGAATGATCCGGGTTTCCGGCTATCCACTTCCAAGCGGATCCGATAAAATCTAGCGATCGTTTCGTTTTGTGAATTTTCATATTATCGATTAAATTCTTGACTTGGATAAGTTCATGTTTAAGGAGAGGAAATAAGGAGAGGTGTGTGAAATCATGTTTATAAAATGTGGATATTATTTCGGATACGAATGTTTCGTATTGGACTATTTCTAGGATGTGGATTATTTTTAAGTCTCCGTTTTGAATCCTGGCTTTACCATAGCTTAAAGCAATTATCTGTGAGTTTGTGTAATCAAAAATCTGGATTTCTGCAAAGGCTACAACGGCGCAGAGTAATATGTGGGGAAACGAAAGAAACATTTTTAAATTTCGAATATTACTTTTGTGGATTGTCCTTCCGGACGTTGTTATGACCACAGAGGGTTTATTTTCATGTACGATTTCCTTCTTGTACCTAACTGTTAACTTGGAACCTTGACGTTTGTTGTGTTTAACATAAATCGTTTGACCTACCTCGTAATTTTTTTCAGGTTTCCTTTTTTGGTTGTGGTATGTTAAATCCTTTTCTTGTTTGTCTCGTAGTCGTTGAACTGTCTCATGTCTACACTTTCCAAATTGATCAGGATCGGTTGATACGTTTCTGCCATAGAAAATTTCGATAGGTTTCCTATTGATAGTGGAGTGAATACTTGAATTATACTCGTACACTGATCGTTCAAGTAGTTCCTCAAAGGAGCGATGTATACCATCTGTTTTTAGACATCTCATGATTTCGGAGAGGATTGAATGAAATCTTTCAACCTGGCCATTAACTTCACTCTTATAGGAAGATGTTTGAAAAACTTTAATGTTTAATTGATCTTGCATCATGAAAGTGATGGAGGCAGAGTTGAGAGGCCGTCAAGGAGGTCAAGGGCCGTAAGAACGAGATTTCGTTCAGTGGAATAGATGTCGATATGTAGAGTATGGCCGGGATACTGTGGAATTGGTGTTGATTTTATAACGGGATTATTGGGATGCCTTTCATACTTGTTTTCCTTGCAGGTGGTGCATTGGTTAACTATTTTTCTAATGTTGGCACTCATCTTGGGGAAATAGTATCTTTCCAGAATTTGAATTCTATTCTCGTTTGAATTACGATGAGCTCTTTTATGGGTTTCTAAAATAATGTTCCCTTGTTCAGACTGTTCCGTTATATCTTCGACTTCGACTCTGGTGAATCTAATTCTGTAATTGCTGAAGTAAAGTGGATATATTTCTTGGATTAAGCCCATGACTTCCTCCGAAGTCATTATTCCGTTAAAGACTGTTGGGTTAAGAAATCTCTTGAAAATTCCAATTAAATTTTCCTTAGTGTAAGATGGTTCAATTAGAATATGTCTCCTAAACCTGGGGAAAGGTGTTTTGAACTCATGTCGGGATGTATTACCTATCTTTAAGATGAGCTGGTTTCTAAATACATTTATTGGTGTCTCTACCGAAGGAATAAGATTATGTGATGAGCTTTCATCACTGTGCTGTGTAGCTGTTAGAGAATTTATAGCGGAGTCGCGTGGGGGTCTAGACAAAGCGTCCGCCACGACGTTAGTTTTTCCGGGTTTATAGATGATTTCATGATTGTATTCTTCCAAGATGGCTTTCCATCTTTTCATTTTAGCGTTATTATTTTTATTGCTGAGAGCATAAGTTAAAGGCTGGTGATCTGTGAGAATTTTTACTTTGCGTGATCCGTAAAGGAAGTTCCGAAGAGAATGCAATGCCCAAATAATAGCAAGCATTTCTTTCTCGTTAGTAGCATATGATTCCTCTGTTTTATTCAATGTTCGAGAAATAAATGTAATAGGTTTTCCATTTTGTTCCAAAACTGCTCCAATGGCGTAATTGGAGGCGTCTGTAGTAAGATAGAACTCTTTCGTAAAATCTGGGTAGGCTAATAAAAGATCGCTTGAAACAAGTGAATTTTTAACCTTGTTAAATGCTTCGAGAGCCTCGTCATTGAGTTGAATACTTGTTTTGCTAGATGCATTTTTTGAGATACGACCTCCTTCCCCTCTTAAAAGAGAAGTTAGGGGCTTTGCCAAACTGGTATAACCTTTAATAAAACGACGATAATAACCTGAGAGTCCAAAGAAGGATCGAAGATCTTTAAGGGACTTTGGACATGGAAAATTTGCGATTGCATCCACTTTCGCCGGATTGGTTTTAATACCATTTGAAGAAATAATGAATCCTAAGAATTCAACTTCATTTTTTAGGAATGAACACTTATCTAGTTGAACTTTCAAATTTGCTTTTTCTAATGTCTCGAAAACCTTTTTGAGATTTTTAAAGTGTGTGTCTTCGTCTTTACTGAAAATAACGATGTCGTCTATATAGACGTAACATATTTTTCCAATGAGTTCGCATAATATATCATCAGTGCCCTTTGAAATATTGAAGGAGCATTCTTTAAGCCGAATGGCAGCCTGGTAAACTCATATTTCCCGTTGTTTACAGAAAATGCCGTGAGATAACACCTCGTTTATCTCAGAAATAGGATATTTGTCCGAAATCGTTACAGCATTCAGTTTGCGGTAATCTATAACCATTCTATATTTTTTCTCATTTGATGAGTCGGCTTTTTTAGGCACTATCCATACAGGCGAATTGTATGGGGACCGTGAAGGTCTAATGACGCCATCATTAAGTAGTTGCCTGACCTGCTGTTCCACCTCATCCTTGAGGGCCATAGGATAGGGGTAAAATTTTGAATAGATTGGGATATCTGAGGTTGTACGAATATCACCTTTTACAACAGCGGTAAAGGTTAATTTTTCGTCAGGTTCGGTAAATAGGTTTGGCACATTTCTTATAACATCGTTAATTCTGTTCCTTTGAAGTGTATTTAAGTGATCTAGTTTTGTATCTATTTTGTTTACTGCCGTATATGCATGTTGTTTAATTCTTATCTTTACCTTGTCTTTAATGACCATATAACTGTCCCGCGTAAAAATTATTGCTGAGAGCTCTTTTAAGCTATCATTTCCTAAAATGGCATGGAACGATTTGAGAGAGGGTAGGATAAAAAATTTAATATCAGTATCTTTTAGGCCAAATAGGTTAACCATTGTAAAGTGACTAACCTTAACATTTCCATCTATAGAGTTTGCATAAAAGGGTTGTGCATTTGGTAAAGGATTTGAAACAAGGTCTGCTTTAATGTAATTTTTATTAGATCCGGTATCTATCAGAATTTTTAATAATTGTCCGTTCTTCATTCTGCACTCAAAGTAGGGCAGCGAAGAACAATCTAGTCTAAAAAATGTATGTCTGTAAAGTCCAAAATGTCTTTTTCTTCATTCCGGAACTCTTCATATCCTTCAACGTACTCTGCGAACGGTTGTTCGTTTTGGTCTATTTCTGAGTCAGGTTGCTGTTCGTTACTTACAACGTCTTGTTCTTGTGGTTCAATGTGGAAATTTCGTTGGTACTTCGTAGGTCTGGGTTGTTGTGGCTCGACTGGAGGTATTTTACCAAACATTGGATTTGGAGCTGTTCTGTTCATGTAGTTTACTCCCTTTGACCGCATGCTTTGGTCTACGTCCATCGGTTCTGGTCTGGGTTGCGGCTTCGGCGCATTAGGACGTGCCGGTATTGGAGTATTATTTTGACCTTGATATCGTGAGTAATTCTGGTTAAACTGTTGTTGTCTATAAGCGTTTTGATTTGCAGGGAAATTAGAATTAAAATTGTGTGGCCTGTGAGGGTTTTGATTGGTATATTGATTGAAATTGAATGGTGGTACGTTAGCGGAGGATAAAAATCTTGTCTATTTCTCTGAGTATTACCACAGTTCATGTTTCTTCGAAGAGGCGTTTGTGGTTGATTAAATACTGCACGTGTTGGGCCGTTATGCGTGATTGCATATTGGGTACGGAAATTCTGGTTCTCCAGTTTAAAACATAGGTGTAACGCTTGTGGAAGATCTGTAGGTTCTCTCATTCCAAGTAATCTCGGTAGATAACCTTTCAAGCCTCGTATAAAGGTATCGAGAGCCTTGTCGCAATATGTTTGTGTTAGTAATGATAAGGACTCGCTGCTAACATCCATGGACCCTAACTTATTTAGTATGAGGGATAGATGAGCATAGACTTGGTGATAACATTCTTGCACGGTGTGATTCCCTTGAACTAATGAAGACATTTAATATTCTAATGTGGACAAATCGCGCTTGTCCGCATAATGCATTGTAAGGCATCGTGAGATGCACTTCCAATCTAATGGGGTATTATATGATTCTAATACCACATCGGCTTGACCAACTATTTTATTTCTTATAACACTCAAAATACCATAATACTTCGGTGTACCTCTAATTGTTTCGTATAATTGCAAAATATGATCAACACTTATTTTTCAGAAATTAAATTCATCTGGTTGGCCTGTAAAGTCTTTAAGGCTTCGTACTACGTCAGGTATCTTATCAAGTTCGTTTAGGTTCGCACGGAATTCGGGGTTAATAATTTGGTCTGTACCACTAAAGACATCGGAATTTGGGCTAATTATTGACTGAACCCATTGTCGACCTTCACTTTGAAGGACACGACTTACTATGCCGGTTACCAGATTATTTAATGCTTCGCTTGTAATTACCTCGCGAGCATTAGGATTGGGAGGATTTGGTGGATTTTGGGGATGAGAGGTGGGTTTAACATGATTTTAAAAATAAATTTAGGGTGTACTTTTTTTTATGAAAATTAGGTTTAGGAGATGATTAAAAATTCACTTGTTTTAAAAATTAATATTGGTTTAATAACTCTCTTAATGGATTTAAATTTTTTTTTGATTAATTTAGATATGGATAAGTTAAGTAATGCTCACTCACTTATTTAATAGATATTAAAAATAATTATTGGTTTGATACCTCTCTTAATGGATTTAAAATTTTTTTTTGATAAATTGAGATATGGATATAATAGATATTAATAGATATTTCTTTAGAATTAATAAATTTAGAACGCGATTGCTTTTTTAAATTTGCAAAAAAAATTGTTATTAAATGAAAATTATGTTATCGTTTATAAATATATATGAAATTGAAATTTTAAATTCTTTTTATTTATTCTTACTCTAAGCACTTGTTTCTTACACTAGTGCGGTTCGTTGCATCCTGGAGCGGCTGTCAAAATTGGATTGACTCCTTTTCCTCTGGTTCTTTTATTATGAATCAGCTACTGGGGGGCCTCTTTTCTCCTAGGTCGGGTTTTTTCAATTATTGTGTTTAAATTCGCTGTTTAAACACACTATATTTTTGTGGAGATTTAATTCGCTGTTTAAAACACTCTTTTTATTTTTCACCCGTGAACACAAATTTAATATTGACTTTTACACGAGTCCCTGCTCGGGCGCCAGTTAATTTTAAACCAAAGAATTTGTTTAAAAAAAATAACTTTATTGGATTTTATTTGACAAAGATTATGCAGTAAGAACTTAATATTATAATAGTCAACTTGAACTTTGAATTGAATTAAACAAGATGAACTTGATACTGGAACCTAACTAGGCAACTGAACAATGATATAACTTATGACCTAGTATTTATAGTGGGAGAAACTGTGTGGACAGATGGGCTGCGGATGAAGGCCAGACGCTGTCAGCAAATGTTCACATGTGATGTGGATGAAGGCCATACGCTTGGTCAGCTAATGTTTATGTGTGATGCGAAGTCCAGACGCTTGGTCAGCAAATGTTTATGTCTGCCGCGGATGTTTACGTCTGCTGCGGATTCAGTTCGGATAACTTATGACTGGATACAAAGTAGCTTGATACAAAGTGATGATTGGGTTTCGTTTGTTAACTGATACAAAGTAGCTTGATGCAAAGTGATGATTGGGTTTCGTTTGTTAACTTATATAATACTACCAAACTTAAAAACCCAGACAGAAGATCTTCAGCGAGTCTGTTGTGTCTGTCTGTAGTATTTACAGGCATATGTATGGATGTTCATATACACATAGATTTAGATTGCTTTTTCCTCATAATTTTATATTTTTGGGTTTTTCTTGTTATAGGTTTTTTCATGATAGACAAGTCATATAAAAAACAGACGTCAACAAAGACGTGTATGTCATGGCATCAGTTGCAAATAGAAATGTTGAAATTGACTGAGATCTTTTGACAGAATAAGTCTAGACTTTCTTGAACAAATTTTTTTCGAATTAACCGCTAAGCTTAAATGTTGATAGTTTTGTGTGTATATGTATATAGGGTGTCCTCTTATTCGTGCACATTAATTTGGGAAATAATTCTTGGGTATATTCTAAGAAAAAAATCGTTCTACAGTAAGGGTCTATCTCCAATGTTGACATCATTTATGGGGGATTTAAGAAAAAGCTTACTTTGGTGCACCCTGACCCATGGTAACGAAAATTGCTCTGTTAATGGAGCCCACCTACATCGGGGCCTGATCACTACCAAATTTTTATAGAAAGTGTTGTACATCGGAGGTACACATGCTTTTAAAATTTGAAAAAATGTAAAATATTGGGATTGTATGGGAGAGTTTAAATTTAAATTTTTAAAAGTGTTGTCATCGGCCAGTCAGTGAGCCAGCCAAAACACACGAACACGCGAAGTTAATATAGAGAATTTACAAAGTACAGTATAATCATCAGATATCAATATCAGCATAATCAACGAGATACGAACCTAACCAGGAAACTAACAAGATAAGGCGATTAAAAAGACGAGACCAGTATCTTTAACCCGTCTTGTTATAATACGTATAAAATTTAAAATATGTAAAATATTAAAAATATTATTTGTAATTTAAAAAAAATAAGTTTTATAAACAAATGTAATTAAAACTTTAAAATAAATTTATTTTTTGTATTGCCTGTTTAATTACCACTTCTTTGGAATTCAGTTTAGGATATGCATTTAATAATTTTAAGTAGTAAGGCGGTAATACGCTAATTAAAAATAAGTGTTCTTAAAGAATTATGTGTATAGACTATAGAGTATAATGGTAATGTTATGCACACATGGTTGTAGTAATTTTTAGCAAAGCCTTGTGAAACATAATCAGAAGTAAATATATGTACATTTATACTTATTTCACATACAAAAATATTTCAATAGACAAAAGTGTATAAATTTAAATTTATTTATTTACGCAAAAAAACTAATAATTTTAAAGTAATTTCCAAGACAGCAAACACTATAAACATACCAACAAAAATTTACGCAGTGGCTGTCAAAATTTAACCAACGAAAAAGAAATCGAGTTTCAATATTTCTTTTGAGTAGGAATTCGCAAATTCCAAATTATAACGGGATGCATAGCATTGTTGTTGAAAATCATCAAAAGAAATACGCCCGTTATTGTTTTACATAGGTACTCCTACAACCTTTAAAGAAATATTTCAAAACTAAATATAAAAAAGCAAACATTTTCTTTACTTTACTTTTATTCCATTCATATGAATATATAGCAAAAAATCTAACAGATGTAGACACTGACTTTGTGATTTTCATTGTGACGGTGTTCGATGGCTTCAAAACCTAAAGCACAAGTACGCGTAGAAATCCTTTGTGACTTCATCCCTGCCGATTCTCTTTATTTCCAAAATTTTACGATAAAACACAGGGGCATACTGCGTGGTCATTGAAGTCTTTTGGTAATCTTTTGTGTTTGACAGACGATACGAATTAAATACAAGGTGTATTCAAAGTGTTATATTTACACAGAAAGAACCTTAGCAAAATATATGTAACTCGAAACATAGCTTCCTTCCGCCACTCAAAAGAAAGTGATAGCAATGGCGTAAAACTCAAAACAGTTTTTATAAATTTTATGAGCATTGGGCTGAATACATAAAATGTTGAAGAATAAATCACCGCAATAATACACAACAATAGGTTGTTTAAAATTTTTCGTGTAATCAATAATTTTACTCATTAATATTTAGGGATGTTTCTCTTTCAGCACTACATCCCCGATGTAATAACTCGATCTAAATGCCTTATCCTTTCTATTGTGTGCCAAGTAATGATTAAGGCAGGTGGTTTTAGAGAAGGAAATTTGCCTTCCAGATGAATTAATATTATGATATTGAATTTTCGAGTTACTATACCTGAACCATTAAATACGATAAAACACAACAGAGTTATTTTGTTGGTCCCATGAGCGTAGTAAAACAATTTGAATGCAAAATGTAGTCAATCGTATGGTTCTATTCTTATTCCAGTATAAAAGGGAACTTTTTATTACATATATATTATATATTATTTATATAAAATATATAATAGATAATATATATGCTTTTGTTTGCTTGTTTTAAGACGCTAACACATGAACATGAAACGAATCTGCTTTCTATTTATATAGTCCATACCACGAAAATCATGTTAATTTCTAAGTAAATGGAAAGCCCCATACTGTTATGAATATTTTGGATTTAAATCGCTAATAAGTATGATTCTAAATCGCAACATAAAAAAACAACACATAAAAATTTAAATTTTTTATGTAAATTGTCTAATACCAAAACTATACTGAATTCCACTATAAATGCTGAAATATAAAAACACATACGAAGCACACTCGGGGGAAAAAATTTGTATGGGAGCCACCCGACCCCGCGGTCTGATCACACTCAAATGAAAGTATTGTCACCGGAAATACACATGTGTGCAAAAACTCAATAAAATCGGGCTTTATGAAATGTGTTAAAAATTGGTCACAAGATTCTGCCCACAAGCCAGCCAGCCACGGGCACGCGAATTTAATATAGAGAATTTAAAAATTTGTTTTGTCTTTCTATTCTTGAAGTTTCCTTCTATTAATCGTTCAATAAACTCCGGTCGTCAGGAAACTTAACTTGCGTATGAGCGAAAATTAACATAAGAAAATTCTTTGTGGTAAGATTAATGTGACTGTGGGCAGCCAAATACTCCGTTGAAAAGCTGTTGAAAACCGGGGCGCTCATATCTTAAGGATTAAGGATCATTATTATTATTATTATTATTAAGGATTGCTCACTGATTATTAACAGATCTGCACTAATGTCCAATTTTAGTTGATCGAGTAACGCATCTGCTTCTATGAAGGTTCCCCTGAATAACTTTTATTTTCGCTAGTTCTTGCTATGGAAAGAGCCGGCTGGAACACTTGGCAAGAACTTGACCCGGGCACGTGTTTAAGTTTCTCGGTGTCAACTGCTTATTCCATACAGAGGAAACATTTTTATTTTGACTGGCAATCCTTCTTCAAATTCTTCTGATCCTTTTCACCGCATTGGACGCTGGTTGGTGGCCGTAGCCAAAGCAGGCAAAGCATCTCGAAACTATGTTTCTCCGAAAAACTCTGCAGTTCACCCATCCTATTTTTATACGGCGTATCTCAAGGAGCTCGGAGGCTTTACGGACTCCGATCTCCACGAAAGCTAACCTTTGTTCCCTGGAGTTTGTCTTGGTAAAAGTAACTTTTACTTCCCCTGTAAAATTCTTTAAGGTTCTTTGTATCGCTTCCTTTATTTCGGTCTCAGTGTTCTGGCAGTCATGGTCCAATTCCATGAGATCGTCAACTGTTCTTGTTCCCTTTTTGTCTATATTTTCGACTTCTTTGAGGTCCTTTTTAACCACCTTCCACACGATTTAGAGAGCTGAAATTTTGGGAGTATCTAAGTCCAAAACAGCATTTTTTATATTCCGCGTGTCGCGTGTCACGTGTGGCGCATGTGATGGGTTGAATTTTTTGTTTTTTCGACTTTTTGGAGGTCCTTACTAAACAAAGAAATTTATATCTAATTTATGAAATATTTGAGAAAATGCAAATTTTGGAAAGTTTAATAAATAAATAAACTTCTTAATTGGCTCCCAGCAGAGAAAATAAAAACAACTTTTTTATTCAAATCGATCTTTCCAGTTTCCTTTTCCTCTAAGCAACCACTAAAGCCATCTATGCATGTGCGTGTAATGAAATAATAAGGGTGATATCTTTTGTTAATGTACCAATAACAACTCGTGGGTTACAAGCACTATTCAGACAGGTCTATAGAGCCCCTGCGACAAATATAAAATATTATATTATGGAAAAGGATGAAATTGATTTGGTTCTATGGCCGAACTGCTTTGTACATTGTATATGTATACACCCTTTGCAAGTGAAATTCCTATGGGAGGGTTTTCGTTTTTATTTTGAGACACTCGTTTCAAGAGCAAGGTACTTAGCACACAAACAAAACAAAATAACCGTATTTCTTGTTGATTTGTTCTTATCAAATATTTGCTTAACGAGTTGATACTACTTGCTCTTCAATATGAAAAAATTAAATAAATATTTGTCCTAGTTTTTAAGCTTTTAAATGTACATAACCTTAAAAAATAACTCAAGCCGCATCCTGACCGATTGATGCGAGAAATATTCTATAAATTAAGGATATTTAAAGAGCAAACAACAGTTTTATGTTAGCAAAGTACATTTTGACAACTGTCTGTTACGCCAATTAGTATTTTTATATAGTACATTTTAAAAATGTGTCTGAATTTATTCCTTTTAAAAACAACCCATAAAAATTAAAATTTTTCATGTAAATTCTCTAATAGGGGATACATATGTGTGCAAAGTTTGAACCGGGTTAATTTGGAAAAAATTAATATTAGAGCCCCCTTCACTTCAAAATGTTTTCAAAAACTATTCTGACCGGGGATACACATGTGTAAAAATAACTTGTTTAAAATTTAAAGTAAATCGGGCTAATTTTAAAAAAATGTATAGTCGCCCTGATTATTAAACGTATAAACGTATAAACGTATAAATGTATAAATGTATAAATGTATAAATGTATAAATGTATAAATGTATAAATGTATAAATGTATAAATGTATAAATGTATAAATGTATAAATGTATAAATGTATAAATGTATAAATGTATAAATGTATAAATGTATAAATGTATAAATGTATAAATGTATAAATGTATAAATGTATAAATGTATAAATGTATAAATGTATAAATGTATAAATGTATAAATGTATAAATGTATAAATGTATAAATGTATAAATGTATAAATGTATAAATGTATAAATGTATAAATGTATAAATGTATAAATGTATAAATGTATAAATGTATAAATGTATAAATGTATAAATGTATAAATGTATAAATGTATAAATGTATAAATGTATAAATGTATAAATGTATAAATGTATAAATGTATAAATGTATAAATGTATAAATGTATAAATGTATAAATGTATAAATGTATAAATGTATAAATGTATAAATGTATAAATGTATAAATGTATAAATGTATAAATGTATAAATGTATAAATGTATAAATGTATAAATGTATAAATGTATAAATGTATAAATGTATAAATGTATAAATGTATAAATGTATAAATGTATAAATGTATAAATGTATAAATGTATAAATGTATAAATGTATAAATGTATAAATGTATAAATGTATAAATGTATAAATGTATAAATGTATAAATGTATAAATGTATAAATGTATAAATGTATAAATGTATAAATGTATAAATGTATAAATGTATAAATGTATAAATGTATAAATGTATAAATGTATAAATGTATAAATGTATAAATGTATAAATGTATAAATGTATAAATGTATAAATGTATAAATGTATAGATGTATAAATGTATAAATGTATAAATGTATAAATGTATAAATGTATAAATGTATAAATGTATAAATGTATAAATGTATAAATGTATAAATGTATAAATGTATAAATGTATAAATGTATAAATGTATAAATGTATAAATGTATAAATGTATAAATGTATAAATGTATAAATGTATAAATGTATAAATGTATAAATGTATAAATGTATAAATGTATAAATGTATAAATGTATAAATGTATAAATGTATAAATGTATAAATGTATAAATGTATAAATGTATAAATGTATAAATGTATAAATGTATAAATGTATAAATGTATAAATGTATAAATGTATAAATGTATAAATGTATAAATGTATAAATGTATAAATGTATAAATGTATAAATGTATAAATGTATAAATGTATAAATGTATAAAGGTATAAAGGTATAAATGTATAAATGTATAAATGTATAAATGTATAAATGTATAAATGTATAAATGTATAAATGTATAAATGTATAAATGTATAAATGTATAAATGTATAAATGTATAAATGTATAAATGTATAAATGTATAAATGTATAAATGTATAAATGTATAAATGTATAAATGTATAAATGTATAAATGTATAAATGTATAAATGTATAAATGTATAAATGTATAAATGTATAAATGTATAAATGTATAAATGTATAAATGTATAAATGTATAAATGTATAAATGTATAAATGTATAAATGTATAAATGTATAAATGTATAAATGTATAAATGTATAAATGTATAAATGTATAAATGTATAAATGTATAAATGTATAAATGTATAAATGTATAAATGTATAAATGTATAAATGTATAAATGTATAAATGTATAAATGTATAAATATACAAAGGTATAAATGTATAAACGTATAAACGTATAAAGGTATAAAGGTATAAACATATAAACGTATAAACGTATAAACGTATAAACGTATAAACGTATAAACGTATAAACGTATAAACGTATAAACGTATAAAGGTATAAACGTGTAAACGTATAAACGTATAAACGTATAAATGTATAAAAGTATAAACGAATAAACGAACAAACGTATAAACGTATAAACGTATAAACGTACAAACGTATAAACGTATAAACGTATAAACGTACAAACGTTTAAACGTTTTTACACGCTCGGTGAAAAAATTTTCATGTCCTCTGAATATAAGCTCGTTATAAGTGAAATCTATTATAAATGGGTTGAATAATTAATTTTTTTATGTTATTGACAAATCGAGAAATCTATTAGTTTATAATGACAATTTAGAATGGTGCTGATTTTTGATCACGGGAAGATAAAGTCATAAAAAACATTTTCTTACCTTTTCTTAGTGTGTATAAATTTAAATGTAAATACTCGTACATGCGCGCAGGTAAATGCAAACACATTATAGGGGTGGGACTCCTGAGGAACGGTTTTGTATAGTATTATCATTGATTCAATATCTTCGAACATACAGCTGAAGTAAACCAAAGTAAGTTGACGTGTAGTTATCTACAGGTTGGTTTATTTTAGAAAGTATACTGCTGATAAGAACCAACACAAAAAAGTCTATTGTGCACGATAAGATACCAACCATAAAAAACAATATTCGTCTCAAACTTGAATTCTTTGAATCTTACTACTGACCTATTCGATAGATAACACCTTACATCTTATTGCTGTAGATCAGGTAGCATTCCGTGTACATATATTCGGTGCTATCGACAGAATATTGGATGATAAATTACAACCACAGTAAATATTTATAATTGGTACAACTACAAGTTGCCTTTTTAAATTCTCTATATTAACTTCGCGTTCCCGTGGCTGGCGGACTAGCTCGCTGTAGCCTGTAAGATCTTGTGATCAATTTTTAACCCACTTCCCAAACCCTGATTTTATTTAAATTTTCCACACATGTACACTATAATGACTGTGTGCGTTATGGGCTATGGGCAGCGTTGCTTGCTTTACGATTGGGTTTTTTTTGTTGTGGGGTTGTAGTGCTTCGTATGTGTTTTTATATTCAGTATACTTTTGGTTGTTAGAGAATTTACATGAAAAATTTTATTTTTATGGGTTGTTTTTTTAAAGCTGCGAAATGCAAAAGTATTGCTAACTTATACGAGTATTCTCGCAAACAGTACAAAATCAAGAGTAGATCTTTGTTAATATATATGTAACAAAAGTTATTTATTCTGTGGGAAATTAAAATAAACAAATTTTTTATTTTCTGCCAAAAGTTTTATTTCTGTATGAACGTATTACTCGATCCTTATGACTGACTACTCGAATGGTTTTCCATTCGCTTATATCTATTCAGTATTATTGCAAGCTCAGTTAGAATACAAAAAAAACAACCCATAAAAATTAAAAATTTTTCATGTAAATTCTCTAATTGGGGATACATATGTGTGCAAAGTTTGCCCCGGGTTAATTTGGAAATTTTTTTTCAAAAACTATACTGACCGGAGATACACATGTGTAAAAATAATTTGTATGGGAAAAAAATTCGGAGAAACACATATGTTTAAAATTTAAAGTAAATCGGGCTAATTTTAAAAAAAAAATTATACTCCCGCCCCCGGGCCTCAGGGCTTATTCGCTCAAAATTTTTATTTTAAATTTGTATGAGGCCCCACCCACGACCCCAGGGCAGGTTAATTTTTTTTTAATTTTATGCTGCCACACGACCTGGGGCCCGAGGCCTCCAAAATATTTACCAAAATTGTTGTCCATCGGAGGTACATCCGTGTGTAAAATTTGAAGAAAGTCGGGCTAATTTTTTTTTTTAAATTTGTATGGGCCCCACGACCCCGGGGCCCGGGGTAACCAAAATGTTTACAAAAAGTGTTGTCCATCGATGATACACATGTGTATACAATTTTACCAAAATCGGGCTAATTTTTACTTAAAATTTGTATTAGGCCGCACGACCACAGGGCCCGGCGTCTGTAAAATTTTTACAATAGGTGTTGTCCATCGGAGGTACACCCGTGTATAAGATTTGAAAAACTTCGGGTTAATTTTTTTAAAAAATTTGTTGGGGCCCCATAACCCTGGGGTCTCCTGGGGCCCGGAGTATCCAAAATTTCTACAAAAAGTGTTATCCATCGGAGGTACACATGTGTATAAAATTTGAAGAAAATCGGATTAATTTTTTTAAAAAAAATTTATGGGGCCCCATGACCCTATGACCCGGGGTGTCCAAAATTTTTACAAAAAGTGTTTTCCATCGGACATATACACACTTGTATAAAATTTGAAGAAAATCGGGTAAATTTTGTAAAATACCCCGAGGTCCAAGGGTCCCCAAACTTTAACAGAAAGTATTGTCACCTGAAATATACATGTGTGCAATTTCAATAAAATCGGGCTTTGGGAAGTGGGTTAAAAATTGATCAGAAAATCTGACCAGCCAGCCAGCCAGTCAGCCACGGGCACGTGAAGTTAATATATAGAATTTAATAAAAAGACAAAAAAAAATGGATTTGGTTCGGATTTTTTGCTGTGCTGCAATTCAGCATATTTTTGTTAGCGCGTGCATTGGTGAACTTTCAGAGTTCGTTAAACTTCATAAATTATTAAATTATGTGGGAACTGAAAATATTGAGAAATCAAATGAATTTGGATATGTAACCTCTTCCCCGTTAGAATTGAAATTCTCCTGAATTTGACTACCTTTTGGTATTCCACTATTTGTGTTTGTGTATAAAAATTATTTCTGTACATTACTGTACTGTACTGTACATTGTTGTTACTAAAAGTTTGGTTCATTATTTCGATACTACAATTATATATTATAAGTAAGTTATTTCCATTCAATTTTATCCTTCTATCGTCTATTTTTTTTATTTCTGATACATTTTTTTGTTTTAACTTACAGTTATTGTTGGTTATACAGTTGCTTATTGGTTTTAATTCCTTTTCGTATTGAATGTTACCGTCGTATTTGTATTTCCTTTAGTTTCTACAAGTCTATTTTTCGTTGCGGTGAGAAGGCTTGTATGTACAAATCCATGTATGGCTAATGCTATGCTATCTAATATTTGGTTAAGTTTTTCTTCACACATTCGAAGGTTTATTGTTTGGTCCAGTTTTAATTGTTGCAAAGTAATGCGTTTTTCGTTCCTTGTCAGTTCTTCGTATATTGTACTAATTTGGTTCCTGTCTGAATTTATACTATTTATGGAGTCATTGAAATGGGTGTTTATTTCGAATTGGTTATTTAGATTGTTAACTGCATTGTAATCGATCCCTTCGCGCGTTTCGGCCTAAGTTTTCTGTCTGATTCAATTGCTGTTAATTTTGCATAAATATTTGTTAACTCTTTCCTTATTGTCGGGTCATGGCCTATTTGTAATTGTTGCATAATTGTATTTATAGAATCTATAGTTTGTCGAATTTCTTCAGTGTTAATTATGTATATTATTGTTTTAATTTAGCTAATAACTTCCGTTTGTCCCATGTTGATTAAAGCATATCCATTGTCTGTTGTAAACTTCTCAATCGTTAGTGTTGCCGTTGACTGCCCTGCTACTAATATTGAAAATATGCCAAATACTGATGTTGTCACCTGCAAACATACGAGGTCTTTTAATATTTATTGGGTGTTCACCATCCATTTGTTTTAACCTATACTTGCGTTAATTTTTGTAATAATTTCTTTTATAATTTTTAACTGGTATAACTTTTCTCTGTTCTTGATAATGTTCCCTATTTTGGTTCAGCATTTGGGTTCGTTTTGCTTTTTATATCTGTATGTTTTTAACTAAACTTGCAAAATCCGCAAACATGTCTTCTTCAAGTGTCATTTTAACAGTGGAATGATATCTATTGCCCTATGTACTGTAAGTGTTCTTCTTCTTACTAGTATCTCTTGTAATGTGTAATGGAAATTTCTATGTAACTATTGCCCGTAGGCGTATTGGGTTTGGAGAGTTTGACTTGTTGTTCTATGAAGAATTCTTTTAGATGTTATGATTTAATTTCATTGTCTGTTATAATTTTTAATGGTTTACCGAATTTGAAAAAGTGTTCCTCTAGTGTTTCTATCTTTTTCGTTCACTTCCTATTTGACAAGAAGTAAGCATATGCTTTATTTGGTAAGTTAATCTATTAGGGCTAAAAAAGGATGGTTCTTAAAGTAATATACGAGTATGTCCATATGATGTATACATGTATATTTTTGGACACAAATTGAAGGGACCTACAATTTAAGGCCGGATCCGAACGGCGAATTAAGAAGCTTTCCACGACAAGTTATTACTCTCTGAACGTTTGTCACCTATTCGCAAGAGGTGGGACACCGTGAAAAATACTTTTGGTGTTACTGGGATTCGAACCGAGAACCTACTGCTCAGTAGCCGTGCGCATCTCCACTGAGCCACGGCGCCCACTAAGTTCATATTTAAGTTTTATTAGTTTTTAAAATGCAGTGTTTTATGATAATTATTTTTAATGCTTTCTGGGTCGGATGTATTAATTTTCTTATCTTTTTTAAGTATTTTACCATTGGATTAGCTATTTTAGCGTTATCCTTCACGAATTTCCTATAATAATCGGTGACACCTAGAAACTGTTAACTGTATCTCGGTTTTTGATAGAGGGTAATCCTCGATGAGTGATGAGCGAAATTGACCAAGACTGAGTGTGCAAGAAAAAGACCAAGACCAAGAATATGTATGCAAGACTGCAAGACGGTATGGTGTTTAAAGTATGTACATACAAAACCTTCTCTATAGAAAGCCCAACTGTTCCGATCGTACACAGATCCATGCTTAGATTTATCCCAAACGTATTTGTATTAGTAATCAACTAAAGAGCAAAGTCCATATATAATTTTTCTGTTTCCCACTACCTCATCTTACGTTTCTCGCTCTTTGCGACTGCTTTTTTTTGTACACTGTATTCACATCCCACAAACACAGACGCGTTTGGGATTGGGTTACAGCATTAGTATGCGTAGAGTTGGGCTTTCTATAGAGAAGGTTTTGTGTACATACATAAATTGCCATTTCCTGATAATTTTATATTTTAGTTTTTTTTTTGTCATAGGTTTT
The DNA here is from genome assembly GCA_947095585.1 of Nephrocerus scutellatus. NCBI lineage: Eukaryota > Metazoa > Arthropoda > Insecta > Diptera > Pipunculidae > Nephrocerus > Nephrocerus scutellatus. The sequence continues at coordinate 51,043,226 of OX352764.1, forward strand.
TTCTTGACAGACAAGTCATATAAATGAGGTTTGACGTGTGGGACATGGCATCAGTTTCAAATAGAAATGATGAAATTGGCGGAGTTCTTTTGAAAGAATAAGTCTAGACTTTCTTGAACAAATTTTTTTCCAATTAACCGCTAAACATAAGTGTTGGTAGTTTTGTATGTATATACTAAGTGATGAGAGTAAAGTAAAAGACAGACTATAGGAGAAGATTTTGTGAACATCATCACAGCTAAATACATGTAAAAAATATAAGCATTTATGTAGAAGTGATGATCTATGTACAGGGTGTCCCATTATTTGTGCACAATAATTTGAGAAATTATTCTTGGGTATATTCTAAGAAAAACATCGTTCTACATTAAGGGGGTATCTCCAATGTTGTCATTACTTATCGTGGATATAAGAAAAAGCTTACTTCGCTGTACCCTGACCCATGTTAACGGAAATTGCTTTGTTAATAGTAATGGTAGAAACTTAGTTTAGGAATTTATTTTTAAAAGAAATACTAGCCTTTGTAACTACGTTTAAATGATGTTGATATCTTGTTTGAGTCTTCAGATATCCAAGCCCATGATAATTTTTGACTTTTGAGGTCAATTTTCTCCAGAAAATGCGTAATAAACATAATGTCTTACTAATTGTTTCTTATGAACGTAACAATAATAATAAAAATAAAACTCAACAACAAGTTTGAGGAAAACCCCATAGATTTTATGATACTTGAAAAAATCCGCAGAAGGTAAACTTTTTAAGAAATAGTTTTTTTGCTTTAAGCTCCAAGTGCTATGAATTATAAATGATTTTGTGTAGTTTTAGATAATTTTTATTTTATGTGTGTACTAAGACAGTACTCAAACAAAGTGTCCTCCTTGGTTTTGTATGCATGCTAGAACTCGTTTTTGGGGAGGTAGTTTGAAGGGGCCGATTAACTTGTTTCCAATTATACCAGAGAATTTATGTGCATCTTTGTAGCAAACTATGGAACGCCTTGACCAATTTTAACCAAACTTACTGGTATACATATTACTTATTACTTAGAATTAATATAGCTGGTGGGTGACGGTTGATTTGAGGAGGTGGGGATGTTGTCAGCATTGGTTTTTTTTTATATTTAAACTTATTGCCAAGGGAATACTCCCTGAATGACTTGCGCCACAGCAATAAGGTGGGCTAAGCCCTTTATTAAAATTAAGAATTAAATCGGAGAAATGTGATTTACAATATATCACATTTCTCACGTTTGTAGCCGGACTCAATTTTATTTTCTCGGAATTCTCCCTGATTCATTGAAAAAAGCAATACCAATATTAGTGTTGATTCTACAATTTTCGGTGTCGCTGGGGCGAATAGTGATTGTTAAGACACCTATAGGGGGTGGTGGTCGATAGGTGTTGGGAGAAGATGACCGATATTAGTGTCGATTTTATAGTTTTCGAGGCCGCTGAGGTGAGTGTGATGGTAAAGCACCTCTAGTGAGAGGATTTATTTGAGGGAGGTGGGGGATATTAGAGTCAAACGTGCAACGCCGCCATGCCGGGAACTGAGCTAGTATTAAATAAATGGCGTATTCGGTAGGCACCGCAACTTCCACTGCCACATATTAAATGTTTGTGCTTTCTTCGCAATGAGAAAATACCAATAGAACCGATATTTGAATGTGACATTTTTCGCCCCGGATCTTTTTTCAATTCTCTATAATAACTTCACTTGCCCGTGGCGCGGATGTCGGTCGTCGGTCGTCGGTCGTCGTGGAATCTTGCGATCAATTTTTAACCCCCTTGCCAAGTTCCGATTTTATTGAAATTTTGCACACATGCGTATTTCCGGAGACAACACATTCTATTAATTTGAGGCCCCTCGGGCCCCGGGGTCGGGGGGCTCCCATACAAATATTTTACAAAATTTTACTAGATTTTTTTAAAATTTTATGCACTATCTCTGATAGACAAAAATTTTTGTAAAAATGTTGGAGACCCCGGGCCCCGGGTTTGTGGGATCCCATAATTTTTTTTTAAAAAAATAACCCCAATTTCTTCAAATTTTATATACGCATGTATCTTCGATAGACAACCCTTTTTGTAAAAATTTTGGAGACATCGGGTCCCGGGTTCATGGGGCCCCATAAATTTTTTTTAAAAAAATAAACCCGATTTTCTTCAAATTTTATATACGCGTGTATTTCCGATAGGCAACATTTTTCGTAAAAATTTTGGTGACCCCGGGCTCCGGGTTCGTGGGGCCCCAAAATTAAAAAAAAAATTAACCCGATTTTCTTCAAATTTTATATACGTATGTACCTCCGATAAAAAACACTTTTTGTAAAATTTTTGGAGACCCCGGGGTCATTGGGCCCCAATTTTTTTTTAAAAAAAATTAACCCGATTTTTTTAAAATTTTATATACGTGTGTATCTCCGATGGACAAAATTTTTTGTAAAGTTCAATTATTATTTTTTAAAAATTAGCTCTATTTTCTTCAAATTTTTAACAAATGTGTATCACTGATGGACATAACTTTTTGTAAATTTGTTGGAGTGATAGGGCCATGATACCCGTGTGGTGTCCATGTAAATTTTTTAAAAATCAATCAATTTGAAATTCCGGATTTGATTTTCTTCAAATTTTAACACATAGGTACCCATCTCCTATTAGAGAATTTTCATGAAAAATTTTAATTTTTATGGGTTGTTTTTTTAAACTTAAAAAAATGTTTAAAATGAATTAAAACAAAAAACTATTCTGTTTAAATTTTCTACTAAATAGATTTACCCATTTATATCTTCACGCCATTACAAAATCTCCAGTTGTCAGCTATTTTTGAGTAAAATAAAAAATATCCAATAACAAATTATTAGCGTGTATCATTATAGGATTAACATCAAAACTACAGCAACATTACTAAGTCTGATTCTCAAAACATAAATACTAAAGAAATGAGCATTGCTTACATGCACAGTCGTTAACTATAAAAATGTTTTGCCTTAGAACTTATCGATTTTCAGCACATATAGGTTACTGCTTCTACGGTTGTAGTAGATTTATAAAAAACCACAATGCGTTTTCATAGTGACATCAATAGTTCAGTAGATTTAGAAAATCCTAAAAAAGAGAGCTGAAATATTGGGCGGATCTCAGTTTCTGATTGCCTGCGTGTGGTGCAAGAGGCGCGTGTGAAATATATTATTTTTACATGTAATCCCCAAGAGAAAATATGGATGTCTTTTATATCAGCGATCCCAAAAACTATGGGATCTACGCTAACATCAGTTGTTCTAGATTATTTTTGCAGCACTTATAGAGATGATAGTCGTTTATTTTAAAATATGTGTACCAACTAACAGTTAAAATTTAGCAAGACGTTACACAGTTACGCTAGAATAAAAAAAACACATTAATCTTAATCGGATTTGGGTTTTATTCGCTCGGCTGTCAGGATATACCCCAAAAATTCGGTATACTTTTCATAAAGTCCTGTGATTTTTGAATTGCAAATGGCTTGTCATAGTTCTGCTTGAAGTGTACTGCGCTGAGGTGGGTTCCCACGACGTTGATGAATTGGGTAAGTTTGTTCTTGTCCCCGTCGAATTCCTTGATGTAGGCGATTCCTTTCATTAGGGTAACCGCTCTGTATGGTCGAGGATTGTTGTTTATATTTAGGGCCACGAGTGCCTCCAGTGCTGCTGACATGCGGTCCATTAATTCCCGTTCCATGTCTTCTTGTTTAATGATAACTTTCAAGAACTTATTTGTTGTATCTTTCCGTGAAATAGAAAAGTTATTTTAATTGGTGCACAACGTTTTTTTTTACTGGCTGATTTTTAGATGAGCTTTCAATATTTTAATGATCTTTTGATATGCCTTAGTTTTAGATTTGATTTGATTTGATTTTTAGATAAGTCTTCACTGGCTTAATTATCTTTAGATCTTAATTCACGATATTACATCAATCTATTTCACTGATGGCGATGTTTTTGGTATTGTTACACTATGTAATCGCGTTGATTATTTATTACGGGTAACGATTTGTTGTTCGTTCCCGTTTGTATTCTTCAAGTATAGAAGAATCCTACCGACTGCGCGACATTGTACACATAAAACATCAACAAATACATATTTTATATAAGAGTATCTCTATGTTGTTTCAAATGTACCTAACCAAACCCAGTTTGTAGCCCAGACTAAAAACTAAAAAATTCGATAAAATTTTCTTATACAAAATGTATGCTCATTTTACAAAATTCAGTACTCAAGCGGTATAAAATCAATTCTAAAGTTAAAAAAATCGGAAAGCAGTACCAATCACATGAATTGAACAATCTCCGTTAGTGCCACAGTATACCGACCAATAATTTTTTTGTGTACGGCCGCAACTGTCTGTGACTGTGGCAACATCTTCGAAAATTCAAAACATATTTATTAAATATTGTTAGAGTAAACAGATCAGACATTTGCTTCGCACTGTTTGTTCTTGGTTTCTAGTTACATAAAGGCCTGAAGGTAAAATTATATGCCAGTCAAGTTAGAGTGAGTTTACATTTGGTCTTTTGGGATTTCTGAAAGGATAAAGTGAATACGAAAAATAGAAATTTATTTTTGTTGGAAAACGCCACGTGCCTGTTGATTCTCTATAGACGAAAAAAAGTGGCAAGCGCCGCGTCACTGCTTTGTCCAAGTACTGATTGTGGGGTGAACAAAAACTTAGGGCGTAAAACTCAAAAACTAACAACTTCGTTATGGACAGTCATAAAACAGGAGGGTTGGGCACCGAATTATGTTCGTCCCTCGGTTCACCATAGAACAACGGAAAGGATCGTTTTGTTATTTGAATGTAATTACTAATGTTAAAAATTCGGTTGGTAGCTCCGTGTAGTACTTATCTTTGTCATCGAAAGGTTGGTAAATCTCCCATTTCGGAAAATTGAAGCCTTTTGGTAATTGAAAGCAAAAAAGTCACGTGGAACATAATTATGTGACTTACCAATAACGCATAACATTGACATTTTTTCAAATGCTTGAGGGTGTGCTTAAAAGGCATGCCGGATGAGTTGTGAGTGCGGTTGGATTTTAAGTATTTCAATATATGTTACGAATATCTTTGTATTTGGCATTACAAATAGCATAAACACAAGTGTAGTACTCATTGATAAAATAAGAAAAGAAGTTGCAGCAGAGCGGCTGTAAATTTTATCGTGAAAACTTAATACAAACAAAAATATTTATGCTCTAATACCAAATTAAAATTGTAAAAATACATTTTTAAATCAAAACGTTTAAAACGAGTATTGTGCGTAGTAGTTAGCTTTGATCTAAAAGAAATTGCAAACTTGCGCTGAATTAAATTTTTTTGTTGTGATTTTTCAATGTTTATCCAGTTCTAAGCGATGTTTAAAGTTTCAAGTCTCTAGCTCAATGGGAAGTAAGTTTAAAATCAATTAAGCGAGCTAATAAAAACGTTTAAAATTAAACTTTGTTTTAACTTTTCAAAAAGTTAAAAGTGTTTGGATTTAATATAAATAAAACAAGTGATTGTAGTCAGCTGCAAACGACATAAGCTATTTCATACATCATTTTGCATTTGTTAGTAGCGAGATTTTCTCAGATAAAACACCAAAAGTCGTTTTTAAGGCCCCACCTCTTGCGTTCTGTGTGTTATATTTTAGCACACAAATAAAAGCGACCTACAATTTAAAGCCGTATCCGAAGGGCGAGTTCAGATTTAGATTCAGATTTTGTATTTTTCATTTGCGGTTCAAGTCTACTATCATCGAATGGAATAAGTCAATTAGTGGACAACAAAAATAAAACAAAAATAAATATGTTAAATAAATCTTTATTCCTTATCATTATCAATATTTTATTTATTTATTTATGTTATTTTCAAGGATTTCCAAAGTGCTATACTTTTTGAGTTATTTGCAAAAACTCGAAAAACTGTCTGAGTAAACTGTCACTTCCGGCTGTCAGATTTCCATCAAAATCATCTGGCCCATCACAATTTATGTAAAAAGCTTAAATATGAATTTTCATTCTGCTAAGTTCAGCCGTCTGGGCTGTAGAGGGGACACATACAGACATGCAGACAGACAGAGATTTTTTTATTTTCGCTTTTTCTAACTCAGGAGATACGGTAATGGGTTAATCTGCAAAAATCCCGAGTTCGAAAATTTTCATGATTACTATACTTCCTTTTACAATGTAAAAGAAAGTAAAAATGGAGGTGTGGGCACAACAGTAAATTTATATTTAATTTTTTTGCACTGAACAGATTTCTCCTAAGTAATATACTTTTTGAGTTATTTGCAAAAACTCGAAAAACAGTCCAAGTAAACTGTCACTTCCGGTAGTCAGAATTCCGTCAAAATCAACTGGCCACTCACAATTTATGAAGGAAGCTGAAATATGAGTTTTCATTGCCATAAGTTCAGCCGTCTGGGCTATAGAGTAGACACAGACAGACAGAATAGAGATTGTTTTTCTCTTTCTCTGACTTAGGAGATACGGTAATGAGTAAATCTCCAAAAATCCCGAGTTCAAAAATTTTCATGATTACTATACTTCCTTTTACTATGTAAAAGAAAGAAGTACCTGACTTTACCTGCGTTGAACTTTAATTGGTCTACACAATATATATTATACTTTGTAAATTACGATATGTTTTTATATTATATCTAATTTCTACTTTCAAACAGTATCAATACAAAAAAAAAACAACCCCTAAGTTTTCCTATACTTGCATATAAACCACCAAATATTTGATTTTTTCTGGAAACTGGGCTCATTTAAAGCTGAATGGTAGCCGTGTTCCATTGCGGGTATAGATTCCGCATAAGCATTATTGTTGATCATTTCTTCATCTTCAAGATATCACAAGGCATTATGGTTGTCTCCAGAGTGCTGAGAAATTAACGGTTCAGTAATTAACGGCATAGTCTATGTATACTACAAAGTTAAATGACCTGTATATCGTAGCGGTGCGTGGTATTTTATTCTGTAACTGTTCCTTAATTCAATGCACGGTCTTATTTTTGGATGCCAGGATGGCTCTTTCGCATTTTTTCTAAATATGACACAGATTTTTAGAGAATATAATTTTGCCTGTCTGTAAATCAATGGGGAAATGCCACCGCCGATCTATAGCAATTTCGCTGCAAAATGCTTTGCATCTCTTCTTTGCTGTTCTATAAAAATCCTGTAATTATTTATAAATTATTTCATTTTTAAACTAGCTGATTGCCTGGCGTTGCATGGTTTTAAAATTTGACACTTATATCAAATCCCCCTCCTTTCACTGAACCACTCACCAAAGACCCACAGCGACCCCGCCCCCATCGCCTGCACAACATACAACCCACCAACATAGATGTGTCTTACCACCACTATTAATCTTAGGTACCCGCCAACAATACTCGATGACCAAGCAAAACTATGGATTCGGCACTAATATTGGCTGCCACCCCACCCATAACCACAAAAGGTGTTACCCCCCAAAATACATATGTTTGATATCAGATTGTAAGTAATATGTATACCAAGTTTGGTTGAAAAGTTAAGGCTTTCCAAAGTTAGATAGGCACAAGCAAACAAACAAAAATAAATTCTCTATTTTATATATACATATATGTTTTCGTACTATTTGTCTTTTTCATTCAATATAGTGATTTGTGGCTTAAAATATTAAAATGTTCCTCTTGTGAGTGTATTGTTTGCATATTCATTGATTAGTTGTCATTAATTTCTCCTATACCTTCATTGATATTCAAATTTTAAACACCGTACTTTCCCTCAGTAATGTTATACTTCCCGATAAAATTTATTTCATTTTTATTATTATTTTTTCTGCTTATGATTACCATTTTCTAATTCGTTTAGATGATCGATTTTTAAGTTTTCTCTCATTATGATTGGAACTTGTTTGTTTGTTGTTGTTATTTCTAAGCTGTCCTGAATAATTATTTTTATTTCTAAATTGCCCTGAAAAACTGTTAAAATTTTAAGATTTTTGCAAAAATTTTGGAGTAAACGGGCCTGAGGCCCAAGGTGTCCCCATATAATTTTTTTAAAAATTAGCCCAATTTTCTTTAAAATTTTAAACACATACAGTCCGTAACATTTGGATAGCCTCAAACATATTTTTTCTTAAAATCACTTATTTTTGGTACGTTCTTGATGTTTACTTATATAGGGTGTTTTTTTGGGAGGTTTGTTTTTCCGATAGATGTCGTTTTATTTTATGACAGTTGTTTTGACAGCTCAAAGTGGCATTTCTACTCAGTATTGTTGGGCAAATCATTATGAAAAAAAAAAAAAAAAAAAAAAAAAAAACAAAAAAAATTACATTTGTGAAAAATAGTCGTGGTAGCCATATGCCAGAAATTGTGTTTAAATGTTAAATGCCAAAAAATTATCTACCAAATAAAAAAAAATTTTGGTCATTTCATAATTTTATATGTGTTTTATTCAAAAAAAAAAATCGGCAACCTCTTAAAAAAACACCCGTTAGATATAACGTGACAGAGGGAGACCGGTTCCACTATTCGGTGAGATATACCATCAAATCACCAGTGGAACGTTGCCCACGAAATCCGTATTGCCGGTCACTAAAGATTTCATTGGTTTCAAGATATTTCATGAGCTGAAAATTGATCAGCGTTTCTATGACCATGATAGGAAAGAATGGATATAAGTCGTAGGCGAATTTTACTCGCCGAAGATGATGTTATACCAAAGAGTTTACTGTCGCCTATGACATCATAGTCAGAGTAGAGTAATAAAATAGATATGATCCTAAATAAACTGACACGACTTTGTAACTAAGTTAAGTTAAGGCCTAGCTCCTCTTTAACTTGGCGTTAGAGAAAGTGACCCTAATGTAACGGCTAGAGAAACAATCTTCTATAAATCCATTCAGATATCTAATTACGTATACGACATCGACATCATTGGTAGAAACCCAAAGGCTGGAGCAAAACAAAGTACACGATGGCCAAGTTTGCGATCAAAAGATCGAACATTGGTCCCTCAATTAAGATAGTGGACTGCAAATTTGAAGTAGTTCAATTTATTAACTATCTCCGTAGTAATTATAACAGCCGATAACAGCATGGAACTAGAAATACGCGCATGGTTGCGTAAAGCCCCTCCTGTTGACGGCGGGCCGCCCAATCCTTCGTCCAAACACGCCGACGTTTGTGTGGCAATTCTTCCTCCTCGCTACTTTCCAATACGTATGCCGTCAAAACAATCGCGAGTGCATCTTTTTGCTCCATTTCGATGTAATTTATTTTCTCCACGTTTCTCCACAAACACTTCACTGAGTGCGCCATGAAAACCCGATTTTTAATTTTTCTGACAATGCATGGCAACGGATCCAAAAAAATTTTGTAAACAAACTTCCACCACCCGTGTGAACTGACAATTTTTAACCTGACAACGTTTTCAGACAAAATATTGTCAGGCCAACTATCTGACAATGAAATTGTCAAAGTTTGGAACAAAATCTGGCAACCGTGTGAACTGGCAATTTAGCATTATAAGGTAGTTCGCTATTGTCGGCTCATTTGCAGTTCATTGTCAGACTATTGGTAGACCTGACAATATTGCCAGATGTGGCAATCGTCTGAACATAGCTTAATAGCTTCGTTGAGATTAAGAGAAGTACTAACTGGTTTCATAAAGTTAACGGAATTTTCCGAGTTAATTTTGTTTGAGGTCACTCAAATGTGAATTTTTTATTGTAACAGTAGAATAGCCTCACTTAACTTTGTTCTACAGTACGAGCGAAAGTTTGTCAGCGTAAGCATTGAAAAGCAGTACTGAAATGATAAACAGTTTATTTTGTGTATTTTAGTTGCTTTATAGTATATTACAGAACGAGCAAGGAAAGTGGAGTTTATCGAGGAGATGCGAGGTCGAAGCTTGACGAACGAGGCGGTAGCCGAGTTCGGCAATCTAACTAGCACGATGAGCACTTTTCTGCAAGTCGTGTACGCTATTTTTCACGCGTCCAAACCGGTTTTTTTTTGCTAAAACGAGAGAGAAGCAGAAATGTGAGAATGTGTGTTCGCTGTGACTGCAGTAAATAACAAAGAAATGAATTTTTCACGCGTCCAAACCGGTTTTTCTGCTAAATCGAGAGAGAAGCAGAAATCACAAACGACAAACAAAAGAGAATTCTTGCTCATGCGCAATGTGTTCGTTGAGGTTGTAGGAAATAACAAAAGACGTTTATATCATAACATAACTAGTGTTGTTATGGGCTACTTTCGAGGCTAGTTTATAGCGTACGAAACAGTCACTTTCGTCTATGGGCGTGTGAAAAAATATTAAAATGGGTAGACAAAGTTCATTGACTGCAAAGGAAATAGCCAAAACCATGAGCAAGGTCTTTCTAATCGCGCTATAGCTAAGAAAATAATAATAATTAATAATTATAAATGACGTACTTCAACAGTTCTTACTGACCATGACAAGCGGAGAATTATACGACTGGGTTCCAATTCTACCCAGTCTTTGAACAAGATAAGACACGAAGCTGGATTAGAAGTTAGCCGAATGACAATTACCAGAGTTATTGAAAGTGCCGGACACTTGAAACGCCTGAAGCTGAAGAAAAAACAACCACTCAACACTCTTCGAAAACTGCAGCGGCTCAATTTCGCACGACAGCACATGACATGGAATACTGAAGGCAGCAGTCAGTCATACGATTGGCGAAAAGTGATATTTTCAGACGAAAAAATGTTAAACTAAGACGGACCAGACGGTTATAATTTTTATTTTCATGACCGGAGAAAAGAAAAACTGTTTTTGGATCGCCATCATAGCCGCGAGGGAAGCGTTATGGTATAGGGCGCAATATCGGTTTATGGCACAATTGTAAATCTTTGTAAGCTGTAAAATGACAGCGACGTACTAAAAACTATATTGGAAACAGCTCCACCTCAGTTTCAAAATGTTTTTGGACTACTGCCGAGTATTTTCCAGCAGGACAATGCACCGATTCATACAGCCGGCGTTATTAAGACGTGGTTGCAAAGCCAAAATATACAGCAACTACCCTGGCCACCATACTCGCCAGACCGAACATCATTGAAAATGTATGGGGCTGGCTAGCGCGCACTGTTTATGAAGGTGGGAAACAGTATGCAAGTAAAGAGGTCTTAGTTGAAGGCACTAAAGAGGCCTGTGCGAATATTTTATTAAACTTGATTCAATTGGTTGTTAGCAAAAATTTGTTTCACAACAGTCCAATTAAATAATATATTTTCTGGCATTTGCATAGCACAGTTCACACTGATGGTACAGGTGCCCAGTTAATAGAGCTCGCACTTATTTTAACTTAATGGTATTATACAGGGTGACTGACACGAAGTGCTACCAAAACAAAACGCAACAGAATTTTTATTTTTTGATGAATTTTATTGAATCAAAGTAAAAAATGTTCACAAATATTTAAGTTTTCAATTTGGCCACCCTTAGCCGCGATTATGGCCTTCAAACGGCCGACAAAGCTATTGCATGCAGTACGAAAGTGACTCTGCGGTATTTTGGCCCGTTCCCGGCGAAGCGCTTGCTTGAGATGATCGACACTTTGGTATTTTTTTGTCCCAACCTTGCTCTTCAAAATACCCTATACCGAGAAATCTAGCGGATTTGCATCCGGTAAATTTAGTGGCCATTGTGCAGTGGAAATGAGCCGCGGAACGTTGTTTCTCAGCCAATCTTATTGACGCGCGCTTTGTGACTCGGCGCCGAGTCCTGTTAAAATGTCCAGGCACTGCGGCCGAAATGTTTTTGTGCCCAAGGCTTCAATGCTCCCTCCAACACATGATCCCGATAAATTTGAGCATTTATCTTGATGCCACGGTCCACAAATCGAGCGGTGAACGGCCTTCGGCCGTTACGGTGGCCCAAACCATCACCATCTGCGGCGCTTGGTTTCGAGTGGCAATCCGTTGGTCCCAATTCACATATTGTTCACATATTGCTCAATAACGAACGGTGACTCATCGGTGAAAACCACATTCGGCAAATCGCCACTTTCGTGCAAGCTTAACAACTCCTTTGCTCTTTCCACTCTAACTTTTTTTGGAGCATCGGTAAAAACATGCGTTTTTTCAAGGCATTTAGTCCAAGATGATCTTTAAATATGTGCTGCATCCGTTCGAGCGAAATGTTCGCCTCACGAGTCATTTTTCTGCTGCTACGGCGCAGATTCCAAGCCAATTTGGCCTTTACCTTCCGAATGATATCCGGCGATAATGCAGTGCGTTTCGGTCCACCACCATGGCGTTTTGCAATGCTGCCAGTATCGTTATAACGATTTATGTTTCGATAAACAAACATTTTTTTCACATGCATATGTTTTAACTGGTTAACAATCTGCGGCTGTGGTTTTCCAGCTAAATGTAGAGCAATCACACGATTACGCTTGAATTCCATTGCGAATAATTTTTTTCTGAATATTTCCCACTACAGAACTACAGCACAAATGAAGGAAAATACAATATATGAGGAGTTTTTTGGGTTATAAAAAACATCAAATTTTGAGCTGACCGAAGGAATACGCAAACAAACTGATATTTTTTTGTCTTTTATCAAAAATTCTTGATCTACATAAATTTTCGATATTAATTAACCGTTTCCCAATTTTACTCAAAATTACGTTTTGACGTTGGTAAAAAAAGACAATAAAATAAAAACGAGAATATATAGATAACATCGACCATACATTGAAAATGTTGTGTGAAACAAAATGAATTGTTAGACGCAGATAAGAATTATCCTAGCAATTTGCTGTGAAAGGGAGCAAAAGTAAAATAATATATTTCATACAAAACACACATACATCTTTGCCATCTTTCGTTTGGCTTTGTATTTAGCCACAACAATAAAATCAAATTAAATTTAAAGAACAGAAAAATACTCACGGTATCTTAAAGAATAACAAATGAAGCTTTTAGAAGAAATTGTTTCGTATTATATATACTTACCTTCGAAAGATTTATTACGAATTATTAGAGCTAGCAACATCTCAGGATTATGGTCTTCATCTATGATTTCTTCTGACATGCTGTATGCAGTTGATTGGTGTGGTAACGTGTGGTGGACAGGCTGCTTCGAAAGTGGCAACACCGATTGCAGAGTTTCTTGATGATGTGAATGGTGATGCACGTGATTATTCAGTATTGTGGTAGTATTGCCAACATGTGATGAAACAAAATTGTTCTGAAGTTCGGGATGAGAATATAGGAGCGGTGGCAGTGGCGGCAGTGTTTGTATCATGGTAAATACAAAAATACTCGCAGGTGCAGACCACTGTCAACAGAAGGAAAATCTAATATATTAGTAACTTAGGCTAACATTGTAACATAACAAAAACTAATCAAAATTCATATAACACTGTGCTCCTTTAGATATTTACTCTAAATGCTCTTAGCATCAAGTTTAATATTTTTAGGACACTACACTCTCCATTATATATTCGTACTACGCGTGTTACCACGATGTGTTAATGTGTCCGGACCGATCGCTTTACTTTAAAAGTTCTGCTTGTGTTTCGTATTGGAAAGCAATCATGCAAGAAAACATTTTGTGAAACTCTGAACCATACAAACAAAGTAACCGGTGACAATCGAACGCTATACTGTAATATAAAAAACCAACAAAATTTAAAATATGAAAATGTTAAACAATTACAAAGCAGAAATTATTAAACTACTTTAAAGAAATCATAGGTTCTTATCACCTTAAAATATATGTTTGCATTCTATATCAGTTTAGTGTTCGGCTCCTTCCAACAATGTACAAACAGCGGCATCGGCGAAAGCACGTTTGCACTTTCAAGCAGTGATAAGACGAAGCCTCCGTCGTTTGCTTTAGTACGCACTGGTTAATAATCAGACACATGCGCTTGGTTTACCAGTTCAAACCGTGGCCACCGTGTAATGCAAATTTTATTTTCTTATTCCGTACTGAAAGAATTCAAGATTATTGTGTTTTCAACACATTTAAAATTATTTTGTTTATTTATAGAGTTTCCAGGTACGCTTTGACGCGAATATCAATCCCAATTATTCCCAATAACAAATACTCGTACACTTAGTGTTAGGAATTTTTACGTGTTCAGATGTCAAACAGTAATATTATTATACTTTTCATCTGTATTTCCAAAACATATTTTTAATTAGAGCGTGCTTCAATGGGGATAAAAGAAGATGGAAGCAGTTGTGGCGCTCAGAGTTGAAAGTTAACACCCGAGAACTCACCAAATATTATGCTTATAAATCATCATCAATCTTAAGCTTTATAAATCGTTTATAATCGGTAGTTTCGACCATAGTATTTTTTTAAACAATAACTACCATCTATACATCAGGTACTTCTGGTACTACCCTTGTACAACTTTCATACATCAACTCAACTGTATATATGAATACAGCAGAATACGGCAATTCTGTACATAATATGCTCAGCATGATATAATGTTTATCTAGATGATCAGCTTAAAGGAAAGGTGAATTCTTGGAAAACAATAAATTTGTTGCAGTAGAACAGTTCGGGCTTAGAAAAGCCGAAAAGTAGGAGAACGTTTAAATTTTTTCTGATAACAGTTGCTACTTTGCGATAGCGAAAGTTATTCAAGATAATGCTGTAACTTCAGGAGTAACAAACATTTATAAGTGTCAGTACATGAACTTGACACATTTAGTCCATTCATTTTTAGTGAAAAATGGTGAAGGAAAATTTATTGTTCAAAAATTATTTCTTTAACGTTTTTGTTTACTTTCTTTTACATAGTAAAAAGAAGTACAGTAATCATGAAAGTTTTCGAACTCGGGATTTTTGCAGTACCGTGCACTGGGCTGCTATGTTTTCACCACCAAATGGGGAATTTCACCACAAAATCGAATCTCCGATTGGAGAATTTACGAAACATTTCAATTTGTAAATTCTCTATTATTATTTCGCTTGCCCGTGGCACGTCTGTCGGTCGGTCTGTCTGTCGGTGAATCTTGCGATCAATTTTTAACCCACTTCCCAAAGCCCGATATTATTGAAATTTTGCACACATGTGTATTTCCGGAGACAACAATTTCTATTAAAATTTGGAGCTCCTCGTAATGCTCATGTAATTTTTTTAAAAACCAGCCCGATTTTCTTCACACATGTGTATCACTGGGTTGTTTTTTTAAATTCTCTATATTAAATTCGCGTGCCCGTGGCTGGCGGACTGGTTGGCTGGCTGATTTTGTGATCAATTTTTAACCCACTTCCCATAGCCTAATTTTATTGCACACGTGTATATTTCCGGTAACAATACTTTCCATTGAAATTTGAGAGTGATCGAGCCGCGGTGTCGGTGTCCCATACAATTTTTTTCCCATATAGCATCATCAGATCATATCATGTCATTCTGTGTGCGTGTGGATTGCAGTGCTTTGAATGTGTTTTTATTTTTCAGCATTTATAGTGGATTTCAGTATACTTTTGGTTATTGGAGAATTTACATAAAAATTTTAATTTTTAAATTCTCTATATTAACTTCACTAACTGGGGATGAAAATTCATATTTAAGCGTTTTACGTAAATTGTGAGGTCCCAGTGGATTTTGGGAGAATAGATGTGTATCTTTGATTAGAGAATTTACATGAAAATTTTTAATTTTTATGGGTTGTTTTTATTTATTTATAAAATACCCATAAAAATTAAAAATTTAATGTAAATTCTCTAATAACCAAGAGTATACTCCACTACAAATGCTGAAATATAAAAATACATACGAAGCACTGCAACCCAACAGCAAAAAACCCCCAATCGTAAAGCAAGCAGCGCTGCCCACAGCACAAAGCGCACACAGAATACAGTCATTATATTATGAAATAATCTGATGCCGGGGAAAAAATTTTGTATTGGAGCCCCCTGACCCCGTGGCCCGATCACTTTCAAATTTTAATAGAAAGTATTGGCACCGGAAATATACACGTGTGCAATAAAATTAGGCTATGGGAAGTGGGTTAAAAATTGATCACAAGATCTGACTAGCCAGCCAGCCAGTCCGCCAGCCACAGGCACGCGAAGTTAATATAGAGAATTTAAAAATGGGTGGTCTTCAGGAACATTTAACTGGTAATAGCAATTTCGGTTATTGGACCATTGGTCACAACAAGTCAATATTTTCTTATAATTTTTCTCTTATCTGTTCACCTTTCATATTATTCATATCGGATCATAAAAGCAAATAGATATTGCGATTTTCTTTTCTTTTTTATTACCTAGGTCAGTGAATCCGTCAATATGATCATAAAAGAATTATATTCAAGATTTCGTTTAATATTGACGTCATCATATCTGGAATTATCATCCATGTCCTGGCACTTTTCAGCTTAATTATTAGAAATATCTCCATTAATACCAGGTTTGATGTGTTTTACTGTCATCCGACTTCGAATTGAAGATACAGCTGGTAGTCGATATTAAAATGCCTTTTTTAAATATCTATATGTTTTTGCGGACCGAAAATATATAGAAATTTTTGTGGTTGGCTCCATTTCGTCCTTTTAGATTTCCGAAGCAATAACTGTTTGCCTAGTTTCTTCGAATGGTCTGCTACGTAATTCAATTTTTTTTTTAAATTGTTATTGTTATTTATTTAAATTGTTTCTATATATATTGACACATTCCCCACATTCCTTTATTATTTGGTAATAATCGCTAAAATTAATGTTTTTGAGGTCGAGCAAATTTCAAAGTATTTCCTTTTTTCCACGCATCACATGCGACTCGTGACACAAATAACACGCGGGATTGGCCTCTGAAATAGAGCTAGGTCATGCCAAAGATGGTGAAAAAGGATCTCAAAGTAGTCGAAAATAGAGACAAACAGGGATCAAGTCAAGTTAAATAAAACTTTTTAAAAAGAATAAATACCTATAAAAACATATTATTATTCTTTGAAGCATGGATAAATTATTAAATTGTTAAAAAGCCATGAAAATTTAATACTGCATATCGCTCACAAAATTTGAAGAAAATTTAAGAACGGGTAAATTTGAATGGGAGCCCATACACTTCCAAATTTTAATAGAAAGTATTGTCACCGGAAATACACATGTGCACATGTGTAAATTTGAAGAAAATCGGGCTTTAGGATGTAGGTTTAAAATTGATCGAAAGATTACACCGGTCTGCCTCCCAGCCAGCCACCGACCGACAACCGGGCATGCGAAGTTAATATAGAGCATTTAAACAAAACAGCCCATAAAAATTAAAAGTTTTATTGTAAATTCTCTAATCAGAGATACACATGTGTATTTGAAGAAAATCGAGATTATGGGAACCAACCCTCCCCCGGGTCACTTTTTTTTACAAAAAGTGTTGTCCATCAGAGATACACATGTGTATAAAATTTAAAGAAAATGGAGTCCGTAGCATGGGCGAAGTTAACTGTGGAAGGTGGAAAAAACCCCGCCAAGGACTTAGGGCCGAAAAGGCAAATGTCTCAGAAGGAGGTTGAAGCCAGAAGCAGTAAACGAGCTAAGGTGCAAGCGGAGACTGGTGGCTCTTAAGACAAATGGGAGCATCACGCCGGGAAAGTGGAAAACAGTGTTTAGCGCACTAAACTCCATTTTCCTGAAGGTTCTGAGAGAGAATCCAGGAACTCCCCCTTCCTGCAGAGATGCAGGTTGGCTTCAAGGGCGCGTTAAGCTGACGGCGTGCTCGGATCAGAGATGGGTTGATGTCTATAAAAAAGCGATGCTCGAAGTGGGTGAAGTATGGCCAGAAGCAAAGCTTGCGGCCGTAGGCAGGGAAGAAATTTCTAGCAGGCTAAGGGCGCGCGTCTGGTTTCCTAACGAACCTACCAACGCTAAAGCTTATATGGAGATCATCGAAGTCAGCAATCCAGATCTTCCGACATCAAGTGGGAAGATCGTGAAACAAGAGGAGGCTAAGGGTAGCTTTAGATTATTAACTATGGTTATCAACAAGGATTCCCTGGCTCCTCTTGCAAAGACTAAGGGAGTTATCAACTTCGGTTTCGGATCGATAACTCTCAAGGTCTATAAGGCAGACGATGTCAACAAGGTTAAAGAAGCAGACCATTCCGATAACGGTGGTTTCGACTGCCCTGAAGATATCGGGCTTGCCCTAGATGCCGATAGTCGGTCCAGCGATACCAGAGAGAGGTATCGATGATGGGCAACCTTTTTGCCGTGGAGTCTGACCAGGAAAACTTGTCGGACACCATGGAAGAAAGCGCTGTCAACAAGACGGTGGTAGAGTTGAAGGGGAACGAGATGGAATGTGCCGGCGGATCCTCGGAGACGGAGTTAGCATAATATCTAATGGCGAAGGAAAGTAGAAAGATATTAAACATAATTCAGATAAACCTTCACCATACCAAAACTGCTTCAGCAGCTCTTCTACTTAGATTAGCAAAAACGGGGGAAGATCTCGTCCTAATCCAAGAGCCATGGATAAATGGAGCTAAGATCTGTGGGCTCGGACTTAAAGGGTATAAAGTCCTATACTCTAGTAAGTCAGAGAAGATTAGATCTTGTATTCTAGGTAAAACTAACCTGAATATATTCCTTTTATCACAATATAGTGACGGCGACATAACTGCGGCCAGCATTGAAGTCGAAAACGAAAAATTATGGCTGGTTTCTGCATACAAGGACCGGGAAAAGCAGACTCCGCCAAGGATACTGTAGGAGCTCATCTCTGATGCAAAGAAAAGGAAAATTGGAGCGATCCTAAGATGCGATGCAAATGCTCATCACACAGTATTGGGCAGCACCGACGTAAATGAGAGAGGGGAGTCATTTTTTGAATACTTCCTAAATACGAACCTTGCTTTATGTAATATTGGGCAAGAGCCCACTTTCATAACAAAGAAGAGGCGAGGAGTTCTCGATGTAACTCTCGTATCTGACTTTATAGCGTATAAGATAAGAGAATGGAAGGTTGCAAAAGAACACTTATTCTCAGACCATCGCTATTTAATCTTCAAGTTAGACATCAAACCTGCACTTCGTGAGTCCTTTATAAATAAGAAAAGGGCAAACTGGGGTATCTATAGGGAGATGCTAGAGAAGTAACTACCTGTGGCTCCAAAGCCACCGGTCACTATAGAGGAGATAGATACCATGGTAGATAATGTAACATAACAGGTGTCATGAATCGCTCCTTTGATGCTGCCTGCCCTATGATAAAACCAAGGGGCAAAAATGCCAAGTTGGTGGTCCGCAGAGTTAGGGACCTTTCAGAAGGCAAACAGGAAAGCATTTAATAAAGCCAAAAGAACGGGAGTGGCTCTGGAATGGGATTCCTACAAGGAACATCTCAGAAATTATAAGAGGAAACTAAGAAAGGCACCGAGGAAGTCTTGGAGGTTCTTGTTTGACAAAATGGAAGAGCCTCGGAGACCTCTCGCCTACGAAAGATTCTCTCTATGACAAAAACCCATCCAAGTTATTTAATAAAACCAGATGGTTCATGAACGATCTCAAGTGAGGAATCGTTATAACTGATCATTGAGACTCACATTCCTGACTCAACTCGTGTGGACTCAGAAATGAGTAGGTAACATCTGGAATCTCACTTGGTTCAAACGAAAGGGATCGCGAACAAAACGTGAATCCAGTGGGCGATAAGCGGTTTCAAACCCTTTAAATCGGCTGGCCCAGATGGGATAATCCCTGCGGAAAGTATGAATAACTCGGAGATAAATCCCATGGTTAGAGGAAATTTTTACAGGTTGCATAAAGCTGACATACATTCCTATGGCTTGGAAGGAAGTCAAGGTAGTTTTTTTACCAAAGGCGGGAAAAAGTTCACATGGCTACCCAAAAGACCTAAGGCCTATAACTCTATCATCCTCTCTTCTGAAAACTCTGGAAAGAATGATAGATGTTCATTTAAGGGGTAAGGTAAAACCTAGCGGTTAGGCAAAATACCAACATGCTTACTGCAAGGGGAAGTCTGTGGACACAGCATTACACACCTTAGAAATCAATATATTCCCAGGAGTATACACTTGAAGCATTCTTGGACATCGAGGGTGCGTTCAATAATGTTAACACAGGACCAATCTGTAAAGGACTGTCAGACCTAGAGGTGGACTACCCTATAAGCAAACTAGATTCTATGTGCTTCTAGGCAGGATTATTAGTGCGGAGGCAGTTAGAGGAACATCGCAAGGAGTTGTATTATCCCCTCTTCTCTGGAATATAGTAATCAACGAAATACTGTTGAAACTGGAAGGAGAGGGGATAAAAGTATTAGCGTATGCTGATGATGTAGCGTTAGCTGTCTCAGGGAAATACCTCAGAATGATTAAGGAGGTTATGCAAAACGCCCTCTTAATCGTTAAAGAATGGGCAAATAAAAGCGTTCTGGGCGTCAACCCGAATAAGACAGAGCTTGTCCTTTTCACCAGGAATCATAAACCCCAACAGTTGATCTGCCAACACTAAATGGTACCTCCTTAGTTTTTTCTGATAAAGAAAGATTTTTTGAGACAATCTTGGACAGGAAACTGGGCTGGAAATCTAATATAATAGAACGAGTAAATGAAGCAAATACTGCTTTATACTCATGAAAGAACGCCATTGGTAAAAAATGGGGTTTGAAAACAAAGCTGGTACACTGGCTCTACACTTCGGTAGTGAGACCAATACTACTACGGGGTAAGCGTATGGTGGACAGCTATGGAAAAAACCACATATAAAAATATATTGGGGAAGGTATAAAGAGCTGTGACAAGCTGAAAAGAAGCATATCTGTCCGTCTACCTGATCGCTGCAGCGTATACCAGGCTGAGGTGATAGCGATTGAAGAGGTTATGAGTTGGCTGAAGCATAATGTACTATCTCCAAAGAAGATTCTCATTTATGTGGACAGTCAGGTGGCCATAAAATTGTTGGAGGCGGCCTCTTTGAAATCTAAGGTGGCTTTGAGCTGCCACTCCTCTCTTAACGAGATGAGTGAGAAGTTCAATATAAGGATCATATGGGTCCCGGGCCACACAGATGTTGAGGGGAACTGCAGGGCGGACGAGTTAGCTAGACGTGGTACGACTCTCCAGCTGCTACCGGAAATGGCAAAGGTAGGGAGTCCTATCGCGACACTGAAATTTGAGCTTCGGAAAGAGGTAGAAACAATAGCAAATGTAAGGTGGGAAAACACCGACACTTGCAAACCTGTCTGGCCGAAGCTAGACTTGAAGCGCTCAGCTGCGCTTATTTCCTTACAAAGACGTGAACTAAGAACGGTTGTAGGGATAATGACAGGACACTGCCTTCTAGGGAAACACGCGAGAAGGATGGGTGTCGAATATAATGACTTCTGCAGAAGCTGCATGGACGAGGAAGAAGAGGAGACTATAGAACAACTTCTCTGCTCATATGCGGCACTAATGCACAGGAGGCACAAGTACATAGGGAAGCGGTTAATGAATAACCTATCAGATCTCGAAAACGGCAAAGTGCGTGATATACTTCGATTCATTAAGAGCTCTGATTGGATCTTCTGAAAAGGGAAAAGGTATAAAATTCTGTGGTAACACAAGGGACCGCGAATGGTCTAAGTGAGCATTAGCTGCCACCGCAACCTAACCTAACCTAACCTATACCCCGATTAGAGAATTTACACGAAAAATTTTAATATTTATTGGTGGTTTTTTATTAATTTACTATTACTAAAAAAACTAATTACGGACAGTAAAAAACGCAACTAAATGACTGGCTGGATGACTTTTTTAGTTATATACGAAAAACATACGGAAAATTCCGAAATTTCGTAATTGCAGTCAAATGTCAATTTATGAATTAAAAAAGACCTGGATGAATTTTTAGTGATATATTGAAAACAGGGAAATCCTGAAAATTCTCAATTATTGTCAATAGTCAATTTATGAATGAAAACAGGAAAACCCCAAAACCATTTAATTACAGGCATTCACTCGATTTTAATACTTTGCGCTGGCGGAATTTAAATAGCAAAGTAACAGCTCGTAAAAAAAGTTTTCAGCTCTAAACCCAGCTAGTTTAAAGAAAATCATAGGTTTCAGTTAGTTTTTGAATTTTAATTTAAATTTTAAATATAACTATATCTAAGTTTTTACCTATACAAGTTTTTAACAATTTACCATTACATAATATATAATGGCTTTGTCGCGCAAGCGTAGTGAAATGTGGCTACATTTTAATGAAATTGATGGTAATAAAGCCAGATGTGACCTGTGTAAAAGTGAGCTATCCTATTAAGGGGGAGCCACTACAAACTTAAAAAATAACACCTCACCAGGAGGCATCCTACAGTTACGGCGGTATTATCCAACGCTTCCAAAAAGCTGGCAAGTGAAGCATAGTAGCAGCAATGACAATTACAAGACGAGTTAAGCGAGAGAACAGCAACCGTAACCCATCCGACTTTGTCAATAAATTATTTGGATGCAAATGTTCCATCATCTTCTGGGCTCCAGCAACGAACTGAGGAAAATCCGGGTCCATTTCAAGAAAATGTAATGAAAATCACATCAGGTACACAAGCACCCAATCAAAGGCTAGAGCAAACAACCTTAAATAGTTTTATTTCAAAACCAGCATCTGTTATCTATCTATAAGGTAAAATTCCAGTTTTTATTAACAAAATTTATTTTAAAAAATATATTTTAAATTATAGCTATAGTATTTAAATTATAAAATAAATTTAAATAAACATACATCAAATTAATATAAGACAAAACTTGGTTGTATACAATGTTTTTCGTTTCACCTTTTTCATCTTCAAGAGCAATAATAAATACATTCTTAGGTCAACCCAACCCAGAGCAAGCAAAATAAAGTTTCCTTGGAAAAAACATGGCGATCTCAAATGTATACTCCGAAGTACTTAATAAACTTTCCGACTTATTGATCGTAATCGAAAACGCAAGTTTTACTGGAAACTTTTATCTCCTAAATTTAAAAGGTAGATCCGTCGAAATGAGTGTATCTTATATTCAGTGACTACGCTAATTAACATGGCAAGTATTTGATTGTTTATTTGGTGGGTGTCTCCATTTATAGTAGCAAGAATGGCCCCTTCTCGCAACAGGTTCAAAATGTGATAGTTTTAAGAAACAGCCGGATAAATAGAATTTATTAGTTCTGCGGCAGATTTCAAAAATCGATGTCAAATTTAATCTATATACATAAAATAGAGAATTTATTTGTATATTTGTATATTTGTGCATAACTAGCTCTGGAACGCCTTCACCAATTTCAACCAAACTTGGTATACATATTAGTTACTATGTGAAATCAAATATAGGTGGTGGGGGGTAGCAGCATTTTTGGCTGTGGGAGGCGTGGCAGGCGATTTTAGTGTCGGACCCGCAGTTTTTGGTATCGCCGAGACGAATAGTGCTGGTAGTACACTCCTATGGATGAGTTATATTCCCGCAGGGGGGTGGGTGACCAATATTAAAGTAGATTCTATGGTTTTCGGGGTCGCTGAGTTGAATGGTGATGGTAAGACAGCTCTAGGAGCATTGGGTCGATAACGGAGGGGGAGGGGGTGACCGATATTAGTGTCGATTCTATGGTTTTCGGGGTCGCTGATTTTAGATATATAGAAGATAGAAGATTCCCTGTAATGCGTAAAAGCGTTAATCCCACAAAAGACATATGAGAGTGATTTCATCATATAAAGAAGCAACCTCTATCGAGTCATTCGAAGAAAAAACAAACATATCATTAAATAATATAAAAAAAAATTCACGCTTAAAATTTGAGGTTTATGACTATTTTAATAGAACATCGAATGCTGAGCGTGGTTCTTTTCCTTTTGTTTTTTTTATCCAGATTTCCATTAAAAACATTTCAGCATTTTTAATTTGTTTTTTTAACAGTTCTAGTTGCTTTAGACCTACCACCTGATTTATTTTCTACCTTTTAGAGGGCTACTTATGCTTCAATAAAAGCGTTTTAAAAAGAAAAATTATAATAATATTTTATTTTATACTTTTTAGTTTTCAATGAAATATGTACATATATATAATTTCAATAATATGAAGATGGGATAACAATAGCCAAAAGAACCTTAAAAGACTCCCAAAAGATAGAGAGACCTCATAAAGACTTCCTAAAGACCCCCTCGAAAGAACCTAAAGACCCCCTCCAGACTTCACTCACGACCCTCTCAAAACTCTCTCCAGCCCTCATCAAGACCACTTATACACACTACTAAAGACCCCCCAAGACCCCCTTAAGATCACCTAAAGACCCTCCTAAAACAACCTCAACCCAAAATCAACCCAAGAACCCCTAAAAAACTCTCCTCAAGACCTCCTTAAAACCTCCTCAAGACACACCTAAAGAAACTATTAAAAATCTCTCAAGAAGCTCGCAAACCCACCTCAAGACCACCTCAAAGCCCTCTAAGGACATCTTCAAGACTTTTTTAGAACCTCCTTAAAAGCTCCACTCAATATTCCTTCAACACCCTACTCAAGACCCCTTAAGGCCATCTCAAGATCTCCTTAAAATCCCCTCAAGATCCCACTTAAGACCCTGTTAAAACCACCACAAGATCCTTTCGAGAACACCTCATACCTCCTCAACATCCCCCTCAAGACGCATTAAGAACACTCCTCAAGACCAGCCCCCGAAAGGTCTTCCACAAAAACGCGTACGAGAGTTTTAACTCACAGCATTATAATGAAAAAAGCGTGACAGAATGACATAAAAACCGACAGATAGACAGACACAGGCACCATTTTCATGTATCCATTTTCACTCTGGTACAAATACAAATAATAACTAACAAACTGCGATAAAGTATATATATTTATACCTCATCAACAGTTTCGGGAAGGTTTCATTCTCTTTCTATTCGAACCATCTAGCAAATACCAGAACATACTCGTATAATCAATATATATAAAAGTGAAAATTTCTGTGTATTTATGTATGTTCCGTATTGACTGCGAAACTCATCAACTGATCGCGTTCAAACTTTGCGTAGGGGTGCTGTATCATAATCAGCACTTAATAAGCATATTTGAAAGTGGTCAACTTCTGGGTCAAGGTGTTACCTTACGAATTGTTTTCACAAATTATGAATTTTTAAGAACGATAGCGTTCTGAAATTTCGCACAACGGTTTGGTATTTAACTAAAACAAGAACAGCCATATCTTGGAAGGAGTGGACACTATGGTCTATATTAACTTCGCGTGCCCGTGGCTGGCTGGTTGGCTGGCTGGTTGGGTGGCTGACTGGTCAGATCTTGTGATTAGTTTTTAACCAACTTCCCAAAGTCAGATTTTATTGAAATTTTGCACACATTTATATTTCCGGTGACAATACTTTTTGTTAAAATTTGAGGCACCTCGGGCCTCGAGATCGGGGGACTACCGTACAATTTTTTTAAAAAATTTACCCGAATTCTTCAAGATTTATACGCATGTGTATATCCGATCGACAACACTTTTTGTAAAAATTTTGAAGCGATTGGGTCCCGGGTTCGGGGTGCACCGGTACAAATTTTTTACAAAATTTACCCGATTTTCTTCAAATTTTATACGCATGTGTATTTCCGATGGACAACACCTTTTATAAAAATTTGGAATTGATTGGGCCATGGAGTCGGGGGGCACCCATTTCATGCCACCTCTACAATACAATAGTCCATCGGAGATGAGAAAAATTTTTACGTTTTTTAGAGGCGCCGGGGATCAAACCCTCAAAGTGGCAACCAATGGTTCTAACTACTGCACCACCGAAACTGACATATATTGTTATGAAATTCGGGGTATATTTAGAGTTTAATATGAATTTTACAAACCATTTTTTTCGAAGAGATGCACTATATTTAACTTAGTGTTCTCTTTGTACTCACTTTGAGGATCAAGTACTGGTAAACCTCCATCTCATAACTAACTACTGATGTGAAATACTATGGTTTTTATACTTAATCATCTGCCTTACAGAGATTTTTATACTTAATATACAGACTCAGATAGCAGATTTCGGAACCTTCTTACACAATTTCCATGTGCGGTATACATAATGTGCAATAATTGTAATTCATATTAATGTACAACACCTGAAAGCGTATCTAAGTTCATAATATATTCGTGACAATCTGAAAAACTACTATTATGTAAAAATACTGTGTTCAATTCCCATGTGTCTCTCCCTACCCTCTACCCAAAATTTAATGGTGGGTTTGAAAACATTTAGAGGACTTAGATACATACCGATTGTTATATTTATAAAAATATAATTGAGCAATTATGCTTTAACTAACTGAGAACACATCAAAAATGGCGAAATTTTATTTTACCATTTTATCATTAACTATTTACCAATTTGCCTTTTTTATCGGAGCACCAAACAAACACATAAATATAAAACAAATCCGACCATAAGTACAAATTTTCGTAAATATATCGACTCCAGCGCTACCTACTGAGTCCACACATGGTGTGAATATGGCTTCGATACGTCCAGTGGTTTAGTTGTGATGACGCTATATAAGAAGCGTCATATCCATATAGACAAACAAACAGACAACGACAATTATATTATTAGGCGGTTGTTGATTTGAAATAAAGTATAAGTGCATAAGTCTGTCGCGCTGAATATTATTATTATTATTTTAAGTAAAGCCCGAAAATTCTTTGCACTGACTTGCATCAAAAGCATTACGCTTTACAAAATAGTCAACCTACAAATTTTAAAGTTTTCTAATTTATCTTTTATTCCAAAATTTTACACAGCTGTGGTGAACCACAGCTAATAGGTTATTTCAAACGTTCAAAGATAACTAACTCCCCATGTTATGTAATAAGTGCAGATTCCGTCAATAACCTGACAGAAACAATCCTAATTATTGTACTTACCTTAGGCAATTTTATATTTTATTTCATGCGTTTTTAGAAAAATTCAAATTTTTTTTCTTCAAAATATTGAAACTATTTTACTTAATTTTAAATTGCACCAATGTGCGAGGAATCGAGAATGACTTTAATTCACAACTGTTTAGTATGCGTTTTCATTATATTCTTTTAATATACACAAGTGTGTATATTACACGCATAACACACAAGTATGTGCTATTCACCGACGGCACGCATTTTGCGTTAAATAACTAAAAATCTTTCGAGCAACGCAAAGATTTTTAGATCCGGTATTCTTGAAGCACTGTTGCGGTCCCTCTATAAACATAATTTCTTGTATATTTATATACTCAAGAAGTATCGTGAAGGTTTATCGGAAGTCTAGCGAAAAATTCAATTCGTCATAATCTGCGGTAAGCAACTGGTGTAGGTCACGTTTTATGACGCGGGGTTAAATATTTATCCTCACAAATTATAAACAATAACGAACAAAAACTTTTGAGAAATGTGGTGCACTCAACCCTTTTAAAAATCAAAATAATATTCCTTCACCTGCTGTAGTCAAAGTATGAAAACATCACAAAAACAACTTATCACAAAAGGTTTTTTCGTATATTTTTGTGACTTTTTTGGAATAAAATCATCTCTACAAGTTAATTTTTACATCGGCAAATTTTTCCTATCATCCAGTTCTCATGAGTTACAAACATGTTCCATTTTGATATTGGAATAAATGGGGATTGAAAAATGCCTGCATAAAAAAGTTCAAATGAACATTGCGCAAATAAGTGCTTCCAGTTCTCGGCTCCACCTCTTTACTCGTTTTGAAACACATTGAAAAATTTCTCCAAGCTTAATAATGGAAAGCATTCATAACGCAGAATAATCTAATAGCAAATGTTTGTCATAGCGCAATCGCAAAGCAGGTATAAGAAACAGGGACGAATATAGTAAACAGTTCGTTAACCACCACCCACAGTCGAAATAACCTTACCATACGAGTATTTACGTATATAAGAACTCATTCAATACACGAAAGTTTACTTGTATTAAAATTATTTTGATATAATAAAAATTTAGAGCATGTAGTTGTGTGGGCTCTGTAAAACTACCCCACAAGCGAACTAAATAATTTTTATGAGAACCGTGACAATTCACCTTTAGATAAATATGAGACCACACGTTTTTGGCGTTCTTTAAACTTAAACCAATTCTTCCAAGTAACAAAAATATACAAAAAACTCTAACTTATTTACTCATAAGCTTTAAATTATAAAAATAAAATACGATGGAATAAAGGAGTTCCGCTTATTACTAGAAATGATGCAATTCTTGCAGTTTATGAAAAGTTTAATTTTGTCACGAAAATCAATTTAAGGCGATTGCAATAATTGTTTTGAAACCGCCTACGTTTCATTTAATAGGCATTTATAATATTAGTTATAATAATAACATGAAAATTGCTTACCTAATGTCAGTAGGTAAGACAGTTCCGCAAAATTTCGAGCCTTTCAAAAAACTCTATAATAAGTTGTAGAACAAGTTGTCTTTCTTAAAAAAGTATGCAGCAGAATATTTATAAAAACGACTATAAAGTTCTTAACTTGCCACACTCCGCAGAGTTATTGTCTATAAGAAATTCACACACACTGAATAAACTTCATTTACATAAAGTTATGTACACAAAAACTGATCTTAAAATGTACACAAAAACACAGGCATTCAAAACACAACCTCTCTGGCTATTCCTTGCCCTTTTCCCCTTCTTAAATTTAACGATCATGCCGTGCCAACCATATGCTTAGCAATATAAAGGTACAAGTCCCTTTACGCGTGTGCAAATTATAAAAATAAAATAATAACAGCCCATAAAAATTTAAATTTTTCAAGTTATTTCTATATGGCTCTAAAGGCTTGACGAAACGCCTTTAACACACAAATATATTAATTTTACCTTAAACTGTTATTAAGCGAAATGTCAAGAATATCTTTCTCTATAATCTGTAAATAAACACTTGTTCATAATCGAAACGATAAACGGTATAAACATAGATAATATAATATATTCAGATGTAGCATGTCCATGCATTCATTTGAGGCAAATCGTTTTGTTAGATCGGGCACGTTTACCCACGACAAAAAAGGTGGTCTAAGCCCTCTATTAAAATGAAACAAGGAAATGAAAAAAACCTCGTTTTTCGGGTACAAACTTTTATGTATACATCGAAACACGCCAAACAGTCGTTTATTATTTGGTAATAATCGACAAAATATCTGTTTTTGAGGTCGGCTATATCAAAGAATTATCTTTTTCCACGCTTCACACGCGCAACACGTGACTCGGGACACGCATCAATAGCGGGTTATTAAAATGAGCCCCTAACATTGAGCCGCTTACAAAATTTCAACCCTCTCGGTCGTGCGAAATGTGGTTAAAAAAGACCTCAAAAAACCAGAAATGGCGGCATTTCCAACCATCACACGCACCACATGCGAAACGCGGCACTGGTCAGAAGCGGAATATAAAAATGCTATTTTAAACTTGAACTCTCACAAAATTTCGGTTCTCTAGCTCATGTGGGAGTTGGTTAAAAAGGACCTCAAAGAAGTCAAACAAAAAAATTCAACCAATCACACGAGCCACACATGATAAGCGACACGCGTCATATGCAGAATATAAAAATGTTTTTTTCGACTTAGACACTCACAAAATTTCAGCTCTCTAGGTCGTATGCAAGTTGGTTAAAAAAGACCTGAAAGAAGTCGAAAATAAAATTTCAATCCATAATACGCGCAACACGCGACACGCGTCATACGCGGAATATAAGAAATGATATTTTGGACATAGACATTCACAAAATTTTAACTTTCTAGGTCATGTGGAAGTTGAAAAAAAAAAACCTCAAAGAAGTCGAACAAAAAATGTCTACTCATCACACGCGCCATCCGCGACAAGCGACACGCGTCATACACGGAATATAAAATATAATTTTTTTGGACTTAGGCACTCACAAAATTTAAGCTCTCTAGGTGGAAGGTGGTTAAAAAGGACTTCAACGTAGTCGAAAATACAGACATCTTAAACGCCAACAACTCGACAGTGAATTGTAATTTATTCGCTTGTAGTACCAGGCCTAACAAACTAAAAAGGCACGCACATCTATGGAGCCGATAGGCTCATCAAAATTCAAAAACAAAATCAATGTGTTTCTTGACGCCAAACATTGTATCAAAGATAAGCAAAAAGTTTGATTTTAAAAGTGTTCTTGGCGATTCTCTGTGGTTCTTCGTAGTTTACCCAAGTTCTAGATGAAGATTTGCAACTTTGGTTTTTAAAAACTTTTTGTTTTTTTTTTTGATTAATTTGGGGTCCTTTTTAACCACATTCACAACATAGAGAGCTTAAATTTTGTGAGTGTCTAAATCCCAAATATAATTTTTTATATTCCGCGTGTGACGCGTGTAATGGGTAGAAATTTTATTTCTACTTATTTTAGGTAATTTTTAACCACATTCCACACAACCTACAGAGTTGGGTTTCTTTGAGGTCATTTTTTATGTTCCGCGTGTGACGCGTGTGATGGGTGGACACTTTTTTCGACTACTTTGAGGTACTTTTATTGCCTTTTACACGACCTAAAGGGTTGAAAATGCTATATCTGTCAAAATATTGTAACGAATCACAGCACAGGTGGAAAAAATCGTTCATTTATTTTTTCATGTTTTTATAAGCTAATTAATGCTTAAAATGATTAAAATACGAAATCTATCTATTTTCGTATACGTTGTAGGTATTATCTGAGTTCTAATTGAATTCAATTGTAATGCAATATAATATATATTGCACACAATAACATCAATGTATGTGTGAGCGATATAGCTGACATTTGCAATTCAAAGACAACAAGAGCTAAGTTAGTTTGCATCGCTCAAAACAGAAAAACATAGCTCGCATAGTTAAGCCTAAGTGTGCAACGTTCCATATAAAACTCTTTATTTACAGTTAAGAGCTATGAACATAGCTCGTGTCGCTTAGCTTAGCTTAGCTGAAATGTGCAACGGGCCTTATAGTGGACTTCGGTATACTTTTGGTTATTGGAGAATTTACATGAGAAATTTTAATTTTTGAATTCTCTATATTAACTTCCGTGCCCGTGGCTAGCTGGCTGGCTGGCGGACACACCAAATCTTGTTATCAATCCCCCGCGGTCGGGGGCACCCATACAAATATTATAAAAAAAAAGGTTAGGCTGTGTCGGATACACGGACGTAGGTTTTGAGCGTGACAACGTCAAACCCGTCAGTCAGAAAGAAAAGAAAACGAAGATATAGTCTGTAAGATTTATTATTTCTTATAATTTTTTTATTTAACTAAGCTGTTTCCACATCACCCAATGGGGTAAGCTTTCAGATGCATTTTCTTTACATGCTCTCCCCAGTAGGCATAATGCATGAGTTCTAGAATGAACTTTTTGTGGCTTAAAGCCGTATCCCGAAGCTTCTCAAACTGTCTTATTACTCTGTTGCTTAAATGTCATATTCAGTGTCATATTCTGAAGATTCCCCATACCCCGCAGCCATAAGAAACTCGAAGAATGGTTTTAACTTGGCAATTTTGTTAAACATGAACTTTGCCAAGTAGCGTTCGAAGATATATTTTTTTCGCCCTGGGGAGAGTAGTACTTTCTTGGCTTCATACCACGGTGCTTCGATAGGGTTTGTACACGCACAAGTCACAGAGTCCACAAAATAAATAGAGTGGTTCACTGCGAAGTGCGTATACCCCTTATCACCAAGGCAACCGTATGCCTTCCAACAATTGGACATAATTGATTACCCGGGTTCTATCCAGTCTTTTATTATTGGAACAAGAGTCTGTCTGTTTCGACGCGCTGTACGCCGTCGACCCACTGCCTTCCACATGGTCCCCACGATGCTTTTTTCTTTTTCCAAGCTAAGACTTGTACACCTTTACAATTTTTTCTGGTCCTCAAAATTTGATTCCACTGGCACTGTCATTATTCAAAATGAGTTTCAACAGAGGATGCAATTTCACTGGCTCTCTTCGCAACAGATGTTGTAAAGATGAATGTCAAATTCAAATCTACATCATTCTTCAAAAGAAGACAACCGATTAACTCAGTTAATGTGTTACCCTCCGATGATGACTCACCAATTAGTGCATTCCTACCCATACCCTTACCCAGCTTGATGCCTCTGAGACTTTGATCAGACATCTCAGCTATTGATGGAGTTTGAGCATGCATACCTGATGCCAATAGAACTGGTGTACACAATGTTCAAAGTTTGAATAACATCATGTAACATTTAAAAAAAATTGGGAGCCCCTTATCCTTATCACTCCAAAGTTTTTAGAAAAAGTGTTGTTCATCGGAGATACACATGTGTATAACATTTAAAGAAAATCGGATATTTTTTTTATAAAATTTGTATGGGTGCTCCCCGACCCTGGGACCCGATCACTACCTAATTTTTACAGAAAGTGTTGTCCATCAGAGATACACATGCGTATAAAACTTGAAGAAAATCGGGTACTTTTTTTAAGAAATTTGTGTGGGTGCCCCCAGACCCCGGGGCCTGATCCCCTCCAAATTTATACAAAAAGTGTTGTCCATCGGAGGTACACATGTGTATAAAATTTGAAGAAAATCGGGTACTTTTTTATAAAATGTGTATGGGTCCCCCCGACCCCGGGGATCGATCACTTCCAAACTTTTACAGAAAGTGTTGTCCATCGAAGATACACATGCGTATAAAATTTAAAGCAAATCGGGTACATTTTGTAAATATTTGTGGTGGAGCCCCCAGACCCCGAGGCCCGAGAGGCCTTAAATTTTAATAGAAGGTGTTTTCATGGGAGATACATATTTGAGCAAAGTTTCAATAAAATCAGGCTTTAGGAAGTGGGTTAAAAATTTGTCACAAAATTTGCTGTGCCAGTCCGCCAGCCAGCCAGCCACTGGCACGCGAAGTTTATATAGAGAATTTAAAAATTTAATGCTTGAAAAATTGTTTTGTTTCCGAAATTCCAGACCATATTCCAGAATTGCCATAGAAAAAAAGTTTTATAGTCAATAATATATAATAATTTCATGCGAATCATTTGAAAAATTGATTTGTTCCCGAAATTCCGGACCATAATGACCATATTCCAGAATATTGCCCTAACCGAATTTCATGCATCGCTTGAAAAGTTGTTTTGTTTCCGAAAATCCAGACCATAATGACCATATTCCAGAATTACCATAGGGAAAAGTTTTATAGTCGCATCTTAGCCCTACATACCGAATTTCATGCGAATCGCTCGTTAAATTGCTTTGTTTCCGAAATTCCAGACCATATTCCGAATACCATAGGAAAAAGTTTTATAGTCGCGTCTTAGCCCTAACAAAATTTCATGCGAATCGCTTGAAAAATTGCTTTGTTTCCGAAATTCCAGACCATAATAACCATATTCCAGAATTGCCATAGGAAAAAGTTTTATAGTCGCATCTTAGTCCTACATACCTAATTTCATGCGCATCGCTTAAGAAATTGCTTTATTCCCGAAATTCCAGACCATAATGACTATATTCCAGAATATTCATAGGAAAAAGTTTTATAGTTGCATCTTAGTCCTACATATCAAATTAGATGCGAATCGCTTGAGAAATGCCTTAGTTCCTAATGACCAAATCCCCGTGGATATTAAAAGTGTGACATAACAGAGGACAAAAAAACTGTTAAAAAAGTTACTTAAAATCTGTTTAAATAGTAACATAACAGAGGACATTTAACATTCGACTTTTTGAATATGTACCCCTTAAACCTTGTATTTGTCACGTCCAAAGTACCCGATTTTCTTCAAATTTTATACGCAGGTGTACCTCAGATGGAGAACACTTTTTGTAAAAATTTAAGTGATCGAGCCCCGGGGTCGGGAGGCACCCATACAAATTTTATACAATTACCCGATTTTCTTCAAATTTTATACGCATGTGTATTTCCGATGAAAAACGCTTTTTGTAAAAATTTTTGAGCTATCGGGCACCGGTGTCGGAAGGACCCATAAAAATTTAAAAAAAATGTACCCGATTTTCTTGAAATTTTTTACACGTGTGTTGGTCCAATACAATTTTTTTAAAATTAGGCCAATTTTCTTCAAATTTTAAACACATGGGTATCTGCTATGGAAACACTATTTGTAAAAATTTTGGCGTGATCAGGATAGGGGGCCGATCCCAATTTTCCCGATTTTCAAACTTTGTGTATCCCCCGATTATAGAATTTACACAAAAAAATTTAATTTTATGCATTGTTTTATTAAGCGTGTATCTGTCAATCAGGAAGACAGTGGGACTTTCTATTTCTATTTTGGCTTATATCAGATGACGTCTTTGTGTATATGATTGATTTTTTTAAATTCTCTATATTAACTTCGCGTGCCCGTAGCTGGCGGACTGGCTGGCTGGCTGGTCAGATTTTGTGATCAATTTTTAACCCACTTCCCAAAGCCCGGTGTTATTAAAATTTTACACACACGTATATTTCCGGTGACAACACTTTCTATTAATTTGAGAGTGATCGGGCCGCGGGGTCGGAGGGCTCCCATACAATTTTTTTTCCCACTATCAGATCATACTATAATGACTGTGTTCTGTGTGCGTGGTGCGCTGTGCGCTGCTTGCTTTACGATTGGGGTTGTTTTTTTGTTAGGTTGCATTGCTTCGTATTTGTTTTTATATTTCAGCATTAATAGTGGAATTTAGTATACTTTTGGGTATTAGAGAATTTTGAAATGAAAAAAATTTTTTATGGGTGGTTTTTTTGTATTATTTCTAGTATAGATATAGAATCTGAGCAAAACCCTCTCTACAGAAACTGTATTCTTGAAGCACATATGCATGCTTAAAAATACTCAAATCAGATGTATTGGTAACTAACGAAAGAAAAAAATCCATATAAAATTTTTCTGTTTCTCACTACTACAACTTTCTCACTCTTTTCAGTACCACCAGTTAGCGCGTTTCATAAATGCGACTGTTTATTTTGTCTACACTGTATTCACATCTCACAATTGTAGCCGATGATTTGAGTATTTTTTTACTGCATTAGTATGCGTACATTTGGTTTTTTTCCAAAACCCTCTCTATAGAGAGCCCAACTGATACACCACAGATGCATATTTAAAAAGTACGAAAACTAGATGTGTTGGTTATTAACAAAAGAGCAAATTCCATTTAAAAATTTTCTATTTCTCACTCTTTTCACTACTCACTACATCTCATCTCATCATCATCTAGAAGGAGCAACACTTCTTCATACCACTTGGAGGAAAAATATAATTTTAAAATAAAACATGAAACTGTAAGTAGAGCGCCTTGAAAAATCAATCATATAAGTTCTAAAGTTATACTTCTTTTGGCGAGTTTAGTAGAGGGCGTTTAGTAGAAGGTAAAATTGAGAGCGTTACGAAACTGCGACATGATGATTTAATTTTTTAACTGTCCACCACGCAGTTCTGATCAACTCAATATCGAGTATACAAACCACTAAACGCTTTTCAACATAGAATACACTTAACTAAAGTCGAACGCGAAGAAGAAGAAGGCATACTTTTAGACACCGTGTAGAAGGGGTTTTTGTGTTAGTAAATACAATGGATCTGTGATTTTTAGTAAGTTCACTCGTAAAAGGCCCATACTGTGAAAGTGAAAGGTGTAGTCTTTTGGAAGTCTTTTGAGGGTATTTTGGGGGTACCTAAAAGGCCTTTTGAGGGTATTTTTGAAGTTTTTTGGGTGGTTTTTAGAGGGTCCTTTGTGTATCTTTTGGTAGATAATTGATCGAAATGTAAGGTGCGAGGAGTCCCTAGTTATAGTAAAATTTATGCCAGCATTTAAAGGAAACCACTAGATATGTTTCTTGGCGTCAGGCAGTGCGTAATACCTACAAAATATTTAAAAACTTTCAACGTAGCTTCAAAAACTATCAGGCGGTAGCCATCGATAGGAATAAAATTGTAGGTTCGGCAGACTCTGTCTTATCTTCTTTTAATACAGTACAATTCCAGGGCAATAATAGCTTGTCTAGGCTTAATTAATTCTGATAAAAAACCGGCTTACATAATTGAACAAGAAATGTCCATGCTTCGCCAGGGGAGATTGTCGATTAATGAACTCTACGACGAAGTCGTAAAGAAATTAACTTCAATTATAAACAAACCATTGATGACTTACGGAGATCAAAAAGAGATTAAAGAATCGTTTAATCTGAACTATAGTAACTATAGCGTATCCGGACTCAATCGTCCGTTATATGACATTCTATTCTCCTTAAGACCATCTGACATACCTACAGCGCGGAAATTGGAATCTAATGAAGCGCGCTCCTTATTTGATTATAAATTCGCCGACAATATTGGACACCACCCATGAAATGTAGCCCTCACTTCCGTAGTTTGCCAAATTGACAGCATTTGGTATTCAACAAGTTAGCCCAACCATGCCTTCTAACACAACTCAAGAGACTTACCCTCTCTTGGCAGAACAGCATTCGAGAACCCTTATCCAAGGAAAAGACCACGCGATAGCGATTGATTTTATAATAATAAACCATTTAGTGCAGCAACTCTACGCTGCCGACGAAGATGGAGACTCCGACTTTTACGACGACAAACATGACTTGGCTCCTGAACAAACTAATGACGACATAAATTTTTTAGGTTAAATCCATGCTACCATGCGTAAGTAGGACTTTTGAAGGAAAACAAATAAAACTTTTGGTACATACCGGAGCCTCGAAAAATTACGTAAAAAATTCCAATTGGAGAGGCATACAAAACATAACGTCTCCCTTTTCCGTAAAATCAATCCACGGCATTGTCGATATAACATAAAAGTGCACTATAAATATTTTAAACACCACTTAAGACTTCGTCCTCCTACCCGCTTTTGACACCTTCGATGGTATCATTGGCTAAAATCTCTTGCGAAAAATTGATGCCAGATTTGACGTAAAAAAGGGTATTCTATTTCGCAGAAATGGCTCAGAAAAATTATTGTATTTTTTTTGTAAGGACGTTATTAACACCATTTTGGAGTTTGACATAGAGAGGTTGAAAAGAAAACACGCGGCAGTTTTATCAGACCCGAACTAATCATTACCCTTCAATACAAATATAGTCGCAGCTTTCAGAACGACCCTTACCCCGAGGCGGCTTCTGAATTCGTAAGTACGGAAGTCGGCAATCTTTTACGCGATGATTTAACTAGGCCGTACATATAATAGTCCCGCATGGGTACTATAAAAAAGGAACCATTGAAAATGGCGAGAAAAAAAATTATGAAGGTAATCGACTTCAAAAAGCTTAACGAAAAAACTATTAGTGACATATACCCTATTTCTCATACTTCCGTTATACTGGCTAACTTACGACAATCGCGAGCGAGCGAGCTATCGACGACGTCCTAAGAGAGGAAATTGGAAAAAGTTGTCATGTCTATATCGACGAAGTAATAACATTTTCTGTTGATCTCGAAACCCATTTACAGGATTTGAATCAAATCTTATGAAAATTTCATGCATCGAACATAAGGGTTTCGTTGGAAAAAACTCAATTCTTAAAAACAGTGGTCGAGTTTCTTGGTTTAATATATATACATTAAATTCTAGAACCGCAACCCAATCTGATGAAATGCCTGTTAATAGCGAAGAGTCGTTAACAAATGTTATTTGGACGGTTTCATACTCAATCAATTCTTTCGAGAATCAGATTATCCTTGAAAAGACAGAAATCTGGGGTCGAATACGACATCAGTTAAGGAGTGAATGAAATCTATACGTACGAGTGATCAACCCCGGGGTACGAAATAACATATCCGTGACTGAACAATGTTGATTTGGGATGATTGCTTACGTGAAGGAGTAACGAGTAGTGATCATCTCAATGTTAATACTTGGTCACTCATTACTGTATGGATTTCATTCACTCGTTAACTGATGTCGTAATTCGACCCCGTTCGACCTCGTTCGCAAATATTATTTTTCAGTCACGGATTAGACATCATATCGTTCTCAAAAAACCGACGATATTAGCGATATGATAAAAACTTGTATTAATCCTAACGTAGTGAATGGACTGATGTATGAGCTTTCTGTCTGAGGAAAAATTCAGAACGAAATTAAAACTGATTCTCCATCTGTTAAATTCGTTCACACAACGTTTCAGGTAACCGATATTTTTAATATAGAAGACTAGAAAAGCATTCTTCATTCTGAGCCCAATAAAACACACCGTTCTCTTAAGGAAACCATTTTGCAGGTACTTCGCGATTACTTTTTCCCGGTACGCGTTACGTAAAAAAAAAGTCTTAAACTGATAAACTTGTTAACAACAAAATATCAACATCACCCCCATGTGATTCCAAGCAAGCCCGATGAATTTCTACACATAGATATCTACTTAGCGGACAAAAGACACTACTTGAAATGCATCGATAAATTTTCCAAATTCCATAGTCCGTAGTCTATACAAAAGAACCTATTATGCAAATTTTAAATATTTTTAAAGACACCAAGAGCATTGTTTGCGACAACGAAAAATCTCCGACTTAAAACTACCACCACAAAAATAGGAAAACAAAGTCATTCCAGCCAGGAGATAAGGTTTTTATAAAAACCAATATAGAATATGTAACAAGTTTATTCAACTTTACATTAAAAGGCAATAGAAAAGGACTAAGAAACAACAATTTTGGTTGACGGAAAAAAATTCATAAAAAACAGCCAATAAAAATTTTTCTTGTAAATTATCTAATCTAATGTGTATAAAATTTGAATTTGAAATCGGGAACATTTTTAAAAAAATTGTATGGGACCGCCTGACACAGGGGCCCGATCACTTCCAAACTTTTACAAAAAGTGTTGTCAATCGGAGATACACATACGTATAAAATTTAAAGCAAATCGGGTAAATTTTGTAAAATATTTGTATGGAAGCCCCCCGACCCTGATGCACGAGGTACACCAAATTTTAATAGAAAGTGTCATCGGTGATACACATATATGCAAAGCTTTAATAAAATCGGGGCTTAGGAAGAGGGTTAAAAGTTGATCACAAGATTTGGTGTGCCAGCCAGCCATTCACGGGCATGCGAAGTTAATATAGAGAATTAAAAAATGGTAGGCTGTGTCGTCTACACTCTACACGGTCGCGAGAATTTGAGCGTGACAACGTTTACAAACATTTACTAACAATGCACTGTTTAATGCTTTTAATGCTTGATACTGACGTTGTGGCCGAATGTGAAAACAAATACAAGCAGCTTACTACATGGAAAGATGCATCGCACTATCAAGTTTCAAAGGAAAATAACGCTTGATCCCGAATTTTACTAGCCCACCAATCAGCAGCTTGCAAAACCGTCGCAGCAGGTGATGGACTAATCGTTGTTAATGACACGACAGTCAAAGTGCATGAGGGAAATTTTGCTTCAGTAATAGTACAAGAAAAATTCTTAATCACGTTCAAAGAGAGAGAGTGTTACCACACCACCTATATGAATTGGAGGAAGGCCGTACGTTCGTATTGTTACGAAAAGTAGTTAGTAGCGCATACGAGTATAATAGAATTCGAATCCTTAAATAAATCGCAATGTAAATACTGCATACTAAAAATAAGTACTTTTATGTAGCATACTTTTAGGCTGTAAGACTTTAGATAATTTGAAGTTTGAAATGTAACCGCCTGCAAGTTTGAATCATTATGTGTTCA
Source organism: Nephrocerus scutellatus (assembly GCA_947095585.1). Taxonomy (NCBI): domain Eukaryota; kingdom Metazoa; phylum Arthropoda; class Insecta; order Diptera; family Pipunculidae; genus Nephrocerus; species Nephrocerus scutellatus. The sequence goes on from OX352764.1 coordinate 51,082,894, forward strand.
AAAATGTTGTCAAACGTGCTTGTGCGGTTTGCCCGGTTTTTGTAAAAGAACATGATTGAACATGTAGTTTATTTTTAGAAGATGACTCATTGCATATAAGAATCGTTAGTTGTAAATAAGGGAATAAGGCTGGTATTTTCTCGATATTTTTGTCTATAATATTGGAAGTTTCTGGAAGCTTTTCAATGAGTATAAAAGGTGGCGTTCACTGCAGAGAATTCATTAGTTGATTGGAATTTAAGCAGTGAAGTTGTAAAAGTTCTTGCAAAGTAATTAAGCTACTACCAAAGAGAAATATTGTAAAGTACAAGTAATAAGTTTTTGTGTACATTTAAAGTAATCACCAATATAAATTGTGAATTTTTAAATTCTCTATATTAACTTCGCATGCCCGTGGGTGGCTGGCTGGCTGGTGGGCAGAATCTTGTGGTCAACACACTTCCTAAAGTCCGATTTTATTCAAACTTGGCACACATGTATCTCTCATGACAACACTTTGACATTCGGGTCGGGGGGCTCCCATACAAATTTTTTACAAAATTTACCCGATTTTCTTCAAATTTTATACGCATGTGTATCTCCGTTGGGCAACACTTTGTATAAAAATTTAGAAGTGATCGGGCCCCGGGTTCGAAGGGCACCCATAAAAATTTTGTAAAAAGAAGTACCCAATTTTCTTCGAATTTAATATTTATGTGTACCTCAGATAGAGAACTCTTTTTGTAAAAATTTTGAAGTGATCGGGCCCCGGGGTCAGGGGGCACTTATACAATTTTTCTAAAAAAAAATTACCCGATTTTCTTCAAATTGTATATGCATGTGTAACTCCGATGAACAACACTCTTTATAAAAATTTGGAAGTGATGGGGCCCCGGGGTCGTGGGGCACCCATACCAATTTTATAAAAACAAGCATCCTTCTTTAAATTTTATAAGCATGTGTGTCTCCAATTGACGAAACTTTTTGTAAAAATTTGGAAGTGATCGAGCCCCGGGTTCGAAGGGCACCCATACAAATTTTGTAAAAAGAAGTACCCGCTTTTCTTCAAATTTAATATGCATGTGTATCTCAGATAGAGAACACTTTTTGTAAAAATTTGGAAGTGATCGGGCCCCGGGGTCAGGGGGCACCTATACAAATTTTCTAAAAAAAAATTAACCGAATTTCTTAAAATTGTATATGCATGTGTAACTCCGATGGACAACACTTTCTATAAAAAATTGGAAGTGATCGGGCCCCGGTGTCGGGAGGCGCCCATACAAATTTTATAAAAACAAGCACCCGATTTTCTTTTAATTTTATACGCATGTATATCTCCGATTGACAAAAATTTTGTAAACATTTGGAAGTGATCGAGCCCCGGGTTCGAAGGGCACCCATATAAATTTTGTAAAAAGAAGTACCCGATTTTCTTTAAATTTTATATGCATGTGTATCTTCGATGAACATTATGATTTTGGAGTTGGAGTTGCGGAAGGACCCATACAAAATTTAAAAAAATTTAACCGATTTTCTTCAAATTTTATAAATTTTATATGTATCTCTTATGGAAACACTATTTGTAAACATTTTTGAGTGATCTGGATAGGGGGCTCCTAAACAATTCTTTTAAAAAATTTACACGATTTTATTCAAACTTTGCACATTGTGTATCACCCAATTAGAAAATTTACAATTGTTTAACAATAAATTAAGTGAAATTTGACCAATAAACAGTAAATAACAAAATGGAGAGTGCAGTGAACATTAAATCCTATAGTTCCCAGAAGCTTAAAGAAGAGCTTTGAAGGCGAGGTCTAAGCACCGCAGGAAATAAGAAAAAGCTATTTCTCAGATTATAGCAATTCATTAAAGGGGAAAAGCAGCAAGCTGGTGAAGTATTTTCAATTGAGTCGGAGTTAGTGGAGCGAAAAACGGCTTATTCGGAAGAAAAGGGTGGTGAGTCAAGCATGTCGGCGATGTTGCAAGCTCTAATACAACAAATGAATATCAAGCTTTACCAGCAGAGAGAACAAATGCAGCGGCAAAGTGAACAAAGTGTTAAGAGTTAAGAAAAGATTTGAATTCTCAAATGAAGCAGCAAAATGAGCAAATGAACAGCAAGCTAGACCGGCAAAGTTAACAATCGCAGCAACAGAATCAAGAGATTAAAAAAGAGTTGATTCAGCAAAAGCAAGAATCGCAGCAGCAATCGCAGCAACTAAACGAGAAGTTGAACCAGCAGAAGCAAGCATTGAATTTTCAAATAAGCGACAAGTTAGTACAGCAGAGCCAAAAGCTGAATCGACAAAATCAACAGCAGAGCCATGAACTAAAACAGGAATTGAACTCTTAATTTGATCAGCAAAATCAAAAACTGGATGTTATTCAAGAAAAGTTAAGAGGTGAGATGAGTGAAATTCAAGCAACAATTCAAGAAGAGGTGAAATCTTTTGAAACGAATATGACAGGTAAGGTTAGTGGCCTGGAAGGCAAAATAACAAAGCTTGAGACTCGGTTGGGCTGTCGAACCCAGTTCTACACAGGAAACGAACAACAAACCAATACCAGAGGGTTTCCAGAATTTTCTAGTAAACAGAAAGGAATTTTGCGACACAGCTTTTGAAAATTTCAAAGTCCAGTTTGCAGCTGCTGTACAACATAATGGATGGGGCACTGAAGAACAACTAAATTCTCTAATTCCTAACAAAAATTTTAAAGAATTTACCCGATTTTATTCCATCTGCACTTCGTGTATCCCCGATCCGAGAATTTACACGAAAAACTTTAATTTTTATGGGTTGTTTTATTTCATATTGCTTTTTCAATAAATCAGAGAAAATTCTGAGAAAATAAATTGAAACCGGCTACAAACGTAAGGATTGGGACATATTTTAAATCACATTCCTTCGATTTTTTATATTATTTTAAATTATAATAAATGGCATAGACCACCTTATTGACGTGACGCAAGTCATTTAGGGAGTTCTCCCTTGGCAATGAGGGTATGTATAAAAAAAAAAGCAGGTGAATTCACAAAAATAGCTGATAACACGAGAAACAACGATCAGGCAGTCAGGGTGCGGTCTCGAGAACAACTCCTATGGCGGGACAAAAATAATAAAGTAAATAAGTGGGCAATTTAAAATTTTGTTTTTAAAAACGCTTTAAAATGAGTATAAATCAATATTTTTGAGAAATTTTTAATGTGAAGGATGAGTGTCCGAATAATTAAGGAAAAACCATTTACTTCATGTGGCTCCCTGTTTAGACCCAAGTTACTTTACTTAGATAAGATCTTAGGTACATAAACCTAGATCTGATTGGGGTGTGATACACTTAGTTCAAACCAAGTGCATCCATCGAATACTAAACCCTCAAATAAAAGAGTTCTGGTTTGTTTGGTAGATTGATAACAACTTCAATTATTCATCAAAATTTGACTTGAATGTGAACTTCGCTCAAGGTGCTAACGACAGCTGAAATGTAATGCTGGAAAAATCGGCAATGTGGGAAATTCATTCTTCTCACGATAAGAGAAAATGCAATGTAAGCATAATTTGGCATTATGCTTCGCTTGTCATCTGCCTGATATGAGCAACCTTGAACGAGAGTTCAACATTCTGCCCCGCGTTGAACAGAAGGTTCAACATATCAATGATAATTGAATTTAATTATCTAATTATGTATAACTATTTTTGATATATACGAGTATACTATATAAGTTGCTTAAACTTAATCATTCATCGATGTTAATCACGAATCTGCCTTCGGGGTGGTTCGGCGTCATGGGGACATCACTTCGGGCCCTCAGGATTGGAACTGGCTTGATAATTTTCCTCGGCTTTCGGTAGCACTGTACGCATAGAAAAATCAAAATAGAGACTGCAAATAGTACCCCAAGGAGTCTGATGCTATGGTGAATGGCATGGTGTTGGAGGTTAATTGGCAAGGTATCTTGAAATCTTTGGATGTTTTGCTTCAGCGCTTCGATTTCCGCTACATGTCGTTGGTAAGAAGGGAGAGACACATTTTGCGTGGTATTTTGATCAGGAACACTGACATCCGTGAGGTTTCTTAGCGGTAGGTATGACATCCTTATGACTGAAGGATATATATTATGCCCCCGTATGGTCAGAAACTCTTGCTTCATGATACAGTCCGGTTCTAGTTTTGCTATTCCTGAGCCTTGAATGGTTAGATGAATTGTATTTGGACCACACACTATATTTAGAGTTGATACTTGTCGCAAGGCGTAAATCCATTCATTTGGATTGTGAAGCTGAATCCAATGAGGCCCTTCACCTGTCCTTTGTCTTTGGCAGCTGTGCCAATCGGGAATATGGTTAAAAAGTGAAATCTCGCACGCACTAGCGATTGAGCCCTTATGATGTAAAGGTCCTTGTTGCCTGCATAAATATTCTCCTTGATTAGTAGATGCACAACCTTTTACACCTTCTTCGCAGAAGAGAGTAGTACTGATCTCGATGTAGGTTTATTATAAGAAATGGTGATGTTGGTTGTATTTCAGTGAAGGATTCATCTACAAGTACTGGTACTGGAATCACATGAAATAATTCGAACGGTTCGGCTGATATTAATGGTATATTGATTTTAAAAATTGCGTAATTTGGTAGAATTCTTCCTTCAATAGTTATTAAATTGTATAAGTTAGTTAGATCCAAAATTGCTGTCGGAAGTCTTAGGTCCGAAGGTAAGTGTTCCATTATGCGTCGTAGCTCCTGGCTGATCTGAGATGGGGGTAACAACAATGGGCTAATTTTTCAATGTTGACTGTGAGTAATAACGTGGTAGAGAGAGGTTTGGATACGTTGAAAATTTGCTGTGTTACTCAAAGTTTGTATTTCGAGGGAGATAAAAGTCCTTGACAATTATTCTTGATGAACTTCCTTAGCTATATTGTCGATTCGTGTTTTCAATTCATCAATGCTGTTGTTGTTGTTGTTGTTTCAAAATGTTGGGATATCGCCTCTTGATTTCGATTCATAAGGTGTACCGTGGCTGCGAGGAATGATGTCTGATTTTTCATGTAAGAAAGTAAGTGCTCTTCGTTTTCCTGCAGTCCGTCGATTGTATTTGACATTCGCTTGGCATATTCGGAATCTAAAATAGCAAACAATTCATTGGCTACATATCCCACTAGATTTAAGGATCCCCGTTTTATTCGAGTTGGGATAGAGGCGTGCGACAACAGGTCATTTGTTGTTACCAGTTCCTTTGTAAGATGCTGAATTTGAGTTGTTATACTTCTACACGGCTCCCTGGGGTTCATTCTATCCAGGAAGAAACTGGCATTCTGGACGAGCCTTAGTTCCTTGGCATAAAGCTGCATATCATAATACGCTATAATATTCCAATCATGCTCGCTGCGCCGATATTGTCGAAATAAATACCTGGGTAAGCTTTGAACGGCTCCAGATGAATTGACAGTCCTTGACTAATTGGAATTGTGAGTAAGGCTAGTAACATCGTTACTACACTGGAACCCAATGAATGTTTGATACGTTTCCTAGGTATTTCTTCCGTAGGAGATGTCGTCGGTGTCGATTTTTTTGGGTTGTTTTATTTCATAATGCCTTTTCAATGAATCAGAGAAAATTCTGAGAAAATAAATTGAAACCGGCTACAAACGTAAGGATTCGGACATATTTTAAATCACATTCCTTGGTTTTTTTTCTTCCTTTTATTAATTACAACTGAGACTGTGCTTAAATAGCAATTAATCTTTCAATTTTTACAAATTTACATTTCTTTTACAATTCTAATTTTTTGGGGTGAAACCCAATGGTTAGTCCCATAATTAATTAAACCTATTTAAAATACTAATTTTAATTTGGTATGTTTACTAGGTGGCCTCGTTTTTTGGAGTCTTCTTTCAACAACATGGTTATCTATCATATGGCGAATATAGTATTTGCCTATATAGCAGTAGTTTTTTGTGAATTGTAAGCTCAAAGCCTCTACCTATGAGCCAATACATTTTTCTGAACTTCATGTTAAGGATATCATGCTCACTGCGCCGATATTGTCGAAATAAATACCTGGGTAAGCTTTGATCGGCTCCAGATGAATTGACAGTCCTTGACTAATTGGAATTGTGAGTAAGGCTAGTAACATCGTTACTACACTGGAACCCAATGAATGTTTGATACGTTTCCTAGGTATTTCTTCCGTAGGAGATGTCGTTGGTGTCGATTTTTATGGGTTGTTTTATTTCATATTGCCTTTTCAATGAATCAGAGAAAATTCTGAGAAAATAAATTGAAACCGGCTACAAACGTAAGGATATTTTAAATCACATTCCTTCGTTTTTTTTTCTTCCTTTTATTAATTACAACTGAGACTGTGCTTATCTAGCAATTTATCTTTCAATTTTTACAAATTTACATTTCTTTTACAATTCTAATTTTTTGGGGTGAAACCCAATGGTTAGTCCCATAATTTATTAAACCTATTTAAAATACTAATTTTAATTTGGTATGTTTACTAGGTGGCCTCGTTCTTTGGAGTCTTCTTTCAACGATATGGCTATCTATCATATGGCGAATATAGGGGTTTCCGTGTTCCTGTAGCCTTATTTCGTGTTTGGCAGCATGCTTTTTTATTTCATCTTTGGTGATGATTCCATCTGTAAGTCCCTGTGAAGGTCTTCATTTCTTGTGTACCACGGAGCATTTACGATGCTACGAAGAACCTTGTTTTGAAACGGCTGTATCATTTTGGTGTTTGTTTGCTTAGTAGATCCCCAGAGTTGAATACCGTAGGTCCATATCGGCTTCAGTATTTGCCTATATAGCAGTAGTTTGTTGTGAATTGTAAGCTCAGAGCCTCTACCCATGAGCCAATACATTTTTCTGAACTTAATGTTAAGGATATCATGCTCGCTGCGCCGATATTGTCGAAATAAATACCAGGGTAAGCTTTGAACGGCTCCAGATGAATTGACAGTCCTTGACTAATTGGAATTGTGAGTAAGGCTAGTAACATCGTTACTACACTGGAACCCAATGAATGTTTGATACGTTTCCTAGGTATTTCTTCCGTAGGAGATGTCGTCGGTGTCGATTTTTATGGGTTGTTTTATTTCATATTGCCTTTTCAATGAATCAGAGAAAATTCTGAGAAAATAAATTGAAACCGGCTACAAACGTAAGGATTCGGACATATTTTCAATCACATTCCTTCGTTTTTTTTTCCTCCTTTTATTAATTACAACTGAGACTGTGCTTATCTAGCAATTTATCTTTCAATTTTTACAAATTTACATTTCTTTTACAATTCTAATTTTTTGGGGTGAAACCCAATGGTTAGTCCCATAATTAATTAAACCTATTTAAAATACTAATTTTAATTTGGGATGTTTACTAGGTGGCCTCGTTCTTTGGAGTCTTCTTTCAACGACATTGTTATCTATCATATGGCGAATATAGGGGTTTCCGTGTTCCTTATTTCGTGTTTGGCAGCATGCTTTTTTATTTCATCTTTGATGATGATTCCATCTATAAGTCCCTGTGAAGGTCTTCATTTCTTGTGTACCACGGAGCATTTACGATGCTACGAAGAACCTTGTTTTGAAACGTCTGTATCATTTTGGCGTTTGTTTGCTTAGTACATCCCTAGAGTTGAATACCGTAGGTCCATATCGGCTTCAGTATTTGCCTATATAGCACTAGTTTGTTGTGAATTGTAAGCTCAGAGCCTCTACCTATGAGCCAATACATTTTTCTGAACTTAATGTTAAGTTCTTTTTTTTTCTTTTTGACATGCTCTCTCCACTTGAGCTTGGCATCGAGGGTCATGCCGAGATATTTAGCTTTTTGCATATGGCACCAGTCGTGAGTTAATTTCTATCGATAGATGGGAAGCTTTTTGATATGTAAAGTTAATATGAGTGGATTTCAGTTCATTAAGCTTGATTCTCTAGCGCTTAGTCCAGTTACAAACCGCATTGGTAACCTTCTGGAGTTTGCTCGTTGCATCAGCGACATTACTTCCAATCGCCATGATTGCTGTGTCATCGGCAAAAGTGGCTGTGGTTCCTTCATTTGTTGTTGGAATATCCCTTGTATATAATAAATACAGGATTGGTCCTAAGACACTCACCTGCGGGACACCGGCAGAGATTTTCTTTAGTTCGGAGTATTCATCCTCATATTTCACTCGAAAATGTCTATTGGATAAATAAGATCATAATATGGCATAGAATTGCCTCTACAGATCTCTATGCAGCTTGAATTCCAGTCCACTATGCTAAAATTTATCGAATGCTTGGACGACGTACAGAAATATGCTGAAGCATACTTTTTTACGTTCTAGCATTCTTTCAATAATGTTGGTGATTCTATGCACTTGTTCAATTGTGGAGTGCTTTTCTCTGAATCCAAATTGATTTGGAGGAATTAGCTGGAATTGGGGTGAAACCCAATGGTTAGTCCCATAATTAATTAAACCTATTTAAAATACTAATTTTAATTTGGTATGTTTACTAGGTGGCCTCGTTCTTTGGAGTCTTCTTTCAACGACATGTTTATCTATCATATGGCGAATATAGGGGTTTCCGTTTTCCTGGAGCCTTATTTCGTGTTTGGCAGCATGCTTTTTTATTTTATTTTTGATGATGATTCCATCTGTCCCTGTGAAGGTCTTCATTTCTTGTGTACCACGGAGCATTTACGATGCTACGAAGAACCTTGTTTTGAAACGTCTGTATCATTTTGGCATCAATGCTGTAGGTTATTGTTTCAAAATGTTGGGATATCGCCTCTTGATTTCGATTCATTAGGTGTACCGTGGCTGCGAGGAATGATGTCTGATTTTTCATGTAAGAAAGTAATTGCTCTTCGTTTTCCTGCAGTCCGTCGATTGTATTTGATATTCGCTCAGCATATTCGGAATACAAAACAGCAAAAAATGCATTGGCTACATTTCCCACTAGATTTAAGGATCCCCGTTTTATTCGAGTTGGGATAGAGGCGTGCGACAATAGGTCATTGTTTGTTACCAGTTCCTTTGTAAGATGCTGAATTTGAGTTGTTATACTTCTACACTGCTCACTGGGGTTCATTCTATTGCACAGACCTTCCAGGAAGAAACTGGCCATCTGGACGAGCCTTAGTTCCTTGGCATAAAGCTGCATATCATAATACGCTATAATATTCCAATCACTGGATACCATGCTCGCTGCGCCGATATTGTCGAAATAAATACCTGGGTAAGCTCTGAACGGCTCCAGATGAATTGACAGTCCTTGACTAATTGGAATTGTGAGTAAGGCTAGTAACATCGTTACTACACTGGAACCCAATGAATGTTTGGTACGTTTCCTAGGTATTTCTTCCGTAGGAGATGTCGTCGGTGTCGATTTTTATAGGTTGTTTTATTTCATATTGCCTTTTCAATGAATCAGAGAAAATTCTGAGAAAATAAATTGAAACCGGCTACAAACGTAAGGATTCGGACATATTTTAAATCACATTCCTTGGTTTTTTTTTCTTCCTTTTATTAATTACTTATCTAGCAATTTATCTTTCAATTTTTACAAATTTACATTTCTTTTACAATTCTAATTTTTTGGGGTGAAACTCAATGGTTAGTCCCATAATTAATTAAACCTATTTAAAATACTAATTTTAATTTGGTATGTTTACTAGGTGGCCTCGTTCTTTGGAGTCTTCTTTCAACGACATTGTTATCTATCATATGGCGAATATAGGGGTTTCCGTGTTCCTGGAGCCTTATTTCGTGTTTGGCAGCATGCTTTGTTATTTCATCTTTGATTATGATTCCATCTGTAAGTCCCTGTGAAGGTCTTCATTTCTTGTGTACCACGGAGCATTTACGATGCTACGAAGAACCTTGTTTTGAAACGTCTGTATCATTTTGGCATTTGTTTGCTTAGTACATCCCCAGAGTTGAATACCGTAGGTCCATATCGGCTTCAGTATTTGCCTATATAGCAGTAGTTTGTTGTGAATTGTGAGCTCAGAGCCTCTACCTATGAGCCAATATATTTTTCTGAACTTAATGTTAAGTTCTTCTTTTTAATTTTTGCCATGCTCTCTCCACTTGAGCTTGGCATCGAGGGTCATGCCGAGATATTTAGCTTTTTGCATATGGCACCAGTCGTGAGTTAATTCCTATCGGTAGATGGGAAGCTTATTGATATTGTAGCTTACTACAGGTCTTGATTAGGTACAAACCAAATCAATGTAGCTTGATACAGAGTGTAGCTTACTATTGGTCTTGATTAGGTGCAAACCAAATCAATGATACCAAATTGAAGATTCTGATTAAGTACAGACAAAATCAGATAGATGAGACGAGTATCAGTACTTTAACAAATACTCTAAAAAGGTGGATCGTATGTTTCTGATTTAGTACAAAACCAAACCAGGCGATGGAGCGAGTAAAAGCACTTTAACCAATACTCAGTATGATGAAATCAAAAGACATTTGAAGTGTTTACTTTGATCTAATTTATTAATTTCAAAATTGGTGGCTTTTATATCCAAAAAATGATTACAATACAATATACAATTAATTAAAATAACAAATAATAAAAAATACACAAATAGACATTTTGGCTGATTCGGCAACTAACTATCGTCGCCGTCGTGCTGTAATATGAGTAATATCAAAAAGAATACAAAATTGTTACTTCATCAATAGCTGCAGTGCTGTTGTGCTGCAATAGAATCTACCTGGCGATGCAGCGACAAGCGATTCCAAAGGTGTTTTTCGCTGTAGACGCAATTTCAGCAATTTGATTGTTATGTTGGCCTTGATGTAGTTTGTTGCTTTATTATTGTCCGTTGCACCTGATTTTATGTTGATCTAAACATTCTCCCCCCGTTGAGTGACTGACTCAACCTATGTCACACGAATCTTAAAATCTGAGGTTTGTTGTCGTGGTGTAGGCTGAGGATTTGTTGCGATGTTGTGTGTCGGTTGAGGATTTGTTGCAATGTTGTGTTGGCAATACTTGATCAACTTCCAAGTGATGAGAAGGATAATAACTACCGTAGATAGTGTGAGTGCAAGGTAGCTGACGACATGATGATGAGTGTTTGATGAATGAAGTCGTTCAGGTAGATTGTCAAAATCTTCATGTAGCAACTTTGACTGGAGATTGGTGAGTTGTTCCCATTTAGTTTCAAAGTGCTCGAAGTTTATTTTTAAAAGAGGATTTAATGCACTTGGTGAACTAATGGATGATATATTTCCAAATCCAGTATACGATGAATATACACGACTGGAAACTTCCGTGTTCCCTTGGATATTAATGACGTCATTTTTTAATACGCAGTGCTGACCAATTGTAAGGAATCCTGAACCTATTAATGTTAATTGAATAGTATCGATGCCGCACACTGCCGTCATTTCGGTGGTAATAGTCGTGGCGAAAATCCATTGGTTGGAACGATATGTTGATGTGAAAGATATCTTCTCTTCCATACTGCTGAATTTGCAGCTCTGAGAGGTTTTGTTATTTAATAACTGAATTTCACAAGCAAATTTGCCAGATTTTCTAGCAAATTTTAATTGTTTCCTGTCAATCAAATAAATATCTTCAATTGTGGTTGCTGCTGTAAGTTCGCTCTGGCTTAAGGCAACGAATTGGTCACGATGGCCGCTGATTCCGAGTATTTCGGTGCTGGGTGTGATAACCACAAGAGTGTTATTGAGTTGTGTTGGGATAGGTTCAATCGCAAATAAATCGAGAACTTGATGATCGACTAGCGGTAAATTTAATTCAAACATCACACGGTCCTTTGTGACAGTAGACCTGACGTCCAATATTTGATAAAATCCTAATAGGTTAGTCTCGGTTATTGGTAGAGCTTGTGTTGGTGACAGATGCCCCTTTATAAGAATAACTTCCTTTGCGAGTTGTTGTGGCGTGAGAATTTGCGGGCTTATTTTTCCGTGGCTGGTGTGTGTCAGAATGTTTATTAATTCTGATTGGATGTGTTGTAGGTCTGTGACTATCGCTGATAGTTGAACGATTAAGACCGTAAACGTTGTAATCGTCGAAATTGAGTAACTGAGTTGTTAATGCTTTTCAAATTTTCCGTGATCATATGTTGGACGTCAGCTAGGCGTAAAGATGTATCTTTCTCATCCTGCTTAATAATGTTGATTGTAGAGTCGATGACTGATGTTTGATTTTTGAGCAGCTTTAGCAGATATTCTTCGTTCGACTTAACTTTGTTGATTGTGTTTGACATTTCATCGGCGTAATCAGAGTCTAGAACGCCAAACAAAGCGTGAGCAACATTTCCAATGATATTAAATGCTGCTCTTTTGGTTCGATTTGATGATAACAAACCGTTCTCTTGATTTAACTGACTGCGAGCCTTTTCAAAATATTCGATGAGTGAGTGGCATGAAATGTCTGATGTTGGATGTAGGCACAATTTTTTCAAAGCTTGAATTCCATCTGATAGTGCATGAACTTGATGATGAAATGGCGCCATGTCGTAGTACACAATGATTTTCCAAACACCAGTTGATAGCCGGGCAGTACCTATTCCTTCGAAGTAAATCCCGGGGTTTGCCTCAAAATTTGATATCTGGATTTGAGAGGACAATGCCAACGGTAACAAGAATAGTGTAATCAGCATTGCAGTGAGTAATGGGCCGCTGGTCACTAATCTCCTTTTCTTGACTCCCTCATCTTGGTCTGACGCGTGCCGTTTCGGATTCGGTGTCTCCAATATTGGTAGCCTTAGATTTGTTGTGTCTTCTTCGGTGAATAAAGGGGCCAATCTATGTATTGGTCGTTTGAGTGTACCCGACTTTGTCTTAACATCAACCACTCGAACAATGTCATCATCTCCTTTGTAAATTCTCGTGATTCGTCCAAGAGGCCATTGTAGGACTGGTACGTTGTCTTCTTTTAGAATTACCAACGTGCCTTCTTTCACATTCATTGATGAGTGCTTCCATTTAGATCTCGATTGAAGTTCGTGCAGATATTCTTCATGCCATCTTTTCCAGAATGTGTGTTTTAATTCTGACACAAGTTTCCATCTAGTGTTTAATGACGTTTTGTTCGCTGATGATCTTGAGTCGACTGGCGTAGTAAAAGGCTCACCGATGATGAAATGACCTGGTGTAAGAGCTCCTAAGTCATTTGGATTTGATGACAATGATGTGAGTGGTCGAGAATTCAAGATTGCCTCTATTTCTATTACTACCGTTTCTAATTCTTCATATGTCAATGATGAAGTTGACACATTTCGAAGCAGATGATACTTTGCGGATTTTACAGCTGCTTCCCATAGTCCACCAAAATGTGGGGCTCTGGGTGGAATGAATTTGAATTCGATTCCCTTATCACTGCATGATTTGATGATCCTTTCTTTTGAGTTGTTCGAAAAAATGGCTTCTTGCAGCTCAACCAGTTGATTTCTTGCACCAACAAAGTTCGTTGCATTGTCGGAGTATAACGTTTTGCACCTTCCCCTACGACTAATGAATCGTTTCAGAGCTCCGATGAAGGCTTCGGTAGTTAGGTCTGACACGATTTCCATGTGAACGGCCTTTGTGGCAAAACAGCAAAAAACTGCAATGTAAGCCTTATGTGGTCTTTTTCCTCGGATTTTATGATGTACCCAAATGGGACCACAATAATCTACGCCTGATATCAAAAATGGGCGTGATTCTGTCACTCGATCAGCTGGTAGATTGCCCATGATTTGAGCAAACAACTTTGGTTTTGCCTTTGTACAGCGGTTCTGCACAATGTTGCGTGCTACTGTTTTTCCTCTTAATATCCAAAATTGTTGTCGAGAGATGGCTATTAAAGCTTTCGGGGCGCAGTGTTGGTTTTCTTCATGAATCATTTTTAAAATGAGTTTGGTCAACGGGTCATTATATGGTAAAATCATTGGATGCTTGGCATCGAACGGCAATGTTGACGCTTCCAGTCGACCTCCCACACGAATGATTTGTTGATCGTCTAGCAGAGGGCAGAGACTTGCAAGTTGGTTTGATGTACCCACGAGCTTATGTCTTTGCAGTTCCTTGATTTCCTCCTTGAAATCAGAGATTTGAATAGCCTTTATTATGATTGTCAATGATTTCTCCATTTCCTGCGCGCCTAAAGATTTGTGACTTGGCCTTTCCGCCTTTCCCCCTTTGAGATTTGCACTGAAGCGAAGCACATATCCGACCGTATGTTGTAGAAATCTAAACGAGTTTCTGTGGTTTATTCCATAAATTAATGCTTCCAATGATGCTGAAGCTGGTACTGCTGCTGCCACGGTTGGTTGCCTTTTTCTTTCGATGTCATTTGGTATGTCAAACGACTTTACTTCTTTGTTTAGCCAAAATTCATTGGTTCCATGCAGAAACAGTGGTCCGAAAAACCATATGGAGCAGGAACTGAATTTTTCCGGATTAATACCACGGGAAATGATGTCGGCAGGATTCAATTTGGATGAAATATGGTGCCATTGAACAGTGTGTGAAAGTTCTTGAATTCTGCTTACCCGATTTGCCACGAACGTGTGTAGCGATGAAGCTGATGACTTGATCCAGGATAAAACAATTTCAGAGTCAGACCACAGAAATGTGAGGATGTCTTGGTATTTAAGATCCTGCTTCACTCTTTCTGTTAGTTCGGCTCCCAATAATGCTGCGCATAATTCTAATCGAGGCAGTGTTTGTTTCTTCAAAGGAGCTATTCTTGATTTCGCGCATAGCAATCTTGAGGTTATAGTTCTGTCTTTGTAACTTGCTCGCACATAAACCGCTGCTCCATATGCCTTTTCTGAAGCATCAGAAAAGGTATGTAGTTGAATAGAAGTTGGCACCTTTGCGTTGAAAACGTGTCTTTGCACTTTCAAAGTATTCAGTGCTAATACACATTTCATAAAACGCGTCCATTCTTGTTGCTCTCGATGTGGCAATTCTTCATCCCAAGCGTATTTTTGCTGCCATAGGTCCTGCATAAATATCTTTGCTGATACTGTCACTGGGCCAAAAATTCCCAAAGGATCGAAAATTCTTGCTAGGTCTGAAGATACTACACGCTTAGTGACGGATTGACCTGGTGATGCTTGTGCTCGGCCGCACAGTTCATCAGTTTTTGGTAGCCAAATGATTCCCAATGTTTTTGTGGCCTTGCTTGATGAGTCATCCAAATCTAAATTGATTTCTTGATCCTTTATTGGTATGTCTGCCAGCAGCTTTGGATGATTAGCGCACCATTTCCTGAGCTTGAATCCAGCCTCACAAAGAATCGTAGTGAGTTGTTTTTGGGTGTGAAGCGCCGTGTTGATGTCGTTACCACCACTTAAGCAATCGTCTACATAAAAATCGTCATGTAATGTTGATGCTGCTTGTGGGTATTTATGCATGTTTTGTTTCGCCAGATGCTGGAGGCATTTAGTTGCAAGATATGGAGCTGATGTTGTTCCATACGTGACGGTTTTGAGACGATAAAATTGCATGAATTTGGTTGGATCCTTTCGCCACACAATGAGTTGGTGAGCGGTGTCTTCTTCATGCATGCGAATTTGCCGATACATCTTTTCAATATCAGCTGTGAAGACAAAACGATGTGTTCTAAAGCGCAGTAGAATTGAAAAGAGATCGCTTTGAACTGTTGGACCCTTATGCAAAATGTCGTTCAATGCCAATCCACTGGATGTTTTGGCCGATGCGTCAAATACCACTCTCAATTTAGTAGTACTGCTGTCGGGCTTCACAACGCAATGGTGAGGAATAAAATAATTGATATCTGGAACAACTGCTGGACGTAACCTTTCCATGTGTCCCAGGGCTTCTTATTCGTCCATGAATTTGACGTACTCTGAGCGTAAAGTTGTGTCCCTTTGCAAGCGTTTTTCCATTGACAAGAATCGATTTATAGCCATGTCTCGAGATTTTCCTAGAGCTATTGGATTCTCAGAAAAGGGCAGATGTACAATGAAGCGACCCTCCATGTCCCGTTTTATGTTGTTCAAAAAATGATTTTCGCACCACTTTTCTGATGGAGTCATGACCTTTGTTGTCTCGCTGAAATCGTCCAGTCTCCAGAATTTTTCCAAGATTTCTGAGGTTCTTTCGTCTTCTTGAGTAGAAACAGCACATGTTGCAGTAACCGATGTGGCAGTTTCTGTTTTGCCAATAACAATCCATCCAAGAACTGTATTTTGTAGTAGAGGTAAAGTCTTTCCTATGTTCAGCTGTTCTGGGCGGAGTAAGTTGTGGTAAAACTCTGCTCCAATTAAAAGATCAATTTTTCCAGATTTGAAAAATTCGGGATCGGCCAGTGTAATGTTATTTGGTGTGTCCCAATTAGTGACATCTAAATCTCGCGATGGTTGCGCTGAGATTATTTGTGGCAGAACGAAAGCTTCGATTCTTGTTGAGAAACTTCCTGCTGATGACTTCAACTTAAGGTTAACTCGGGATTTCGAACTTCCAGTACGTAGCCCGATTCCTTCAATCGATAAGTGGGATCGTGTCGTGGCCAATGATAATTTGTTGATTAATCTCTCTGTCACCAAATTGACTTGTGAACCAGAGTCGAGTACCGCACGTGCTTCGCAGGCTTGCCCATTATTCGCCACTATTATCACCTTAGCGGTTGCTAACAGAACGTATTTCTGACTTCCCTTTGCATGGTTTATTGTTGCCACAGTTGCAGGTGAATCTTCCTTCCTCTGCGCATTTGATGATACTTCAGTCCTTTGATGCTCCAGATGAAGTAATGAGTTGTGTTTTTTTGTGCACTTGGTGCAGTGTCGCCAAGAACATTGATTTGCTATGTGTCCCGACTTCAAACAATTCATGCAAAGTTTATGCTTCTGGACGAAACTTATTCTTTCATTCACTTTTAGTTTAAGAAACTGGTCGCATGAGAATAACTGGTGAACTTTCTTTCCGCATGACAAACAGAGGCTGTTGGCTTCATGTGTTGATGCTGCTGAGGTGCAAACCTTTGTTGATGGTTGGGGAATAGTTGCCCTTTCTCGATGTCCGATTGTTTCCATTGTTTGGAACTGCAATTCCAAAAACGATAAAAATTCTGTAACTGTCGGTAGCTCCTTCGGTTTTGATAGTGATTGCTCATACCGAATATAGGTGGGTCGATCCATTTTTTTGATAAGGAAGTGAATCAACAGCGGATCCCATGCACTTGTTTCGATGCTTAAATTGTTTAATGCAAGTAAGCACTCCTTCGTAGTATCATGCAGATGTTTGACCGCTGCTGCAGATGATGTTCCTGCTGGCTGGTCCACAAGTTTTTTGATTAGTGTTGATGCCAATATTCTTTTGTTATTATACCGCTCCTCTAAAAGCTTCCAGGCTGCTACATAATTTTCTTCTGTGGTTGAAAAATGACTGACGAGACTTGCTGCTTCGCCAACCAATTGTGTCTTGAGGTGCCACATTTTCTCCACATTTGAGAGTGGCTGTTTGTGAACCAACTCTGAGAAAATGTCATGGAATTGATTCCATCTTAGATAATCCCCATCGAATATTGGGATTTTTACCGTTGGGATTGGTAAAGACTTTCGTGTTGATTGATGATGTTGATTAGATGGGAACGCTGGTTCAATACGCATTAGAGTGATATCGGTGAGTTTCTGATGCACTCTTTGCTCCAGATCTTCAAATATTTTCATATCGTATCCTAATGACGATGGGTTGGATGATTGCTCCCAAATGTTATCATCGACTGCAGTTATGTCTTGCCAAAGTTCATTAATGAAATTCACCTTCAGGTCGTAATATTGTCCGGATTGTTGCTCCAAGACCAAAATATTTGAAAGTCTGGCATCCAGTATTGCCATCTTTCGATGTGCTTTTCGAATTAAGCCATCGATTTTTGAAATAGAAGCTTCTTCAATATGTTTAGCTTTGGTTTTGTTAACGTCTTCTTTGACGCTGTTATCGATGCTGTCGTCGACGCTATCATCGACGGCACTTGCTTCCAAAATTTTGATTTCTTGTTGAAAACGTTTCGTATAGTTGTTGCATAATGTTTTCGTTTGGATAAAGTAGTCTTCTATAAAGTACGCGTGTTGGCGGTCTTCCAATTTACGGAGCTCTGTGTCATTTGCCTCAAATTTAGCAATGATTGATTGTAGCTGGCTGAGTCGCAGCTTGTAATATTTTATAGTTTTCCGCTCGTCGGAATCCTTCTTGAAGTTTCGAATTATTCTCTCAATCTCTTCACCAAGTTGAGACTGCTGGTTGAATAAATCATCCATGATGTAGATTGATGCGAGTGTGTCCAACGAAGAATATGTCCAATGAGGCTCCTTGCAGAAGCGCGAACCGTGATATCCAGATCACGTCGGGGTCACCAAAATGTAGCTTACTACAGGTCTTGATTAGGTACAAACCAAATCAATGTAGCTTGATACAGAGTGTAGCTTACTATTGGTCTTGATTAGGTGCAAACCAAATCAATGATACCAAATTGAAGATTCTGATTAAGTACAGACAAAATCAGATAGATGAGACGAGTATCAGTACTTTAACAAATACTCTAAAAAGGTGGATCGTATGTTTCTGATTTAGTACAAAACCAAACCAGGCGATGGAGCGAGTAAAAGCACTTTAACCAATACTCAGTATGATGAAATCAAAAGACTCTTGAAGTGTTTACTTTGATCTAATTTATTAATTTCAAAATTGGTGGCTTTTATATCCAAAAAATGATTACAATACAATATACAATTAATTAAAATAACAAATAATAAAAAATACACAAATAGACATTTTGGCTGATTCGGCAACTAACTATCGTCGCCGTCGTGCTGTAATATGAGTAATATCAAAAAGAATACAAAATTGTTACTTCATCAATAGCTGCAGTGCTGTTGTGCTGCAATAGAATCTACCTGGCGATGCAGCGACAAGCGATTCCAAAGGTGTTTTTCGCTGTAGACGCAATTTCAGCAATTTGATTGTTATGTTGGCCTTGATGTAGTTTGTTGCTTTATTATTGTCCGTTGCACCTGATTTTATGTTGATCTAAACAGATATGTAAAGTTAATATGCGTGGATTTCGTTTCATTAAGCTTGATTCTCCAGCGCTTAGTCCAGATACAAACCGCATTGGTAGCCTTCTGGAGTTTGCTCGTTGCATCAGCGACATTACTTCCAATCGCCATGATTGCTGTGTCATCGGCAAAAGTGGCTGTGGTTCCTTCATTTGTTGTTGGAATATCCCTTGTATATAATAAATACAGGATTGGTCCTAAGACACTCACCTGCGGGACACCGGCAGAGATTTTCTTTAGTTCGGAGTATTCATCCTCATATTTCACTCGAAAATGTCTATTGGATAAATAAGATCATAGTATGGCATAGAATTGCCTCTACAGATCTCTATGCAGCTTGAATTCCAGTCCACTATGCCAAACTTTATCGAATGCTTGGACGACGTCCAGAAATATGCTGAACATACTTTTTTACGTTCTAACATTCTTTCAATAATGTTGACGATTCTATGCACCTGTTCAATTGTGGAGTGCTTTTCTCTGAATCCAAATGGATTTGGAGGAATTAGCTGTCGTTCCTCAATTATTGGTTTAAGTCTTTTTAATAATAATTTTTAAAAAAGTTTTGACATAATTGGCAGCAATGAAATTGGCCTGTATGATTTTTTATCGTTGGGTGGTTTATCAGGTTTTGCTATCTGATAACTTCTGCTACTTTCCATTCTCACGGAACATATTTTAACCGAAGGCTTGCATTGATTATGTGTAATAGCTTACGAAATCACTTATCTGGTAGGGCCTTAATTATTTGGAGAGTAATCAAGTGATACCCTGGGGCTTTTTTAACATTCATTTTGCTTTTTACTTCTTCTTTTAATTCTTTGAGAGTTAATGGGCGTATATCAAAATCATCAAGCTTGTGGATTGGCATTATATTTTCATTGGTCGTTTGTCTTGGTAGTGGTTGGAAGGAATCCTCGAGATAATCCGCAAACAGATCAAGATCCGGTGTTCTTGTTATTTGCCATGTTTTACGTGCCCGTCGTTTTTCTCTTACCAACTCTCTAACTTCCATTGGGTAGCGTTGTTAAGCTGCTTCTTATTTTGTATAATGGGGGTACTTGCAAAAGCAGCATAATGGATTGTTTCATTGAGTTGTTCTAATTCATCTTCCAACTGGATTTGTTAATCTGGGTAGTTATTAGCGATGCCGAACCCCCTCTTGCTCTTTTACACATCTTGGATCCCAGCCTTAATATCTTTGGGTGTGATTAAATGCCTTGCATTGGGGTATGCGTGTTGTGGTTCTCCTCATTGGTTCGATTTTCACCTTCATGTGAAGGATTCCTTTTAATCCATAAATGTTTTTAACATTCTCTTTGTTGTCAAATACCAGCATAAAAAGAGGGAGCCCCCTTTTACTGATGGTTTGGTTTCCTTCCTCGTTTTCTGTTCTCTCTTTTATAACAATATTCACAGCATCTAGTATTTTAAGACCTTTATTTTGTAAGTCTTCCATTATTTCTTTGCTTGAGCAAGTGTGAAGCCATGACTTTTATAGGTCGGGCCTGTTTGTTCTCATAAGTAAACCACTGATACTTTTCAGCATTCAATTTCATAGATAAGGTTCTATAAGTATCTGAGTCCAGAGTATTAATTTTCCAAACATCATTGTTTAGCGCTGTTACCTTATAATCTGTGTCAGTAACCGAATTCATCAGTGAGTGAATTTCTGGGTAACTTTTTACTCCCACAATATTTATTGGTGGGGGTGAATTTTTTTCCGGTTGCATCAAATTTGGTGTAATGTTCTTGGTAGATTTACTACCTTTTGATTGATTGGCTTTGGGTAGAACGAATTTCGGATCTGGACTAGGTTGTCCCCTACCATTTAATTGCTCAGCCTCAGGTGACGATTCAGCTTTTCTTTTCTTACTCTTTCTGGGCTGTTCTTCCTTTGTTCCTTTAGGATCCAGTCCGTCTCTCTTTCTAATTCATCTTCATCAGTGGAATAGATGAATTTGTCTGGTTCAATGCTTCCAATCGCAATCTTCTTTTGAACCCCGATTCATTTTTAGGTTTTCATTTTCTCGCTTTAGATACTCAATTTCTTCGCTTAGCTTGGCAAATAGTTGTTCCATATGTTCTACTCTCCCCAAGCTTACCTCCTTTCGTAAAGCGTCGATCGTTTGATTCAACGAGTGTAAATCGTCATTCGGCTTTGGATGGGGCTGTTGCTGTTGTAGCATCGAAATGGAACCGAAATTTCCCTTTTCCATCATTTTATCCGCTTGTTTAGCGCATGTACTCAGATCACCTTCCGCAATTAAGACCACTGCTCGAACACTGCCCGGCAAACGTTGCAACCAAAAAGCTTTAATTCCGTCATCGTTAAGGGACGTACCTGATAATTCCCGCATGTGCCGAAGTAATTGGGACGGTTTGTTATCGCGCAATTCACATTCCTGCACCAACCGACGCAATTTTTTGTTTTCCGAATCGGTAAAATCACTAATTAATCGCGTTTTTATGGCGAGATACTTATGCTCGTCCGGTGGCGCACGCACAATGTCCGCTACATTTACAAGTGTTGTACAATCGAGTGATCCGACGACGTAGTCGTATTTCGTTTGGTCGCGAGTAATGTTGGCATTTCGGAACTGTGAGTCCATTTGGATAAAAGATAGGTCGGGATCACGTTTTTTTTTTTTTTTTTTTTTTATTTAGAGACTTGTTGCCAAGGGATGACTCCCTGAATGACTTACGTCACGGCAATAATTTGGCTAAACCCATTATTAAACTCAAAATAAAATAAAAATCGAAGGAATGTGATTTACAATATATCACATTCCTCACGTTTGTAGCCGGTTTCAATTTATTTTCTCAGAATACGAAAAACGAACACGAATTTAGAACGACGCGAGTCCAAATACTTTTATCATTTATCAATGAATCATGGTCAGGGAAAACTTCAAAAAACCTTAACCAAGAAAATATTACAAATATTTAAAAAATATAAAAAATATTGATAAAAAATTTTTTTTTTTAAATATAAATAAATATTAAGAAACAACTTATGAATACTTTAACCATCATCCTTCAAGAAGTTGTTAACGGCTAATTTGAACGCCTGCAGATTATAAGATTCTGGAAACACGTGTTCGACCAATTGATTCCACATCGAAGAGACTCTCGGAAAAAGGAGGATTTAAAGTGTTGGGTTCTACATGAAAAAGTTTTAAGGCAAATCTATGTTGATTGCACCTTAAACGAGTGTTAACGTTACTGAGAAAAGGCCCAGGAACTAGAGAACGGGTTTCTAAAGAACATTTACCGTTGTAAAATTTATAGAAAACAGATAAAGCTCCTACATTTCGTCTGTGCTCCAAAGTATCAAGAGACGAAGTAATGGTTACATCGTTTATCAAACGGATAACTCTATTCTGAACACCATCAAGATTAACCAAATGCGATCTTGGAGCACCACCCCACACATATGAATTAAATTCTAAAATTGGTCTAACATAAGATTTATATAATCTTAACACTTCAGAGGGAGTGAAGTAGAAGTTACAACGTCTTATGAAGCCTAAACATTGGCTAGCACTTTTTGAAATTTCATAAATATGTTCTTTCCAGGAAAGATCACTTGATACTTTTAAACCTAACAACTTAAGTGAATCAGATCTCGCAATAGAGGTACCATTAATCACAGGAGGAACATAATGTTGAGTTGTCTTCTGAGAAAAAAGGCAAGACTGGAACTTATTTGGGTTAAATTACACTCTGTTAGAAATGCCCCAATCAAGAATGATTTGAATATTAGACAGAATAGTCAAATTCATTAATTCACGCGAACCATTCAAGCGAGAATTGCATTCTTTTTGATTGACAAACTCAATGGAGGCCGATAGTGTTGTATCATCAGCAAATGAATGGATATCACAGGTTGTAGAAGACAACAGGTCGTTGATATATATCAAGAAGAGCGTGGGAGACAAGGATGATCCTTGAGTCACGCCAGCATTGATCCCATGTGAATCTGAAGATATACCATTTAATACAACTTTTATTTTACGGTTCCATAAATAATTCTCAATCCATGTAATGAGAGAGGAGTGTAAATTCAGCGCACGAATCTTATTAATAAGACAATCATGCCATACTCTATCAAAAGCTTTAGCAATATCTAAGGAAACAACGCTTGATTCACCTAGGTTTTCAATGCTTCGCTCCAAACAATAAGTCATGCACGTCATTAGTTCGCCTGAAGATCGATTTTTACGAAATCCATACTGCACATCGGATAAAAGAACATTCGAATCCAGATAGTTCATTAGTCTGAAATTAACGATAGATTCCATTACCTTCGATAAAACCGACAACAAAGCAATAGTTCGGTAGTTCGTTGGTGCCGATTTATCACATTTTTTCGGAACGGGTTGAATATTTGCTATTTTCCTAAATGATGGAAAAACACTTGTCTTCATTGAGAGATGAAACAATTTTCTAAGCGGTTTTGCCAAAGTAAGATGACAACTTTTCAATACTAATGGCGGAATACCGTCGGGGCCAGTCGCTTTATTGGGGTCAAGTTCTTTCAGAATCTTTGAAACAACCCGTTTCCGAAAATAGATTTTAGACATACCTGGGCCTAGATTCGGGAGAATTTTGGGGCTTTGATTAGTTAAAGGAAGAGTAGACGCACCAGCGAAATGAGAAGCTAAGAGATTAGCTTTCTCAATATTAGTTCTATAATGAATACCATTATGAAATAAAGAAGGAATAGACGAAGTATTGTCTGCAAAGTTTCTTTTAACCAATGCAGCAAACGACCAAAAGCTACGACTGTTTGAATCAGAATCCAAAATTTTTCGCATGCTATCTCGAATCTTAAGGTCATATATTATTTTGGACCTTTTCAATATAGCGTTTGATCTGTTTCTAGCTATTCGAAACTTTACAAGGTTTTCTTCAGAAGTGCAATTAACGTAGTCCAAATGGGCTGCTTTTTTACACGCGACTGTTGACCTGCAATGTTCGTTAAACCATTTATTTTTATGAGTATTTTTCTTTTTAAATGAAGAAGGAATGCAATTTTTCATTCCTAGCAAAATGGTTGACGTGATAAGTTGTGATGCTTCATCAGCATTATTGCTGGAAAAACAGGTTGACCAATCAAATGAGCTATAAAATTGGTTCAGTAGCTCCCAGTTAGCATTTTTATAGTGCCAGAGTAGCCTTTTACTTGTAGGCTCTATAAGGGCTGGTGATATTTAAAATTTGGCTACTATCAAAGCATGGTCAGAAAGACCTAATGGAGCAGATACATCAATTGAATATTTATTAGGCATAGTTGTAAGAAATAAATCTAAAAGGTGAGGTGATTGACCAGTAGTTTGCTAAAAACCGGTGGTTTAATGCCAATTTTACAAATTTCACTTGTAAAAACTTCATTTGACTGATTTACCGTACCGCTTGTACCTCTTCGCAGTGTATTGGGTGAAACTTCCCTTGAACCCGGCATATTTTATTTCAACATGGAATTTTTTAACTCGAAACGAATGACATTGAATGTTTTTTATGCGTGCACTTGCAAATAAAAACAGCAACAAACAAGCGAAAAATTATGTTATTTTAAACCGAATTTTCGATACTCAATTTTTTGTGTTGTCACACTAGTATACCAATGCACTGAATGTCAAACTTGTTGCCGTGTTGCCGGTGGAAGACAAAAAACTTTACTGTACTGTAGTGTAGAGTGAGCACTGCTTACACATCGACAGAGAAAAAAGGTCAACTCCAGCAACTAGAATGCAGCGGCAGCACCACTGGGCTAAATGCATGAGTATTTATGTGAGTATGCGGCAAAGCAAATGACAACGTAAGTTCTTGTGAACGGCGCGACGGCACAGCGAGAACGAACTGTATACGTACGTTGTTCTAGAATGCTCTAGAATGTTCCAACGCGCACTTTCCGGTTGCACCAAATTTGGTGTAATGTTCTTGGTAGATTTACTTTACTTTTTATTGATTGGCTTTGGGTAGAACGAATTTCGGATCTGGACTAGGTTGTCCCCTACCATTTAAGCCATTTAATTGCTCAGCCTCAGGTGACGATTCAGCTTTTCTTTTCTTACTCTTTCTGGGCTGTTTTTTCCTCTGTTCCTTTAGGATCCAGTCCGTCTCTCTTTCTAATTCATCTTCATCAGTGGAATAGATGAATTTGTCTGGTTCAATGCTTCCAATCGCAATCTTCTTTTGAACCCCGATTCATTTTTAGGTTTTCATTTTCTTGCTTTAGATACTCAATTTCTTCGCTTAGCTTGGCAAATAGTTGTTACATATGTTCTAGACTCCCCAAGAGATCCATATTCTCCTTTTATAGGTCAATAGTTGTTTAACTAGATTCGGCTACTCGCAAAGTAAAATTCCCGGTGGCATCACTTTTTTCGCGTAATGTTTGTCCGGTACTTTTAGTTATAGCGTTAGATTGAAGATTTCAATTTTCTAGACTTGATTTATTTAATAGATTTAAAGGATCTACACCACCTGGTGGTGGATTGGATATAGACGTCTTTCTTTTAACTCCTCCCGGGGGAGGAGTTCTATCCATTCCCATTTTATGTATGTAGTTGTTAGTATTATATTTTATCTTTCTTTCTTTTTTCTTTTTCTCTTTTAAAATTTTAAGAAGATAATGTTTTTTTTAATGGTAACTCTGGTCGTGTGGTTTAAAAATGTTTAGATTCCACAATCAAAAGCTCTAGATTCCACAGATTAGTTTCCACTGTCAAAAGCTCTTTTTATATACGCCAGGTTTTCTTTTGGCTGATTTGTGACTAGCACTACACAATAGATTTTGTACAATAATATTATTATTATTTACCTTTTTCCCTATGTGATGTACTTTCTTTTTTTCTTAAGATTTTCTATTAAATCAATTTTCCTTTAATGTTTATAATAATAAAAATAACCAAACTATAATAAACTATATAATGAATAAGTCGAATTTTTGTAAAGAGTATTTTTACGCGTGTGTTCGGTATGATGCTTGAATACCGACTGACTGTCGTATCGTATCATATCGCCGAACTCTTTTGTCAATCGTGTATGTATACTATTACGAGTGGATTCTCCTGTGTGTGAATCGCCACAGTACTCTCCCGTCAGTGACTAAGTATTAGCAAAAGGCACGTTAATAATAGTAATGTTATAAATTAACGATAATAATAGTTATATTATATATTAATGATAATAGTAATATTGTAAATTGACGATAACAATAGTTGTATTATTGATTAATGATAATAATAGTAATACTATAAATTAATAATAATAATATTGTAAATTGATGATAATAATAGTTATATTATTGATTAATGATAATAATAATTGTATTATTGATTGACAAAAGTGACGAATCTTTTTGGTTTCTTAACACTCCTGCCGCTTCTCGTCGTTTTTTGTGGATCATCAAGCTGCTTAGGTTGACTGATTGAGGTGTTCGCCGTTTGATTCACCGTTGCTCCTGTTGTTCCGATGTCGTTGGTCACAGAGTCATCGTTGCTTGGAAGAGAGGCGGCTTTAACTCTATAGATGCTTACCCAAACTTTACGATTTTTGATTTCAAGTTCGAATGTTTTGGTGTTTCGGCTTAAAACTTCATATGGTCCATCGTATGGTGTTTTTAGTGGTTTCCGTACCGTGTCATCGCGCAAAAAAACGTGTGTGCAGATGTGTAAATCTTTTTGAACGAAGACTTTATTGTTAGCATGATTCGAAGTTGGAACTGGTTGAATTTTTTCAATTAATTCGCGTAGATGTTGAACAAATTCGGTATTTAAATTGTCTTTGTTAATTTTCTCGAAAAAATCGCATGGCATTTTTAATGTTGTTCCATATACCATTTCTGAAGGTGTTGCTTTGATGTCATCTTTGTACATATTGCGAAGCGCGAGCATAATTAGCATAATCGGTCCAACGTTCATTGTTTTGGCATTTTATTGCTGCCTTCATACTTCGGTGAAAACTTTCAATTAAACCATTTGCTTGCGGATGTCTTGGACTTGATCGAAGATGTTTTGCGCCAATAAACTGTGCCAATTCGTTGAAGAGTTTCGCTTCGAACTGTTTGCCTTGATCCGTGGTGATTTTTGTCGGTACACCATAATGTGCGATCCAGCCATTGATTAAAGCAGTCGCGACAGTGTCTGCATGGATGTCTTCGATTGAAATGGCAACTGGCCATCGGCTAAATCGGTCGATGCATGTCAAACAATAATGAAAATTGTTCGACACATGAAGCGGTCCAACAAGATCTATATGGATCTCTGAAAAACGTTTGTCTGGCAATGAAAAGTTTTCAATTGCTGTTTTGTTGTGTTGAGCTACTTTGGACTTTTGACCATTTCGGCGATGTCTATTTTCATATTTGGCCACACAAAACGTTCGCTGATGTTGCTGGGATGTGCTATGTTGTGAACGGAATTGAAAATTCGTTGACGAAATTCCTTCGTGATGTATGGTCGCACGTGTTTCGTTTAAACGTCACAAATGATAGATTTAATCGTGTTTGGGATATTAACCAATTTTAGTTGCAATGTTGAATCGTTGTTTTTCATTAAACCGTTTAACACTTCATCGGTTTTTTGACTTTCGGCCAACTCTTCGAAATTGATTTGTTCACATCTATAGCTTCTATGCGAGAAAGCCAATCTGCTACGATATTTTCCTTTCCAGTGATGTGACGTATGTCGGTGGTGTACTGACCGATGAAATCTAAGTGATTTAATTTTTTTTTTTTTTTTTTTATAATTCGCGCATGCTTCAAGGGGTTCGCACCCTTATAATGCTCGGCTATATGCTTGGCACAGCGTGGGCGTTAAGGAAGAGGAGGAGAAAAGAGGAGATGTCTATGAGCTTGTGTTTTGAATGCCTGTGGATCATAGTGAGGTGGGAAGACAGAGCTTGGCAGAGCATTCCACATACGTGTTGTACGGCTGAAGAACGAATCCCTGAATTTAACTGTACGTCCGAAGATGGGCTTGAGGGTAAACTGATGAGCATTTAGAGCGCCACGGGTATTGCGGTTGAATTCAAGGAGAGGTGGCATGCAGCTGGCTATTTCTCTTGAGCACCGCTGGTAGAAGAAGCGATAAAACAGTGACAAGCAGGAAACCTTCCTGCGGTGTTCAAGCGAATCTATTGATTTCGCTATATTTTCGTCACCGATAAGTTTTATCGCGCGGTTTTGTATTCTATCTAGCTGATGCAAAATAGTCTTAGGCGCACCAGACCAGATATGGCAATTGTACTCAAGTTTTGGGCGAATAAAAGCCTTGTATATGGTAGCCAGATCAAAGGGAGTGAAATATTTCTTGCACCGGGCTAGAAAACCTAAACATTTCGCAGCGTTTTTGGCGACGGTAAATATGTGGTCATTCCAACGAAGCTTGTCGTTAACGCACATACCGAGAATTGCGAGATTTTCAGTTTCCTCGATGCAAGTGCCATTCATGGATAATGGCATGGGGTTAAGGATTCGCTTGGACGACAGGAGACAGCATTGGGTTTTGGAAGCGTTAAATTCTACTCGATTGATTTCTCCCCATTGTATTATGCTGTCAAGTTCAGAATTTAACGAGCTTAACATACAAAGTTGTTTGAGTTCCACATCAGAGGTGGAGGGACGTTTCTCAAACTTATATGAGAAGCTGAGAGTGCTGTCGTCAGCGAAAGAGTGAATTGGATTAGAAGTCGCAGATAAGAGATCATTAATAAAAATGAGAAAGAGTGTCTGGGACAGAACAGAGCCCTGGGGAACGCCAGCATTTATGTGGTGTATTTCAGACTTGAAACCGTCTAAAACAACTTGAATTGAGCGGTCCAAAAGATAGCTTCTAATCCAATGAAGTAATTTATCATCAACACCATAAGCACGCATTTTACACAAAAGAGCTTGATACCAAACTCTGTCAAATGCCTTCGAAATATCGAGTGCAACAGCTTTACTTTCACCAAAATGATGCAAAGATCGGTTCCACTGTTCGGTGAGATATACCATCAAATCACCAGTAGAACGTTGCCCACGAAATCCATACTGCCGGTCACTAAGGATTTCGTTGGTTTCAAAATATTTCTTAAGCTGATAATTGATCAGCGTTTCCATGACCTTGGAAAGAATGGATGTAAGTGCTATGGGTCGGTACGAAGAAGGAGACGACGGCTCGCCTTTTTTGGGTATTGGCTGGACAAATGCAGTTTTCCAACTTCTCGGGAAGAGTCCAGAAGAGTAGGATAGATGGAAAAGCTTACGCAACGGTAATGCCAGCTTGGAAGAACACCTCTTCAGAACTAGTGGAGAAATACCATCTGGCCCAGCGGATTTGTGAGTGTTGAGACTGTATTTTTGATTCTTTTCACGAAAGACCAAAAATTTTTACTACCTTTGGGACATTGTAGTATTTTTTGCCTTAATTTTCGGTCGTAGGCGAATTTGACTCGCCGAAGATGGGCATTGCAATCATTTCTTGCTCGTTTGTGGTCGTGGTGATGCTTTCTCTGGTTTTTGAGTAAATGCGAAAATTATTGGTTTGTGATCCGTTAAAACTATACATTTTCTACCTTCAATCATATGTTTGAAGTGTTTGATTGATTGGTAGATAGCTAATAGCTCGCAATCGTATGTAGGATAGCGTGTTTAACGATCGGTCATTCGCTTTGAATAAAAACCAAGTGGTTCAAGTTGTCCATCGTTAATATGATGAATGGCTGCACCCACCGAAAAATTGCTAGCATCTACATGAAGCACTAAATTTGCGTCAGGTACTGGATGTGCCAACGTTACTGCGTTCACTAATGCCTGTTTACATACCTCAAATGCTTTTTCAGAATCGTCGGTCCAAATAACAAATAGCCTAAACGTCATGACATTGAATTCAAAGAGTCCAAAGGGTGTGATAATTGCTGTTTTCTTCCGATCTTCATCGGCGATTGGAATATGTAAATAAGCTTTTTCCAAATCCAGAATTGACAAAATGGACTTACCGTTTAGCGATTGGGCAAAATCTTGAATATGTTTGATTGAATAACGATCTGGAACTGTTTGAGCATTCAATCACCGATAATCGCCACATGGTCGCCAAAGTCCATTCTTTTTGGGAACCATTTTGGCCCATTCGCTGTTTGATGGTTTGCAAATTCCTATGCCGTCATGTATTCAAATTCAATTTTTGCAATTGTTAGTTTTTCTTAATTTAAACGTCGTGCGCGTGAAAAAACAGCCTGTCCTTTGGTAATCATTTGATGTCGTACAAACGTTTTTAATGAGCTTGCTTCACTGAATGACGTCGGGGCTGTTAAATCGATGAATTCTGTTAACAAATCGGTTCGTAATGTGTAAATTCAGAAACGCATTTTGTTTCAAGTTTTGTTTCATTGTCGATTAGTTTTTTGTTTTCGACATCTACCAGCAAACCAAACTTGTTGAGAAAATCAGCGCCCAAAATTGGCTTTGTGAAGTTTGCTGTTATGAAGTTGAAATCAAATTTTCGGCGAAGTCCAAAACCGAGTGATAATAGTTTATCACCATATGTTATTATCGATGATCCGTTAGCGGCGAACAAAGCAAAGTCGGTTGATTTTAACTGCCCTTAAAAAAATGAAATTGATAATATTGAAAAATCTGCTCCCGTGTCGATCAAAAAATTTAACTTGGTATTGCGATCAATTATGAAAAGACGGTATGATTTATTTTTGTTAAATGCTTCACCAACCGTCAGTGGTGAAGCGGGTTTTAGTTTTTTTCAGATTTGAATGTGCATGGTTGGGCACATTTTTTGGCGGCTGCACCGAATCGGTAATGGTAAAAACAAAGTGGGAATTTGCTAACCTGACTTGTTGAACGAGCGCGATTTCGTTGTTTGTTGTTGCGTGATGGTGTTTGGGATCATCCACGTTGGTGATGGGTTGTTGTTCTTATCTCGTTTACCTCCTTTCGCAAAGCGTCGATCGTTTGCTTCAACGAGTGTTAATCGTCATTCGGCATTGGATGGGGCTGTTGCTGTTGTAGCATCGAAATGGAACCTAAATTTCCCTTTTCCATCATTTTATCCGCTTGTTTAGCGCATGTACTCAGATCACCTTCCGCAATTGAGACCACTGCTCGAACACTGCCCGGCAAACGTTGCAACCAAAAAGCTTTAATTCCGTCATCGTTAAGGGACGTACCTGATAATTCCCGCATGTGCCGAAGTAATTGGGACGGTTTGTTATCGCGCAATTCACATTCCTGCACCGATCGACGCAATTTTTTGTTTTCCGAATCGGTAAAATCACTAATTAATCGCGTTTTTATGGCGAGATACTTATGCTCGTCCGGTGGCGCACGCACAATGTCCGTTACATTTGCAAGTGTTGTACAATCGAGTGATCCGACGACGTAGTCGTATTTCGTTTGGTCGCGAGTAATGTTGGCATTTCGGAACTGTGAGTCCATTTGGATAAAATATAGGTCGGGATCACGTTTACTAAAAACCGGTGGTTTAATGCCAATTTTACAAATTTCACTTGTAAAAACGTCATTTGACTGATTTACCGTACCGCTTGTACCTCTTCGCAGTGTATTGG
This sequence comes from Nephrocerus scutellatus, assembly GCA_947095585.1. Lineage (NCBI taxonomy): Eukaryota > Metazoa > Arthropoda > Insecta > Diptera > Pipunculidae > Nephrocerus > Nephrocerus scutellatus. The sequence goes on from OX352764.1 coordinate 51,114,492, forward strand.
GTGAAACTTCCCTTGAACCCGGCATATTTTATTTCAATATGGAATTTTTTAACTCGAAACGAATGACATTGAATGTTCTTTATGCGTGCACTTGCAAATAAAAACAGCAACAAACAAGCGAAAAATTATGTTATTTTAAACCGAATTTTCGATACTCAATTTTTTGTGTTGTCACACTTGTATACCAATGCACTGAATGTCAAACTTGTTGCCGTGTTGCCGGTGGAAGACAAAAAACTTTACTGTACTGTAGTGTAGAGTGAGCACTGCTTACACATCGACAGAGAAAAAAGGTCAACTCCAGCAACTCGAATGCAGCGGCAGCACCACTGGGCTAAATGCATGAGTATTTATGTGAGTATGCGGCAAAGCAAATGACAACGTAAGTTCTTGTGAACGGCGCGACGGCACAGCGAGAACGAACTGTATACGTACGTTTTTCTAGAATACTCTAGAATGTTCCAACGCGCACTTTCCGATGCCAGCGTCAAAATTTCCAGCGTTGTTTTAATTTCATTACAGATAACACAATTTCGTTGCTTAAAAAAATAAAATTTGATACGCGTAGCAATATAAAATTATAAAAACGAATTTCAATGATGTTCAAACGCTGTGAAAAATATTTTCTGCTCTAACATATAGTAATCGTGTAAATGACGCGGCCGAATTGCACTTACAATGAAAAAAATATATGTAGCGTATTGGTCGGTAATCGTTTATAGCACACGGCGGGAGTCACCAAATGTAGGTTGTTTTAATGATATATATTTTCCTTTAATGTTTATAATAATAAAAATAACCAAACTATAATAATTGAATAAAGGTTACAAACTATATAATGAATAAGTCGAATTTTTGTGAAGAGTATTTTTACGCCTGTGTTCGCTATGATGTTTGAATACCGACTAACTGTCGTATCGTATCATATCGCCGAACTCATTTCTCAATCGTGTATGTATACTATTACGAGTGGATTCTCCTGTGTGTGAATCGCCACAAATTCACAAAAATAGCTGATAACACGAGAAACAACAATCAGGCAGTCAGGTCGCGCGGTCTCGAGAACAACTCTCATGGCGGGACAAAAAATAATAAAGATCTTAGACACAAAAACCTAGATCTGATTGGGGTGTGATACACTTAGTTCAAACCAAGTGCATCCAACGAATCCTAAAACGTCAAATAAAAGAGTTCTGGTTTGTTTGGTAGATTGATAACGACTTCATTTATTCATCAAAATTTGACTTAATTTATAGTAAAAATTACTTACAAACAACATACAAATAACATAAACTGCTTCGTTGCATATTCCGCTAAACAGAAAACAAATTGCAGCGATAACAAAAATATGTTCCCAACATACTCCATTTACGAAAGGTAAAAATAAGGTATGTTCGCAAAATACTCTCGTTTCAAAAATGTGAACTTCGCTCAAGGTGCTAACGACAGCCAAAATGCAATGCTGGAAAAATCGTGAATGTGGGAAATTCATTCTTCTCACGATAGAAGAACATGCAATGTAATCATAATTTGGCATTATGCTGCGCTTGTCGTGTGCCTGATATGAGCAACCTTGAACGATAGTTCAACATTCTGCCCCGCGTTGAACAGAAAGTTCAACATATCAATGATAACTGAATTTAATTATTTAATTATGGATAACTATTTTTGATATATACGAGTATACTATATAAGTTGCTTTAACTTAATCATTCATCAATGTTAATCACGAATCTGCCTTTGGGGTGGTTCGGCGTCATGGGGACATTACTTCGGACCCTCGGGATTGGAACTGGCTTGAAAATAGAGACTGCAATTAGTACCCCAAGGAGTCCGATGCTATGGTGGATGTCATGGTGTTGGAGGTTAATTGGCAAGGTATCTTGAAATCTTTTGATTTTTTTACTTCAGCGCAGCACAAAAACCTAGATCTGATTGGGGTGTGATACACTTAGTTCAAACCAAGTGCATCCAACGAATCCTAAAACGTCAAATAAAAGAGTTCTGGTTTGTTTGGTAGATTGATAACGACTTCATTTATTCATCAAAATTTGACTTAATTTATAGTAAAAATTACTTACAAACAACATACAAATAACATAAACTGCTTCGTTGCATATTCCGCTAAACAGAAAACAAATTGCAGCGATAACAAAAATATGTTCCCAACATACTCCATTTACGAAAGGTAAAAATAAGGTATGTTCGCAAAATACTCTCGTTTCAAAAATGTGAACTTCGCTCAAGGTGCTAACGACAGCCAAAATGCAATGCTGGAAAAATCGTGAATGTGGGAAATTCATTCTTCTCACGATAGAAGAACATGCAATGTAATCATAATTTGGCATTATGCTGCGCTTGTCGTGTGCCTGATATGAGCAACCTTGAACGATAGTTCAACATTCTGCCCCGCGTTGAACAGAAAGTTCAACATATCAATGATAACTGAATTTAATTATTTAATTATGGATAACTATTTTTGATATATACGAGTATACTATATAAGTTGCTTTAACTTAATCATTCATCAATGTTAATCACGAATCTGCCTTTGGGGTGGTTCGGCGTCATGGGGACATTACTTCGGACCCTCGGGATTGGAACTGGCTTGAAAATAGAGACTGCAATTAGTACCCCAAGGAGTCCGATGCTATGGTGGATGTCATGGTGTTGGAGGTTAATTGGCAAGGTATCTTGAAATCTTTTGATTTTTTTACTTCAGCGCTTCGATTTCCGCTTCATGGCATTGGTAAGAAGGGAGAGACACATTTTGCGTGATCAGGAATAATGACATCCGTGATGTTTCTTAGCGGTAGTTATGACATCCTTATGACTGAAGGATATATATTATGGCCCCGTATGGTCAGAAACTCTTGCTTCATGATACAGTCCGGTTCTATTTTTGCTATTCCTGAGCCTTGAATGGTTAGATGAATTGTATTTGGACTACATACTATATTTAGAGTTGATACTTATTGCACGACGTAAATTCATTCATTTGGATTGTGCAGCTGAATCCAATGAGGCCGTTCACCTGACCTTTGTCTTTGGCAGCTGTGCCAATCGGGAATATGATTAAAAAGTGAAATCTCGCACGCACTAGCGATTGAGCCCTTATGATGTAAAGGCTGTTGGCTGCATTAATATTCTCCTTAATTAGTAGATGCACAACCTTTTACACCTTCTTCGGAGAGAGAGTAGTACTGATCTCGATGTAGGTTTCTTATAAGAAATGGTGATATTGGTCGTATTTCAGTGAAGGTTTCATCTACAAGTACTGGTACTGGAATCACATGAAATAATTCGAATGGTTCGGCTGATATTAATGGTATCCTGATTTTAAAAATTGCGTAATTTGGTAGAATTGTTCCTTCAATGGTCATTAAATTGTATATTGTATAAGTTAGTTAAGTTTGGCGTTGGAGCTTATCGGCTCGATAGTTGTGCGTGGCTTTTTCGTTTGTTAGGTCTGGTACTACAAACGAATCTGGTACAATTAACTGTCGAGTTGTGGGAATTCAAGAAAGAAGTCAGTTAGTTCCTGAAAGACCGAATTTTTCAATAGAGGCTCCAAGAATTTTGAAGGCTCATGTATGTATTTTTTTTTTTTGTAATATTTTCTTGGTCAAGGTTTTTTGTAGTTTTCCTTGACCATGATCCATTCATTAAAACATTTGGACTCGCGTCGTTTTAGCTTCGTGAACGTTTTGGCCGTATTGCTTTTTTCAATGAATCTGGGAGAATTCCGAGAAAATAAAATTGAAACCGGCTACAAACGTGAGAATTGTGATATATTGTAAATCACATCACATATTGCCGAGGCGCAAGTCATTCAGGGAGTATTCCCTTGGCAATAAGTTTAAATAAAAAAAAAGATCCAAAATTGCTGTTCCCAACATACTCCATTTACGAAGTCTTAGGTCCGAAGGTAAGTGTTCCATTATGCGTCTTAGCTGAGATGGGGGTAACAACAATGGGCTCATTTTTCCATGTTGACTGTGAGTTATAACGCCTAAGAGAGAGGTTTGGATACGTTGAAAATTTGCTGTGTTAGTAAAAGTTTGTATTTCAAGGGAGATAAATATCCTTGACAATTTTTTTTATGAACTTCCTTAGCTATATTGTCTTGCTGTAGGTCTCTTGATTTCGATTCATATTCGATTCGATGCAGTCCGTCGATTGTATTTGACATTCGCTCGGCATTGGCTACATTTCCCACTAGATTTAAGGCTCCCCGTTTTATTCGAGTTGGGATAGAGGCGTGCGACAATAGGTCATTGGTTGTTGCCAGTTCCTTTGTAAGATGCTGAATTTGAGTTGTTATACTTCTACACTGCTCCTTGGGGTTCATTCTATTGCACAGACCTTCCAGGAAGAAACTGGCATTCTGGACGAGCCTTAGTTCCTTGGCATAAAGCTGCATATCATAATACGCTTTAACATTTCAATCACGGGATATCATGCTCGCTGCGCCGATATTGTCGAAATAAATACCTAGGTAAGCTTTGAACGGCTCCAGATGAATTGACAGTACTTGACTAATTGGAATTGTGAGTAAGACTAGTAACAACGTTACTACACTGGAACCCAATAAATGTTTGATACGTTTCCTAGGTATTTCTTTCGTAGGAGATGTCGTCGGTGTCGATTTGTTGTTATCTTGAATAAACGTTGGTTCAGTATCGACTGGTAAGGGTGCTAGTTTATGTATTGGTCTTTTGTCATTTCCTCTAATGCATTTTACAATTCTTCCTAACTTCCACTGCATTGGCGGAAAGTTATCGTATTTTATGACAACTAACATCCCAGGAGTAGCGTTATCTTGCTGGCTTTGCCATTTATTTCGATGCTGTAGCTCACATAGATATTCGTGTGACCAGCGCTGCCAAAATTGTGACTTTATGGCGGCGATTGTTCTCCATCAATAATTAAGGCTGGTATTTAACTTTGCTGATCTAGCATCGATTGTGGACGTTAAGTGTTCTCCAATTAGGAAATGTCCCAGAGAGATCGTTGGGATCTGAAGACAGAGACTGAATTTAGAATTGCTTCTATCTCTATCATCAGTGTCTCGAGTTCTTCATAGGTAAGATTAAGATAAAATAAGAGATTGCGTTTTAGAAAATGCTTAGCTGATTTAACAGCGGCTTCCCACAAACCGCCGAAGTGTGGTGCTCGCGATGGTATAAAATGGAATTTCATAATCCTCTCCGTGCAGAAAGATGCAATTTTTTCTTTGGATGCTGATGATTGTATGGATGGCTCTTTATACTCCAACTTGTAAGGGAAAATTCGGACAGACGAATTTCCCTACCATCTAGTCAAAAGAATAAACAAAATGTCAATTAACATCGAAGTTGTCTAGTTTTTCTTTCAATATACTTTTTCCAAAATTCAGGTGCACCCTGTACCAACGCACTGCCACCAACAAAGGCATATAAAGGTAAAATAGCTAAAACAACATCACGCCACCGGATTGACCAATCACAGCGCAGCACGCTATTTAGAATTTTGCCATGCGGAATGATATAAAAGGGAGAGCACGCAGACGCTCGCTCTCTTAGTCTTCTAGTCTTCGGACAGGATCACACCTTGGTAAGTGATAACTTCTGCGCTTACTGCTGCCAAAGTTTTGCTCAGCTTTTCTCTGCCGACGTCACTGAAGTCATCGTTCGTACGACGTAACTTCGCCGGGCGATTTCCCTTCGGGTGGTTACGCTGGTACTTCTGCGCTTACTGCTGCCAACGTTTTGCTCAGCTTTTCTCTGCCGACGTCACTGAAATCATCGTTCGTACGACGTAACTGCGCCGGGCGATTTCCCCTCGGGTGGTTACGGTGGTACTTCTGCGCTTACTGCTGCCAACGTTTGCTCAGCTGTTCTCTGCCGACGTCACTGAAATCATCGTTCGTACGACGTAACTTCGCCGGGCGATTTCCCATCGGGTGGTTACGCTGGTACTTCTGCGCTTACTGCTGCCAACGTTTTGCTCATCTTTTCTCTGCCGACGTCACTGAAATTATCGTTCGTACGACGTAACTTCGCCGGGCAATTTCCCCTCGGGTGGCTGCGCCAGTACCTCTCAGCTTACACACCCACAAGTCGCTCAGGATTGACACTCGTCTCGAACTATGCTCACGCATCGCTCAGGGTTCTCACTTGTCTCAGGCCCACGTCCACAAGTCGCTCAGGATTGACGCTCAGGATTGTCACTTGTCTCAGGCTCACGCCCACAAGTCGCTCAGGATTGACGCTCGTCTCGAACTACGCTCACGCATCGCTCAGGATTCTCACTTGTCTCAGGCCCACGCCCACAAGTCGCTCAGGATTGACGCTCGTCTCTAACTTACTTCTCACTTATCTCAGGCTCACGCCCACAAGTCACTCAGGATTGACGCTCGTCTAAGGCTAGCGCATCACTCAGGACTCACGCTCGTCCAAGGCTAGCGAATCTCTCAGGACTAACGCTCGTCTTAAGCTAGTGAATTGCTCAGGACTTATGCTCGTCCTAGGCTTAAATTATAAGTAATAAGAAAAGAGAAATAAAGAAATACAATTTGAAGAGTCACCAAATATAAATTTCATTGTAACGACCGCTTTCCTCTGGACCCTGGTCACGCTGAGTTTACCCCGGCTGGGAAAACTCCGTTACAATTGGCGCCCTAGCAGGGACTCTTCGTCTAAAAAAAATACAATAATATATAACTTCTTAGCAAAAAGAAAATCACAAAAGACAAGATGGTCAAGACTAGCTCGGTGTATACGCTCTCGAAAGAAGAGTTACAAACATATATGACCGAGTTTAGACTGGACGCTACCGGTGGATTAGACTAGAGTTGAGGAAGCGCTTCTCGACCTATATCGCGGGTCGAGACGTCACATCGGACGACGAGGTCCGTCTTTGCGAGCTAGAAGCGAAACACAGTCGCGGCACATCACCGTCACCACCAGTGTTCCTGACACTAGAGGACTCGCAGAAGGAAACGAAGACTGCAATGGCCCGCGCAGCGTCCCCAGTACCACAAGACCCAGCGCCAGCCCGCCATCTCAGAGAAACAAAGACCACGACAACCAATGCAACTACTTGGACACCGCATGGGGCAACATCGGCACATGACACGAAGGGAATAAATGTCGTGGCAAGTAACACAAGGTGCTGGGAACCACAGGTCGCAATGCCAGCCCATGAAGCGAAGGAGACATCTGTGACATCATACCCAATGGTCATCGACACGGTGAGGAAATGGTCCTTGCGGTATGATGGCGGGCAAGACCCGATATCCTTCGTGGAGCGTTTGGAGGAATTAGCCGGCGCCTATTCCTTAAACAAGGACCTCCTAGCCAGGACAATGCCTGAACTGCTGCGTGATCGAGCCCTGGTTTGGTTAAGAAATAACAACCAGGGGTGGACGACGTGGCAGTCATTCAAGGAAGACTTCCTGCGTTTCTTCCTCCCGGCGAGGTATTTAGAACAGCTGGATGACAACAACAAAGACCTGGAGAGAGTTTTAAGGATTTCGTCATCACCATGCAAAATCTGATGGGACATGCGGGCTATCCGAGGACCCAACAGGTGGAGCCGAGATTGTCGCCGACCGCAAGTAAAGCTTCATAAGTAAACTATACGCCGTTGAACTCCGAACTTCAACCAACAGCCTTCCCATGGATAAGACAGTAAGCATGGCAGAAGGTTCACCGAAACATATAAGTGAAGCCGTAGTGTTAAAAGTCCGAATCGGAGACTTCTGCTTGAGGTTCTCGTTCTTGATACTCCCAGACGCCATGGACAATGCCATTCTTGGCTTAGACTTTCTCATGAAAATCAGGACAAAACTTAGCTGCGTGGGTCAGACGGTCGAACTCCAAGAGCAGGCCGAACAGATAAGAGACACTCCACACTACATCACCATCCAAAAAAAATCTCATACAGACGAGGACCCACTGGAGAAAAAAACCACCGAAAACTCAACAACAAAGACCGAACTATTTCCGACGTAGCAACGACGACGCGGCAGAGAGAATCCTACAAAAACAACTACAGGCAAAGCAGCGAAAATGACCGGTGATCAGAAAAACTACGGAGGGCGACAAAACCTCTGCAACAACGAGCATAAGAATAGACGCCACCATATACAAGGTCCAACAGCAACGAGCGCAGCAGCAAAGGTCGGAGTACTCACGCAGAGACGACGACACAACAGACGCCGACGACGAACGACAACCATCGCGTCAAAACCATAACGATGAGCACAGTAACAAAAATCGAAACGGTAAAAATTCAATAGCAACCACCACAAAAGTCGAGACCAAAGAAATTTCGGGCCCAGCATGTCAAAACAGGTTTGGTAAGAACAAACTAACTGAAACGTAGCAGCGACGATGTGACGAGCACAATTCGACAACAACAACTACAGGTCCAGCAGTAGCAATGCATACCATTAGGGAAACAGCAGATCACGGCAGTAGAAACAAGACAGCAACACTGATGAGACACGGCAGCAGCCAACGCCAATGCCAACTTCGACGCCCACGCCAGCTTCGACACCGACGCCAGCTGCAACACCAACGCTAGCTTCAACGTCAACGCTAAATTTAACGCCGATGTCAACCCCACTAAAGCGGGCCGGACCACAGCCAGCGACGATACAGCACCGGAAGACTTAGTGATCTGCCAATACCCTCAGGGTCGAGGTGGTAACGCAATCCGCGTTGCCGACTACCGCCGACTGCGAAAAGGGGAGTGGCTGAAGGACGTATTAATCGACGTGGGGCTGCAATGGAGCCTGGAGAAGCTGGAAGAGGAATCGCGGGCACGAGTAAAAATTTTTAATACCTTTTTTCTCCCCAGACTACGGAGATACCAACTGGTGCAGCGAGAAGCGCAAGAGACAGTGGCGGAGAGGCGCCATATCATCTGCGTCGTCATCTGCAGCCACCCATAAACGAGACGACACCATCAACATCCTGCGGGAATTCCTTATTCAGGAGTACCGGTCTCACGCCCGCCTGGGTTCATGGTAAGAGGCGAAAGATATGCTTCCCGGTATCCACCTGAGAGTGCCACAACAACCGAACACTTTCGACTGCGGCCTCTTTCTGCTAGAAGCAGCGGAGGCGCTGATGGTACAGCAGTCACCGTATCACGGCCTCCATCTATCGATAGAACACGCCATGCAGAAGCATGACGTGTTGGCTGCCCTAATACGAACCCAAGTAGGGGTGGGATTTGGACTTCCCGACTTGGAACTTAGCAACATCACCGGCATAGAGGGTCAAGCGACCGAAGTCTACCAAAGCGGCGAGACTCACATCGCCAGCCAGGACCAAAGAGGCAGTGAAACCAGATCCCCAGAACGGAACAGTGACAGCACCGAGAACAGCGACGGTCACAAGCTCAATAACAGCCAGGATCACAGGACCATCATCTTCCCTAGTTTGAGCGAGGATACCGGCGATCAATACAGTTTCCCGGGTGGGAGCAAGCTCATAACTTTCCCCGACATAGAAAGCAACGACGACAATCAGAACAACAGAAATTGCCAACATCGATCTACTCGAGGAATTAGCAGCAGTAGCAACAGTAGCAGCAATAGCGGCAGTAGTAGTAGTAGTAGCAACAGTGGTGTCAGCAGTAGCAGCAGTAGCGACAATAGCCGTAACGGCACCTATAACAATGGCCGCAGTAGCAACAACAACCGCAAAGGAGGCGAAAACACCAAGGAAGGTCCCAACAACAATAGCCACAATGGGATTCCTCTCGGGAAACACCCATGCCCCCAAACGAAGACGAAGAACCAGCAACCAGCAAGTCACGCCCAGAAAACTACCAGGTCTTCGGCGACGAAAGGAAGGACGTTCTCTCCATTACATTATTCAAAAGAATAAACAAAATGTCAATTAACATCGAAGTTGTCTAGTTTTTCTTTCGATATACTTTTTCCCAAATTCAGGTCCCACGCACTGCCGCCAACAAAGGCATATAAAGGTAAAATAGCTAAAACAACATCACGCCACCGGATTGACCAATCACAGCGCAGCACGCTATTCAGAATTTTGCCATGCGGAATGATATAAAAGGGAGAGCAGGCAGACGCTCGCTCTCTTAGTCTTCTAGGACAGGATCACACCTTGGTAAGTGATAACTTCAGCGCTTACTGCTGCCAACGTTTGGCTCAGCTTTTCTCTTCCGACGTCACTGAAATCATCGTTCGTACGACGTAACTTCGCCGGGCGATTTCCCCTCGGGTGGTTACGCTGGTACTTCTGCGCTTACTGCTGCCAACGTTTGGCTCAGCTTTTCTCTGCCGACGTCACTGAAATCATCGTTCGTACGACATAACTTCGCCGGGCGACTTCCCCTCGAGTGGTTACGCCGGTACTTCTGCGCTTACTGCTGCCAACGTTTGGCTCAGCTTTTCTCTGCCGATGTCACTGAAATCATCATTCGTACGACGTAACTTCGCCGGGCGATTTCCCCTCGGGTGGTTACGCTAATACTTCTGCGCTTACTGCTGCCAACGTTTTGCTCAGCTTTTTTCTGCCGATGTCACTGAAATCATCGTTCGTACGACGTTACTTCGCCGGGCGATTTCCCCTCGGGTGGTTACGCTGGTACTTCTGCGCTTACTGCTGCCAACGTTTTGCTCAGCTTTTCTCTGCCGACGTCACTGAAATCATCGTTCGTACGAGGTAACTTCGCCGGGCGATTTCACCTCGGGTGTTTACGCTGGTACTTCTGCGCTTACTGCTGCCAACGTTTTGCTCAGCTTTTCTCTGCCGACGTCGTCGTTCGTACGACGTAACTTCACCGGGCGATTTCCCCTCGGGTGGCTGCGCCAGTACCTCTCAGCTTACACACCCACAAGTTGTTCAGGATTGGGGCTCGTCTCTAACTTACGCTCACGCATCGCTCAGGATTCTCACTTGTCTCAGGCCCACGCCCATAAGTCGCTCAGGATTGACGCTCGTCTCGAACGACGCTCAGGGTTGTCACTTGTCTCAGGATCACGCCCACAAGTCGCTCAGGATTGACGCTCGTCTAAGGCTAGTGCATCATTCAGGACTCACGCTCGTCCAAGGCTAGCGCATCGCTCAGAACTTACGCTCGTCTAAAGCTAGCGAATTGCTCAGGATTTATGCCCGTCCTAGGCTTAAATTATAAGTAATAAGAAAAGAGAAATAAAGAAATACAATTTGAAGAGTCACCAAATATAAATTTCATTGTAACGACCCCTTTCCACTTTCCATTTGTCACGTTGTCGCAGTAAAGATTTTGACAATTATCTCTTCTTCCTGTGAACCGCTTAAGTGCACCTATGAATGCTTCGGTAGTAAGATCGCTAACTACCTCAAAATGTGTTGCCTTCGTTGTGAAACAACAAAATACTGTCAGGTAGATGGTAGATCTCCCATCACTTGCGTCAATAATTTTGGTTTTGCTCTAGCACATCGAACACATTTTTGGACTACCGAACGAGCAAGTGTTTTTCCCCTAATGGGCCAATACTTCTGATGCACGGCTGCTAACAATCCCTGAAGATTGTTCTGGTGAATCTCTGTTACTGTGTGAGATCGTGGTTATATGGGAGTATGATTGGGTGCTTCGCATCATAGCTTAATGCTGATGATTCTAGACGACCTCCTACATGAAGTATTCCTTCCTCATCCACAAATGGTGAAAAACTGCTTAGCACGCTTTGATGTTGGACATATACATCGGATAGTTGTTTTAGATCTTCCTTAAACACTTGATGTTGCACTTCTTTTATTATAACATTGTTGGCCTGGTTTAGTTCGACCGACGACGGATGGCCTGACAATCGTTTGTTCATATTACAAGTTTTGCAGTTGTGTATAAATCTTTTTACATATGCAATAACTCGTTGTAATCGCGCAAACGAGTTTTGATGATCTATTCCATTTGTAATAGTGATTCCGACTGTTGTTGCCAGTACGATTGCGGACCTCTTGACCTCACAATCTGTGTTTCCTTTCTTATAAATCCCTGGCCAGGTGGTTTTTGGACCATATAGATATAAGGGCCCATAGAACCACGGGGTACAAGATTTTAGCTTTTCTGCTGATATTCCTCTAGATACGATGTCAGCAGGTGTTTGCTTAGTTGGGACATGACGCCATTGCTCAGGAAGAGATTTGCTTCTGAAAAACTTGATTCGATTTGCTATAAAACAGTGATATTTGGATGCCTCCGAGCTTACCCAAGCTAACACAATTTCGGAATCGGTCCAAAAGTATGTATCCAGCTCTCCAGTTTGCTGTTTCAAGTCCTTTGTTACTCGTTGAGTGAGTTCTGTAGCTAACCTTGCGGCGCAAAATTCTAATCGTGGTATTGTTGTTGTCGGCGTGATTTCTCCGTCTATTTCTCTTTTAATTGGTGCTACTCTAGATTTTGAACATAGTAAATGAACAGTTATTGTTCCATCCCTATAACTTGACCGAACATAGATGGCGCTTCCATAGCCCTGTAACGGAGTTTTCCCAGCCAGGGTTCAGAGAAAGGGGTCGTTACAATAAAATTTATATTTGGTGACTCTTCGAATTATATTTTCTTTATTTCTTTATTCTTATTACTTATAATTTAAGCCTGAGACAAGCATAAATCCTGAGCGATGCGCTAGCCTTAGACGAGCGTAAGTCCTGAGCGATGCGCTAGCCTTTGACGAGCGTAAGTCCTGAGTGATGCGCTAGCCTTAGACGAGCGTAGACCCTGGGCGACGTGCTGGCGTGCACCTGAGGCAAGTGAGAATCCTGAGCGATGCGTGAGCGAAGTTCGAGACGAGCGTCAATCCTGAGCGACTTGTGGGCGTAGGCCTGAGGCAAGTAAGAATACTGAGCGATGCGTGAGCGTAGTTCGAGACGAGCGTCAATCCTGAGCGACTTGTGGGCGTGGGCCTGAGACAAGTAAGAATACTGAGCGATGCGTGAGCGTAGTTCGAGACGAGCGTCACTCTTGAGCGACTTGTGGGCGTGAGCCTGAGACAAGTGAGAATCCTGAGCGATGCGTGAGCGTAGTTCGAGACGAGCGTCAATAATGACCGACTTGTGGGCGTGGGCCTGAGATAAGTAAGAATCCTGAGCGATGCGTGAGCGTAGTTCGAGACGAGCGTCAATCCTGAGCGACTTGTGGGCGTGGGCCTGAGACAAGTAAGAATCCTGAGCGATGCGTGCGCGTAGTTCGAGACGAGCGTCAATCCTGAGCGACTTGTGGGCGTGAGCCTGAGACAAGTAAGAACCCTGAGCGATGCGTGAGCGTAGTTTGAGACGAGCGTCAATCCTGAGTTACTTGTGGGCGTGAGCCTGAGACAAGTGAGAACTCTGAGCGATGCGTTAGCGTAGTTCGATACGAGCGTTAATCCTGAGCTACTTGTGGGCGTGAGACGATCGAGACTCATGAGCGATGCGTTAGCCTGAGACAAATGGGAATCCTGAGCGATGCGTAAGTGTAAGCTTGAGACGAGCGTAAACCCTGGAAAGGCCGTGCGACGGCGAGGGTTGTGACGAACGCGATGAACGACGTCGGCAGCGATATGCTGTGCTGTACTAGCGTAAAAACCTTAGGGGAAACCACACAGTGAAGTTACGTTGTACGACGGCAGAGTTATGACGAATGCAATGGATGACGTTGGCAGCGATATGCTGTGCTCTATTAGCATAAAAACCTGAGGGGAAACCACACAGTGAAGTTACGTTGTACGACGGCAGAGTTATGACGAATGCAATGGACGACGTTGGCAGCGATATGCAGAAAATGTCGGCAGCGGATGAGTAGTGACGTCGACAGCGAGTATGTAACTGACGTTGGCAGCGAAATGCAAGGCAAATGTTGTATGTAGATTAAATTAGCACTTACCGAGGCGTGATCCAGCCAGCGCAATGGCAAATAATGAAAACGACTAAGAGAGCGATCGCCTAAGTGCTCGCCCTATTATACCATTTTGCATTGCAAAATCACGTTAGTCACGTGCTGCGATGTGATTGGCCAATTCGGTGGCGTGATGTTGATGTTGTCGTTTTACTTTCATATCCGATTGTTGGCTGCACTGCGTGGGTACAGGGTGCACCCGAATTTGTGAAAAAGTATGTGGCATGTTTTGTGTGAACAAAATTCGGCCACAAGAAAAAGTATGTGGCATGTTTTGTGTGAACAAAATTCGGCCACAAGAATTTTGTTCCTCACAGGCCCTTCCCGATGCATCGGCAAAAGCATGTAGTTGAATCCCGCTTGCAATTTTGTTCTTAAAAATGTGTCTAGGGATGTTTATTTCCCTTATTGCGGCCAGATCCTTCCGAAATGTCTCCCAAGTTATGTGCAATTCCATTGGAAGTGCGGCATCCCAATCGTAACCTTACTTCCACAATTGCTGTATAAAAATCTTCGCTGTAATCGTTATAGGGTTGGCGATGCCCAATGGATCAAAAATGTGAGCTATTTCTGATAGTGTCGTTCGCTTGGTCATCCGCTTATTAATTTGCGGGTTTAAATTATTTTACAGCTCGTGTTTTTAGTGTAGGTGATTCCTTATCTCGAAAATCTGCTTGATTCATTTGATTTTGAGCTGGAATATTTTTAAGAAGATGCGGTGTAGTGCTGCATTATTTACGTAGAGTAAATCCGGCTGATTTCAGAATTACTAACTGCCCTTGCATTTCAAGGGCTTCTGATATCCTAATAGCACCGGACATGACATAATCCATGTAAAAATCGTTTGCCAGTATTTTGGCTCCTAATGCGTTCTTGTGTGCGTTATCAATGGCCAATTGGTGCAGGCAACGTGTTGCTAGATAAGGGGCCGATGTTGTCCCGTACGTTACCGTATTCAGATGATAACATCTTAGTCTTTCATCTGGTTTCGTCCGCCAAAATATCAGTTGGTATTTACGATCATCTTCATGAATCATAACTTGTCGGTACATTTTTTCCATATCTGCAACGAACGCAAACCGCGGTAAGCGAAAACGTAGTAGTATGAAGAAGATATCGTCTTGAATGGTGGGACCGGCTAATAGAATATCATATAACGAGAGATTTATCGATGTTTTCATAGATGCATCAAACACAACTCTAAGCCTTGTCATGGAGCAATCTGGTTTTAGCACGTCATGATGCGGAAGAAACTAGTGCGGTGGACTCATATTGTCAATAGAAATTTCTTCCATGTGTCCCAATATTTAATCTCCTTTCTAAGTAGAAAAATTCGCCATTCGCCAGAACTTCTCTACTATGTTATTTATGATATGAGTAATTCATCTTCCGGGCATACTCCACATGTTGTAATTGTAGGAGCAAATCCAGGAACTCTTCCCGATACTATCCACCCAAGTACTGTGTTTTGCTAGATGGGCAAGTCGTCTGATAGTTTTATTTGTCCGACAGCAAGTAATTCATGATAAAATTCGGCTCATAATAATAAATCGATTGTGCCTGGTCGTTTAAAATCTGGATCTGCTAGGTGGATATTAGCTGGAATTTTTCATTTCGATATATGCAGATGCTGAATAGGCTGTGGTGAAATGATGTCCCTTAGGACAAATGCTTTTTATGGCCTATGCCTTCGATCATTAGTGAATCCGATTTAGTTATCAACTTAAGTGCACGCACTATTCTTTGAGTAATAATGTTCACTTGTGAACCGGAATCTAATAGTACTCGGCATTCTATTGTGTTATTATTATTACCAGTAATCTTGACCTTGGCCGTCAAGATGGAAAATTTCGGTTGATTAAGTAGTGCACTAATAGCGATATTTGGCTCATTCGTTGATGTGCGATCTGTTGAGGGGTCTCCTCTCTTGACTATAATTGATTTCTTAGCTGGGCGACTATTGTCTTGATCAATATGTAATAGAGTGTGATGTCTACCATTGTATTTGAAACAACTACTGGAACTGCAATTCGTCACGAAATGCCCCAATCGCAGACAATTGATGCATAAATCCCTTTGTTTTATGATGTTTAATCTCTTTGACGGTGTGAACTTCATGAACCTTGGACATTTGTGTATAGGATGGTTGCCCTTGCAATTTAAACAATTTGAATGGTGAGATGCCACTGCCGATAAAGTTTTGAGTCCTAACTTGTGCGATCGATTTTAATCTAGCTTGTCCTTAGTGTCAAGCGCCTCAAGTGATTGGAAACGATTCTAGGAACTCGAGAAATTTCGTAAATGAAGGAAGTTTTCGTGGATGAATCAGAGATTGCTCATATAGCGTATGTGTATCCCTATCCAGCTTTTTTACAAAAATGTGCAGCAATATTGGATCCCAGCTGCTCGTATCCAAGCCTTAACCTTGCAATCTTAGCAGAGATTCTTGAATTGAGTCATGCAGACTACGAATTGATTTTGCGTTCCCAAGTTGCGAATTCGGATGGGATAACAATTTTGCCAACCATGATGCCACCAATATACGTGGATTATCAAAGCGATCGGTAAGGATCTTCCATGCTGCCTTATAATTAGTTCCTGATACGGAAAGGTGTCGAATCAATTTTTCAGCCTCTCCCGTTACGCTAGATTTAAGGAACCATATTTTTTGTGCATCCGAAATTTGTTGATTGTGAATCATCTCTGTATATAAATCGGAGAACTGCTGCCATTTTAAATAGTTATCATCGAACTTAAGTAACTCAACCTTTGGCAATTTCATTTTAGTATATTTAGAAACTGGTATTTCTTGAGATGTTTCAGTACCTCCATAAAGCCCTTCCAGTGACGTGGTCATATGTTGTTGCATATTGTAACACTCTTCGATATCATATTGACTTAATTCGTTCGCCAACCTTCGGTACATCGATGTCACGTCAAAGTATTGATATGGATGTGACAGCACTGTTCCGATTTATTTTTATACCAAATTTAAAAGTTTGTTTTTAAAAAAGCTTTAAAATGAGTTTAAATCAATATTTTAGAGAAATTTTTTATGTAAAGGATGAGTCTCCGAATTATGAATAAAAAACCATTTCATTCATGTGGCTCTCTCTGTTGGCCTTTCAATAAGTCCAGTTTTCAAAAACTTTTTCGATCCTTTCGGTGCCTATCCCTCGAATAACAGTGGCCATATTATGTCTTAATATATTATATATAATATATTTTTTTTTATTTAAAAAATTTTAAAAAAACTTTTTAAAAAATATTAACTGTGTAACCTATTTTTTTTTTGGATTATTACAGTTTTGAGGATCTTCTTTTTTTTATATTCACAACTTCTGGTCGTGCCCTTGTTCGTCGACTTAAGCTACTCAACTGCCTAATTTTCATTATTATTTTTTACAGCATTTCGACTGCGCCAACCACGACCAGAAGAAGCATAGTAAAACTTAAATATTTTTCGAACAGTTTGAGGCAGCCTTAACTGATGGGATTTCTCAGTCATTTCAACTCGGCCAACCTACAAACTCACTGTCTTCTAAAGAATAAAAATGTTGATCACACAGCTTTAATCAACTTCATCAACATCAGCTTATATTTTATTCCACAGCTAAAGAATAAAATTGTTGATCACACAGCTTTAATCAACTTCATCATCATCAGCTTATATTTAATTCCACAGCTAAAGAATAAAAATGTTGATCACACAGCTTTAATCAACTTCATCATCATCAGCTTATATTTTATTCCACTGCTAAAGAATAAAAATGTTGATCACACAGCTTTAATCAACTTCATCATCATCAGCTTATATTTTATTCCACTGCTAAAGAATAAAAATGTTGATCACACAGCTTTAATCAACTTCATCAAAAATTTAAACAGATAAATTTGTTTAACTTTCACCAAATATGGATCTTGCTGTTGTAAGGTTGCAAGCCAATCAAACCCATCAACACCAATGGATAACACCTTATCACTAACTGTACCACACTAGTCAACTTTCCGTTTTTGGGACACCACTCCTAATAATACTTCACCATCATTGTCACACTATGGAAAACTTTTGATTAACTCCACTTTGAAACCGTCCTATATGCATATAGCATCACAGTTTGATCTTCCCAGCTATAATTTATCTTCAGACCATCGATATGCCGCCGATAACCTTCGATCTTGTTGTGGATCGAACCTCTTTATTTATCCCCATACACAAAACATGACCAGTAACCTGTGAGACAGATGATGAACCTGTTGTTGTTGCTTCCATATTTTCTGGCAATAAATCTTCATTTTTGTTGGATAACCGTAATTGTTCATTTTCCGATCGAAGACGTCGCAACTCAGACACAGTGACCTCTAATTTTCTTTGCGCCTCCTGCATGGCCATCCTCCCATTAGCCATTTCGAACTTTGTTCTTTTCCACTCCCGAATAAAATAAACTATTCTACAAAGCTTTAAATAATCTCTTTATATTTTTTGGCGTTGATGAGAAGAAGAAAAGAAATAATATAGCTGCTCAATATTATATGAATAATGAAAAACTCTTTGGCAATTCACGTTTTTTTTTAATTTTCCTTTTTTTTCTACGTCATCCTTCCAGCGTAGGCTTGGCCGGCCTGGCTGTCGTGTTCCATAAATCCTACCGCAAAGGACTTTCCGAGCAGGATCATCTTCGCTCATGCGAGCTAGGTGTCCTGCCTACCGAAGCCTACCGAGCTTAATTCTCTTCACGATTTCGACATCGCGGTAACACTCGTAGATCTTATCATTATACAGTCTCCGGAATCGTCCTTCCTCACATACGGGGCTAACAATTCTCCGTAAGACTTTTCTCTAGAACGCGGCTAAGAGATCACAATGGTTTTTGCTAAGCACCCAAGTCTCGGATCCATACGTAATTACTGGTATGACCATAGTCTTATATACCAGCAGCTTGGATGTTATTGATAAATTCCTTGATTTGAAGAGTCTTGACAGACTATAGTAGGTTGTTGACTTTAATCAACCGTGCGCGTATTTCTGGTTCCATGCTGTTATCGGCTGCTACAGTAAACCTGAGATAGTTAAAGGATTGCAATAATTCAAATTCGCGCTCCACTATTTGAAATGAGGAATAAATGTTGGATCTTCTACTCGCAGACGTGGCCACCATGTACTTTGTTTTGCTCTCATTTATGTGCAGCCCCAGATTTCACGCCGCCTGCTCGCTCTGGATGAAAACTTCCTGTGCAACTCTTCGGTTTCTACCAACGATGTCAATAACGTCTGCGTAAGCCAGATCTGAATGGACATATAGAGAATTATTCCTCTCGCCGTTACGTCAGAGTCTCGAATCACTTTCTCCAACGCCAGGTTGAAGAGGACGCAGGCCAGTCCATCCCCTTGTCGGAGCCTGTTACAGATGTTGAATGGGCTTGATAGTGATCCGGATATTTTTACTTGGCTTATAACATTGGTTATGGTCAACCTAAGACTATGTACTTGTCAGTTTATTTAGGATGCCGAATTCTCTCATGGCTTTATAAAGTTCTATTCTAGCTATACTATCATGGGCGGCTTTAAATTCTATAAAAAGATGGTGTAGTGAGTTTTGAAACAATAGACATGTTTCCATCACCTGCATAAGAGTGTAAATTTGATCAGTTGTTGATTTGTCTGGGATGAAGCCACACTGGTATGGACTAATGATGACTTTAGCATATGGGGCTATCCTATTCTGAAGGATAAAGGAGAAAATCTTATACGCGGTATTCAAAAACGTTATACCACGATAATTGCTGCAGGTTGTGATATCTTCTTTCTTATGTATGGGACACAGCATGCCTCTTCGGCCTCATCGGTTTTTCCTCCCATACTTGCACTATTAGTTTATGAATTGCTTGGTGTATTGCGTGGCCTCCTGTTTTAATTAGCTCCGCTGGGATACCATCAGATCCCTGGGCCTTATTATTTTTGAGCCGATTTATCGCTCTGCTAACTTCGTCTATTCTTGGTGGCGGCAGCATAATGTGGTCTTCGATCTAATTCCTCAGTTAGCTGGCCATTTAGCAACTCATGGAAGTGCTCTTCCCATTGCTCTCAGATGCCATTGAGATCGGCGATCAGATTACCCTCTTTGTCTTTGCAGTATGTGCAACGCGGTGTATATTGCCTCATACCGCGGACTCTTTTACAGAACTTCCGCGCCTTGTGCGGTCCTCGCTCTCTGTACTGTTCTTTTTCACGGACGAGATTCTTCTCCCAGGCTGCTTTCTTTCGCCGGTGAGCTGTTTTTTCATATCTTCTGCTATACTACATAAGATGGAGTCAGCAGTACTAATGATAGTATTCTTAAGGCGTGAAATAGTATTCTCTTCTACGCCCGTCATCTCAGCCCCAGGACTAACTCTTCTTGCATTTAGGGCGAGTCCTATCGCTTGACCGTAGTGGTTTCTGGTCTCTTCGTTGCGAAGGGCAGTCGTGTTGACTCGAATCTGATTCGCGGATGCTGTCTTTCTTGATAATGCAATCCGCGTTCGGAGCACCATTTAAAGGATTTTATGCGATAATTTTACATAAATATTCCTAATTTTCCGACACCGGTCACTTGCCGAAGAAAAACACTGTATATATAGGGTGTCTCCTTATTCGCCAACGATAATTTGGGAAATGATTCTTGGGTCTATTCTTAGGAAAAAATCGTTCTACAGTAAGGGTGTACCTCCAATGTTGACATCATTTATCGGGGATTTAAGGAAAAGCTTACTTTGGTGTACCTTTACCCATGTTAACGGATATTGCTCTGTTAATACTAATGGTACAAGCTTCGTTTAGGACTTCATCTTTAGAAGAACCAGCCTTTGTAACTGCGTTTAAAAAAAGGTGATGTCTTGTTTGAGTCTACAGATATCAATTTCTATACCTGTTCCATTTTCCTTGCCCATGGTAATTGTTGTCTTTGAGATCAATTTTCGACAGAAAATGCGTAATAACCATATCGTTTTACTATTTTTTTCTTATGAACGTAACAATAATAAAAAAAAACCCCATAGACCTTATAATACTTAAGAACATCTGCAGCAGGTAAAATTAAAAAAAAGTGTTTTTTTTTTGCTATAAGCTTTATGCATGCTATGCTATGAATAACAAATAAGCACAACACGACGTTCTTTTACTGAGTGGGCGGAATCTTCAGTAAATGAATAGTAATTTTTTTTATTTTTTTTTTAATTTCTTTTGAACTTAACAGATTTCTCCTAAGTGTTTTAATTTTTAAGTTTTTTGCAAAAATTCGAAAAACTGTCCAAGTAAACCGTCACTTCCAGTTGTCAGATTTCCATCAAAATCAACTGGCCCCTGTTACGTGCGCGTATTAAGTATACACTTATGCCTCCTTTGATTAGCTAAAACAATACCCGTAACCATTCCCATGGGTAAGCTGCCAAAATGACTGAGTTTTCGTGGTGAATGCTTTGCAAATAAAACCCCAAACCGAAACCAAACTTGACAAGAACAACAAACTGAGAAATAAGTCTGCTTGCCCTCTCTTTGCCATCTTGTTGAGTAAAAGAAACCTTACCCGTCGATTGCAAACGTTACAGTGTTGGTTACAAAACCTTGCAAATAAAGCACAAAATCAAACAGTTTGAGCGAGAAATTTTAACCCTACCCTGCAAGTCGAAAGAGCTATTAATAAATACTACTGTCAAAACATTACCTGACTATCCTTGTCATTCGACGTAGACCCCGATTCAGAATGCACATTATCCATATAACCTGTAAACAAAAAAAACGAAAAGCAGAAGGCACGTTCCTGTAACAACAAATTTCACTCACCTGTTGATTGTGTACGACACCTGACAAAATCCTACCACTTTCCAATGCAGCATGCATTTTAAACTTTCTTGTGTTGTTTGATCCTATTTAACTTGAAGACCAGGGGTGGATCTTTCCCTTAGTCTTAGGGACACAATATAGTTGTATTCGCTACCTGCAACGCACTTCACAATTTAATAAATGTATATACATTTTTAAATTCTCTATACTAATTTCGCATGCCCGTGTGTTTGTTTGTTGGTTTGTATGTTTGTTTGTTTTTTTGTTTGTCGTAGAATCTTGCGATCAATTTTTAACCCACTTCGCAAAGTCAGATTTCATTGAAACTTTGCACACATGCATATCTCCGATGACAACACTTTCTATTATAATTTGGGACCACTCAGGCCACGGGGTCGGGGAGCTCCCATACAAATATTTTACAAAATTTACCCGATTTTTTTCAAATTATATTTACATGTATATCTCCGATGGACAACACTTTCTGTGAAAATTTTGGAGCCCCGGGGTCATGAGGCCCCATACAAATTTTTAAAAAAAATTAACCCGATTTTCTTCAAATTTTATATACATGTGTACCTCCGATGGACAAAACATTTTTTAAAAATGTTGGACACCCCAGGCTCCGGGGTCGTGAGGTCCTATACAATTTTTTTTTAATTAACCAGATTGTATTCAAATTTAATACACATGTATATATATCTCCGATGGACAAAAAAAATTTAGCCAGATTTTTTCAAATTTGAAGCACATGTGTATTTCTGATGGAAAAAACATTCTATAAAATTTTTGGAATGAACGGGTGCGAAGTGTGCCCATAAGAATTTTTTTAAAAATTAACACCGATTTTCCTTATATTTTTACATGTGTATCTCCTATGGACAAAACTTTCTGTAAAATTTTTGGAGTAAACGGGCCCTGACATACATACAAATTTTTTAAAAATACGCCCGACTTTTTCAAATTTTAAACACATATGTATCTCCAATGGACAAAACTTTATATTAGTTATATTATATTTATATTATATTAATTTTTGCCAAATTAACCCGGGTCAACTTTCTTCTTTCTTCTTTTAGAAAATTTATATGAAAAATTTCAAAATTTTTTATTTTTTTTTTGAATTTCGGACGAAAAAATCCACCGGTGAATATCTGCCAAATTACGTTAATTTTGTCGAAAATTATATTTGCTGTATTCTTGAAATTCGTCGTTGAAAAATTTCGATCGAAAAGTAGACGGAATTTTTCGCCGGGTATATAGTCGGTGAATTTCTTTTTCGCATACATTTTATCTGTCAAATGATATTTGAGGAAAACCAATTGTGCCATTTGCAACCAATTTTTGTGTATATAATATATAAATTGTGAATATATATATATATATAAATAAATAAAAATGGAATCAAAAACAGCAAGATTAGGCCATATTTCCAAAAAGAAAAAGTTACAAAAATAAAATCGGGTAGCGATTTTGACCGGCCGATGAAAAGGGACAAACATTAAGCAAGGTCAAAGAAAGATATAAGAAAAGTAAAGAAAAGAGAACGATTGTCGCGCGAACACCTTTTAATCTACAAATTTTACGATTGAAACAGTGCGTGTGCGCATAAAAATTAAAAATTTTCATGTAAATTCTCTAATAAGAGATACATATGTGTTCAAAGTTTGAAGAAAATCGAGCTAATTTTTTAAAAATTTACATGTGCACCATTCGGGTCCACTTTGTCCATCAGTGATACACATTTGTTTAAAATTTGAATAAAATCGGTCTAATTTTTAAAAAATTTACATTGGCAACCCTCGGGCCTCACTCAAAAAAATTTACAAAAATTTCGTCCATCAGTGATGTGTTTAAAATTTGAAGAAAATCGACCAAATTTTTAAAAAATTTATATGGGCACTCTCGGGCAACAGCACCAGTTCACTCTAAAAATTTTATAAAAAAAAGTTGTCCATCGGAGATACACATGTGTTTAAAATTTGAAGAAAATCGGGTTAATTTATTTGAAAATTATTGTCCATCGGAGATGTACATGTTTTTAAAATTTAAAGAAAGACGGGGTAGTTTTAAAAAAAATTATATGGGCAGCCCTCGGCTTTGAGGCCGAAGTGGCCCAAATTTTAATAAAAAGTGTTGTCTAGGAAAATACACATGAGTGCAAAATTTCAATAAAATCGGGCTTCGGGAAGTGGGTTAAAAATTGATCGCAAGATTCCACGGCAAAACGACCGAAAGACATGCTACCCGCAAGCGAAGTTAATATAGAGAATTTAAAAAGGCTGCATGCCATCGCCATGTTTTAGCAAAGCCAATTTAAAACAAAAATTTAAATTTCACCATTTTTACGGAACCAGTGCAAGTGCGCGAGTTACATCGTCAGCACTCATGGCATAAGAACAGTGCAACACTGTATTTAATTAATAAGCATAAAGTATTTAATAAGCTTAAATAAACAGTTGCATCGTCAGCACTCGTGGCATAAACCACAGTGCAACAATGTTACTTTATTATTTTGTTATCTAGCAATTAAGTCACGTACGATTAAAATTCTAATGAATTTTGTCTGCAACTGCAAACTGCGGATGAATCGTTTTTCCTTATTCCTTTTGTCATATTCGCAGCTTCGCAGCCTATACTGAAGCATTCATTTATTCAGAAAGGCAGATCTTTCTTGTCCACCACTTGAATTGGACTGTGCGTTGGTTTTCCAGTAGATTTAAATTCGTACTTAATTATAAATCATAAGTTTTGATAAATTTAATTTCGTTCTTAACCATAAGTTTTTGAAAAGTTAAATTTGTTCTTGATTATAATTTATAAGTTAAATAAATATTAAATATTAAATAAAATACAAGTTATTAAGATATAATTGAATTGAGTTTTTGAATTGTTGAATTGGTAACATAAAGAACATAAGTGGCGCAGTCGGCAGCCCTGGAACAAACCACGGAATTGTTGTTTGTGAAATTTTTTTAAATACCAACCCCTCCTTGTCAACTCACTGGAAGGAATCGATCTCCACAGCACATCAAATCCGAGGGTGGATATCTATCCTTTAAAGCCAGGAGAACACCTACTAATTACTTCTACTCGTAATACATCTACTGGAGCATACAGTGATGTTGTTAGCTTTCATAATAATCTTTGGTCACATGTAAGTCGTTTTAAATAATGAACATTTCTTATCTCCCAAATTATAAATCAATAAAAAAAATACACAATAATTTCATTTATAATATTATCGTATAAGGTAAACTATTATATACCCAGTAAATTATATATATATATAAAGAGAAAACAACAACAAAAAAAAAATTTCTAAATGCAAAAAAAAATAAGAGAATCCCTATTTCCATATAAAAAACCCCAAAGATCATCAAGTCTTACTAGCATACCCGAAAAAATTGAACGAGATTTTGTTTTTGATAATATTAATTTAAATCCAACTGCATTAAATTTGACCGAAAACATGTCTTTGAATAACACTATTCAAACAAATCCAAGTGATATTTTTAACACGTTGAGAATTCCGGATGTAATAAAAGATTTGCCTCGCTTCGACGGCAACCCACGGTTACTCCACGAATTCCTTAACAATGTTGAGGAAATTTTACTTTACATACGAAATATTGACGGTTCACCATATTCAATGATCCTATTACGTGCTATCCGAAACGAAATCGAAGGGCAAGCTAACGAAGTCTTGAATACTTACGGTACCCCATTAAATTGGGATGAAATAAAAAAAAACCTAATTCTACATTATTCAGATAAAAGAACTGAAACAACACTAATACGAGACCTACATACGTTACGGCAATATAATAAAGCTGTAGAGGAATTTTATAGCACCATCATTGAAATTCAAGCCACAATTTTTAATAACATACTAATTCATGACAAAAACCAAACCGTAATTAAAGCAAAGAAAAACTTGTATGCAGAAATGTCTCTCAACGCTTTCCTAACGGGTCTAAGAGAACCACTTGGATCGGTTATTAGAGCCATGAAACCGGACTCTCTTCCAATTGCTTGGTCGTACTGCATAAAGGAGCAAAATATTTTCTATTCTAAAAGCATTCCCACCTACAATAAACCATTTGCTTTTACAAACCGATTTAACCAACGACCCAGAAACTTGCAAACAATCCCACATTTTTATCCACCACGACATATTAATGATAGAGTTAGAGCACATAATTATTCACCACAAAATAATACAAGGCACTTTTCACAATTTCAACCTCAATCCCCTTATAATCAGAATACATTTAGAAACTATAACGTTAATCAACAACTACTAACACCAAATCATAACAATCTCAGAAATACCTCTCAATATCAGAATCCTATACAAAGACAGAACACACCTAATAGTTTCAGTCAAAATGTACAACCTTGGTTACAAACAACACATCAGAGACTTCCACCCCCAGAACCGATGGAAACCTCAGGGAACACTCGACTTTCACACAGAACGAACCTTACAAACCAACAAACGTATGGACAACCTAGATTTACAAGAGAAGAAATACATAACCTTTCCTCAAATGAAGAAAATAGAAATATAACATACCAACAAAATTTAGACCACTTTTATGATGGAAACGGATAATTCAAATTTTCAGTTATATGCCACGAATCACCATCAGGAAACATAAAAATAAACTTACACGGATTAACTCTATCATATATTAATATCTCCTCACCATTTGGAAGACCACTCAAATCTTTGATTGATACAGGCGCTTCCACCTCTTTTATAAGCCCTCAATTTACAAATAGTGCAGAACATATCACCTGCACACCTATTACAATAACAACCGTACTAAACAAATACCAAATTAACAAACAAATTTCATTCCCAATATTTATCGAATTTAAGCAACCGGGCAAACTGACATTTTTAATATTCAAATTCCACAACTATTTTGATGGACTTTTAGGACTAGACTCATTACAACAAATAGGAGCTATAATTGACCTCAATACTAATACACTAACTACAAAAAATTCCATAATCCCTTTCTTGTTTAAACCCAATTTTACATCTGGAACACTAGTAATACCTTCAAACTCAAAACAAGTAATAAAAGTTCCCATTGACATCCGAGTCGGAGATTTTTACATACAAAATACAAATTTAAGCCCCCACCTTTGCATTTCGGAATGATTCTATAAAGCACACGAATGGTTCAGTTTAGTGGAAATCGTTAGTAATTGCAATTATCCACAAACAATTTTAATAGACCAACCACTAAAAGTTCAAACCGTATAACTCCTACGAGTATGTCGAAATAAATAATTTCAATATACAATCAAACGAAATTGAAGGTCTAATCGACAGTGACATAGAAAATTTAATTCGTTCTTATTATCTAAATTCGGAAGAAAAAGGAAAACTACTCAGACTGTGTAAATCATATGATGATATATTTTTCAAAGGAAACAAAACCATTAGTTTTTCTAATCAAGTCAAACACAAAATACCCACAACTGATGAAATACCTATCTATACAAAGTCATATAGATATCCGTATGTTCACAAAGAAGAGGTAAAGAAACAAATTAACAACATGTTGGAAAAAAACATTATTCGTCCTAGCTATTCTCCTTGAAGCTCTCCTGTTTGGGTTGTACCCAAAAAGAATGATGCGAACGGAGATAGAAAATGGAGAGTTGTTATTGACTACAGAAAACTAAACGAAAAAACCCAATACCAAACATTAACGAAATATTAGACAAACTCGGTAAGTGTATGTACTTCACAACCCTGGACTTAGCCAGCGGATTCCATCAGATAGAAATGCATCCGAAAGACATACCGAAAACAGCATTTACAGTAGAAGGAGGACATTTTGAATTCCTTCGTATGCCGTTCGGTTTGAAGAACGCACCATCTACATTCCAACGTGTAATGTATAATGTATTGAAATATTTACAAGGTAATATTTGCCTTGTTTATCTCGACGATATTATTATATATTCTACCTCATTATAAGAACATATAGAGAATTTCAAAAAAGTATTTGATAGACTCCGCGAATTCAATCTAAAAATACAACTGGACAAATCAGAATTCCTTCGTAAAGAAATTGCATAGGACATTAGGACATATTGTAACAACGGAAGGAGTAAAACCCAATCCAGAAAAAATCCAAGTAATAAAGAACTTCCCCATTCCCCGAACCCAAACTGAAATTAAATCATTTCTTGGATTGTTAGGTTATTATAGAAAATTCATACAAGACTTTGCACGACTAATAAAACCTATGACAGAATGTCTAAAAAAAGGACGATCTGTTAAACTTACTAACGACTATATTAAAACATTCGAGAACTGTAAAAATCTTCTAACAAACGACCCCATACTTCAATATCCCGACTTCACAAAACCCTTTATACTAACTACTGATGCTAGCAATTTTGCAATTGGCGCAATATTATCACAAGGGCCTATTGGCAGCGATAAACCAATTTGCTACGCCAGCCGAACTCTAACAGACACTGAAATAAACTACTCAACAATCGAAAAAGAACTGTTAGCCATTGTTTGGGCAACAAATTATCGGGTGTTTCAACAAGTGCGCTTCAACTTTTCTCCGATAGGGACGGCGAACGACGCCATATTTTTTATTGTTCTTTTGTCATTTGGAAACTTCATTAGTATACATTTCTACGCTACATATGTGAATAGCGATTGCAAATCGTGCAAATTTTTTATCAAAATAATCGTTCTGTTGCCGCTACTTTAAGAGCATTACGGCCATTTTACGGTCCATTTAACAAGCCAGCCCGTTCGACAATCGACCGTATAGTGGCAAAATTTGAGTCTACGTTTTCGCTACATAATGTTCCGGTGCCCTCGAGAGCAAGAAGTGCTCGAAGTGTTGAAAACATCGCAGTCGAACAGTTTGTGTTTTATTCAAAAAAAAAGTTGAAGTGCTCTTATTGAAAAACCCTATGCTTCAGACCCTACCTCAAAGAACCTAATTCAAAAATGGTTTGATGGCGATTAAAACTCGAAGAATACGACTATGAGATAGTATATAAAAAAGGGAAACTTAACTCTAACGCAGACACCCTAAGTAGAATCAAACACAATAACCCAAATACTTTTTACCCCATCGACATTAACATAAATGACATTTATACAACAGTTTTAGGTACAGGAGGTACAACAGTGCATTCTGCATACGAAAATTTAAATGACGGAATACCAATTTCAGAAAAACCCTTAAATGAATTTAACCTTCAAATTATCCTAAAAAAAGGAATAAATGAAACACCTACAACAACCGAAATAATTTTTAAAAACAAACAACGCAAAACAATACGACGACAAATTTTTACCGAAGAAAACATGACAGATATATTAAAACATAATCTAGCACCGAACAAACTCACAGCCATTTTTACTGATGACGAAACTTTCCGTATTGTACAATCAACTTATTCTAAACATTTTGCTCAAAATAAAATTTTCCGACTTATAAAATGCACAGACCTACTAAAGGACATACAATCAAATGACGAACAGGATCAGATAATAAATGAATATCATAAGAACAATAACCACCGTGAAATAAACGAAACACTATTACACTTAAAAAGAAAATACTACTTTCCTTTTATGAAAACAAAAATAACACAGACAATAAATAACTGCGACAGATGCCAGCTTCTCAAATATGACAGATTGCCTCCCAAACCCTTGTTTGAAAAACCCGAAAGTCCTGCTAAACCCCTTGATATACTGCATATAGATGTTTACACTATCAACCACAAAACTATATTGACAATTATCGACAAATTCTCAAAATTCGCCTCAGCGTATACATTACTAGCAAGAAACAGTATCTCAATATTAAAATCAATTCAACATTATATTAGCTTACATGGGTTACCTAATAAACTGATTTGCGATCAGGGTTCCGAATTTTCAAGTAATATATTTAAAGACTTTTGTAATCAATTCGACATAAATTTGCATTTCACTTGCTTTCAACAAACTTCCAGTAACGCCGCAGTAGAACGACTTCACTCGACCCAACAGAAATCTATAGAATTATAACAGCAAAACGAAAAGGAAAAAATTTAGGCCTAGACCATGAAGAAATTATGACAGAAACAATTATAACATACAATAATGCAATTCATTCTTTAACAAAATTTACACCCTATGAGTTATTTTATGGGAGAACTCATAAATTTAATAAAAACATAAAATTCAATAACGAACATGACTACCTCAAAAAATTAAATGAATACAAAGAAATATTATACCCGGAAATTAAAGAAAGAGTAGAAAATATCACAAATAATAGAATAGACAAACTTAACTTAGCTAGAGAAAACCCTGCAGAGAGAGAATTAAATGATATAGTATATAGAAAAGAATGTCGTAGAAATAAGCTTACGCCTCGCTTCACAAAACACAAAATAAAAGAAGATAATAATATTACAATCATAACTAATAGCTATAAGAAAATACATAAAGCCAGAGTAAAGAAAAAAAGAAATTTAGAAAAACACGTTTTTTTTACAGGACACTGACCACATTTGGACAGAAAATGGAAATACAGGAATTAACGAACAACTTATAACTTATAATCCCACTGAAAATGGGAAACGCACGTACAATTAAAGGTTATAACAATCTTGTTCACATAATAAACTTATACACGTACAAAAATAGTATCGATAAGATTTCGGAATTATTAGCTGCCCTAGAGAAAAATTACAATTTAAAAGACTCAATTACAACTACACAGCTTAAATTAAAAGAAATTGAAAATAAATTAGATGCATTAACACCTAAATTAAGAAACAAAAGAGGATTAATAAATGGAATTGGCACTGCTGTTAAATTTATCACTGGTAACATAGACGCAAATGATGCGGAATATTTAAATAAAAAAATCGAAAATATTATGTCAGAAGAGTCAAAAGATCGTACAGATATAGATAGCCAAATAATAATTAACTCCAATATGTTAAAAAGATTTGAAAATATGACCAATCATATAAATCAACAACAAGAAAAAATAGAAACTTTTTTTTAACAATGTAACATATTTAAATAACAATAGAATTCGCGTTAACGAAGAATTACTCTTGCAAACACAATATTTGAACCAAATAAATTACAACATCGATCTACTCAACAACCACTTAACAAATATTGCAGAATCTATTGTAATGGCAAAATTAAATATAATTCCTAAATTTATTTTAAATCACAAAGAACTTACAGAAATTTACAAAGCTTTTAACGATCAAAATTTAAACATTGTATCAAATGAACACATTTATGAAATGTTAAGATTGCAAGCATATTATAATAACACAAATATAATTTTTAATGTCCAAAAACCCATTTTATCTTTAGAAATATACCCCCATTTTTCACATTATCCCACTGCCCGTAAATTTAACCAAAGAAATTGCTATAACCCCTTACATCCTTTTTAATCAAAAAAATGTTCAATATTTAAATGAATTGTGTCCAAAGATAGAAGGTACCTACATCTGTCCAGACTCAAGTCATCAAGAAAACATCAAACAATCACCATGCATAGGAAACCTAATAACCAGTCAACACGCTCACTGTGTGTTCAATGAAGTCGGATTAACTTCAACTATATTGCAACCGGAACCTAACTATATTCTGCTGATCAATGCTCCAACAACAAACATCAATTCAACATGCGACCAAAACTCACACACCGTATCCGGAACCATGCAAGTACACTACGAAAACTGCGAAGTCGAGATCAATGGAATTATTTACAAAAACAATCCATCCATATTTTGCGACGAAATTCACCTGAAACCAATTTCACATTTTAAAATCAATATTACCAAAACAATAGATAAACTTAACCTACAAAAATTAAATACATTTAATATCATCAACAGAGAAGCCATAATCACCCTAAGATCCCAGACGCAACTACAACACTATTTTACTATAACATCTGTAATCATCATTGGAATCGTATTCATCATTATAGCATATTACGCAGTGAGAAGAAATAATAGAGAAGCCAACATCCCAAATTCCACTCCAGCATCACCAAACTTGCAGTTTTTGTGGCCGTCGCTCCATTCTAAGGGGGGAGGAGTTACATCGTCAGCACTCATGGCATAAGAACAGTGCAACACTGTATTTAATTAATAAGCATAAAGTATTTAATAAGCTTAAATAAACAGTTGCATCGTCAGCACTCGTGGCATAAACCACAGTGCAACAAAGTTACTTTATTATTTTGTTGTCTAGCAATTAAGTCACGTACGATTAAAATTCTAATGAATTTTGTCTGCAACTGCAAACTGCGGATGAATCGTTTTTCCTTATTCCTTTTGTCATATTCGCAGCTTCGCAGCCTATACTGAAGCATTCATTTATTCAGAAAGGCAGATTGTCCACCACTTGAATTGGACTGTGCGTTGGTTTTCCAGTAGATTTAAATTCGTACTTAATTATAAATCATAAGTTTTGATAAATTTAATTTCGTTCTTAACCATAAGTTTTTGAAAAGATAAATTTGTTCTTGATTATAATTTATAAGTTAAATAAATATTAAATATTAAATAAAATACAAGTTATTAAGATATAATTGAATTGAAAAATTTAAATTTTTCATGTAAATTCTCTTATAGGAGGTACATATGTGTGCCAAGTTTGAAACGGGTTAATTTGCAAAAAATTAATATTAGAGCCCCCTTCACTTCAAAATTTTTTCAAAAACCGTTCTCACCAGAGATAAATTTGTATGGGAAAAAAATTCAAATCAAAAACTAAAAAAATTTTACTAAAAGTTCGGTCTATCGGAGATACACATATTTTTAAAATTTAAAGTAAATCGGGTTAATTTTTAAAAAAAAAGTTATGGCTCCGCCCCTGGGCCTCAAGGCCCATTCAATCCAAAAATTTTACAAAACCTTTAGTCCATCGGGAAAAACAAAATCGGGCTTATTTTTAAAAAATTTATACGGGCACCCCTCGGGCCTCAGGACCCATTCGCTAAAAAAATGTCCAAAAATGTACTCGAAAGCCGCACTGAAAGGAAGGAATAAGATTTCTTTCCGAGCAAAACGCGTTGATCTTTTTACGGCTCAAAGACTCTAATACTTGGATCTTGGCTTGATGTTAAAGTTGATTCGCTGGTCTGAAACTCCAGATTTGGCTCCTCCTCTTCCTTTATATTCAACGTAAGTTTTTTTGCTTTGGATGTTAAGTTTCTTCGCTGTTTTATAAGTTATGAATGATGCTTGAGATCCTGGATCAATTAGTACTCTAAGCAATTCTGGATAAGAGCCTTTTGCTGGAACCTTTACTAAGGTTGTGCTCAAGATCACTTGCGCTATTTTAGCTGTATTATTTACCATATGTGTTTCCACCATTGGTGTTGTTCTTTGTGTTGATGGGTATCGTGAATGTGGTATTTTTAGTAACGCCTTCTTTTGTGTGGAAGATGGTTTGGTGTTTACCCTTGCACACTAAACATGTGCATTTTGACAAACACAGCCTTGAAAACCTGTGAGTGCCTAAACATGCTCTACAAAGGTTCATCATGGTACAAATTTTGTTGCGCTCTATTATTGATATTTGCAAAAATGATTTGCACGTGTCGATGTTGTGTGATCCTTTACAATTTACGCATCTGTTTGTTACTGCTGCTAGCGTTGTAATGGCTCGAGGTTGTGTAATGGCTCGAGGTTGTGGTCGGCTGCTTGTTGGTTGATGTCGATTAATTTTATTTCCGATTGCATCTAGTGATTGGAAACCTTTTTCCAAAAACAGCAAAAATGTATTTAAATGATTATTCTCTTTGGGATCTTCTAAGGTTGTCTCATAAATTCGGATGGTCTCACTGTCTATTTTTTTTTTGTAAATGTGAATGATTAAGGCATCGAATTTTTCTTCATTTTTTAGTATGTTGTTGATATAATGAAAGACTTCACTTGTCGTGTCGTGCATTGTTCTGATTCCAGCACCATTTTTCGATAGCAAGTTCGGTTGATTGATTAGCTGGTTAAAATATGCTGCTGTCATCATCCTGTTATTGTTGTAGCGATTATTCAATATCTCTCAAGCTATTGAATAATTCTGTGCTATTGATTCAAGATGACTTATAATTTTAGCAGCTGAACCTCCTAAGTGGCTTTTTAAGTAGTTGATTCTATGAATGTCTGTAATTGCGTTGTTCTAATGCTCCTGAGAAACCTTTCCATTTCATGATGTCACCATAGAAATGTGAAATTGCTTAATTTAGTAATCGGATTTCCACTTTGTTGTTGTTTGTTTGATGAAGACTGTCATGCTCTAACTTGATTGTTATTTTTACTACAATGTCGTCTTATGTTGTTGTACTGCTGTTCCACGAAGTATCTTAAATTCGTCTCATCTTCGTCTGAAGCTTTCAAGAGTATCTTCTCGTCAAGGTCCGTGAACTGCTCCATCATCCTTTCAATATTTTTCAGGGCAAGCTTCAATGCTGGTGTTGGTTTATTATCATGAAAGGTGTCTTGCGCTGTTCTTATTTCCTTAGTCGGAGTTCTTATTTTAATTGTCTGCTGTTTTATCATCTGGTCGAACTCTTTTCTGTTGGTAATATTTGTGGTTGTGCAATTGGTGTCGGATTGTTGTTGTGTCCTCTTCGGTATTGTCTTCTCGATGTCGTCTATAGGTGGATCGTTTAGAAGTGGCCGCATTTCATCAATTAGGAGGTCATAAATCTCCACAATCTCTTTTCTGGTTTTTGCATATGGATGATTTTGGTTTCCATGTTTCGGATGATTTCATCCGTGGTGACAAATTCTTTTTGGTATCTTCTAGTGGATTTGTAAATTCTGTTGTTGGTTTCCAGTTATTGGTTGGCTCGAAGGACCAATGTTGGTATCTTCTAGTGGAGTTGTTAATTCCGTTGTTTGTTGCCGGTTACTGGTTGGCTGGAAGGACCAATGTTGGTATCTTCTATTGGAGTTGCAAATTCCGTTGTTAATCGCCGGTTACTGGTTGGCTCGAAGGACCAATGTTGGTATCTTCTAGTGGAGTTGTAAATTCCGTTGTTGGTTTCCGGTTATTGATTGGCTGGAAGGACCAATGTTGGTATTTTCTAGTGGATTTGTAAATTCCGTTGTTTGTTGCCAGTTACTGGTTGGCTCGAAGGACCAATGAACAGGTCGAACTTATATATATATAAATGAAATAAAATGAATACCGAAAAAACATACATGAGACAAAAAAAAATATATTTATAAAAAAAAGAGACAAAATACATGAAAAAAACACAAGAATAATTTAAAAGACAATATATTATCGAAATATTTTTCTACAACTACTTTGTTATTTTTTATTGATTGATTGGCACGAAAAATAAAGGTCATCCCTCCTTCCAAGAGCTCCATTAACACTTCAGTAAACTACCGCCAGTTGTTGAAGCTTTCACAACTTTCTGTAGCTAAGGTAGAACTAAGATGGTGCTATAAAAATTTTCTATGGATATTCTGGAATATGGTCATTATGGTCTGGAATTTCGCGACCAAAGCAATTTTTCAAGCGATTCGCATGAAATTCGGTATGTAGGGCTAAGATGCGACTATAAAACTTTTTCCTATTGCAATTCTGGAATATGGTCATTATGGTCTGGAATTTCGGGAACAAACCAATTTCTCAAGCGATTCGAATGAAATTCGTATGTAGGGCTAAGATGCGACTATAAAACTATTTTCTATGAATTTTTTTTTTTTTATAGAGACTCATTGCCAAGGGAGGACTCTCTGAATGACTTGCGTCACGGCAATAAGTTGGGCTAAGCCCTTTACTAAAATTAAAAAATTAAAAATAAAATAAAAATCTAAGGAATGTGATTTACAATATGCTACATTCCTCACGTTTGTAGCCGGATTCAATTTATTTTCTCAGAATTCTCTCTGATTCATTGAAAAAGCAATGCGAAAAAACGAACAAGAAAAAACTAAAAAGACGCGAGTCCAAATGCTTTCATCAATGGATCATGGTCAGTTAAAACTACAAAAAACCTTGACCAAGAAAATTTTACCAATTTTATAAATATTGTAAATAATACAATTATTATTATTTTTTTATATATATATTTAATAAACAGCTTTTGAGCACTTAATCTTTCATCCTTCAAGAAGTTGTTAACGGCTAATTTGAAGGCCTGCAGATTATAAGATTCGGGAAACACGGGCTCGACCAATTGATTCCACATCGAAGAGAAGGAAAAAATGAGGATTTAAAGTGTTGGGTCTACACGAAAAAAGTTTTAAGGAAAATCTATGTTGATTGGACCTTAAACGAGTGTTTACATTGCTGACAAAAGAACCTGGAAATAGAGAACGGATTTTTTAAAGCACATCTACCGTAGCAAAATTTGTAGAAAACAGATAAAGCTCCTACATTTCGTCTGTGCTCTAAAGTATCAAGAGACGAAGTAATGGTTACATCGTGTATCAAACGGATAACTCTATTCTGAATTCCATCAAGATAAAGCAAATGCGATCCTGGAGCACCACCCCACACATACGAATTAAATTCTAAAATTGGTCTTACATTAGATTTATATAATCTTAATACTTCAGAGGTAGTGAAGTAGAAGTTACAACATCTTATGAAGCCCAAACATTGGCTAGCTCTTTTTGAAATTTCATAAATATGTTCCCTCCAGGAAAGATCACTTGATACTTTTAAACCTAACAACTTAAGTGAATCTGACAGGTGGAACGTAATGTTGAATTGTCTTCTGAGAAAAAAGACAAGACTGGAATTTATTTGGGTTAAATTCTACTCTATTTGATATGACTTAATCGAGAATGACTTCAATATTCGACAGAATAGTCAAATTCATTAAATCACGCGTACCATTCAAGCGAGAATTGCATTCTTTTTGACTGACAAACTCAATGGAAGCCGATAGTGTTGTATCAACAGCAAATGAATGGTTATCACACGTTGTAAAAGACAACAGGTCGTTTATATATATCAAGAAGAGCGTGGGCGACACCTTCCATATGACTGTTATACTGTCTAATTATTTGAGGATAGTCAACATCAACACACTGCTTTATTATTAGCAGCATTATTTCTTCAATTTGCTGACCAGTTTGAAAGAATTTGAAAGATTGTACTTTCGACGCCTACCATTCGGATATTTTACTAAATTTTTATTATCATTTTGATATGGGAGACTATTTTTATCCATTTCTTTACAATAAATTCTTATATAGATAAAAAAATTAACATTAAAATAAGTTATGCATAAAAAATCAAAGAAAGTAAATTTTTGACGCAAGCCGTTATAACCATCTTCAGAAGGTATTTAAAAATCGTTATCAAAGTTATATTGTATTATTTAATATTACAAATCTGATCATATATTCAGATAAAACATAATAATTATCACCTACTGTAATTTTTACGATGAAAATATGTGAATAATTAATATTTTATATAATTTTGAAAAGTCACTTTTACACCAACTAATTAAAAGCACTCACTGCAATTGAGGGTGATGCAAGATATAATTGTATAGAACCATTTTGTGATATAAATATTTGCTGTATTGCTTTGGCTAATCCAGCTTGGCTTACAACAACAATCGCATAAGCATAAAGCCGAAAATAAATCCAAAAAGTGTTTAGGATTTAACACTAAAGCCATTTAAAGTTATAGCGCTCACCGTAAGGCGGTAAAGCCAAAAGCTGTTGCTTTGTAAAGCCACGCCGGCTTTGCCAAAGCAACGCAGCAATTATCGACATCTCTTAGAAAGATGTTGCTGATTGTATATATATATGGAGCCAAGCTTTAAAACTGATGATCAATTTATTTGCAACTCTCTTTTGAAGTACTGCTGCCAAAATTTAGTTTATGCTTTATCTTATATGTTTAATGAGTCATTGAGGACGGGTCTGTTTCTTTCTTGTTGGAGAAAAAGTTCTATTTCACCCATTCATAAGAATGGATCCAAAGCAGTTGTTGAAAATAACAGACCTATTTGTAAACTGCTTAGTATTCCTAAATTGTTTGAAGCAATTATTAAGATAAATTATTTTCCATCGTAACAACGCACATAATTCAGGAACAACATGGATTTTTCTCTTGTCTTGTGTCAACTGAATGTCTCTAACTGTTTCACTAAAAATTAAAGCTCTTTGTTATAGTTTTTATAAAATCCTTATACTTTTAAAAGTATATATGTTGCAACTGTGCACTCCATTCTAGAATATGGTTGCGTTATTTGGAACTCTAATATTAAGTTATATTGTATTAGACTTGAGAGAATTCAAAAATATTTTACAAGATATGCACTAAGGCATATAAACTTATTTAGATTGTAACGTGCTGCTTTTGAACTGAACGAATTGTACCTGGAGTATAAATACCTGTAGCAGACATAAAATAAGAGGTAAAGAAGTGTAAAATTATATAATTTTTTAGTTCTGGAACAGTTTGAGTAAGATGAACCATTTGAGGTGGCACCTAGATCTGGTGCTCCTGGTAACATTTTATTGTACCCAGCAACGTTATAGATTTCAAACCTACATCCAAATGTATCCAAATGTATCGCATAAAACAAAAAATTGTATTTCCCACTTGTAGCTTTATTAGGCATATAATGCCGAAGATGGTGTTTCATTTTAGTTGCACACATTTGCACATTTGAAATCAAAACTCTGATTGAAAAGAATTTAGATTTTTCTTATGCGTTACAAAGAATCATAACCTGGAGATCCTTTTTCAATTCGTTGTTCTTCATCTGTGAAATTCGAATGGCTGCAAGTCATGGTTGTTGTTGTTGTATCAGCTCCAGGTTTGTTAAACCTATTGCTGTGGAGTTGACG
Organism: Nephrocerus scutellatus; assembly: GCA_947095585.1. Taxonomy (NCBI): domain Eukaryota; kingdom Metazoa; phylum Arthropoda; class Insecta; order Diptera; family Pipunculidae; genus Nephrocerus; species Nephrocerus scutellatus. The sequence continues at coordinate 51,153,070 of OX352764.1, forward strand.
ATTCTTTGAGTGTGTGAAACACTGGAGTCCTTTCGGTGCATAGATCCGATCGTCGTAGACAGGATCGGTTCAATCGTTTTTTGCTCCAATAGCTTTGTAAATAATTTGAAAGATAGCCTGTGAACCGATGAATTTGATTTATGGTGACGCAAATCGAAGTATTTATATCCTTTTGTCGAGCAGCGCGATCAGTTTCCTCAATGATAATTTTCACCACAGAATCATCACTATCGAGGTCATTGTAAATAAGCTCATCATCAATTTCAAGCATTATTTCTTCAATTTCCTCACTAGTTTGAAAGATCTTGAAAGATTGCACTTTCGACGCCTACCTTCCGGAGATTTTACTAAATTTTTATTATCATTTTGATATGGGAGACGATTTTTATCTATTTCTTTACAATAAATTCTTATATAGATAAAAAATTAAAATAAAAAAAAGTTATACATAAAAAATCAAAGAAAGTAAATTTTTGACGCAAGCCGTTATAACCATCTGCAGACGGTATTTAAAAATCGTTATCAAAGTTATATTGTATTATTATTATTTAATATTACAAATCAGATCATATATTCAGATAAAACAATATTTATACTTTATACCTACTTTTACGATGAAAATATGTGAATAATTAATATTTTATATAATTTTGAAAAATCACTTTTACATCAACTAATTAAAAGCACTCACTAAAATTGCTATGGCATTCAACTTAAAATAACATCCCAAAACACACGAAATAACATAAAATATCACCAGAAGGGTGAACGTACGGTACTAATTAGAATATACATATATAACGATTTCATCGATCATAAACAATTCCGGACCAAAATATGCTCATTTGAAAACAGACCGTCTGTAGACGGTTATAACGGTTTGAGGGTTAAGTTCAAGTGGCTTGCTCTTTTTTCTTTTTTTTTTACTTTTTTAAAGCTCTCGAATTAGCACTGACACGCACTTAAGATTTTGGGTTTCGATGCCGATGTCATCCAGTTTGGCATCCCTAAACTCTGGGCGTCCTGGTCTACGCCATCCTTCCAGCGTAGGCTTGGCCGGCCTCGTGTCGTGTTCCATAAATCCTACCGCAAAGGACTTTCCGAGCAGGATCCTCTTCGCTCATGCGAGCTATGTGTCCTGCCCACCGGAGCCTACCGAGCTTAATTCTCTTCACGATGTCGACATCGCGGTAACGCTCGTAGATCTCATCATTATAGAGTCTCCGGAATCGTCCTTCCTCACATACGGGGCCAACAATTCTCCGTAAGACTTTTCTTTAAACGCGGCTAAGAGGTCAGAATGCTTTTTGTAAGCACCCAAGTCTCGGATCCATATGTAAGTACTGGTATGACCATTGTCTTATATATCAGCAGCTTGGATGTTATAGTTAAGTTTCTGGATTTGAAGAGTCTTGACAGGCTATAGTAGGCTTTGTTGGCTTTAAGCAACCGTGCGCGTATTTCTGGTTCCATGCTGTTATCGGCTGCTATAGTTGACCCGAGATAGTTAAAGGATTGCACTACTTCAAATTCACTACTTCTGAATTGAGGGACCAATGTTGGATCTTCTACTCGCATACGTGGCCACCATGTACTTTGTTTTGCTCTCATTTATGTGCAGCCCCAGATTTCGTGCCGCCTGCTCTATCTGGATGAAAGCTTCCTGTGCAGCTCTTTGGTTTCGACCAACGATGTCAATATCGTCTGTGTAAGCCAGTATCTGAATGGACTTATAGAGGATTGTTCCTTTCGCCGTTACGTCAGAGTCTCGGATCACTTTCTCCAACGCCAGGTTGAAGAGGACGCCGGCTAGCCCGGAGCCCGTTATAGATGTTGAATAGGCTATGATAGTGATCCGGATATTTTTACTTGGCTTATAACATTGGTCATGGTCAACCTACATAAGATGAACCATTTGAGGTGGCACCTAGATCTGGTGGTCCTGGTAACATTTTATTGTACCCAGCAACGTTATAGATTTCAAACCTACATCCAAATGTATCCAAATGTATCGCATAAAACAAAAAATTGTATTTCCCACTTGTAGCTTTATTAGGCATATAATGCCGAAGATGGTGTTTCATTTTAGTTGCACACATTTGCACATTTGAAATCAAAACTCTGATTGAAAAGAATTTAGATTTTTCTTATGCGTTACAAAGAATCATAACCTGGAGCTCCTTTTTCAATTCGTTTTCTTCATCTGTGAAATTCGAATGGCTGCAAGTCATGGTTGTTGTTGTTGTATCAGCTCCAGGTTTGTTAAACCTATTGCTGTGGAGTTGACGATTCTTTTAGTGTGTGAAACACTGGAGTCCTTTCGGTGCATAGATCCGATCGTCGTAGACAGGATCGGTTCAATCGTTTTTTGCTCCAATAGCTTTGTAAATAATTTGAAAGATAGCCTGTGAACCGATGAATTTGATTTATGGTGACGCAAATCGAAGTATTTATATCCTTTTGTCGAGCAGCGCGATCAGTTTCCTCAATGATAATTTTCACCACAGAATCATCACTATCATTGTAAATAAGCTCATCATCAATTTCAAGCATTATTTCTTCAATTTCCTCACTAGTTTGAAAGATCTTGAAAGATTGCACTTTCGACGCCTACCTTCCGGAGATTTTACTAAATTTTTATTATCATTTTGATATGGGAGACGATTTTTATCTATTTCTTTACAATAAATTCTTATATAGATAAAAAATTAAAATAAAAAAAAGTTATACATAAAAAATCAAAGAAAGTAAATTTTTGACGCAAGCCGTTATAACCATCTGCAGACGGTATTTAAAAATCGTTATCAAAGTTATATTGTATTATTATTATTTAATATTACAAATCAGATCATATATTCAGATAAAACAATATTTATACTTTATACCTACTTTTACGATGAAAATATGTGAATAATTAATATTTTATATAATTTTGAAAAATCACTTTTACATCAACTAATTAAAAGCACTCACTAAAATTGCTATGGCATTCAACTTAAAATAACATCCCAAAACACACGAAATAACATAAAATATCACCAGAAGGGTGAACGTACGGTACTAATTAGAATATACATATATAACGATTTCATCGATCATAAACAATTCCGGACCAAAATATGCTCATTTGAAAACAGACCGTCTGTAGACGGTTATAACGGTTTGAGGGTTAAGTTCAAGTGGCTTGCTCTTTTTTCTTTTTTTTTTACTTTTTTAAAGCTCTCGAATTAGCACTGACACGCACTTAAGATTTTGGGTTTCGATGCCGATGTCATCCAGTTTGGCATCCCTAAACTCTGGGCGTCCTGGTCTACGCCATCCTTCCAGCGTAGGCTTGGCCGGCCTCGTGTCGTGTTCCATAAATCCTACCGCAAAGGACTTTCCGAGCAGGATCCTCTTCGCTCATGCGAGCTATGTGTCCTGCCCACCGGAGCCTACCGAGCTTAATTCTCTTCACGATGTCGACATCGCGGTAACGCTCGTAGATCTCATCATTATAGAGTCTCCGGAATCGTCCTTCCTCACATACGGGGCCAACAATTCTCCGTAAGACTTTTCTTTAAACGCGGCTAAGAGGTCAGAATGCTTTTTGTAAGCACCCAAGTCTCGGATCCATATGTAAGTACTGGTATGACCATTGTCTTATATATCAGCAGCTTGGATGTTATAGTTAAGTTTCTGGATTTGAAGAGTCTTGACAGGCTATAGTAGGCTTTGTTGGCTTTAAGCAACCGTGCGCGTATTTCTGGTTCCATGCTGTTATCGGCTGCTATAGTTGACCCGAGATAGTTAAAGGATTGCACTACTTCAAATTCACTACTTCTGAATTAAGGGACCAATGTTGGATCTTCTACTCGCATACGTGGCCACCATGTACTTTGTTTTGCTCTCATTTATGTGCAGCCCCAGATTTCGTGCCGCCTGCTCTATCTGGATGAAAGCTTCCTGTGCAGCTCTTTGGTTTCGACCAACGATGTCAATATCGTCTGTGTAAGCCAGTATCTGAATGGACTTATAGAGGATTGTTCCTTTCGCCGTTACGTCAGAGTCTCGGATCACTTTCTCCAACGCCAGGTTGAAGAGGACGCCGGCTAGCCCGGAGCCCGTTATAGATGTTGAATAGGCTATGATAGTGATCCGGATATTTTTACTTGGCTTATAACATTGGTCATGGTCAACCTACATAAGATGAACCATTTGAGGTGGCACCTAGATCTGGTGGTCCTGGTAACATTTTATTGTACCCAGCAACGTTATAGATTTCAAACCTACATCCAAATGTATCCAAATGTATCGCATAAAACAAAAAATTGTATTTCCCACTTGTAGCTTTATTAGGCATATAATGCCGAAGATGGTGTTTCATTTTAGTTGCACACATTTGCACATTTGAAATCAAAACTCTGATTGAAAAGAATTTAGATTTTTCTTATGCGTTACAAAGAATCATAACCTGGAGCTCCTTTTTCAATTCGTTTTCTTCATCTGTGAAATTCGAATGGCTGCAAGTCATGGTTGTTGTTGTTGTATCAGCTCCAGGTTTGTTAAACCTATTGCTGTGGAGTTGACGATTCTTTTAGTGTGTGAAACACTGGAGTCCTTTCGGTGCATAGATCCGATCGTCGTAGACAGGATCGGTTCAATCGTTTTTTGCTCCAATAGCTTTGTAAATAATTTGAAAGATAGCCTGTGAACCGATGAATTTGATTTATGGTGACGCAAATCGAAGTATTTATATCCTTTTGTCGAGCAGCGCGATCAGTTTCCTCAATGATAATTTTCACCACAGAATCATCACTATCGAGGTCATTGTAAATAAGCTCATCATCAATTTCAAGCATTATTTCTTCAATTTCCTCACTAGTTTGAAAGATCTTGAAAGATTGCACTTTCGACGCCTACCTTCCGGAGATTTTACTAAATTTTTATTATCATTTTGATATGGGAGACGATTTTTATCTATTTCTTTACAATAAATTCTTATATAGATAAAAAATTAAAATAAAAACAAGTTATACATAAAAAATCAAAGAAAGTAAATTTTTGACGCAAGCCGTTATAACCATCTGCAGACGGTATTTAAAAATCGTTATCAAAGGATGAAAGCTTCCTGTGCAGCTCTTTGGTTTCGACCAACGATGTCAATGTCGTCTGTGTAAGCCAGTATCTGAATGGACTTATAGAGGATTGTTCCTTTCGCCGTTACGTCAGAGTCTCGGATCACTTTCTCCAACGCCAGGTTGAAGAGGACGCCGGCTAGCCCGGATCCCGTTATAGATGTTGAATGGGCTTGATAGTGATCCGGATATTTTTACTTGGCTTATAACATTGGTCATGGTCAACCTACATAGTCGTGTCAGTTTATTTGGGATGCCGAATTCTCTCATGGCTTTATAAAGTTCTACTCTGGCTATGCTATCATAGGCGGCTTTAAAGTCTATAAAAAGATGGTGTAGTGAGTTTTGAAACTCTAGACATTTTTCCATCACCTGCCTTAGGGTGTAAATCTGATCAGTTGTTGATTTGCCTGGGATGAAGCCACACTGGTATGGACCAATGATGACTTTAGCGTATGGGGCTATCCTGTCTTGAAGGATAGAGGAGAAAATCTTATACACGATACTCAACAACGTTATACCACGATGATTGCTGCATTTTGTGATATCTCCCTTATTATGTATAGGTCACAGGATGCCTTTTCGCCAGTCTTCTGGCATAACTTCTTCTTCCCATTCTTCTTTCTTTCCTTTACTCCGCGGGTAGCATAGGACTTCTACAAACGCCCGCCAACGAACTCGATTTAACGCCTGAGGTTTCAAGAGACGCCATTCGGTCCCCTGGGATCTTGCTTCCTCTTCTATTGTCCTTTTCCATGTTTAGCTAGGACGGCCAACTCGGCGGCTTCCTTGTGGATTCCAGTCGAGCGTTAGTTCGTAATGTCGTCCGATGGCTTTCTCAAAGTGTGGCCAACCCAGCTCCATTTTCGTCGTCTGATGGTGATCGCGATTGCTTCCTGCTGTGTTACTCTCCGCAAGTCTTGATTGGTGATAATGTCCGGCCATCTTATTCTCAGTATCCTCCTTAAGCACTTGTTGACGAAAACTTGGAGGCGCGTCGCAATTGACTCTGTGACTTTCCACGTTTCGCAGCCATACAAGAGTACTGAGAGAACGTTAGATCTGAAGATCATTAGCTTTAGATTCCGGGAGATTTGCGAGGAGTTCCAGATATTATTTAGCATACTATAGTAGTGTCGCGCCTTGTTTACACGAGACAACACATCCGAGTCAGTACCACCATTTTTTGACATCCTCACATTCCTCACATACGGGGCCAACAAATCTTCGTTTCTTTCGAACGCAGCTAAGAGGTCAGAATGCTAACCACTTAAGTCTCGAATACATATGTAAGTACTGGTATGACCATTGTCTAATATACCAGCAGCTTGGATGTTATGGTTAAATTCCTGGATTTGAAGAGTCAGACTATAGTAGGCTTTGTTGGCTTTAAGCAACCGTGCGCGTATTTCTGGTTCCATGCTGTTATCGGCTGCTATAGTTGACCCGAGATAGTTAAAGGATTGCACTACTTCAAATTCGCGCTCCACTATCTGAATTGAGGGACCAATGTTGGATCTTCTACTCGCATACGTGGCCACCATGTACTTTGTTTTGCTCTCATTTATGTGCAGCCCCAGATTTCGTGCCGCCTGCTCTATCTGGATGAAAGCTTCCTGTGCAGCTCTTTGGTTTCGACCAACGATGTCAATATCGTCTGTGTAAGCCAGTATCTGAATGGACTTATAGAGGATTGTTCCTTTCGCCGTTACGTCAGAGTCTCGGATCACTTTCTCCAACGCCAGGTTGAAGAGGACGCCGGCTAGCCCGGAGCCCGTTATAGATGTTGAATGGGCTATGATAGTGATCCGGATATTTTTACTTGGCTTATAACATTGGTCATGGTCAACCTACATAAGATGAACCATTTGAGGTGGCACCTAGATCTGGTGCTCCTGGTAACATTTTATTGTACCCAGCAACGTTATAGATTTCAAACCTACATCCAAATGTATCCAAATGTATCGCATAAAACAAAAAATTGTATTTCCCACTTGTAGCTTTATTAGGCATATAATGCCGAAGATGGTGTTTCATTTTAGTTGCACACATTTGCACATTTGAAATCAAAACTCTGATTGAAAAGAATTTAGATTTTTCTTATGCGTTACAAAGAATCATAACCTGGAGCTCCTTTTTCAATTCGTTTTCTTCATCTGTGAAATTCGAATGGCTGCAAGTCATGGTTGTTGTTGTTGTATCAGCTCCAGGTTTGTTAAACCTATTGCTGTGGAGTTGACGATTCTTTGAGTGTGTGAAACACTGGAGTCCTTTCGGTGCATAGATCCGATCGTCGTAGACAGGATCGGTTCAATCGTTTTTTGCTCCAATAGCTTTGTAAATAATTTGAAAGATAGCCTGTGAACCGATGAATTTGATTTATGGTGACGCAAATCGAAGTATTTATATCCTTTTGTCGAGCAGCGCGATCAGTTTCCTCAATGATAATTTTCACCACAGAATCATCATTATCGAGGTCATTGTAAATAAGCTCATCATCAATTTCAAGCATTATTTCTTCAATTTCCTCACTAGTTTGAAAGATCTTGAAAGATTGCACTTTCGACGCCTACCTTCCGGAGATTTTACTAAATTTTTATTATCATTTTGATATGGGAGACGATTTTTATCTATTTCTTTACAATAAATTCTTATATAGATAAAAAATTAAAATAAAAACAAGTTATACATAAAAAATCAAAGAAAGTAAATTTTTGACGCAAGCCGTTATAACCATCTGCAGACGGTATTTAAAAATCGTTATCAAAGGATGAAAGCTTCCTGTGCAGCTCTTTGTTTTCGACCAACGATGTCAATATCGTCTGTGTAAGCCAGTATCTGAATGGACTTATAGAGGATTGTTCCTTTCGCCGTTACGTCAGAGTCTCGGATCACTTTCTCCAACGCCAGGTTGAAGAGGACGCCGGCTAGCCCGGAGCCCGTTATAGATGTTGAATGGGCTTGATAGTGATCCGGATATTTTTACTTGGTTTATAACATTGGTCATGGTCAACCTACACAGTCGTGTCAGTTTATTTGGGATGCCGAATTCTCTCATGGCTTTATAAAGTTCTACTCTGGCTATGCTATCATAGGCGGCTTTAAAGTCTATAAAAAGATGGTGTAGTGAGTTTTGAAACTCTAGACATTTTTCCATCACCTGCCTTAGGGTGTAAATCTGATCAGTTGTTGATTTGCCTGGGATGAAGGCACACTGGTATGGACCAATGATGACTTTAGCGTATGGGGCTATCCTGTCTTGAAGGATAGAGGAGAAAATCTTATACACGATACTCAACAACGTTATACCACGATAATTGCTGCATTTTGTGATATCTCCCTTATTATGTATAGGGCACAGGATGCCTTTTCGCCAGTCTTCTGGCATAACTTCTTCTTCCCATTCTTCTTTCTTTCCTTTACTCCGCGGGTAGCAAAGGACTTCTACAAACGCCCGCCAACGAACTCGATTTAACGCCTGAGGTTTCAAGAGACGCCATTCGGTCCCCTGGGATCTTGCTTCCTCTTCTATTGTCCTTTTCCATGTTTAGCTAGGACGGCCAACTCGGCGGCTTCCTTGTGGATTCCAGTCGAGCGTTAGTTCGTAATGTCGTCCGATGGCTTTCTCAAAGTGTGGCCAACCCAGCTCCATTTTCGTCGTCTGATGGTGATCGCGATTGCTTCCTGCTGTGTTACTCTCCGCAAGTCTTGATTGGTGATAATGTCCGGCCATCTTATTCTCAGTATCCTCCTTAAGCACTTGTTGACGAAAACTTGGAGGCGCGTCGCAATTGACTCTGTGACTTTCCACGTTTCGCAGCCATACAAGAGTACTGAGAGAACGTTAGATCTGAAGATCATTAGCTTTAGATTCCGGGAGATTTGCGAGGAGTTCCAGATATTATTTAGCATACTATAGTAGTGTCGCGCCTTGTTTACACGAGACAACACATCCGAGTCAGTACCACAATTTTTTGACATCCTCACATTCCTCACATACGGGGCCAACAAATCTTCGTTTCTTTCGAACGCAGCTAAGAGGTCAGAATGCTAACCAATTAAGTCTCGAATACATATGTAAGTACTGGTATGACCATTGTCTAATATACCAGCAGCTTGGATGTTATGGTTAAATTCCTGGATTTGAAGAGTCAGACTATAGTAGGCTTTGTTGGCTTTAAGCGACCGTGCGCGTATTTCTGGTTCCATGCTGATATCAGCTTCTACAGTTGACCCGAGATAGTTAAAGGATTGCACTACTTCAAATTCGCGCTCCACTATTTGAATTGAGGGACTAATGTTGGATCTTCTACTCGCAGGCGTGGTCACCATGTACTTTGTTTTGATCTCATTTTTGTGCAGCCCCAGATTTCGTGCCGCCTGCTCTATCGGTATGAAAGCTTCCTGTACAGCTCTTCGGTTTCTACCAACGATGTCAATATCGTCTGCGTAAGCCATTAACTGAATGGACTTATAGAGTATTGTTCCTCTCGCCGTTACGTCAGAGTCTCGGGTCACTTTTTCTAATGCCATGTTGAAAAGGACGCAGGCCAGTCCATCCCCTTGTCGAAGCCTGTTATAGATGTTGAATGGGCTTGATAGTTATCCGGATATTTTTACTTGGCTTATAACATTGGCCATAGTCAAGCTATATAGTCGTGTCAGTTTATTTGACGTATGGGGCTATCCTATCTTGAAGAATAGAGGAGAAAATTTTATACGCGGTACTCAACTGCGTTATACCACGATAATTGCTGATGGTTGTGATATCTCCTTTCTTATGTGTGGGGCACAGGATGCCTCTTCGCCAGTCTTCTGGCATCACTTCTTCCTCCCGTACTTGAACTATTAGTTCATGAATTGCTTGGTGTATTGCGTGGGCTCCTGTTTTAATTAGCTACGCAGGGATACCATCAGATCCCGGGCCCTTTGTATTTTTGAGCCGATTTATTGCTCTGCTAACTTCTATGCTTCGTGGCGGCAGCGTAGTGTGTTCTTCGGTCATTGGTGGAACCTCCAATTCCTCAGTTAGCTGGCCATAAAGCAACTCATGGAAGTGCTCTCCCTAAAAAGATGCCTTTGATATCGGCGATCAGATTACTCTCTTTGCCTTTACAATGTGCAACGCTGTGTATATAGCGACATACCGCGGACTCTTTGGTAAACTTCCGCGCCTGGTGCGGTCCTCGCTCTATACTGTTCTAGTTCACGGACGAGATTCTTCTCCCAGGCTACTTTCTTTCGCCGGTGAACTGTTTTTTCATGTCTTTTGAGCTCTTAATATTCGTTTTTACGTTCAGTCGCTAGCTTACATTCGTCCTCGAAACATTCGTTCTGATCTGTAATATATGTCATATTCTGATTTTTGTAAGACACGGTTCCCCCTCCATCGCCTGAATTGCTGTTATGTCGGCATTATATTTGGACAGGGTATCGGCTAGCTGTTGTGCAGCTCGTGCTCTATAAAGTGAGCGTACTTTCCATGAGAAAATTCTTAAATCGTTTAACTGTTTTCGTTGCCGTGGTATCGTCGTTCATCCGAGGCTGATTTAGGGCTCCGTAATATAGTTTTTTACGTAGTAGTAGCTCGATCATTTCGCTTTTCCTGTACTGAAGGAAAATTACCAGCGGCCACCACGTAGAGGTTTGATCGCACTTCCACCATTCAGAGATAGTTACGGCCACATGCATTTCTAAAGCATTCTATGTTATTCGCCCTACTCTGCTGATGGCTGACCGCCTACTATAAAGTATGCAATGTCTAATTTTGGGATGTACTACAGAAAACAAAAAAACGACTGTCTTGCACCAGCAAAATTTTATTAAGAAAATTTCTAATATGCCATAAGTAATCTTAACCGAAATTTGCGATATATCTAGTACATACATAGAACCTAAAAAGTTTAACGTTGATAAAATATTTTACCAGCATTGCATTTATGCTAAAGTTCCCTTTGCGATTGTAATATAACCCTTTTTTCGGGTGGTGCAATTATATTCAGCCGCATCGCCAGTTTCGCGTGAATAAAACTTAACCCGATTATTTTTATTCACCCGAGAAATATTTATTTGATTTGCGAGCTTCGTCTTAGCCACCGCGAAGCTAATGTCTGCCGTTCCACCCATCATTAAACTGTGAGCTGCTTTGTGGTTTTTTGGGGACGGTGTTTACCAAAAATGAGTTGGTAAAGACCACAAATCGCTTATCGCAGTCTACATTCAGCGTTATCCGAAGTTTTAAAAGTTTTGGAACCACTGTTAAGCCCTCAGTGGATAGCCTGGCCGAGCGTGGAAGAAAAACGAGGGATTGTTCTGGACGTTTACGCCAAACAAAAAATACGGTATATGGAATAGTGATTTAAGATCCAATATGGAGCAGGTATACTTGCAGTAGCGCGTAAATGTTTGGTTTCTAGGTAAGTATACCAATAAGTAGTAAACACATACCTAAAACGAATTATGTTATATTTTTTATAGGAGATTCTGACTATCCGTTGTATCCGTGGCTTTTAACTGTAAACTCCCAAAAGCGACTCTACGGCGGAAAAATTTAATGAAATACATGTACAATGCCGGAATATCGTAGAGAACTGTGTTCTGAAAAATAGATGGATATGCCTACTCAGTACTAGGTAACTGCACTATGCTCTAGCAAAGGCTATTAAGATAATTAATGTTTGTTCTTCGCTGCACAATATTCCTATCTACTATAAGTTCGAAGGAAATTTTTCTCTACCAACTAGTGCAGAGGAATTTCAAGTCGGTGTTTTCCAAAATTTTCAGGAAATCGTAGTTGATTTTAATTATTTTGTTGCCGGGCAGAGCATTCGAGCGAACATAACAAACAGCTTATAGAATAATTCAAATAACTAAACAAATAAAGTTTATTAGAAAAAACTGAGAGACTTAGGTAAATCTAAGAATAAGAATAAAACAACCCATAAAAATTAAAATTGTTCATGTAAATTCTCTAATAGGAGATACATATGTGTGCAAAGTTTGAACCGGGTAAATTTGGAAAATTTAATTATAGAAATTTTTTTCAAAAACTGTTGTCAACGGAGAAAAAAAATTGTATGGGAGTTCCCTACCTTGGGGCCCGATCACTTCATACTTTCAATGGTAATGGTACACATGTGTTTAAAATTTAAAGAAAATCGGGTTAATTTTTAAAAATCTTATATAGGCACCCCTCGAAAAAAAAGTGCAAAAAGTTTTGCCCATCAGAGATACATATGTGTTTAAAATTTGAAGAAAATCGGGATAATTTTAAAAAAAAAATTTGGGCAAACTTTGGGCCTCAGGTCTCGATCACTCCAAAACTGTTTAAAAAAAAGTTCTGTCCATCGGAGATACACAACTGTTTAAAATTTGAAGAACATCGGGTTAGTTTTTAAATAAACTTATATGGGCACCTCTCGAGCCTTAGGGAGCGATCACTCCAAAAAAATTTACAAACAGTTTTGCCCATCTGTCGTTCATCAGTGTATCCGAGGCTGATTTTGGGTTCTGTATTAATAATTTTTTACAAGCGAGGTTATTGGCCTCGCGCCAACCTAACTTTGAAGGGACTAGCCCGATCATTCAGCTTTTCCTGCATTGGAGGAAAATTACCGGCGGCCACCACGCGGAGGTTTGATCGCACTTCCACCAGTCAGAGATAGTTACGGCCACCTGCAAGTCTAGAGCATTCTGTGTTCTTCCCCCTATTTGCTGATGGCTGACCGGCTGTATCAGAGATACGCCTATGCTTAAAATTTAAACTAAATCGGGCTAATTTTTAAAAAATTATATGGGCGAGGGGTGCCTCAGGGCCCGTTCGCCTTAACAATTTTACAAAAAGTTTGGTCTACCGGAGATACACATATGTTTAAAATTTAAAGTAATTCGAGCTAATTCTTAAAAAAATTATATGGCCGTCCCCCGGCCCTCAGGCTCATTCACAACAAAAAAATTACGAAAAGTTTTGTCAATCGGAGATACACATATGCTTAAAATTTGAAGAAAATCGGGCTAATTTTTAAAAAATTTATACACCCTCGTTAAAAAAAATGTCCAAAAAGTTTTGTCCATCGTGTTTGTCCCCGTCCGCCGCCCGGCGTCTTTTAAATTTTTACAATAAGTGTTGTCCATCGGAAATACACACGTGTATAAAATTTGAAGAAAGTTGGGTTAATTTTTTGAAAAAATGTATATATTGCCCCATGACCACGGGGTCCAGGGTCTCCACAATTTTTATAAGAAGTGTTGTCCATCGGAGATACACACGTATATACAATTTTAAGAAAATCGGGTAAATTTTTTTAAGAAAAATGTTGGGGTGCCATGACCCTGAGGCCTGAGGTCTCCAAAATTTATACAAAAAATGTTGTCCATCGGACATACATACGTACATACGTGTGAATGTTGAATGTAAGGGCTTCTGACGATAACTTATATAAAATTTTGTACCCGAAAAACGAAGTTTTTTTACATTTACTTGTTTTTAAATTTTTATTACACTCTACTTTATATTTCCCTAACCTTGCTAGATTCCTATAACTGCTTTCCAACTTTCAAGTACAGAAAGGGACAGGACAATTTGGACGTGGGCTCTTCATGTAAATTCTCTAATAACCAAAAGTATACTTCTCTTCTTTATGTCCTGTATCCCCTTGTGGGTCCTAGGGCCTCTACTACGCCTACGCGCCATCGCATGCGGTTCCTGGCAATAAGCTTCAGCTCTCTCCAACTCTTCCCCAATTGCCGTACTATAAATGCTAAAATATAACAATACATACGAAGCACTGCAACCCAACAACAAAACAACCTCAATCGTAAAGCAATCAGCGCTGCCCACAGCGCACAGCGCAAAACGCATGTATATTTGCAAACAGCTTGTGCATTTCCTAGTAGTGAATTTTGTTCTATTCCTCTATATGTCCGACTCGTCATGGATGGCAGTAACTAGCTCTCTTTTACAGTCTTCATTGGCGCGAATACTGAATTTGCCAGTAATTGGATGGCACAACCTGGACGTGATTCATTTCGAAAGTGATAGACCCAAAAAGATGTGCAACAAAGTTCAGCTGGTCTTACGTAGTCAGTATGATAAACAAGCTGTGGTATTGGATGCGATCGAGGTTCTGGAAATATATTTTGACGTGCTCTCAGTGCCTAATGGATGCAAGAATTTCTAAAAAACGACTTAAAGAAGGAATCAACATTCTAACTGGCGCCGAATCTTACTGGCAGTTTGCTACAGGAGAGATTAAAGGCCTCACGGCCAAGTTGACTGCCATAAACACTATATTGGGCTGGACTATTCAGGGCCCATTCAAAATGCAATCGCCTAGTTCTGATAAAAACTTCGCAACGTCCCTTCACGTATGTGCATGTGAAGATGTAGAGTGGTTCTGGCAGTTAGAAGTTCTTGGAATCCCTCCTGAAAGTGGCAAGGGGGTGATTAATGAATTTTCCTTTAATATTCGTAGAGCTGGAAATATATACGTGGTCTCATTACCGTGGAAAGCCATTACCACACATCTCGCTGACTACATAACAGGTGCTATAGAACGCATGCAGTTACTTGTCCTGCTGTAGAGCTAGCAGGATCAAAGAATATAGGGCAGCTATAAACGAGATGGTAACTACTGACATAGCTGAAACAGCTGCCACATCGCCCAGTGTATCGGGAGGACAAGGCAACATCTAAGCTGTATATTGTGTTCGATGCGCCTAATCGTTCATCGTTAAATAATTGCTTGGAAGTAGGTGAAAACTTGTTGCCGGAATTGCTATTTATTTTCCTTAATTTTCGCATAGGACAAATAGGAATCGTTGCAGACATCGAAAAGGCATTTCTGCAAACTCAGCTTGATAAGTCCGATAGAGACAGTCATCGTTTCTTATATTTTTACGACTCAATCGATAGTGACAGGAACTTACCTCCTGTGTAGATTTTTCATATAATCCGAGTTACGTGTAGGGTCACCTGTAGTTCTTTTCCTCTCGTGGCAACGTTGCGGAAGATAATTGACGAAGCCAGGTTCAATATCCAGAAACTTGTGAGAGGTTCTTTCTACGTGGATGATTTCACAACTAGCGTCGACGATGTGGTCGACGGCGAAACGTATTTATCAAGAGACGACTCTTATCCTCAAAGGTGTTTCTATGACACTTAGGAAGTGGAATTGTAACAGCGAAATAGTTTGATGGCATTTTTCAATAAGGGATCGGAGTCCGGGAACTCAAAAGGTTTTGGGTCTTCGCTGGCTAGTACTAACGGATAAGTTTAAGGTGGAAAAGGATCCCGTCATAAAATTGCTGATATCGGAGTCCCTACCAGCCACAAAAAAAGTTGTCTTGAAGGTTATAGCAAAAATATTTGAAAAATATTGGACGATTGAAGGTACCCTTTCGACAAAATCTGGATTGGGACGAGGAGCTGCAGAAGGTGTGGTGCGTGCCGAGACGAGATCCAGGAACAAGAAGAGACTGCGATACCTCGTCACTTCTTAACGAAAATGGAGCTGTAGCATACGCGAAGACAATGGATAACGACGGAAATGTGTCAGTGAAATTTATTTGCTAAAAATAGAGTCGCTCCGCTCAAAATCAATCGACAGGGTGAATTGACGATACCTAAGTTGGATTTGACTGCTGAACTTATCGCCTCACGTTTTTTGCATATCTTCGAAAGAATTGACAGATAAATCATAGTGCTTCCTATCTATGGACTGATTCTCAGATCACTTTGTTTTGGATCCAGGCATCGGGAAAACGTTGGAAACCATACGTCGGTAACAGATTGAATGAGAAACAATGAGCTGCAATGAGCAATGATGTTTCATCATGGAGACATAGTCCAGGTTCAGTTAACCCGTCCGATCTTCTAACAAGAGGCATCACTGCGTCGTTGCTGATCTATTCGTCGGTGTGGTTTAGTGAACCTAGTTGGTTACAAGAAAAGTTAAGCTTGTCTTAGTCTAATGATATAAACGTTTCACTATGTGCGTTCAATGCTGCAGAAAACCAAGAATACATTTTGAAGGACGAAACACCACCAATACTTAATTGTGAAGACTTCAGTACTTGGCGGCATCTATTACGAGTAACAGCTTACCTGCTCGAAGCTTTTGATGTTTTTAAGGGCAAACATACGTTTCCACAGTTTCTCTCGGCGCTTGTATTTCTATGAAGAAATTGCTGCTCTTCAAAAGAAAAAGGGTATACATTCTAATTCAAATTTAATAACACTTTCTCCCTTTCTAGATGACTGTGATGAGTTCTTGCGAGTTGGAGGGCGACTCCAGTTTGCAGTTAATAACGTTGACGAAGCGCATCATATCATCCTTCCAAAGTCATCCCACATCAAGAAGCCCATAAAAAAGCATTTCATGCCGGCCCATCTTCTGTCCTTTCACGTTTACGATCTCAGTATTGGATTATTAAAGGACGACAGTTGATAAAGAATATAACCAAAAGCTGCTTTGTGTGCAAGGTTCTTTGAGGTAAAGCAGCTACGCAGGTATTTGCGCCACTTCAAGATAGGATTATGGCAGCTCGCTCATTTGAAAGATTAGACTTCGCAGGTCCTTTGTATGTGACCGAAACATCCAGTCAACGCAGGATAATATACATCCTATTGTTCACCTGCGCGGCTGTCCGTGCTGTTTATATCGAGGCTACCACGAATCTTTGTACTGAGAGCTGCCTGCTTGCCATAAGAAGATTTATAGCAAGACGCGTGTTCCACGTATCATCTATTCTGATAATGCATCAACGTTTAAATGGGCATCTTCAGAGTTCAGACAACTCAACGATAGGAGGACAACCGAACGATTTCTAGATTTTTGAGTGAATTTCGAATAACGTGGAAGTTCATTGTCGAACGTGCTCCATGGTGGGGAGGCTTCTGGGAACGACTTCTAGGATTAATTTAAGCAGCCCTTAGAGCAGCCATCGGTAAATCAACGCTAATCGTTGATCAACTTCAAACATTGCTGATCGAGGTTGAGGGAGTCGTCAATTCCAGACCATTAACATATTGTAGAAGTGACCCACTGGACCTTCCCCGCTTACTCCAGCGCAATTCATCAAGAAAGTCTCAGATGAACTACCAAACGAAAAACCATAAGGAAAAGCATTAAGAAAGCAATGGAAGGAGCGTCTACTTTGTTTGGTTAGTTTCAAGAGGCGTTTAGGGAATACCTCTAACAATTAAGATCCTTACACCACGTCAAAAGTCCATTAGCAGTATACGAGTCGAAGATGTGGTGCTGTTAGAAGATTCGTTGTTACCACGAACGCTTTGGCATTTAGCTGTAGTAGAAAAAACCTTTCCTGGGAGAGATGGTATGATTCGAGCTTGCGAGATTTGTCTGGACACTGACTCTGTTCATAGAAGACCAATACAACTCCTGTATCCTTTGGAAATAGCTGAATCATCGCGGGGAGGATGTTGAAAATATTGTTAAGTCTAATATAATTTCACTAACGTAAAAAGTACATATATACCTTGACATATGTGAACGAACACGAAGCATGCATACACATACATACATGATTTATTTAACTTGTTGAAACTGTGTATGCTGAATATGTTTCTTTCTCTTTTCTTTAAAATGTAAATTGTATTTCATACGATCATAGATCATACGAACACGAAGTCAGTTGTTCTTTAAGGATCATCCGATACGGTTCGTGTCTATTAAAATAAAATTTTTCATAAATCACAGTCTCAATATTGAACGTTTCTGTTTCACAGCAAAGATTGTTTTATTAACAAAAAAAATACCAAAAAACACGGTTTGTTTTGTTTTGTTTGTTTGTTGCCTATATGCCTATACCTATACCTATATGCAATACATTCGCCTGCCTATTTATTATTTTCTTTTTTCTGAAGAATTTGTAGCTTTAATCCTTTCAGCAAAATCAATTTGCAAGTATTTTCGATGTGACTCAATTTATTTCTTGCGTAACTTCTCTATTTCCAGGTTATAGCATTTCAATTTTTGTAGTTGCAAGCTTTGTTGCTGCTTCAAACGTTATAGCGACTACATTTTTTTTGGCATATTGCATCTCTTTAATTTGGCCTTTAAAACCCGTTTCCACACTGTCGCATAATTCTTCCCGCAGCTTCAAATCTTTCAGGACAACTTCATTAGTAGAAATGTTGGTCGGATTCGTCGAGCTTTGCTGATTACCTACCACTAAACGTTTTTATTTTCTTTGTGGTTGGTATTGTCTTATTTTGTATAGCATTCAGCTTACAATTACCGCTACTTCGGTTTTGTTCGCTATTAAATCATTAAATTTTCCTGCAACTTCTTCGGAAGAAATATCAATATCGCTCAGATTTGGAGTTACTTCTTCCTCATTTCGTGCATGTCTTTGAACAG
Organism: Nephrocerus scutellatus; assembly: GCA_947095585.1. Lineage (NCBI taxonomy): Eukaryota > Metazoa > Arthropoda > Insecta > Diptera > Pipunculidae > Nephrocerus > Nephrocerus scutellatus. The sequence goes on from OX352764.1 coordinate 51,171,569, forward strand.
GCGTCAATCCATAAGATCGTGCAGTCTAAAATCCTTCAACGGCTTTCTTAATGCCAACAAACTCAAAGATAGCTACTTCCAATTGTGAAAACTGTTGAGTTTTATTTGGGCCTGTTCCTCTTTCATAAATTCTATTAAATGAAGCTTTCTTTCTGACATAGCGCTTTTGGTCATTTCAAACCTTATTAAAATACAATTAATGTTATTTCTGTTTTGCAGATATATAGATTTGTACCTTTTTCTCTTCGTTTTATTCTGGTGACCTGCACTTTTTAACTTTAATGATATGGCTAAAACTATTTTCGAAGGCAGTGGATTAATTCATGGATTAATCCATGGCTATATCCACGAATATAAATATTGCCCTAAAGGCCGTGATTAAATCAACTGTTGGCCAAAGAAAAAGCGCATGCGAACAACTTTGACTTCAAAAATATTTTGTAAATTTATTAATGTCTTGTTCTTTTAGATTTATAAAAAAATAGTGCGTGTATCAGGGTAACGTCTAAAAAGTGAAACTTCTTCAGGTTATATACCATTGTATTTTAACGAACGGTACGAACAAATCAAAAATAGTCCTACATACCGAATTGTATACAAATCGCTTGAAAAATGGCTTAGTTCCCGAAATTCCAGTCCCTAATGACCGTATCCCAGAATTTCCATAGGAACAAGTCTTATAGTTGTGTTACCTACTTCTCTTAATTTTATTACTTCTCTTACTATTTTAACACGGTTAATTTCTAACAAGACTTTTAATTTTCATTTATATATTAAATTTCTTAACTATATATAAAATTGTTAACGTATAATCTATTAACCCTTAATAGAAAATAGCGTACAGCTAACGACAACTATTTTTAGGATTAACGAAGAGAAAGAAAGTTAGGACTCACAGTAGTTGCGCCTAGTCCAAACTCCTATCGCTATTTTTACCGGAGAGCAAAAGCAGGAGACGAAATGAGAAACAAGTCAATTTGGAAGTTGAATCGAATCTGAATTCTTTATTAAAAAGAAGCCCTTTATAAAGTTATATTCTAACAAGAAATTCATAATATCTAACAAAGAAAATACCAGTATAATTTCTTACAAAGTAATGCGCTTGACCTTTTTACAAATGTAGCGAGCACTTGAGTCATAAATGGAGATATTTACATCTTGAATTTAATGATTTTTTACATTATATAGTAGAGTGTATGGTTATTCTTATTTGTCGTATTCTTATTGGAATTATGTAGTGATGTATGCATTGTATCGGAGCGCATGTATGCATTTAAAAGATAAGATGATAAAAAGTAAAAGCAAAAGATCATGCAGTGTTCGCAAAATAAATCGCGACAGGAACAGGAATGGTTTCTATGCCGTCACGTTTTTATGAATTAAAGAGATGGACAGTGGTCAATTTTTTATATATATGCGAATGAACCCCAAACTTTACAACGTGTTGTAAGAATTAATAAGACCCTTATTAAAGAAATATTCAATCCGAGAGCCAATAAGTCCCGAATGCCGTCTATCATTAGTTTTGCAGTGAGTATGAATATTGTGGAAAGAAATAGTATTATATATTAGGTATTTAACTCAAGTTGCTTCCATTCAGTCATTGGCTTGGCCCTTCAAATTAGCCAAAACGAATTGTCGTCAAATTATTTTCGATACATGTGAAAAAATGTGGAAAGACTTTTGGAATTTTTGGAACATGCCTTATTGTGTTGTTTCTATTGATGGGAAACATATCGCTATCAGGTGTCCACCTAACAGTGGAAGTCAATATTTTTGCTATAAGAAGCATTCTAGCATAGTCCTTATGGCTGTTTGTGATGCAAAATATACATTTACTCATATTGACATAGGAGTTTATGGAAGTCAGAGTGACGGAGGTTTGTGATTTTTTTTATACAATTTTTCGTTGACACAAACATTTTTAAATACACAGGCATTTTTCATATAAGTCGATTAGGCAGAATGCTTTTGGGAAATTCACTTCCTATGCCTCACCAGGAAAACTTACCCGGTTCCACAGAAACAATGCCGCATTATTTTGTAGGCGATACCACATTCCCGTTAAGTACAAATTTAATGCGACCATATCCGGGAACTCAGCTGTCACCAAAGAAAGAAAATTTCAATAAAATACTTTCCAGGGCACGAAAATTCATTTGGAATTTTGTCGTATTTTACTTACTACACTACACATGCTGCTAGAAAATGCAGACAGTGGTACTGGCTTGTGTAGCACTTCACAACTTCATTATGCTGAACAAACAAAATGCTACATCCTTACTCTTCAAATACGTATACAGATTAGGAAGACGCTGATGGCCAATTGCATTACGGGTCATGGAGAAGTGAAGTAGAAAATAACATCCCATCTATCGCACCACCTTCAACTACCCATCAATATGGTGGTAAGACTTCCATCAGGATACGAAACAACCTCTGCGAATATTTAGTTGAAAATTAAAACAAAACATACTTTAATATTCAATCTTATTAAATGAAAATTTTAATTTTACTTATTTCATAAATACTATTTTTCAATTTATTTATTTGGGTTTTCCAAATTTGTCCCGTAATGCCATTACTTTTTCAAAAGATTCTGCTCTAAATGATGGTATGATGGTGCATTTAGTTGCTCCCCAACTACTCTATCAACATCTTCAAACTTTTAAAAGAGAATATCCATTGTTCCCTTCTTTTTCGCCGGAGTGGAACATATGTCGTTGGAATCCTCCAATAAATTCTTGTAGAATTAGGAGAATCCGCTGTTATCGTTGGCTTTAGTGTCTTCCGATAATGAAGCGTTACAGAGAAAATTTAAATATGTAAGGACCAATGAGGGGAAAATGACACTTCTTACCATCGTGGTTTAATGGTATCTTTTAAAAACAATTTCGTCATAATGCTCCCATTCCACCTCGTTCTTCGCACCACTGCCGGAAGGCAAATTCAGATTTTTTAGTTCTCTTGAAAATCGCTCACGAAGCGCCTTCCACTTATTTTTGCACTCTAATGCTAAACAAAGTGCACTTCATAACATGAAATAATTTAATGAAACAATAATCTTTACTTACATGTTATTCCTGTTTCCACTGCTACTTCTTTCCATGCTTTTTGTTTTTTGAATTTTTGGAAATAAAAGGCATAAAGACAAGTATTATTTTTTACGCTTATAATTAAATTCCTTCTTTTTCGTTTGCACTAGCCATTATTTTGAGTTTCTAAATGGTAAATGTCAAATTTACACGAATCGTTCGGGCCCATGCTATGCTCGCGAAGGTGAACGAAAACTTAACGAATCGGACCTGAACTCTATTATAAGCTGCATTTTAGCTGCATTTTAAGCCGTTTTTTATATACGGCTATAATCGCAAAATACACTTTCTTTGTATTGGCAAATTAGTCCATGCGTGCTCATGCTGGCCCATGTCTATTATAATTCATGCTATACTTAAAGAAATTAGGTATGTTCCCGTAGTCAAAACCATATCTAGGTGCACTAATTTTTGGCGCTAGGCGAAAAAAAAATATGCAATCACACGTTTTGTATGTGAATTCGCGTCGAAATTGTCGCACAAATAACGATGAGAATGATAACAAATTTTTTTCTTTTAAAATTGTAACGTAAACAAACAAATCGAGTGCACTTTTGAGAAATTTAGTGCAGTATTTTTGCACATTTTCTATCAAAAGAAAGCCACATGACTAACTTACTTGTGAACGTTGAATTTTGGCGTATTGGATTTTGACAGTTTCTACCAAGCCAACTTTTTTGTGGTCTTATGCGTTCCCGTACTTTTTTGTGTGCGTGCACTCTCTGAAAGCTTTTATTTCAGTTTTCTCTTTTGCTAATTTTTACTACAAAAAGTACGGGAACAGACCTCTTATGTATGCATGCATGCATCATCATTGACGTAGCGCATGCTTTGAATGGGTATATGTGTATAACTTTTTATTTAACAATTTGGATAAGGAAAGTTTTGATGTAGCAGTCGCATCTTAGTCCTATAAACCGAATTTCATAGAAATCGCTTAAGAAATTTTAAGTTTAATACATTTATGTATGCGAAACAAAATAATTTTTTATTGTTGGCTTGAATAATTTATAAAAAAAAATTTGTTTTAGTCAAAACAATTTGGCTCATTGTGCAGTATTAAGAATAATTTTATCCTCAAAAACTCGGCTACGCTATGCTCAGTTCAGTTTTTGCCTTCCCAAAATATTGTATTTTTCCTTGTTTTTAATAACGCTATAATATTGCTATAATGTAATGATGATATTAATTTTTGAGTGCAGGGGTCAATTCTGCTTCTGTCAAAAAATTAAGTGAAAATATTTCCTCCCTTTCACCGCAATTTCGATTCTCGTTCTACGAAAAGGTGAAACCAAATGTCAAAAATTCTCATATGAATTATTGTTTTTCACGCCCTGCTTTGCAAGTGAATGTTCTAAGTGAAAGGGTAAAAATGGAGATATCAATAAAAAAAAAACGGGAAAAATGTCACACAAATTCAAAAAGAGTATTTAGTAAGCTTTTTGGCCATTTTTGAAATAGACAATGACAGTAAGGACATTGTAAACCCAGATATATACAATTTTATAGTTGCATATATTATAAATTTTAAAAAGTATGGTTGCTTTGTTATTCACAATTTGTATAAATGACAGCAAGAGTTGACAATTTAATCACCACGGGATATTGAATTACCACGGCAGTTTCACTTATTGAATGAGGATCGCTTTTTAGTACTAAATGAATCGAAAAAATGAAAGCAATGTGACAACGAATGTGAAAACAATTTATTTGATTCACTCTTCTACAGAACCAGAATTAACCCACCAGTAGGTAGATTCTGATTCAACGGAATTTTTTTGTGAAACCAAATTTTGTACTAAACGAGATTTTTACATTCCGGTTCTTTGGAACGGGAAAATAAATTCCAAGTTTGTGCAATGAAATGTCAAATTTTCCCGTAGTGGAATTTTAATTTGAAACGCAACCCGAGATTATAACAGCGGTTAAATATTTTTTATAATGGAGAAAAATATTAATAAAAAGTGTCGAATAACTAAAACGAGAACATTTCTAGAGCCAAATTTGGATCTTGCCACGGGAAGTGAAGTTATACTTTAAACATTCTGTTTTTTATTGTTTATCATTTTTGAAATATAATTTGTTTATTGTTCCCCTCAGGTTTGAAGGTGTAGATGCTAATCGAGGTATGAAAAATAAGTGGGATGAGGAGGCAGAATTGCTTAATTCTGCCTGTGGAGTGCCCGAGGTAGGTGAAAATAGAGAAGGTCATGGTCCCATTTGAGGTATGTAAAGCAATGTTAAAAGAATTGCTTAATTTTTAAAACAATTGCCGTTTTATATTTACACTTTATGTAAAAAATATAGCTGCTGAAATTAAAAATGTAGCCAATAGTCGCCAAAAAACATTGAGCGACATTGAAGAGCGAATAATGGCTATGGGTTTGAATTCCGCAGTGGAAGACCAAATTGCAGCACCAGAATTTGGGTTGCCCAAAGTAATTATTACCCATTAAAATTAATTTTATTAACATGATTTCAATATTGATAAAACTCTTTTCATAATTAGAATTTATCTCATTTAAATAAGTGTCCTTACCAATCCACGCAACAAACAAAGCTAAATACTGATTGAACCAACCTTATTTTCGTACCATTTATTTATTTTAAATAAATATATGTAGTATTGTATACTTATATTTTAATTTATTTTAAAAATCTATCGATTTTAATTTACTCTTAAAACAAATCAAACAAAATGACAGGAAAATTCCTTTATTATGAAGTTTTTCTCGGCTTAGAACATGTACTAAAAAATGTATTTCGGAGAGAGAACAATTTGTGGAATTCACCAAGAAAACGAAGTGTGATAAAAATAAACGGTCCAATCAAAATAATTTCGTCGAACCGGAATCTACCTACAGGTCTCTAATTCTCTCAGAATGTATATAAATCGAACAACATTTCAAAACGTGTCATCTTCTATTATCTATATCTATGCCAAGCAGTCATAACGCAGCTTTTGCAGTCGTTTTAACAGACTGCGAGCTGTCAATATTTTGAAGTGAAACATCTTAATCGGCGGTGAGGGGAAAATTAGTACGGTATCAAAAATAAAAATATTGCGAATTTGTGTTGCGGTTTTGTGTTGTGTCTTTGTGATGCAATTTCGTATTACGATTTTGTGTTGCGTTATTGTAAACCAAACTACTTTATCGGCGGTGAAGAGAAACTTTAGTACGGTATCAAAAATAGTTTTGTGTCGCGATTTTTAGTTACAATATTGGTGAAATTATTGTATTACATTGTTGAATTTTTACAACTGTCATTTCTTAAGCGATTTCTAAGAAATTCGGTATGTAGGACTAAGATGCGACTATAAGACTTGTTCTTATGGAAATGGGATACGGCATTAAGGACTGGTATTTCGAGAACTAATCCATTTCTCAAGCGATCTATATGAAATTCGGTATGTAGGACTAAGATGTGATGTGATAAAACTTGGTCCTATGTTAATTCTGGAATGCGGTGATTAGGGACTGAAATATCTGGAACTAAGCCATTTCTCAAGCGATTACTATGAAATATTCGGTAAATATGATTTTTTTTGCCTTGTTCGTACCGTTCGTAAAAATGCAATGTTATATAAGCTTAAGAAATTTCACTTCTTAAACGTGTACACTGATCCACGCACAGTTTTTATTAAATCGCCTTGATTGGTAGAGAGAGAGACCACTAAAACTTCAGTGTATAAATACAAATCTCCAAAAATTCACTTACGAAAACATTTTCCAATACTCCCAATAAAATGTTAATTTTTTCGAAACGATGTTTTTGATGTCAATGTTTACAGACGTTCATATGAAAATACATGTAGCTGCAAATACGGTTTATTGTAACTGTGATTTTGATTTCTTTCAACTGCAACAGCTGCGCAGTCGCTGAATTCTTGAAGGAAGCTGCAGCTGTTTTCTACGCCACCACTACTTATTCCTTTCTTCCTTTTCCTTTCCTTTCTTTTGTTGCCTTTTTTTCATATTGCTCTTAAAGAACCTTATCAATTATTAAAACACACAATGTTGTGTCCGTCATTATTTTGGGCGATGTTTATCAACCGACAAAAATATTTTAATGTTCTACTGCTGGTTTCCATGATGTTGTTTACCTACCGACGTTAGCTACGCCAACATGATCGACATGTGAAGAAAGCCAGAACAACAAGTTCGCGACGAACAATTTTATCATCATAGACTTAAGAGCTTGAGTGTATTAAATGCCTGTGGATCTTATTGATGTGGAAGACAGAGCTTTGCAAAGCATTCCACATACGTGTTGTACGGCTGAAGAACAAATCCGTAAACTTAACTGTACATCATTGCTATATTGCTTTCAACAAAAAAATAAAAATTACAACAACAAACACATTGGATAGACCAGAAAGTGGTTAAGCGTTAACCAAAAAAAAATTTTTGGTTAAAAATATATTTACCAGAGTCGACTTTTAAAAATTATATATGGATAAGTTGGCAAACACATGAAACAAAAATTTTACTTAAATTTTTTTTTTTTTTTTTTTTTTTTTTTTTTTTATAATTCGCGCACGCTTCAAGGGGTTCGCACCCTTATAATGCTCGGCTATATGCTTGGCACAGCGTGGGCGTTAAGGAAGAGGAGGAGAAAAGAGGAGATGTCTATGAGCTTGTGTTTTGAATGCCTGTGATTCATAGTGATGTGGGAAGACAGAGCTTGGCAGAGCATTCCACATACGAGTTGTACGGCTGAAGAACGAATCCCTGAATTTAACTGTACGTCCGAAGATGGGCTTAAGGGTAAACTGATGAGCATTTAGAGCGCCACGAGTATTGCGGTTGAATTCAAGGAGAGGTGGCATGCAGCTGGCTATTTCTCTTGAGCACCGCTGGTAGAAGAAGCGATAAAATAGTGACAAGCAAGAAACATTCCTGCGGTGTTCAAGCGAATCAATCGATTTCGCTATATTTTCGTCACCGATAAGTTTTATCGCGCGGTTTTGTATTCTATCTAGCTGATGCAAAGTAGTCTTAGGCGCACCAGACCAGATATGGCAATTGTACTCAAGTTTTGGGCGAATAAAAGCCTTGTAAATGGTAGCCAGATCAGAGGGAGTGAAATATTTCTTGCACCGGGCTAGAAAACCTAAACATTTCGCAGCATTTTTAGCGACGGTAAATATGTGGTCATTCCAACGAAGCTTGTCGTTAACGCACATACCGAGAATTGCGAGTTTTTCAGTTTCCTCGATGCAAGTGCCATTCATGGATAATGGCATGGGGTTTAGGATTCGCTTGGACGATAGGAGACAGCATTGGGTTTTGGAAGCGTTAAATTCTACTCGATTGTTTTCTCCCCATTGTATTATGCTGTCAAGGTCAGAATTTAACGTGCTTAACATACGATGTTGTTTGAGTTCCACATCAGAGGTGGAGGGACGTTCCTCAAACTTATATGAGAAGCTGAGAGTGCTGTCGTCAGCGAAAGAGTGAATTGGATTAGAAGTCACAGATAAGAGATCATTAATAAAAATGAGGAAGAGTGTCGGGGACAGAACAGAGCCCTGGGGAACGCCAGCATTTATGTGGTGTATTTCAGATTTGAAACCGTCTAAAACAACTTGAATTGAGCGGTCCAAAAGATAGCTTCTAATCCATTGAAGCAGTTTATCATCGACACCATAAGCACGCATTTTAGACAAAAGAGCTTGATGCCAAACTCTGTCAAATGCCTTTGAAATATCGAGTGCAACAGCTTTGCTTTCTCCAAAATGATGCAAAGATCGGTTCCACTGTTCGGTGAGATAAACCATCAAATCACCAGTAGAACGTTGCCCACGAAACCCATACTGCCGGTCACTAAGGATTACGTTGGTTTCAAGATATTTCTTAAGCTGATAATTGATCAGCGTTTCCATGACCTTGGAAAGAATGGATGTAAGTGCTATGGGTCGGTACGAAGAAGGAGACGACGGTTCGCCTTTTTTGGGTATGGGCTGGACAAATGCTGTTTTCCAACTTCTCGGGAAGAGTCCAGAAGAGTAGGATAGATGGAAAAGCTTACGCAATGGTAATGCCAGCTTGGAAGAACTCCTCTTCAGAACTATTGGAGAAATACCATCTGGACCAGCGGATTTGTATGTGTTAAGATCATTTAAAACTCTAGCAACTGCACGAGTACGAAAAAATATCTGTCCCATAGAGTGTTCAATACTCTGAGGTGCAGGAGGCGGCAATGCACAATCTGGAAGCGTAGAGCTAGCTGCGAAATGCGCAGCAAACAGATTGGCCTTGTCCATAGAGCTGACAACTGGAATGTCATTATAAATACGCGTTGGAATCGACGACGAGGCTGAATTTTTGATTCTTTTCACGAAAGACCAAAAATTTTTACTACCTATGGGACATTGTAGTATTTTTTGCCTTAATTTTCGGTCGTAGGCGAATTTGACTCGCCGAAGATGGGCATTGCAATCATTTCTTGCTCGTTTAAACTTTTTTCGGTTTTCCTCGGAAGGGTTTGCTTTGTAAAACCGAAAGCATCCCTCTCTAATCCTAGAAGCCTCTTTACAGCTCAAGTCATACCATCCATCTTCCTTTGATTTGATAGATTTATTCCTAAAAGGGATAAACTTTCTCATACCAATAAGAATGATGTTTGTTATTGCATCAGCGGCGGCATCCACGTTGCTATCGCGAAACAATATCGACCAGTTATAACTCCCAAAGAAGTTGTTAAGGCCGTCCCAATTGGCTTTCTCGTATTGCCATACTATTTTTTTGGGAGTTTTTTCTCTAACTACGTGGTTTATTAACGAGAAATTAGCTGATACTACACAATGGTCTGATGAGCCTAGGGGCGATGATACATTGACGGAGTATTTATCAGGACGAGAGGTAAGGAACAAGTCTAGGGTGTTTGCGGAATGATTTGCAATGTCAGGTATTCGTGTAGGCTCATTTACAAGCTGAGTAAGGTGATTAAACTCAGCGAATAACTCAACACACCTTCCTTCGAGAGTTGTCTGGCCAGAATGGCGAAGCCACCCAGAATTGTGTACATTGAAATCGCCCGCAATAACGATTTCATTTTTACGATTTCCAATTCTTAAGATGGAATCAGACAGTGCATCAAACTAGCTCTGAGTTGAAACACTGTCTAAGTGGGGGCTTCTGTAAAGGAAACAGTAGTAGATGTTGCGCTCATGTACCTTTACTTTGAGCCAAATGAAATTGAATTCCGGATTGGAACTTTGGCTAAAATGAGGCAAAAGCTGAAACGCAACATCTCTACGAACATAGATTGCGAGTCCGCGTCGAGGGAAAAATAATGGCACCAAGCTATACCCAGGTAGATTAAATTCCGATGCATCAGAATTATCAAATACCTGAGTTTCACTCAGTGCCAGAATTGCTGGCCTGTGGACATGTACATGGTTAAACACAGCGAACGAATTCGTTCTCAGCCCACGTATGTTGCTGAGATCCACTCTGAAAACACACATAACTACAACAAACAAACACACAAAACACAACTTACCGCTTCTTTTTACCGAATTGAGAAGAGAATGTCTCAAAATGGATTATCAACACAAATTGTCGCCAGTGTTATGCCTTCACGACAAAATGAGTTAAATCACCAGAAGAAACAAACACTCACAATCCGTTATTCTAATAGCTAAAGAAATAGATCATCAACAGACTGCCGCATACAAAATACACGACAGTTATATTTCACCAATTTCTTTAGCTGCGATGATGGGGATGGGGAACACGGACACTCACACTGCACTTTGCACTTGTTGATCGGCGCCGATCACGCGAACCGTTGATTGTTTTGCGAGCACTTTAATTTTGGTTTTTTTTGTTTTTTTTTTGTTTTTGCACAAGCACAATATACGACGTTGTTTCTTTTACTTCGCGTGTGCTGGAGTGCAGCACGACCGTGCGCAGCGGCGTTTGGGAGCGCAGCTGCGTTTATTTAGTTTTTGCTGTTGCTTTAATCAGCCGTTAACCACAAGAAATACCTAACTCATTTTGTTGAAAGCAATATAGCAAGTTGCATCCTGCGTCTATGCTTTTATTCAACCCAAGCGAGTATAGTTACCCGGAGTACACCGAGCAAATGTTTCACGGCGTAAAAATATTCGGTGTGTACACTGGGTAACTTTACTCGCTCTTACTCTTCCTTACTCTGATATTCATTTAAGAGTAAAAAATATAGGAAACTGTGTATGTGTATGTATCGTCCTCGATTCACAACAAAAACACAGAGTACAGAGTAAAATTAACCCGGCTGAATACAAAAACACCGAGTAAATTTTCGAGGTAGACTGCTTGCTCGGGTTGAATAAAAAAACAGACCCATTGTTTTGGCAGTTGCGACTTGCGAGTAGTTTCCAATTCGTACAACATTAATTATACAACACAATTATTTGCTTGTGTGATTTTATCGTAATACACCTATCATTAAAAGATAACTATTTTAGAAACGGGAAAGTATTCTTTAGTTTTGCGTCTGTATCGTAAGATAATATGCGTTCTAAATATTAATGGGTATAATGCGATAGATGAGATGTCGTTCAACTCACCAATTCCAATTGACGATTTTTGATCGATGTGATAATGGCTGTATTTTTTTTATTGTCGGAATTATCGAAGAGATAATTAAACCCTCAAAATTCCGATTTGAGTTTTTTTTCATTCCCCGTGAAAAAATTATTTCTCTAAGTCGTTTTTTTTTCATCATCATATTTCGCTCTACAACCGGTGTCCGGTACTGGCCTCCCACAAAAAATCTTTCCACTGGTCCAGATTTCGAGCCGATGTCATCTAGTTTGGTATCCCTAAACTCTGGGCGTCCTGGTCTACTCCATCCTTCCAGCGTAGGCTTGGCCGGCCTCGCTGTGGTGTTCCATAAATCCTACCGTAGAGGACTTTCCGAGCAGGGTACGAATTTTGGTCGCAAATGTGAAAAACTCACATCTTAACCGCAAGTTCGTAGTATTAGTAGATGCTGTGTGCAGTAGTATGATTTATAACGCATGCGTATAATTTGATTTTGCTTTAATGTCAACAGCAGTGTTATTCGTTGTTTCCACCTCAAATAACAATAATGCTACAATAACAGAATTTGCGAGGGTGAGTAAAATTATGGAATTATCGCTGAAATGCATTCATGGCAAAAATTAAAGAATAAATTTAGAACACATGTTATCGTATATGAGAAAACATCTGTTTTTGTTGCATCTGATTCTTAAGGTAATATGTGTTCTAAATATTATTAATTTAAGATTTATAAACTTGTATTTTGTTAATGAATTATTGTAAATGAATAAAATCTATATATCTATCAATGTGTTCTAAATATTCAGTTTGGTAGTGCATAAGTTGTGGTTTCGTTTATAATTTTGGTGACCAAAGCTAACAATTATAATGCCCATATATACATATGTTCTAAATTTTCTCTGCCTCCGTCTCGGCAGTGCGACCCTTCTTTAAAATTTTAAATTTCGCCATTTTGATTTCAGCTGACCTTGAAAATCGCTTAAAATAATCCTACAACATTTTCCCTTCAATTCGGCTCACATTTATTGTAGCATTATTTGAAGCGTGTACATGCAAACAAGCAAATTTATTTTATTGTAGCATTATTATTTGATATGAAAACAAAGAGTAACACTTTGTTTAGACTTTCTCACATCTCACCTAGTTTTTAGTACGCCAGTTGTCATCTACATGATACAAAAGCGGACCGCTTCAGAATTTGTACTAGAATCTTGTACTAGAATCTGTCATTAAAATTACACTTACCCAAAGAAAGTAAAAACATCACACCACATTAACATTGTATGCTACACACCTCGTAGGTATACGAACGTAGGTATCTCGCGTTTAGGTGAGTTTTTTACATTTGCGACCAAAATTCGTACCCAGGATCAAAAATAGTTTTGTGTCGCGATTTTTAGTTACAATATTGGTGAAATTATTGTATTACATTGTTGAATTTTTTTTTCTTAAGCGATTTCTAAGAAATTCGGTATGTAGGACTAAGATGCGACTATAAGACTTATGGAAATGGGATACGGCATTACGGAACTAATCCATTTCTCAAGCGATCTCTATGAAATTCAGTATGTAGGACTAAGATGTGATGTGATAAAACTTGATCCCATGTTAATTCTGGAATGCGGTGATAAGGGACTGAAATATCTGGAACTAAGCCATTTCTCAAGCGATTACTATGAAATTCAGTAAACAGGATTTTTTTGCCTTGTTCGTACCTTCGAGCTAGGTGTCCTGCCCACCGGATCCTACCAAGCTTAATTCTCTTCACGATGTTGACATCGCGGTAACGCTCGTAGATCTCATCATTATAGAGTCACCGAACTCGTCCTTCCTCACATACAGGGCCAAAAATTCTCCGTAAACCATTGTTTTTTTTACACTCCGATAATTCTCGGATATGATCATTTTACTCATAAAAAACATACATGCTCTCTGGTTAGTGGGCAACAGTGATCTAATGAGACTCAAATCTCTCTTGAAAAATGTGAAAACTTTACTGGAACAACAATTTCGGAACAGTGTTAACAATTATTGGAAGCACCGAGCAGAAATTATTATAAAGTCTGACTCAAGGAACATATTTCCGAAAATAAATAAATCGACTTTATAAGCCCCGTAATTTTTTTACCGTACCGGAATTGAAGATACCAATTTCTTCAGGACATTTCATTTCTCGAGCAGGAATTGATAGCAGAACGATACCAATCGTCAACAACTTCTTCATTGTTGACGAGGGTGTCGAGAATCGTAATCTTATTGGATCACATTTTGAAACGGTGCACCAAATAGGAGACCTCCCAAGTAGTTCTGCGGATATGGTGAACGAGGAATTGCACGGATTTCATAATCTTCACAATTACTCGGAAGCTCTAGTGTGTTTTACAAATGACATGAAAGCGGACGAACTAACGCAGGACCAAACAAACAACTACTTCTCGACGATGACTGAACTCAGTGACATTTTCGGGAAACTGAACAACAAGCCCTCTACTGGTTTAGATAACATTCCCAATATCGTGTTAAAACAATTAAAACACCTTCCGGTCGATATCATACGAAAATACTGCGTTATTTTTAATAACTTGCTCAATAATTACTACTTCCCGAGTTGTTTGAAAACATCGAAGGTTTTTCCAATAATAAAAAAACAACCCATAAAAATTAAAATTTTCTTGTAAATTCTCTAATCGGAGATACACACACACACACACACACACACACACACACACACCAAATGACGCAGCGGCAGCGAACAGCGCTGCTCACAAAGCACAGAGCTCAGACTTTGCCGTGATCTGATGCGATATAGCGATATTTAAAAATTGTATATTGGGGTCCCCAAGGGGACGATCGCTCCAAATTTTTACAAAAAGTGTTTTCCATCGAAGACACACATGTGTACAAAATTTAAAGAGAATCGGGTAAATTTTGTAAAATATTTGTAGGGGAGCCCCACGACCCCGCAGCCCGAGGAGCTTCAAAATTTAATAGAAAGTGTTGTCTCCGGAAATACACATGTGTGCCAAATTTCAATAAAATCGGGCTGTAGGAAGTGGTTTAAAAATTGATCGCAAGAATCCACCACAAACAAACCCACAAACACACGGGCAAGTGAAGTTAATATAGAGAATTAAAAAAAAAGAAAGATCCTTCTGATCCTACAAAATATAGGCCAATCAATCTGTTGCCTAATATCGGGAAAGTTTTAGAAGCGGTTATTAGTAAGTCAATTTCGAACGTGTGCGACGAAAAAGAGATCATACCGCGGAACCAATTTTGGTTCAAACAAAACCACTCGACAGTACACGCTGTGACCAAATTAATTTCAGATGTCAACTGGCATCTGAATGATAAGTGGAATACCGCTGCCTGTCTAGTGGATTTCGAAAAAGCCTTTGACACGGTATGGATCGACGCGTTAATTTAAAAAATTATAACATAAGATATGGGTTTCCATATCATTTAGTAAAAATGATTATATCTATGATATACGGGAAGAAATTTGTTGTAACAGATAATAAAAACACTACAGTTAGGATTTTCAATATCGCTAATGGTCTTCCACAGGGCGCAGTAACGGCGCCACTTCTGTTTAATATATTTATATCCGCGGTACTGACGGATATGGAGGCGTCCCTCGCTTATGCTGACGACATTATGCTGTACGTACACGGTTCGAGAGTCGAGGAAATTCAGAGAAACTTGCAGACCAAATTCGATGAATTTCAGGCATACTGCGAAATGTGGAAGCTTAAGATCAGCTTTTCAAAATGCGAAGTTATACTGTTTCGCACCCCTCTAAGACTTAGAAATAATTTATTTTAAAAATCTGTCGATTTTAATTTACTCTTAAAACAAATCAAACAAAATGACAGAAAAATTCCTTTATTATGAAGTTTTTCTCGTCTTAGAATTTGTACTAAAAAATTTATTTCGGAAAGAGAACAATTTGTGGAATTCAGCAAGAAAACGAAGTGTGAGAAGTTATGAAGTTTTTCTCGTCTTGGAACTTGTACTAAAAAATTTATTTCGGAAAGAGAACAATTTGTGGAATTCAGCAAGAAAACGAAGTGTGAGAAAAATAAACGGTCCAATCAAAATAACTCCGTCGAACCGGAATCTACCTACAGGTGTCTAATTCTCTCAGAATGTATATAAATCGAACAACATTTCAAAACGTGTCATATTCTCTGACGCTGACTGTTATACTGTTTCGCACCCCTCTAAGACGCGGAAATAACGACCTTCGACGCAATTGGAATTGCAGATAACTGGTGCAAATGGCTTTCGAATTCCAACAAAGGCGGTAGTGCGGTATTTAGTTGTTCACTTGAATACATTCTTGTATTACAATGAACACGTAAATACCGCTGAGAAAAAGGGGAGAGCCGCTTTTATGGCCCTAAAAATTTGTTTTATTCACGCCATTTGAGATGGATTCTTCCGGAGTATCAAGGATCGATAACGTCATTCTTGATCTTACTAGGAAACACTTCGCTCGGTCAGCCTCTATTGCAAATGACTCAATTTCGGGAGCATTTTATCCGAATCCTCAGTACTTCAAGAGAGCACTAGGGAGCGGATTTATACCACCTGAGGCATTCTTGCATTTGGATGCACTGGGCTATCTGTCGGACTCATGCAACGTGCCCGTGATCTACCGTGTTGCTAGAGGGGCAACGGACAAACGCAATCCAATTCAATGACTTTGGGTAATCGGGATGCTAACTGGAAATACTGCAGTAATGTACCTGAACGCGATCGCAACCATGATAACGTAGGCAGATACTGGTGGTTCGACTGGGGTCTGGCCGACATTCAACTCTAAGAATACGCGGGGGCAGCGCCGAGTGCGCTCTATGCAGTTGGCTTTGCAGAGTTGCCATTATGGCAGCTCTGTGGAGCCAGATGTACTGCGGGTACGGGGCGCGGCCAACGCTATATATTTGCCGTGATCTGATGCGATATAGCGATATTTAAAAATTTTATATTGGGGTCCCCAAGGGGACGATCGCTCCAAATTTTTACAAAAAGTGTTTTCCATCGAAGACACACATGTGTACAAAATTTAAAGAGAATCGGGTAAATTTTGTAAAATATTTGTAGGGAAGCCCCACGACCCCGCAGCCCGAGGAGCTTCAAAATTTAATAGAAAGTGTTGTCTCCGGAAATACACATGTGTGCCAAATTTCAATAAAATCGGGCTGTAGGAAGTGGGTTAAAAATTGATCGCAAGAATCCACCACAAACAAACCCACAAACACACGGGCAAGTGAAGTTAATATAGAGAATTTAGAAAAAAGAAAGATCCTTCTGATCCTACAAAATATAGGCCAATCAATCTGTTGCCTAATATCGGGAAAGTTTTAGAAGTGGTTATTAGTAAGTCAATTTCGAACGTGTGCGACCAAAAAGAGATCATACCGCGGAACCAATTTTGGTTCAAACAAAACCACTCGACAGTACACGCTGTGACCAAATTAATTTCAGATGTCAACTGGCATCTGAATGATAAGTGGAATACCGCTGCCTGTCTAGTGGATTTCGAAAAAGCCTTTGACACGGTATGGATCGACGCGTTAATTTAAAAAATTATAACATAATATATGGGTTTCCATATCATTTAGTAAAAATGATTATATCTATGATATAAAAACACTACAGTTAGGATTTTCAATATCGCTAATGGTCTTCCACAGGGCGCAGTAACGGCGCCACTTCTGTTTAATATATTTATATCCGCGGTACTGACGGATATGGAGGCGTCCCTCGCTTATGCTGACGACATTATGCTGTACGTACACGGTTCGAGAGTCGAGGAAATTCAGAGAAACTTGCAGACCAAATTCGATGAATTTCAGGCATACTGCGAAATGTGGAAGCTTAAGATCAGCTTTTCAAAATGCGAAGTTATACTGTTTCGCACCCCTCTAAGACTTAGAAATAATTTATTTTAAAAATCTGTCGATTTTAATTTACTCTTAAAACAAATCAAACAAAATGACAGAAAAATTCCTTTATTATGAAGTTTTTCTCGTCTTAGAACTTGTACTAAAAAATTTATTTCGGAAAGAGAACAATTTGTGGAATTCAGCAAGAAAACGAAGTGTGAGAAGTTATGAAGTTTTTCTCGTCTTGGAACTTGTACTAAAAAATTTATTTCGGAAAGAGAACAATTTGTGGAATTCAGCAAGAAAACGAAGTGTGAGAAAAATAAACGGTCCAATCAAAATAACTCCGTCGAACCGGAATCTACCTACAGGTGTCTAATTCTCTCAGAATGTATATAAATCGAACAACATTTCAAAACGTGTCATATTCTCTGACGCTGACTGTTATACTGTTTCGCACCCCTCTAAGACGCGGAAATAACGACCTTCGACGCAATTGGAATTGCAGATAACTGGTGCAAATGGCTCTCGAATTCCAACAAAGGCGGTAGTGCGGTATTTAGTTGTTCACTTGGATACATTCTTGTATTACAATGAACACGTAAATACCGCTGAGAAAAAGGGGAGAGCCGCTTTTATGGCCCTAAAAATTTGTTTTATTCACGCCATTTGAGATGGATTCTTCCGGAGTATCAAGGATCGATAACGTCATTCTTAGGAAACACTTCGCTCGGTCAGCCTCTATTGCAAATGACTCAATTTCGGGAGCATTTTATCCGAATCCTCAGTACTTCAAGAGAGCACTAGGGAGCGGATTTATACCACCTGAGGCATTCTTGCATTTGGATGCACTGGGCTATCTGTCGGACTCATGCAACGTGCCCGTGATCTACCGTGTTGCTAGAGGGGCAACGGACAAACGCAATCCAATTCAATGACTTTGGGTAATCGGGATGCTAACTGGAAATACTGCAGTAATGTACCTGAACGCGATCGCAACCATGATAACGTAGGCAGATACTGGTGGTTCGACTGGGGTCTGGCCGACATTCAACTCTAAGAATACGCGGGGGCAGCGCCGAGTGCGCTCTATGCAGTTGGCTTTGCAGAGTTGCCATTATGGCAGCTCTGTGGAGCCAGATGTACTGCGGGTACGGGGCGCGGCCAACGCTATATATTTGCCGTGATCTGATGCGATATAGCGATATTTAAAAATTTTATATTGGGGTCCCCAAGGGGACGATCGCTCCAAATTTTTACAAAAAGTGTTTTCCATCGAAGACACACATGTGTACAAAATTTAAAGAGAATCGGGTAAATTTTGTAAAATATTTGTAGGGAAGCCCCACGACCCCGCAGCCCGAGGAGCTTCAAAATTTAATAGAAAGTGTTGTCTCCGGAAATACACATGTGTGCCAAATTTCAATAAAATCGGGCTGTAGGAAGTGGGTTAAAAATTGATCGCAAGAATCCACCACAAACAAACCCACAAACACACGGGCAAGTGAAGTTAATATAGAGAATTTAAAAAAAAGAAAGATCCTTCTGATCCTACAAAATATAGGCCAATCAATCTGTTGCCTAATATCGGGAAAGTTTTAGAAGTGGTTATTAGTAAGTCAATTTCGAACGTGTGCGACCAAAAAGAGATCATACCGCGGAACCAATTTTGGTTCAAACAAAACCACTCGACAGTACACGCTGTGACCAAATTAATTTCAGATGTCAACTGGCATCTGAATGATAAGTGGAATACCGCTGCCTGTCTAGTGGATTTCGAAAAAGCCTTTGACACGGTATGGATCGACGCGTTAATTTAAAAAATTATAACATAATATATGGGTTTCCATATCATTTAGTAAAAATGATTATATCTATGATATACGGGAAGAAATTTGTTGTAACAGATAATAAAAACACTACAGTTAGGATTTTCAATATCGCTAATGGTCTTCCACAGGGCGCAGTAACGGCGCCACTTCTGTTTAATATATTTATATCCGCGGTACTGACGGATATGGAGGCGTCCCTCGCTTATGCTGACGACATTATGCTGTACGTACACGGTTCGAGAGTCGAGGAAATTCAGAGAAACTTGCAGACCAAATTCGATGAATTTCAGGCATACTGCGAAATGTGGAAGCTTAAGATCAGCTTTTCAAAATGCGAAGTTATACTGTTTCGCACCCCTCTAAGACTTAGAAATAATTTATTTTAAAAATCTGTCGATTTTAATTTACTCTTAAAACAAATCAAACAAAATGACAGAAAAATTCCTTTATTATGAAGTTTTTCTCGTCTTAGAACTTGTACTAAAAAATTTATTTCGGAAAGAGAACAATTTGTGGAATTCAGCAAGAAAACGAAGTGTGAGAAGTTATGAAGTTTTTCTCGTCTTGGAACTTGTACTAAAAAATTTATTTCGGAAAGAGAACAATTTGTGGAATTCAGCAAGAAAACGAAGTGTGAGAAAAATAAACGGTCCAATCAAAATAACTCCGTCGAACCGGAATCTACCTACAGGTGTCTAATTCTCTCAGAATGTATATAAATCGAACAACATTTCAAAACGTGTCATATTCTCTGACGCTGACTGTTATACTGTTTCGCACCCCTCTAAGACGCGGAAATAACGACCTTCGACGCAATTGGAATTGCAGATAACTGGTGCAAATGGCTTTCGAATTCCAACAAAGGCGGTAGTGCGGTATTTAGTTGTTCACTTGGATACATTCTTGTATTACAATGAACACGTAAATACCGCTGAGAAAAAGGGGAGAGCCGCTTTTATGGCCCTAAAAATTTGTTTTATTCACGCCATTTGAGATGGATTCTTCCGGAGTATCAAGGATCGATAACGTCATTCTTGATCTTACTAGGAAACACTTCGCTCGGTCAGCCTCTATTGCAAATGACTCAATTTCGGGAGCATTTTATCCGAATCCTCAGTACTTCAAGAGAGCACTAGGGAGCGGATTTATACCACCTGAGGCATTCTTGCATTTGGATGCACTGGGCTATCTGTCGGACTCATGCAACGTGCCCGTGATCTACCGTGTTGCTAGAGGGGCAACGGACAAACGCAATCCAATTCAATGACTTTGGGTAATCGGGATGCTAACTGGAAATACTGCAGTAATGTACCTGAACGCGATCGCAACCATGATAACGTAGGCAGATACTGGTGGTTCGACTGGGGTCTGGCCGACATTCAACTCTAAGAATACGCGGCGGCAGCGCCGAGTGCGCTCTATGCAGTTGGCTTTGCAGAGTTGCCATTATGGCAGCTCTGTGGAGCCAGATGTACTGCGGGTACGGGGCGCGGCCAACGCTATATATTTGCCGTGATCTGATGCGATATAGCGATATTTAAAAATTTTATATTGGGGTCCCCAAGGGGACGATCGCTCCAAATTTTTACAAAAAGTGTTTTCCATCGAAGACACACATGTGTACAAAATTTAAAGAGAATCGGGTAAATTTTGTAAAATATTTGTAGGGAAGCCCCACGACCCCGCAGCCCGAGGAGCTTCAAAATTTAATAGAAAGTGTTGTCTCCGGAAATACACATGTGTGCCAAATTTCAATAAAATCGGGCTGTAGGAAGTGGGTTAAAAATTGATCGCAAGAATCCACCACAAACAAACCCACAAACACACGGGCAAGTGAAGTTAATATAGAGAATTTAAAAAAAAGAAAGATCCTTCTGATCCTACAAAATATAGGCCAATCAATCTGTTGCCTAATATCGGGAAAGTTTTAGAAGTGGTTATTAGTAAGTCAATTTCGAACGTGTGCGACGAAAAAGAGATCATACCGCGGAACCAATTTTGGTTCAAACAAAACCACTCGACAGTACACGCTGTGACCAAATTAATTTCAGATGTCAACTGGCATCTGAATGATAAGTGGAATACCGCTGCCTGTCTAGTGGATTTCGAAAAAGCCTTTGACACGGTATGGATCGACGCGTTAATTTAAAAAATTATAACATAATATATGGGTTTCCATATCATTTAGTAAAAATGATTATATCTATGATATACGGGAAGAAATTTGTTGTAACAGATAATAAAAACACTACAGTTAGGATTTTCAATATCGCTAATGGTCTTCCACAGGGCGCAGTAACGGCGCCACTTCTGTTTAATATATTTATATCCGCGGTACTGACGGATATGGAGGCGTCCCTCGCTTATGCTGACGACATTATGCTGTACGTACACGGTTCGAGAGTCGAGGAAATTCAGAGAAACTTGCAGACCAAATTCGATGAATTTCAGGCATACTGCGAAATGTGGAAGCTTAAGATCAGCTTTTCAAAATGCGAAGTTATACTGTTTCGCACCCCTCTAAGACTTAGAAATAATTTATTTTAAAAATCTGTCGATTTTAATTTACTTTTAAAACAAACAAAATGACAGAAAAATTCCTTTATTATGAAGTTTTTCTCGTCTTAGAACTTGTACTAAAAAATTTATTTCGGAAAGAGAACAATTTGTGGAATTCAGCAAGAAAACGAAGTGTGAGAAGTTATGAAGTTTTTCTCGTCTTGGAACTTGTACTAAAAAATTTATTTCGGAAAGAGAACAATTTGTGGAATTCAGCAAGAAAACGAAGTGTGAGAAAAATAAACGGTCCAATCAAAATAACTCCGTCGAACCGGAATCTACCTACAGGTGTCTAATTCTCTCAGAATGTATATAAATCGAACAACATTTCAAAACGTGTCATATTCTCTGACGCTGACTGTTATACTGTTTCGCACCCCTCTAAGACGCGGAAATAACGACCTTCGACGCAATTGGAATTGCAGATAACTGGTGCAAATGGCTTTCGAATTCCAACAAAGGCGGTAGTGCGGTATTTAGTTGTTCACTTGGATACATTCTTGTATTACAATGAACACGTAAATACCGCTGAGAAAAAGGGAAGAGCCGCTTTTATGGCCCTAAAAATTTGTTTTATTCACGCCATTTGAGATGGATTCTTCCGGAGTATCAAGGATCGATAACGTCATTCTTGATCTTACTAGGAAACACTTCGCTCGGTCAGCCTCTATTGCAAATGACTCAATTTCGGGAGCATTTTATCCGAATCCTCAGTACTTCAAGAGAGCACTAGGGAGCGGATTTATACCACCTGAGGCATTCTTGCATTTGGATGCACTGGGCTATCTGTCGGACTCATGCAACGTGCCCGTGATCTACCGTGTTGCTAGAGGGGCAACGGAGAAACGCAATCCAATTCAATGACTTTGGGTAATCGGGTTGCTAACTGGAAATACTGCAGTAATGTACCTGAACGCGATCGCAACCATGATAATGTAGGCAGATACTGGTGGTTCGACTGGGGTCTGGCCGACATTCAACTCTAAGAATACGCGGGGGCAGCGCCGAGTGCGCTCTATGCAGTTGGCTTTGCAGAGTTGCCGTTATGGCAGCTCTGTGGAGCCAGATGTACTACGGGTACGGGGCGCGGCCAACGCTATATATTAGGGGAATATTCTTTTAGTTTTAGGTTTGTTTTGTATTTTTTTTTCTTATTTTTACCTAGTTTTAAGTAGTTTAAGTAATAACAATAAAACTGGATATACTCTTCAAGGTTTTTCCGTTTTTCTCCTTAAAAAACAAATTAGAATAATATAACATAAAATTAAAAAAAAATATATATATATATATATTCTAGATTTAAAAACAAAAACATATATATGGAATATAATGAGAACCTAAAAGGTCATTTATATAAGAACTAATATTGATTGTAAGTTTATTTATTTATTACTAACCCGCATATGTTATAGTTAAATTGAATAAAAATAAATGAATTTAAAAAAAAACTACTATGGAGCATTCAGGTGCAAAATAAAACTTTGTTTGATCCGATCCCACCTCCCGTGAATGTCCAACAAACGTCCAAAAGTAATAAATATCATCAGAAGCTTCGCAATTTTCCTTTCGGATATTGCTTTTGATAGTACGTCCCTTCCAATTGTGTTCAAAAACATAATAC
Source organism: Nephrocerus scutellatus (assembly GCA_947095585.1). Classification (NCBI taxonomy): domain Eukaryota; kingdom Metazoa; phylum Arthropoda; class Insecta; order Diptera; family Pipunculidae; genus Nephrocerus; species Nephrocerus scutellatus. Next base: position 51,195,104 of record OX352764.1, read on the forward strand.
GCACATCACGAATGGTCACAATATACTAGACTATCTTCTGTACTTCTGTTGTACTAGATATTATTGTACGTGGATACGCAATTAACTAGTAATTGTTTTTGTATATTGTACGAAATGGAAACAACGCGTTATCATTTGGTAATGGCTGAACATATATATGCATGACTCTAAATAAAAGAAACGCTAGGACAAATCGGTCTGAAAGCCACATAATTTAAAATTTTGCAAAAAAATAAAGATAATTATTGCTTGACAATTGCAGAATAAGAAGAAGAATTTATAATATATTTGTCTCCAATAGTGAATAATATATGTTTCCGATAGTAACATGTTATGGTAAGAATTTCTTAAAATGTATTGTACTTATACTTATTGCATAATTCATGCCATCTCAGAGAATTATGTTAATTTCGGAAACGGAATGTTCATGTTAGAAATTAAATATGTGTTTTAATAACACACTTTTCGCTGACCTCTAATTGATGAATAAAGGGGACTGGGCATAGTAATCGATTACCAAAACAAGTTCTCTTCGCACAGAAACAAAAACAAAACGAATTGCAAATGCGATTGTAAATGTTAGTCATAGAAACTCTCCAAAAATGTTTAGAGATTTGTATAAATTTATGTGTAATTGGATTGGCATTTTTAAATCCGTTTACTGAAATAGTCAGTTCGATTTTATGTTTTATTTTAAATTTCCACTTCCATATTTGTTGACAAATTAAGAACAACCGAATACATCATATAAATTTAAAAAATAGTTTTGCAATACAAACATTTTGTCGACAGATTGCCATTTCTGTCGCATCACAGTATTGAGTTTACTTTAATAAACAGAAACATGTCAGCTAGTAAAAAAACGTTTAAAACGTGTATTGTGCAGTTTGCTTTGATCTGAAACAAATTGCAAACTCGCGTTGAATCAATTTTTTATTGTCAATAGTTGCATTTTATTTGCCGAGCGAGTTCGGAATTCGAATGTCAAAACCAGCCAAAACCAGCCAAACAGCAGGTTTTCACAATTCCAAAGAAGGAATTCGACAGTGCAATTGTTGTTGTTCCTCGGCAAATAAAATACGGCTAATTTTGAATGTTGATCCAGTTCTAAACTATGTCTCTAGCTCAATGGGAAGTTAATTTAAAATCAATTACAATATTCCACCCGCACAGACAGACATACACGAAAGCGAGCTAATAAAAACGTCGGTAATATATTAATTTATCAACAAATGAACTCAGTTAATTAACTTAAACCTAAGAAATTATGACAACAACTATTATTAAATTATTAACACATGATTTATTTATATTTTATAACGACTTAGAGACAGACCACTTGTTTTGTCGGCGTCGGGTTTAGCTAGACTAATCACACAGCTAAAGCGGTGTATTCACAGCAAAACCTTCTCTATAGAAAGCCCAACTGTTCCGATCGTACACAGATAAATGCTTAGATTTATCCAAAACCTTCTCTATAGAAAGCCCAACTCAATGCATACTAATGCTGTAAACCACAGACACCTATATTTATCAAGGCACAGCAATGTTTGATTTACTAATACATGTATACGCTCTATTGAATTTCGATGGAAAATAAAACAACGTAATTTAATGTTTACATTTTCAATGGTTTTTATTTTCTCGGGTTTGTCATCAAAAGTAATATGATATTTAATAATTAATAATTTTATATAATAATAATATATAATAATATTAATTATCCTAATAATAAGATATTACAATCATATTCTTAAAATCTATAAAAAATCAAGTAACTTTCGTTTATTAAAATTCTCTGCGGCATAATTATCGTTGACTTGCTTACAATAATTCGAAATAATTATATTGGCCATCGGAGAAAGCAACATTTTAAAAATATTAAGGTTCGTTTCACCGCATGTACAAATTTTGTTGGTATCGATACAAAAAATTTCTTGTTTTACACTATGAATTGTTAATTTATGCAAAATCTTACTTTGGTGACTTTCAGAAAAATACTACGTCATCATGGCGAATAATTTCCTGGAATATGGCACATGTATGAAAAAATAATTTATGTACTACTTCTGTTGATTGAACTAAACCACCCCTTTGCAAATAATCGAAATAGATATCGCCAGCTTCAGGTCCAATTTCTTTTATAAAAATTGTTTGGCACTCAGAGCACTGAACTTTTTTAAGAAGGGAATGGGCAGCGAAGCCACACACATAATTATTCGAAACTTCATCAAGCTCAACGTTCGCCAAATATTCAGTTTCAAATATTTTCATATATGTTGATATACTCTTAGATGTATCATCTGAAATATTTTCGTGTTCAAGCTCTCGAGAATTTTTGAACATGTTTAATGGGATTGCTCTTCTAAAATTTTTCTTATACGTAATTGGTTTTCCGATTCAGTAATATTTCGAAAAGAAATATTATAACAGCGTCCTGACAAATATTTGTACTTACTGAACCTATTTTCTAAACTATCACTTTGGAATTTACCTAATAAAACATACTCAATACCAAAATGGTTAAATGAGTATTTTGTTATCTCCATTAATGCTTTTGTGGTTTTAACCATTGCGGTGTGGGTTTCTCTAGACAATCTACCATTGTTCTTATTGGAATTGTACCAGTCAGTGAGCCATTCGATAAATTTCTGCATGAATATCAGTCTATTGTCATTAAGGAAGAAAATTGGTTCACAGTTTTCATTACGTTTTGCAATACCTTTGAATTTAGATTTTACATTTACTATATCCCACCACTTTCGAATTAATTCTAGGAAATTTGCTGTTGTAAAAATTTATTATTTTGCATAAGAGCTGCAATTGTACTATTGTGGAAAATATTATCAACCAATGAAACTTTTTGCTTTTCCAAATTATTTGGATACATGGATTTAAAGTTAAGTTTAAATGCGGTTTTTGAGGGTAAGTTTAATTCGTTTGTATATTGTTCTCGTTAGTGTGTAAAACGGGCATATTTGATTTCGCGTGTTTCAAAATCAGGATAAACGAAAGAATAATCGAAATTTTTAACATTCAACCAATTGTTTCGGATATTTTTAAAATTGTGAACGGGATCATAGCAACAAAATATGGTCTTCGTAGTATCACAAGGATGCGGAAATGAAATATCGCTTGTTGAAGTAAAAAGTTGAAACATACTTCGATTAACACTATTGTTATCAGTCATAATAACAAATACTTCTAACCCAATGTTATGCAAATTTATAAGAACATTTTTTGTTAAGTTATAGAGTTCTTTGCCAGTACAATCTTTAACTGGAACCAATTTTACAACTTCCTTAAAGTTTCCAAATGCTGAGGCAACCATAAAAGTTTGAACTGTTTTCGCTAAAACTTCTGACGAATTTTGAGCAAATACTTTTATATTACCAGCTTTATAATCAATTCCTGATTTTATATATATTTCATCAATCATTAGGATTACTTTTTTTTCTCTATCAATTAATGAAGAAACAATTTGTCTGAGATAATTATTATTTGAAATTTCACTATTGGGAGAACCAAGAAATGTGTCGAATGTGTTCAGGATGCGGTAAGTTTAAATACTGTCTGATTATGTTATATGCAGCGCTTGATTGTGAATGCAAGAGGTGGGCAACAATAATTGAATTCTTTGAATAACGCGGTATTTTATTTTTAGGTTGCAATAATTTAATTTGGTCAGTTAAAAAAATAAGTTCACTGGTGAATAAAAAGTCATCAGGAATTTCCGCGGAAGCTGTATTTAAATTCATCAAAGCACTTTCCAATAACAATTCAAAATTGTTTTTTAAATCAAAATTTGACAAATTTTTGTATCTTACCAACAAATTCTCCAACTGCGACCATAGTGTAATTGTATGCAAATTGTCTTGGTTTACAGCATTAGTATGCATTGAGTTGGGCTTTCTTGCTCTTTGCGACCAAAACCTTCTCTATAGAAAGCCCAACTCTACGCATACTAATGCTGTAAACCAAGACCAAACGCATGTGTGTTTGTGGGATGTGAATACAGTGTACAAAAAATAAGTAGTCGCAAAGAGCGAGAAACGTAAGATGTGGTAGTGGGAAACAGAAAAATTTTATATGAATTTTGCCCTTTAGTTGATTACTAATAAAAATACGTTTGGTCGAAATCTAAGCATGTTTCTGGGTACGATCGGAACAGTTGGGCTTTCTATAGAGAAGGTTTTGATGGGTTTACAGCATTAGTATGCATTAAGTTGGGCTTTCTATAGAGAAGGTTTTGATTTATCCCAAACGTATTTGTATTAGTAATAAACTAAAGAGCAAAATCCATATACAATTTTTCTGTTTTCCACTACCACATCTTGATGAGTTTTTGACCTGTGTCCAAAACCTTCTCTATAGAAAGCCCAACTGTTCCGATCGTACACAGATCCATGCTTAGATTTAGACCAAACGTAATTGTATTAGTTATCAACTAAAGAGCAAAATTCGTATAAAATATTTCTGTTCCCACTACCACATCTTACGTTTCTCGCTCTTTGCGACTACATATTTTTTGTACACTGTATTCACATCCTACAAACACACATGCGTTTGGTCTTGGTTTACAGCATTAGTATGCGTAGAGTTCGGCTTTCTATAGAGAAGGTTTTGTGTGCCTATACCGCACGCTTAAAATGTCTTCCATGAAATCTGGAAATATATAAGTGCAACAGAGAAGGGTAATGAAAAGGAATATATTTCTGCCGAACCGTCGCGGGCAAACTTGCCCATGAAATATTTTGACCTTTCTGGTTTCCTCCAATCGTAATTTTTGTCGTCCTCTTTACTTTTTTCGTCGACCACACTGGTCGCATCGGCGCACGAACGGAATGTTTCAGCACACGATTAGCGCCGTTTCCACGTTAAATAACAATAAGCTACAATAAATAATTTGCTTGGGTAGTTAAAAATTATGGAGTTATCGCTGAAAAAAAGACATGGCAAAAATTTAAATAAAAATTTAAAAAATATGATATCATGGGAAAACATGGTTAAACTGTGAAATAGGTGTACCTCCATTACATAATTTGACGATTATAACCCAAAAATACAATGTAAAATTAAAAGTATTGTTAATATTATTATTTATTTAATATTTATTATAGAGTTAATGGAGTTTTTATTCATGATTTTACAGAACATAAATTTTCCTTTTTAAAATCGTGCAACACAAAAGTGAAAGTCTTAGGTAAGTCGGTATCCACACTCATGAAAACGTTTCACTGAAATTTTCTTATTTTCTTTTGAGCTGTTCTTGGCAAAAACGTGAGCCATCCCATATTAGTGAAATGTCATGTCTTCGGAGTTTCTGAATAAATCGGGTCCTTTTTTATAAAATTTGTATGGGTGCCCCCGACACCGGTGCTCGATCACTTCCAAATTTTTACAAAAAGTTTTTTCCATCTGAGATACACATGCGTACAAAATTTTGAGAAAATAGGGTACTTATATAATTTGCATAGGTGCCCCCCGACCGCGGGGCTCGATCAATTCCAAATTTTTATAAAAAGTTTTTTCCATCTGAGATACACATGCGTATACAATTTGAAGAAAACTTTTTTTTATAAAATAAAAAGAAACTCGGGTAAATTTTGTAAAAAATGTGTATGTGAGCCCCCAACCACGAGGCCTGAGGGGCCCCAAATTTTGATAGAAAGTGTTGTCGTGGGAAATACACATGTTTTCAAAGTTTGAATAAAATCGGGTTTTAGGAAGTGTGTTAAAAATTGATCACAAGATTCTGCCCACCAGCCATCCAGACACGGGCACGCGAAATGAATATAGAGAGTTTAAAAAACGATTCAATTTTTTATAGTTTTGAACCAAAAATATTTTAAGGTAAATGTGGAAAAAATACTCTTGCAGTAATATATGAAGTTAGCATTTGCTATATTGTTTTCAACAAAATGAGTTAGGTATTTTTTGTGGTTAACGGCTGATTAAAGCAACAGCAAAAACTAACCAAATTTTGGTAAATTTTTTGTTTCATGTGTTTGCCAACTTATCCATATATAATTTTTAAAAGTCGACTCTGGTGGTGAGAATTATAAATAAAAATTTGGTTAAATATTCTTAACCAAAAAATTTTTTTTTGTTAACGCTTAACCACTTTCTGGTCTATCCAATGTGTTGTTGTTGTAATTTTTAATTTTTTGTTGAAAGCAATATAGCAATTAATGATGATGCATTACAGTTTTATCTTGATTACGTTCGTATTATTTTGTTAGTTCACAATAACAATATGTAAATTCCGATATAAATAGATGGAATGGAATGAAATTTTTATTTTTTTCTCATGTTCGTTATTTCGCTGAATAATTTGATTCCACTGATTGTATTCTCGTTCGCTTTTCGAGATATTCATTTTAGGATTAGTTCTAAAAAGAATGAAATGTCAAGAATTTAAATTATTTACTCTTCGGGTAAAGCGCTTTAAATTTTTATGCTTTACTAGCTGACCCCACCACAGACGTTGTCCTGTCCCACTTTCAATAAATTTGTTTGTAATCGTTTTGTGAACTTTTGAAAAGCTATTTGTTTTGCGATATCGAGTCACAGTATTAGTCACATCATTGTGTTACATTTTTTAATTTTGGGTCTTTTAGGGTCTTTTGGGGTTCTTTTAGGGTCTTTAATGATTTTTGGGGATTTTGAGGGAGGTTTTTTTTTTGATTTTATTTTAAGTTAGGCTGGAATGCGTTTTTCCAAAGTTTTCATTTCACCGAAAACATTCAATAGAGTTATTTCCTCAAAATATATCCAATTTATCGTTTTCAAAATTTTCCCGTCGGGAACAAACAATTTTTGCTGTTTATCCGAATTTTTCGACTTTCCTTTGTAATTGTCTTTGTTTCCTAGGACTATAACGAACAAAACAAAAAAAGAATTACGCTAATCCATCGTTCGAATCGTGAGTTATGGTCGCGAGTACATACATAAATCCTATGGAAAACAGCACTTTCAGTATCCGAATTTTACAATTTTCCGGGCATCTTTTCTATTTTTTTTCGCATAAACCTTATTCGGACTATGGCAAATTTATAAAATAAAAGTTAGCCAAATCGGTCCAGTCGTTCTCATTTTTTTTTCACTTTAAAACCTATTCTCATACCTACCAAATATACATAAAAAATTTCATAGCAATCGGTCGAGCCGTTTCGGAGCAGTTGAGACCCAAACACCGTGACATTCCGAATTGTATTATATTATAATAATGTTTACATAGTGTACTGAATAAAATAATCTCAAAAATAAATTTTGTGACAATTATTATAAATTCATCTTCGAGAATTCGTATTATACTGGCCAAAAGGAAACAAGAACGGATCGGATTATTAAGACGTCGGATTTCTACATGTTTATATGTACGTAAATAAAATGAAACGGGCTTATTTTAAAGAAACTCATGTAGAGTAGTTTTATTATTCGACACAGCTTCCGTTAATTTATTAATCACCGAAACTTTTTCTTGCTCCTCCTCAATTTGCATTTTAATATCGGACACCTTTGCTTTATCAATTTCAAGTTGCCGCTCCTCGCTTTCTGTACGGATCTAGTTCACGGACGAGATTCTTCTACTAGGCTGCTTTCTTTCGCCGGTGAACTGTTTTTTCATATCTTCTGAGCTCTTCATATTCATCTTCGCTTGCCCGCGTTCTATGAGATTGTTTAATTGCTCGGTATGCAACCTTCTTACGATCAGTCGCTAGCTCACATTCATCATCGAACCAGTCGTTCCTATCTCTACGATTACGGCCTATGATGGAGTCAGCAGTACTAATGACAGTATTCTTTAGACGTATCCATTTCTCTTCTACGTCCGGCATTCTCTCCCTGCATTTGGGGCGAGTAATATCGCTTGAACGTAGTTGTTTCTGGTCTCTTCGTTGCGAAGGGCAGCCGTGTTGATTCAAATCTGATTCGCGGATGCAGTCTTTCTTGATTATGCAATCCCATACACCAACACCAACAAGACAGTGGCCTGAGTCGACGTTGACACCTCGATACGTTCTTACCGTCATCAGGTTCGGGTTGTGACGGTGGTCTATCAACACGTGGTCTATCTGGTGCGAGTGGCTCCTTCAGGAGATACCCAGGTGCCTTTGTGCTTACGCGAGTTAACACCGTTTACATTAAAGTTCATCATACTAACAACGACATTCCACTACACCGTTTACATTAAAGTTCATCATACTAACGAACGACATTCCACTGTCGCCAAACTGTGGGAACATCGATCAAATTAAACAAACACAATATGCCTGGAACAAAGAAGATTAAACAAAGGAAAATATAATTGACCGAGGCACACGGACAGCGCGTGTCATCGATGGTTCTGCGTGTGTACACCAATACATCGACCGAGGCTTACGAACAGCGCGTGTACATCGATACATCGGCCGAGGCAGCTCAAGTATATATAAGTTCATAGAATTATAAGTAGAGTTTAGTTGTAATTTTGATTTGATTGAATAAAGGTCTCAAGACCCAAAAAATATATTTTATATTTTTTTTACACTTTTTTAATCAATTAAGAAAAGATTAACTCGCGCAAACCTTGTACTCGCAACGACCAAATTATTGCTTGCTGCCATCTCTATGACTCGTTCCTACTTCCTATCCATTTTGGCATTCATATCCCCCAGAATGATTTTTACGTCATACTAAGGACAGGCATGGAGTTCCAGTTCGAGTGATTTAAAGAGTTCTTCTTTTTCATCATCTGGGGAATCCTCTGTAGGTGCGTGAACGTTTATGAGGCTTATGTTTTTAGGATAAGCCCCAAATGAGCAGGACGGCTGTTAAATAGCAATTGTGGTTAGCTAGACGAGAAAAGTAGTATATTTTTCAATGTTACCATAATTTAAATTCAACTATAGTCCTGCCGTTCATTTTTCTCGCACGGCTCAAATGCATTTTTATTTAAAGACGCACACATGTGCATGATGACAACACTTCCTGTAAAAATTTTGGGCTAAAGTATTCTTATTACCTTTCATATGATACTAATAAACTCCCTAACATTCACCAAACTACCGGGTGACTGACACAAAGTGTTACCAACTTCAGACTGTCATTGTTGTCAAACCAGTGATGACAGAGCGCTCAAATGACAGTTCATTTCATTGTTTATAAGCATACAAAAGCATTTTAGTGGGAAATATTCAGAAAAAAGTTATCCGCAATGGAATTCAAGCGTAATAGTGTGATTGCTCTATTTTTGGCTGGAAAACCACAGCCGCAGATTGTTAACCAGTTAAAACATCTGCATGTGAATAAAACGTTTGTGTATCGCACCATAAATAGTTATAACGAGACTGGCAGCACTGCAAAACGCCATGGTGGTGGCCAAACGCAGTGCAACATCGCCGGATATCATTCGGAAGGTGAAGGCCAATTTGGCTCGGAATCCGCGCCGTAGCGGCAGAAAAATGGCTCGTGAGGCGAACATTTCGCTCGAACGGATGCAGCTCAAATTAAAAGATCATCTTGGACTAAAGGCCTTGAAATTCTAAAAAACGCATGGTTTTAACGATGCTCAAAAAAAAGTTAGAGTGGAAAGAGCAATGGAGTTGTTACGCTTGCACGAAAGTGGCGATTTGCCGAATTATGTTTTCTCCGATGAGTCACCGTTCGTTATTGAGCAATATGTGAACAAGCAAAATGACCGGATTTAATTGCCCGGCCATTCTACTGAAAATTTGGATTGCCACTCGAAACCAAGCGCCGCTGATGGTTATGGTTTGGGCCACCGTAACGGCCGAAAGCCGTTCACCGCTCATTTTTTTGGCATCAAGATAAATGCTCAAATTTATCGGGATCATGTGTTGGAGGGAGCGTTGAAGCCTTGGGCAAAAAAATATTTCGGCCGCAGAGCCTGGACATTTCAACAGGACTCGGCGCCGAGTCATTAAGCGCGCGTCAATCAAGATTGGCTGAGAAACAACGTTCCGCGGCTCATTTCCACTGCCCAATGGCCACCAAATTCACCGGATGCAAATCCGCTAGGTATTTTGAAGAGCAAGGTTGGGATAAAAAAATACCAAAGTGTCGATCATCTCAAGCAAGCGCTTCGCCGGGAATGGGCCAAAATACCGCAGAGCCACTTTCGTGGTGCACGCAATTGCTTTATCGGCCGTTTGAAGGCCATAATCGCGGCTAAGGGTGGCCAAATCGAAAACTGCTAATGCAATTCGAAAATTTAAATATTTGTGAACATTTTTTAATTTTTAATAAAATTCATCAAAAAATAAAAATTCTGTGGCGTTTTGTTTTGGTAACACTTCGTGTCAGTCACTCTGTACTAAGAAGAAAGAAATTTTGAAGCCGCTCTTTTTTTAGGGGTCGTCTGTTTTCTGCTGTTGCTGTTTTCGAGGTGTGCTCAATGAGGGCTTTCAGGAGAGTGGTGTCCGAAAGCCTTAACCGATTAAAAGCTATAATAATGTGATATTATAATGTCGGTCGTAGTAGGTGTTTTTAAAATTCAAAATTTTTATTTTTATATTCAAATATTAAAAACGAAAAAACAAAATGGAAAATTTTATTCAAAAGCCTGAATTGGAAGTTTGCTTGAGAGGACTTGGCCAACCTACGAAAGTCCACAAAGCAGAATTTTGATAAGTCTTTCAACTTAATATTTGTGAGTGCCCTTTTCGTTTGAAAGGCCTGGTACTATGACGATTCCGGTACGTTTCACTGTCGAATTGTTGGCCTTAAAAAAACGTCAATTTGTAAAAGGGCAGAATTATACTACAGTGGTTCCAAGAAATTTGAAGGTTCAATTTCGTAATTATTTGTAATATTTTCTTGGTCAGGGTTTTTTGTAGTTTTCCCTGACCATGATGCATTGATCTCACTCAGAACACTGGACTAAATTATAAAATCTTATTTTCTATCTCTATACAACATACAATCTTTTTCTCTAAATGGCTTATCTTTGGTGTGTATGATTTCGGAATAAAAACAAGTAAATGTAAAAAAACTTCGTTTTTCGGGTACTTCGAAACACGCCACATAGTCCTTTATTATTTGGTAATAATCACCAAAATATCTGTTTTTGAGGTCGAGGCTATTTTAAAGTATTTTCTTTTTTCCACGTTTGACACGCGCCATACGCGGAATATAAAAAATGCTAATTTGGACTTAGACTCTCAAAAAATTTCAGATCTCTAAGTCGTGTGGAAGGTTGTTAAAAAGTACCCCAAAGAAGTCGAAAAAAAATGTCAACCCCTCACACGCGACACGCGTCATACGTGGAATATTAAAAATGCTATTTTGGACATAGATACTCACAAAATTTTAGCTCTATAGGTCGTGTGGAAGGCTATTAAAAAAGACTTCTAAGTCGAAAAAAAGTGTCAACCCATCACACGCGCCACAGGCGACACGCGTCATACCTGGAATATAAAAAATGATATTTTGGACTTAGATACTCACAAAATTTTAGCTCTCTAGATCGCGAGGAAGGTTGTTAAAAAGTACCTCAAAGATTCGAAAAAAAAATAATTTTCAACCCATCACACGCAACATACGCGGAATATAAAAATTCTATTTTGGTCTTGGACACTCACAAAACTTCAGCTCTCTAGGTCGTGTGGAAGGTGGTTGAAAAGGACCTCAAAGTAGTCGAAAATACAGGCCAAAAGGGTCAAGTCAAGTTAAATAAAAGCTTTTAAAAAAAGGTCAGTCGCATTAGAACTAAGATAAGAGATAATATACATCAGATTGTGATTGTGTATGTTTTATGTTTCTGAAACCCGAGTTGGAATCAGATTGTTTATACTTTATGAATTATATCTTTTAATGATAGCATCAACTTCCAAGGGTGTTACTCCTCTACCGCTAGATTTCGGATTCTCCTGAATTCGATTTTCAACTATTTTAAAACGTTTCTATTCGTGTATGTCTGTCAGTGCGGATGAAATTTTGTAACTGATTTTAAACGAACTTCCCATTGAGCTAGAAGAGACTTTAAACATAGCTCAGAACTGGATGAACATTGACAAATCACACAAAAGACAACAAATCGCAAAAAAAATTAATTCAACGCGAGTTTCCAATTTGTTTCAGATCAAAGCAAACTACTACGCAAATTTAATTATTCAAAACACAAAAAGTATTTTTAAAAAATTAATTTATTGAAAACTAGTGACTGATGCGTCTCGAGTCTACTTAAGTTCTAAACTGAATACAATTCAAGTTCTTATTTATATATGTTCTGTTTAACATATTTGTTATTCGTATTAATTCTTATCATAAGTTGCGATCTAAAAGATCAACATGTTTACGTCTTTCCTTTGTTCTCTTAGTTGTCTGCCTGTGGTTGAATATGATATCATGCTGATCTTTCTTGAATCGGCCATCTGGTGAAATTTGACTGATTCACGGCTATATTGTTGTTTGGTCTGTTATTTCTCTTTTTCATATACATATACAATATTATTATTATAATAATTACAATGATTAGAGTCGTAAAACTAAAGGTTAATTGTTGAGGAGACACCTCTATATATTTTAATATTTTCGATGGGTTTGAAATTCACAATTTCGATGTCATTATTCTTTTCATAATTAAAATTTAATGTTTTAATTTAATTATTGAATCTCCTTTATATTCTTTCCAATTAAAGGATTTATTGTTTAAGTATATTTTGCATTCTTTAAACTTTATTAGATAATTGCCATTTAGGCTGTAATTATTTTTATTACAATTTTGTAGTAGATTAACTTGTTTTACATTTTTTAGAATCAAATATTCTCCTAATTTTTTTACAATGGTTTCATTTAGATTCTTTATTTTACAAAAGTTTAGGTCATTTCTTAAAATTATATTATTAATACATTCATCATTTATTTCTGTTAAATTCTTTGTTTCTGTACTCGGATAGTATAAACTATTGTTTAATCTGCATACTTCGTTAGTTATTAGATTTATTGTTTTATTTTTTATTGGAAAATCTTGAAGGTAATATTTGTCACAGGGTTCTTTTGTGTGGTATAGAAATTATTATTAAAATATTTTCGTTGTATATAGCTAAATGCATTTTTTAATGTTCTAAAGTTTCAAATGTTAAATTGTATTCCTGAATTTCTTCCAACGTGAGGATATTATGAGTTAAAACGCCTGTTCGTGCGTTCACTACATCTTCAATGAGTTCAATGCTGTGTTTTACTTCTTTTATTTGGTCATTAAATTCTAATTCTATTCTTAAGTCATTGATATAATTTTTCTGATTTTTAAGCTCATTTATTTTAGTTGTACTTAATATAGGTACAACTCTGTTAACTTTCTAAACTGTTCATTGAATTGTTCATTAATCTTTACTTGTTGGTTATTATTATTTAATAATTGTTTATTATTTGTTTCGTATTCTTTTAATTTATTTTTAATTTCTTGACGATCATCATCGTCCATTGTTCCATACAGGAACTCCATGCCTGAACCTATCAGGTTAATTAGTCCTGTTTTTACAATTTTATGACGGATTATTGTGTTTATTTTGTTTTCTAATTTCGTGAGCTCACCGAGTTGTTTGTAACTTTTATTAGGAATTTGTCTATACTGGGTTTTTAGTTCGTTCACTATTTCGTCATATTTTGTTAGATTGATAAAGTGTAAAATGTTACAGTAATTCTATTAATACAAATTCTTTATTTATTTCGTACACTTGTATTGCCTGAGTTTTAACCGGTATTGACTGCCATAGAGTCAATGCCACTAATAGGGTTAGGGGTGTCATTTTTATTGTTGTTATTGTCACCTGGGATATTTATTAATTTCGTATATTTTTTTCTTTTTCTAAACTGGTCTTTATGTAGTGTTTGTCTATTGATCCGGGGTTGTATTAGTATTTTATTTCCACTTGTTTTTAGCACTTTTACTTTTATATGTTTTGTCTTTAATTTGTCAATTCCTATGGGATTACAATTCGTAAATTCTGGATTTATTTCACAGTTCTTTCTACCTTTATTGATTTTAAATGTATTTTTAATTTTTACTTTTTCTATTCTTTCATAAATTTTTGTTGGATTCACTTTACCGAAATGTACATCGTTGGGTTTCTCTAATGTAGTTAGATGTATTATCCGATTGTAGACTTCTACTGATCGCGCTAAATTGTCGACTAAATTGTTTTTTTCTCTTTCAAAGAGTCTAAGGTTCTCGTTTAGATTACTATGGAATCGTTCTATGTCTGAGTTTGTGTTTCGATAAGGGGTAGTGGTATGAGTGATTATCTCGTTTTCTGTGAGATATTTGGTTATCGTAGGAGAACCAAATGTTGTATCATTGTCTATTGTTAAGAGCTTTGGTTTGGTCATATAACTGAAGATTTTTATCATAGCATTTAGAACAACTAATTGATTCTTGGATTCTGTTTTCTCCACTGCCACAAATTTTGAAAACTTGTCTATACAAGTTAGAATGGTTTTATTTTTTTGTACGATATATAAATCCATGTGGCAATGTGTGGGGTTTTTTTCGTTCAATTTTGAAGTTGCAAATTTCACAATTATTAATTATTTTATTGATTAATTCTCTCAGATTCGGTGTATAGAATTTTCTAATTATTTCTAAATAGGTTTTTTCTATGCCTATGTGATTATGTGATTTATGTATTTTTAATATTTTGTCTTCCGTTCTTGGAGGGTATAAATTTATTAAATTTGTCATTGTTCTAAATAGCTTTTGTCCGTTGTGGTGTTTTTTTCCAATAGTTCTGGAATAGTAATTAATCTTTTTCCTTTGTATGGGAATGTAATTTTGTTTGAATCAATGTCTGTCATTAAATTCTCTATATTAACTTCACTTGTATATCTCCCAAGACAACACTTTCTATTAAAATTTGAGGCCCCTCGGACCGCGGGGTCGGGGGGCTCTCATACAAATATTTTACAAAATTTACCCGATTTTCTTTAAATTTTGTACACATGTGTGTCTTCGATGGAAAACACTTTTTGTAAAAATTTGGAGCGATCAGCCCCTTGGGGACCCCAATATAAAATTTTTAAATATCGCTATATCGCATCAGATCACGGCAAAGTCTGAGCTCTGTGCTTTGTGAGCAGCGCTGTTCGCTGCCGCTGCGTCATTTGTGAATGATTTTGCCACAAAACGAGCACGCAGTGTGTGTGTGTGTGTGTGTGTATCCCCGATTAGAGAATTTACAAGAAAAATTTTAATTTTTATGGGTTGTTTTTTTTATTATGATTTGTCTGTTATACATGTTTAACGGTTTGTCAGTTATAGAAATTAAATCTGTACTATCAGATTCTACTGAATGTTGAGTAGAGACTAGTGTTTTCTATAGCGAACAACTGTTTTGTTGCCCGCTTGTGGAATTAAACAACGCTGGTATGCTGGTTGAATGTAACTCATTAAATTCTCTATATTAACTTCACTTGCCCGTGGCTGGCTGGCTGGCTGGCTGGCCAAATCTTGTGATCTATTTTTAACCCACTTCCTACAGCCCGATTTTATTGAAATTTTGCACACATGTATATCTCCCATGACAACACTTTCCCACCAACACAACACCTCGGGCCGCGGGGCCGGGGGGCTCCCATACAAATATTTTAAAAAATTTACCTGATTTTTTTTAAAATTTTATACAAATGTGTATCTCCGCTGGAAAACACTTTTTGTAAAAATTCTGGAGAGATCGGGCCCCTGGGTCGGGGGGCACCCATACAAATTTTATGAAAAAAGTTCCCGATTTTCTTCAAATTTTATACGCATGTGTATCTCCGATGGACAAAACTTTTTGTAAATTTTTTAAAGCGATCGGGCCCCGGGGTCGGGGGGCTCCCAAACAAGTTTTTTTTTATTTAATTATCAATTTTTAACGCACTTCCTAAAACCCGATTTTCCTGAAATTTTGTACACATGTGTATTTCCAGTGGCAATACTTTTTTTTAAAATTTGAAAGTGATCGGGCGCCGGGTTCGTGGGGCTCCCATACAAATTTAAAATACAAATTACCCGATTTTTTTTCAAATTTTACACACATGTGTATACCCAATAAACAATACTTTTTCTAAAATTTGGTAGTGATCGGTTCGGCCGCAAGGCCCTTATACGTTTTTTAATTTCTTATAGTGGCATCAGATTTAATGACTGTGTGCGGTGTGTGCTGCGCAGTCGGCATGGTTTTGGTGGTGGAGAGAGAGAGAGAGAGAGAGAGAAATCTTAGCTCACGCACAAATGAACCCAGCAAATGAAACGAGACATAAATGTTTTATGCTTAATTCAACTTACTTACTTATTTACTGAATTGTATTTTTATTGATGTCGTTTTTTGTTGTCGATATCAACTTACAGATAGAACAACAAGTTTTCACAATATTCTGTCATTTGGCGTTTTCATAAATTAGTTGAGAGCAGTCAAAGAGTTCTCAAGATAAATGCTCGTGTTTCTTATTTGCTCAGAGTATGAGCGTGCTCTAAGTGCTCAGAATAAAATGATCTGAGCTTTTTCAATTTTAACATCTGATGTCAAATGTCTCTTTCGATGATTTTCTCCTACAATAAAAAAAAATGACCCAGGATCGAGGGGCTCCCATATGAATGGTTCACGCCCTCCTTCTCACAGAATGTTTTGAATTCCTGCGATGTGAATAAAGTTCCATTGTCACTGACGATTTCTTGAGGAACTCCGTAGCGAGCAAATAAACTGGAAAGCACTTTCTCAAGCATGTTTGTTGTGATGTTTGTCATTGTGTATATTTCTACCCATTTCGAGAGCGCATCTACTATGACGAGAAACTGTTTGTTTTTAAAAGGACCTGCAAAGTCGATGTGAACCCGTTCCCAGACTCGTGACGGAACGTTCCATGAATATAATGGTACTTCTGGTTGACAGTTTCGATTTTCTTGACAACTTTGACATCGTTTGACAAAATCTTCAATATCTGAATCGAGTTGTGGCCACCATATGAATTTAATTATTGAAAATACAAAAAGTATTTTTAAAAATTATTTTTATTTGAAAACCTACGACTGATGTGTTTCAAGTCTACTTAAGTTCTGCTTTGAATACAATTCAAGTTCTTATTTATATAGATTCTGTTTTACATATTTCTTAGTCATAATACATTAACGTCTTTCCTTTGTTCTATTTGTTGTCTGCCTGAATTGCGCGTTGGCTTCGAAGTTGTTTATTTGAGTCATCATTCCTTTGTTGTCTGCTTGAATTGCGCGTTGGCTTCGAAGTCGTTTATTTGAGTCATCATTCCTTTGTTGTCTGCTTGAATTGCGCGTTGGCTTCGAAGTCGTTTATTTGAGTCATCATTCCTTTGTTCTCTTTGTTGTATGTCTGTGGTTGAATATGATATCATGCTGATCTTGCTTTGTTGTATGTGGGAGTTCTGGTGCATATATAACTCCTCCCCCTCTTGAATCGTCCATCTGGTGAAATTTGACTGATGATTCACGGCTATATTGTTGTTTGGTCTGTTATTTCTCTTTTTCATATATATATATAATATTATTATTATAATAGTTACAATGATTATAGTCGTAATACTAAAGGTTAGTTGTTGAGGAGACACCTCTATGTATTTTAATATTTTAATATTTTCAATAGGTTTGAAATCCACGATTTCGATATCTTTATTGTTTTCATAATTAAAATTTAATGTAGGAATTATTAAATCTCCTGTATATTCTTTCCTATTAAAGGATTTATTGTTTAAATATATTTTACATTCTTTAAACTTTATTAAATAATTGCCATTTAGGCTGTAATTATTTTTATTACAATTTTGTGTAAGATTAATTTGTTTAACATTTTTTAGAATCAAATATTCTCCTAATTCTTTTACAATGGTTTCATTCAGATTCTTTATTTTACAAAAGTTTGGGTCATTTCTTAAGATTATATTATTAATACATTCATCATTTATTTCTGTTAAATTCTTTGTTTCTGTACTCGGATAGTATAAACTACTGTTTAATCTATATACTTCGTTAGTTATTAGATTTATTGTTTTATTTTTTATTGGGAAATCCTGTAGGTAATATTTATCATAGGGTTCTTTTGTGAACTGTGGTATAGAAATTATTATTAAAATATTTTCGTTGTATATGGCTAAATGCATTTTTAAATGTTCTAAAGTTTCAAATGTTAAATTGTATTCCTGAATTTCTTCCAACGTGAAGATATTATGAGTTAAAACGCCTGTTCGTGCGTTAAGCACTATATCTTCAATGAGTTCGATGTTATGTTTTACTTCTTTTATTTGGTCATTAAATTCTAATTCTATTCTTAAGTCATTGATATCATTTTTCTGATTTTTAAGTTCGTTTATTGTAGTTGTACCTATGTTAACTATCTCTGTTAACTTTTTAAACTGTTCATTGAATTGTTCATTAATCTTTACTTGTTGGTTATTATTATTTAATAATTGTTTATTATTTGTTTCATATTCAATTTCTTGACGATCATCATCGTCCATTGTTCCGTACAGGAATTTCATGCCTGAACCTATTAGGTTAATTAGTCCTCTTTTTACAATTTTATGAGGGATTATTGTGTTTATTTTGTTTTCTAATTTTGTGAGCTCACTGAGTTGTTTGTAACTTTTATTAGGAATTTGTCTATACTGGGTTTTTAGTTCGTTCACTATTTCGTCATATTTAGTTAGATTGATAATGTGTAAAATGTTAGAGTAATCTTTAATCAGATGTACTGGTCTTGATTCTATTAATACAAATTCTTTATTTATTTCGTACACTTGTATTTCCTGAGTTTTAACCGGTATTGACTGCCATAGAGTCAATGTCACTAATAGGGTTAGGGGTGTCATTTTTATTGTTGCTATTGTCACCTGGGATATTTATTAATTTCGTATATTTTTTTCTTTTTCTAAACTGGTCTTTATGTAGCGTTTGTTTGTTGATCCGGGGTTGTATTAGTATTTTATTTCCACTTGTTTTTAGCACTTTTACTTTTATATGTTTTGTCTTTAATTTGTCAATTCCTATGGGATTACAATTCGTAAATTCTGGATTTATTTCACAGTTGTTTCTACCTTTATTGATTTTAAATGTATTTTTGATTTTTACTTTTTCTATTCTTTCATAAATTTTTATTGGATTCACTTTACCGAAATGTACATCGTTGGGTTTCTCTAATGTAGTTAGATGTATTGTCCGATTGTTTTTTTCTCTTTCAAAGAGTCTAAGGTTCTCGTTTAGAGTACTATGGAATCGTTCTATGTCTGAGTTTCCTGTGTGTCGATAAGGTGTAGTGGTATGAGTGAGTATTTCGTTTTCTGTGAGATATTTGGTTATCGTCGGAGAACCAAATGTTGTATCATTGTCTATTGTTAAGAGTTTTGGTCTGGTCATATAACTAAAGATTTTTATCATAGCATTTAGAACATCTAATTGATTCTTGGATTCTGTTTTCTCCACTGCCACAAATTTTGAAAACTTGTCTATACAAGTTAGAATGGTTTTATTTTTTTGTACGATATGTAAATCCATGTGGTAATGTATTTGTGGACCTTGAGGTGTGGGGGTTTTTTCGTATGGGAGTTTGATTGGGTTTCGTTCAATTTTAAAGTTGCAAATTTCACAATTATTAATTATTTTATTGATTAATTCTCTCAGATTTGGTGTATAGAATTTTCTAATTATTTCTAAATAGGTTTTTTCTATGCCTATGTGATTATGTGATTTGTGTACTTTTAATATTTCGTCTTCCGTTCTTGGAGGGTATAAATTTATTAAATTTGTCATTGTTCTAAATAGCTTTTGTCCGTTGTGGTGTTTTTTCCAATAGTTCTGGAATTTTAAGAAGAGTTCGTCTTCTGTCTCGTATCTTTTTAGAGATATCTCATCGTTATTAAAAAAAATATAGAATTTGTAATGTTTGTGTCACACTCTGATATTATGAATTCAAAGTCTTTGTCTGTAAAGTCTTTTCGAGTGATAGTAATTAATCTTTTTCCTTTGTATGGGAATGTCATTTTGTCTGAATCAATGTCTGTCTTTTTTATTATGATTTGTCTCTTAAACATGTTTAACGGTTTATCAGTTATAGAAATTAAATCTGTACTATCAGATTCTACTGAATGTTGAGTAGAGACTAGGTCTTCTTCTAATGCATTTATTTGATCTATTTTGATTCTTGAAAGGGCGTCTGCCACTTTGTTTTCTTTTCCTTGGATATATTCGATATTGAAATCGAATTCTTCTAATTTTATTTTCCATCGTTGGAGTTTTGAGTTGGGTTCTTTTAAATTATGGAGCCATACGAGAGGTCTATGGTCCGTAAGTATTTTAAATCTTCTACCGTAAAGGTAGTGGCGGAATTGTTTGGTTGCCCAGACAATTGCAAGTAATTCTTTCTCTATTGTAGAGTAGTTGCATTCATGTTTATTGAGTGTGCGTGAAGCAAAAGAAAGTGGTCCGTGGGACTGGCTTAATACAGCGCCAATAGCGAAATTGCTAGCGTCTGTTGTTAATAGGAATTCTTTATTAAAATCTGGATGTTTGTTTATCAAGGTATCTGTCATTATTATTTTTAGTTTGTCGAATGCTTCGATATATTTTTCATTATTTAGATCAATATTAGTATCTTTTTTCAAATAGAGAGTCATTGGTTTGATTATTTTTGCATAATCTTGAATGAATTTGCGGTAATAACCGGTCAATCCGAGAAATGATTGTATTTCTTTTACAGTTTTAGGTATGGGGAAATCTTTTATAGTTTGTATTTTTGAAGGATTGGGTTTTATGCCTTCTGGCGTGATGATATGTCCTAAAAATTCTGATTCCTTTTTTAGGAAATCGCATTTGTTCAATGAGATTTTTAAATTAACTTTACGAAGTCTTTCAAATATCATTCTTAAGTGGAGAATGTGTTCCTGAAGTGAAGTACTGAAGATTGTGATATCATCAAGATATACATAACAAATTTTTCCGATAAAGTCTCCTAAGACTTCATTCATCATTCGTTGAAACGTAGCGGGTGCATTTATTAACCCGAAAGGCATACGTATCCATTCATAATGTCCTGATAATGTGGAAAAGGCCGTCTTTTCACGGTCTTCTGGGTTAATTTCTATTTGATAGAAACCCTTGGTTAAATCTAACGTAGAGAAATAGTTTGCTCTACCCATTTTATCTAATATGTCCTCGATGAGAGGAATAGGGAATTTATCTTCTTTCGTAATTTGATTTAATTTACGATAGTCAATGACAATTCGCCATTCTTTGTTTCCCATTTTGTCTTCTTTTTTGGGAACGACCCAAATTGGAGCATTATATGGTGAAGTGGAATGTTTAATTATTTTTTGATCTAAAAGTTCCTGGATTTGTTTATTGACTTCGTTTTTGTGAACTTCAGGATATCTATATATCCTTGTAAATATTGGGGAAGTATCAGTTACTGGAAGTTTGTGTTTCACATGTGAAGTGAAGGATAGATCATCTCCTTTGTGAAAGAAGACATCTGAATATTCCTTAAGTGTTTTAAATAATATGCTTTTTCTTCTGTATTTATATGGTTTGTATTTTTTTCTTCGAATTCGTCGAATATTGAGTCATATGGCGTTAAGCCATTTAGGTGATGAATTTCCATGGCATATTCTTGCTCATCGGTTTCATCAAAAAATATGGGAATCTTTATGTCGTTTAATTCAAGTGTTTTTGTTTTATAGTCAATTTTTCCATTATTTGTCATTAAAATATTATTTCCTATTAATCCATTATAATTTTCACTAAAGCTCATGATTTGAAATGTGCAATCTGTTTTAGCTGGTAGTGCGAATTTTTCTTTAGGGAAAGTTGCTTCTTCTGTTACTGTGACAGGATTTCCTACTGTATTGATTTGTAAAGGTGTATTTCTTTTTAAAATGTATTTTGGAGGTGTATCTTTTTTATTGATGATACTGTTTGTTGCTCCAGTATCTATCAGCATTCTAATACATTTTCCGTTTTTTTCTATCCTGAGATAGGGAAGTCCTGATTTGTTTCCGAGGCCTGTGCCCGAAAATTTGTATCATGTTCTTGGTTAATTTTTATTTCGTTTGATCCCGCAGGATTGTTCCTTTCGTTTTTATAATATTCATTGTTATGGTTTTTTCTCGTGTAGTTCATTTGTCGAGGCGCTATTCGCCGTAGTTGGCTACTTCCAGGATCTACATCCATGGGTTGTGGCCTTTGATTATTATAATTGTTATTATAGTTCCTATTATTATTAAAATTATTTTGAGGTCTGAAATTATTGTTATTCTGATTGTTGTTATAATGGTTAAACGGGGGTCTGAACGTTTGTTGTGGTCTAAAATTATTATTATTAAAGTTATTTCTAAATAGTCCCTGATTTTGAAAGTTTGGTCTAAGACCTTGTTGTTGAGGATAATAAATTCTTGGTTGAAAGTTTTTATTTTGGGTATTTTGAGGTTTTTGTATCCTTTCTTCGAGAGGACTTGAATTGACGAATCCTGCTTGTGTGAGCTCGTAGAGAGCTTGTTGTAAGCTTGTTGGCTTTAAAGCATAGAGGATAGTCCTCATATGAGTTGGAACCTTTTCTTTAAAAATGTTTAAAGCAGTGAGGTTATTATTTTCTACTTCGTGTTCTTTATTTTCCTGAACGCTTTTCTGATTTAAATCACACAAGATTTTTTGGATATTATTATAGAATTCTAAAACATCACCTTTGAAGCTGGTCTGACGAAGGTCTTCGTACAGCTGGAAAGAGTTTTTAAATCCTCCAAAATTGTTTACTAGCATTTGCTTTATGTCCTGCCATTTTTGCAGGTGAGAATGAATCTCAATACAACGTTTTGCCTTGCCGATAAATTTAGATTTGAGAATGTTAATACACATTCTCTGCGATTGTGCATTGTATTCTAGCAATGTAGGGATGATATCATCTACGTTTGTTAAGAATGTGTAGAGGTCTTCTGGACGACCATCGAATGTATGCAATTTTTCAATATATTTTAATGGGTCAAGCGTTAAATTTTTCTTTGGTGTCTCGTCTACTTGACCGAGTTGACCAATGTTATCTGGGTTTAGACTCATGTTTGTTTTATTGTTAGAAATCTGTTCACAATTTTCACTTTTGAAACTTAAATTATTACTGCCCAGAATCTTTTCAAAAATATTACTACCAGGATTATTTGTTTTATTTTTGGAAATTTGTTCACAATTTTCACTTTACTACCCAAAATCTTGTTAAAAATATTACTGTTAAGATTATTATTTTCTAAATTAAATTCTTCTTTATTTATATATAACTCTTTAATGTTATCTTTGTTCTTATTCTTACGTAATTCTTCAGGAATCGGCTGATTCCTAATGTTGTATAATTGAAGGTCCTCTTCTGATGAACAGTTTTCTTCGTTTGTAAATCTGGTCTTTGCCTCCTGTAACTTCTTCTTTCTGAATTTCTTGATCATTAAGCTGTCTTTTCTTCTTTAGTAATTTTGTTGAAAGTATAGCAGATACTTTTTTAGTTTCTTCAAATGTTAATTTATTTATTTCCTTCTTCGTTGGTAATGGGTAAACCAGTAGCCAGTTTTGCCATTCAAGAATCAATTTTCCTCTACGGAATTTTATAGCATTACCATATGCGTTGGATTGAGCTATTAATTGATCCTTTCGATTAATTCACTGAATTGATAATTCACTGAATTTATTTTAAAGTGTTTTTATTTCCGTCGATTTTTGTACGTTTTTATTTCACTTTAAAGTTTTTTTAGCGATACCGAATTTTATAGTTATTACTTCAAACTGTAGTTAATTTTAGAAACTTTTGTTTGAAAAAGTAAATTCACTATTTAAAAACGGAACGTTGGTTTTTTACTTGGATAGCACAAATTTAGTGACTATCCTACCGACTGCGCCAATTTAATTATTGAAAATACAAAAAGTATTTTTAAAAATTATTTTTATTTGAAAACCTACGACTGATGTGTTTCAAGTCTACTTAAGTTCTGCTTTGAATACAATTCAAGTTCTTATTTATATAGATTCTGTTTTACATATTTCTTAGTCATAATACATTAACGTCTTTCCTTTGTTCTTTTTGTTGTCTGCCTGAATTGCGCGTTGGCTTTGAAGTTGTTTATTTGAGTCATCATTCCTTTGTTGTCTGCTTGAATTGCGCGTTGGCTTCGAAGTCGTTTATTTGAGTCATAATTCCTTTGTTCTCTTTGTTGTATGTCTGTGGTTGAATATGATATCATGCTGATCTTGCTTTATTGTATGTGGGAGTTCTGGTGCATATATAACTTATGTAGTATCGAGCCATTGCGCGCATAGCAACAATGCCCGGATAACCGCTGTGTAAACGTTGTAGTGCAGCTGTACGTAATGATGTAGGTAATACCATTCTTCCCTGCCACATAAGAATATTGTTTTCAACGGACAGTTCGTCTCTGCGTTGTAGAAACGGTTGGAATTGTGATTGTCGGCACATGTGTTGTGTCCAACCTTGTTTTGGTAGGTTGCGATTTCTGCCAAATATGTGGGTCAACGGTTCGTGATCCGTGACCAATGTGAAAAATCTGCCGGCTAGGAATCTGTCAAACTTTTGCACTCCAAAAACAATTGCCAATGCTTCCTTGTCAATTGTGCCGTAGTGTAATTGTGCACCTGATAACTTTTTTGATGCGAAAGCGATTGGTAAGTCAATTCCGTTGTCGTTACGGTGACTAAGGACAGCACCAATTCCTTTGTCGGATGCGTCGCATGTTAAATACAAATGTTTTTTATCATAATATGGGTGTAAAATTTTTGCGTGTAAAAGCTGGAATTTGATATCGTCGAAAATGGTTTGTTTTTGATTTTTCCATTTGAACCGTTGGTTTTGTCCTGATAGTGTATGTAAATCAGCAGCCACGCCGTGCAAATTTGGTATAAAACGTTCGTAGAAGTTAACAAGACCCATAAAAGAGCGTAGTTCCTTAATGTTCGTTGGTGTACTGGCGTTGGTGATGGCGTCCAGTTTGTCTTGTGTTGGAAAAATTCCGTTTTTGTTGAAACGATGACCCAAGTATACCATTTCCTCTTGAAAGAAGGTGCATTTTTCTCGTTTGATTCGGAAACCGGCTGTTTGTAGTCGTGTGAGAACTTCCTTCAAATTTTGCATGTATTCGGCGTCGTTTTTTCCTGTAATAGCAATATCATCAAAATAAATAGCAACTGAATTTATATTCGATAATAATTTTTCCATGTATCGTTGGAAAATAGCTGGAGCGTTTGCTATTCCAAATGGCAATCGACTGTATTTATAGTATCCCATGTGTGTTGATGTTGTGAGCAAATGTTGGGACTCTGGATGCACCTCGAACTGTAGATAAGCATCCTTTAAGTCGATTTTGGTGAACCGTTCCCCACCAGCAAGTGTGCGCCGTAAATTATCAAATAAGGGTACTGGATGTTTTTCCAGTAGTAGGCAGGGATTTATCGTAACGCTGAAATCACCACAAATTCGTACGTCGCCGTTACGCTTCGGCACGTTTACAGTTGGTGTAGCCCATTCGACAGGTGTTTCGTTTGGATCAACTGGTGTTAAAACGCCTTTGGTGACTAATCTGTTGATTTCCTTTTCGACATTATTTTGTATCCCGAATTTTACATATCGAGGATCGAAGCGTTTCGGTTGTGCACCGTGTTTCAAATGTATTTTGACTTTGTAGTCTTTGATGCATCCCAAGGTATCACTGAATAACTCGCTGTAATTTACAATCATATTGTGTGTTTGTGCTATATCTGTCGTTGTATGTGCTTCAGATTTTGTAACCGAATAAACGTGTGCAGGGAATGGCATGTTGAATGCTTCACACCATGGTAACCCAAACAAAAATGGTTTTGCCTGTTTCATATCAATTACCGGTAATTTAAGTGTGTTATTGTTATAGGTTACGTGTATCTCTGCTTGACCTAATGTTTGTAGTTTATGACTGCCGTATGCCATAAGTTTAGGTGCTTGTACTAGTGTTGGTTTACCTATTTGTTTCCAAAATTGCTCATCAAAGTTAAGGTATTTGAGTCGCGCAGCTCCAAAAAAAAATACAACACGTCCAGTTAGAGGTCGAATCAGAACAACCAATAATTTATTTATTGCGTATATTTATAATTTTACAAATTTGCTTTCAATAATACTTATTCTAGGAATTACAAATTATGCTTATGCTATTGTTTTCGTTTTCTTAGAATAAGAATTATCAAATCAAGAATATTACTTCTGCAAATTATGCTTACTCTACAGTCTACATAAGCTAATAACAAAACAATATTGCAACACGGGAAATTGGGTGTCTGGGCAGGTGAAATATTATGCAGTGTCATCGGTAAAAGGAATTATGTGGAAACGCAGTGTGGGATTGTGTAAAGGGCAACGACCGATATTTGTGTTAACTCCCCCCTTCTTAAGTATCAGCGTCCCGCTGATCAAAAGTTTATCTTAATGGGTTCTAGATTTGAAATTTTTAAAGTGGCATCAAGGGGTTCATTTTGTTTTTTAAATTTCAAACAAAAGATTAGAATAAGATTTAGCAATATACTAATTAATAGGATGGTTATATCTGAGCCTATTGAGAGAGCCGTATAAGATGAAAAATGGGATAATTTTTTAACGTTGTCCAAATGAAGTTTGTGAAGATATTCTTCCCGTTCCTTGTTTCACTGCAATGAGAGGGCTATTGTACTCGTAGACGTAGAGGATTAATCTGAAATGGGAGGTTTGTTTTTGAGGTGAGACTTATGTACTCGTTTTCCATTGGTTGTTGTTACTGTAACGGTGTTATCTAATCCTACAGTTTCTTTATGATATATGGGTTTTTCTTTTCCCTTTATTTGTTTATTTCTTTTATATACTGTTTCACCAGGATTGTAGTTTCTTGGTGGAGACCTTTTTTGATTGTGTCTGTTGATCTGATTCCTTTGATTACGTAAAATTTCGTATCTTAAATCAGTGTTAATTATGTTTTTAAAATCTGTTAAATACTGATAATTTATTCTCTGACTTCTTCCAAAGAAGATATCGGCAGGTTTCTTTTTTGTTACCGAGTGGATTGTATTGTTATATCTGTCTACTGCTATATTAATTATTTCTTTTATCGAATAGTCTGGGAATTCTCTTTGAAGACATCTTATTATTTCAATAATAGTTGAGTGTACTCTTTCCACAGCTCCATTGACCTCACTTTTTTGCGGGGGGGCTAGGTAGAGAGTTACTCCGAGACCTTCTATATAATTAAGGATGATTGGGCTTATAAAACTACTTTCATTGTCAGTTACCAGTATCTTTGGGACAGTAAAGAAATGCAATAATTTTATTATTCTGTTTCTAACGTGTAAAACTGATTTATTTTTAATGTGAAAAAATTTTGTGAATTTCGAAAATTTGTCCACACATGTTATGAATTTTTCTCTTTTAATTTCGATGATGTCCATATGTAATATCTCGGTTGGATATGATGGAATTGGAGTTGGTTGCAATTCAGGTTTTGGTGGATGTCTGTCATATTTGTTAGAACAACAAACATCACAAGAGTCGGTATATTTTTTTATTAGTTTGTTCATTTGAGGGAAATAGTATTTTTCTAAAATTTGTTCCCTGTTTTCCTTATGATTCCGGTGTGCGCGTTTGTGCTCGTCTTGAATTATTTTCAGTTTATTTTCCTCATTTGCGATATCCGTAACTACTCTTTGCGTGATTCTAATTTTGAAGTGGGAAAAAAACTCTCTATATACTTCTCCTAACAATGGAATAATGTGTTCTGGTATTTTAATTCCATTCAGTATATTTGGATTTAGTTTTTCTTTTAAAATTGGAGCTAGGTTGTCTTTATCGAAAGATTGTAATCTTATATAATGCCTGTGGAATTTAGGATGTGGTTGTTCATAGCAAATCATATCGTTTCCTTCAGAAAAAATTAACTGGTTTCTAAAGACGTTAATCGGTGCCTCGCAGTGTGGTATGAGGTCAGTGCTGTCTTCTTCTGCACTGTGTTGTGTTCCAGAAGAAGTTAGAACGTTTAATTCCGTTGGAAGTCTTGAGAGGGCATCCGCTACAACATTTGTTCTACCTGGTTTATATATAAGGGAATAATTAAACTCTTCAATTTTTGCCTTCCACCTTTTGAGTTTTGCATTATTATTGCGGTTACTCAAGGCAAATGTTAAAGGCTGATGATCTGTTAAGATTTTTATGCACTTGGCTCCATAAAGGTACGTCCTAAGCTTATCGAGTGACCAAACGATTGCTAGTAATTCCTTCTCGATTACTGAATAGTTTTCTTCAATTTTGGTTAGTGACCTGGATATAAATGTGATAGGTCTATCCTTGCCCATTTCTCCTTGGGATAGAACGGCTCCAATTGCAAAATTAGAGGCATCCGTTGTTAGAATGAATGGCATTTCAAAGTTTGGGAAAATTAAAATGTCTGAGGACACGAGCATTTCCTTAAGGTTTGTAAATGCTTTCAGAGCTTGATCGTCAAGGTGTACTTCCTTTTTTCTTGATTGATTTGCCTTTATTTGAGCATTCAATCCCCTAGTTAGGTTTGTCAAAGGCTTAGCTATTTTTGCAAAGTCTTTAATAAACTTTCGATAGTACGATGCTAGACCAAGAAAGCTCTTTAGGTCTTTAAGATTTTGTGGCGCTGGAATTTTTTGGATTGCAGCAATTTTTTTCGGGTCTGCACGTATTCCTTCCTGAGTAATTATGTACCCTAAGAAATCCACTTCGGATCTCAAAAATTTAGATTTTTCTAAATTTACTCTTAAGTTGGCTTTTCCCAGAAATGAAAAAACCTCGTCAAGATTTCTATTATGCTCGTCCCGGTTCTTTCCGAAGACGATTATATCGTCTATATAGACGTAGCACATCTTCCCGATAAGTGGTTTTAACACATCATTGATCATACGCTGAAAAATTGCAGGAGCATTTTTTAAACCAAACGGGAGTCGAGTAAACTCGTATTTTCCGTTTGCCGTGGAAAATGCAGTTTTTGGAATGTCATTAGTTTTCATTTTTAATTGATGAAAACCAGAAGTTAGGTCAAGAGTTGTGAAGAATTTGCATTCTCCAAGACTTGCTAGGGTGTTCGTAATGTCCGGGATAGGGTATGCGTCTGGGATAGTAATTGCGTTAAGACGCTTAAAATCTATAACTAGCCTGTATTGTTTTTCTCCTGCTGAATTAGCCTTCTTCGGGACAATCCAGAGAGGAGAGTTGTACGGGCTTTTGGATGATCTAATAATACCATCTGCAAGCATTTTCTCAATTTGATTTTCTACTTCTGACCTCAAATTAGCTGGATAGGGGTACGACTTTGTGTAGACCGGTTCAGACGTTGTAGTTTTTATTTCTGCACGGACACTTGTATCGGTTGCTCCACAATCAGCAATGGTACCAAAAAGTTTGTCATGTTTTTTCAGGATGTTCTGAATTTCATTTTCAATGTCAGTGTTTGTTTGTACGCTGTTGACTTGTTTGGAATATTTTGCCTTTAGTTTTATTTTTATGTTAGGACTTATGTGCAAGATACTGTTTTTCCTATCAATTACAGCCTCCAAATTCCTCAAAGTATCGTCTCCTATTAGTCCGTCAAACGATTTTAAGCCAGGGAGAACGAAGAAATCTAGTATACTGTTATTACCTAGGCTTCTGAAAAAGGGACCACTTATTTTGTGGGTGATCTCAAGCTGTCCCGCAGCTGATTGTATTTTAAACGGTGTTTTAATAGGTTTGGAATTTGTTGCAATTCTACTTGACACAAAGTTTTTGTTAGCTCCTGTGTCGATTAGGAATTTTAACGTTTTACCATCTCTGGTAACATACTCTAGGTAGGGTACGCTAGAGAGGCTTCCGTCATAAAATTTATTTCAGGAGTTTCGTCTACGATTTTCTCGTAGTCGAACTCTTCATCTGTTTGACATGTGTTATCATCCGGATCTATCTGCTTAAGATCTGAATTTCCAACAGTGTTTGTAGCAAAAAGCCGTTGCTGCTTTCGGGGAAAGTTTGATGACTCATTCGATCTTCTGGGGAGAGGGTTGTTTGCAGGTCTATTTATGTAATTCACACGATGTCTTTGAATAGACTGATCGATTTCCATAGGTTGCGGGGGTTTTTGTTGTGTTGGTCTTGGGGGTGGATTATTATATTGGTTAGGGTAGTATTCCGCATGTCGAGGTGTATTATAAATCATATTTTTTTCGATTGGAGTTATTTGTCTAGGTGGCATTCTTGGCCTATACTGTGATTTATTGGGGAACATTTGATTTATGGGTGCGGATATAGTACTGTTTATGCCTCTGTTGTAGATCGGAAGGCTTCTGAAATTAAGATTCTGAAACTCGAGGCATGAGGTGTATGCCTCTGGTAAAGTCTTGGGTTTCTGGATGACAAGCATCCTTGAAACATCACCATTTAGACCTCTGATAAATATATCTAAAGCCCTGTTCCTATAGTTTTCGGTTAGAGCACAAATAGTCTCTTGAGAGTAGTCTTCGGTTTTTAATTTATTTATTAACAAGGAAAGTTGATGATTGACTCTTGCATAGAACTCGTCTATACTTTGTCTTCCTTGATTCATTGAATTGAGCTCGTGTTCAAGGGTACGAACGTCACGTTTATCTGCGTAATGCAGGGATAAACATTTTTTAATTTTTGACCAATCGTCGTCAAAAATATTGTACGAAATAAGGGCAGTATCGGCTAGGCCTCTAATTTTCTGTCTTATATGTTGTATGATTGCCCTGTAAATGGGCTTAAGTTTGACTATCTCGTAGTCTTTTAATATGGATTCAACGCTGTGGATCCATGAAATATAGTGAACTGGATTTCCGTCAAAAATTTGCAAGTCTCTAACGCAGTCGGGGAGTTTCCTAATATCTATAAGGTCTTGCTCACTTTTTGGAAGAGCTATGGTTGCAGGAGGGGTTTGGGAAGTATTTTGAGGAGGGCTGACTATGCATTCGAGTTGTTGCAAACGGGTATTAATTAGCTTGATTTGCTCCATTTGAGCATTTACAGCCCCAGTTAGCTGGGTTATTAAATCTTTCACTTGTTCCATTTTTTCAAATTAATAACTTGGTTTGTTACTTGTGTAATAACTCTAACTTTTTTCACTTTATAAAATATATTATTTTGAAATAATGATTGTATATATTTTAATATCAAGGTTTATATAACTTGGTTTGTTGCTTCTTTTATACTTGTATAATAATTCTTACTCTTTTCAATCTATATAGTATTTAGTATATATATTTGGTGTATTTAAATGTCAAGGTTTATATATTTTTATTTTGAAAAAGAAGGTGAAATTTATTTTAAATTCTTGTGGCTAAACTAATAGGTAAGATTAATATATAAAATTAAAATAATCGCTTACAGCAAACATACAGCCAGCAGCATCTTGTTTAAATCCTTTTGGGCAGTCCGTTTTGTCCTTTTTAGCGTTGCTTACTTGGGAACGGGATGTGTCACGTTGGATCCGGTTATCTGGTTATCTCTGATGATCCTGTAATGGTCCTCTGATGTTTCTTCGATGGCTCTCTGATGATTTTCGGGTGGTTCTCCGATGGTTATCTGCTGGTTTTCTTTGGTTCTATGATGATTCTTTGATGAGTTGGTTTTAGGCCTCTGGACACTGATAAAAATTTTTTTCCTGGGCTTTCCAAAAGTGTTGTAACAAGGTCACCTTTCGCCTTTAATTAGTAGGGCCTTTATTGCCACTTCACACTGTTAATATAGCAAGGGTATATAATAACCACTTCACTTTTTTAATAGGCAGGGTGTTTGTATTACGGGTGTTTTACCACTTCACACTTTTTTATGATATCAATTTATCAATTTTAAAAGTAGGGAACACTTAGCACTATACACGACTTTTACTTTTTAATTTTTCGGGTTTAAAGACTTTTGTTTGCTCGGGCTCGGGCGCCAGTTAAGGTATTTGAGTCGCGCAGCTCCAAAAAAAAATACAACACGTCCAGTTGGAGGTCGAATGAGAACAACCAATAATTTATTTATTGCGTATATTTATAATTTTACAAATTTGCTTTCAATAATACTTATTCTAGGAATTACAAATTATGCTTATGCTATTGTTTTCGTTTTAATAATTCTTATTCTAAGAATTATTAAATCAAGAATATTACTTCTGCAAATTATGCTTACTCTACAGTCTACATAAGCTAATAACAAAACAATATTGCAACACGGGAAATTGGGTGTCTGGGCAGGTGAAATATTATGCAGTGTCATCGGTAAAAGGAATTATGTGGAAACGCAGTGTGGGATTGTGTAAAGGGCAACGACCGATATTTGTGTTAACTTCAATGATGGATTGTGAGGCCCCAGAATCGTAATCAAATGTAGTTTTGATTCCATTGACGTGTATGTCAATACGTTTACTTGTTTTATTCATGTGGTTGATGGTGTAAATAAATACACTGGACTCTTCACTATTGTTGTCGTTGGGTGTGGATGTCGTGGACATTTTGTGAATGTTGCTCGATTTGTTACGTGAATCGCCTTTGATGTTTGCTCTAGTCATGTTGTTTTGTTCTTGTTGACAAATTTGTGCTCTGCCTGTTTTGATACAGCATGCAGCGTAGTGTCCAATTCGTTTACATGAATTGCATTTCGAGTTTGTTGCTGGGCATGAATTGTCATTTAAGTGTTTCTCGTACCCGCAACGTTTACATTGGTTTGCATATAACTTGTCTCGATGTTGACTTTTTTTGAATTTTGTTAACACTTGGTTGTTCAATGTTTGTAGCATTGTTTTTTAATACGTCATTTTCTGCACGTTCGCGTGACTGAACCACTTCAAAAACTTCTTTAAAAGTAACCACACCCATGGTCTCTGTTTCTTCATAAGCAGCGTTTCTTGTGATACGTATTGTTTTTAAATCTGGCCAGCGTTGTCTTAATTTAATTTCTGCATGTTGATGACGAATTCCAGTTGCGAAACGATCGCGTAATTGTCGATCGAGATTTTCAAAGTCACAGTCGCGACTAATTGCTCGTAATTGCTCGCATACTGTTCAAAGGATTGTGTTTCCTTCCGTATACAATTCCAAAATTGAGACAATGCCTTAAAACGAGTTGTTTTGTGTGTGTACAAATGTGTGAAACGATCGATTATTGTTTTGTACGTGTTTTGTTCAAATGGTGTGATGGCATCCGTAAAAGACACTTTAAGTTCCTGGTGAGTGTCCGGTGACAAACTACAGAGAAATAAGTCGCGTTTTGCGTTCACGTATAGTTCTGTGTTTGAAATATTGAGTCCCCTCATGCAACATTGCGCTTCGAAGGCATCCACAAAGTTTTCTGCCGATGATGTTGGAGATGCGATGTATTGTTCGCATTTAAAAAAAATTTTAATTTCACGTACTTCCTTTTCATCAGCATTTTGCGGAGCTGGTTGTGGAGGATGTGCATCTCGGTTTTGTGCCCGAATTGCTTGTCCAATTGTATCCATTAGCATTTCGTTGTTGCGGCTGATCAATTCCACAAATTGTTGAAATTGATTTGGATCCATTTTGTGTGTGGAAATAATTAATCCTCGTCGCCAGTGTGTTATGTTTCGATCGTCTAAGAAAAGGTGGTTGTTAATGATAAGATGTGATTATATAAAATATCTATTATTTATTATCTGTTATAGTGTTACACATGTTGTTTGTCTTGAACCGGAAAACGACTAATAGAAAGAAATATGCATTTTTGACAACTGTCATTAAAGCTTAAAAGGTATGTTTGTTTTATGCTTGATAAGGTGGTTTCACATGACAATGCTAAAGTGATTAATTAACAATAAAATATGTGTAATACATAAAGTGCATGGAGAAATGCAGAATTGGGTCATTTGTTGCTGTTGCCACAGCCGATAATGCGATTTGCCGTATTATGCAAAGTAATGCATAATTGCTTGATTCGCATATCGTAATATTCAACATACTCCCCCCGTTGAAGCATTCAACATAAATTGTCTGGTTGTTGTCCACCGAGTTGAAACTGGACCCTTTTTGCTGGCTCAGGTTTAGTTGTAGACTTTTTACTACGTCGTTGTATGGCAAACATTATTACGATCGCCGCTACTATGGCTACCGTGACGTAGTTAACTGCAAAATGATGAATGTCTGTGGCATCAAATTTCCTCGGAAGTTCTTGTTGTTCCTTCATTTGATGTATTGCCGACTGCAAATTTGTTATTGCGTGTGAATTGTTTTGGGTAAATATGTGTGGCTTGATCGTTTTTCTTGTTGCTGGATATGAGTGTTAATGATGCTTGGGATGGGTGCTATTACGGTTTTCTGATGTTTGTTCTTTGCTGAGCTTGGTACGCCTCATCGCCTCGGGATTATGTAGCCAGTTTGTTTACTATCGATTTGGGTAGGGGAGCTGATTTGGGGCGATTTATCTTCTATGGGTAAGGGACACACCTTGTGAACAGCTCGTCTGAAAGTGCCCTTTGCGGTCCTCACTTCTACAACTCTGGTCAGAACATCAGCCCCCTTGTGTTCCTTTACTATCGTTCCTAATGGCCACTTCAAGGGAGGTATGTTGTCTTCCATTAGTAACACTATAGTGCCTGGATGAATAGTATTATTCTTCTGATGCCATTTTGTTCGGGTTTGTAGCTCATGTAAATATTCGTTTGTCCAGCGCTTCCAAAATTGATTTTGCAGTAGTTTAACTAATTCCCATCTTTTGGTAAGAGTGGTTGGCATTTCCTTTGCGTACGGATTGACAACTGAGGTGAGAGGCTCGCCAATCAAAAAATGTCCCGGTGTCAGTGCTTGCGAATCATTGGGATTAGTCGACAAGCTGGTAAGTGGTCTGGAATTTAAAATTCCTTCTATCTCTGTGGCTGACTGATTCACCAGCCTGACGAACTGCTTACATCGACTCAATGGTTCAAGGGGCCAGGATTTCTACGATAGCCAGAATACGAATGGCCCTCAGAACCTATTATTCCAACATCTGATCAAAGGGAAGAAAAGGAGGTTAAAATAGTTTTGACCTGCTGTAAAAGGAAGGAATCATTGATTGACTCTATAGACCACAGAGGGTCATTCATAAGACTAAGACAAATCATTGCATACATTCGGAGATTCTGCCAGAACGCAAGGAGACATAATAGAATATGTGGGCAGGCACTGGAAGCAACAGAGGAACACGAAGCTGAGATTTTCATACTGAGGAAAATTCAGGCGGAATGCTTCTCAGAAGACATGGCAAAATTAAAGAAAGCAAGTTGTGTTTCACCCAGCAGCAAGCTGAGTTCCTTGGTACCATTTGTTGATGATCAAGGACTAATTCGTGTTGGCGGAAGGCTACAAGCAACAAGCATTCCATTTGATGCCAAACACCCAATAGTGTTACCACACGAAAGTCCAATTGTCAAATTGCTAGTACGATATCTCCATGAGAAACATCTGCATGTGGGTCAACAAGCACTGGTAGCGATAACCAGGCAGCGATTTTGGCCATTACGAATGAAGGCGCTTGCTCAACATACCGTTCACAACTGCTTACGATGCGCGAGAACTAAACCACACTCAATTCAACAATTAATGGGGAATCTTCCCCCGGAAAGAGTACAGCCAAGCCGACCATTCGTAAACTCTGGAATAGACTTTTGCGGACCAGTAGAAGTTCATTACAAGCTGAGAGGAAAAAGACCCACCAACGCGTACATCGCTATATTTATTTGTTTTGCAACAAAAGCAATTCATATGGAGTATGCTGGTTGAATGTAACTCTGTTACTAGGGTATGAAGTTCTTCATGGGTGAGTGAAGCCCCTAGTGTTATTCTTTTCAGATGATACTTCGCCGATTTCACTGCATCCCATAATCCTCCAAAATGAGGTGATCTTGGTGGAATGAAGCACCATTGAATCTGTTCTTCTGAGCAGCCTTTTTTTATATCTTCTTGTGCTTCGTCGTTATAGAAGAACTTGTGAAGCTCTTGAAGTTCGTTCCGAGCCCCTACAAAGTTGGTTGCATTGTCGGAAAATATTTTCGAAGGTCGTCCTCTTCTTGCAATGAAACGCTTCAGGGCACCTAAGAACGCAGCTGTTGTTAGATCGGATACGATCTCCATATGAATTGCTTTTGTTGCAAAACAAATAAATATAGCGATGAACGCGTTGGTGGGTCTTTTTCCTCTCAGCTTGTAATGAACTTCTACTGGTCCGCAAAAGTCTATTCCAGAGTTTACGAATGGTCGGCTTGGCTGTACTCTTTCCGGGGGAAGATTCCCCATTAATTGTTGAATTGAGTGTGGTTTAGTTCTCGCGTATCTTAAGCAGTTGTGAACGGTATGTTGAGCAGGCGCCTTCATTCGTAATGGCCAAAATCGCTGCCTGGTTATCGCTACCAGTGCTTGTTGACCCGCATGCAGATGTTTCTCATGGAGATATCGTACTAGCAATTTGACAATTGGACTTTCGTGTGGTAACACTATTGGGTGTTTGGCATCAAATGGAATGCTTGTTGCTTGTAGCCTTTCGCCAACACGAATTAGTCCTTGATCATCAACAAATGGTACCAAGGAACTCAGCTTGCTGCTGGGTGAAACACAACTTGCTTTCTTTAATTTTGCCATGTCTTCTGAGAAGTATTCCGCCTGAATTTTCCTCAGTATGAAAATCTCAGCTTCGTGTTCCTCTGTTGCTTCCAGTGCCTGCCCACATATTCTATTATGTCTCCTTGCGTTCTGGCAGAATCTCCGAATGTATGCAATGATTTGTCTTAGTCTTATGAATGACCCTCTGTGGTCTATAGAGTCAATCAATGATTCCTTCCTTTTACAGCAGGTCAAAACTATTTTAACCTCCTTTTCTTCCCTTTGATCAGATGTTGGAATAATAGGTTCTGAGAGCCATTCGTATTCTGGCTCTCGTAGAAATCCTGGCCCCTTGAACCATTGAGTCGATGTAAGCAGTTCGTCAGGCCTCATGCCTCTGGAAACCGTGTCAGCTGGATTGTAGTTGGTACATGTTTCCAGTCTTTGATTTGCGACAGCCTTTGAATATCTGCCACACGATTTGCAACGAATGTCTTAAATGAAGATGACTCCTTTCTGATCCATGCTAATGTGATCATTGAGTCCGTCCAATAGACCGTTCTATTTATATCAATATTTAAATATCCTTTTACGTTGCTGACCAATTATGCTAATAGAACTGCAGCCGAGAGTTCGAGTCGAGGCAGTGATAGCTTCTTAAGCGGTGCTACTCGAGACTTTGCACATAAAAGGTTCACCGAAATTCCGGAATTGGTATCTATACATCTTATGTAGATCGCGGCGCCATATGCCTTTTCACTTGCATCTGAAAAACCATGAATCTCGATCACCCTTGCCTTGCTTGAAGAGAGTACATGCCGTGGAATTGGGAAAGAATTCAGCGCCAACAGTTGTTGACGAAAGTTTTGCCACCTGGTATGTAATTCTTGTGGTACAGCAGCATCCCAGTCTAATTTGAGCATCCAGAGTTCTTGTAGCATAATTTTTGCTGTAGTTATTACTGGGTTTATTAACCCAAGTGGATCATATAAACGTGCCGTGTCTGATAAGATAGATCGTTTGGTTGTATGCTTGTTTCCGATAAACTTGTTTTTATCGCGAAATAGTCCTTTAAAGGGTACCATATCATGCCAAGAATTTTGACGTGCTCATTCTCCTTCCCTCCAATGTCGACCTTGATTTCGATGTGACTCGCTGGTATTCCCTGTAACAGCTGAGGATGATTTGAGCACCACTTTCTTAATTCCAATCCTACTCCTTTAAGCAAAGCTTCCAGTTCCTTTTGCATGGCAAGAGCCTTTGCAAAGTCAGCATGGCCCGTCATAACATCATCCTCGTAGAAATCGGATTTGGCAATTCTTGCGCCCTCTGGGTAATGTCGTTCTTCCAAATCTGCCAAATGCTGCAAACTTTTTGTTGCTAAGTAGGAGGCCGAAGATGTGCCGTAAGTGACAGTGCAGAGTTGGTATATTTTCAACGGCTTTTGTGCGTCATTCCTCCAGACAATAAGCTGGAACATTGTGTCCTTTTCGCTCATGAGAATTTGTCGATACATTTTGGCTATATCAGCGGTAAAGACATACTTATAAGACCGAAATCGGAGCAGCAACCCAAAGAGTTCACTCTGAATTTTTGGACCCACCATCAAAACATCGTTTAATGCGACTCCATTTGATGTTTTGCATGCAGCGTCAAATACAACTCGAAGCTTAGTTGTGGTACTTTTTGGTTTTTGTACACAATGGTGAGGAAGGAAGTAGTGATTTGAGGGGATGTCCCTTGGCTTGATTTCCTTCATGTGTCCCAGTTCGATGTATTCTTGCATAAAAGCCCTGTATTGGGTCTTTAGTTGAGGATTTTTTTCCAATTTCTTTCGATGGCAAAAAAACGGCGCATCGCTGTTTCCTTTGATTCCCCTAAAACGCTTGGGGATTGCGAAAATGGCAGTTCGACAGTAAATCGGCCGTCTATTCCTCTTACCGTGTTTTTATAATAATCTTCTTCAATTTTCCAAAATCTCTCTAGTTGGTCGTGTAGTTCATTTGTAGATATGCCACAGAGTGCGTTTTTAGCGGTGACATTCTTCGATAGCTTACTTAGCACTACCCATCGTAATGTGGTATTTTGAAGCGTAGGTAGGTTTTCCCCATTTTCACTTGTCCAACGCACATCAGTTCAGAGTATAATTCCGCGCCAAGCAAAATGTCAATTTTTTTAGATTTGTTGAAGTGAGGGTCAGCTAATTGTAAGTTTGCTGGAACCTTCCACCCAATGATGTTGACGTCTTGTCTTGGCTGTTCAGACGTTATTTTTGGCAGTATGAAGACCTCAACTGTTGCTCTGAAATTTGTAATTTTAGACTGTATTTCGAGTGTCGTTCTTGTATGTTATTTGGATTTTGATGATCCTATTCCATCTATTTGGAGTTGCTGGGTCATCCCTTTAAGACCCAATTTTCTGTATAGATTCTCAGAGATAAATGAAAGCTGAGAGCCAGAGTCAAGTATTGCTGTTGCCTCTACTGTGTTTCTCTGACTATCTAAAATGTTGATCCTTGCTGTTGCTAGAAAAACGCAGGATGTCTCTTCAGCATTGGTTGATGCACGCTGAAGATCTTTGGAGGGAATGTGCTTATAATTCTCTTTCTGAGCACCAAAGTGCAACAGAGTATTGTTTTTCTGTTGGCACCTTAAACATGTTCCGGATTTGCAGTCGCGGTATGCGTGACCGGACCTTAGGCAATTTAGGCAGAGCTTTAGGTCTCGTACCTTAAAATTTCGTTATTTTGGAGACATTTGTAGGAACCTCTTACATTTCGCTAACATGTGAGAAGCGTCTTTGCATAAGTGGCACGTCCTTTCATTTTCTGTTGTGATTAAACAATTTGACTTGTTGTTTAATCTTTGGGAAGGTCTTTCCCTTCTATCACCAAGGACTTCTAACATCTGGAAGCGTTTCTCCAAAAACGCTAGAAATGTTGAAACTTGCGGTACTTCACGGGGATTGGTCAAGGACTGCTCAAACAACCGGTGGCTTTCTGGACCCAACTTCTGTAGCACCAGGTGTAATACTAAGGCGTCCCAACTGCATGTTTCTATGCCAAGGTTGCCAATACCAAGCAATGCTTCCTTCAATCCATCATGCATTTTTTTAGTCCACCTGCGGACACTGCGTTAAGGACTGGTAGAGCCACGAATTTTTGTATGAACGCTGAGACGATTAGACGCTTATTTTCATAGCGGTCCTTTAGAATTGTCCAGGCGGTTTCATAACTTTCCCCGGTTATCGGGAGCTGTTGAATCAGACGTGCAGCATCTCCTGTCACGTTTGCCTTTAAGTAGTACATCTTTTGCGAAAGG
This sequence comes from Nephrocerus scutellatus, assembly GCA_947095585.1. NCBI lineage: Eukaryota > Metazoa > Arthropoda > Insecta > Diptera > Pipunculidae > Nephrocerus > Nephrocerus scutellatus. The sequence continues at coordinate 51,234,989 of OX352764.1, forward strand.
CCTATGCTTTGTTGATGTATGAGTTGCTGGAAGAGTTTTGCAAACTGCCTCCATTGTAAATAATCTCCATTGAATACTGGCAGATTGATTGTTGGTAGTCGAGCAGTAGTCTCAATACCTGGTTGTGCTATGTTTGGACTTCCTGACGTCCTTCTTTCCATTAGTTGGGTGAGGATTATAGAAATCCTCTAGTTCAAAAAACTCATCTTGAGAGTAGGAGCCAGACTCATCTTCTGACACTATCTCTTGATGGATTCTTGAAATGTTGTCCCAATGAGCGTTTACTGCATTCGATCGTTGGTCGATGTAGGCAACTGACTGTGTTTGCTCTAGCTCGACATTGATCCTTTGAATAAGTCGTTTAAGACCTGCGATTGCAGCGGATTCAGCTCGAATGTTTTCTATAGCGAACAACTGTTTTGTTGCCCGCTTGTGGAATTAAAACCAGCTGGTATGCTGGTTGAATGTAACTCATTTTTATTACAAAAATTACTTTCTTTTATAAATAATTTACAAATCAAAATACATGCTAAAGAGGTCTCATTTGTAAATAACTAGGTTTAAAGTGCTAAATTAACAAAAAGGCGTATGTAGGTTATATTAAAGTGTGTAATTGACATAAAGTGAATTTGTATGTTAGTATTACCAATAATGCTAAAATGATTAATTAACAATAAAATATGTGTAATACATAAAGTGCATGGAGAAATGCAGAATTGGGTCATTTGTTGCTGTTGCCACAGACGATAATGCGATTTCCCGTATTATGCAAAGTAATGCATAATTGCTTGATTCGCATATCGTAATATTCAACAACTAGGTCTTCTTCTAATGCATTTATTTGATCTATTTTAATTCTTGAAAGGGCATCTGCCACTTTGTTTTCTTTTCCTTGGATATATTCGATATTAAAATCGAATTCTTCTAATTTTATTTTCCATCGTTGGAGTTTTGAGTTGGGTTCTTTTAAATTATGGAGCCATACAAGAGGTCTATGGTCCGTAAGTATTTTAAATCTTCTACCGTAAAGGTAGTGGCGGAATTGTTTGGTTGCCCAGACAATTGCAAGTAATTCTTTCTCTATTGTAGAGTAGTTGCATTCGTGTTTATTAAGTGTGCGTGAAGCAAAAGAAAGTGAAAGTGACTAGCTTAATACAGCGCCAATAGCGAAATTGCTAGCGTCTGTTGTTAATAGGAATTCTTTATTAAAATCTGGATGTTTGTTTATCAAGGTATCTGTCATTATTATTTTTAGTTTGTCGAATTCTTCGATATATTCTTCATTATTTAGATCAATTTTAGTATCTTTTTTCAAATAGAGAGTCATTAGTTTGATTATTTTTGCATAATCTTAAATGAATTTGCGGTAATAACCGGTCAATCCGAGAAATGATTGTATTTCTTTTACAGTTTTAGGTATGGGGAAATCTTTTATAGTTTGTATTTTTGAAGGATTGGGTTTTATGCCTTCTGGCGTGATGATATGTCCTAAAAATTTTGATTCCTTTTTTAGGAAATTCGATGAGACTTTTAAATTACGATATCAGGATATCTATATATCCTTGTGAATATTGGGGAAGTATCAGTTACTGGAAGTTTGAGTTTCACGTGTGAAGTGAAGGATAGATCATTTCCTTTGTGAAAGAAGACATCTGAATATTCCTTAAGTGTTTTAAATTATATGCTTTTTTCTTCTGTATTCATATGGTTTGTATTTTTAAATTCTCTATATTAACTTCACTTGCCCGTGGGTCGTCGGTCGGTCGTCTGTCGTGGATTCTTGCGATCAATTTTTAACCCACTTCCCATGGCCCGATTTTATTGAAATTTTGCACACTTGCGTATTTCCGGAGACAACACTTTCTATTAAATTTTGAGGCCCCTCGGGCTGCGGGGTCGGGGGGCTCCCAAACAAAAATTTTAAAAAATTTACCCGATTTTCTTCAAATTTTACACACATGTGTATACCCAATAAACAATACTTTTTCGAAAATTTGGTAGTGATCGGGTCCCGGGTTCGGCCGCAAGGCCCTTATACATTTTTTAAATATCTGTACTGGCATCAGATATTCGTCGCCCTTTATGGACTGTGTGCGGTGTGTGCGGTGTGTGCTGCGCAGTCGGCTGCGCTGCATGGTTTTGGTGGTGGTGGAGAGAGAGAGAAATCTTAGCGCACGCACAAATGAACCCAGCAAATGAAACGAGACATACATGTTTTATGCTTACTTCAACTTACATTTTTATTATATACTGAATTGTATTTTTATTGATGTCGTTTTTTTTGTTGTCGATATCAACTTACAGATAGAACAAGTTTTCACAATATTCTGTCATTTGGCGTTTTCATAAATTAGTTCAGAGCAGTCAAAGAGTTCTCAAGATAAATGTTCGTGTTTCTTATTTGCTCAGAGTATGAGCGTGCTCTAAGTGCTCAGAATAAAATGATCTGAGCTTTTTCAATTTTAACATCTGATGTCAAATGTTTGTTTCGATGATTTTCTCCTACAATAAAAAAAAAATGGCCCAGGATCGAGGGGCTCCCATATCAATTTCTGCGATTAGAGAATTTAGATGAAAAATTTTAATTTTTATGGGTTGTTTTTTTTTCTTCGAATTCGTCGAATATTGAGTCATGTGGCGTTAAGCCATTTAGGTGATGAATTTCCATGGCATATTCTTGCTCATCGGTTTCATCGACAAATATGGGAATCTTTATTTCGTTTAATTCAAGTGTTTTTGTTTTTTAGTCAATTTTTCCATTATTTGTCATTAAAATATTATTTCCTATTAGTCCATTATAATTTTCACTAAAGCTCATGATTTGAAATGTGCAATCTGTTTTAACTGATAACGCGAATTTTTCTTTAGGGAAAGTTGCTTCTTCTGTCACTATGACAGGATTTCCTACTGTATTGATTTGTAAAGGAGTATTTCTTTTAAAAATGTATTGTGGATGTGTATCTTTTTTATTGATTATACTGTTTGTTGCTCCAGTATCTATGAGCATTCTAATACATTTTCCGTTTTTTTCTATCCTGAGATAGGGTAGTCCTGATTTGTTTCCGAGGCCTGTGCCCAAAAATTTGTATCATGTTCTTGGTTAATTTTTATTTTTTTTGATCCCGCAGGATTTTTTCTTTCGTTTGTATAATATTCATTGTTATGGTTTTTTCTCGTGTAGTTCATTTGTCGAGGCGCTATTTGCCGTAGTTGGCTACTTCCAGGATCTACATCCATGGGTTGTGGCCTTTGATTATTATAATTGTTATTATAGTTCCTATTATTATTAAAATTATTTTGAGGGCTGAAATTATTGTTATTCTGATTGTTGTTATAATGGTTAAACGGGGGTCTGAACGTTTGTTGTGGTCTAAAATTATTATTATTAAAGTTATTTCTAAATAGTCCCTGATTTTGAAAGTTTGGTCTAAGACCTTGTTGTTGAGGATAATAAATTCTTGGTTGAAAGTTTTTATTTTGGGTATTTTGAGGTTTTTGTATCCTTTCTTCGAGAGGACTTGAATTGACGAATCCTGCTTGTGTGAGCTCGTAGAGAGCTTGTTGTAAGCTTGTTGGCTTTAAAGCATAGAGGATAGTCCTCATATGAGTTGGAACCTTTTCTTTAAAAATGTTTAAAGCAGTGAGGTTATTATTTTCTACTTCGTGTTCTTTATTTTCCTGAACGCTTTTCTGATTTAAATCACACAAGATTTTTTGGATATTATTATAGAATTCTAAAACATCACCTTTGAAGCTGGTCTGACGAAGGTCTTCGTACAGCTGGAAAGAGTTTTTAAATCCTCCAAAATTGTTTACTAGCATTTGCTTTATGTCCTGCCATTTTTGCAGGTGAGAATGAATCTCAATACAACGTTTTGCCTTGCCGATAAATTTAGATTTGAGAATGTTAATACACATTCTCTGCGATTGTGCATTGTATTCTAGCAATGTAGGGATGATATCATCTACGTTTGTTAAGAATGTGTAGAGGTCTTCTGGACGACCATCGAATGTATGCAATTTTTCAATATATTTTAATGGGTCAAGCGTTAAATTTTTCTTTGGTGTCTCGTCTACTTGACCGAGTTGACCAATGTTATCTGGGTTTAGACTCATGTTTGTTTTATTGTTAGAAATCTGTTCACAATTTTCACTTTTGAAACTTAAATTATTACTGCCCAGAATCTTTTCAAAAATATTACTACCAGGATTATTTGTTTTATTTTTGGAAATTTGTTCACAATTTTCACTTTTGTTACTTCAATTATTATTGCCCAAAATTTTGTTAAAAATATTACTGATATTATTGTCTAAATTATCTTTTTTATTAATATATTTAAAATCTTTAATCTTATCTTTTTTCTTAGTTTCTAAAATATTCTTAACTCGCACTATACTCGTTTTAAACGTTTTAAATTAAAAATGTAATTTTATTAGCTAACATGTTTATTTTAAAATTTTCTTTTTTTATATTAACATAATGAATATTAAGAAAACGATTTAGAATAGGGCTAAATTTAACCGTATGATATATTTTTATGGTATTGTATTTCTTTTATTATTTCTATGTTTACTTGTTCGAATTTAATCTTGCTTTTAAATGTTTAATTGTTTTATTTAATGTAATCCGACCTATTCTACCTCATTGTTGTAAGATAGTTTGCACACATGTGTATTTCCCATAATAACACTTTCTATTTTGTGCGTGGTCGGGGGGCTCCCATACAAATTGTTTTCCCATATAGCGTCAGTTGTCATACTATAATAACTGTGTTCTGTGTGCGCTGGTTCACTGTGAGCAGCACTACTTTGCTTTGAGATTGTTTTTTTTTTGTTGTTGGTTGCAGTGCTTCACATGTGTTTTTATTTTTCAGAATTTATAGTGGAATTCAGTATACTTTATTTTATTGGAGAATTTACACAAAAAAATTTAATTTTTAAGTTTCTATATTAACTTCGGGTGCCCGTGGCTGGCTGTCTGGTAGAATCTTTTGATAAATTTTTAACCGACTTCCTAAAGCCCGATTTTATCCAAACTTTGCGCATATGTGTATTTCTGATGTCAACAATTTCTATTAAAATTGGTGGCTCCTATGCAAATATTTTACAAAATTGATCCGATTTTCTTCAAATTTTATACGCATGGGTATCTCCGATTGACAACACTTTTTGTAAAAATTGACAGGTACGGGACCTGTGGTCGGGGGGCGGGCACCCATACATATTTTATTAAGAAAAGTACCCGATTTTCTTCAAATTTTATACACATGTGTATCTCCGATTGACAACACTTTTTGTAAAAATTTGGCAGTGATCTGACCCCGGGGTCGTGCATTTATAAAATAAAAGTACCCGATTTTTTTCAAATTGTATACACATGTTTATCTTGGATTAGAGAATTTACAAGAAAAATTTTAATTTTTATGGGTTGTTGTTTTTCATATTTCTTTCGAGAATAAATGATTTGGGTCAAACCATCAAACTATATTCATCTTTAACATAATAATTAAGTTTGTTTTTAGTTTCAGAGACATCACTAGAAAGTTTACATCGGTTTTGACAAATGATCTTAAGGAATATACAAAGGCAAGAAGTGAAACGAAGATAATAGTAGTTGGAGCGGGGCTTGCTGGTTTATCTGCTGCCAGTCACTTAATAAATCATGGTTTCAGGAACACTATACTTCTAGAGGCAACCAATCGCGTGGGAGGACGCATTAACACTAAAGAGTTCGGAGACAGTTTATGTGAACTGGGTGCTAAATGGATAAATAAAGATGATTCAAGTGATTCAATGTACGAACTTATTATAGAAGCAGCAAGTTTAAAAAAACAAATTTATAAAAATGATGTAATATACATAAATTCATGTGGCCAACGAATAAATCAGAAAATTCCAGAAAGGGCAGCGATTGCGTTTAGAGCACTTTTTTGTGATATTGACTTTAAAAAAAAGTATAAAACTGGCAGCCTTCATTGTTTAAATAATGTACACAGCTATTTCCATGTTGAAACCACTAATATTACTAAAGACATGTTTAAAAACAACCAAGCCATTGCAACTGATATTTTTTGTATACTTATAAAGGACTTCAGTAATTTGTTAGGAACTTGCCTAGATTACGTCAATATAGAACACATAACGAATATGTCAAAGAGTTATTTTAGCTCATTGTACATACCTAATGGGTTGATTAATGTACCATACTATGTAGCAAGCAATATTGCAGTATCGCAAATAAAGACCGGAAGACCCGTTGGTGAAATTAAATGGAACGGACCGTTATTAGGGGAAAACAATTTAGTTGGTTGTCTTGATGGTTCATCGTTTAATGCGGACCACATCATTTGTACTCTTCCTTTAGGTGTTTTAAAGAATTTTGCCGGGCATATTTTTAAACCAAGTTTACCCCAAACTAAATTGTCAGCAATAAATAATCTTGGGTTTGGAAATCCAACTAAGGTATATTTGGAGTACGATAAGAATTTACTGTCGTGGTTTCCTAAAAATATTCGTCCTTTGTGGTCATCAAAAGAACGAGCAAAGGACCGTAATTGGACAAAACAGGTAACAGAAATTTCTAAATTACCCAAAAGTAATAGGGTTCTGGAAGTTCACGTGGGAGGTTCCTGTAGTGATGAAATCGAAAAAGTATCTAGTGAAGAAATTTCAAAAAGTATCACGGTAATTCTTCGAAATTGTTTAAGAAACAATAAAATTCCTTTTCCATCGTCAGTACTTAGATCAGACTGGAATTCAAGCTCATGTTTCCTAGGAGGTAAGCCATATTTTACAACAACAAGTTCCGTAAAAGATGTGAAAACCTTAGCTGCTCCATTGGGCGGAATCCCAATACTTTTATTTGCCGGTGACGCCACTATTATAAATGGCTTCGGTTGCCTTGATGGGGCGCGACGTAGTGGCATAAGAGAGGCGCAAAGAATAATAGAATTTTACAATAAACTAACAAGTTGAATTGTCAAGCTAAATTTGTAGCAAATGCAGGACTAACTCCTTATTCTAGAAATATCTATCGTTTATTACAGAATCCTGTCCGTATGTGAAATATGAAATAAACATGTCCGTTTATTTTCTCTAAGTGTTATTATTCTCCAAGCACAGAGTTATCCCTTTTATCCAAAAGCATATTTAAATCTTTAACTCCAATGTAAAAAAAAAAATTTAAAAAACAAGCCTTTTCTGTTAGTATGAACTTGTAATTGTATACTTGGGACTTACTTCTTTATATAAATGTATTGTGATTACGTGTAGTTTTTTAAATAAATAAAAAAGTGAACTTTTGTTAAAAACGATTTTCAAAAGCTACAACACGCATATCAATTGCTAAACAAACCAACTTTTTACTATTTTAGGGACAGCACCCTTAATATCTTAAAATTGCCATTTAATACAATTAAATTATAGTCTTGTTCAATTTTTAAGAAAGCGATATTAGGAGGTTAACATCGCTTAGATTTGACGAAAAAGTATTAATTCAGTCTAACCCAGTAAATAAGAACGACTAAAAAATCTACTTATTGTTATTTCTATGTCAAATATAAGCGAATGAAATCCTTAGTGACTAAGTCGAACGTTCGATTTGCTAACCATAATAGGGACGTTAAATCGTATACCTTTATTCGCTCGTACTAAGTCCAGTCACACTAAAAAGATTTGTAAATTAGCATGAAACAAATATTTAATGTTTTTTTTTAAAAAAAAATGTATATTAAATGTCATCAGCAAATAAAATAATATATGAATAACGAATTAATAAATTCAATTTGTTTAATAATATTAAAAAATTAACAGTTATTGGGAGGTTTATTTAATTAAAATTTTATCTTTGCAACTTTTTGCATCATTAATGTAACAATTTTGGTCCCTAATATTGGCAATCTATGCAATAATAAACAACAAAATTTAAGCTAATGTGTTGTTCAGTTTATAATTATGTTTAATGAACTAAAACTTGATCAGCAGCAGCACTAACTTCTTGCCAGGAATAATCAATATCACTGGATTTAGTGAATCTGGAGCAAATAGCCATTCTCAGGAAATACACCTCCTTGATTTTGGCCGGTACCATATGAATATTGCCACGTCCGTTTATTCTCTTTAATAACTCTTCATTTATTTGGTTTGAACCTTTAAGTCTAAAGCATACTAAGCCCATCCTTACTTCTCCAAAAATTTCAAATCGGTCGTCTTGGAGGCAAAGTTTTTCAAATTGCTTGGCAAAGCTGCAGTGCGATTTGATATAGGCTTGTATGTTTTCTACTCCATAAAGTCGCAAAACAAACCATAATTTAAGAGCACGAAAGCGACGACCCAATGGAATTTGCCAGTGACGGTAATCAGGAGCTGATCCTTGCATGTCATGTTTCAGATATAATGGATCAACGTTGAATGCGTTCACAACCCAACCTGGATCTTTAAGCCACATTGCACTGCAATCAAAGTTTACAAGCATCCATTTGTGGGGATTAAAATTAAACGAGTCAGCTTTCTCTATTCCCTTCATAAAGTGTCTATATTCTGGACAAATAAAAGCTGAACCAGCATAGGCGGCATCAACATGAATCCATAAATTGTATTTGTTGCCAACCGCACCACATTCATCAAGTCTATCAAATGCACATGAATTCGTTGTTCCCAGTGTAATAACAGTCTGAAAACGTTAATTTATCAATACATACATAATTTATTTTATAAAAAAGACACAAATTCATACGTACATAGAAAGGAATAAGACCATCAGCTATGTCTTTTGTTATGGCTTCTTCCAGTCCTTCTCCCCTGAGACTATTATTTTCGTCTGCAGGTATTGCCCTAAGCTTAACACCACCTAAAAGTCCTGCCCTTTCGACAGAAGAATGTGCTTGCGCTGAACTGTAGCCGACTAATTTCGAAATAATCCTGTTGTCATCCCAATCTGGATGTTCTTTCTTTACTTCTTGTATTTTTTTAGCTTTAGCCCCAAGAAGAGCAACAAGTGTGGCTTCACTAGCTGTGCCTTGAATGACACCACCACCTTTTCCGCCGGAACATGCCAAAAACTCTGAAGGTAGGCCAATCATCTTTCCCAACCAATCGAGCATTACAACTTCCAGCTCTGTGCATGCTGGACTGGCAATCTATAGGACGAATAAAAATTAAATTCATCTGTATATATGTCTATATTGCAAGAGTATATGACAGTTTTCCGGGTTTTTTAAACCATTTTTGGCTTTTTAAGCCACAAATGGTTTTTGAATATCGTTCCGCATCTCCTCTTCACCAACACACCCACCACATAGAGGTGTCTTACCATCACTATTCACCTCATCGACACCGAAAACTAAAGAATCGACACTAATATCGGTCACCCACACCTACCGACCCATTCCCTTAGAGGTGTCTTACCATTACTATTCACCTCAGCGACTCCATAACTATAGAATCAACACTAACATCGGTCAACCCTTTCCTCACATAGAGGTATCTTACCATCACTATTCACCTCAGCGACTACGAAAACTATAAAATCGACACATATATCGGACACCTCCTCCCATATCATTACGGACTCCTCCCAATAGGAGTGTCTAATCATCACTATTCACCTCAGCAACCCCGGAAACTATAAAATCAACACTAATATCAGAATAGCATTACGAGAAAGCCAATTAGGACGGCCAATACATACCTTAGAAAATTTAACAGGTCTCTATTCTTCCCCAATAGTAACGTGGATGCCGCCGCTGATGCGATCACAAACATTTCACATTGGTATAAAAGCCTTTATTCCTTTCAGAATTAAGTCTGTCAAACCGAAGGATGATGCATGGTATGATTTAAGCTGCAAAGAGGCTTCTAGGAACACGGAGCTTTCGGTTGAATAAAACTCCACAGATGAAACCCGACGAAAATGCAAGTGTGCCAGAAATGATTACAATGTAAAAATTCGGCGAGCCAAATTTGTTTATGATCAGAGAAAAAATTCTACAATATCCCAAGAAATAGAGGTGTGGGCACAATACGACTTTCTTTTACGGACGGTCTTGGTTGTCACTGTTTTATTGCTTCTTCCACCAGCGTTGCTCAAGAGAATTAGCCAGTTGCATGCCATCTCTCATCGAAGGAAGCTTCAGTAAATGAACATTTAATTTTTTTTAAAATTTCTTTAATTTAATTTTAATGAAAGGTATAGCCCACCTTATTGACGTGGCGCAAGTCATTCAGTGAGTTGTCCCTTGGTGGCTTGGTAGCAAGTTTATGTATAAAAAAAAAGGTCTTCGAGTCAATCCACCTACCACGTAAGCCTCCTCAACACCATTACCACACTAACCCTAGCCTACAAACATCCAGCCCCACCGTCCCCACCACATCAGTAAGTTTCAGCTATATCGAATGAGCGGTCTTCGAGTTATGCGCGAAAAGACATAAAGACATACAGACAAAGTTTCATTTTTATATATTAAGATTTGAGGGTATGAAAAATAGCACAAAATAGTAAAAAATATTTTGATTGGCATACACAAATATAATCCAACTTCGTTACAAAACAATAAGGGAAATTCAAAACAAATGTCAACGTGTAATAATATTCAAGAAGTTCAACTTTTTAAAAATAGAGCAAAAGCTTTTTTGAAATAAATTGTTTCTTACATTGAAAAAAGATATTCTTTAAATAACAACAAATATAAACTCCTTCAAATTTTTTAATTACAAAGTGTCAGTCTTTGAAGATAGCTACGAAAATTGTTTTAGTACACTAACGGCGCCATCTGTAGACTCAGTTACGCACTAACTCTGCTATATAGCTTAACTCAACTCAAAAGAAACCAACGGTGCGCTGTGACTGCAATGTTTTCACCACCAAAATGGGGAATTTTACCACAAAATCGAATCTCCGATTAGAGAACTTACAAGAAAAATTAAAATTTTTAAATTCTCTATATTAACTTCGCGTGCACGGTTGTCTGTGGCTGGCTGGGTGGCTGGTGGAATCTTGCCATGAATTTTTAACGCACTTCCTAAAGCCCGATTTTCCTGAAATTGTACACATATGTAAACTACTCAAAACAAAATAGGGCCCACTCCAGATTTATTTTGTATTTTGTCTAAAAAATACTTAATTGGTAAACATTATCGAAACGATGAATTTTATTGTAGAGTTAGCATGTGTATGAGTTGTTATCAATGCTTTGAACAAAAATTTTACCGTTGCTTCCAAGTGAGTAGACTAAAAAAACCCATGGCTCGAAAAAACAATCAATGCAAAAATTATTGCACTTGTTTTCTCAGTCCGATTCTAGCGTTGTTGCAAAGTGTTACTTTCTTTAATTGTTTTTTATTATTTCTTTGCGATTAAACGTGATTACCATGCCCGGTACTAGACGTAATTTGGACACTGAAAACGCAATAAGAGCGGTAAATATGCTGGAGCAAGGAGTGTCTCAAAGGGCTGTTGCAAATCGCATCGGTGTGGCGAGCTATCCAAAACGTATGGGAACGCTTCCAGGAGACCGGGAATGTAGCAAAGCGACCTGGATCAGGAAGAATTAGAGCCACAACTCGACAAAAAGACCGGTACATTCGAATAACTGCACGTCGGGAGCGTACCGTAACCGCCCGGGCTTTACAAACTCAACTGCGACAGTCAACTGGCACTCAAGTCAGTGATCAAACTATTCGCAATCGACTCCACGAAGATGGCCAACGTTCCAGAGTGCGTGCGTGCGTGAGCATTCAAATTGGACCATGGACAACTGGAGAACTGTACTCTTTACAGACGAGTGCAAGATAAAGTTTTTGAGTGATGATAAACGAGTACGCGAGGGGAGAAGACAAGGTGAACGTTTTAGCGACCCGTGCATTCACGGAAGTGACCGATTTGGCGGTCCCAGTGTTATGGTATGGGCGGGAATAAGTTTTCTAGGCAGCACAGAGCTGGTAATCCTGGATGAGGGCACCGTTAACGCCGCCAGTTACGTTGAAATGCTAATACGACCTGTTGTGATCCCATTTTCACAGAGAGTTGGCGATGGGTTTGTTCATATGCAAGATAATGCTCGCCCACATACGGCCCGTATTACCCAAGCAGCTCTTTCTGACGCCAATATTTGACTTTTGCCATGGCCAGCAAATAACCCAGACGTCAGTCCCATCGGGCATTTATGGGACCAATTAAAAAGAAGCCTCAAAGAAAGCCACAGCCGTGTCAACACTAAACAGGAGCTGATAAACGCGTTAAAAGCCTGTTGGGAGCGCATACCCGAACAAAATGTAACGCATCTGATTGAAAGCGTACCAGATAGGATAATACAGTGCATACGAAGTAGAGGAGGCCCTACTCGCTACTAAGCAAAAAAAATCAGTAACAAATTATAAAAAAATAGTGATATGTAAAGTTTAATTTTTCCTTATTTTTCGTAAATTTTCCCATAAAATGTTTTCTGTGTGTAATTTGATTAAAAAAAATTTGCGTATTGATTATGTGTACTCAATTTCTTTATTACTATAGCTAAAACATAATAACGAAAAAATATTTAATCACTAATTTTTTTCAAATGAAAGCCAAAAAACATAGTGGGCCCTATTTGGTTTTGAGTAGTTTATTTCCGGTGACAATACTTTCTATTTAAATTTGGAAATGATTGGGGTCCCATACAAATGCTTTTAAAATTTACCCGATGTTCTACAATTTTCTTCCAATTTTGTGAGCGATGTGCAGTATTAAATTTTCAGGGCTTTTCAACAATTTAATAATTAATCCATGCTTCAAAGCATAATAATAATGTTTTATGGGTATGTTTTTGTTAGTAATAGAATGACAAAACCGAAATTAAAGATGATAAATTGTAAAATATAGTAAAAAAAAAATAAGAAGTGAATCCCAATAAATTCGCAGTATAAATAAGATTTTGATTTTCTATTCCTAGAATTATTGTAGGATATTGCAACGTTCGTATTTCGTTCCGTGTTCGTTGGATTCGTTTTTAATGATTTACATTTCAAAATCCATTTGCAGTGTTTTCGAATTAACACAAGGATCAATCACAAAATTCAATATTATTTTATGGTGATTACAGTATTCTGAATCATCGTCAAACTACCAATTGAATTCCTTGTGTTGCCTGGTCCATTCCACACATTGGTCAACTATAATTTGTTTTAGATTTTTAAATTCTCTATATTAACTTGGCGTGCCCGTGGCTGGCTGGCTGGTGGGCAGAATCTTGTGATCAATTTTTAACACACTTCTAAAGGAAACGCTTCTAAAAATCTTTTATGATTATTACTTATTTCAGTAAAAATTTCTGGATAAAGTAAGCCAAAATCCGAATCTTTCTTATATTTTTTATAAAATATTAATGAGTCATTTTGAAGGTCCATTTTCTCATCCGATTTTATTAATCTGCTTTCACAATGCGAACAGTTAATTTTTAATTTCGAATGGGACACCACATATTCAGCATAATATTTTTCCGAATATTCATCTAAATTAGAAAGCGTTTCAATGATTTTATCTTGTAAATCGTTAAAATCGATTGTTCCAGCATTTCCAGTTCCAGTATCTGAATTGATTGTTGCATCGTTAGTTTGTAAATGAAATCCATCAGAAGCCCGAAAATAGTTGTTAGGATCCACTAAAATTTCATCATTATCATCCGGGCAGTTAGAACGCTCCGTTGGTTGTAAAATGTTCATAGACATAATTTGAACAATAATGTCGTTAAAATGATGTACAGTTGGATTTCTTGAATTTCCGCCTCTTTGTCGAATTATTGAAAATAAATTTTCGCATGGATTTTAATTGAACCCTGAGGTTAGTATAAACGAAATTTGTTAATTTTTGTTTAAAAATTTGTCAGTGAGATTTAACACAGCATTAATAGTTTGCATAAGTCCAGAAAAACAATAAGCTTTTATTTTGGTACACCCTTTAATATATATATATCCAAGGCCTGGCTTCTCGCAACCATTTGTGTTGAGCATGTATATTTTTGCACACAAATGGAGGGGACCTACAATTTAATGCCGGATATGAACGGCGAATTCAGAAGCTTTCCGTGCCAAGTTGTTACTTTGACGTTTGTTTGTCAGACTTTCGCGAGAAAACTGGGATCCGAACCACGAACCTCGTACTCAGAAGTCCATGCTCTTATCCACTGAGCCAAGGCGTCCACTAGACACCCTTTAATGGTTGCTATAAAATTTAACGACGATTTTAAAATTTTTTGCGGGCTATTTTCTAGTTTAAGAGTTAGGCAGTTTGGATTTCAATAAAATTGTTTTTTACTATTTAAAGCCTCGAAGAGCATGTCGAATTTACCACAAAAATTCATTGTTGCCAAGGCTTTATTTGTGTCTAGAAAATATTTTAAATGCTAGTTTTTATTCCAACCCCCACACTTCGGCTAAAAATCTGCGTAGCATAACCAATCCTCAATTTTTAAAAAATTGTCTGGTTTTATATGTGCATATGACAATTTTGTGCACATTTTTGTGGTAGAATTTGTTTCGGTCTCATACCATTCTTCCAATACTTACCAACATTCAACTCCGTCTGAGTTTGACAAATCCGTAGCTTATAAGTTGTTTCGATCACTTTTAACTAAGTGAGGATCATACATAGCATAAATCTTTAAATTTTTATAATTAAACAAGTAAATGTAAAAAAACTTCGTTTTTCGGGTACAAACTTTTATATATACAACGAAACACCTCACACAGTCGTTAATTATTTAATGTTTTTGAGGTCCGGCAAATTTAAAAGTATTTCCTTTTTTCCACGCATCACACGCGACTCGCAACACACGTTACACGCGGGATTTGCCTCATTTAGTGGTGAACACATAGCAGCCACAGCGGACGGTTAGTGCGACGTGTACACAACGACGTACGAAGTACTACTAAAATTCTTTTTTTTTAAGTTAAGTAAAGCAGTGTGAGTGCGTAACCAGTTCTTCATATAATATGATACAGAACACAAGTTAAGAACGCACTCACACAACTGAGTGTACAACCCATTTCAATTGCGGAGCCTATTCGTTTTTGTATAAAAGTTTTTGTTTTACCTTGTTCCTCTTGATATCTCTATACTCTTTGGTATAAGCAAAACCTTCTCTATAGAAAGCCCAACTGTACGCATACTAATGATGTTAACCCATCCCAAACGCGTCTGTGTTTGTGGGATGTGAATACAATGTACAAAAAATAAGCAGTCGCAAAGTGTTTAGTTTTAGAATTTATATTATCATAAAATTATTTAGTTTTAAGAAATACATATTAGCATTAAAATAAACACGTTATTATACATACCTAAAGTAAAGAAAAATAAATGTAATATACCATGCATACCTTGCACATCGTACAAACACCCTACACATTCCACACAACAAATAGATCATAGTTATAATTGCACCATGCACAATTTGCTCGTAAGAAAACACCTATTTTAATTTGCACGTCGATTCACTGAATATTTCTGCTGACGCTTTGGCTGCGGAATACATTTATTCGTGGAAACGACTTCCACCTTCAAATTTTTATCTTTGGTAACTGTCGCGTAAGCAAATATTGCATCAGTAGTTATCTTGTAATACAATTTTACATACATGCTAGAATAAGAATATTTTTGTGTAAATAGATGTTGAATAAAGACTGAAAGATCAGATATTATCAAGCAGTTGTTCAAGACTTTTTAATCATTCCAAGTGAGTCTGCTTGGAGCTGTGAGATATTATCCCATCGGTTCTGATGCATCATCAGCAACACTATTCATCAATCAGCCAAGATACAAGAATCTTGGTCTGAATAAAATAACATAAAATACATTTCCATCATTTGTGTATTCTGATGTACCATCAGTAATACTGTCAGGAAGTCAGTCAAGATACAAGAATCTTGGTCTGATTGAAATAACATAACATAACAGAAAATACATTTTCATCGTGTGTGTATTCTGATGTACCATCAGTAATACTATTAGCAAGTCAGTCAAGACACAAGAATCTTGGTCTGAAGTACATAACGATAAAAGAATCGTTACATTTTTTGGTGACCCCGACGTGATTTTTTACTTCCCCCCACCGGTAAGGGGTAAATTTCACTAAAAATAAATAACAAAAGCGAACTGGTAGCTTTATAACCAGTGGCGAAGAATCCCAAGTGACGCCAGACATATACCAGACGCTACACCAGAGCGAATTTCCTCAACGAATCACCGGCCGGAGCATTCATCATGGACGAAATAGAGGCTTTACGTATCATTGCTAGGCAAAGGGCCATAGCAGAGGAGCTGAAGAAGCTACAAGTCAACATAGGCAAAGACGGTCCCGCCCGGAAAACATCCGCATACAGGGACAAACGGCTAAAAATCATTGAAGACTTGTGGCAGGAGTTCACAGATAACCACGAACGAATCAAAGACGTCGTCAAACAAGACTCACCATACATCCAAGGCACAATCATTAAGGTGAAGCAGATGTATAGTGAAATAAAAGAATATCTGTCATCTATCCCGGACGACTCAGAATTCACTGGGTCATCTGAATCAGAAGACAAGGCTGGGTCTAATCCAGTGCCAGCCGCCCGATCCACTCAATCACCAGCACGATCCACACAATCCGAAGAACAAACATCAGAGGTCGTGAAAATTATTCGACGTCAAAAGCAACCACACAAACATTAGAACGAATATTCATGAATCTTGATGAAGGTTCAATGGATGCTTGGAGTTCTCCATTCTGTCACCTCAAAATAAATAGTTTAAATAAATATTGGGGGCAGATGGAGGAAATGAATCAATCAGTCGCAGAACTGGTGGAAGACCCTCTTACAGAAGGCTATCAAATGGACGAGTATCTTCAATTGGAAGATAAAGTCAACCATTATCTTTTCGCATTGACGTCCAGATTGGAACAGTTGACGAATCAGCCGAATACGTCACGAGCTGCAACCTCGACTCCTGCTCAGAATATGTCAAACGCGACTCTAGACTTGCCAAAGATAACCCTACCGAAGTTCGATGGCGATTACATGAAGTGCCGGCAGTTTTCTGATCTTTTTACGGAGCTTGTGCACAACAAACCAATTGCCAAATGTCAAAAAATGCACTTCATTAAAACAAGCTTGTCCGGTGAAGCAGATCGATTGGTACGTCACATGGCTCCCACTGAAGCAAATTACGATGCGGCCTGGAAAATAATCAACGACAGGTATGAAAACAAGCGCCTTCTTGTCAACGCTGTCCTCAACAAGCTTCTGACACAGCAGACATCAACAATTGAGAGCGCATACTCAATAAAAACACTCCACGACATTACTCAAGAATGTCTCTTGGCGTTAGGAGGCCTAGGAATCGACATAGCATCCTGGGATCCAATACTCCTCCACATTATAATAAAGAAAATAGACAAAAACACCCACACATTATGGGAACAGTCGTTGAAGCAACCTAGAGAACTACAACCACTAAAAGACTTTCTCGAATTTTTGGAGACTAGGTTCCAGTCCTTGGAAGCATTAGGTGCCAAATCTAAGTTCGCTGATGAGTCGAGCAGGCGATTGCCTTATCAATTGCCTTAGGGACGGACATTCATCATCAAAATGTTCATCACGGGGGTGCAGACTTTGTTCAAAGAAACACAACACATTACTACATCTGGATAATGCAGTTCAGAGCTCGTCAGTTGCCTCTAAGAGCACATCAAACAGACAAACTAGTAACAGGGTTCATGACCCAACCAATTCAATCAACTCGACTTCAACACAGCAAATCCCGATGTCGTCAAATATAGCTAGCGTTGCTCAACACGCAAACAATCTAATCGACTCTCAAACCAACATTTCATTAACGGCATCTGGCAAAAATACAAGAGAAGGATATGTCTTCCTAAGCACAGTGTTAGTGAAATAAGTAAGCAACAGTGGAGCCATTATACAGTGTCGTGCCATCCTAGACTCCGGATCACAAGTAAATATAATAACGGAGAGAATGATGCGCAAGCTGGGTATACCACTCACACACAAATCATCGATAGTAAATGGTATCGGACAATCAAGGCGCGAGACTCATCTCAGAGCAAATATCGAATTATCATCCAACATAACTAATTTCTCAACAAGAATGGAAGCCATCGTCTTACCACAAGTAGTATCTTCACAACCATCACAGTCATTCGACGTATCCAGATGGGAGATACCAAAAATATTAAATTGGCAGATCCAGACTTCAACAAAACCAACCGCATTGATCTACTAATCGGAGCAGAATATTATTATCAGCTTCTTTGCATTGGACAAATAAGGCTAGGAAAAGAGCTCCCGCTGCTTCAAAACACTCTTCTCGGATGGATTGTTACGGGTAGGATCGGCGAAGCATCCACATTAACTTTAACCTGTGGTATCTTTACGCAAGATGAGTCGCTTGAGCAAGCGATTGAGAGATTCTGGGAAATTGAAAAACTCCCGGAGGCTAATTCCACACGCACTTTAGCAGAACAGCGATGCGAAGAAATTTTCAATCAAACGACCAAAAGAGACGATGAGGGAAGATTTGTTTTAAGGTTGCCTTTCTCCATGGAAACAACAAAATTGGGTGCATCTATAGACATATCATTGAGTAGGTTCTATGCATTGGAACGCCGATTAGCAAAAGATTGCAACTTGAAGAAGCAGTACATTGAGTTTATGCAGGACTACAATAACCTAGGCCACATGCAAGAAATTGACTACAATTCTCTCAGGGTACCACATTGCTTCTTGCCACATCATGGAGTGGTCAAATCAGATAGTAGCAGCACAAAGCTAAGAGTTGTTTTTGATGCTTCAGCAAAAACTTCTACAAACATTTCTTTGAACGACATTATGTATGCTGGTCTAACTATCCAAGAAGAGTTATTCACAATTTTGATGCGGTTTAGGCTGCCAAGGTATGTCATTAAAGCTGATATTCAAAAAATGTATCGGCAGATTTGGGTACACCCAGAAGACAGATGGTATAACTTAATCTGGTGGAGAGCAGATTCAAATCAACCGGTAAAATGCTATAAACTCAACACAGTAACATACGGAACAACAGCAGCACCATACTTGGCAACAAGGTGTCTACAGAAGCTGGCTCAAGACAATGAGATTAACTATCCATTAGGCTCAAAAGTGTTGCAGAGGGACTTCTATGTAGACAATGCGATGACTAACGCAGATAGCTTAACCACGCCAAAAGCTATTCAAGCGGAATTGTCAGCACTACTTCAAGAAGGGGGATTCAAATTACGAAAATGGTGTGCAAACCATGAACAACTACTGGAAAACGTTCCATTAGAAGACCAGGAAATCAGCTTTGACGAAGGCAATAACGAAGGGTTTGTGAAAACTCTTGGATTGATATGGTTACCGAAATCAGACGTATTCAGCATAAAAATAAATAGTGACTCACCAAAACGAATCACTAAGGGATCAGTGGCATCTGATATAGCAAAACTTTTTGATCCACTCGGTATTGTTGCGCCAGTGGTGACAATGGCCAAACTATTTCTTCAAGAATTATGGGAACTGAAGTACGATTGGGATGCTGCCCTTCCAGTAGAAATGTGCACCAGATGGTGCACGTACCGTAAGTATTTGCAGACCTTAGACCAAATTCGAATTCCAAGGCATGTGTTTGCTCAATCTGTTCCTACGTCAGTGCAAATACACACATTTGCTGATTCATCCGAAAAGGCTTATGGTGCCGCGGTGTACGTGAGATCCACCAACAAAACTGGCGTGATAATAATTCGACTTCTATGCTCCAAATCGAGAGTAGCAGCAGCTACAAAGACATCATCAGGAATAAGTTCATTAACCATACCCAGACTCGAACTATGTGCTGCCGTGTTAGCCGCAGAATTGTCTAACCGGGTGAAATCCGATTTACATATTGATGGAGCATCCACACATTTCTGGACTGACTCTCAGATAGTAATAGATTGGATCAATTCAAACGCAGAATCATACCAAGCATTTGTGGGTCGTCGTCTCGCAACCATTCAGCGACTTTCCAGCAGCATGCAGTGGCGACACGTCCGATCAAATGACCATCCAGCAGATGTGTTATCAAGAGGAATTACCCCAAAGAAGTTACATGAACACAACCTGTGGTTCTACGGCCCATGATTCTTAAGTGGAACGGAATCAATATGGCCACTACCATATGCAAATCACAACCAGTGTGCAGAAGAAAGAAAGATGACATCACTATCTGTCAGCGTGACAAGGCCGGAAGATCTTTATAAACAAATAAAACATTCAAATTCATTGTGCAAACTTAAGAGGATAATAGCTTATTGCAGACGATTCATTGGATTGATTAAGAATGGTCAGTTTCGTTCTAAAATCCATGCGTTAAGACATTCACATTCACAACTGCTTAAACTAATTTGGCCGTTGACAATTGCAGAACAAGACGCTGCTCTTCAACTCATTTTGAGAAACGTTCAAGAAAGCGAATTCAAGACAGACATCATTCATTTAAGGAAATACAAAGATCTAGACACAAAAAGCAAACTAGTTGGACTTTCAGTGTTCTTGGACCAAAACGAGCTCTTGCGAGTTGGAGGAAGGTTACAAGCATCCACTTTAGCATACGACGCCAAGCATCCTATATTATTGCCTTATGCACACCCAGTTGTCAAAATGCTGATGACAGATATACATTCAGAAAATCTGCACGTGGTTCCACAAGGACTTTTAGCTATAACCAGACAACGCATTTGGCCAATCAAAGGAAAGAATATAGCACGTTGCATCAAGGCTAAACCAAAAATGTATTCTCAGATGATGGGAAACTTACCTCCACATAGAGTTCAACCAGCACGACCCTTCATCAATAGCGGAGTTGATTTTTGTGGCCCAATATGGATCCATTACCGTTCAAGGGGAACCCGTCCACAAAAAAGCTACCTTTCGATATTTTGCTGCTTTAGTACGAAGGCCATACACATTGAAGTTGTCAGCGATTTATCCACAGATGCATTCATCGGTGCGTTAAAAAGATTTATTGGTCGCCGAGGGCATTGTAAAAATCTTTATTGCGATAATGCCACCAATTTCGTTGGCGCAAAGAATCAATTGACTGAGTTGCAAACAGCCATATACTCAAACCAGGCTCAAAACCAGATTTCATCCACTTGCAGCTCGAGAGGAATAGAGTTCCATTTTATTCCCCCAAGGGCTCCCCATTTCGGAGGGTTATGGGAAGCAGCCGTAAAGTCGGCAAAGTATCTGCTTCAGCGAAAGATCGCATCAGCTTCATTAACATATGAGGAGCTGTGTACTCTAAGTGTAGACGCCGAAGCTATCCTGAATTCAAGACCACTTACTGCTCTCTCTACTAATCCAAACGACCTTACCGCATTAACTCCTGGCCATTTCCTTATAGGAGAGCCGCTAAGAGCTATAGCTGATCCTCATGCAGAACCATTACGAGGAAGTCTTAGCAGCAGATGGAAACTAGTTTCACACATCAAGGAAGAATTCTGGAAACGGTGGTCCCAGGAGTACCTTAATGAACTACAGCACCGGAGCAAATGGAAAACTTCATCGAAAAATATTGAAATCGGCACGGTGGTCATCATCAAGGAAGACAATATCCCGATTATGAAGTGGCCACTGGGCAGAATTGTCAAGGTGTATCACGGTACCGACGGCTTCATCAGAGTAGCAGATGTACGCACAAAATCAGGAGTCCTTAAGCGACCAATACACAAACTGGCCCCACTTTTCAAGGATTATGTAACCGTAGATGAACAACCATCATCAGCAGATGATCTAAATCAAAATCAGCCATATGTAGCCGCTCAAGATCGCAAACGAGGAAAGCAGTCAAAAACTTGTGATGAACCATCCAATAAAATGAACAAATCAGCTAAGAAGACCCGTATGCTGGGTTCAACATTGCTAACTACCCTGCTGGTATGCTTACTAGTGCCAACTGTGAGAGGAAGTAATGGTGTGGAAATTACCAAATATGGACCAACTCCCGGAATAAACTTCTATAATCAGGGAACTGTAAATTTGGTGGCTAATCAATGGAACTTAGTCATTTATTACAATCTTGACCCATATCGAAGAGAGTTTCAAGCCTTAGAAAATAGCACAGCGATAATGCAGCATGTTTGCAATCAAATAACATCAAAGACCTTATGCACTCAAGTTGTTCAAGAGGTTCAGTTCATCTTTCAACAACTTACAGATCAGTAACTCCACCTCAGCATAGATTACGGAAGGCAAAAAGAGGAGCTGTGGACGCTGTTGGCAACCTAGCAAATATACTTTTTGGAGTACTTGATTCTCGATACGCCGAAGAAATGGCTGCTAATATTGACAAGGTATACGCCAATGAAAATCACCTTCTCGATCTATTCAAAAACCACACATCAATGCTAGATTCCACAGTGAACATAATGGCAAAAAACCAAGCAGCAATGGACAAACGACATAACACACTTGTAACGCAACTAGACCAAATAATCAATCGCGTGCATAGCATCACCAAATACGCATATCAAATACAAGTGCAGCAATTGTTCTCATCTTGGGCTATTTACACCACACTACTTACTTATCACCAACATACAACGGACGCAAACATCTATTTTCACTGTACTAGCAGATACACATCACGGGAGAACCAACTACTTACTAATTTCTCCACATCAACTGAGAGAAGAAGCTGTCAAAATTAAAAACCATCTACCGCTAGGCATTCACCTTCCTATTGAACTTAGCAACATACTAGCACTTTACAAACTTATGGTGACAGCAGGACGAATCCTGAGCAACCATGTAATTTTTAGAATTAGTCTACCACTGACAGGACGTGAAGAATTTGCAATGTTTAAGAACATCCCAATTCCAGCAATCACAAACAATACGCCCATCGCCATAGAACCATCATCCCCATATCTTGCAATAAACGCTCATCAGGACGAGTATTATCCATTATCCGATGACGACCTAGCAGCATGTACCATCATAGAAAACGCAATGTATCTATGCACACAAACCCATCCAATTTATCGCCGGGGATCAAACATCAGCTTGTGTGAAGTCAATCTGCTTAACAACATACCATCGCGTTCAACATGTCCATTAAGGCCGTTCAAACGATTCCCGTCTGGTAAAAAATCCCAAACGCAAACCAATGGATCTATGCCGTAATGAACGAAACATTATTGAATGTAGTATGTGACAGACAACCATCGCTGATTACAATTAGTGGAACTGGCCTCTTAACACTGCAGCCAACCTGTATTGTAAGGGAAAACTTCCTAACACTGCAAGCCCATCGCATATATTCAAGCAACATTCGGCTATCACAAACCAGATTCTACCAAGCTATGAATCTACCCGATCTCACACATCTGCAAGCACTTCGTCACATTACTACTCGTGTCAATGTCAGCACACATATCATGGAACTTGAAGGACTACGTGACCAAATTAAGGCTGAACAGAGAGAACTTCCCAACCAGCTCCATCATCATAACATTCGGCATACCATCGTGAGTTCTTGCGGACTATTCCTAGCGGCCGCAGCCGTTACTTATATCCTCTGGAACCATCGCCCATGTCGCTGCAAAAGGACGGCGGGCAAACCAATACCAACACCAAGAAACGCTCAACGAACAACATCTGATAATCCGAGGATCATCAGCGAGGGGCAGGATGTTTAGTTTTAGAATTTATATTATCATAAAATTATTTAGTTTTAAGAAATACATATTAGCATTAAAATAAACACGTTATTATACATACCTAAAGTAAAGAAAAATAAATGTCATATACCATGCATACCTTGCACATCGTACAAACACCCTTCACATTCCACACAACAAATAGATCATATAATTGCACTATGCACAATTTGCTCGTAAGAAAACACCTATTTTAATTTGCACGTCGATTCACTGAATATTTCTGCTAACGCTTTGTCTGCGGAATACATTTATTCGTGGAAACGACTTCCACCTTCAAATTTTTATCTTTGGTAATTGTCGCGTAAGCAAATATTGCATCAGTAGTTATCTTGTAATACCATTTTACATACATGCTAGAATAAGAATATTTTTGTATAAATAGATGTTGAATAAAGACTGAAAGATCAGATATTATCAAGCAGTTGTTCAAGACTTTTTAATCATTCCAAGTGAGTCTGCTTGGAGCTGTGAGATATTATCCCATCGGTTCTGATGCATCATCAGCAACACTATTCATCAATCAGCCAAGATACAAGAATCTTGGTCTGAATAAAATAACATAAAATACATTTCCATCATTTGTGTATTCTGATGTACCATCAGTAATACTGTCAGGAAGTCAGTCAATATACAAGAATCTTGGTCTGATTGAAATAATATAACATAACAGAAAATACATTTTCATCGTGTGTGTATTCTGATGTATCATCAGTAATACTATTATCAAGTCAGTCAAGATACAAGAATCTTGGTCTGAAGTACATAACGATAAAAGAATCGTTACACAAAGAGCGAGTAACGTAAGATGTGGTAGTGGGAAACAGAAAAATTTATATGGATTTTGCCCTTTAGTTGATTACTAATACAAAATGATCCTTGGGTATATTCTAAGAAAAAAATCGTTCTACAGTAAGGGTATACCTCCAATGTTGACATGATTTATCTGGGATTTAAGAAAAAGCTTCCTTTGGTTTACCCTGACCCATGTTAACGGAAATTGCTCTGTCAATACTAATGGTAGAAACTTCGTTTAGGACTTTGTTTTTTTAACTTAATAGCCTTTGTATCCAACTTCAATGCCTGTTCCAGTTTCTTGCCCACGCTAATTTTTAACTTTGAAGCAAATTTTCTCCAGAAAATGCGTAATAAACATAGCGTTTTACTTTTTTTTCATATGAACGTAAGAATAATAAAAATAAAAATCACTAACAAATTTGCGTAAACCCTCAAAGATTTTATGATACTTGGGTAAACCTGCAGTAGGTAAATTTATACTTTTTTTAAATTTTAAATAATGTTTTTGTGTGGTTTTAGATAATTTTTGTTTTGTGTGTGTACAACAACAGTTATAACAATACGCTTCTTCCACCAGCGGTGCTCAAGAGAAATAGCCAGTTGCATGCCACCTCTCCTTGAATTCAACCGCAATATTCGTGGCGCTCTAAATGCTCATCAGTTTACCTTAAGCCCATCTTCGGACACACAGTTAAGTTCAGGGATTCGGTCTTCAGCCGTATATGAAATGCTCTAACAAGCTTTATCGTTCCACATCAGTATAATCCATAGGCATTCAAAACACAAGCTCATTGACATCTCCTCTTTTCTTCTCCTTTTCATTAACGCCCACGCTTTGCCAAGCATATAGCCGAACATAATAAGGGTGCGAACCCCTTGCGCATGCGCAAATTATAAAAAAAAAAATGACATCATGTGCTCGGGGTGGGGTTTCTAGTCAGGAAAAGAATGAAACCCACCGTTATCGGCTTTAAAGCAATAAAAGAACGGCTATGCACCCTTCGCGTGCGGGGCAAATTTAAAAACATAAGCCTCATAAATGTTCACGCACCTACAGAGGATTCCCTAGATGAATGCTAAATAGGTAAGGACCCAGTATTCAGGCAGTACATTGTCACCCATAGCTTACACGAGAACACTAATGACCATGGACAACGAGTCATAGAGATGGCAGCAAGCAATAATTTGGTCGTTGCGAGTACAAGGTTTGCGCGAAAAAATATCCACAAAGCCACCTGGGTATCTCCTGATGGAGCCACTCGCAACCAGATAGACCACGTAGACCGACACCACAACCCGAACCTGATGACGGTACGAACGTACCGAGGTGCCAACGTCGACTCGGACCACTATCTTGTTGGTATGGTGCTCCGAGCGCGGATTGCATCATCACGAAAGACTGCATCCGCGAATCAAATTCGAGTCAATACGGCTGCTTATCGCAACGAAGAGACCAGAAACAACTACGGTCAAGCGATAGGACTTGCCCTAAATGCAGGGAGAGTAAGTCCTGGGGCTGAGATGCCGGGCGTTGAAGAGAAATGAACACGCCTTAAAAATACTGTCATTAGTACTGCTGACTCCATCTTTGGCAGTAGTCGCAGAGATCGGAACGACTGGTTCGATGACGAATGTAAGCGATCGACTGAACGTAAGAATGTTGCGTACCTAGCAATGCAACAATCTCATTGAACGCGGGCACGCGAAGATGAATATAAAGAGCTCAGAAGATATGAAAAAATAGTTCACCGGCGAAAGAAAGCAGCCTGGGAGAAGAATCTCGTCCGTAAACTGGAACAGTACAGAGAGCAAGGACCGCACCAGGCGCGGAAGTTCTACCAAAGAGTCCGCGGTATGACGCAATATACACTGCGTTGCACATACTGCAAAGACAAAGAGGGTAATCTGATCGCAGATCTTAAAGGAATCTTAGAGCGATGGGAACAGCACTTTCATGACATGCTAAATGGCCAGCTAACTGAGGAATTGGAGGCTCCACCAATGACCGAAGATCATACTATGCTGCCGCCACATAGACGAAGTTAGCAGAGCGATAAATCGGCTCAAAAATATTAAGGCCCCGGGATCTGATGGGATCCCAGCGGAACTGATAAAAATAGGAGGCCCCACATTACACCAAGTTATTCATGAAATAATAGTGCAAGTATGGGAGGAAGAAGATATGCCAGAAGACTGGCGAAGAGGCATCCTGTGCCCCATATATAAGAAGGGAGATATCACAAAATGCAGCAAAGCTGGAGAAAGTAATCTAAAACTCCGACGTAACGGCGAGAGGAACAATCCTCTATACAGATACTGGCTCACGCAGATGATATTGACATCGTTGGTAGAAACCGAAGGGCTGTTCAGGAAGTTTTCATCCAGAACAATATTGCCACTTAATTGCTGTTGTTGCAAAATACGCAGCTGCTAAAACGATTTGCAGCATATCAATTTATCGCAACTTATTATGTAAACAAAATATGACTTACAATGTAAACCAAATAAGATTTTGTTCTCCTTATTGGTGGCTCCTTATAGTGACCAAATATAAAGAAGAGCTTTTGACACTTCTAGTTTAGTTTTAATCTTAAACTCTGTACAATCAATAAGTAGTGCAGCCTCGCTAAAGACAGCGGTTACTATTGGTTCGAGTAAAAATAAAATATCAAACAATTGGTGGTGCAGCCTCGCTTTAAGACAGCGGCTACCATTTTTCTTTTATAAAAAAAAGTTTGACCGAGTATAATTTAATTGGCGCAGTCGGTAGGATTAGGTACAACTATCCTGGTCCAAACGAGAAAGAACAAAAAAAACGTTCTAAAAAGTGAGAAGTTTTTTTTTAGTTTGTAAAATTTTTTACATTAAAATGTTGCCGGAAAACTCGGAGATATCAAATAGAGATCTCCTCGACCTACTGAAGGCAATAGTGATGAGAATGCCACAACCTAGCATTGGGGCCAACGTACTAAGGGAAATCCAGTACCTGCCAGAATTTGACGGCGAGAGCAAACAGTTGACACAGTTCATCGTAATGGTGGAAAACCACTTAAGGAATTCTGGAGGAAACGCAGTAGCTACATGGAACATCATTCAACAGACTAAAATTAAGGGACGAGCCATGGATTTGCTATTGATCAACAACGTAACAACATGGGATATAGCTAAGGAGCACCGATTTGGCCAGCGAAATTTTAAATATCAGAATAAGTTCCATTTATGATCTAACAAATAAATTGGAATACTTAGTGAGTAAAATTAATACATATGTAATTTTTTGTGAAAATAGAGAACAAGAAAAATTAATACTATATAATATTATAATTAATAAATTAATTAAAAATAGAGAACAAGAAAAATTAATACTTTATAATATTATAATTAATAAATTAAGAGATATTACGGTTGGAAATCTTTATTCTCATATTTGGTTATGATCAGGGAAATTAAAACATAAGTGAAAATAAACGAATTCCATCAAATTCAATTCAACAAGTTGGAGCCAACAAATTAACCTCGCAAAATGAAGGACAAAGACTAGCAAACAATAACTTTCATGAAAGAAAACAGAACAACTACCGTTCAGGAAATAGTTTTCCAAATATTTCAAACTATTCAGGACAGCATAACCAAGGCCCCAGTTATCCCTGACAAAATAGGACCAATTTTCAGAATAGCTCTAACAGTTTCAGACCGTTTAATAATTATAGTCCCAACCATTCTATACAGAATAGAAATAATATTCCAGAACTTATGGATACCAATAATAGACAGACCGAGAGGTAATAAGCCAAGACACCAATACCATTGAACCACCAGTTTTTTCTGAAATAAGCCTCGGACAAATCTTAACAATACCCATTGAATTAAATAACCAAAGACATTATATATTGATTGATACAGGAAGTGCCATGACTCTTGTCAATACAAGCAAACTTGACATGAAGTTATATACCATTGACGGTACACAATGTGTAGAAATGAAAACTGTTAACAGTACTACAACTGTGGATACAATTATTTACCAGACACCGGTACCAAAATAAATGGGTACAAGGACAATGTGTTCATTAAAGCTCATGGATATAAATTAGAAAATAAATATTATACATTCTTATTTGGCATGGATGTACTTAAAAAATTCATTAAAATAATAGATACTGAAAAGGGAACAATAACTTTGAAGAATCAAACAGTTTTAAAAATAACACCAGAAAGTGATTCTGTATGTAATTACCTAGAGGAAGGCAATCCTGACTTCGGCAGCCTTAATCGCAAATATCAAACAGCATTAACTTCACTACTAGAATAGATTCACAAATCTGTATTATAAAGACGGTGATACGTTAACACATACATCAAGTATCAGACACGAAATTCGTCTTAAGGAAGATAAGCCAATGCGTGCAAAACTATATAGACTACCAAGAAAACATGATGAGGAAGTAGCCAGACAAATATATGACATGGAAAAACAAGGAATAATAAGGAAAAGTAAGAGTAGGTATGCTTTAACAGTTGTAGTAGTAGCTAAGAAGCCAGACAACGATGGTCAAACAAAATATCGGATTTGTGTTGATTATAGTGCGCTTAATGAACTTACAATTGACGATAAATTTCCTTTACCAAATATTGATAGACTCTTTAATAAATTAGGCAAAGCGCAATACTTTTCTAGTATCGATTTAGCTAAAGGGTATCATCAAATAATAATGCATCCCGACGACGTGGAAAAGACGGCATTCACCACTCCTCAGGGACTTTACGAATATATTCGTATGCCTTTTGGATTGAAAAATGCGCCTGCCACATTTCAACGACTCATATTACGAAATTACCTTAATAAAACTTGCATTGTTTATCTAGATGATATTTTAATATTTTCCACATCTCTTCAAGAACAGCTTAAAACTTTATCAGACATTCTCGCAGTTCTACAAAAAAAATAATTTGAAACTTCAACTAAGTAAATGCTCAATTCTTAAGACACGGAATTCTTAGGTCACATTTTGACTGGAGAAAGGCTGCAACCTAACCCTAACAAAATTGATGCAATTAAAAGTCTTCCACTTCCACAAACGGAAAAACAACTCAGGAGTTTTTTATGAGCATCAGGATATTATAGGAAATTTATTGAAAGCTACGCAAAAATAGCATATCCAATGACAAGATATCTAAAAAAGGAGCCAAAATGAATAAAAACGATCCTGAATATGTAAATTCTTTTGAAACACTTAAACTCAATCTTATAACACATCCTATTTTAAAATTCCCTGACGTTGATAAATCCTTCCACCTGTATACGGATGCAAGGAACTTTGCTATTGGAGCCGTATTAACACAAGACAAACAACCAGTTTGCTACATATCCCGAACACTCAATTTGTATCTCAGAAATCTGTAAAGATGGCATAATACAACAACTCAGAGAAATAAATAAACGAGTAATAGGTATTTATTCCGAAGTAACAGATTCCGACTTTAAGTTCAACAAGATATAATTAATTTATATTCCGGAAACAAGGGTATAAACTTTTTCAAACTAACACAGCGAGTTAAGGACTTAAGGAAAGAAGAAGAAGCTAGAAAACAAATTAGTTTATACCATATAAAAGAGAGTCAGCATTCAGGTATAATAGAATCGTACAACACACTAAAACAACAAATTTATTATCCAAAACTTGTAAGAATAATTACACAAATAACATTCATAAAAGAGAAACTATTACTGAACACTTAGCCAAAGAAGGGTCACCTTCTATAGTATATTACATAACGAGCAAGGAAAGTGGAGCACGATGATCACTTTTCTGCAAGTCATGTACGCTATTTTTCACGCGTCCAAACCGGTTTTTTTGCTAAATCGAGAGAGAAGCAGAAATGTGAGAATGTGTGTTCGCTGTGACTGCAGTAAATAACAAAGAAATGAATTTTTCACGCGTCCAAACCGGTTTTTCTGCTAAATCGAGAGAGAAGCAGAAATCACAAACGACAAACAAAAGAGAATTCTTGCTCATGCGCAATGTGTTCGCTGTGATTGTAGTAAATAACAAAAGACGTTTATATCATAACATAACTAGTGTTGTTATGGGCTACTTTCGAGGCTAATTTATAGCGTACGAAACAGTCACTTTCGTCTATGGGCGTGTGAAAAAATTATTACTGACAATGAATTTAATACTATATACCTTAGAGAATTTTTTAGAGGACATAACATTCAGGTACATTTCACAAAACCCAATGCTCATACAGGCAATGACATTGAGCGCTTACATAGCACCATAGCAGAAATTTTATTACCTATGAGACAAGAAGAATCCGTCAATGCAAAGATGTTTAAAGCTTACACAAACGATTCCATTCTACCATTGGCATGTTCCCACAAAAAGCACAATATACAAATGGGGAAACACTAGTAGTTAGGGTCAAGGATAGGAAATCTAAAATTATTGAAAAAAGGAACCACTCTAGAGAAGACTATAATGAAACCAGAGAATCAGGTTATATTAAAAACTATAAACATGCAAGACATAAGAACGAACCTAATTTTAGACATAGCAAATTAAATAATGTACATTCATCAAATATAAAACGATCAAGCAAATTTTCAGTTTCTACCAGTGATGATACTCTTACTGACGTTAATAAACCAAGGACAAACGACGTTAGTAATGTGGTAAAGGGCGAAGTTAACGAGGAAAACAGTACCTTTCGTAAAACTAGAAGTGGACGAAGCTATTAAAATGCAACATTGCACGAACGTTGACGAACAGCGACGATACATGAAAGCGCGACGAGAAAAATGAAATAGAAAAGAATGAGTTGACGAAGAACAAACGAAGCAGAAGGACGTTCTACGACTTACGGGCCGAGAATATATTTTAAATAAATGTTTTGTATTAAATAAATACATGTCGACTTTAATTTACTAATTTAATTTCGTAATAAAAGTTATACTACATTTGGGGACTCAACCAAAATTCGGATTTATAAAACTGTGCGTTCAAAATGATATAAAAAGAAAATAAAAGGAATTGTGCAACATCGAACGCCAGCGCCGCGTGGTCGTCTCTTGTCGCAAAAATAGAAGTAGTCAGAAAATTCGCGAACGTTTGTAATTTTACATGTTTTAAAATATTACAGCAAAATTTATTAAAATATATATGTGAAACTGTTGTAAAATATTTAGAGAAACAAAAATTACGTTTTCTTTTTCCAATCAAAGCGTCATCGTCGTCGCTACGTTTCTTTGAGAAATTTTATATGAGTTTTATATCGATGAAATTTAATTAAAAAGTCAAACCATTCGTAACAAGCAAGTGCGCGTAGAAAAAATCAAAATTTGAGAATTTTTTCTCGATCGAAGTTCATTTTGTGCAAACAACACAAAATAAGAGGAAAAATAATTTTTTTCCTCTAAGCGAAATGCGCCGTTTGTTTAAACGGGATCCATTGTCATCGTCGAATGACATTTTTTACATTTGCTATATCATTTCGATACATACTTCTTTTCATTTTAGTAAAGTACTGCTATACTGATATATGTATACTATACTATATATACTATATATATGCAACACTATCGTCATCACCGTTTCTGCTGTTTATGTTGCTGAAATCTGCTGTATCGTCGCCGTTCACCACCAGTACACATCACGTGTATTTGAAGAGTACTGCAAAAGTGAAGGAATACAGCACTTGCTTATAGCAACAGGGGTACCAAGAGGTAATGGTCAGGTGGAGAGAATCCATAGAGTGATCATACCAATGCTTACAAAACTTTGTGCACAACAGCAACAGAACTGGTACAAGTACGTTGATCAGGTTCAACAAGCTATTAATAACACACCTCCCCGGAGTACAAAAGCGACGCCGTTTAGAGTACTTACTGGAATCGAAATGAGAACACGAAATAGTACCGACTTACGTGAGCTACTCGATGAAGTTGCAGTTCAAAGGCTAGACGAGGAGAGAGATGAAGTGCGTAAAAGGGCCCGAGATAATATCGCAAGGATACAAGCGGAGAATAAAAGATACTATGACAAAAAACGAAAGCCAGAAGAATCCTACAAGTTAAATGATTTAGGTTGGCATGGGAGAAGGACCACGGAGAAGTTATGCTGTGGCAGACCACATGAAAAGATGGATTACACCATTCGAGGCGAATGCTGTCGCAGGATGGCCGGATGTGGGAATGGGCGAAGTTAACGAGGAAAACAGTACCTTTCGTAAAACTAGAAGTGGACGAAGCTATTAAAATGCAACATTGCACGAACGTTGACGAACAGCGACGATACATGAAAGCGTGACGAGAAAAATGAAATAGAAAAGAATGAGTTGACGAAGAACAAACGAAGCAGAAGGACGTTCTACAACTTACGGGCCGAGAATATATTTTAAATAAATGTTTTGTATTAAATAAATACATGTCGACTTTAATTTACTAATTTAATTTCGTAATAAAAGTTATACTACAGTAATAATTCCAATTGAAAATAACAATGGATTCACAATGATTAACATGGGTGAAGGAGAACTTTGTCAACCAAACACAAACCATTCTACATATTATTAACATAAACAATTTAATAAGAATTTTAAATGAAATAAAGAAATTTGAAATTGTTAAACACGATAAAGAAATTGAAAACGAATGTCTCGCAATATATATAGTTAAATACTTAGCATTATGCCTTACAACAAACGAACGAAAAGAGGATTAATAAATTTTGTAGGAACGACACAAAAATGGTTATTCGGGACAATGGACAATGTTATAGATATCAATAATCGCAATGCAATACAGGAGCTAAATAAACAAATCAAAATTAACACACAGCTAGAGGACAACATGAATAACATTCAAAGGTTAATTATAAAAGACAGAGAAGAAATAGAATGATATCAGAACGAAATTCAAAGAATACAAAAAAGCATACTTGATCGACTACAACGGACCGAAATTCTGACCAGACTCCAAATGTTAGAAAAACTGATCGATAACCTATAAGACACAATAGCTTCAATTAAGTTAGGTATTACTCATCCCAGTCTACTTAGCAAAGAAGAACTCAGCATGACAAATATGAATTTCAATAAAGTAAAAAATATTAAAGCAGGTGTAATGTGGAATCAAGATGAATCTATAATTATAGCCTTGAAAATTCCTAAACAAATCATAACCCTTCCGATTAAAATAATTTTACCAATCACAAACTTACAAAACCAAGAGATAGATTTAGAACCGTGTCTTATTATCAGTTAAAATGGCAAAGAATACCAATATGATAATCTGGAAAATAATGTAAATGACCTAAGAGAAAGAAATTGAACGGAAATTACCTTGTAAATATTCAAAATTGCAGCAATAATACTAATGACATAATTATTAATAACAAACAACAAATTTATACATTTCAACTATATTATGAAGAAATATATAAAGAAAATATTACGACCAATACCATTTTTGAACCATTTCAAGAAATCAAAAAAATCGATCAAAGACATGTCATAGAATTACAAGAGTTTCATAAAGTAAAATCATATGTAATATCAAGCTTATATATATTAGTAGTTATAATTATAATAATAATTACAATTTTCATTCTATGTAAACGTGTCAAAAGAGTAGGAAAGATAAAGTCAAAATCAATAAAAAATAAAAAATAAAAATTAATACAGATAATAATGACATAGATTTGATAGACTCTAAGAACTTCCGGAGTAAAGTTCCATATAAGGAAGGAGGAGTTAGATATTGGAGCTAAATCCATTAGTAATCAAACATTGTAGAATCTTATTCCATCACCTCAATGTATTACATTGTTGTACATACACTAAACTTATTTCATCACCCCAATATCCTACAATGTTGAACATACATTAAATTTTATAGCTTCCTCCTATCATCTAAACACTCTATCCCATTATCCCAGTCTACAATGTTGCCAAATAAGTTCTGACCCAACCATACATTAAGCATTATAACTACCTATCATTATATAAACATTCTAATTCATAATCTAAACAATATTGCCACTTAAGTGCTGATGTTGCAAAATATGCAGCTGCTAATACGATTTGCAGTATAATCAATTTATCTTGGGTCGCAACTTATTATGTAAACAAAATATGACTTACAATGTAAACCAAATAAGATTTTATTCTCCTTAGTGGTGGCACTTGTTCACTATATAAAGAAGAGCTTTTGACACTTCCAGTTTAGTTTTAATCTTAAACTCTGTACAATCAATAAGTAGTGCAGCCTCGCTAAAGACAGCGGCTACTATTGGTTCAAGTAAAAATAAAATATCAAACAATTGGTAGTGCAGCCTCGCTTTAAGAGAGCGGCTACCATTGTTTAATTTAATTAAGAATTATACTTATATAAAGAGAAAATTCTTTTATAAAAAAAAAGTTTGACCGAGTATAATTAAATTCGCACGGTTGCTAAAGGCCAACAAAGCCTACTATAGTCTGTTAAGACTATTCAAATCCAGGAACTTAACCATAACATCTAAGCTGCTGATATACATATAAGACAACGGTCATACCAGTATAGATCCGTGACTTGGGTTATTAGCAAAAATCATGCTGACCTCTTAGTCGCAAGAAAAGTCTTAGGGAGACTTGTTGGCCCCGTATGTGAGGAAGGACGATTCCGAAGACTCTATAATGATGAGATCTACGAGCGTTACCGCGATGTCGACATCGTGAAGAGAATTAAGCTCGGTAGGCTCCGGTGGGCAGGACACCTAGCTCGCCTGACAGAAGAGGATCCTGCTGGGAAAGGATTTATGGAACACGACAGCGAGGACGGCCAAACCTACGCTGGAAGGATGGCTTAGACCAGGACGCCCTTAGTTTAAGGATGCCAAACTGGATGACATCGGCTCGAAATCGGGACCGGTGGGGAGACTTTTTGCGGGAGGCCAGGACCGGACCCCGGTTGTAGAGCCAAATATGATGATGATGATGACATAATGATTCAAACTTACAGGCGGTTACACTTCAAATTTCAAATAATCTAATAAATCGTATGCTATTTTTAATTCTAATTTTAGTACTTATTTTTGGACGAGCCTGTACAATGCGATTTATCTAGGATTCGAACCCCATTATTTGCGCTACTAACTACTTTTCTTAACATTACCCCCATCTTAATTCTGTTCGGGAATTTAATGTTTCTGTTGTTGTTGTTGTTGCTGTTCTGTTGAACCTTTCAACCATTCTGTCTGACTGTGGATGTAACGGAGTAATCCTCGTTTTCTTGATATTGAGTACTTGGCACAGCTCTTGAAAGACATGCGATTCAAAATTCCGCCCTTCATCGGAATGTAATTCCAGTGGTACTCCAAATCTGCATAACCAATTGTCCATGATTGCCCTAGCCACCGTGCAAGCTTCCTGGTTAGCGATGAGATATGCCTCTGCTCCTTTGCTAAAGTAATCAATGCACACGAGTATACAGCGATTACCATTTCTTGTTTCTGAGAATGGACCAACTATGTCCATTTCCACCCGCTCAAATGGTGCTCCAACATTGTATTGCTGCATTTTTCCTCT
This sequence comes from Nephrocerus scutellatus, assembly GCA_947095585.1. Taxonomy (NCBI): domain Eukaryota; kingdom Metazoa; phylum Arthropoda; class Insecta; order Diptera; family Pipunculidae; genus Nephrocerus; species Nephrocerus scutellatus. The sequence continues at coordinate 51,271,084 of OX352764.1, forward strand.
AGTTTTTGGTTGCGGTCCTTTGCTTGCTATGCACATGTCACATGTTCGACACCAGTCTTCCACATCTCTACGGCAATTGACCCAGAAAAAGATTCCTGACTTTATCTAGCGTCTTGTTAACGCCCAAATGTGCTCCTGATGTACCACTATGTAATTCTTGCAGGACTTCTTTGACTCGGTTAGTTGGTAGCACAATCTGTGATTTTGTGCTTCGACCATCAGTCGTTTCCCATTGCCTTACCAGTAGTCCATCTTCAAATCTCAATGACTGCCGTTGAGCCCAGTACATTTTTACTGTAGGACTTGCTGTTGCAATCTCGTGCCACTCTGGTCTTTCACCTTTCTTTATCCATTGAAATATTGGAGCAATCGAATCATCGCGCACTTGTTCCTCCCTTAACTGCTCTTTTGTACAGCGATCTTCAACTTGTAGTCTTATTTGTGCAAGTACTTCAGAGCACTTCTTGTTTTCTTGCCTTTGGCAGTGTTTGGGGTGTACAAGGTCTTCTGGCTGGATAATCGGCATTATTGTGTAACATTCCTTTTCGATGCTTTGTTCTGAATGTGTATGCCTGAAGTCGTTTGATCCATCTCGCCACTTGACGTTCTGGTTCCCTGAACTGCATTTACCACTTGAGAGCTGCATGGTCAGTTCGAAGAAGAAATTCCTGACCGTATAGGTACTTATGGAAGTGTTTGACGCTATCAGCTATCAGACAATAGCTAGCAATTCCCTTTGCATCACGCAGTACTTCTTTTCGGGCTTAGAAAGAGAACGGCTGTAGTACGCTATTACACGCTCCTTTCCCACTTGATTCTGCGTTAGAACCGCTCCTATTCCCGCATTGCTCGCATCAGAGTCCAGAATGAAGAGTTCTCCTGCCTGTGCATATGCCCAAATTGGAGAACTATGCAGCTTTCCCTTCAGCAAGTCAAATGAATTTTAGTGCTCAGTCGACCATTGGAACTTTTGTTTCTTCTCAGTAAGGCGATGAAGGCTTCGTGCAACATCTGAGATGTTAGGCACAAACCGTCGATAGTATGAGCATAGTCCCAGAAAACTTTTCAGCTCATGTAAATTCTTAGTTACCGGACATTCGTTAACAGCTTCCAACTTCTTGGGATACGTGCGTACTCCTCGACTGGATACAATGTGACCCAAATATTTAACTTCATTTTTGAAAAGGCTACATTTCCGCGGACTCTTAAATCCTGCAGCTTTAATGGTTTCCAGAACTTTCCGAAGATTATTCACGTTCTCATTAAATGTGCGACCAAAAACAATGATGTCATCCAAGTAGACGTGACATGTCTTCCAACTAAAGCCCCGCAAAACATGTTGCATCAACCGTTCGAACGTAACAGGCACGTTGCAAAGGCCAAACAGCATTACATTCCCGCAGTAAATGCTGTGTTCTCCTTGTCGTCGTCATGAATTGCTACCTGCCAGTATCCGCTGTACTGAAGATTCTGGCTCCCGATAAGGTGTCCAACGCGTCATCTGGTAATGGATAACTATCCTTCTTGGTGACATCGTTCAGTCTTCAATAGTCCACAAAAAAACCTCGTTGAACCATTTTTCTTTTGAACAAGTACCACAGGTGAGCTCCATGGGCTTTTGAACTTCTCTATGATTCCATCACGTTCCATCTTCTTGGCCACTGTTTCTACCTCTTGTTCTTTAGAAAGTGGTAATCGTCTTGGCGCCTGTCGAATTGGAAAAACGTTTCCTGTATCGATTCGATGTCGCACTATATTGGTTTTACCCATGTCGACTATCCAACCGGGTGTCAAACTCATTAATTTTTCCTTCCAGACCACTCACTTCTTCATAAATTTCGTTTATCTCACTTTTAAGAGATATTTGAATTCCACTCATTTCACCTTTCAACGTTGTTTGAACCCCATTCATTTTTCCCTTGAGCGTTTCTTGAATATCACTCATTTCACCTCTTAGGTTTTCCAGCTTCTGATTTTGTTGATCGTATTTGGAATTTAACTCCTGCTTTGTTTCTGCGATTGTTGAATTTGCTGTTCAAATTTATCGGTCAATTTTGAATTTAACTGCTGTTGTTGTTGTTGTTGGTCCAATTCTTTCTTCAGCTTTTCGCTTTGCTGTTCCAACTTATAACTAATTTGAAAGTTTAATTCTTGATTTTTCTGGTCGAACTTGGTATTCATTTGCTTTATCTTCTAAATCTCTTGCCTAACTTGAGAATTGGAAACTTTTCTTAACTCTTGATTATGTTGCTGCGATTGTTCACTTTGAGAATTCAAATCTTTTCTTAACTCTTCATTTTGTTCACTTTGCCGCTGCATTTATTATCACTGCTGGTCAAACTTGTTGCATTAGAACTTGCAACATGGCCTCCTTGTTTGAGACACCACTCTTTTCTTCCGAAATGGACCATTTTCCACTAACTCCGTCTCAATTGAAAATACTTCACCAGTTTACTGCTTTTCCCCTTTAACAACTTGCTGCAATCGGAGAAATAGCTTCCGCTTATTTCCGGCGGTGCTTAGCCCTTGCCTTCCAATTTCTTGTTTAAGCTCCTGGGAGCTATAGGATTGAATGTTCACTGCACTTTCCATTTCCTTATTTACTGTTTAGCGGTTTGTAAAATTTCACTTAATTTATTTACTGTCTTTGAAAATTTCCAATTTATTTATTGTTCAACGATTTGCGAAATTTACTGTCTCACGATTTGCAAAATTTTATTGTACCAATTTACACGATTTGCAAAATCCCACTTCTGACACCAATTGTTACGAAAGTCAGGCTTTCGAGTTCGTAAAGTATTTTGCAAATATACACACACACAACTTTATTAATTTACAAATAATAACTTAAATTAATAGACAGTACAAATAATACAAGTTCACAATTTATACTGGTAATAACTTTAAATGTACACAAAAACACCAGCCCCAGGATCACGGTGAACATTGCCAAACTTGGAAAGGACAGCAACAGCTTGGTTTTTAGTGGTGTGTTAGAAGGAAAACCATGTACGTTTACCTTGAATACAGGAGCTTCCAAATCAGTTATAAATCCCAAAATGACGTCCAAAGGTAAAGTGGAAAAAGTATTATTTCGTTATAATTTGAGGACAGCGACGGGTGAAGTTGCAGCAACTAAAGGAGAGTGCTCCTGTAGTGTCATGTTTGGAGGAATACGGTTTTCTCATCAGTTTATTGTTGCCAGCATTACAGATGAATGCATATTGGGCTTCGATTTCTTGACAGAGCACGAGATGTCCCTTGATCTGAAGAACCACGTGTTAAAATGGAGTTATGTGAAAGTTCCGCCGCAAATAAACGACAACCAGCTTCAGTGAAACTCCAGCCCAAGTTACCAGTGAGAATAATAACCGTTAGCCCATCACCGGGGGTAATAAGAGAAGGAACAGTCATTGGCAAGACTCAGGGAGTAAGCTGCATCGCAAACTGTCAGCCTGTAAAAGTAAAGAATACGCCACTAGACCTAGAAAGAAAGGCACATCGAATTGATACAGGAAATGCTACTCCAATAAGGCAAGCGCCAACACGATTACCACTTGCCAAGCAACAAGAGGCAGAAATACTAGTCAAGAAGATAGAACGTGATGGAATAATAGAGAAGTCAAAAACCCATGGAGCTCACCTGTGGTACTTGTCCAAAAGAAAGATTGTTCATCGAGATTTTGTGTGGACTAACGGAAACTGAACGATGTTACCAAGAAGAGTAGTTATCCATTACCACCAGAATCTTCAGTACATTGGATTTGAAAAGCGGATACTTGAAGGTAGCAATTCATGACAACGACAAGGAGAAGACAGCATTTACTGCGGGAAACGGCTTGTATCAATTTTCTGTAATGCCGTTTGGTTTATGCAACGCCCTACTACGTTCAAGCGGTTGATGGAACATGTTTTGAGAGACCTTAGCTGGAAGACATGTCTAGTCTATTTGGATGACATCATTGTTTTTGGTCGCACATTTAATAAGCACGTGAATAATCTTCGGCAAGTTCTGGAAACCAGCAGAATTAAAGTTGAGTCCGCCGAAATGTAGCCACATTGTATCCAATCAAGGAGTACGCACGGATCCCAAGAAGTTGGAAGCTGTTAACGAATGCCCGGTACCAAAGAATTTACATTAATGCGAAGTTTTCTGGGGCTATGCTCCTACTATCGACTGTTTGTGCCTAACTTCGCAGATGTTGCATGAAGCCTTCATCGCCTAACTAAGAAGAACCAAAAGTTCCAATGGTTGAGCGAGCGCCAAAAATCATTCGAATTGCTGAAGGGAAAGCTGTGCAGTTCCCCAATTTTCGCATATCCACAGGCAAGAGAACTCTTCATCCTGGACGCTCATGCAAGCAATGCGGGAATAGGAGCTTCTCTATCGCAGAATCAATAAGGAAAGGAGCGTGTAATAGCGTACTACAGCCGTTCGCTTTCTAAGCCCGAGAAGACCTAATGCGTGACATGAAGGGAAAGCTGTTGTCGATAGCGTCAAACACTTCCACAAGTACCAATACGAGCAAAACACTCAGTTTCTTTTTTTTCTTCTTCTAAAACGAGCAGCCGAACAAGACACAACCAAATTCCTCTGCTATAGCGACAGCGACGTCGATAAATTCTCACTGATGCTAGTAAAATAACATTCTATCAAATAAGTTAAGCAATTTTGGACATAATAATAAAAGGTTTACTATAACAATTTCCGGATGTTTTAAACATTGTGTTTGAATATTTTCCTTTGAAGTTCTAAGTTTTCGTTGTTTCAAGATTAAGATTACCATCGCAATAACATTTTGGTCCTTCGAGCCGGATTCGGCAAACAAGCAAACGATAGAGAGAACCTACATAACCTACACGCAACCGCGTGGTAATTTCAGTCGGATTAATAAATTTAAAATGTTTTCCGTCATTACAGAATTTATCTGATTTACACTAGCAAATTAATTACTTCGCGTCGACATTGTAGCAATTGCGTATGGTAATCTTGAAGGGTTTTTCGGAATTTAACTCGGTAAGCAAAATCAGTTAAGTTCAGTATAAAGTGCTACGATGACAAAGTCAATTCGTGCCAAGAAGTCGTCGCTCACAAGAACTATCGAGCGCGCGCTTAAGAAAAGCAAAGTACTCAGTGCTGATACAGAGGCATCGGAAGACGCGATAGCATACAATTAGAACATTTAGAGACGCGTTACACTGAGTATTCCGATGTTCAAGACCAAGTTGAAGCAGTCACATCAGAAATTTCCTACACATGCCGGCATTGTCCATGGAGTCTGCAACCGATATGTCTGTCCAATACCTCAGGGTGCTCGCCGTCCCAGTAGCCACATGGGACATAATTCTCATCAACATCATCGCAGAAAAAATAGATATCGAAACCCATCAACAGTGGGAATTATCGCTCGGAAGAAAGGAATATCCCTCTTACGAACAGCTCATCATGTTCCTGAACGCTCGGTGGCAATCACTGGACATGATTTCCAGGGTTAACACAAACTCTAACTCATCGCAATCGTCGTCATCAAATCGCAAAGTTACCATATCATCAACTCATTCACAACAAACAGCACAATTATCGTCATCGAAACCTGATACGAGTCGAAGACTCGATTCAAAGACATCTTACTCGTTCGTCGCCTATACTTCCAATCACAACTCGTTAATCTGTCCCATCTGCAGCTCCAGTCACAACATATTCCAATGCAGTGACTTCGGAACTCGTACGTTCGAGCAGAAATCGAATCTAGTTCGTGAAAAGGGGCTGGGTTACAACTGCCTGCGCAAGGGTCACAACAGTGCAGAGTGTAGATCCAATGCTGCCGAGTCTGCAATGGCAAACACCACACCCTACTACACTCACCTAAGTATTCTAAACGCATCGAGTCGACCCGTTACAGGGGCAATACGGTCATGAGCGATTCGACCGCCCATTCATCATTCATCACGCATCGAGGCATCGCCTTCCATTCATTCAGGCCATACATCGTCCTCATTCGAAAACGTTCTACTAGCGATAGCAGTCGCTGTCGTCATACGTAACAACCAAGAGTTTCCTGTTCGAGCGCTCCTGGACTCAGGATCGCAGATTTGTCTGATTTCGGAAAGCGCCACTATTCGAATCGGTTTAAAACGAAGACCGACTTCTGTCACAATCAACGGAGTTGGAGCTAATGAGGCAACAAAAGCACATTCAACCGTCGACCTAGTTTTAACATCTCGCACTAATCCAAGTTTTTCTATCTCAATTACAACATTGAAGAATTAAACAAGCTTTGGTCTGGAGTTACCATTGCTCAAGGTGGTGTTTTACCGAATATCCAGGCAGTACTTTTGCCCAAGAAGACCGAAAAGAAAGCTTAAATTTCTGTGCGCAAAAGAGAAACGAACAAATTACTAAAAAAAACGCAAACGCACAACGGTGGCCACACTTAGAGAAATTTAAACTTGCTGATCGTGAATATAACCGGCCGAACAAGATCGATGTACTGCTCGGTGCTGACCTTATCGGAATGCTATACATGGAAAGGTGCGTTAAGGGTTCCAACGGCTCCCAATTCGCGCATGAGACTAGGTTGGGATACGTATTATACGGCAAAATTGACCGAACAAGTGTAGTTGAACTATCCAGTATGCCAGCCACAATCGAAAACCTCAGTGACGTCGACAGTACCTTGAAGTCGTTTTGGGAGATAGAGAATTTCACGTCACCAAGAGAAAGAACGCAAGACGAGATCCAGTACGAAAAACAGTTCGCAGTCACACACTCTCGAGACAGAGAGGGAAGATACACGGTTCGCCTGCCGTTCATTGATCATCCATCGCCTCTCAAAACCTCTCGCGAGGGTGCAGTCGTTCGCCTGAAATGTATGGAACATCGCTTTTCGAATGATCCATGGCTTCGCGATGAATATCGGGACTTCATGAAAACGTATCTCGACCTAAACCACATGCAGTTGACACCAGCAGACGATCAAGGCCACACAGATCGGGTATGTTATCTCCCACATCATGGGGTTTTCCAGGGCACAGTCACAAAGCCAAAGCTACGTGTGGTGTTCGACGCATGGTATAAGACAACCTCCGGAACATCGCTCAATCAAAATCTCCGCATCGGACCCAAGTTGCAGAAAGAGATATTCACAATATTAATGCAATTTCGTCGGCACAGATTTGTGTTCGCTGCAGATATTAGACAAATGTATCGGCAGATCCTGGTGGCAGCGGAACATCAAGATTACCAGCGGATCGTGTGGAGAAATTCGCCAGAAGACCCAGTTCAGTATTATCGTCTGCGTACGGTCACATACGGCACAGCTTGCGCTCCCTATTTGGCGATGCGCACCCTTCATCAATTGGCACACGATGAACGGGAAAACTTCCCAATTGCTGCAAACGTCATCAACAACGACTTTTATGTCGACGACCTAATGACGGGTTTAGACACCATCGACAAGCTTCAAGAAGAAATGGTGGCATTACTGCGACGTGGCGGTTTCGAACTGCGAAAATGGTCATCAAACTGTCAGGAAATACTCAATCGAATACCACCAGAGCATCACGAACATCGACCACTACTGGAATTAAACTGGGACGAGTCGGTTCAAGCACTCGGGTTGCATTGGGCACCATCGGCTGACTACTTTGGCTTCAAAATCACATTGACTGAGGGGTCTCAACCCTTAACCAAGAGTTATCTTATCAGAAGCATCGAGAATTTTCGACCCGCTCGGCTGGTTGGCTCCAACTGTCATCATTGCAAAAATCATCTTCCAGGAATTGTGGTTGCTTGGACTATCATGGGACGAACCAGTTCCACCATCGGTTGCTAAAAGATGGTCAACATATCGAAGAGAGTTAAAGCAATTGGAAGTAATCACAATCGACCGCTGGCTGAGCCACTCCACAGACTGTGAGATCCAGATTCATGGGTTCAGCGACGCGTCCATGAAGACATACGCCACGGTAGTTTACGCCCGCATCACCACGGCCGATTGATCTGTCAAAAGCAATATTTTGGCATCGAAAACCAAGGTAGCACCACTCAAAACAATTAGCCTACCCCGATTGGAGCTCTGCACCAGTATGCTGCTAGCCAAACTCATGCACACCATCACAAAATCTCTCAACCTTTACAACACTCGGCGATTCGCATGGACCGATTCGCAAGTAGTTCTTGGATGGCTTTGCAGCCCTCCCAGCCGTTGGACAACATTTGTTGCGAATCGGGTCTCCCAGATTCACGAATATCTGAAGCCGACTGATTGGTACTTCGTGAAATCGCATCACAATCCTGCCAACTGCGCATCGCGAGGTGTCGATCCACCGTTGTTGCGAGATCATCGAATTTGGTGGCAAGGCCCCGAATGGTTATCATTACATTACACCGATTGGCCTGTTCATCAAATCAACGAGTACTCAACCGACCTGGAGGAATGCAAAGTAAAATCTCTCATCGTCACTACCACGACCATCGCATCAAAACATTACGATGTGTTCCGTCAACTGCTGAGCCATTGTTCAACACTTGGCCAACTACTTTGGGTCACTTCCCTTTGCCAACGATACATCGACCTTCGCCTTAAAAATGTTCCACGCAGCCAAGAATTCATCGCGGTCCCGGAGATGAGGTGCTCATTCTGGGTTCGATTGGTGCAACGCATTCCCTTCCTCGACGAAATCATCAGACGTCAAAAGAATGAGAACATAGTAGCGAAGAGTGTGCTACGATCGCTTAACCCCTTCATTGACGATGATGGAATTCTACGTGTGGAAGGTCGGCTCAGAAACTCGAACCTACCGTATCCAGTGAAACATCCCATAATCTTTCCGAAAGACGATCTATTCACATCGCTTATCATTTTGGACGCTCATCATACAACTTTACACGGTGGCACTCGGCTAATGTTGGCTTATCTTCGGAGTCGATACTGGATCATCAACGCTCGAAATCTGATACGCTCGCACGTTCGTCATTGCGTGTCGTGCTTCCGGTATCACTCAACCACCAGTCAACAAATCATGACAGATCTTCCCTCACCACGCGTCACTCCTGCTCGTCCGTTCCTGCACAGCGGCGTGGACTACGCCTGCCCAATCTTTGTCAAATTGCTCAAGGGTCGCAGAGGCAGATCAACAAAAGGATACATATGTCTGTTTGTGTGTCTATCAACGAAGACATAGCACTTGGAGCTGGTGTCGGAACTCACTACGGAAGCATTCATCGCCGCATTCAAACGTTTCATCGCTCGACGAGGCAAGGTGCAGGCTTTGTATAGTGATCATGGGACCAATTTTGTTGGGGCCAACCGCCAATTCACCTTTTTTTCATTATCAAAGCAAAAGGAACGACACCCCTGAAATCGCAGCAATGCTAGCTGAGGACGGCACTACCTGGAACTTCATCCCTCGTGCGTCACCACACTTCGGAGGCTTATTGCAAGCAGGAGTAAAATTGGTGTAGTACCATCTTCGGCGAATCGGAGCCACGCTACTCACGTTTGAGGAGTTATCTACTCTATTATGTCAAATCGAGGCGTGTCTCAATTGGAGGCCCTTACACCCAATGTCAGATGTCCCCGACGACTGCACCATACTCACTACCGGCCACTTCCTGATTGGAGAATCAACTCTATCTGTTCCGAAGCCATCACTGCTCGAAACGAGCAAAACACTCAGTTTCCTTTTTTCTTCTTCTAAAACGAGCAGCTGAACAAGACACAACCAAATACGCATTCCTCTGCTATAGCGACAGCTACGTCGATAAATACTCACTGCTACTAGTAAAATAACATTCTATCATATAAGTTAAGCAATTTTTGACATAATAATAAAAGGTTTACTATAACAATTTCCGGATGTGTTAAACATTGTATTTGAATATTTTCTTTTGAAGTTCTTGGTTTTCGTTGTTTCATGATTAAGATTACCATCGCAATAACAAAGTTAATTCCAACCAAGATGAATGGGATCGATGTATACCGTTGTTTATGCTGGGTTATCTTAGCGCTTTCCACAACACGACTAAAAAGTCTCCAACAATGATTGCATTTGGCAAAGAACTTTGTCTATCATGCGACAAAAAAGGAGAACTACGTTAGTAGTAAGGAGCAACATAGTGGATGTAAGCAACCGGATGAAAATGCGATATGATCAGCGTACAAACTGTGGTGGATTTCAGGAAGGATATTTGGTCTGGCTTTACAATCTCAAAAGAAGAACGTCTCCAAAACGACAGCAAAGTTGGGAAGGCCCTTACAAGATCATTAAGAGGATTAATGATGTAGTATATCGGATCCAACAAAGCCCCAGATGTAAAATGAAAGTTGTTCACACCGACAGATTGACAAGTTACAACATTAGAAGGAGTGCTGAATCTGTTCGGGACGAACAGAATTAAGGTGGGGATAATGTTACGAAAATTAGATGGTAGCGCAGTAGGTTCGAATCCTAGATAAATCGCAATGTACAGGCTCGTCCAACTAAAATTAGAATTAAAAATGGCATACGACTTATAAGATTATTTCAAATCTGAAATGTAACCGCCTGTTAGTTTGAATCATTATGTACTGGTCAAAAATGTTTTCAAACCGGTTTCTGCGAACTTGTGTTATTTTTACTGTTAGTTAATATAAGTTATTATTTGTAAATTAATAATCTTGTGTTGTGTTTTATTTACAAAATCTTGTACGAACTCAAAAGCCTAAATTTTGAAAAGATATATTAAAAGTTATGTTGGTACGGTGCAAACTTGAATTTTAAAAAATCATTAATAGCTATCGTCTGAAACGCTGGCATGAGAAAGAGATACTAATGCTGTTGCTTGAGAGTTGGCAGTTGGCAGTTGTTCGTCGCTGAGTTTAAGTTCTCATTTTTACCGCATATAGTTCCTTGAAAGGAAATGCAGGCGTTGTCTACAACATTCATAAATCGTTCGCTTCTTTCCGCATTCGATTCCAGGCTTAAAATTTGTTTTGCATCGTCTAAGAGTTTTAGTCATTTTCCAATTTTTTCGATGGAATGGAAGAATATCACAAGAAGAATTTTCTGCAGTTTTCGATAAACAACGGTATACAACGGTAAGCTTTAAAAGAAGCTTTTATCACCTGGTATCACGTTCGGGTCTACATCGCTCAAGTTAACTGGGTGTGAGGGTGCGTTATCCAAAAGAAGTAATGCCTTGTAAGATAAATTGTTTTTAAGAAAATAAACTTTTACCGTTGGACAGAAAAAAGTCTTGAACCAATCATGAAAAATTACCGTCGTCATCCAACCCTTTTTGTTAGAGCGCCAAATTACTGGGAGTTTTTCTTTGGAAATGTTCTTCATTGCTCTTGGGTTTTCAGAGCTGTATATAAGTAAGGGTTTAAGCTTAAAATCCCCAGATGCATTTCCTCCAAGAAGTAATGTTAGCCGACCCTTTGCCGCTTTTAAGCCAGGAGGAGTGCTCTCTTCTACAGATATGAATGTCCTCGATGGCATTCTTTTTCAAAAGAGGCCGGTCTCGTCGACATTAAAAACCTGTGTGGATAGGTAAACATGACTGGATTCCGCGAAAGTCTGACAAACGTCAGAGAGTAATAACTTGTCACGGAAAGCTTTTCAATTCGCCGTTCGGATCCGGCATTAAATTGAAGGTCCCCTTCATTTGTGTGCAAAAATATACATGCTCAAGACAAATGGTCGCGAGAAGCCAGGCCTTGGACTGCAATGGTCTGTCGCGCCGAATATTATGATTACGTTGCAGATGTAACCGCGGTTACTTTTTCACCAGCATCTATACGCCGTAAAACTTCCAACTTCCTTTCAATCGTTTTACAGTCGTTCCTACTTTTTGTGCTGCTACCAGCACCAGCTTTTTTATTACCGCCACCTCTCTCGCTCATAACTATTGCCATCGAGTCGTTTTATAAATATGTATTGAACAGCACGGATCGAACAAAGAATAAAACATATAGATATGAACGTCGCAAAAATTACATTTTGGGGATTTAAAGCTGCTTTCTGTGTACATATATGAATATAAAGGCGGCTATACATTGGTTTTAAAACTTAAAGGTTGAATGAACGTTTCAAATTTTGAATTCAATTTTTTTTTTGTTTTTTTTTTGTAAGTGTCGTAAGTCTGGGACAATGACGTTGTAAATCGAATCAAGGTGAGAATTTTTTTAAGAATTAAGTGTGAAACGACTTAAAAAGAAGCGACTTAAATTGGGGTGTATCTGTACATATACAGGGTGTATCCGTTAAGGTGGCAAATACTTAAAGGGATGATTCCTTGGTTAATTTCGTGAAAAAATCGTATGGGATGGGGGGGTTTATTTTCACCCCCTACGGTGTACGTAGTGTTTTAATGCGAAGATATGTACTTTTGACCTTACATCACTTCACACCCTGTAACTCTTGAACGCTTCTAGCTACAAGGCCAATATTGGTCATTATTGAAAGAAAATTAAATTTATAAGATCAAACATTATTTTTAACATTTTCTTAAATTCTTGAAACCGTTACCGATATAAACGTCTTCAAAATCCAAAAATGTTTTTTCTTTTTTTAAATTTTATTTTCAAACGCGAATATTTCGAAAATCGCTCTCGGATAATTTTTTTTGACAAATGCAATAATAAAGCCTATTCAATTTTCTACAAATGCACATCACAATATTTATGCGGTCAACAGGAGCAGGGTTAAAAGTGAAAGTTTGTAAAATGAACGAAAACGTACTTTTGACTTTACATGACTTCACACCCTTGAACTCTCGAACCCTTCCAGATACAAGGTTAGGGATTTTTAAGATCAAAAATGTACACATTTTTAAATAATTAAAGCGATAGCTATATGAAGGCCTTCAAAATAATTTTTTTTAACAATTGTATTCACAAACACAATTAGTTCAAGAAATGCTATCGGATACATTTTTTTGACAAATGCAGTATTAAAGCCTATTTAATCTCCTACAAATCCATATCATAATATTTGTGCATTCAGTCAAAAAGAGGGAGATAGAGCAGGTTGTGTTACTACTATTACGTATAAGAAGAGTTGCATGATGTCTCAGTGTTCCCGTAGCAAGAGTGCAACAAAATTACACGTGGAACGGATGCACCCTTGCCAGTTCAATCCAGTGCATAATCTGCTTCAACATGGCATACCCAAAAGGACCTAATTTTGTGAGTGGACACTATTTGCATGTGTCCATTTTGACCACCAATTTTACGTGTCCATTCGATGTTGTGAAAACGACTCACAAAATATTTTTGAAATTTTTAAATATTTTGCCATGTATTAGTAGGAATTTAAACAGGCTTCAATACTGTATTTATCAAAAAAATGTATCCAAGAGTATTTCTCGAAATAATCATGTTGGTAAAAAAAATTTTAAAAAATTTTGTTTTGAATCTGTATGGCTAAAATAATTTAAAAAAATGTACATTGTTTGATCTTAAAAATGTACTATTGTTTCAAAAAAGATTAATAGTAACCTTGTATCTGGAAGGGTTCAAGAGTTATAGGGTGTGAAGTCATGTAAGGTCAAAAGTACGATTTCGTTCATTTTACAAACTTTCACTTTTAACCCTGCTCCTGTTGACCGAAGGCATAAATATTGTGATGTGCATTTCTAAAAAATTTAATAGGCTTTATTATTGCATTTGTCAAAAAAAATTATCTGAGAGCGATTTTCGAAATATTCGCGTTTGAAAATAAAATTTAAAAAAAGAAAAAACATTTTTGGATTTTGAAGACGTTTATATCGGTAACGGTTTCAAGAATTTAAGAAAATGTTAAAAATAATGTTTGATCTTATAAATTTAATTTTCTTTCAAAAATGACCAACATAGGCCTTGTAGCTAGAAGCGGTCAAGAGTTACAGGGTGTGAAGTGATGTAAGGTCAAAAGTACATCTCATCGCATTAAAACGCTACGTACACGGCAGGGGGTGAACATAGACCCCCCCTCCCACACGATTTTTTTCATGAAATTTACCAAGGAATCATCCCTTTAAGTATTTGCCACCTTAACGGATACACCCTGTATATTGTATAAATATATACATATATATATATAAAGCATTGCAGCGCTGCAAAAATTAAGAAAAATCCAACCCATACTACAGCAGCTGCGTCTACTTGCTGCGCCGCACCTACGCCTTTGATTATCTTCTTTTACTACTTCTACACTTCCGCGCAACTGCATCATTGTGCTAAGGCAGTGGCTGAAAATGGTGGAACAACAAAACTTTTAAATCAAACCCCGTAAGCATAATTTATATAGGTATATAAAAACATAATAAGAGAATTAATATGTTTATACCTAACTAGCTCCGGAACGCCTTCACCAATTTCAAGCAAACTTGGTATAAATATTACTTACCGCCTGGAATCAAATACTGATGGTATTGGGTTGGCTGATGGTGGGGGGTGGGGAGTAACCGATTCCATAGTTTTCGAAGACGCTGAGGTAAATAGTGATGTTAACACCTCTAATGGGAGAGGGAATGCGGAGCGATATTTGTGTAAAATTTTACAACCGTGCAATGCCGGGCACTATAGTGCTGGTAAATCACCGCTATTGGGAGGGGGTCAGTGGAAGGGATGTTGGGGCGATATTAGTATAAAATTTAATACCCGTGTAACGCCGGATACTCATCTAGTAAAGTATGTATATAATAAATCAGTAGTACCCAGGTAAATCCAATGCAAGCAATAGCACCACTAAGCATATCTGCAACAATAGCTGGATATGAGTTAGCCGTTGGGAAATAAGCATGAAATTTAGGACTATGCCAATGCGTTACTCCCGGCATTACCACTCTTTCAATATCCTTCATAACGTCTTCCCACGAATCTGGTTTCCTAGGAGCCTCGTTTGGTATTAACGGCCGCAAGTAGCCTGGTTTAACGTCGGGCAACACTCGTCTATAATGAAAAAAATTTATAATTTGTATTCCTTTATATTGTATTTACTTTTGATATACATATTTGCTTTGATTACAAATAAGTTTAAATAATTCAGTTATCAAAGGTCAATTCGCAACGCCAAAACACTAATTATAGATAACCAAGAGCAAATCAGTAGAATGTAAACTTTCAGCTTATGGTATGTGATGGGGGGTGTGATGAGGTTAGCAACTATTTGATCACAGTACAATTAAGTACCCAAGTATGATAAATAAAACACAGTATTTAATAAATAAAACACATTTAGCTTTTAAAAGAAAATACTTACACCTACGCAAAAACAAAAGCAAGTGCAATTAATGGAGCATTTAGACTATAGCTAACCACAACTTCAATTTAACTATAGTCGGCCTGCTCATTTTTTCTCGCACGGCTCAAATGTAAATTAAGCATAAGTTGAATCCTAAATGCTGCATATCATTTATATCTAAAAATAGGTACTGCTCGTATTTACTTTACATATTTTTTACGAATTACGATCAACTGCAAGCAAAAACGTTTTGTCCACTTGGTTTATTATGCTTAATTTATATGTCAAATGTAAAAAATAAACTGTCAATTTTGTTTAACTCTCATATTTCCGTGTTCTAACTTCCGAACGTCATGAAGACACATTTTTTGCATCTATAAAATATATTATGGTTCTCGTCTCGCCATACTCCTGCGAAGTATTCGTTAACGTTAACGAAAGCCCGATTTCATTGAAACTTTGCACACATGTGTATTTCCGATGACAACACTTTCTATTAAAATATTTGGCCCCTCGGGCCTCAGGGCCGTAAACATTTTGGAGATCCCGGGCCCCGAGACATGAGGCAACATAAAAATTTAAAAAAAAAAAACAAGCCGATTTTCTTCATATTTTATACACATGTGTATCTCTGCCGGACTAAACGTTTTAAAAATTTTTTGAGCGAATGGGCACGGAGTCCCGAGGGGTGCCCACATATGTATCTCCAATGACTATTGAAACTATTATGTACTATATAAAGTTGGAAGTGATCTGGCTCTAAGGTCGGGGGCTCCCATACAAATTTTTTACACACGTGTTCATGTACACATAAGGTGACAATATTACTTTTTTCCAAATTAACCCGATATAAACTTTGCTTTCAGCCCTTCGAAGGTAAGTAAGGAAACTCTTCAAACCCGCCAACAGGAGAGGCATTTGGCAGCAATCTCACAGCAGTAAGAAGAGCCAAACGCAGGAGTTTCTGAGAGGAAGTTAATAATACAACAGCGTCGACCAGACTATATAAAACGATGGCAAAATATGCTAAGAGTATCAAGATATCACTAAACAACCAAACAGGAGATTCACAGAGAACAAAGAGCAAAGGGCTCTCGTTCTCTTGAGAACACACTTCCCAAGTAACACTTTGACTAAGGGGTAAGGGGGACTGGAGAAAGGCCTAGGAGATTTGCACTGAGCTGAGAATCCGTTAGGCAGTAAAAACTTTCCATCCCTAAAAGTCGGCAGGTGTGGATGGGGTAATCCCTGCAGTCATAATAAGTTTAAATATAAAAAAAAAATCATGGAAGCTGAATTAGATAACCTCCTTCCATGCCTCTTAAGAATATTTAGAAGCAGCCTAGCACTTAGGAATATAAAGGGTGTTTTTTTAGGAGGTTTGTTTTTCCGATAGATGTCGTTTTATTTTATGACAGTTGTTTTGACAGCTCAAAGTGGCATTTCTACTCAGTATTGTTTGGCAAATCATTATGAATAGGTTAACTCCAGAACAACGTTTTCAAATCGTGGAAATTTATTTTCAAAATCAGTGTTCAATTAAAAATGTTTATAGAGCACTTCGTGAATTTTATGGTGCACATAATCGTCCGTCAGAGACCACCATAAAGAACGTAATTACCAAATTTCGGTCTACATTCACTCTTTTGGATGCCAAGCCACCGACAAGAATGAGAAGAGTTCGTACAGAAGAAAATATTGCTGTCGTTGAGGCCAGTGTCGAAGAAAACGACAATTTATCGATTCGTCGTCGTGCTCAGCAAATTGGACTTTGTCCATCGACTTTATGGAAAATTTTACGTAAAGATTTGGGTTTGGTGCCATACAAAATTCTGGTCATTTCATAATTTTATATGTGTTTTATTCAAAAAAAAAATCGGCAACCTCTTAAAAAAACACCCGTTATATGAAATGGAATTTCTTTTTATCTCGCATCATAATTCCATTCCACAAATTAGTATTCTTGTTCTTTTAACGAGAAATCGTTTTCATTACTCGATCTAACACGAGAGAAAATGTTAAGAGTGGAATATTTTGCTGTCACTTTTTCTCTTTTCTGGGGTTTGTGCTCTTCAATTTTTGTGCTTACATTGAATTTTATTAATTTAAATATGTATAAAAAAATATATAAAATATAAATTTCCAATATTTAAAGTGAAAAGTTTTACAAATAAAGAATATATATATAAAATATTCATCGAATATAAAAGGATAGAAATAAAAAATAAAATAAAATATCCTCGACTTTATTCCATTTTTCTTTCGCTTGTCTATTCCCGTCGAGACCTTCGAATCTGCAATAAACACACATGCCCACAGTAGTTTTGCATTGCGTATTAGCAGTTTAGCAGAAAAATTGTTTTGGTCGTTTGAAAAATAGCGTACATTACTCGCTGAAAAGTGATAATCGTCCACTTTCCTAGCTCGTAATGTACTCTTATGCATTTAACATTTACAATTAAAAAGAAGTATTTCTTCTAATAAGTATTTCTCTTTGTTTTGCAAATACTTTCTTATCAATTATATCTACTGTATTTAAAAAAAAAAATCTTGTACCACACAAAATCAAATCTCACGTTGTTTTACTTAAATTTCACATGCAGATTTGGCTACGAGATAATTTGACGGCTCATCCCACATAAGTGGAATTTATTTTCTCATTCCACTGAACTGGAATACAAAAATCTCGTTTAGTACAAAATCTCAGGACGGCAGCTGCAGGATTAGTGGAAAAGTGGAGGAGAATCCGTGGCACCTTCTCAACGAATGCGGAGCAACGTTCTCACAGAGAAGACACCATATGGGAACCCACGTAATCTGGAAGTTTGCGCGACATTCATTGAACCGACTCCATATCATTAAGTTCCTAAAAGCTATTGGTATGGAGGGGGAGCTTAAGGGACGGGCATGTACTGTCCCCATAGCGCAAGTCAGGGAGGAGCGCAATTGATACAAATGGGTGCTACTATAATATACCCCATTTTTTCTCATATCATATATCATCTTAATATATAATAACTAGCTGACCCGACAGACGTCCTGTCCCACTTTCAATAAATTTGTTTGTGATCGTATTGTGAGCTTGTGAAAAGCTATTTGAAATGTTAAATCAAAGTAAAAATGAGAAAAAAACCTCAAACCTATTTTCTTTCATTAAATTTGAAATCGCAATGTGTTTTATTTACATTTCGATTTCGAATGTCATAGCAAACCAATTAAAACAAAGCATTTGTTTGTTGTGATTGTTTGCTTGACCACAACTACTTCGTTCATTGCAATGCATTATGATATACAAAATGTTTGTAAGTGAAACTATTTTATCGGCGATGAGGATGAGTACGGTATCAAAAATAATTTTGTTTTGCGATTTTGAGTCACAGTATTGGTCACATTATTGTGTTACATTTTTAAATTTTGGGGTCTTTAGAGGAGTCTTTTGAGGAGTCTTTTGGAGGTCTTTTAATGGTCTTTTGGATGTCCTTCGAGGGTCTTTTGGGGGTCCCTTGAGGGTATTTTGGACGTCTTCTGGGGGTACTCTGAAGAGTCTTTTGGAGGTCCTTTGAGGGTCTTACGGGGGTCCTTTGAGGGTCTTACGGGGGTCTTGTGAGGGTATTTTGGACGTCTTTTGGGGGTACTCTTAAGAGTCTTTCGGAGGTCCTTTGAGGGTCTTACGGGGGTCTTGTGAGGGTATTTTTTGGCGTCTTTTAAGGGTTTTTTGGGGAGTCTTTTAAGAGTTTTTGGAGGTCCTTCGTGTGTCGTTTGAGGGTCTTTTTAGGGTGTTTGGTGGGTATTTTTGGGGTCTTTTGGCTGTCTTTGGAGGGTCTATTGAGGATCTCTTGGGGATATTTTGGGAAGTCTTTTGGGGGTTTTTTGAGGGTCTTTTTGGGGAGTTTGATTTTTTTGGAGGTCCTTCGAGTGTCTTTTGGTGGTCTTTTGAGGGTCTTTTTGAGGGTCTTTTAAGTGCGTGGGAGTCATTTGAGGGACTTTTCGGGTTCTTTTGGGGATATTTTGGAGGTCCTTTGAGGGTCTTGTGGGGGTCCTTTGGGGGACTTTTGAAGGTCTTTTTGGGATCTTTTGGGTTTGTTTGGAGGTCTTTGGAAAGACTTGTGGGAATTTTTTTGGGATCTTTTAAGGGTCTTTTACGAAAACCATCGTTCGAATCGTGAGTTATGATCGCGAGTTCATACAAAAATAAAAACTATGGAAAACAGAACTTTCAATTTTTTTCCTAATTTAACAAGTTTCCGGGCAACTTTTCCAATTATTTTTCGAATAAACCTATTCACACTATCGCGAACATTATAAAATAAAGGTGGGTCTTGAAGGGTCTTGCAGGTCAGTGGGGGATGGTAGTGTGGTGCGGGAAGCCTGACATTCACAGTCCACAACAACAATTAAGCTGAGAAGACAGAGGAGCCAGGAGTATTAATGAGTTTTTGAAGTGAAACTTTTTTACGGAGGGGCTACAATTTTCAAACGTTACACTGTTATTACCCTGTTGAACACTTTTGTTACACTGCTATTACTCTGTTGTTCACTTTTGTTACTTTTATGCCTAGTTTTCTATAGTTATACTAGCTGACCCGACAGACGTTGTCCTGTCCCACTTTCAATAAATTTTTTTTTATGGTTTTGTGAACTTGTGAAAAGCTATTTTAAATAAAATAATAACAATCAAAAATAATTTTGTTTTGTGATGTTGAGTCACAGTATTGGTCACATTATTTTGTTACATTTTTAAATTTTGGGAACTAAGTAATTTTTCTACCGATTTGTATGAAATTCGGTATGGTCTTTTGAGCGTCCTCTATGGGGTCGTTTGAGGGTCTTTTGAGGGTTTTTTGAGGGTCTTTGGAGGGTCTTTAAAGGAGTCTTTTGAGGGTCTTTTGGAGGTCCTTTAAGAGTTTTTGGGAGTCTTTTGGAGGTCCATTTCGGGTTTTTTGGGTGCTCTTTTGGGGTTTTTTTTGGTGAGTTTTTTGAACGTCTTTTGTAGGTCTTTTAGGGGGTCTTTGGGGTGTTTTTGTGATATTTCGAGGAGTCTTTTGAGGGTTTTTTTGTGATTCTTTTCGGGGTCTTAGGGGCCTTTTTATGATCTTTTTGCCCACAACATCAAAGAAGTTTTACTTCAATTGCGAGTAAAAGTTACACGCACTGTTTTTTATTTTTTTGTTGTCTGGCGCGTAAGTAAACGGCGCTGATAGTTTCGATTTTCAATGTTAGTGCCGCGAAAACTGATTTGTTGTAATTGTGAATGCAAACCGCAGCCAAAACTGCAAGCGCTTAAAGTCTACTGGCATGTCGGTTGGAATCATTGGGATGCGTTGACAGATAGCAAATGAAAGACCGTGCAAATGGATCAGCTGTCAAATGACATTTGCGCGCGTAACCCAAACAATTGGAATCTATTGGAACAGAAATGAAATAACGACTTTTGTTGAACACATCGCGAATCAACACAAATTTAATTTTATTTTAATTTAGGATTAGAGTTTTCATTTCACCAAAAACATTTAATTGGGTTATTTCATCAAAAAATATCCAATTTATAGTTTTCCAAATTTTCCCGAATTTTATTTTGCTAAAAATATCTCCGGGAGCATAACGAACAAAACAATTTTTGCTGTTTGTCTGAATTTTTCGACTTTCCTTTGTAATTGTCTTTGTTTCCCAGGACTATAACGAACAAAAAAAAAGAATTACCCAAATTCATCGTTCGAATCATAAGCTATGGTCGCGAGTTCATACAAAAATCCTATGGAAAACAACACTTTCAGTTTTTTCCGAATTTTACAATTTTCTGGGCAACTTTTTTCGCGTAAACCTTATTCGGACTATGACGAATTCATAAAATAAAAGTTAGCCAAATCGGTCCAGTCGTTCTCAAATGTTTTTCCGGATAGGAAAACCCTAATCACCTAGCGGTATGAAATATACTTTACGACCTATTCTCATACCTACCAAATATACATAAAAAAAATTCATAACAATCGGTCGAGCCGTTTCGGAGCAGTGGGAGGACATTTTTATATATATAGATTTTATATGTGTACTAGCTGAAAAACCCAGCGTTGCCCGGGTGCCCCAAACACACTGCCCCCACCACACTACTCCACCAACGCCACGACAGCTATATCGGAAGAAGGGTTATCGAGTTATGCGTGAACAGACACACAGACAAAGTTTCATTTTGTTTATATAAGATAAACAATTATTGTTTTATTTTAGTTTTTAAAAAATAAATTCAGACTGAAGGTCTGAAGTGTTCTTTATTAATTCAATGTTACTCTAGAACTAGCTTAATTACAACTTTTTATTAATATTAATAATTATTAATTTGGCCAACCAGACGCAAATGTCAGCAATTCAACAGAAGTATTGCAATAACTGAATAATGCAAATGTGTTTCGTAAGCGTTTTATTTTGGCATTTGCGGCTGCTAGTGCGATGACCCCAGTATTAGTAATAATGTGCTGATTCTTTAAATTGTATTGTTATTGTCGTTAACTTATTTATTAAACATTATTATCGTTAACTCCTCCACCCTTAAATGCGATCGTCCACGAGCGTCCTAGAAATAGGGTAGGTCATGCAATCTAATGGAAGGTGTTACCTTTACGTCTTTTTCTGTTGGTTGGGCTATTGTAGAATTCAGGACTAATGTAGTTGAAGGTCAAATTTTACGATGAATGTACCGCTTAAATGTATTTCATACTTCCTGTTGTAACTGTTTCATTTACGTTGTTTAATAGAATGAGTCCATTGGTTATTTCTTCAATGCGTGGAATATGATGGGTATTGCTCGTGATGCACACTGGTTTTTGACCAAATATAATTTTTTTAATGCAATTGTCTTTCCTTAGGTCTAACAATTGATTTCTTTTACAAATTTTTATCTTATTATAGTTTTTACATTTATTATTAATTGCGTAAACTTCGTCTTGACTTACAAACATTTGTTCAAAATTTAACTTTATTATAGAATCGCCTTTTATAACAGGTTTTACAATTATATTATTGTTTAAAATGGAGTTGGTTATACGGATCTTAATAACATATAAAAGTTTTGTATAATTACTTTGAATGTTAATATTTGCTGATTCTAATGCCTCTTCTATATTATTAAAAGGCATGTTTTCTTCTTTCAATTTATTTATAGTCATTATCATTTCCTTTTTGTTTAGTAAGAATGAATTTATTACATTAATTTTTGCCCATTGTGTGGCATATTTTACATTTATGATTGCTTCTTTTGCTAATCTTATTTTATTTCTTAGTATTTCTATATTCTCATTTACTACTGTATCATCCCTTTTTAATTAATTTAGGTAATTTGAAAACTCATTTATTAACTTAGCAATATTATTTAACTGATTTGCAAAATTTATATTAATAATTATTTGTTGATTATTATTATTGGATATCTCGTCCAACGTTTTATAAAAATATTCCGCGTCGTCATGATCTGGTGATCCAGCGATTAGTTTCCAAATTTGTCCTTAGGTGTCAATTGATCTAATTTGTCTTTTATGTGAGATATTTATTCATGTATCCAATAGGTCTATTGTCTGATTCAATTCGTAGTACATTGTTGGATATAAGGGATTTTTCCTAGGTATGTTCTTGTCTACATAAATTTTCGTTTTTTGTAAAAAGTTTTAATATGACTCAAGATTAATTGGGTGGATAAATTTGAATTTTTCCATATCCGTTACCTATTGTTATTACATGGGAGTCCGTGTAGTTAAGTATTTGTACCTCTGCTTTTAGCATTGGCAAGAATAGTCTGTAACAATATAAGTATATGTTTATTCTTAATTAATTTTTTTGAAATCTGAATTTTTCATTTTTTTATAAAGTCTTTGTGTATTATTCTGTTAGATTCTGTTAATACAGTACCTTCTCTGTTCTCTAAAACTATTTCTTCTTTGTAACGGGGTGATAGTTTAGAACCTAATCTTTTATTGATTTTTACATACATTTTTTGGCCTATTGCGTAGTATTTAAAAAGTTTCCTTCCTTTGTTATGAACTCTCAGATCTTTCTGTTGCTTTTCTACTATTGCCTTTATATTTTCCTTTCTTGCATTTTCATACTGT
The DNA here is from genome assembly GCA_947095585.1 of Nephrocerus scutellatus. Lineage (NCBI taxonomy): Eukaryota > Metazoa > Arthropoda > Insecta > Diptera > Pipunculidae > Nephrocerus > Nephrocerus scutellatus. The sequence continues at coordinate 51,294,390 of OX352764.1, forward strand.
TCAGGGCTAGTGCTGACTCTTCTTCCAAAGAAAAGCTCTATAGGTTTTTTCCCTGTTGTGGAGTGAATAGTGTAATTGTATTCATAAACTGCTCTATCTAATAATTCATCAAAGTTCCTGTGTATCTTATCTGCTTTCAAGCAACGCATTATTTCTGCGTTGAATGTTAAAACGCTCTACTTGACCATTGACGGAGCTCTTATAAGGTGGGGTTTTGAATACTATTTAATTGATCTTCTATATTAAATAGGATTGAGTGTGAGTTCATTGTCTATGACAACGATTCTAGGTAGTCCAAAATTAAAAAGAGTTTTTCGCAACGGCTCGCGAATGTCTGCGATTGATCTTGATTTTATAGGAATTGCTTGGGCATATTTTGTGAGTTTGTCTATTGCAGTGAGTATTAGGTTTTTCTCAGTGGTCCAAATATCTATATGGAGTATTTCTCCAGCATATTGAGGAATTGGGGTTGGTAATATGTTGGATTTATTGGGGTGACGGTTGTATTTCCGCTCTCTACAAACCTTGCATTGGCTTATTATTTTGTTTAGCTTTTCACTCATTTTTGGAAAGTAAACTTTTTCTAATAGCGGCATTTTATTTTCCCTAGCATTTCGATGTGCTCTTTTATGAACCTTAAGTGCCTCTTCTTCTTGTCTTACAGGGTCTGTTAAATCTTCTACCTTTGTCTGTGCATATCTTACTCTATATTTCGAAAAATGTAGTGGATATATTGCTTGGATTTTCCCCATTATACTTTCGCAAGTGTGTAAACCGTTCACTACGGTTGGATTAAGATACCTTTTAAGGATTCTTACTAGTTCGTCCTCTGAGAAGCTTGGTGCTTGTTGCTTGTTATAATGTGTCTGTGATATGTAGAAAAGGGTAATGTAAACTGATATTCATTTGATTGGCCTATGAGAATGAAAATTTGACTTTTAAAAACGTTAATAGGTCATTCTACTGATGGTATTAGATTTTCGCTTGAACTATCATCACTGTGTACTGTAGTTGTTAAAGCATTAATATAAACTTTTTTATTATAGGGGGTCTTGAAAGGGCATCTGCCACAACGTTACTTTTGCCGGGCTTATAATGGAGTTCATAATTATATTCCTCCAATATAGCCTTCCAACGCTTCATTTTTGAATTATTATTTTTATTAAAGCGTACGTGAGTGACTGATGATCTGTAAATATAACTACTTTGGCAACAACATAGAGATAGTTTCGTAGGGATCCTAAAGCCCAAACTATAGCCAACATCTCTCTCTCTCGTTTGCTGCATAGTTTTATTCAGTTTTACTGAGAGATCGGGACATAAATGTGATCGGTCTATTTTCTTGACTAAGAACTGCGCCAATAGCGTAGTTTGAGGCGTCTGTTGTTAGCTCGAAATTTTTATTAAAATCTGGGTATGTCAATATAACATCTCTGGACGATAGTATTTTTTTCAAATTATCTAATGCTAACTTTGCAGGTTTATCTAGATCAATTATTTTCCTGCTTGACTGGTTTCGGGATACTCGTCCCTCTTCCCCTCTTAAGAGGTTTGTCAAAGGTTTTGCTATTTTAGCGTAATCCTTGACAAAACGGCGGTAATACCCTGATAGTCCAAGGAAGGACCGAAGATCTTTTAATGTATTAGGGCTTCGACTTTCTTTGGATTTGTTTGTACACCTTGGCAGGAAATTAGAAACCCTAAAAATTCCACTTCCGTTTTAAAAAATTCACACTTGTCAAGCTGAACTTTCATGTTAGCTTTGTGTAAAGTACGAAATATTGCAGTAATATCATTAATATGTTGATTCTCATTTGGGCTAAAAATGATTATGTCGTCTATATATACATAACACCTAACTCCAATATGGGAACGCAGAATTTCGTCCAGCGCGCGTTGAAATATCGCTGGAGCATTCTTTAATCCAAATGGCAAACGAGTGAACTCGTATTTGCCATTGTTAATAGAGAATGCTGTTTTCTCTATATCTTTGGGTTTCAGGGGTATTTGATGAAACCCACTTTTTAAATCCAACACCGTAAAATAGCTACATTTTCCTAGCTGAGCAAGTACCTCATTTATTTCAGGCAAGGGGTATTTATCTGCTATGGTTATTGCATTCAGTTTCCGATAGTCTATGACCATTCGAAACTTTTTTTCTCCACTTGCATCGATCTTTTTTGGAACAATCCACACTGGTGACTTGTAGGGAGATTTTGATGGCCTAATAATACCATCTTCCAACAAAGTTTTTACTTGCGATTCAATTTTATTTTTTAAGCTCATGGGGTAAGGGTAAGTTTTAGAATATACTGGGTCTTCAGTCTTTGTCCGTATTTCTCCTGTAATTTTTGTTGTGTAAGTTAATTTTTCTTCCGGTGCCGAAAAGAGGTTTGAATATTCTGAAACTATTTTCTTTAAATGGTTTTTCTGTTGCGACGTCATGTGGCTAGTCCATATTGTTGTATTAATACTGTCACTGTGAGTTCTTTAAGAAGTATCTTCTTTTCATTTCCTATGGTCATGTAGTTAAATTTCGTATGAATAGTAGCATCGAGGTCCTTGAGGGTGTCATTCCCAACGATACCATGAAATGTCTTAAGTTCTGGCAGCAAATAGAATTTTACCGGCACATCTGTCCTTCCAAAAAGGTTAGTATTAGTATGGTAGCGAATTTCTACTTTTCCGCCTATGGAGTTCGTGAAGAAAATATCTTTATTAGGAATAGGTTTTTTCACTATATCGGGTTTGATATAATTTTTGTTAGATCCTGTATCGATCAAAAATTTCAATATTTGTCCGCCGTCCGTCCTACATTCAAAGTATGGACGAGTTTAGTCTAAAAAATGAATCTCATTGAGATTATCATATTCTTGATTACCGTCCTTTTCGTAGTTTTCTTGATTTTCTATGTAATCTGTTGAAGTTTGTCCATAACATTCGTTCTGTACGTCAGTATTTCCTAGCTGTCTATCAATTTCAAGTGTGTCTGGCCCTTCTGAATTGTCGTTTGTGGCTAATTTTAAATGAAAGTTTCTACTTTGCGTATGAGCTTCTGGCTGAGGCAGTGGTGGTCTTTTCCCAAAAAGTCCATTATTCGCTGGCCTATTCATGTAATTAATATTTTCTGGTTCTCATACTTTGATCCACATCCATGGGCTCAGGCCTTGGTTGTGGTTTGGATACGAAAGGTCTTGGTGGAGTATACATTGTTTGGTGGTACTGATTGAATTCAGGAACAGCGCCTTGAATTTGATTTCTGAATCCTTGATTGGGAATATCTCTTCTTTGAAAAGTATCGGGCATTCTATTAGGTCGGGGTGGTGGTGGAATGTGTGCTAATTCCGGATAAAAAGTGGACTGGTTCCGTGAAGGATAAGAAACAGCTTGATTTCGTGAAGGATTAGATCCGAAGTTTTTGTTTGCTTTTATATTGTGAGCATAATTTGTCCTGAAATTTTGATTTTCAAGCTTCAAGCATAAGTGCAAAGCATTAGGCAAGTCTGTAGGCTCTTTCATTGCAAGGAGCCTTGGTAGATCTCCCTTTAAGCCTCGAATAAACGTATCCAACCCTTTGTCCCTGTATGTTTGTGTCAAAAGACACAACGACTCTTGCCCTATATCCATTGAGCTTATTTTGTTCAGTATCAAGGATAGATGGTTATATACCTTTTGATAGAATTCCTGGATAGTCTCTGCACCTTGAATCAGAGAAGTCATCTGATATTCCAAAGTACTGACATCCCTTTTATCTGCGTAATGCATCGTAAGGCAACGTGAAATACTCTCCCAATTAAGAGAAGTGTTGTATGACTTAAGTACAGCATCCACATTGCCGATTATCTTATTTCTTATTACACTCAATATACCGAAATATTTTGGGGTGCCTCTAAGGTGCTTGTAAATACCTAATATTCTTTCTACGGACTTTCTCCAAGAGCTATACTCTCCCGGTTGTCCGGCACCTTGTCTAAGTCGTTTAAATTAGCTCTGTGTTGGGGGTCAATTACTTGATCCTGTTCGATTTGATTTACAGGGTTTACAGCCTGTTCTTGAAGGGTATCGGTTATTATTCTCCTAATTTTTGCCTGCAAATCTGCCATATTAATTCCCTGATTTGGTGGAGCGTTTAAAACAGCTGGTCTAATCAAATTATTTGGATTTGCCATATTTTTTTCTTTTGGTTTTGTCTAGGACAGGTAAATGTTAATTTTGATTTCCTATTAACAAGTTGCTAATGTCTTTAAAAAAATTTTTCAGGAAAAATCTCCTTGTAGAATTTTCAATAATTTTCGATGCTAAAATTAAATTTATTTCTTTAACTTTTATTATAACTGCTGTTGGTTCCGTAGGAATCGCAACAACTTTTCGTTTTATTAATTTTTAAATAAATTTTACTTAGTACTTATTATTTTACTTCAATAGATTTTTATGACAAAATTAATTTCTTAAGATATTGAATTTGCTTTTTTCTTAAAAATTTCCTTTCTATTATCTTCTTTGTATTTTTCTCAGTTTTGCTTCTTTATTACGTTAATTTCTTTACGCAAAAATTTCGGTACACAATTTGCGCGTGGTATCCTTCGAACTGATGAAGAAGGGTTGACAGCGATTAATTTTCTTCGAAACCTGACAAGGACCTTTGTAATTAGTTACGCGCTGTTGGTTATTTTAAAGAATAGCTCCTGTGGAGGTATTTAAACACGATTCACTTTTTACTTTTCACACTATTGTCCTGTCAGGTCCCTGCTCGGGCGCCAGTTAAACAAATATTGTTTTATTTTAGTTTTTAAAAAATAACTTTTGACTGAACTTCATTACAACTTTTTATTAATATTAATAATTATTAATTTGGTCTACCAGACACAAATGTCAGCAATTCAACAGAAGTATTGCAATAACTGAATATTTAGTTCAACAGAAGTATAGCAATAACTGAATAATGCAAATGTGTTTCGTAAGCGTTTTATTTTGGCATGTGCGGCTGCTAGTGCGATGACCCCAGTATTAGTAATAATGTGCTGATTCTTTGAATTGTATTGTTATTGTCGTTAACTTATATATTAAACATAATTATCGTTAACTTATATTAAGATAACTATATGTATATATATATATATATAACCAATAATTTTGATACGTCATATAAATTGCTAGTTTTTGTAACGTTTGCATCAAGTGCTGCGGCTATTGTAAAGTATGTTAATACCGACCCCATCTCTTACACCCCAAGACTGGTGCGATTAAACTTTTGTACGTCTTCTACCTTATTCTGTAGGTTGGGGTTAAAAATTAAAATCAGGTAGACTGATCATCGAGATGACTCCACTATTTCTCACATTTAAAACAATTCCTACTCCGCCGAGTGCCTGATATCTGCCTACAGCAGATATATTTATATATATCTGTATATATATATAATATATATATATATATACAGGGTGTCCCCTAATTCGTGCACAATAATTTAGAAAATGATTCTTTGGTATATTCTAAGAACAAAATAGTTCGACATCACATCACATATCGGGGATTTAAGAAAAAGCTTACTATGGTGTACCCTGACGCATGTTAACGTAAATTATAAAAAAAAAATTGCTCTGTTAATACTAATGGCAGAAATTTCGTTTAGGACGTTGTTTTTAGAAGAAATACTGGCCTTTGTAACATCATTTAAATAAAGTTGATATTTCATTTGAGTCTTCAGATATCCAACGTCTATGTCTGTTCCAGTTTTCTTGCCCATGCTAATTTTTGACTTTGAGGTCATTTTCTCCACAAAATGTGTAATAAACATAACGTTTTATTACTTTTTTCTTATGAACGTATCAATAATAAAAATGGAGGTGTGGGCACAACACGACTTTCTTTTACGGACGGGTCCAGAATCTTCAATAAATGTATATTAAATTCTTTTTTCCATTTATTTTTTATTTTTATTGTTTTTTGTACATTTTCTCATAGTAGTTTACTACTACGACTACCACTTCCGTTTGGCCGATTTCCGCCAAAATTAACTGGGCCCTCCCAATTTATGTAAAAAGCTTAAATATGAATTTTCGTCTCAATCAATTCAGCCGTCTGGGCTGTAGAGTGGACACAGAGCCACAGACACACAGACACACAGACACACAGACACACAGACAGAGATTTTTTTTTTTTGCTTTTTCTGACTCAGGAGATACGGTAATGGGTAAATCTGCAAAAATCGCGAGTTCAAAAATTTTCATGATTACTATACTTACTTTTACTACTAGTAAAAGAAAGTAAAATTAACAAGTTTTTGGAAAACCCCATAGATTTTATGATAATTGGGAAAACCTACAGAAGGTAAAATTTACAAAAAGGGTTTTTTTGCTTTAAGCTCCCTAGACTATAAATAAAAATGATTTTATGTGGTTTCAGATAATTTTCATTTTATATGTGTACAACAACAGTTTTAACAGTTGCTCAAAGTGTCCTCCTTGGTTTTGTATGCATGCTAGAGCCCGTTTTATGGGTGATAGTTTGAAGGAGCCGATTAACTTGTATCCAATTATACCTGCCCACATATCGAATTGGTATGGAGAATGTAGGACTAAGATGTGACTATAAGACTTGTTCTTATGAAAATTCTGGGGTCTGGCCAAAGGCTCTGGAATTTTGGGAACTAAGCCATTTCTCAAGCGATTCGTATGAAACTCGGAATGTGGGACTAAGATGCGACTTGTTCCTATAGAAATTCTGGGATCTGGCCAATAGGGTTTGGCATTTTGGGAACTAAGTAATTTCTCAAGCGATTCGTATGAAACTCGGAATGTAGGACTAATTCTGAAATCTGCCCAATAGGAACTGTAATTTTGGGAACAAAGCCATTTCACAAGCGATTCGTATGAAACTCGGAATGTAGGACTAAGATGCGACTATAAGCCTTGTTCCTAAATGAAATTTTGGGATCTGGCCAATAGGGTCTAGAATTTTGGGAACTAAAACATTTCTCAAGCTATTCGTATGAAACTGTGAATGTAGGAGTACGATGCGACTATAAGCCTTGTTCGTATGGAAATTCTGGAATCTGACCAATAGGGTCTGGAATTTTGCGAATTAAGCCATTTCCCAAGCGATTTGTATGAAATTAGGTATGTAGGACTAAGATGCGACTAAAGGAATTGTTTCTATAGAAATTCTGGGATCTGGCCAATATGGTCTGGAATTTTGGGAACTGAGCCATTTCTCAAGCGATTCGTATAAAACTCGGAATATAGGACTAAGATGCGACTATAAGACTTGTTCCTATAGAAATTCTGACACATGGCTAATATGGTCGGGAATTTTGGGAACTACGACATTTCTCAAACGATTTGTATGAAACTCGGAATGTAGGACTAAGATGCGATTATAAGACTTGTTCCTATGGAAATTCTGGGATCTGTCCAATAGGGGGTGCAATTTTGGGAACTAAGCTATTTCTCAATCGATTCGTATGAAACTCGGAATATAGGACTAAGATGCGACTATAAGACTTTTTGCTATGTTATAAAATTACTCTGGGTTCAACTTAAGTGGAGAAAAGCAAAATTGCTATTAATGTTATAACAACTTGCACGAAACACGATACAGTGGTGTTTAGAAAGTGAAAAAACAAGCCACGGTTCTGTTTTATGTAAAAAATCGACACATAACGCTTAAGCTGCAAGCGACTTTGAAGTTTGAAATCATTCATCATTATCAGCGCTGCCCAAATTTAAAGTACTTTTGGTGGTCTTTTGGGCGTCTTTCGAAGGTCTTTCGGGGGTCTTTTGAAGCTATTTTTCGCGGTCTTTTTGGGGATCTTCTGGATGCTATTTTGAGGGTGTCTTAAAGGTGGCCACAATTTTTAAGATTTACGCATTAAGAAAATTCAGATCGCATAATGTGAATAATTAAGTACGGGATGGGAATCCGGTAGAGGAGAAAAGTGCGTCGTGTTTAAAGGGTCTTTTGGGGTAACTGCTCATCACCTCCCTTAGGATATGTTAGGTTAGGTTGAGGTGGCTGTCGGCAGGAAGCCGACCAACTTAGACCAATAAATGGTCCATTGTGATCCCACATGGACACATTACCTCCCTTATGTTGCTAAGAAAATCATGCGACAAAGATTTCGTGACCCCTTGACAATTGCATTTAAACATATTGGCAATGATATCAAAAGTGCTGGATAGCAAATGGAGTCTGAGGAATACATTAATCAGTCAATAGAAACCAATCCCGGTTTTTTTTATTTGAGATTATAGCCGCATTCTTAATATTTTCTCAGCTATTATCTCTTGTTCAACAAAAAAATCTAATAATTTATCTCTATGTAATAAGCAAGAAGTTTAATTCTGTTGTGCGTGGACTGCACGCACACACTTCTTTTCATCATACTGAGGGCAGGCAATGAGTTCTCGTTTGACTGATTTAAAAAATTCTTCTTTTTCATCATCTGGGGAATCCTCTGTAAGCGCATGAACGTTTATGAGGCTTAGGTTCTTAAATCGAACCCGCACGCGAAGGATGCATATAGCCGTTTCATTTACTGCTTAAAAGCCGATAACGGTGAGTTTCACCGCATCACCAGGACTGTTGTTATGTCAGCATGACATTTGGATAGGGTGTTGGCTATATGTTGTACAGTTCGAGCTCTATACACTGAGCTCAAGTACTTTGAGAAAATTCTTTTAAATCGTTTAGCCGTTTTAGTTCCTGTGGTTGTCATCGTTCATCAGTGTATCCGAGGCTGATTTGGCGTTCCGTAATAGTTTTTTTAACGGGTGAGGTTATTGGCCTTGCAGCAACCTTAATTTGTAGAGACTAGCCCGATCATTCAGCTTTACCTGTGTTCGAGGAATATTACCGGCGGCCACCTCGTGGAAGTTTTATCGCACTTCCACCAGTCGGAGATAGTTACGCCCACGTGGAATTCAGATGAATCTTACGTGTTATTCCCCCTATTCCGCTGATGGCTGACCGCCTGGTGTAATGTATAGGAAATTTATATTGGCAGCCCGCTCGAGAAGTTTTTCAAAAGAAGGTTCATGTCCATCGGCTTTCAGACAATAGTTTGGATAGTTTTCCTTCGAGAGAAAAATATTTTCATTTTGTCACTATTTGGCATACACAATTATTCCTTTCGAATATACGGTACTTATGTAGTATAAATGTACAGTGCAATTGCAATATTTTTTAATGCTTATTATCCTGTGTTACATTATGTCTAGGCATATGCGATTAAGTACTTATTATCTGAATACAAAAGCTCTAAACTATGCTACAAAAATATGCAGGATTATTAAAAGAAGTTTTTTCGCGAAGAAATTTTATTAATTTGAAATCGTTTTCATTTGAATTTCTTTCGGTGGTGGAATCTTGCGATTAATTTTTAACCCACTTCCCAAAGCCCGATTTTATTCAAACTTTGCACACATGTGTATTTCCGGTGACAACACTTTCTGTTGGTAGTTGATCTGGCCCCGGGGTCCGGGGCTACCAAACAAAAATTTTAACATATATTTGCCATATAGCGGCATCAGATCACACCATACTATAATTACAGTGTTTCTGAGTGCAGCGCTTCTTAACGATTTGAACCACAAAAGTTCGCAGTGCTTCGCATAATTTTTTTAATTCCAAATTTCCCCCGGCCCTGGATACTGATACCTTTCAAATTTTTAATAGAAAGTGTTGTCATTGGAGATACACATGTGTGCCAACTTTAAATAAAATCGGTCATTAGGAAGTGGGTTAAAAATTAATCACAAGATTCCACTAGCTAGCCAGCCAACGACACACGCCGACGCAAAGTTAATACAAATAGAGAACCAAACCGAATTAATAGAAACCGTTAAAAAAAACGGTTAGGATCGGTTAAGTTGCCGGTGTCGTGTAAACTTATAAGTGTTCATTGACTTATGTTGTGTTTTTTTTTTGTTTTAGAAGTTTGCGATCGAGCTCAGATTTTTTCTCGAAAAAAGGAACACGAAAGTTGTTGTAGTTAATAAAAAGAGGGGTAAATCTCCCAAAATATCAAGATCAGTTTGAGGGGAAATCCGATCTACCGTAGATTGGTTTTTTGGAATAAACGAACAACTTGACAGCCAAATAATCAATCTAAGCCAGATTTTTTTTTAAAAAAGCAAATTAGTATAAAAATTTGATTTTTTATCTAATGCTATATTGCTTTGGCAAAGCCGGCTTGGCTTTACTTTAATTCTCAAAGCAACAGCTTTTGGTTTTACCGCCTTACGGTGAGCACCATAACTATAAAATGGCTTTAGTTTCTTAATCCTAAATTTTTTTTGGATTTACTTTCGGCTTTATGCTTATGCGATTGTTGTTGTAAGCCAAGCTAAGCCAAGCTGGCTTTGCCTAAGCAATATAGCAATTGTTTTTGTAAGCCAAGCCGGCTTTGCCAAGGCAATATAGCATAAATTGTACAAGGCGCTCTTACAATTGAAAAATTCACTACTTAAAAATTTTTTGGATTTACTTTCGGCTTTATGCTTATGCGATTGTTGTTGTAAGCCAAGCTAAGCCAAGCTGGCCTTGCCTAAGCAATATAGCAATTGTTGTTGTAAGCCAAGCCGGCTTTGCCAAGGCAATATAGCATAAATTGTACAAAGCGCTCTTACAATTGAAAAATTTCCAACCTAACGAACAAACATTTTTTTTTGTCAAAATCAAAATCAATACAATCTTGTAAGGCTTAAGTAGTGTTAATTTTTTTTCGTAAAACTCTACCCCATAATCGCGCTCGACCGCAGAGCTTTTCAAAAAGGAAATCGAACACGAAAGGCGAAAATCTTTGTTTACATTTTTTTGTTGCATGTGTTGTTGTTGTGCTAGTATAAAGAGGGGTAAATCTCACAAAATATCAAGAGCTGTTTTAGCTCTACGGTAGAGTCGTTTTGAAGGGGAAACGAACAACTTGACAGCCAAAAAAAATCTGGGGCAGAGTTTTACGAAAAAAAATTTAACATAAGTTTTTCAATTATGAGAGCAGAGCGCCAATACTTTATTATAATTTGTCATTCACTGAACTGTACACATTGACAATAAAGCCCAAATCACAATGTCGCGTTCGGGCGCTCGTGCGTTGACATATTGAGTAGAAACACTGCGCACATATGAAGCAATCTTAAATGTGACCTCATGCTTTATATCGTAAATATCGTAGACGCCTGTGCAACGCTCGAGTAGAGCTACTTTCTACCAAGTCGCGCGTTTTGACAGCTCACAGCTGTGGTGTTGTTTGTTTCGGGTCTCTCTGTTGCAGGTTTTCATAATTTAGTGAAGCGGCATTTCGTTTTGCAAATTGCGAGGTCGTGCGTTGGAGAGAAAATATCGTAAAGTCGATACAACGCCCATTAACGCGCGAGCGCCCGAACGCGACATTGTGATTTGGGCTTAATTGTTGCCGCACTTATACGATTGAACAAACGAACGATAAAAATGTAAATTCTTATATTCGCCAAACATTGAAAAAAAAAACTATATGTATACTCGTTTGTAACTTATAATGAAATAAATTTAGACTGCCTTCTTAAAAATAAAGAGAAATTCGTAAAATTTGTTTTCATTTTATTATTGTCTCATAGTCATATAAAACAGACGTACATCTATATATGTATTAAAATCTGACTATTAATGGGAAATACCGATACACAAGACATTTTCCCACATATAAAATCAAGAACTTCTGGTTTTTGCTACACAAAGTTGGTCGGATTGTTGCGTACAGGTAATTCAACAGTCAACAACACGAAAAAACACAAGACCAACTTTTCGTTTTGTCTTCAAATCAGACAAAATTAATTTACATAAAATTAAGAAAATACCATAATATCTTTGTTCTCCACTAACCTGTCCCTGACATTTTCCAGGTAATCTGCAATGTAATCTACCATTGATTTGGCGAAATCCTTAAATTCTGGCGCCTCCATGTGGATCTGATTAAAAAAGTAATATAAAACTATACAAAAACGTATGCATCGGTGTAAGCAATATATAATATATGTATATAAATACATTCAAACATAACAATGTGATAGGATGTTATTAGTAACCTACTCACCAACTCTTTCGACACATCACTTTCCGTTTTGCTTTCAGTTAAATTATCACCCATATTATTATCTTTTTTTGGAATAGTGAATTTTAAAATATAGAACAGTACGGTTAGTAATATAGAATAGCATTCGATACAGTGTTAAAAAATATAACTCTACACCATTGAAAAAATTATGGATGGTTGTGATGAATAAAAAATAAAAAGAAAATAAAATACATAAAATAGTTAGGTAATGTTGACTAATGACTAGTAAATTATGATGTAAATTAAACCCTTCAACCGATCGTGTTCAAACTTTGTTTATGTGTTTAATACCAGAATGAGCAGGTTTCCGTCATATTTTGGAAGTGGTCAGAATCCTGGGTCAATGTGTACGAATAATTTTTACAAATCTTATGCTTTTATAAACTTTTCAGAATTTTTAATTAGTAAACTAAAAGGCCGAAAACTTTGCTTAGGAGGCTCCCATACAAATATTTTTTCCAAATCTTATGTATTCATAAATTGTCGAGAATTTTTAAAAAGAGTTTCCCTGAATTTTGTTAAAGCACACGAACTTGTCGTATTTGGAACGGGACACCTGGGTCAATGTACTCCAAACATATTTTTTAATGTTGGTATGAATCCTCTAAAACTAGAGTTTAAAACAGTTGAGCGCGATAGTGCTGACTGACATTGCGGGTAGGGAAGTGTCCCCTACCACTGGCTGTTCAGTTAGCGAAGCGCTCCTGAACAGCTAGTTATTTATATATATTTAATGTAAAATTCCAACCTATACATTTTGTAGTGAACAAAACTATACATTTAAATAATATATAAAAAAAAGAATGTACCTATCTTTATATTATCCGATAGCTTTTATACTAACATAAGAAGAATATGGAACACAACAGGTACCTAATACTTCGTGGTAGTTGATATGGCATCCGTCCTTGAAGCAAAATTTACTGAAGTATTAGATATAGCTGTGCTGTGTACCTTTCAAATATACTTATTTACCAACCAAAGTTACAAGATACCAGACTCTGACTCAGTTGATTATTAACTACATTATTACACAAAAAGTTTCTACAGCAGCATACCTACATATATACATTTCAATGGCAACAAGTTGTATATAGAAAGTAATTGTTAAGCGTTACAGAAAACAGATTCCATTAGACCAATATTACAATAAATTTCCAATGCCATAACAATAACATAACATAATAAAAATGGTTTTTTTTTCAAAGTTAATTTTTTTGTTTTGGTACTCACGTGGTAATAAGCCTTATTATTTTATTAATCTTTTCTTTTTAGCAATACTATGGTAAGGGTATCTTTAACTCCGTAGTTTAATTTAAGCTATTCAAACACTTGGTTTGTCAATTTATTAATTTATAAGAAAAAATTACTTCACTTAACTCTTTCGGCATAAGACCGCAATCAATCTGATCCCACAAAAACGTTCAAATACTGACTGAGCCAGCAGTGTGGATACGCACAGCTTTTAAAGTATGTACCTCGGTTTATTTTTTCTCTATTGCTTTTATATGTATACTTTATCAAAAAAGCGTTTTCGATATGTGTATATATATATACGTGTGTATTAGATTTATTTAATAAAACCAGAATAAAATGTAACAGTGCCTTGAAATGAATAAAAAGGGATTTCTCAATTCCTAGATTAGGGTAAACTACCCCTTCGTTGGAATTGACTATAAACTACAAAAGTGTATCATTTTATGAATAAAACGTTATATAAAGAGTAATAACATGTTCATTAAATTTTTAAGGTATATTGCATAGTTTTGGGCTTAGTGTAGATCGTTGACCAATCTTAATGTCAAATTTAAAAGTAAAGCTTCAAAAATTTTAAGATACGACCTGCGAGAAAAAAATACAAAACTCAGTAAATATATAATTATATGTATTATATATATATAATTATTGCTAGATTTTTTGAAATTGCCTCTGTATCGTTCTCCGTTGACCATAACCCTATTGCAGTCTGCATCATCGATAAAAAAAACGGGCCAATACACAACCCGACGATGCATTGGCTTGTCTACCAGTCCTGGGATCTATATACTGCTTTTGCAAATGACAGATATATATATATACTGACGAGTACCACCAAATCTTTTAGAAAGATTTCTAGTCAAAATCTAATCAAAATCAAAAATATAATCAGTAAATTATTATACTCATACCCTAGCAATTCTGATGGAGATACAATATATGAATGAAATGAATGATTGAAAATCCTTAACTTTTGAGTAATATAAATTGGTTTTATTTGATTAAAATTATAACTTTTTATAGAAACAAATAAAATTCCCTGATAAATGATTTTAAGTAATAATTACCAAAAATTAAAAACAATGAAAAGAAGCTGCTGCAAGCAATGCGTTCCATACTCGACTGTATACTTTTGAAGTAGTGAATCCAAATTTTAAAAATTTTCTACAATTTTCTAGTTATTATATCCTTGTCAATTTGTGAGTCCAGGATGCTGGTATGAATAATTCAGTCCTGTGCGGAGCTTTAGTACCCTATGTTTTGAATATACACGCATAAATTCAAACTCTTTTTTATTGTGACGGAAAATGTTTGGGCTTTTATAGAAACTTTTATATCTTATATCTGGAGTAAATGGGGTTGGCACTTAGGTACATTAAAAATACGAGCAATGATTGAATGGGCGTACTTCGTTATTTCCAAAGAACAAATTTGAATTACTTAAAGGGATCTGTAAAGAAACTATAATTAAAATTTATAAACACACATCTACTTATCTAAAATATATAACATTTACGGGTATCACAAGAAAAAAGCTTATAATTCACATAATATACATACATAATAACTGCATGACATGACATCATATAACATTGGCCCAGCTTTAAAATTTGGCTACCATGACCACCACGATAATAAGTTCCGCAATATGTTGCTATGGAATTTAAAGTTTAAGTTTATTCGAAAGCACCATGTGTTTGCAGTTAGATATTTAAATGGGTTGCTCTTGAAATTCCCAACATAAAATCTCGAAGCACAAATTTATGTTTAATAAGCAGAATTAAAAATTTGTGTAAAGATGTTTGTTTACAGTTTTCTCATAAATTTATAAATCTATATCTTTACTATATATAAAGAGGTTTGTATTTTGAATTGAAAACGCTAATCTTGAGAACTACTGCTCTGATCGGAGTATGGTGTTTGATGGAGGCGCCGGGCAACGCTAGGTACTCAACTAGTTACATATATGAAGAAAATTGAGAATTTCATAAAACACAACTACAATGAAAATATTCAGTTATTATACAATTGAATACTGGAACTTTTAGCTAGTAATTGGAATAGATTTAATACATATATACATACATACATATATTTATAACTTATAACACTTATCTTTTTAAGTAATACATTCGATTTTTCTTAATTATTGTAATAATAAACCGCTATTCATGAGCGACAACTGAGAAACTCTGGTATTTTGACATTCTTCTGTATATATAGTTATTGTATATATATATTTTTTGTGTAAATAATTACAATATCTATATTCTATAAAGAATTTGGGTTTTGGAATTGTTCTGGGCTTGTGGATATTGTTTTCGGGGATTTCGTGTCACTTATTTAAATGTAAGCACACAAACTGAATTATTGAACAAAACTTTGAAGAAAATTGGGCTAATTTTTAATAAAAAATTATGGGCACCCCTCGGGCCTCAGAGCCCATTCACTTAAAAATTTTACAAAAAGTTTTCTTCATAGCAGATACACATGTGTTTAAAATTCGAAGAAAATCGGGTTCATTTATATCGGCACAACTCGGGCCTCAGGGCCCGATCACTCCAAAAAAATTTACAAAAAGTTTTTCCACCAGTGATACACATTTGTTTAAAATTAGAAGAAAACCGGGCAAATTTTTGAAAAAAATGTATATGCATCCCTCGGGCCTCAGGTCCCATTCACTCCAAAAAAATTTACAAAAGTTTTCTCCATCTCAGATACACATGTGCATAAAATTTGAAGAAAATCGGTCTCAGGGCCGAAGGGGGTCCCAAATTTTAATAGAAAGTGTTGTCACCGGAAATACACATGTGTGCAATTTTAATGAAATTGGGCTTTGGTAAGTGGGTTAGAAATTGATCACAAGATCTGACCAGCCAGCCACGAACCTTCGCGTGCCTGTGAATTTAAAAATATGAATAATCTATACCTATACTAGCTGTTCCCGGGCGCTTTGCTACCCGGACACATGAACCCCCGGGGTGACGGGAGTACTATTGCCTATAACTTTCCCTCACATGCCAATAATTTACGTTGACATTTTTTTCAAAATACGTTTGTAAATCTCATGTTAAAATTTTATCTTTCTCCCATTCCATCTATACCTATAACTTTCCCCTACCTGCCAATAATATATCTTAAAATTTCATAAAATTCAGTTTAAAAATGTGGCTGATATTAACATTTTACATTCCCTGTGTGTAAAATAAAATAACTATTAATCAAACAAATGCAGTTTTCGTGACTCATGTGTATAATATAAAAACAGTGATTTTGTGTAATAACGTTTTTTTACGATTAACTATTAATTTTATTTTTAATTTGGCGTCCTACGATGTATTCTTGAGCGTGTTGTAATGAAACTAGATAAATGTCAAAATGTTTTACCACCTATCTTGAAAACAGCGCCACCTAACGGGTCCAAATTTCACAAAAACCAAAATAGCAACGAAACAAACGTATGGTTAAAATCTGAAGTTCCTAAGATGCTTCTTTGCTGAGAAACAAAAAAACCGTTATATTTTGACAGTGCCACTTGAAGAGTTCAAACCAAAACAAAAACCAAACCAAAAAATCCTAATCTATGGTGAAAATTTCAGTTCTTCTGAAATTCTGGTTCCTGAGAAAGGCAATCTCAAACAATACAGACACCATTTTTATATATTAGATATAAAAATGAAATGCTGTTAGTTGTTAACTGGATCACTTGAGAACGGCTTTTGGCTCATTTTTATTTTATAATGTTCGTCATAGTCGGAATAAGGTTTATGCCGAAGTTGAAAAGTTGCCCGAAGAATTGGAAAATTCAGAAAAAACTGAAAGTGCGTCTTTCGTAGGATGTTTGTATGAACTCGCGACCATGACTCACGACTCGAACGATGGGTTTGCGTAATTCTTTTTTGTTTTGTTCGTTATGGTCCTGGAAAAGAAAGATAATGGAATTAAAAAAGGAAACAGTAAAAAAATCAGAAAAATTCGGACAAACTGCAAAAAACTTGATTTTTTATGCACATAACTAAAGATAGGAACGACATATTTGGTTGTTTCTTTTTTTTTTGTTTTGTTGTTACGCTCCCGGAGATATTTTTAGCAAAAGAAAATTACAAAAGAGTGTTGAAAAATTTGGAAAACGATAAATTGGATATTTTTTGGTGACCAACTCAATTGAATGTTTTCGGTAAAATGAAAAATCTTGAAAAACGCATCCCAGCCTAAATTAAAATAAAATTAAATTTTTTACTTTTGTGTTGCTTCTTATCTGGACAACAAAAGACGTTATTTCATTTCTTTTCCAATAGTTGGCGTTACGTGCGCAAATGTCATTCGATAGCTGATCCGCGGTGCACGATCTTATTTTTGCGATCTGTAAACACATCCCAATGATTCCCACCGACATACCATTAGACATTATGCACTTGGAGTTTCGGTTGCATTCGCAATTACAATAAACAAATCACAAGGGCAATTATTGAAGTGTTTGCGGCATTAACCTGGACAATCCTTGCTTCTCGCATGGTCAATTGCATGTCGCCTGTTCCAGTGTCGGAAAACCATCAGCATCGTTTGTTTACGCACCAGGCAACAAAACAAATGAAAAACAGTGCTTCTATTTTGCTTTTGCTTGTATCATTTTGTAATAACTAAATAAATAAAATAATGGAGAAGAATTTTAAGGGCAACTAATAATTCAATTAACTAGGTGTTCTGCGGTTCTTCGGTAAGATTCGAACTGCATGTTTTTGTTTGATTAGCAAAGGTTCAATTTTATTGAAATACGTATCACCCCAGCAAGATATCCATTACAAGTCTTGATTTAAAAAAAACCGTTGTATTCCAGCTTTAAGATTGGCAAACGAAAATAAAGCCTAATGCAGTTTTACAACTCTCTTCAACTATTGCATCATATATATACTTAGTATGGTCCTTCCAACTGAGCTGATAGTCTTTTATAAGCCGACGACTCTGAAACAAAGCGTTAACAAAAAGTTAAAAGTTTTTAAACTCTGACTATGCCTAAAAGTTATCTTGAGCAGCACAGCGAATGCTAGTCATAATTTATATCAACAGTACTTGTAAAGCTTAAAAGCATGAATTTAGTGTTGCTGCTGATTACTTGTCTGTGCATTACAATCTCCGCAGCGATTCTAAATCATTATTTACATATAAAACTAAATGAAATGAAAAATGCTGTAATTAGAACAGGATAAGGCAGTTTCGTCAGCAATTGCCGAAATTAACATAAATTAAAAACAAGATTGTGAATAGATCCCTGTAAAAGCCGATTTTTATATAATTTTGAGAGCTGGGTCCATTATTTATTTTTACTCCTTGCTTACAGTTACACTAGCGAACCAATTTACGCATAACTCTTCTGAACCTCTTCGAGATATCCACCATATCAATAGCCTTGATGTCAATAAAACAGTATCTGGTTTTTAGATTGCTTAAGTCTATTTTAAATTTCGCCTCTTTTTCAGTGGCTTTACCACTCCTGAAAATTCGCGGGTGAAACGCAATAGAAATTTCATTTAAAATTCGCGTAAAATTCAATGCAGATTGTGGTTTTTATGTTTTTTTTTGTCTAAGAAATTTGGATTATAATCTAAATTTAAAATAAATTCATGCTATTATTGCTTTTCAATTTAAATTTTTTACGAAAACGACGTCATTGCTTTTTTTGTAGTATGTTACATGTGAATCAAGCGTATCGAATATCTCGTACTTTTGCCACATTAAATGCGGCTAGTTGTATAATCGACATGACACAACTATGGAGAAGGCGACATATTGGAAATGTTTTAAATATTTCAAATATTCAACGTGCTTGTAGCAAACACACGAGATCTACATAAATACAATTTAATGGAAGCAGCACATGATATAGAGTTTTTCTTTGTTTTGCCTAGTTTGTAATAAATTTGCCAAATACATACAACATGAAATATATGTTAAACTAAAGTATTAAATTATATATGGCTACTGAGCAGTTGTTCGAATCCCAGTAACACCAAAAATATTTTTCACGGTGTCCCACCTCTAGCGAATGGGTGCCAAACGTTCCGAGAGTAATAATTTGTCACGGAAAGCTTTTCAATTCGCCGTTCGGATCCGGCCATGTCCATTCCATTCAAATAAACATGCATACCACAAATGGTCGCGACAAGACCTTAAAATTGTTTTATTATTTATAAATTTAAATATCAGATATATATTTGTATTTTTGTGTTAATAATCCACAAACATTAGCATTACTACTTAAATTGCTTGCCTTGCCAACATAAATCGATTTCGCATTAGCTGTCGTGTTTTAAAAAAATCTAGGCTGGTGAAAAATCACAGTCGATTAATTTTGGAGTTTTTCTTTCTCTGGATATGCGTTTTTATTTCTTAAAGAGCAAAACGCAAAATATATTTCTAAGTTCATCGATACGCATTAATTATGTGCTGGTCAATAAAATGCATGGTTTATTTTTTTATATTCTTATGGCTTGCATCTATCCAAAAACCGTGGGTACAAACAGACTTCTCTAATGTGATATCTGTTTAATAGCCAACAAAGCAATCTTTCTAATCCTAGCCCGTATCCTCCGTGTGGCTGAGTTCCGTAAATTCGTTGGTCTGTGTACCAATAATATGGTTTCGGATCAATTCCTTCGCGATTATAACCCTTGAGAAGTTCGTTGCTATTGTAAATCCTCATAGATCCGCCCACAATTTCACCAACATTTGGTAAAAGCACATCGACGCTTTCAGTAAGATTCTGATCTTCGGGACATTTTGCCATATAAAATGATTTAATGTTAGTAGGAAATCTACAAAGCATAATTGGTTCGTTGATTGTATCTGTCATCTTCCTTTCAGGAGCTTCGGGTATGTCCTATACATATGCATAAAATGAAATGTTAAATACAAATCGAATTAAAGCACAAACCTCGCCAAATTGGTAGAAAGTGCCATCATCCTTAGTAATGTTGTTTTCCTTTAGCCACTTTAACGCGTCAGAATAATTCATTCGCCGAAAAGGTTTCTTTGGTGGCTGGAAATCGGGATTAAGTTCTTTAACCAAATAACCCCAAGGTGACTTTAGTACCCGATCAACAACATCGCATATCAAATGCTCTAATTTATTTAATAATTCATCAAAAGTTATAAAAGGGCATTCGGCCTCGATATGAGTATATTCAGCTAAGTGACGTCTTGTTCGGCTTTGTTCAGCGCGGTAACTTTGTGCAATGCAGAAAACATCCCCCAAGGCAGGCAAACACGTCTCCAGATAAAGCTGAGAGCTTTGAGTAAGATAAGCTTCCTCACTTGCATATTAAGAAAATATCGGTCATGAAGCTAGCACAATAGAAGTCACTATTCGATAAAAATACAAATACTACCTAAAATATTGCAACTTGAATAAAGTAGCTCCGCCTTCAACTTGAGTTTGGACCAATGTTGGTGGTGTAACTTCAGTATATTCTAGATCAAAATAATGCGATCGGAATGCCTGCATAATAACTGAGCGCATTTTCAAAATTTTAGAAGTGTTTTCCCCACGAATCATTATATGGCGATTATCAAGTTGGACATCTGGATGCGCTTCCTCGTTGAGAATACTCTCCGCACCACCAGCTGGAGCCAAGCCGATCAACTCCCAGTAATCAACATTTAGTTCATGCCCCCCAGGTGCCTAAAGCTCACGATGTTAGTTACACGCTACAGATATAAATGATTTAAAAAATACCGATTTTCCTTCTGGAACACTTTTTAGAATTCCAAATAATATTACTGAGCTCTCTGTTGTTAATTTAAGAGCATCATATGTCTGGCATAATTTATCCGTAAGTACAGATTGTAAAAAACCCGTACCATCGCGAAGTGTAATAAAAATTAAGCCTTTACCTTGCCTACGCAAACGGTGCACCCACCCAAATATTTTAATCCGCTTGTCTCTATTCCTACCACCTTCAAAAATACGAACTTTTTCTGCTGGCGGCAAGTTTTCATCCTGCAAAATTTGTATCTTTTTTGCATTTTCCAAATTTTGCAAACGTTTCTCTATGTCCTCAACTTCTCTTTGCTCCTTAGCAGTATTTTTAAAACTTTCGCGCACAAAAACCTTGTGTACCTTTTTTAACTGAGCCTTTGCTGCGGGTTCAAAATTTTTTATCGCTTTTGGATCCTTGCAGTCCACGTATATTGTTGGAAAAGACTCCTTCTTAGCATGCCGCATTGCTCGCAAAATAGTTTTGTAGGGATTAGTTTCACTTCCATCACCGCTTTCATCAGACCCAAATTTTTCAGAAGTATAGATAGCTTCTGCACACATATATCAAAAATAAAATAGAAAAATATTAGTGTAAATTTTAATATAAAATTTTTTGATAATTACTAAAAATAGGCACGCTAAAATTAGGACATAAAACATCAACATTAAAGAAAACATATATATTATAATACTGAACTATCCATTACGGATTATCGAGTTGAAGGTGTTTACTAAAATATCTACCAACCCAAAGGTAAACTAGAATCATCTTCAGCAGACATTTTTTATTCCGATTAGCGTTAGTTCCAACGTTTCTTCAAACACACAAATTATGGATACTCTAATATAATTTGTATTATTCAGCAATTTAGGAAGGTAATATAATAATCTTATTGACTCTACTATTCAATTTTCAATCGACGACGAGCACACGTAACACGTGGGACGTGGGACACTGGAACGTCGCTCTTAAATATGTAATTTAGTGGTTTTTTGTTTTCCCATTTCTTGTGTTCGTATATGTTAAATCTTAAATGTTATGAGAATTTCGATTCGCCAAAAAAAGCACAAGCTTAGGAAAATTTCTCGTTTGGCAACTACAGCTGCATTTAATTGCCGAGCGAGTTCGGAATTCGAATGTCAAAACCAGCCAAACAGCAGGTTTTCACAATTCCAAAGAAGGAATTCGACAGTGCTTGTTCGACAGTTGTTGTTCCTCGGCAAATAAAATACGGCTAACAATTGCACTGTCGAATTCCTTCTTTGGAATTTGAAACCTGCTGTTTGGCTGGTTTTGACATTCGAATTCGGATTCCAATAAAATACAGCTTATGTAAGATTCGTCACAATAAAACAATCTGCCATGCCAAGTTATTATTTATTTTTTAATGATACAAAAATGCAATAATTAGTAAATTACATTTATTCTTACCAGTGTTTTACAAGAAAGTCGTTTAAAAATGTACAAAGTTGTCGTAAGTTTAAACAAAACAGCCCATAAAAATCAAAATTTTTCTTGTAAATTCTCAAATTGGAGATAAACACGTGTGCAGTTTGAACATAATTGGGTTAATTTTTTAAAAAAATTAAATTGTTTTGGAATTCTTGCCATAATGCAGCAAATCAGGCGCAGATTGATTTTTTGCTGTCAAGTTGTTCGTTTTTATTTTCAAAAACCAATCTACGATAGATCTGATTTCCCCTCTAACAGATCTCGATATTTTCGGTGATTTAACCCTCTTTTCATTTACTGCAACCACAACACATGCAACATGCTTTCGTGTTCGTTTTTTCGAGAAAAAGTCTGAGCTACGGGCTACGAGCGCAAATTTCTATAATAAAAAAAAATACGACATTATAACACCGACCACTAATGTCATTTTGCATGGAACGTAGCAAAACAATGTAAACAAAATACTATTGAAATCGTTTCGATTTGCTGAGAGAAACTGATAGCACCGACAAAGATTTCTAAATACGAAAAATAAACCGGAATAGGAATTAAAACAACAATGTCATAGTGGATGGTTACAAATAGAACGAAAATCTACATAACTAAAATTATATTTTGCCATATTGCTTTCAACAAAAAAATAAAAATTACAACAATAAACACATTGGATATACCAGAAAATGGTTAACATTAACCAAAACAAAATTTTTGGGTTAAGAAATATTTAACCAAATTTTTTTTATAATTCTCACCACCAGAGTTGACTTTTAAAAATTATATATGGATAAGTTGGCAAACACATGAAACAAAAAATTTACCAAAATTTGGTTAGTTTTTGCTGTTGCTTTAATCAGCCGTTAACCACAAAAAATACCTAGCTCATTTTGTTGAAAGCAATATTGCATTTGTTTACAATCATCATGTTTGATATCTAAATTGCACTGAAGTACTGAAGAAAGCTATATAAAAGGTTGTTTCACTCTAACTAACCTACGCTGATCGAAATCGAAAAATCAGAAATTTGTTCTGCTTACGCTCTTCATCTTGAAGAGTAAACCAAACTTTACCCGTCGAACGCCTACGGGTAGCATATCTATGTGTCTCTCTATTAAAACTTTGCAAATGGAACACCAAATAACACCAAACCTTGGAATAGTTGTCAAAAGTAACGTCAAACTAAAACCACGAAAAAGAAAACTCAAAACTAACCAGCAAATGGAGAGATATATTAGTAATCGTATTACTATTTTCTTCGATTTCCTGGCTCATTAGACTTAAAAGTTTATATTTAAGTAATGGTCGTGTTGAATACACCTTATTTCTGGTATTTTATTACTACGGCTACAGTTAAAATAACATGTCCAATATTTCAAAAAGATTTAAATTTTCACAGCAAGTCTCGAGTAACGTAAATTGTTCGTTTATAAATATTGCTCTTGTGTCATTGGTGCTAACACACATGTTCAAAAGTATTTATACTCGGTGTCAGCAGCGATAACACAGCCGATAATTGACGTAGCCCACAACTAATTTTGACATCGCCCATGTTGTTCATTTTGTGCAATATATAAATATAAACACTCGTTATTTACTTTTTATTTGAAAGTAATCGAATTCTAAATCCGACGAACTAGGATTATCGTAATACAGATAAATGCTTCAAAAAATTGGAATTTGTAGATTCTGACGTACAACGCGCTCGGTGAATCTTGTCTGAGTATTTCAGCACATAGGTTAAAAGATTGATTGGGTTAAATTACTAAGCAAAATTTCGGCTTGAATTCGAGCGAGTGCAGTCGAATCGTAAAGCTCATCTCACCTAGGTTTATATGTGATCAAAATGTAGTTAAAGCTCTTTTCTACTCCGCATTTAAACGATGTATGGGAATGAAAGTCATGCCAATGAACGTTGTGGCTGCACAAAACGAAACAGGAAACATCTAGATTTGTCATGCCAATGAACGTTGTGGCTGCACAAAACGAAACAGGAAACATCTAGATTTGTCAATTTGTTTTTGTTTTGCTATATAGAACGTTCTCATGCTTGCGCCGAAAGTCATCTTGGGGTGGGTTGGGGTGATTGAAAAATACACCAAGCCTTGTTTGACTATCCGAGAAGATGTGGATTTCCTTAGTGAATATAACGTTTCTCTTCGGTCAAGACAGGACTTCTTTAATCGCCATAATTTCTGCTTGAAAAACACTGTAGTGATTAGGGAAACGGAAAGTTGCGGAACGGTGTAGTATATACCTCCTAATGGAGCCCTGAATGAATTCAGAAGAGAGGAGTGTCCAAATTCATTTCTTATCCACTAGGAGCCACGCTAGCAGCAACTTGTCTGCTGAAGATGTCGAGTGGTGTAAGGTTGAACAGTATATTTAGTGCCGCGGAGGGCGTTGTGCAAAGAACTCCACTCATACATAGACAAGCCGATTTTGGACTTTGATTAGTTTATCGCGATTTATTGCTTGCAATGCAATTGCAATGAGTGATATGGGGTTGAAAACCCCATTTGTTACCGATAGCTTTTTTACAGGAGAAGAGTGCCACTGTGGCTTTTATATTAGGTTTCCAGCTTAGCTTTCTATCCAGAATGAGACCCAGATATTTAGCTTTATCAAAGACGTATAAGCTTGTGCCCTTTATTAAGGGGGTTAACATGTGGAATTTTATATTTTCTAGTGAAGAGGACAAGTTTTGCTTTGTGGGGCTTTACAACGACCACAACGATCTGCCCATCTAGTTAGCTTGCTAAGAGCATTTTATAAGAGTTCTTACAGGGTGTCATCGAGCCAAACTGAATACTTAACTTGTACACAATAACTTTTAAAAATCTAATATCTTAAATTTAAATGTATTATGAAAGCCGTAAAAGGGTTAAATTTAACTTTGTGTAACACTTCCTGACCTTGGATCAAAGATCGAAGAGCACCATTGTCGCGCCTGCAGAATTGACTTTCGTTAGCATACGAAAGAGTGAGCGGTGCGAAAGGCGCAAGCACTTAAGAAAGAAGTATTTTCTCTGCTTGCATCGTTGCAGAATCGTTGCTTGCTTGCTTGCTGTTTGATCGTTAGCCTAAGGAGATGTTGCACAAAAGTGAATATTGAAATAATTCATTGTAAATTTCAACATTATTTGATTTCTTTCTTTAGAAATAAAATCCATTTTTTACCTTCGAATAAGTAAGCGGATATTTATATTCGGAGCACCTTGGGCTCAACGGCTCGAAATCAGGCAGCGACGCAGGGTATTAAGATGTTTTCCTGAAATGGCAATAACAACTTTATCCGCATAGGCGATAACTCTGCAACCCTCCCTTTTCATGTATATCAGCAGCTCGTTCAGCACTAAATTCCATAGAAGGGGGGACAGATCTCCACCTTGGGGCGTTCCTCTAAGACAGATCTCCACCTTGGGGCGTTCCTCTAAGACAGATCTATTGGTAGAGGTAGTCGACGAGCCGTCTGCTTTTTTCAAACAGCTAGGCATTATGGGATTGGTTGAGAGTACTTTCCTAAGCCTTGAAGCCTTTGAGGACTCTTATATTTTTCCACAGAAGAGTCTCCAGGATAAACGCTTGGCTTTTCTTAGTTCTTTTTTTTATAAACTTTGAGAGATGCTTTGTAGGCGTCCCCATCTGTCTCTTTCCTTGAGCTTTTAGCTGAGGTGAACAGTTTTCTGCAATTCTAGGTTGACACCAGGTAGAGGTCCAACTTGGTCGTGTGCCAAATATGCCGATCCTATCCAGTAAGTATCTTTGGCAGTTTCCAATTTCGCCTCGGTCGCTTAATTAAATGGAGTAGCAATACATTTTGGCTACTTTTCACTAATATGCAGGATCTAGGTTTACCTATATCTACATATAGTGGATGATAACCAGGAGTCCTGGGTCCAGAAACCAGGTTCTTAATAATTCATGGTGCCTGTATCAAGACTATATCCTCTATGTCCATATAAAGGCGGAGTAGAAGGGAGGCCGAGGGTTTTTTGTTGTGTTGAAGGTTAATCTGGACTAACTGCAGCATCTTTACTACAGCTAGGCAGAGAAACCTCCACTACGGTATTCTCTAGGTCTTCCCTTTTGAATGCGAGCTGAGAAGTTCGTCATTATTAGGGAAGTTCCTGAAAGGGACGCCCACCGTCTCCAAATCTGACATAGGGTCGGCGATGCAGACAGATGACAGTAAAGAAGTGACCGAAGATGTGGGAGAATCGTCATCCATTGAGGGAAAGATGACGGATGCTCCAGGATCGGGAACTTGGAGACCCAGGTTTGAAGGATCGAGGGGCAGTTTACCTGCGTCCATCTCGTCCTTTTTGTAGCCCTGAAGTGTGATATGATCCCATTCAAATCTTATCACGCCTTTAATCTGCGCCAAAGTTGGTAGGGATTCCTGATTAATCACAACTATTGCGGATCTCTAGGAACCCTTTTTCTTCTCCATCTGAGCTACTTTCCACTCGTGAGTCGGAAGTTAGGGATTGTTTAGTTGGATAACGCGGAGAATTTCCTCCGCAGTGAGGGGTTCAATGGGGATCCAGGTGAGAGCCTTGGTCCGCTTAGGATATTATCCCCACAACCTCGAGCCTTGCAGCCAGCCGTACCTGCCCCAGGCTAGTTATGGCCGGCTTACAGATATCACAGGATCATCATAAGCGTTTAGCTTGATGGTGCCAAAAAAAAATTCGTCTGTCAAACTATTCTATTCGTATAAAAACCGCATTTGATTGTCCTGAATAATACATCTATATACTTTTTTTAATTGAATGACTCTACACTTAATTTGTGCTATTGAACAGAAGAGACTGTTCGATTGGTATTCTGCATTCTTCTTTGAACAGTCTCTACATTTATGTAACTATAGAAACAGCTTCTAATTCAGTCCAGGCAATGCGTCTATTAAAAAAATATATCATGAACTTTTTTAATCCGTTTGAGCAATACCAACTAGAGTTGAGCAAAAAATCGCAACCTGCTACTCATTCACTGCTAATGAAAATTCACATTCACAACCTGCTAACAACTTCTAAATAAACTGCTATTGCTATTTGTCTCGCTTCTATTCACGAATCACGAGTCACAATTTTATTTTTCATACACCAAACACAAAATGAATTTGATTCATACGAAAAACGTGAAGAAGAAGAGGGGTATAACAAAATTATAAATCTAGAGACTATCGTTTTGCACGATATCTGCTGAACGTCGCACAAAATTTTCTTTTGGAACATGTGTCCTTGTTTCTGGCAGCGAAACTTTTTATGATGCGCTAACAGGCATCAAACCAATTCACAACGTTAACGTTGCATATCGCAGTCGCAGTTGTGTTGAAAATTTGGTTGGTTGCTATTAGCAGCACAGGTTATACTTGCTATTTGCTAAGTTGCTACCTATTCACAAGGTTGCATATCACAATCGCAGTCTCAGTTGGTTTGAATGTTTGGTTGGTTGGTATATAATAGCAGCTCACTTGATACTTGCTAAGTTGCTACTTGCTACTAATTCACAAAGTAGCATATCGCAATCGCAGTCGCAGCTGGTTTGAAAGTTTGGTTGGTTGGTATATAGCAGAATTAGCAGTTAGCAGCATAGCTTATGAATACTTGCTAAGTTGCTATTTCGCTGCGAATGCGATTTTCGAGTGGGAGAATCAAAACTGTGAATGGGTGCAACACTGCGATTTACCAAGAAGTTGCTAAGTTGTGCTTTGTGTTCGAATCAATTTCAAATGTTTGGCTGTTGAAATTGAAACTCAACGTTTAAAAATTTGGCTCTTGATTTTGATACAAAAGTCAATACAATTTTTTATTATATTTCTTGTTCTCAATATTTTCATGCATATATTTTCTTTAATTAATATCAATTACTGCGATTAAAAATAAAAAAATACATTTTTTGGTCCAAATGAATTTCTTGCACTATTCAATAAATTAAATATATGTAAAGAAACAGTTATTATACGTCATCGATGTATAGTGAATAAAACATTTGCTCCATTACGAATTGAAATTAGCAGTTTACATTAGCAGTTTACATTCACAGTGAATAAGAAATCGCATTCGCAGTTATAACTGCGAAAGGAAATTCACAACTTAGCCCATCTCTAATACCAACGCGTCATACTTGTGTGGAGGTGTGGACTACAGCACAATGCTATATTGCTTTCAACAAAAAAATAAAAATTACAACAATAAACACATTGGATAGACCAGAAAATGATTATTTTTTGGTTAAGAAATATTTAACCAAATTTGTATTTATAATTCTCACCACCAGAGTCGACTTTTTAAAATTATATATGGATAAGTTGGCAAACACATGAAACAAAAAATTTACCAAAATTTGGTTAGTTTTTGCTGTTGCTTTGATCAGCCGTTAACCACAAAAAATACCTAACTCATTTTGTTGAAAGCAATATCGCATTAGTTGAATTAGTTGGACAACTTTTAATTTTTGCCGCGCTTCAAAATTGACAGCAGCAAGCTTTTGTTTGTAAAGTTGTTTCAATTGAGTTCGTTTACGTTGAACACAACAAAATAATTTGCTTGTTTGCATGTCCACATGGGTTCAAAAAATGCTACAACAAATGTGGGCCGAATTGAAGGGAAAATGTTGGATTATTTTAAGCGATTTGCAAGGTCAGCACAAATCAAAATGGCGAAATTTGAAATTAAAGCGAAAATTTAGAACATATGTATGTGGGCGTTATAATTGTTAGCTGTGATCAAGGAAATTATGAACGAAATCACATCTAATGCACTTCCAAACTCAATATTTAGAACACATCAAACTACGACTAGTCGTATGTCTTAATAATCGCGTTTAGTCGCAATTGCGACAAAAGTGAAGTCATTCGAAACTCGAAATGCTTACATAATCGACCCCCTGTTTTCGCTCTACGGTAGATTATTTTTTTTTAAGAAAACGAACAACTTGACAGCTACAAAAACCATCTGCGCCAGGTTTTAAAGGGGGAAAAAACGATATAAGAACATTTCATTTTTATATTTTCATATTTTATATGATACCAACTAACCCCCTAACATCCATCAAACCACTTAGAAAAAATGCATTTTTCAAAAAAAAATCATCGATATATCACTCAATTAAATGAAATACCAGAAACCCAAATACCAAGTACAACTTGATCGAACTTACGTTTAAGCTGGCCCAAGCCCATAAAAAAAGTACAGCTGTGCAAAAGTAATTTCCACCATTCATTTAGGCCCGCCCACTGCTGAACTTTAATGTCATTTTTCAATATATCGTAAAAAGCTATAATACATATGAGTTATTACTTTCTTACGTTGGTCAGACATTGAGGAGGAGGGACCGTGAGAACGATTTTTAGTCTTTTTTTGGGATTCGAACTTTGAGCCGTCCGCCCAGAAATCCAACGCAGTTAGCACTAGAGCCAAGGCGCCCAAATTCTAGAGAAAACTGTTACTTAAATAACGATAGCAACTATTATCATTTCTAAAAGTGTATTTTTATGCTGTCATCAAAGCTCTTCCTACGTTTTTTGGCATTTTTTTATTAGTTGAATCTTCCAATTCTTTAGGTTTATAGTAATGTGGTGCAACTTCGAGTAGCCATTTACTTTCAATTTCTATTACTTGACGCATGTATTCCTTTGTAGTGAACACCAACTCATGATATAGCACCCATCTAGGCAATTCTTCAAAAAGTGAAGAATTTGGATGGATCATTACTGTTTGATTGTGCTTAATAGTTTTATAGTTTCCTCCTTTTGAAAATTGTGCTATATGATAAAAATACCCCGCAGTAATTGACTTGCGAATATTTAAAGTCTCTGATAAGCATGACACTATATCAATTTCTACTCGTTGCATTAATCCAATTAACTGTTCGCGAACATCACGTGCCCTTTTCATTGACTTGTATTGAATGAAATTTTCATAACACCACTGTGTACTAAAACCTGTCTCAGCCCATTGATTGTATACTTGCAATAGACTAAGATGATCACCGTTAATATGGTTGAAGTTCTTTCTGGCTGTATCTGCGTGTATAATCTTGTCCTTGGGTCGGTAAAAGATTGCGCTGTTCACTGATAACATAGCGGCTATAGAAACCATTTCGTCTGAACATTTATACCTAAAACGTAAAAGTTTAAAGAAATGTATACGAAATGCGCTATTGTATATTTACTTTTCACTTGCTAGAAGCATTTTTGCCATCATTGGGTCGACTGGAAATTCAGCCATTCGACGTCCAAGTTTTGTAAGTTCTCCATGATGGTTGAGTGCTCCTAAAGCATACAACTGTTCTAAAGCCAAGACGAGTGTTTCGTGAGGGGGGGGATCCAAAAAATCAAAATGTATTAAATCATTAATACCAAGAGCTTTTAACATAAGCACAGCATTTCCTAAATTTATTCGTTGAATCTCAGGAATTGTATTTTCCTCTAGTTCATGCTTATAGGCCCATGCAGTATACAATCGAAAACATTTACCAGGAGCCGTACGTCCGGCACGACCGGCCCTTTGGTTAGCTGATGCCTTAGAAATAGGTACAACCATAAGCGATTCCATGCCTGTGCGCGAATTGAAATTATTTTGTTTTGCAAATCCCGGATCAATTACGTAAATAATGTTTTCTATTGTAAGAGAAGTCTCTGCTATATTTGTTGCAAGAATTACTTTTCTTGCATTCGGAGGTGTAGGTTCAAATATTTTTGCCTGCATATCACTCGGCAAGTTAGCATAAACTGGAATTATAAGTAATTGCTTTAATTTGCTACCAAGTCGCTTGACTCTTTCTTGCAAAACTTCTTGGCAAGTTTCAATTTCATCTTGTCCCGTTAGAAAAACCAAAATGTCACCTAAAGGCTGTGTTGCATGAATCTGAAGGACGGAAACACAGCATGCATCAATATAGTCCGCTTCCGGAGCTTTTGTGTAAAATATGTCAACCTTAAAGCGAGACATTGAAGTATTATGTATAAATTTCAAATTATCATTAAAATTAAATACTAGCCGGATATCTTCTTCCTGGAATTCTAAAAATTGGGGCGTCGTCAAAGAACTGTGAAAACTTATCAGCATCCATCGTAGCGCTTGAAATTAATAATTTCAAATCAGGTCGAAATCTTGCAATATCTTTTACTAAACCGAAAAGAATATCCGTGTGCAATGTTCTTTCATGAGCTTCATCAATGATCATACAACTATACGATGCTAGATCTGGCTCTGAAAGGAACTCTCGGTGCAAAGTACCATCTGTCATAT
Source organism: Nephrocerus scutellatus (assembly GCA_947095585.1). Taxonomy (NCBI): domain Eukaryota; kingdom Metazoa; phylum Arthropoda; class Insecta; order Diptera; family Pipunculidae; genus Nephrocerus; species Nephrocerus scutellatus. The sequence goes on from OX352764.1 coordinate 51,326,201, forward strand.
ACTTCAAAACAGTTCGTTCTAGGTGTAAAGAGTTAACCATTTGTTTTATTTTAAGTAAACTTTTTCTAACATACCAGATGTACAGTCCTCAAAACGAATGCTATAGCCTACTTCGTTTCCCAACTTTACACCCATTTCTTGTGCAACGCGAGCTGCAACTGACATAGCAGCTACTCGCCTTGGCTGAGTGCATCCAATTTTCTTTTGCCCCACCGTAAATCCTGCTTCTATTAAAAATTGTGGAATTTGTGTGGTCTTACCTGAACCAGTTTCGCCTTCAATTATTAAAATCTAAATTTGGAGATATAAAGCTTCTTAGAAATTATTTTTTATCTAAAACATACCTGATGTTCTCGAATGGCTGATATTAGGTCATCTCGAAAAGGATAAACAGGAAGCGATTTCTTTGTTTCTTCAATATCCATTTTTTTGCGCATCCATTCGGAGAGTTCTGGCCTTGTATCTTTTTTTTCTTTGGAACCATCCATAGTAAGAGCTTGAACAAAATCGATTTGATCCTCAAGAAGTAGCTCATATTCTTCCTTTACTCTTGCATTTTTAGCGCCAAATTGAAACATAGCAGATGCTAATTGCTCCGATTCCCATTTTTTTTGTTCAGAGTTTGGAAACTTTTCGCGTTCATCAACTTCTACATATTCTTCTAAGAGCAGAACCAGTTCAACAATCTTCATAAACATTTTTATTATTGCGCTTACCAGTTTTTCCGCTTTTGATATCTTGAGGCATATGATATCGTTGAATCCGTTCCAACTCTCGAGCTTTCTCATGTTCTTTTGCAATTGTGAGTAACTGCTTCTTGTACTTCCGTTCCTCTCGTTCTTCTTTAGTAAGACTTCACATAACAACATAAAACAAAAAAAATGTTTTTGTTTAATAACGGACAACACAATTTTCGCATGTAATTCAGCTTTACTAATTACATTGATTCCTCAAATAGATACTCATCATCCAAAATATCAGCTTCCAATTCTACCACCTTGTCATCCTTTCGTTTCTCAAGGTATTTACGTCGTGATTGAATTCTTAACTGAGGCAATATTTTCTCGCGGTCTTCATTTTCAAGTTTTAAACGTTTGGCTGCTTCTTCGAATGCCTTGCGTCTCCCGCAAGATTCCAAGACTTTTCGAGTTTTATTTTCATCCCGCTTTTTTAGCCGATCGGCAAAGTCATCCCGTTCTTTTAAATCCTGCAATCTCTCCTCTTCGTCACTGTTTACACTTTCCAAACTGCTGTCTGGACTAAGTTTTCTGTACTTGTTGCTATCCATTTTTTAAACTTAAACAATAAAAAATTTTTAAATTAGAGATAATATCAAATTGTAAGTAAAAGCTCAAGGTTCAACAATGCGTTCAAAACTATTTGGAAGAGTTAAGAGTTAAGTCCAAAAACTAGGTCTGTACTCTGTACCCTGTTCACTGGAAAAAAATGATGTCGGTGTGGTTTTATGTCGAAAAGTCAAATCGACATCGACACCAATGCCAGTGAACAACATGTTTTTATTTTGTGTCAATACTGTCACATCACAACAGCTAATAATCAAATAACTAATAAAACATAAACTTAGAGCGTGGCTACACAGTCATTCCAATGAACGATGAGGCTACACATAACGAAGCATTTGTGTGTATGTTCTTCAATTTTTTGTTGTTTTGCCGTATAGAACGTTCATTCATTTCATTTTGAAATTCTCTATCGCGTGCTCGTGGCTGGTTGACTTGCTGGTCAGATCTTGTGATCAATTTTTAACAAACTTCCCAAAACCCGATTTTATTGAAATTTTGCACACATTGACAATACTTTCTATTAAAATTTAATAGTGATCGTGCCGCGGGGTCGGGGGACTCCCATACACACTTTTTTTCTGGGCATCAGATCATTTCATACTATAATGACTGTGTTCTGTGTGCGTTGGGCGTTGTGTGCTGTGTGCTGTGGGTTTCTGTAGTTGCCTTTCAGTGGATTCCTGGTGAAATCAAGCTTTCTCTTTCCAACTCACTAAAAATCTTCCTGTTTCGCTGGACATGTCTTTCATTCCCATGATTTTGTAGCCACGCTATAGCATCACTCGCGACAGTTGTTAAAAAATGTTACTTTTTGTCGACAACTTATGTGGTGAACACCAAGTTGTCATAACAACATGAAACACCTTAGTGAAGAACAAAATAGCCGTATTTTATTTTCCGAGGAACAACAACAATTGCACTGTCGAATTCCTTCTTTGAAATTGTGAAAACCTGCTGTTTGGCTGGTTTTGACATTCGAATTCCGAACTCGCTCGGCAAATAAAATGCAGCTAATGTAAAAAAATAAACCTTGTGTAACATTTGCTGCGTTGCTTTAGCCAATCCAGCTTGGCTTACAACAACAATCGCATAAGCATAAAGCCGAAAATAAATCCAAAAAGTTTTTAGGATTTAAAACTAAAGCCATTTTATGGTTATAGCGCTCACCGTAAGGCGGTGATAAACCGACATGAAGCCGAAGTAATTAAAAATGTTCAGGATTAAGAAAACTAAAGCCATTTTATAGTACTGGTGCTCACCGCAAGGCGGTAAAGCCAAAAGCTGTTGCTTTGTAAAGCCAAGCCGGCTTTGCCAAAGCAATGCAGAAATTTTGTTGCGCAGTCAACTCACTCCCCAATTCTCTCGCTTTTTTTTAAATCGTTTTTTCCAAAAAACCAATCTATGGTGGATCGGATTTCCCCTCTAACAGGTCTTGATAATTTGGGAGATTTACCCCTCTTCACATTAACTACAACAATATTTTTTTCGATTCGTTGTTTTTTTTTGTGATTTGTCAATGTTCATCCATTTCTGAGCTATGTTTAAGTTTCAAGTCACTAGATCAATGGGAAGTTAGTTTAAAATCAATTACAAAATTCCACCCGCACAGACAGACATACACGAAAGCGAGCCAATAAAAACGGTTTAATAAAAAAAAAAAAGAAATTACGAATAATCGTTTTTATTTTCATTCTATTGAAAATTTTGATTTCCGTCCTTCATTTCCGTTTTGCTCGTTTGCAGACGATAGGTGGGGTGGAAAATGTAGTTTTCCCTGTATATGATTTTCATATAAGGAATATTCGAACACGCATACATTTTTTGCCGATATAAGTGTTTCTATAGTTTTCTTGGTTGGCGTGGTGGTCAGGTGGTCGGGGTTCTGTGGGTGAGTGGTCAACAGGCGGGAGGTCAGTGGGCTGGGGGTTAGTGGCCTGGGGGTTAGTGGTCTGGGTGGTTAGTGGTAGGGGGGTCAATGGGCGTAGCTTTAGTCATCTTCTTCAATTATATGATCGTCAAAATTCTCCGGTGCATTTGCTTTAACCAGCATGTTGTGAAGCACTACACTTGCGTTGATGATTATGCCAGATTTAGGCGAGTATCGCATTATTCTATCCTTTTCTAGAATACGACACCGTTTCATCTTTTTATGCAGTTCCAGGCTGATATGTGGGCTACATTATATGCTTATTCGAGCGAATAAGCCGCCTTACCGGTGTCATTAACCATGGCCTCTGCTCATAGCCGCTATCACCTAGAATAATAAAATTAAATTTTCTTACCAATGTGATCACTAGTTGGTTATTAAATTCTGGAATATTAGCCACGTATTAGTGTTTGCATTTTCATAGAGACGAATTAAATGTCTTTTGACACGGCTATTTGCAAACACGTATGCACGGTGCCGGTGATTTGCGATCGTGCTAGTAAGAAGTCGTGTCCAACTTTTTTTGATATTAGCCTATTAAAATATATACAACAAAATGCCATTTCCCTTTTTATGTTGTTATTTTCAAATAATTTACCATTTGCTACGACACTCAAAAATGCTAGCACCTGCATATTATGAGAAATTTCGATAATTTTCAGAGACACTCTTAAAGATGGTTGTAGCATGTAGCTATTCGATCAATGATTGAGCTGAATGCTTTGGCAACCGATTATAGCTCTCAAAACATTGAGATGAGTTATAAAATGAATTGTGTATATATCTCAATCAGAGGCGCGTAATTCTTATTTGCTTTACGCGCAATCTCTTCTATTTCAGCTGTATTTTATTTGAATTAAAATACGCCTGTTGTCATTTTGAGTTATACTAAAATACAACCGAGGTGTTCATTTCAATATAAGCTGCATTTTATATGCCGAGCGAGTTCGGAATTCGAATGTCAAAACCAGCCAAACAGCAGGTTTTCACAATTCCAAAGAAGCAATTCGACAGTGCAATTGTTGTTGTTCCTCGGCAATAAAATACGGCTATAATAGTTTTGACAGCGTAGAATATGGAGTGCGTTCATAATTGAACAACACTCTCCCTTGTTGAATAATACAAAATAAAATTAATTCAATTAAAAATATATATAAAAGTAATTAAAAGTTAATTTTTCAATTATTTAAGATTCTTCAACATAATCCCATGGCTTTGACACAAAAATTATGTTTGTCATTAGTGACTGCTTTTGTCAAACTGTCCGCAATCATTTTGTCTGTTCAAGTGTATGGTGTTGTGATAATTTTGTTGTTAACCTTTTCTCGGATGTGATGGTGTCGAATATCTATGTGATTGCTTCTTGGTCGATAAGCATCCATTTCAGCTAAACATATTGCACTTTGATTATCACAGAAAATATTAACAGGCTTGTGCGATTTGGGATCAAGCTCATCAGCTAATTGCCTTAGCCAGATGGCCTCTTGGGTTGCTGAGGACATTGCCATATATTCGGCCTCAGTGCTGGATAATGCGATGGTTGGTTGTTGTTTACTGGACCATGAAATAGCTGCTTTTTCTAATTTAAACCGGTAACCTGTACAAGATCGACGTTTGTCCCCGTCCGATGCATAATATGCGTCATTAAATCCATTAATTGAATAGTCATCAGTCTTTTCATACCGAAGTTTATAATTAGTTGTATCATGTAGATATCGCAAGATTCTTTTTACGGCCTTTCAAAACGCACTTCCCAAATTTGAATTGAAACGACTTACATCATTTACTGCAAAATTTATGTCTGGTCTCGTACATTGTGTAAGGTATTGTAAGCCACCCACAGCTTGTTATATGGTACGTTGTGTAACCTTTCTTCTTTGCCATCTAACGTTATACTTTTTGAAAATTTTTGATTCAAGTCACTAGGTGTGCCAATCTGCTTAGAATCTTTCATTCCGAAACGTGTTAATATTTCTTTGATGTACGAGAATTGGTTCAGCTCAATGCTGTTTTCATTTTCTTTTTAAAGTATACGAATATCCACGCATTCCCTGGCAGTATATCAATATATATCTTTCATCTTGAACTGCTTGCATAAAAATTGCTTAAGCGTAATTAAATCTGCTACATTTTTCCAGAATGTCATCTATATAACATTTTACTATCAAATTCAATGTTCGATTAAAATAAATGCACGCATCCAATTCGGATATTACTAAACCAAATTCCTTTAATGCAGTTTCGAGTTTAGGTTCTAGGTTCAATGTTTGCGCGAACCTCTCGGAAAGAAAATTCGCTTATGCACCACTGTCCAATAATGCACGACATGGAATCGGTGAACCTTGACTGTCAAGCACATGGATTATGGCGGTGGCTAATATAGCTGACTCATCTTGAATATCGGCTGAGGCGACAAGGACTTTCTGCGAATTTTTGTCTTTCGAAAATGCTTCGTTAAATGATGAAACCGTTCTTGTTGTCGGGTCTGTTGTAGTAACTGTCTCGAAATGGAGCATGGTATGGTGAGGTTTGTAGCACCGTTGACGTGATGACACCCAACAATTTCTCGAAGAATGCTTTCCTCCAATGCATAACACGCAAATCCAATTTCTGCTTGCGTATTGTATAGCTCAATGGAAGAGAGCGCGGAAAAATTGGGACAAGCGACTAATGCATGATCCTGTGAATTGTATTTTATACAGGAAGGTATGGTTGACGGACTCGATGATACCAATGCCGAGTGGCTACGACGATTTTGATTTAATGGACGGGCAGCTGTTGGCTGAGCGGGACTTCGACTGGATTGCTTTTTGTTATAGTCGATTTTTTCCAGAGTAGAGGCACGTTTCTCTAGAAACGTACAAAATCCTTTATGTTGGTATGTCCTTAGTTGTAGACTCCTCCCACTTCTTGATGGCTGTTGTTGAATCCAATTTCGACAGCATCAGGAAATTCATCAAATTTTCAGCTAGCTCATTTTTTGCTTCCCCATGATTTAAGAGCCCTGTAGACGACGACTTGATTGTGCATCTCCCGAATACTATTAGAAGACTTCTTTCCGAAATTAGACATCAAAATAATGTCATTGATGTGAGTCTGGAACATAAAAGCCTTGTTTTCGTAGCGGTCAACCAGCGCCGACCAAGCGCTTTTGAAATTCTCACTTGAAACTTCCATTTGAGAGATGGTACGCCTAGCACCTTCCACAAGGCATGATTTGAGAAACCGAAACCGATCAACATCTGTTAAATCAGCATCATTAACGTCCATGGAAACAAATTCGTTCTTAAAGTCCAACCATTCGCCGTAATAAAATTTTGGAAGTTGCAATTTCGGAAGCTGGACGGATTTTGTTGCCATTGCAGCAGATTGATTTATTTCGGTTACGGGTGGTTTGGGAGAAGGTGTCTTCATTTTGATGAGATCTTGCAAATTTCCTCTGGTGGTGACGTAAACCTAAATATAATCCTGGAGTTCGAGCATGACTTTATTTTCTTCATCTGCATCGACTAGCTCCGTAGCATCGCTTGTAGTGAGCATGGTCAGCTCCAGCTGGAGCTCTAGTGACTCCAAATTTGCGGATTTTTCATGAGAGTCAATCTAGCTTTGCAATTTCATTAATTGAACGCGCGACTTGCTTTATAGCTTAATCAGACGCTTCGTTCCTCTTGTCCCTTTGATTTATTATCATTTTTTTTCACCGAAATTTGTTGAAGCCAGCAGAAAAAAATACAGGAAGTTGTGATCAGCAACAAGAAAGTGTGAAACTAAAATTTTTTGAAGCCAGCAGCAAAAAGTACTGTTAATTGTGATCAGCAACAAGAAAGTATGCGAACAACTGATTAATTTTTGAACCAATAGTACTGCCTAAAATAGCGGCTAATGTTGCGTCGACGTTGAAGTTTACGTTGCACAATTACGCACTCACGAAAGCACCAATTATTTCCTGTATTGAATTATTAATTCGTGGTATCGAAATTTAAAACACTGTGGAGTGGCTCTCAAATGCGCGAATATACAAAAAACAAAACCAATTCGTATCGCAATAATGGCGACCGACGCGCAGCAACAACAAAACAAAAAATATTTTATTTTACGAAGCACTAATAATTCGCAAATATTTAAACCATGCTCTGCTACCAATGATGATGTACGACAACTACCAGAGCGAATTTTAATAGCACTTCTAAGAAATAGCTGCACTAATGTTTAATTTATAGTTTTTACTGCGAGCCACTCGTTGACAAATTTATTTTAAACAACGCAAGCACAACAGACAACAATGCATGCTTTTTCTCAAATTATTCCAGTTCTCAATATTATAATACAATAAAACACCCAACAACAGGGTGCACATAAAAAGTTTAAATTAAAAATAAATTGAGAATCAATATAAATAATATATACCTTTTTTCTAATAGAAGCAGGCTGGTGTGTAGCTAGGGTAGATCTCCCGTGATGATCTCATTGCATAGACTAAAATAGAACCACAACCAAAAGGATGAATGAAAGGACAAATTCAACCTTGGGAGAGAGATGCAGCAATGAACTCTGAAGGAAATATGGACAAGATAGAACAAGCAATAAAGCACGTTAACAGTCAAATGCGAACAAAACAGAACAAGCTGGGTCGGAACTGAAAACAGCCATGGTATGACCTAAATTGTGATTGGCAGAGAAAGAAAGCCTTCTCGTTACTAGATCTCTTCCTTAAATAAGACGAGCCAAACTATAAAAATGTACTTACATGCAAACCGAGAATTTAAAAACTTGCCAACAAAAAAGAAATTAATTTTATAACAGTTTAGCCATCGAAATATCGCAATGCATAGATCCTATGACTCTCTGGAAACTTCTCAGCAAGAATAACGGGAAATAATTTAAAATTGGTTTAAACGTCACTGCATCGCAACTAGAAGAGCACTTTAAAAATGTCCTGAACCCGCTGGACCTAGTGATCAACCCAGGTTCCAATATGCAGTGCAGAATAATATGAATGATCTTTGGATGACCCCATCACAGAAGAAGAAGTAAAAGGCTGGTTAAATAACTGCAAAGACCACAAAGCACCCGGTACGGATTGTATACCAGTCGAATTTTACAATTATGCAAAAATTATTTGATTAAACTTATCATAAAAAAATATATAATCGTATTTTTGAAACAGGAGCCATCCAAAACAATTTCAAGCAATCAGTGATCTTTCGCATTCTCAAGAAAGGTGACCCCAAGCTGGCAGAAAACTATCGTGGCATTGAATTTTTAAACTCGTCATTAAAAATTCTAATGGGTGTTCTCGGTAAACGTTTTCAAATCTGTGTATCCCGAAATCACTGCTATCTGAATTTCAGGAGTTGTTCGGGATTTTTTATCTTTGTAAATAAGCCTATGATTATTTTTGTTAACAAGCCTAATGATTAATAAAAAACAACCCATAAAAATTAAAATTTTTCGTGTAAATTCTCTAATTGATACAAAAAGTGCTCCTGATCACTCCAACAATGTTTCAAAAAGTGTTGTACACTCGCGTGTACAATTTTAAGACAATCGGCAACTTTTTTTTACAAAATTTGTATGAGTGCCCCCGACCCCGGGGCCCGATCACTTCCAAATATTTACAAATAGTGGTGTCCATCGGAGATACACAACACATGTGTATAAAATTTGAAGAAAATCGTTTATTCTTTTTTATAAAATTTGTATGGGTGCCCCCCGAGCCCGGGGCCCGATTACTTCCAAATATTTACAAAAAGCTTTGTCCAACGGAGATACACATGCGTATAAAATGTGAAGAAAATCGGGTACTTTTTTTTATAATTCATTGCTTCATTCGACACATGAAACACTTCAGGGAAATAGTCATCATGTACACATGGATCAGCATCAGCTACTCCAGCAACAAATGAACGTAATGCATCTGATGAAAATGCAATACATGAATTTAGAACATCATACACCACAACACAAGAAATCATCTTCTTCTTCTTATGTCCTATATCCCCTTGTGCGCTATCGTATGCGGTTCCTGGCAATGAGCTTCAGCTCTCTCCAACTCTTTCCCAATTGCCGTGACTCCTCCTCAACTGTTCTGCGCCATGTATTTCTCGGACGACCCGTTCTTCTACCATCCTGAGATAACGGATTCTATTGCATTGCGAATTTTTCTATGGAGCTGTCGCCTTTTCGGAGTGTATGACCAACCCACTGCCACTTCCGTCGTTGGATGGTTGTGCCTATTGGTTCCTGACCCGTTCTCTGGTAAAGATTTTCGTTAGAGATACGGTTAGGCCAGAAAACCCTTAAGATGTTCCGTAGGCACCGGTTGACAATGTCCTGTTCGGTTCCACCTTCGGTCGAGATAATACTCCGAAGATATTGGAAACTCTCTACTCTCACTACCGGCTGTCCAGCAATGTTAACTTGAGTTACTGAGTTAGTGCCGCGGTTGATGATTTTGGTTTTGGCAGTATTAATCTTCAAACCCGCAACATTTGCCTCCCTCTTCACATTTGTTGTCATTTGGTGCAGCTCCATAATTCTGTGTGAGAGTAAACAAACGTCGTCAGCGTATTTCAGATGTTTGAGTTGAGATGTAAGAGTCCAACGAATTCCTCCGTTTCCAGTAGATAAAGCTGTGCGAATTACATCGCTAAACACCAACAAAAAAAGAATCGGCGATAGAATGCAACCTGGTCGTACCCCACTTAGGATCTCGAATTCCTCTGGCAGCTTTCCTCTATGCAGCACATGACATTTAGAGCCATCATAGGTTGCTTTAATAATACCTATTAGTTTATCGGGTATACCTCTCCTGCGGAAGGCGATCCAGATAAACTGTCTGTTGACACTGCCAAACGCCTTCTCAAAATCGATGAACAGCAGGTGCAGTGGTGACCGGAATTCAACGCACTGTTTAATAATGATCCGCAGGGTGTTTATGTGGTCTACACAGGAGGATCCAGTGCGATAACCTGTTTGTTCGGAATCGAGTGTATCTTCCAGATGTTCCTTAATTCGCTCAAGTACTACTTTGGCTATTACCTTTGCAACTGTAGGAAGAACGCAAATGTCTCTCCAGTTTGCGCACTCCATAAGACTACCTTTTTTAGGGAGCTTTACAATCATTCCCTTCTTCCACTCGTCGGGGAAACTTTCTGCCTCCCAAGCTCTCTCAACAAGAGGATATAAAAGCTCTGCTGATGTCGCTGGAGCGGCAAGCAGAAGCTCTGCGGGTTTACCATCTAGTCCTACCGACTTGTTGTTCTTTAGTACGTTGATCGCGGAAGCGATCTCATCTTTACTGGGAGTTGCGAGGGAGGTGCGAATTTGGGAAATTGTAAATTCCGGCAGCTCCGATTTGAGTGCATATCGTTAGCAAATACACGGTTAAGAACCGTAGAGAAATGCTCCTTCCATCGCTTGAGCTGATCCTCATCCGAAACGAGTACGGCACCATCTAGGCCTTTCACTGGATGTTGGGTAGAGTGGTGACCACCTGTCAGCTCTTTGGTGATTCTGTAAACGGTTCTGCTATCGCACCTGCTCGCTGCTTCCTCTGCTTCTAAGGCCAGGTGGTTAATATAATTACGTTTGTCACGTCTTACACTATGCTGCACTTCTCTCATTTTGCTTCGATACAGGGACTATAGCTCGATCCTCTCTGCTGCTGGGGTATCTACAATACGAGCTTTAAGTAGCTTACGTTCTTCAATCCAACAATACTTTCCGCTCCAGATGTGAAAACACTTATCATAGCCTTCCAATGTTCCTGGATGGTTGTCGGCAGCGAGCTGCTGATTTCTTGCACACTTTGCGATAAATGATCCCTCAATTGTTGGCGTACTGAGTGGATTTTTAGCCGGTCGATGTTACACCTAGGCATTCGGATTATATTGCGGATTCTTTGAACTGATGCAGTACGTAACTGGACAGTAGCTACCATAAGGTGATGATTCCGTACCATACCCATGTCGGCTCCTCGTCTGTTTCGGACGTCTAAAAGACAGCTCCTAAAACGTCGGCTGATCGCCACATGGTCGATTTGGTTGGATGATGATTGCCTGTCAGTTGAAACCCAGCTGACCTTGTGGCAGGTCTTATGCTCAAACATGGCGCCTCCTATGACAAGTTTGTTGGGGTTGCAGAAATCAACAAATCTTTCACCATTGTCATTTCGTTCGCCGAGGCCGTGCTTCCCAATCACATGTTATAGTCCTTCATTGTCGTTGCCAACCTTCAACGTCCCCCATCACGATGACGATATCTCCGTTCGGTGTTGGGTTGAATACAGCGCTTAGTTGATTGTAAAAGTTGTCCTTTTTATCCTCAGTCGAAGGATTCGTTGGGGTGTAGCACTGTAAGATAGGGACGCACCGTACTCTAGTCCGAAATCTGGCCGATAAGATCCTATCACTATGTGGGTGCCAGGAAATTAGGCCTCTGCGTGCTGTTGGCGTTAGAAGCAGACGCACTACAGATTCACGGGTACTGCCGGAGGGTTTGCCGGAGTATAGTAGCGCAGTGTTACACGTTGGGTATTGGTACTCTCCCGCGTCGAACCATCTTACTTCACTTACTCCCAGTATGTCCAAATTATATCGAAGAAACTCACGTTCCAGTTGAAGAAATCTGACATTTTGAGGTCCTTCACTCACTGAGCCAAGGAGCGTCCTCACATTCCAGAAACCAATCTTAGTCCGGGTACAATAGCCAAAAGTCGTCATTATTCGATCATTACTTATCCGAGGCGTTGTGTCGGTTTCAGTAGCGGGCATTTTACGGTACCGCAGGGTGCTAACCCACGTTACCTACACTAGAAACGCTAGACCGTTCGCACTTACATATACACATATTTATACACATAGTTGCCCGGGGACCACCACTAGGAGGTAGAGCAAGCACTACATCACGAAATTGATTATTGCGCTACTGGCCCAAACCAAGTTTTGAGCAGTCAGTAGTTTCCCGATCAATCGCAATGCAGATCCCCAAATCATGACGATTCAAAACCTACCGACGTTCATGTTATTGCCTACTGCGGTCATCAACGTACAGTCACGCAGTGGACAGTTAGTACCCGCTCGAGTTTTGTTAGATTCGGGATCGCAATCTTGTTTCATTACCGAATCTTGCATGCAACGCCTTGGCCTACCACGAATGAAGTCAAATATTGAACTTTACGGCCTAGCATCTGTTAGAGCAGGGACAACAAGAGGAAAGGCTGGTCATTAGCTCACGTGTAAATAATCATTACACTATACACATGACCTTCAAAGGATTTTAATGTACCACAAACTGGATTACATCGAATAACACTAGCTGATCCATATTTTAACCGATCTAGTACGATCGACATTTTAATTGGGGTTGAATTCTTCTTTGACATTCTTGGAACTCATCAGCAAAAAATAGCCGGCTTACCAATGTTGTATGAGTCAAAATTTAGATGGATAGTCGCAGGTGAAATAAGGCAGCAAAGTACTACCCCAATTATTTCCATGCATGGGCATTTAATTGAAAATAATTTTAATAATGATACGACTCAAGATTCCAAATGAAAAAATTCAACCGGATAAAAATGATGAATGTAATCTTTTTCCCAAGGCCACAACGGAAACATCTATTGAAGGAAGATATCAAGTTCGATTAACATTCAAACCATCACGAAGACAATTGGGAGAATCTTTTAATAATGCAATACGCCGTCTTGTAACTATGGAGAAGAAATTTATAACAAATCCAGAATTTTATAAAAAATACAACCAATTTATTAGCGAATATCTAACACTAGGTCATATGCATCAGGTAAAATGGGCCGAATTACCTAAAGATGATAACAAAAAATATTTTTTGCCACATCACGCTGTTATGAAAGACAGCACAACGACTAATCTTCGTGTCATTTTTGATGCTTCGTGTAAAACATCAAACTTGGTATAATTTGCATTGCAAGTTGGACCTAAAATTAAATTTGATTTAAACACAATTTTGCTCAAATTTCGAAGGCATCAAATTGCTTTCGTTGCTGATATAGAGAAGATGCACCGCCAAATTTGGGTACATCCTGATGATAGAACTTATCAGTTAATTCTTTGGCGTGAAGACGACAATTTAAAGATCTATATGCTGGATACTATAACTTATAGTCTAGCAAGTCCCTCACTATGGTAGGGGCCTTGACGTTGGCGTGAGGGCTTAAGTTGCAAAGATTCATCCTACAAGCTGAGGATCTCCCTCGCTAGCAGGATTGATGAGTAACGAACCAAGAACTACCGCCCCCTAATCCAGTGGTGTGATGCGACCCGTGCACAGTGGACTGGTTGGTTGGTACCCCAACCCCAAGGCGCGGCTGGGGCTATCCCGCCAACCCGAGGGTGAAGCCTCCACCAGTAGGCAGCAAGGGCTGACGCCGCAGTTGGGGACACCCTCAGTGGTTAGTTCAGAGACTATCCCCAATCGTCCGCCGACCACTGTCCCAAGGTGACGCTAGGTGCAATCCCCAAATCTAAGCCGAAAGGCTATAAGAGGAGGGGACCTCCTGACCCGCCAAAGGGGCAGCCAGGAGGTGTGGACGATCCCCTGAGAAAGGGTCTCAGTGGGGCGGGGACTAGACACTATCTCCGACTACTGGAGCAGGGCATAGAACCCGCACTAGCAAGGAAGGAGGTAGACGATAGGAAGTTGGCAGCTGCAGGGCAGAGACCTCCCGTCGTCATTCCCCAGCAAGTCAGGGTCGCTATCCTCGCGGAGCATGATCCGGAGGAGATACTAACCCACGAGCAGTTGGCAGCGTTGGAGGAATCCATCCTGGATGAGGTGGCGCGGGGCTGGTAAGTCAAAATTGGCTTCGACGGCGTCCACTTCAGACCGGGGATAATTCTTGTCGACTGTTGCGATGGACGCTCGGCAACTTGGCTTAAGGCACATACTCCAACCCTTTCGACGTGGAAGGGACCGAAGCTCGTGGCCAAGGACGGGGATGACATACCCAAGCCGACTATTATGTCGGTGTTTCTGCCACGTAGCAATCGGCAGGGGATGGAGCGTTCCATCTCCCTGATTGGAGCGCAGAATGAGGGACTCCACGTAGATATGTGGAAAGTCATCGGTTGTCGAGAGGAAAGGGGTGGAGTATTCTCCACAATATCCATAGACTCCAGAAGCAGAGATGCAATCAAAGAGGCAGGTCACTCCATTAGATACCGGTATGGCAAAATATCGGTGGGTGGCCTGAAGAAAAAGGAAGGCACACAGGCGGAGAAGGGGCAGAAAGACCCTCCCACCCTAGCAGCAGATGACCCCCAGGGGGCAGTTACAATGGATACGGAAGGAGAAGCGGGAGCAGAAGAGGAACCCATTATGGAAGACCTCGCTGCCCTTCCCCAACCAGACATTGTAATAGACGAGCTGGAGGCGATCCGACAGCTAGAAGAGGATGAGCTGCTAGAGGAGATTCAGCACCTCGAACTAGAGACTGGAGAGGAGCAGCTGCCCTCTTCAGAAAACTAAGTTATGACCAGTACACGAATCGCTCAGGTGAACACCCATAAGGCCAAAGGGGCAGCCGCCGTGGTGGCCAGGTTGTTCACCAAACAACATCTGGGGCTAGTGCTGGCCCAGGAACCCTGGTTCTACAGGGGACAGATATGTGGTCTGTCTTGCAAAAATGCAAAGGTGATTTATGAAGTGGGGCAGGTTGCCCCACGAGCCTGCATCGTAGTCAGAAATAGTATTAATTATCTATCTCTTTTAGGGACGTGGTAGCAATCCAGTGCCAGTTTAACGTAGACGGCACACACCGGGAGATAGTCATCGCTTCGGCCTACTTTGCCGGGGAAAGGGAGGAAATACCGCCCCCAGAAATTCAAGAACTGGTAGAATATTGCCGAAGGCTTAGCAAACCCCTACTGATTGGGTGCGATGCAAATGTACATAACGAAGAATGGGGGAGCACCGACACAAATAAGAGGGGTGAGTACCTTTTAGAGTTTTTGGTGAAGGAAAACCTAGATATTTACAATGTAGGTAGTATTCCAACATTCGTGACTAGGGTTAGGGAAGAGGTACTCGACATCACCTTCGGAACTCCGACAGTGAGTCGTTTACTAAACAAGTGGAGGGTCTCCTCCGAACCGACTCTGTCAGACCACAGATTAATCATGTTTGAATTGGGAGGGTTAGTCATAGGGGAAAGGGTTATTAGAAACCCCAGAAGGGCAAATAGGGAGAAATTTAGAATCTATTTGCAAAGTAATCTTATACACGCTTCAGATAAAAGAGTGGCCAGGTGCCCGCACGAGCTAGAATGCGCAGTAGTAGAAATGAATAGGGCAATCTCGGACGCATATGAGTCGTGCTGCCCGATCAGTTCACCCAAAGGGAGTAATGAAGTTCCTTGGTGGAACGAAGAACTGTCAGCCCATCGTAGGCAGGTAAGAAAACTTTTCAAGACCGCCAAGAGAAGGGGCAAGTGGCAGGAATACAGGAAATCACTCACGGCATATAATATAGAAGTGAGAAGAGCAAAGCGCAGAAGTTTTCGTAACTTCTGTGAGGAGGTAAAAAACACTAAGGAGTCTGCCAGACTTTACAAAGCTATGGCTAAAGACACTAGTTGTTTCAAAGCTTCACTGAGAAACCATGAAGGTAAGTTCACAGAAAACGAGGAGCAGAGAGCACTCCTCCTCCTGAAAAGTCACTTCCCGGGGAGTACGGGGAACAGAACCGAATCTGATAGGGACTTATACTATCGTAGATTTAGTAGAGAAGACTGGAAGAAAGCCTCGGAGATATGCACTGAGCAAAGAATCCGGTGGGCAGTTAAAAGCTTCCAGCCCTTCAAATCAGCAGGTGTGGATGGGATAATCCCAGCAGTCATGCAAATGGTGCTAGACAATCTCCTCCCATACCTTCTAAGAATATTCCGAAGTAGTCTAGCACTCGGGTATATACCGAAAAGCTGGAGAAGGGCTTGGGTGGTATTTATACCTAAGGTAGGGAAGAAGGATCCCACACACCCAAAGTCCTACAGACCAATCAGCCTCACTTCGTTTGTCCTAAAGACTATCGAAAAGATTATCGACAACTATGTAAGGTCGACTACACTGGTAAAAGAACCACTGCATTCCAGTCAACACGCATACAGAGCGGGCAGATCTACGGAGACCGCACTGTGGGAACTGACGGAAAACATAGAGGGCTCACTCGCCAGTAAGAAAATCGCTCTATGCGCCTTCCTGAATGTCGAAGGGGCGTTTGACAACGCATCACATGATGCGATAAGAAATGCTCTGGAGAAGAAAACAGTAGACGGCACAATCAGTAAATGGATGTGCGAGATGCTAATCACCAGAACAGCAGAAACCATAGTCGGTGACAAAACCATTATGGTTAACACAACAAGAGGGTGTCCACAAGGAGGAGTACTTTCCCCTCTACTGTGGAGCATCCTTGTAGACGGACTACTTCAGCGACTAGCGGAAGCAGGAACTGTATCTCAGGGTTACGCGGACGATATAGTCATTGTGGCCAGAGGGAAGTTCGAGGAAGTTCTATGTGACATAGTTCAAAATGGACTAAATATCACAAGCAGATGGTGCCACGAGGTGGGACTTAGGGTGAACCCAAGCAAAACCACACTGGTTCCCTTCACTAACAGAAGGAAATTGGGGCGAATGCGACCAGTGATGAAGTGATCCCAATCAGCGAAGAGGTCAAGTACCTTGGTCTGATATTAGACAAGAGACTGCTATGGAATAAACATCAGCAGGAAGTAATAAAAAAATCTAAGAGAGCGCTCATGGTGTGCAGAAGGGTGGCAGGCAAATCATGGGGAGTAAGCCCCAAGATAATGCACTGGATGTACACTATGATAGTTATACCAACTATCAAAGAAGGCGGAGGGCACAGGTGCGGGAGTAATAGGGCCACGAACCAAGTACTCTGAAGCAATGGGCCATTATCCGAGTATCTTCCAAGCAGAGGTACACGCCATCGAAAGATGCGCTCAATTCAATCTGAATAAGAAATACATGAGGCAGGAAGTAGCCATCATGTCAGACAGCCAAGCCGCGCTAAAAGCTTTAGATGCAGTCCACACCACGTCTAGACTGGTGGAAGAATGCAAAACAAGGCTAAACAAACTTGGTGAAAACAGCAAAGTAAAGTTGTACTGGGTGCCGGGACACATCGGTATACATGGCTATAACCCAAAGAGGTCCCGATCAATAATGGGACTAAGTAGGAGTAATGTTAGAATCATTACGGGGTTCCTAACAGGGCACTGCAGGCTGAAGGGACACCTAAAGAAAATTAAAGTAGAAGAGGATGACAGCTGCAGGCTATATGGAGAAGCGGAGGAAACCCCGTGGCATCTTCTCAACGACTGCGGTGCAACGATCCGCCAGAGGAGGGGCCAGCTGGGAACTCATGCATTCTCCGAGCCTGCACGCCATTAATTAGAACCTCTCCATATCATTAGGTTCCTAAAGGCCATTGGTATGGAGGGAGTGCTCTAGGGTTGGGCGGGCACCGTCCCTACAGCGCTAGTCGAGGGGGGGGGGCGCAATAGATCCACAAGGGTCGCAGTGCCATTGGTTTACCCCCATATCATCATCATCATCATCATCATCAGTCTAGCAAGTGCATCATATTTAGCTATTCGCACGTTGAAGGCAATTGCTCATGAATATATTCACCAATATCCAGAAGAAGCCAAAATCATAATTAATGATTTTTATGTTGACGATCTACTTTCCGGTACAGAATCAATTGAAAAGGCGTTACGACTAAAGGTTGAATCATGAAAATATTAGAAAGTCGAGGCATGCATTTACGAAAATGGAGATCAAACTCCCACGAATTTCTTCAGTCCTTTACCAAATCAGAAGTAGAAAGGATTCGAAAATTACTGGAGAATGAAAAAAGTTTGAAGACTCTTGGTATTCTCTGGGATTCGCAAGCCGATGTATTAACATTTGAAGTCAATCTAAAACCATCGGAGACTTGG
Organism: Nephrocerus scutellatus; assembly: GCA_947095585.1. Classification (NCBI taxonomy): domain Eukaryota; kingdom Metazoa; phylum Arthropoda; class Insecta; order Diptera; family Pipunculidae; genus Nephrocerus; species Nephrocerus scutellatus. The sequence goes on from OX352764.1 coordinate 51,344,439, forward strand.
ACAAAACGCAAAATATTATCAGAAGTATCACGTATCTACGATCCTCTAGGTTGGTTGTCTCCAATCGTAATATTATTTAAGGTATTTTTACAGAAATTGTGGATTCAACATATTGACTGGGACTCATCATTTTCAAATAACCTAAAGGAAGAATTTGAAAACATATAAATCGTTTAACTTTTGTTAACAAAATTATAATCCCAAGGTGTTACTTCACAAGCCATCAACCAACTAGCATTCAATTGCACGCGTTCTCAGATGCAAGCTTATGAAAGCTTATGGTTGCGTAGTATACGCTCGTTGTGCATATGCAAATGGTACAATTAACACATCATTGGTTTGTGCCAAGAGTAAAGTAGCTCCAATTAATCAAGTAAGTTTACCTCGATTGGAGCTGTGTGCAGCATTTTTAATGTGTAAATTGGTGAAATACCTTAAATTATAAATTTTCATTAAACAAGATATAAAAATATACGCATGGACTGATTCAATGGTGGTCTTGCATTGGCTTTCAGACGTTCCAAGAAGATGGAAAATTTTTATAGCAAATCGCCCTTCAAAATGCTTGCAATAATTCCCAATACTTCATGGTATCACGTTCCATCAAAACAAAATCCTGCGGACTTTATTTCACGAGGCGTTCAGCCAGACAAATTAAGCAATATTCAAATGTGGTGGAATCATGGATAATTAAAGAAGTAATACATTGGCCGAATACAACAGGACAGCCAAAACTATTAGAAAGCTCTATACTTGAGGCAAGACAAAACGTTTAACGTACAGTAATGAAGGAACAACCGAATGAAATTTGTCAACTCGCTGAAAAGGTTTCATCATGGTTTAAGCTTAGGCGGATAATAGTTATCATGCTACGGTTTGCTCGACGATCAAAAAAAGAAAAGTCACGAATACGTGGTTCAATATCGGTCGATGAATTATCACTCGCTGAAACATTAATTATTCGAAATGTCCAACGGATGGAATTCAAAGAAGAGATCAAGGCAATTCAAGGCAAAAGTCAATTTGAAACTAAGTCAAAGTTGTTGGGATTGGATCCATTCATTGATGATGGTGGTATTATTCGAGTAGGAGTAAGTCTTAAACATTCCCAGCTAAAATTTTGTGCGAAACATCCTATAATATTACCGCAACATAGAATCAATGAATTCATGAATCTTCTATTAAACACAATTCGTCAAAGATTTTGGATGATAAACGCACGCCAGTCAGTGAAGAAACAAATAAAGAATTGCATCGTTTGTGTTAAATACCGTGCTAGCACTGCACTGCAGAAAATGGGCGATCTTCCAGCTTCAAGAGTTACTGAAAAACGACCATTCCAAAATTTGGGAATAGATAACGCTGGTCCAGTATACATCAAATCAGGGTCAGCACGAAATGCTCGAATGAAGAAAGCGTACCTTACATTATTCCTATGCTTATCAATAAAGGCGATTCACATTGAAGTTGTTAGCAACATGACGTCAGAAGCCTTTCTAGCTGCATTTAAGCGCTTTGTAGCACGTCGTGGCATTCCTGAGAATATTTATTGCGACAATGGCTCTAATTTTATTGCTAGAAATACTGAATTGAATACTGAATGACAAACAATACAAAAATAATGATATCAATAATTTTTGCTTAATTAATCATATCACCTTTCATTTTAGTCCACCCACTGGAGCACATTTTGGAGGTCTGTGGGAGGATTCAAATAAGGCAACCAAATATCACGTGAAGCCTCGTCATGAACAATGTAAATTTAACCTTTGAAGAGATCACGAATTTAACCGTTCAAATTGAATCTGTCTTAAATTCACGACCTTTGTGCTGCATTACTGATGATGTCTCGGAGCTACAAATTTTAACTCCCAGTCATTTTTGAATTGGCGAACCACTCACTGCTATCCCAGAGCGCAGTTAGAGCACATAAAGGATTCAAAATTTAATCGGTGGCAAAATATACAAAAACGTATTTAAGGTTTTTGGAAAAGCTGGCGCACAGACTATTTGCAGACATAACAAGAACGAGTCAAGTGGAAGAAAAGATGTGCTAATTTTCAAAGGGATGGTGTGGTTTTTGTTGAAAGATAGTAATCTACCTCCAAATCAATGGCCATTTGGTGTGGTGACTTGTATTCATCCAGGCAAGGATAACATAGTTAAAGTGGTCACAGTCAGATCCAAAAACAAGCAATTTGTAAGACCAATTGTAAAGTTAGTTAAACTACCCGTTAAAAGAACTTAGATAAATCAACTTGTTTAAATATCTCTTTAAAAAAAAAGGAAATTAAAGATTTAAGACTTTAATACAGAAATTAAGTGTTTTTACTTCAATTGATTCATTATCAAACAGGTGGGGTTTCGAGCAAATTACTCAACAACGGAACAAATCTTCATACAACAGGTGCGCTGAACTACATTAGAAGAAATTGTATGCGTTCTTCCTAGATCTCAAGGCGGCTTTCGACACAGTAGACAGAAGTGCACTTTTATACAAACTGTACAATCGTGGGCTATCCAGAAAGTTTGGAAAACTGATCGAAAAGATATATGAAATCACGTCTTCAGCCGGATGGGATGAAAAACAATTATCAGATTTTTTTGAAACAATAATGGGGGTAAAACAGGTGTGCAACTTAAGCCCAAAAGTATTTGTGATGTTTAATGATGACATAACAGAAGCTCTATGTGGGGGTATAACAATTGGTGGAATTTCCATTAAAGCTCTGCTATATGCAGATGATTTAGTCCTAATTGCGGACTCACCGGAGACCTTGCAGAGAATGATAAACAGGTTACAAAAATACAGCGAAGAGTGGTCAATATAGCCAAATCCAAGGTCATTGTATTTAGAAAATGGGGAGGACGATATGCGAGAAATGAAAAGTGGTTTATTGCCGGTCAAGAGCTAGAAATAGTTAAATTGTACAAATACCTAGGTATCAATATCTCCAATAACATGAATATGGAACAACGTCTCTTTTTGAAACGGATAATTAATTAATTAATAATTAAGGAAAGGTTGACTAAATAGCGGAGTACATTATAGAGGCAAAAATACTTTCGTTTGATGAATGGCAGCTACTTGCAGATTCCTGTGGACACACCCTCAATTTAAATTCGGGAAACAGACTCAATTCGAAGAAGAAGCTGTATAATTTACTAATGAAGCTGGATGAGAAAATGCATAAAGATAACATCGAAAATGTAAGAAGTTCGGTAAAGAGAGCAATAAATGCAAACCTCAATCACAACCTTTGCGAAAATAACTACTTCAGCGATAACTACTCGATTGAAGTAATATCCTCAATTTTTAAGGTAAGAGGAGAAATTATGAACCTGCATTTCATACCACACCGTGAAGATTTACCAGTCATTTGTTCCTTATGTAATCTACGAGAGAGAGAGGACACCTTTCAATTGGCAGGTGTCCAGTTCTAAGCGAAATTAGATGTCAGCTTTTTGATAAGGGAACCCTGCAGGAGGAAGATATGGTGATGATTTTAAACTACACGAACTGGAACAAACTACACAATTATTGTCATAAAGCATTAATATACAGAAGAGCGATACTCGAAGAATTTTTTGAACATACATCAACAGTATCGTCAATCTCGGACAGACGGCCTTTTAGCCATGTCTTAAATTTAAGAATAATAAACTTGTATTTTGTTAATGAATTGTAAAGGAATAAAATCTATCTCATCTATCTAAAATCTAATCTAGTGATGATCTCCAATGCTCAGATTCCTTATAGATCTGTCCTAGTCTTGTATGTCAATTCGTATTCGGTTTCCTTGATGTTTTTGTGGAAAGTCGTCACACGTCAGTAAAAGTTTCGTCTCATTCTGGCGAATCGCAACTCGAAGCACTGGCGAGTAGCTTCTACTTCCACTTTTAGACAAAGGGAGCAACGAACCCACATTTACCTGTACCAATTGTACTGTGGTAACGGCTGTTCACGGCACCCCTGTCGCGTCTTTGTCTACCTGGTGGCTAAGTCGATTGGAGTCTAGCTCCCCATCCACTGCACCAACCAAATATTGACATCGACCACTTTGGTCTTTAAACGAGTTAACACCACAAAATTCTGGATTTATTAAAATCCATGAATCGGAATTGCCAACTCGTCCGGAGAGTACCTCACGTCCAAATTGTCCTGTCCTGTTCTGTACTTGGAAGTTGGAAAGGAGTTATAGGAATCTTAAAGGGTTAGGGAAATATAAAGTAGGGTATAATGAAAATTTAAAAACAAGTAAATGTAAAAAAACTTCGTTTTTCGGGTACAAACTTTTATATAATTATCGTGAGAAGCCTTCACATTCAACATTCACAGAGGTTGGTTGGACCAAAGCAAGCAAATATTCTACACGAGCCGCTAAGTCAGCACATTTATCATTCACACAGGTTAGTTGCAAATAAGCAACCAAATATTCTACACGAGCCGCTAAGTCAGCACATTCAACATTCACACAGGTTGATTGCACCTAAGAAACCAAATATTCTACACGAGCCGCTAAGTCAGCAAAGTGGAAACTTTGGCAGAGAAACAGCAGCGCAGCGTAAAGTGGTGGCTTAGTTTTAAGCAAGGAAATTATTGTAAGTTTTGTACTCACTTCAAACCGACAGCCAGCGGCTTTAATAAATTGGTAACACAAATTTGGTCGCCAAAATATCTGTTTTTGAGGTCGGGGCAATTTCCAAGAATTTTCTTTTTCCACGCTACACATTCATAAAATTTCAGCTCTCTATGTCATGTAAAAGTGGGTTAAAAAGAACCTCAAAGAAGTTGAAAAAAAATTTCATCCCATCAAACACGACACGCTTCATACTCGGAATAAAAAATATTATTTTGGAATTTGACACTCAAAATTTCAGCTCTCTATGTCGTGTGGAAGTTGGTTAAGGACCTCAAACTGGTCGAAAATACAGACAAAAAGGGGTCAAGTCAAGGTTAATAAAAGTTTTTTAAAATTGCAAAATATAAATATAAAATTGAATGTAAAGCTAAGATTAAAAAAAAAACTTAGAAACAAGTGAATAAAAAAATTCATTGAAAAAACAAAAAAAATTTGTTCATGTAAATTCTCTAATAGGAGATACATATGTGTACAAAAGTTTGAACCGGGTTAATTTGGAAAAAGTTAATATTAGAGCAACCTTCACTTCCGCATTTTTTCAAAAACTGTTCTCACCGGAGATAAACATGTGTAAAAAAAAATTTGTATGGGAAAAATTCAAATCAGGAACTCTAAAATTTTTACAAAAAATTCAGTCTATCGGAGATACAAATATGTTTAAAATTTAAAGTAAATCGGGCTAATTGTTAAAAAAAATTGTATGGCCCCGCTCCGGGGCCCGGCGTCTCCAAAATATTTACAAAAAATTTTGTACATCGGAAGTAAAGCCGTGTATAAAATTTGAAAAAATTCGGGTTAGTTTTTTTAAAAAATTGTTGGGTCCCCCGCGACCCCGTGGCCAGGGATAGATTTTCTTCAAATTCTATACACATGTGTATCTCCGATGGACAAATTTTTTTGTAAAGTTTTTGGAGTGAACGAGCCTAGAGGCCCGAGGGGTGCCCATATAATTTTTTTAAAAATTAGCTCGATTTTCTTCAAATTTTAAACACATGTGTATCTCCGATCGACAAATTTTTTGTAAATTTGTTGGAGTAATCGAACCCTGAGATTCGTGTGGTGAACACATACCTATCTCCTATTAGAGAATTTACATGAAAAATTTTAAATTCTCTATATTAACTTCGCGTGCCCGTGAAGTCAGTATCTTGTGATACATTTTTTAACCACTTCCCAAAGCCCAATTTTATTGAAATTTTGCAAAATTTTGTATATTTCCGGTGACAATACTTTCTATTAAAATTTGTGATCGGGCTGCGGGGTCGGGGGGCTCTAATGCTAATGAAGCTGGATGAGAAAATGCATAAAGATAACATCGAAAATGTAAGAAGTTCGGTAAAGAGAGCAATAAATGCAAACCTCAATCACAACCTTTGCGAAAATAACTACTTCAGCGATAACTACTCGATTGAAGTAATATCCTCAATTTTTAAGGTAAGAGGAGAAATTATGAACCTGCATTTCATACCACACCGTGAAGATTTACCAGTCATTTGTTCCTTATGTAATATACGAGAGAGAGAGGACACCTTTCAATTGGCAGGTGTCCAGTTCTAAGCGAAATTAGATGTCAGCTTTTTGATAAGGGAACCCTGCAGGAGGAAGATATGGTGATGATTTTAAACGGCACGAACTGGAACAAACTACACAATTATTGTCATAAAGCATTAATATACAGAAGAGCGATACTCGAAGAATTTTTTGAACATACATCAACAGTATCGTCAATCTCGGACAGACGGCCTTTTAGCCATGTCTTAAATTTAAGAATAATAAACTTGTATTTTGTTAATGAATTGTAAAGGAATAAAATCTATCTCATCTATCTAAAATCTAATCTAGTGATGATCTCCAATGCTCAGATTCCTTATAGATCTGTCCTAGTCTTGTATGTCAATTCGTATTCGGTTTCCTTGATGTTTTTGTGGAAAGTCGTCACACGTCAGTAAAAGTTTCGTCTCATTCTGGCGAATCGCAACTCGAAGCACTGGCGAGTAGCTTCTACTTCCACTTTTAGACAAAGGGAGCAACGAACCCACATTTACCTGTACCAATTGTACTGTGGTAACGGCTGTTCACGGCACCCCTGTCGCGTCTTTGTCTACCTGGTGGCTAAGTCGATTGGAGTCTAGCTCCCCATCCACTGCACCAACCAAATATTGACATCGACCACTTTGGTCTTTAAACGAGTTAACACCACAAAATTCTGGATTTATTAAAATCCATGAATCGGAATTGCCAACTCGTCCGGAGAGTACCTCACGTCCAAATTGTCCTGTCCTGTTCTGTACTTGGAAGTTGGAAAGGAGTTATAGGAATCTTAAAGGGTTAGGGAAATATAAAGTAGGGTATAATGAAAATTTAAAAACAAGTAAATGTAAAAAAACTTCGTTTTTCGGGTACAAACTTTTATATAATTATCGTGAGAAGCCTTCACATTCAACATTCACAGAGGTTGGTTGGACCTAAGCAAGCAAATATTCTACACGAGCCGCTAAGTCAGCACATTTATCATTCACACAGGTTAGTTGCAAATAAGCAACCAAATATTCTACACGAGCCGCTAAGTCAGCACATTCAACATTCACACAGGTTGATTGCATCTAAGTAACCAAATATTCTACGCGAGCCGCTAAGTCAGCACGTTCAGCGTTCACACAGGTTGGTTGCACCTAAGAAACCAAATATTCTACACGAGCCGCTAAGTCAGCAAAGTGGAAACTTTGGCAGAGAAACAGCAGCGCAGCGTAAAGTGGTGGCTTAGTTTTAAGCAAGGAAATTATTGTAAGTTTTGTACTCACTTCAAACCGACAGCCAGCGGCTTTAGTAAATTGGTAACACAAATTTGGTCGCCAAAATATCTGTTTTTGAGGTCGGGGCAATTTCCAAGAATTTTCTTTTTCCACGCTACACATTCATAAAATTTCAGCTCTCTATGTCATGTAAAAGTGGGTTAAAAAGAACCTCAAAGAAGTTGAAAAAAAATTTCATCCCATCAAACACGACACGCTTCATACTCGGAATAAAAAATATTATTTTGGAATTTGACACTCAAAATTTCAGCTCTCTATGTCGTGTGGAAGTTGGTTAAGGACCTCAAACTGGTCGAAAATACAGACAAAAAGGGGTCAAGTCAAGGTTAATAAAAGTTTTTAAAAATTGCAAAATATAAATATAAAATTGAATGTAAAGCTAAGATTAAAAAAAAAACGTAGAAACAAGTGAATAAAAAAATTCATTGAAAAAACAAAAAAAATTTTTCATGTAAATTCTCTAATAGGAGATACATATGTGTACAAAAGTTTGAACCGGGTTAATTTGGAAAAAGTTAATATTAGAGCAACCTTCACTGCCGCATTTTTTCAAAAACTGTTCTCACCGGAGATAAACATGTGTAAAAAAAAATTTGTATGGGAAAAATTCAAATCAGGAACTCTAAAATTTTTACAAAAAATTCAGTCTATCGGAGATACAAATATGTTTAAAATTTAAAGTAAATCGGGCTAATTGTTAAAAAAAATTGTATGGCCCCGCCCCGGGGCCCGGCGTCTCCAAAATATTTACAAAAAATTTTGTACATCGGAAGTAAAGCCGTGTATAAAATTTGAAAAAATTCGGGTTATTTTTTTTAAAAAATTGTTGGGACCCCACGACCCCGTGGCCTGGGATCGATTTTCTTCAAATTCTATACACATGTGTATCTCCGATGGACAAATTTTTTTGTAAAGTTTTTGGAGTGAACGAGCCTAGAGGCCCGAGGGGTGCCCATATAATTTTTTTAAAAATTAGCTCGATTTTCTTAAAATTTTAAACACATGTGTATCTCCGATCGACAAATTTTTTGTAAATTTGTTGGAGTAATCGGACCCTGAGATTCGTGTGGTGAACACATACCTATCTCCTATTAGAGAATTTACATGAAAAATTTTAAATTCTCTATATTAACTTCGCGTGCCCGTGAAGTCAGTATCTTGTGATACATTTTTTAACCACTTCCCAAAGCCCAATTTTATTGAAATTGTGCAAAATTTTGTATATTTCCGGTGACAATACTTTCTATTAAAATTTGTGATCGGGCTGCGGGGTCGGGGGGCTCCCATACGAATTGTTGTTCCTGGCATCAGATCATTTCATGTATTTATTTTTTATATGTATTTTTATATTTTAGCATTTATAGTGGAATTAAGTATACTTCTGGTTATTAGAGAATTTACATGAAAAATTTTAATATGTGTGGGTTGTTTTTTATTATGTTTTCCTTTCTCCTTACAACATGGTTTTCCCTTTTTATCGGCTGGCCAAAATCGCTATCTGATGCCGAAATATTTCGATCCGATCCTATCGCCTACCCTTTTTTCTCTTTTTTTTATATTCTCTATACTAACTTCGCTTGCTCGTGGCACGTCCGGTTGTCGGTCGGTTTCTCGTGGAATCTTGCGAAAAAATTTTAACGCACTTCCCAAAGCCCGATTTTATTGAAATTTTGCAAATATGTGTATTTCCGGAGACAACACTTTTCCCCTAGGGTCTCAGGGCCAAGGGGTGCCCGTATAAATTTTTTAAAAATTAACCAGATTTTCTTTAAATTTTATACACATGTATATCTCCGATGGACAACACTTTTTGTAAAAATTTTGGAGACCCCGGGCCCCGGGTTCGTGGGGCCCCAAAAAATTTGTTAAAAAAAATTTAGCCGATTTTCTTTAAATTTTATATACGTGTGTATCTCCGATGGACAACACTTTTTGTAAAATTGTTTGAGACCCCGGACCCCGAGGTCATGGGGCAATATATACATTTTTAAAAAAAATTAACACGACTGTCTTCAAATTTTATACACGTGTGTATTTCCGATGGACAACACTTATTGTAAAAATTTTACAGACGCCGGGCCGCGGTGTCGTGGGGCCTCATACGAATTTAAAATAAAAATTATCGCAATTTTCTTAAAATTTTATACATGTGTATCTCCGATGGACAAAACTTTTTGGACATTTTCTAACGAATGGGCCCTGAGGCCCGAGGGGTGCCCGTATAAATTTTTTAAAAATTAGCCCGATTTTCTTCAAATTTTAAGCATATTGGCAATTTCAAAATTTTTTCAAAAACTGATGTCAACGGAGATACTAATGTGTAAAAAAATTCGTATAGGAGTCCCCAACCTTGGGGCCCGATCACGTCCAACTTTCAATGCATGTTGTCATCGAAAATACACATGTGTTTAAAATTTAAAGAAAATCGGGTTAATTGTTAAAAATCTTATAATTTTAAACACATATGTATCTCTGATGGGCAAAACTTTTTGTAAATTTTTTTGGTGTGATGGGGCTCTAAGGCTCGAGGGGTGCTCATATAGATTTTTTTAAAATTAATCCGATGTTCTTCAAATTTTAAACAGTTGTGTATCTCCGATGGACAAAACTTTTTTTAACAGTTTTGGAGGTTTGCCCATATAAATTTTTTAAAAATTAGCCCGATTTTCTTCAAATTTTAAACACATATGTATCTCTGATGGGCAAAACTTTTTGTACATTTTTTTGGTGTGATGGGGCTCTAAGGCTCGAGAGGTGCCTATATAAGATTTTTAACAATTAACCCGATTTTCTTTAAATTTTAAACACATGTGTATTTTCGATGACAACACTTGCATTGAAAGTTGGACGTGATCGGGCCCCAAGGTTGGGGGCTCCTATACGAATTTTTTTACACATGAGTATCTCCGTTGACAACAGTTTTTGAAAAAATTTTGAAATGAAGAAGCTCTAAAATTAATTTTTTCCATATTAACCCGGTTCAAACTTTGCACACATATGCAACTCCTTTTGTTTGTATATTTGTATACTATTTGAATGTTGCAATGTTTTTACGACTGCGTCTGCACATTTTGGAGACCCCGGGCCCCGAGGTCATGGGGCAATATATAATTTTTTTCAAAAAATTAACACGGCTTTCTTCAAATTTTATACACGTATGTATTTCCGGTTGGCAACAATTATTGTAAAAATTTTACAGACGCCGGGCGCGGTGTCGTGGGACCTCATACGAATTTAAAATAAAAACTATCCCGATTTTCTAAAAATTTTATACATGTGTATCTCCGATGGACAACACTTTTTGTACAAATTTTGGAGACCGCAGACCTAAGGGTCATGGGGCCCCAACAAATTTTTTTAAAAAATAGCTCGATTTTCTTCAAATTTTATATATGTGTGTATCTCCGATGGCCCCATTTTGACCAAAACTTTTAGGACATTTTTTTAACGAATGGGCCCTGAGGCCCGCGGGGTGCCCGTAGAAATTTTTTAAAAATTAGCCCGATTTTTTTTTTAATTTTATGAAATGAAATGAATTAATTTTTACCAAATTAACCCGGTTCAAACTTTGCACACATATGCATCTCCTTTTGTTTGTATATTTGTATACTATTTGAATGTTGCAATGTTTTTACGACTGCGTCTGCCCAATAAATATGCGGCGTATACAGTGTTAACTCCTCCACCCTTAAATTAGAACGTCCTCGTTCTACAGTTATTTAAAAGAGCGGGATTTGATTGATATACTGGATACTTTTGGAGATGATAATTCTTTCGTTGTATTGGTTTAAAAATAGGATTCCAGGAGAAATTTCCTCAACTGTAGGTATGTGTTGGTTGTTTATTCTAGTACAAGTAAGCGGTTTGTTATACAATTTGAATTGCTTATATTATTTAGATTCTTATTACTACAAATAGAAAGCTTAGAAAATTGTTTGCATTTTGATTTTATGCCAAAGATATTTTTTCACATTTTAAAATATATTCATATGGAATTTTGTTTATAAAGTTATCTTTCTTTACAGATTTTTGTAAAATACTTTCACATGTTTCAATTTATGTTGTGCATAGACTTAAAAAAAATAAATGATTGTAGAAAGATTTGAAACATTACTGAGTTCTAGTGCTTCTTCAAAATTAATATAAGTCATATTTTCTTTGTCTAGTATTTCTTTTGTAATATTAACTCGTTAAAAGGTAAGAATTTACGACTCCGGCTTTGGCCCAATGAATATCATAGTCTATATTTATGATTTCTTCTTTAATTATTTCAATTTTGTATTTAATATTAGTTATTAATTCTTTTTTAATAATTTTATTTGTTAATTTCTTTAAAATTTCTTTCTTTAAGATTTCGTTTGTTACTTTAGTTACTTGCTAGAAATAGTTAAATTGTACAAATACCTAGGTATCAATATCTCCAATAACATGAATATGGAACAACGTCTCTTTTTGAAACGGATAATTAATTAATTAATATTTAAGGAAAGGTTGACTAAATAGCGGAGTACATTATAGAGGCAAAAATACTTTCGTTTGATGAATGGCAGCTACTTGCAGATTCCTGTGGACACACCCTCAATTTAAATTCGGGAAACAGACTCAATTCGAAGAAGAAGCTGTATAATTTACTAATGAAGCTGGATGAGAAAATGCATAAAGATAACATCGAAAATGTAAGAAGTTCGGTAAAGAGAGCAATAAATGCAAACCTCAATCACAACCTTTGCGAAAATAACTACTTCAGCGATAACTACTCGATTGAAGTAATATCCTCAATTTTTAAGGTAAGAGGAGAAATTATGAACTTGCATTTCATACCACACCGTGAAGATTTACCAGTCATTTGTTCCTTATGTAATCTACGAGAGAGAGAGGACACTTTTCAATTGGCAGGTGTCCAGTTCTAAGCGAAATTAGATGTCAGCTTTTTGATAAGGGAACCCTGCAGGAGGAAGATATGGTGATGATTTTAAACGGCACGAACTGGAACAAACTACACAATTATTGTCATAAAGCATTAATATACAGAAGAGCGATACTCGAAGAATTTTTTGAACATACATCAACAGTATCGTCAATCTCGGACAGACGGCTTTTTAGCCATGTCTTAAATTTAAGAATAATAAACTTGTATTTTGTTAATGAATTGTAAAGGAATAAAATCTATCTCATCTATCTAAAATCTAATCTAGTGATGATCTCCAATGCTCAGATTCCTTATAGATCTGTCCTAGTCTTGTATGTCAATTCGTATTCGGTTTCCTTGATGTTTTTGTGGAAAGTCGTCACACGTCAGTAAAAGTTTCGTCTCATTATGGCGAATCGCAACTCGAAGCACTGGCGAGTAGCTTCTACTTCCACTTTTAGACAAAGGGAGCAACGAACCCACATTTACCTGTACCAATTGTACTGTGGTAACGGCTGTTCACGGCACCCCTGTCGCGTCTTTGTCTACCTGGTGGCTAAGTCGATTGGAGTCTAGCTCCCCATCCACTGCACCAACCAAATATTGACATCGACCACTTTGGTCTTTAAACGAGTTAACACCACAAAATTCTGGATTTATTAAAATCCATGAATCGGAATTGCCAACTCGTCCGGAGAGTACCTCACGTCCAAATTGTCCTGTCCTGTTCTGTACTTGGAAGTTGGAAAGGAGTTATAGGAATCTTAAAGGGTTAGGGAAATATAAAGTAGGGTATAATGAAAATTTAAAAACAAGTAAATGTAAAAAAACTTCGTTTTTCGGGTACAAACTTTTATATAATTATCGTGAGAAGCCTTCACATTCAACATTCACAGAGGTTGGTTGGACCTAAGCAAGCAAATATTCTACACGAGCCGCTAAGTCAGCACATTTATCATTCACACAGGTTAGTTGCAAATAAGCAACCAAATATTCTACACGAGCCGCTAAGTCAGCACATTCAACATTCACACAGGTTGATTGCATCTAAGTAACCAAATATTCTACGCGAGCCGCTAAGTCAGCACGTTCAGCGTTCACACAGGTTGGTTGCACCTAAGAAACCAAATATTCTACACGAGCCGCTAAGTCAGCAAAGTGGAAACTTTGGCAGAGAAACAGCAGCGCAGCGTAAAGTGGTGGCTTAGTTTTAAGCAAGGAAATTATTGTAAGTTTTGTACTCACTTCAAACCGACAGCCAGCGGCTTTAATAAATTGGTAACACAAATTTGGTCGCCAAAATATCTGTTTTTGAGGTCGGGGCAATTTCCAAGAATTTTCTTTTTCCACGCTACACATTCATAAAATTTCAGCTCTCTATGTCATGTAAAAGTGGGTTAAAAAGAACCTCAAAGAAGTTGAAAAAAAATTTCATCCCATCAAACACGACACGCTTCATACTCGGAATAAAAAATATTATTTTGGAATTTGACACTCAAAATTTCAGCTCTCTATGTCGTGTGGAAGTTGGTTAAGGACCTCAAACTGGTCGAAAATACAGACAAAAAGGGGTCAAGTCAAGGTTAATAAAAGTTTTTAAAAATTGCAAAATATAAATATAAAATTGAATGTAAAGCTAAGATTAAAAAAAAAACTTAGAAACAAGTGAATAAAAAAATTCATTGAAAAAACAAAAAAAATTTGTTCATGTAAATTCTCTAATAGGAGATACATATGTGTACAAAATTTTGAACCGGGTTAATTTGGAAAAAGTTAATATTAGAGCAACCTTCACTTCCGCATTTTTTCAAAAACTGTTCTCACCGGAGATAAACATGTGTAAAAACAAATTTGTATGGGAAAAATTCAAATCAGGAACTCTAAAATTTTTACAAAAAATTCAGTCTATCGGAGATACAAATATGTTTAAAATTTAAAGTAAATCGGGCTAATTGTTAAAAAAAAATGTATGGCCCCGCCCCGGGGCCCGGCGTCTCCAAAATATTTACAAAAAATTTTGTACATCGGAAGTAAAGCCGTGTATAAAATTTGAAAAAATTCGGGTTAGTTTTTTTAAAAAATTGTTGGATGGACAAATTTTTTTGTAAAGTTTTTGGAGTGAACGAGCCTAGAGGCCCGAGGGGTGCCCATATAATTTTTTTAAAATATTATTATATTTATAGATTTTATTGAAATTTTGCAAATATGTGTATTTCCGGAGACAACACTTTTCCCCTAGGGTCTCAGGGCCATGGGGTGCCCGTATAAATTTTTTAAAAATTAACCAGATTTTCTTTAAATTTTATACACATGTATATCTCCGATGGACAACACTTTTTGTAAAAATTTTGGAGACCCCGGGCCCCGGGTTCGTGGGGCCCCAAAAAATTTGTTAAAAAAATTTAGCCGATTTTCTTTAAATTTTATATACGTGTGTATCTCCGATGGACAACACTTTTTGTAAAATTGTTTGAGACCCCGGACCCCGAGGTCATGGGGCAATATATACATTTTTAAAAAAAATTAACACGACTGTCTTCAAATTTTATACACGTGTGTATTTCCGATGGACAACACTTATTGTAAAAATTTTACAGACGCCGGGCCGCGGTGTCGTGGGGCCTCATACGAATTTAAAATAAAAATTATCGCAATTTTCTTAAAATTTTATACATGTGTATCTCCGATGGACAAAACTTTTTGGACATTTTCTAACGAATGGGCCCTGAGGCCCGAGGGGTGCCCGTATAAATTTTTTAAAAATTAGCCCGATTTTCTTCAAATTTTAAGCATATTGGCAATTTCAAAATTTTTTCAAAAACTGATGTCAACGGAGATACTAATGTGTAAAAAAATTCGTATAGGAGTCCCCAACCTTGGGGCCCGATCACGTCCAACTTTCAATGCATGTTGTCATCGAAAATACACATGTGTTTAAAATTTAAAGAAAATCGGGTTAATTTTTAAAAATCTTATAATTTTAAACACATATGTATCTCTGATGGGCAAAACTTTTTGTAAATTTTTTTGGTGTGATGGGGCTCTAAGGCTCGAGGGGTGCTCATATAGATTTTTTTAAAATTAATCCGATGTTCTTCAAATTTTAAACAGTTGTGTATCTCCGATGGACAAAACTTTTTTTAACAGTTTTGGAGGTTTGCCCATATAAATTTTTTAAAAATTAGCCCGATTTTCTTCAAATTTTAAACACATATGTATCTCTGATGGGCAAAACTTTTTGTACATTTTTTTGGTGTGATGGGGCTCTAAGGCTCGAGAGGTGCCTATATAAGATTTTTAACAATTAACCCGATTTTCTTTAAATTTTAAACACATGTGTATTTTCGATGACAACACTTGCATTGAAAGTTGGACGTGATCGGGCCCCAAGGTTGGGGGCTCCTATACGAATTTTTTTACACATGAGTATCTCCGTTGACAACAGTTTTTGAAAAAATTTTGAAATGAAGAAGCTCTAAAATTAATTTTTTCCATATTAACCCGGTTCAAACTTTGCACACATATGCAACTCCTTTTGTTTGTATATTTGTATACTATTTGAATGTTGCAATGTTTTTACGACTGCGTCTGCACATTTTGGAGACCCCGGGCCCCGAGGTCATGGGGCAATATATAATTTTTTTCAAAAAATTAACACGGCTTTCTTCAAATTTTATACACGTATGTATTTCCGGTTGGCAACACTTATTGTAAAAATTTTACAGACGCCGGGCGCGGTGTCGTGGGACCTCATACGAATTTAAAATAAAAACTATCCCGATTTTCTAAAAATTTTATACATGTGTATCTCCGATGGACAACACTTTTTGTACAAATTTTGGAGACCGCAGACCTAAGGGTCATGGGGCCCCAACAAATTTTTTTAAAAAATAGCTCGATTTTCTTCAAATTTTATATATGTGTGTATCTCCGATGGCCCCATTTTGACCAAAACTTTTTGGACATTTTTTTAACGAATGGGCCCTGAGGCCCGCGGGGTGCCCGTAGAAATTTTTTAAAAATTAGCCCGATTTTCTTTTAATTTTATGAAATGAAATGAATTAATTTTTACCAAATTAACCCGGTTCAAACTTTGCACACATATGCATCTCCTTTTGTTTGTATATTTGAATACTATTTGAATGTTGCAATGTTTTTACGACTGCGTCTGCCCAATAAATATGCGGCGTATACAGTGTTAACTCCTCCACCCTTAAATTAGAACGTCCTCGTTCTACAGTTATTTAAAAGAGCGGGATTTGATTGATATACTGGATACTTTTTGAGATGATAATTCTTTCGTTGTATTGGTTTAAAAATAGGATTCCAGGAGAAATTTCCTCAACTGTAGGTATGTGTTGGTTGTTTATTCTAGTACAAGTAAGCGGTTTGTTATACAATTTGAATTGCTTATATTAATTAGATTCTTATTACTACAAATAGAAAGCTTAGAAAATTGTTTGCATTTTGATTTTATGCCAAAGATATTTTTTCACATTTTAAAATATATTCATATGGAATTTTGTTTATAAAGTTATCTTTCTTTACAGATTTTTGTAAAATACTTTCACATGTTTCAATTTATGTTGTGCATAGACTTAAAAAAAATAAATGATTGTAGAAAGATTTGAAACATTACTGAGTTCTAGTGCTTCTTCAAAATTAATATAAGGCATATTTTCTTTGTCTAGTATTTCTTTTGTAATATTAACTCGTTAAAAGGTAAGAATTTACGACTCCGGCTTTGGCCCAATGAATATCATAGTCTATATTTATGATTTCTTCTTTAATTATTTCAATTTTGTATTTAATATTAGTTATTAATTCTTTTTTAATACTTTTATTTGTTAATTTCTTTAAAATTTCTTTCTTTAAGATTTCGTTTGTTACTTTAGTTACTTGATTAATTTTTTCAAAAGTTAGTTTATTTATCTTTATTTTTTTATTTATTTATTTTATCGCTTATTTTTATTTTTATCCATTTCCATGCGCCTCCTATGAAATCTAGTAAGCGCGGGGTTTCCTCTTCGATTTTTCCGAAAATAATAATATCGGCGATGTAAACATAACATCGATGACCAATATGTTGACGCGGAATATCGTCGAGGGTGCGTTGGAGTATTAAGGGCGCATTTTTAAGCCCGAGTAAGCTCGTACTTTCCGTTGTTTATCGAGAAAGCAGTTTTTTCCCTATCTGATTCCTTTAACGGAATTTCGGGATTTAATTTCGGGAATCAGGTAATGATCTGGAATTGTTACTGTGTTTAATTTTCTATAATCTATTACCTTTCTGTATTTTTTTATTCCAGAGGCATATTCTTTCTTATTAACTGTCCATACTGGAGAGTTATACGGTGATTTAGAAGGACGTATAATACCGTCGTTTTTACGTTCGTGGTAAAAGTAAGTTTCTCATCTGGATCAGTAAACAATTTCGACATAATCTAATCATTTGATTTAAACGATCATTTTTGTTTTGGTGATAGGGGAGAACTTCTTATATCCAGTTTATGAACTGCTTCTAGTTCTAATTGGTGTAGAGAGAATTTATATTTATTTTTACGATACGTGTTTACGTTTACGTGGTGTGTAATTTTTACTTTTTCGCTTATTAATAAGTGAAAAATTCTTTAATGTTTTTAATAGGGTTACGAATGTAACAAGGTTTAACATATTTCTTATTGGCATATTTTCTTTGTCTAGTATTTCTTTTGTAATATTAACTCGTTAAAAGGTAAGAATTTACGACTCCGGCTTTGGCCCAATGAATATCATAGTCTATATTTATGATTTCTTCTTTAATTATTTCAATTTTGTATTTAATATTAGTTATTAATTCTTTTTTAATACTTTTATTTGTTAATTTCTTTAAAATTTCTTTCTTTAAGATTTCGTTTGTTACTTTAGTTACTTGATTAATTTTTTCAAAAGTTAGTTTATTTATCTTTATTTTTTTATTTATTTATTTTATCGCTTATTTTTATTTTTATCCATTTCCATGCGCCTCCTATGAAATCTAGTAAGCGCGGGGTTTCCTCTTCGATTTTTCCGAAAATAATAATATCGGCGATGTAAACATAACATCGATGACCAATATGTTGACGCGGAATATCGTCGAGGGTGCGTTGGAGTATTAAGGGCGCATTTTTAAGCCCGAGTAAGCTCGTACTTTCCGTTGTTTATCGAGAAAGCAGTTTTTTCCCTATCTGATTCCTTTAACGGAATTTCGGGAATCAGGTAATGATCTGGAATTGTTACTGTGTTTAATTTTCTATAATCTATTACCTTTCTGTATTTATTCCAGAGGCATATTCTTTCTTATTAACTGTCCATACTGGAGAGTTATACGGTGATTTAGAAGGACGTATAATACCGTCGTTTTTACGTTCGTGGTAAAAGTAAGTTTCTCATCTGGATCAGTAAACAATTTCGACATAATCTAATCATTTGATTTAAACGATCATTTTTGTTTTGGTGATAGGGGAGAACTTCTTATATCCAGTTTATGAACTGCTTCTAGTTCTAATTGGTGTAGAGAGAATTTATATTTATTTTTACGATACGTGTTTACGTTTACGTGGTGTGTAATTTTTACTTTTTCGCTTATTAATAAGTGAAAAATTCTTTAATGTTTTTAATAGGGTTACGAATGTAACAAGGTTTAACATATTTCTTATTGGAACCTGTGTCAAGTAGATATTTTAAAAGTTTACCGCTCTTCATTCTATATTGAAAATACGGAATTGAAGAGCGATTTAGTCTAAAAAATTGATATTATCTAACTCATTATCATATTCAATTTTTTTCTCCTTCTATTGGATCAATGTATTCAGTGCGTACTTTCTCAGTCTCATTGCCTGTATAAAACTGATTAGGGTCAAAATTGTCGGTAGAAGAGTTCTCGTCTTCTTTTGGAATTGGATTAGTTTCACTATAAAAGGTTCGTTGGAATTTATTTGGTACGTACATTTGTTGGGATGCCTGGCGTTTTTGGAAATGATATGGTTGTTTGTAATTTTGTCGATAATTTTGCTGATTATTTGGTTAATACCTGAGTCTATTTTGATAAGTAATACTACGCGATTGTGTAGAGGATCCCAGTTCCATTGGCTCAGGTCGTGGTTGTTGTTGTGGCTTCGGAGGAAGCGGAAAACCATTGTAATTAGTTGCGTTTTATTGTCGATACTGTTGGGTTTGTCGTTTTTGATAATAAAGTTGAACTTGTGGAAAGCTTCGTCGTTGAGCGTCAGGCATATGTGCTAATTCAGGATAAAATTTAGTATGGTATTGCCGCGGAGGTTTTAGGGGTGGTTGAGCATTACTAAAACGTTGTAAAGTTACTTGACTATTATAAGCGTAATTTATCCTAAGGTAGTAAGGTAGTTGGGTTACAGATTCTTAGTAACCGGGGTAAATCACGATTTAATCCTCTAGTAAAAGTGTCAAGAGCTTTGTCACGGTAAGAATTAGTCATTGCACTTAAAGAATCTTCACCTATATCTAGACACGCTACCTTATCTAATATTAACGAAAGGTGTTGATAAACTTGTTGATAGAAGTCTGTAATAGACTGATTACGTTGTGCAAGGCTAGTCATTTGGTACTTGAGTGTACTTTTAAGCGCTTTTTAATTTTTCCCCAATCTAATGGTGTTCTGTAGGATTCTAAGGCTGTGTCTGCGTCTCCTATTATCTTATGATGAACCATATGGAGCATTGCAAAAAATTCGGAAGTGCCATTTAGTCTATCGTACATTGTGAAAATGCGATCAACGGTTTTCCTACATGAATTAAACTCATCTGGTCTACCGGAAAATCCCCTTAAACATACGATGTCGGGTACTTTGTCAATGTCATTTGTGTTGTTTGTAAAGTCGATAGGTTATGTCGTCTGTGTCAACTAAAGGATTATTTAATTTTTTGACTGTGTTAACAACCAATTCACTAATTTGTCGTACGAGGTCAGGAGATAGTGGGATGATTGGAGTAGGAGTAGAAGTAGAAACTTGTAGGTTCTTGTCTAGGTTCTTGTTCTTGTCTATTGGTGTCTACTGACATAATTATTTTTTCTTAGCAATTTTTGATCGAATTTAGTTTAGAAATCATTTATTTTGTTTATTCTTTTACTTAAATATTACCCGCTAAATATTGTAATTTTATTTTAAGCTGTCGGCGGCTACTGAGAGGCCATCTGTGTCTCCACAAGTTTCTTCTGTTAATTTTATAAATTTGTCTCCCGTCTAACTTGGAAAACTTGATTGTTGATAACGTTTTTAATTTATTCCCATCTTACTTGGAAAACTTGATTGTTGATTTGGTTTTTTAAATTGTTTCCCGTCTAACTTGGAAAACTTGATGGTTGATAACGTTTTGATTTTATTCTCGTATTACTTGGAAAACTTGATTGTTGATTTCAATAACTATTCTTCTTTTCTAGGATACTTATGCTATATTGCTTTCAACAAAATGAGTTAGGTATTTTCTGTGGTTAACGGCTGATCAAAGCAACAGCAAAAATTAACCAAATCAATTCGTCAATTTTTTGTTTCATGTGTTTGCCAACTTATCCGTTTATAATTTTTAAAAGTCGACTCTGGTGGTGGGAATTATAACTAAAAATTTGGTTAAATATTTCTTAACCAAACAATTTTTTTTGGTTAACGCTAAACCATTTCTGGTCTATCCAATGTGTTTGTTGTTGTCATTTTTATTTTTCAATACCGTTTGTTATAGGTTATTATTTGACAAGAGAACCAAATTTTTACTTTGTTTTTTCAGCATTTAACCAGGTTCTTTTGATCCACTTTTAAAGGAACCCACAGTTGTATCGCACAAATCTTACTTTTTAATTTTTAGATTATTTTTTTTTAAAAAAAATCCTATCCATTGTAATAGTAGGATTTCTATCGTGCGCGATTAGAATTATCACCCAGTATTTCGTTTGGGTTTTCAATTCGCTTGTTCCCCTGTGCACTTGGTCTACGTGGCGACAGCAGTTCTGTCTCGAGTCTGTTACACATGTGCGTGTGTGGAAGCTAACCAAAAAAAAAGAGAGAAAATTATATAAACTCCGTCTGCGGCGCAACTGGTTGTGCCATATCGAATGATTTTTCGGAATATTTCCAGGCCGAAGAACTACTCTTACTTATGGAATCACTTGCAAGGAGGTGAAAGAGATATTCTGCGTCTCAACAAATCGTACGAGATGCGCTTATTGTTTTTTGTCATTGCTTTGGACTGAAGAACATTCTCGAACAACTTACAGTTGTCTCAGCAAAAAAAGTAATTTTCGCTGACCGGCATGCGATGAGAGAGAGAGTCGAAATTCTACCACCATCAGAGTCGGTCATGCCTATCCTGGCTATTTTGGTATTTTTTTTGCCGGTCAGCGGCACCATAATCGTATAGTGTTAATAACAAGGTTTTCTGCTGTGTCAGTGCTTAGCACAGAATAAAGTCAAAGCTTAGAAAAGTTATTATTTAGAAAAGTTAAATTTTATTCCTGAAAAAAAAAAAATCCATAAGTTGCTTGCATAATTCGAAGAAATGGTTTTCTTATTTAACAAAAAAAAAATTTTTTTAATGTTAAGTGTGTGCAACGCTCGTCCCAAGCGTCATTACCCGACCTCCATTTTATAAATGAGAAAAATGGAAATGCTACGAGACGTAGTTGTAAATTCAAGCATTTAGTTGCGAATTGTGCCTGTATGGTTTTAATATTTTGTGCTTCGATTGAATGATTTGAGTGGGTACAAAGTTGTCCAGATTATCACAACCCGTTCAGCCTAGCTAAGTATCGTGGGTCTCCAAATTATTAATCAGCGATGTACGAACGCCAACACCAGGGACTTTGTATGCCATCATACCTAACGGAGCGCCCGTATAGTGTACCATTTGATTTGTTTGCCGTTTGTCCACATTCACAATTGGTAGTGAGGAGCTTCACATACCAAAATTTGCGTCGTGTGTGCACGACTAGTGGTGTATAGACCGCCGATCACATTTAACGTCCTTCCACGCAGCTTATGTCTTTGGGTTTAGGATTCCCTTTTTGGCATCCATGCGTCTATGATCTGGTTTTAGACGATGCGGCTGTGAGTGGCCATCTCTCCGTGCCACCCAGCTACCAATTACAACATCATCGAGGATCCATCGACACTAGTTCCTGCTCAGATTTCGTGTGCCTGCGAAACCAGAAACCACGTGATTCAACTTGCTGTAGTTTTGATAGACTTAGCTTTTATTAGAAAGAAAAGATTTAAAGAAAATTGTGAAAGTCGAAGGAAAAGAAAAGAAAATAACTTTTCGCCGGATAAGCAATTCCGAATCTGTTTTTTTTCTTTCTCAATTTAAATAACCTAACCTTCTCCTTAGTGCATCGCATCCCACCCTCTTCGACAGCGCTGACGGAGACGGACCACAAGTGGATACGGGGTAAGTGCACACGTATTTGTAAATTAACCAATGAAGTTTTGATTTATTTTTTTTCTTTTGCTCGGCTTAATTAAATGCTTAAGGCGTTAAATATCCGATTTAATATAACAATTGCAAAGGAATCCTTGTGGGATCACCTTGTGCAAATTTTAAGACAACCTATCTAGAGAATAAGCAGATTTTCCTGGTCATGGGTTACAAGTACTTTGCGCTAAATTTTGTAAATAAAATAATATAAAATATGCTCTTGGGTTAAGCGAAAGTACTCTTAGTTTCGTGAAGTTGTGTGGTGTAAATAGAAAGTAGGAATCACCAGACCAGGAGGGTCCTGCCTAAAACTAGCTGGTTGCAGCTATGCAATTCTGTTGAGTTTAGCGTCGGAACGTACCGAACATGTACTACTATAGGAAAATGTTATTTCCTGTTAATATTAATCACGATTTGCAAAAATATTGAAGGCCCACCGATGGTTTTAAGTAATGTTTATTTGGTAAAGAAACTTCATAGAAAATATATATAATTTTATATAAAAAGGCGACTAACCTTGTCCAGTAATGAACTTTAAATTATATTTTTTTGATATTTTTTTTCCTTTATTATACGGTATCCTTAAGATTATTATTCTTTTATTATATAAACACAGAAAGAGAGCAAATCTAGCTTAAAAGGGAATTAATCAGTTAATAAATTTATCACTTATGAATTGGAAATTGTAAATGACTTTTGAATTTTGAATATTTCTTGGCTCCCTGTTAGCGGATGCAATCATGGTTGATGACAAGGGGTTAGACCTCTTGTGGGGGTACATTGACAAACGGTACCCAGGATGGGAGGGTAAAGACAGGGAGCAGGACCGCTTAGGATAAAGGGGCCTGCCTCCCGTCACACATCAAAACAGCATGGGCCAGTAGGGGTAACCCAAGTGGGCCTTGGTAATTAAGGATTCCTTCTTCTCCTCCTTCTCCTTTTTTTCCCCTTTAGATTTTCTAATTTTGTGTATTAGCACGTGAACTATCTGTGCTAGTGGAGCGAGCAGCATGTCAACCAAGAACCTACTCCCGGTTGCCGACGAGCCGAGCCGAAATTTAACACGTGCACCTGGTTGATCTGTGCCGCATAGTAATCCTTCAACGACGTCTTCACCATTTACTATGAGAGAGAGAGACTCAATAACAGCAACGTTGGCTATAGTTCCATTACAGAGATTGGAGCCCAACGTGGGGCCCGATGAAGTTCGGTATATTCTGAATTTCTTTTGAGAAACACACACTTCCTAAGATTTTATCATTCCTAATCAATTATTTTGTATAACTATAGGGTATATTTTCAGTCTGTGGTATTCACTACGTGGTTTCATTGGAATCACAGGTGATACGGAAACAAAGGTTACCATTTCACCTGGCCTTTAATATTGGCTCAGGAAGATTATCTATGTTTTTCCCTTATTATATACGGGTGGCACTGCGGCGTTCGTGAGATGAACCAGATCCCTTCCGGAATTACGTTCAGTTCATTTTGAGTGCGCAGCAGTTCACAACTATTTCGTCTATTTTATCGTTTGTTCTGGGTGAGACCTCGAAGCATTCGACCGGAATTGCAGTACGTTAGTACGGATACCTGACCGAAGATCTGACTTTATGGATAACTCACAACAGACCCCGTCTATCATAAACAGTTTGCCGCAGGTAGAGCGGAACTGAGTTGTCTTCGATGGAACAACTGGCATCTAGGCCTTTGTAGATGACCAGACCCGAAGACTATCGGTTCAACTAGACTCGTAGTTGAATTTGTTTTTCCGACTTAATGACCTTGTTAATCAAATTTCCACGCGGAGCATTTCCGGAATTGCTAGTATTGCACCGTGTAGTACTTGAGCCGTTATATTCGGGTTTTTTTTTTATTGGTTGTTAACTTTCTTCACTCTTGTCTCTATCTGAATTGAGATACCCTATTTTTAATAAATCCATTCTTTTCCTATTACCCTGGTGTTTTGATGTGGACATAAGCTGAATTGTCAACCTGGTTGCCCTGCTATAGGAGGGAGCTGTGACAACTTAAATCTATTTGCGCATATATATTTGAAGAATATATTCACCTAGTTAAGAAGCTTGTAATTTTGTTTCGGAATCAAGAATTTTTGGAACCAAGAAATTTGATAATCTGGGAAATACCTCCATATCGTAAGATTTTGGCCTCGATTGTTCGGATCATACGTTCGTATTAGAAGCTGAATTAAATTTTAGTGAGAATCCGGGTGACCTGAATTTATCGACATAGGTTACATTGGGTCTCCTTACCTAGTGAGGACTATATTAATTTTAAGGGTTCTAAAGAAACTCCTGTAGTAATTAAGCAATTAAGTATATATTTTTTTTTCTCTCAAAGTTCTGTTAATTTTTGGTACTCAGAATTAATCTATAGCTTGAGATCTGAATTTTCCTGAAATTATTCGAAATTTGGCCTGTTTGTTGGCTTGCAACTTAAACGGTTTTTATTCTGAAGTTCTGGTGGAATTGTTTTATAACGGGTGATTGCGGATGCTTCGTGGTTTTTAGAGCTTGTATTAACCTGTGGGAATATGTTCACTATTCGAAGCCACGAAGATTTAAGGGGGCTCCATCCGAGTGTCCGGTGTATGGTATGTAAGTCCGGTCTGGCACCTGAAGTCGAAAGCCTGATTACATCCTGTGAGCACGTATTTCACCGATCTTGCATCACCGAGTTCCTCAAGACATCAGACAAGTGTCCTACTTGTAAGCTAGATTGTCTGGCCGAAAGTCTAAAACCCATAGAGATAACCGTAGCACCATCGTCAGGTGCAACATCAAATA
This sequence comes from Nephrocerus scutellatus, assembly GCA_947095585.1. Classification (NCBI taxonomy): domain Eukaryota; kingdom Metazoa; phylum Arthropoda; class Insecta; order Diptera; family Pipunculidae; genus Nephrocerus; species Nephrocerus scutellatus. Next base: position 51,370,068 of record OX352764.1, read on the forward strand.
AGAAACGCTATGGAAAGCGGACTCCCATATCAAAAGGAGCTATTCCGAAGACGGTTCAAGCTCGGAGCGCCGGGGCTGGTAAGAAAAGTAACGCTAGGGGACGCAATCCGCTGGACTGGACCATGAATGGAAATCCGCCAAACGGTAGTTCTAATTATGATCCGGACGTTAGTTTGGTACATGAGAACCCTTTCTTTGATGATCCACGGAAATTGTCTGGCCTTAGGCCTATTTCGACTACAGACAAGAGCATCACGAAGGATGATGTTAATGCTTTGATTAGGATAGCTTTGGAGAGACAAAATTCGGAAACCATTGAGGGGTTGGTTGACTGGTCGTTTGTCTGAGGTGATTACGTCCAACGTACAGAGATGTTTTGAGAACATGAACCTCCAACACTCTTTGGCTCGACCAAGTCTATTGAGTCTCTATCAGATACGACCGGAGGAATTCACTCAAATGCCATCGACGGCGATCCCAGATACTTTCGGTGACCAAGGGCGACCGCGAATTCCTATATCGCGTACAGGTTTTGACCAATCAAACTCTCTTCGGGGACTTTTTTTTAATCTGCAGTAATTTTCATATGCTCCTGCACGGGAAGGCACGTGAGTGGTATTGGCGATACCACAGGGGTGTGCTTAACTGTAACTGGCATGACCTTTGTGAGGCGCTGCGTACACAATATAAAGACTGTCGTACAGACTACGACCTTTTAGAAAGTATTCGATCACGAAAACAGAGGGATCGCGAAAATTTCGATGAATATTTTGATTCCGTTTCGGTCATGACCAATCGTCTGGACACTTCATTAAGCGAACGAGAGCTTGTTGAGATAATATCCCGTAATCTCAGACCAGATATTAGACATGAAATTTTATATTTAAAGATAAACTCGATCGCACAACTTCGGGACGTCTGTCGAAAACGCGAAAGATTCCTGGCTGAAATTAATCGTGGTGTTTCGGGAGCCAAATATCCGTTGCCTCGACGTAACATATCGGAAGTGGTAGTAGACCATAGACCCCCGGAAGGTGTGGATCAGATACGTCTTGCGGACGACGTTAATCGTGTTCCAGGGGAAAAGACCACTCGTGGCTGCTGGAACTGTGATGAACTAGGACACAGATATGCAGATTGTGTAAAGGCTCGACGCATCTTTTGTTATGGTTGCGGCGCGGTCAATGTTTTTAAACCAAATTGCAACACATGTAAGGTGTCGGGAAACGCTCGAACGGGTGTGGCCCAGAATTTTTGAATTGCACCTCAAGGTGGTTAACGACACAGGTGAAGCGATAGTTAGTAAACCACTTAGTTTAACGGATGACCAATGGACAAGATTGGAAGCGGTTAAGTCCATGTTCCCTTCTTACGACAGACACGGGTTAGGCAAGAACTCCCTGGTCGAACACACCATAGACGTAAAGGACGCAAAACCCGTAAAGCAGCGCCATTATCCTGTATCTCCGGCGATTGAAAAATTAATTTATGCCGAACTGGATGAAATGCTAGCGCATGGTATTATTGAGGAGTCTAAAAGTCCTTGGAGTTCGCCAGTGGTGTTAGTGCGTCAACCTGGGAAAGTTTGGTTGTGCCTAGATTCCAGGAAAGTAAATGCGGTAACAGTCAAGGACGCGTATCCTTTGCCCCACATAAATGGAATCTTGGGACGACTACCACCTGCAGAAGTGATCTCTAGTTTGGATCTTAAGAAAGCCTTTCACCAAATCCCATTAGAAGTAGGTTCGCGCGACAAAACAGCTTTTACCGTTCCGGGTAGACCATTGTATCAGTACCGAGTGATGCCATTTGGGCTGTGCAATGCTCCACAGACACTGTGTAGACTGATGGACCAGGTGAATCCCGCACAACTTCGAGATTACGTATTTGTTTATTTAGATGATCTGTTAGTTATTACAAACACTTTTGAGAAGCACATGCTAGTCCTGGAAGAAGTCGCCTGCCACTTGCGAAAGGCTGGTCTTACTATTAATTTGCGGAAAAGCCTATTCTGTCTAAGTGAAGTGAAGTACTTGGGGTATATTGTTGGAAATGGGGTATTGAAGGCCGACCCGGACAAGGTCATGGCTATATCCGAGTTTCCAACACCCTCGTCGGTTAGGCAACTGCGGAGGTTTCTTGGGATGGCTAGCTAGCTCCTAGCTCAGCTCCTAGCTCAGCTTACCGACAGCGGAGATGAAGTCCCAGTGGCATTTATGTCACAGAAACTAAACAAAGCCCAGAGGAATTATAGCGTCACTGAGCAGGAGTGTCTAGCTGTAGTCATGAGTGCTAAGAAGTTTCGCGCCTATATCGAGGGTCAAGAGTTCACGGTCATAACCGACCATGCTAGTTTGCAATGGCTGATGAGGCAGACCGACCTAAGCGGGTGATTGGCACGTTGGGCCTTAAAGCTTCAAGGGTTCAGATTTACTATTAAGCACAGGAAAGGTTCTGAAAACGTTGTCCCAGACGCGCTGTCTTAGCTAACCAAAGTAAGTTACCCGACATCAAGGTAGTAGGGAAATATGTGTACAAACGAACGGAATTTGCATCGGGCAAGGAGGATCAGGAGGCAGACTCATGGAAGCTTTGGATTCCTCAGTCCTTGGCTAAATATGTTATCGGCCAAGCGCACAGTCGCGTATCTAGTGCACATGGAGGCGTAGGAAAGACTATCGAACGCCTTAGGCGATATTTCTTCTGGCCTCACATGTTGAACCAGGTCAGGGACTTCATCTCGAACTGCGAGACGTGTAAGTGCACCAAGCCAACCAATATCTGCCTGCGACCACCTATGGGACATTTAGCACCACCTGTCCAACCATTCCAACGTTTGTACATCGATTTGATAGGTCCCTACCCACGTTCAAAATCTGGCGCGATAGGGATATTGATTGTCGTAGACCACTTATCCAAGTACAACTGGTTAAAACCCCTAAAGAAATTCTGTGCTTCGGTCATGTGCGATTATTTGGAGGATTACATCCTTCAAACTTTTGGGGTACCTGAAGAAATTATATCCGATAATGGAGTACAATTCAAGTCTGCAAAATTCAATACGCTCATGGTAAAATACGGAATAAAACACGTATACACAGCCTTTTATTCACCGCAGTCGAATGCTTCGGAACGAGTGAATCGATCGGTAATAGCCGCTATTCGGGCGTACGTCAAGGACGATCAAAGAGATTGGGACAGATACTTGAGCGGTATAAGTTGTGCGCTCCGTAGTTCATATTACACGACCACGGGATATAATCCTTATTATGTCCTGCTTGGTATGAACATGGTATATCATGCTTACGACTATAGATTGTTGCGTAGCCTTGACCTATTGGAGGAACACGACGTAGGCATTACACCGTGTGATCAACGTACAACTGTCCGGACAAGGATCCAAGAGAATTTACTACGATCTTACGAAACTAACGCTAGAACGTATAATACTAGAAGCCGCAATGTAGAGTTTAAATTAGGTCAAGAAGTTTTCAGGCGTAACTTGGCTCAGAGCAACTTTAGCAAAAACTTTAGCGGAAAGCTTGCACCACTTTTTGTACCGGCCAGGATTCGTGAGAAACGGGGAAAGTCATATTATGTCCTCGAAGACAATAGCCTCGGTCAAAGCTTACTACCCTTTCAAACAATAGAGCCGAATGTCAGATCATAGATATGGATTCGGCCTATCGTTTGTTGTGTAATGGTAGGATTTTATATCGTGCGCGATTAGAATTATCACCCAGTATTTCGTTTGGGTTTTCAATTCGCTTGTTCCCCTGTGCACTTGGTCTACGTAGCGACAGCAGTTCTGTCTCGAGTGTGTTACACATGTGCGTGTGTGGCAGCTAACAAAAAAAAAAAAAGAGAAAAATTATATAAACTCCGTCTGCGGCGCAACTGGTTGTGCCATATCGAATGATTTTTCGGTATATTTCCAGGCCAAAGAACTACTCTTACTTATTGAATCACTTGCATGGAGGTGAGAGAGATATTCTGCGTCTCAACAAATCGTACGAGATGCGCTTATTGTTTTTTGTCATTGCTTTGGACTGAAGAACATTCTCGAACAACTTACAGTTGTCTCAGCAAAAAAAGTAATTTTCGCTGACCGGCATGCGATGAGAGAGAGAGTCGAAATTCTACCACCATCATGTGCTTAGCACAGAATAAAGTCAAAGCTTAGAAAAGTTATTATTTAGAAAAGTTCCTGAAAAAAAAAACATCCATAAGTTGCTTGCATAATTCGAAGAAATGGTTTTCTTATTTAACCAAAAAAAAAATTTTAAATGTTAAGTGTGTGCAACGCTCGTCCCAAGCGTCATTACCCGACCTCCATTTTATAAATGAGAAAAATGGAAATGCTACGAGACGTAGTTGTAAATTCAAGCATTTAGTTGCGAATTGTGCCTGTATGGTTTTAATATTTTGTGCTTCGATTGAATAATTTGAGTGGGTACAAAGTTGTCCAGATTATCACAACCCGTTCAGCCTAGCTAAGTATCGTGGGTCTCCAACTTATTAATCAGCGATGTACGAACGCCAACACCAGGGAGTTTGTATGCCATCATACCTAACGGAGCGCCCGTATAGTGTACCATTTGATTTGTTTGCCGTTTGTCCACATTCACAATTGGTAGTGAGGAGCTTCACATACCAAAATTTGCGTCGTGTGTGCACGACTAGCGGTGTATAGACCGCCGATCACATTTAACGTCCTTCCACGCAGCTTATGTCTTTGGGTTTAGGATTCCCTTTTTGGCATCCATGCGTCTATGATCTGGTTTTAGACGATGCGGCTGTGAGTGGCCATCTCTCCGTGCCACCCAGCTACCAATTACAACATCATCGAGGATCCATCGACACTAGTTCCTGCTCAGATTTCGTGTGCCTGCGAAACCGGAAACCACGTGATTCAACTTGCTGTAGTTTTGATAGACTTAGCTTTTATTAGAAAGAAAAGATTTAAAGAAAATTGTGAAAGTCGAAGGAAAAGAAAAGAAAATAACTTTTCGCCGGATAAGCAATTCCGAATCTGTTTTTTTTTTCTTTCTCAATTTAAATAACCTAACCTTTTCCTTAGTGCATCGCATCCCACCCTCTTCGACAGCGCTGACGGAGACGGACCACAAGTGGATACGGGGTAAGTGCACACGTATTTGTAAATTAACCAATGAAGTTTTGATTTATTTTTTTTCTTTTGCTCGGCTTAATTAAATGCTTAAGGCGTTAAATATTCGATTTAATATTTATAACAATTGCAAAGGAATCCTTGTGGGACCACCTTGTGCAAATTTTAAGACAACCTATCTAGAGAATAAGCAGATTTTCCTGGTCATGGGTTACAAGTACTTTGCGCTAAATTTTGTAAATAAAATAATATAAAATATGCTCTTGGGTTAAGCGAAAGTACGATTAGTTTCGTGAAGTTGTGTGGTGTAAATAGAAAGTAGGAATCACCAGACCAGGAGGGTCCTGCCTAAAGCTAGCTGGTTGCAGCTATGCAATTCTGTTGAGTTTAGCGTCGGAACGTACCGAACATGTACTACTATAGGAAAATGTTATTTCCTGTTAATATTAATAACGATTTGCAAAAATATTGAAGGCCCACCGATGGTTTTAAGTAATGTTTATTTGGTAAAGAAACTTCATAGAAAAGATATATAATTTTATATAAAAAGGCGACTAACCTTGTCCAGTAATGAACTTTAAATTATATATAAAATATAACACTAGATTTTTGATTTTTTTTTCCTTTATTATACGGTATCCTTAAGATTATTATTCTTTTATTATATAAACACAGAAAGAGAGCAAATCTAGCTTAAAAGGGAATTAATCAGTTAATAAATTTATCACTTATGAATTGGAAATTGTAAATGACTTTTGAATTTTGAATATTTCTTGGCTCCCTGTTAGCGGATGGATGGTTGATGACAAGGGGTTAGACCTCTTGTGGGGGTACATTGACAAACGGTACCCAGGATGGGAGGGTAAAGACAGGGAGCAGGACCGCTTAGGATAAAGGGGCCTGCCTCCCGTCACACATCAAAACAGCATGGGCCAGTAGGGGTAACCCAAGTGGGCCTTGGTAATTAAGGATTCCTTCTTCTCCTCCTTCTCCTTTTTTTCCCCCTTTAGATTTTCTAATTTTGTGTATTAGCACGTGAACTATCTGTGCTAGTGGAGCGAGCAGCATGTCAACCAAGAACCTACTCCCGGTTGCCGACGAGCCGAGCCGAAATTTAACACGTGCACCTGGTTGATCTGTGCCGCATAGTAATCCTTCAACGACGTCTTCACCATTTACTATGGGAGAGAGACTCAATAACAGCAACGTTGGCTATAGTTCCATTACAGAGATTGGAGCCCAACGTGGGGCCCGATGAGGTTCGGTATATTCTGAATTTCTTTTGAGTCACACACACTTCCTAACATTTTATCATTCCTAATCAATTATTTTGTATAACTATAGGGTATATTTTCAGTATGTGGTATTCACTACGCGGTTTCATTGGAATCACAGGTGATACGGAAACAAAGGTTACCATTTCACCTGGCCTTTAATATTGGCTCAGGAAGATTATCTATGTTTTTCCCTTATTATATACGGGTGGCACTGCGGCGTTCGTGAGATGAACCAGATCCCTTCCGGAATTACGTTCAGTTAATTTTGAGTGCGCAGCAGTACACAACTATTTCGTCTATTTTATCTTTTGTTCTGGGTGAGACCTCGAAGCATTCGACCGGAATTGCAGTACGTTAGTACGGATACCTGACCGAAGATCTGACTTTATGGATAACTCACACCAGAACCCGTCTATCATAAACAGTTTGCCGCAGGTAGAGCGGAACTGAGTTGTCTTCGATGGAACAACTGGCATCTAGGCCTTTGTAGATGACCAGACCCGAAGACTATCGGTTCAACTAGACTCGTAGTTGAATTTGTTTTTCCGACTTAATGACCTTGTTAATCAAATTTCCACGCGGAGCATTTCCGGAATTGCTAGTATTGCACCGTGCAGTACTTGAGCCGTTATATTCGGGTTTTTTTTGATTGGTTGTTAACTTTCTTCACTCTTGTCTCTATCTGAATTGAGATACCCTAGTTTTAATAAATCCATTCTTTTCCTATTACCCTGGTGTTTTGATGTGGACATAAACTGAATTGTCAACCTGGTTGCCCTGCTATAGGAGGGAGCTGTGACAACTTAACTCTATTTGCGCATATATATTTGAAGAATATATTCACCTAGTTAAGAAGCTTGTAATTTTGTTTCGGAATCAAGAATTTTTGGAACCAAGAATTTTGATAACGTATCGCTCTGGGAAATACCTCCATATCGTAAGATTTTGGCCTCGATTGTTCGGATCATACGTTCGTATTAGAAGCTGAATTAAATTTTAGTGACCTGACCTGAATTTATCGACATAGGTTACATTGGGTCTCCTTACCTAGTGAGGACTATATTAATTTTAAGGGTTCTAAAGAAACTCCTGTAGTAATTAAGCAATTAAGTATATATTTTTTTTTCTCTCAAAGTTCTGTTAATTTTTGGTACTTAGAATTAATCTATAGCTTGAGATCTGAATTTTCCTGAAATTATTCGAAATTTGGCCTGTTTGTTGGCTTGCAACTTAAACGGTTTTTATTCTGAAGTTCTGGTGGAATTGTTTTGTAACGGGTGATTGCGGGTGCTTCGTGGTTTTTAGAGCTTGTATTAACCTGTGGGAATATGTTCACTATTCGAAGCCACGAAGATTTAAGGGGGCTCCATCCGAGTGTCCGGTGTATGGTATGTAAGTCCGGTCTGGCACCTGAAGTCGAAAGCCTGATTACATCCTGTGAGCACGTATTTCACCGATCTTGCATCACCGAGTTCCTCAAGACATCAGACAAGTGTCCTACTTGTAAGCTTGATTGTCTGGCCGAAAGTCTAAAACCCATAGAGATAACCGTAGCACCATCGTCAGGTGCAACATCAAATAAGAAACGCTATGGAAAGCGGACTCCCATATCAAAAGGAGCTATTCCGAAGACGGTTCAAACTCGGAGCGCCGGGGCTGGCAAGAAAAGTAACGCTAGGGGACGCAATCCGCTGGACTGGACCATGAATGGAAATCCGCCAAACGGTAGTTCTAATTATGATCCGGACGTTAGTTTGGTACATGAGAACCCTTTCTTTGATGATCCACGGAAATTGTCTGGCCTTAGGCCTATTTCGACTACAGACAAGAGCATCACGAAGGATGATGTTAATGCTTTGATTAGGATAGCTTTGGAGAGACAAAATTCGGAAACCATTGATGGGTTGACTGGTCGTTTGTCCGAGGTGATTACGTCCAACGTACAGAGATGTTTTGAGAACATGAACCTCCAACACTCTTTGGCTCGACCAAATCTATTGAGTCTCTATCAGATACGACCGGAGGAATTCACTCAAATGCCATCGACGGCGATCCCAGATACTTTCGGTGACCAAGGGCGACCGCGAATTCCTATATCGCGTACAGGTTTTGACCAATCAAACTCTCTTCGGGGACTTTTTTTTAATCTGCAGTAATTTTCATATGCTCCTGCACGGGAAGGCACGTGAGTGGTATTGGCGATACCACAGGGGTGTGCTTAACTGTAACTGGCATGACCTTTGTGAGGCGCTGCGTACACAATATAAAGACTGTCGTACAGACTACGACCTTTTAGAAAGTATTCGATCACGAAAACAGAGGGATCGCGAAAATTTCGATGAATATTTTGATTCCGTTTCGGTCATGACCAATCGTCTGGACACTTCATTAAGCGAACGAGAGCTTGTTGAGATAATATCTCGTAATCTCAGACCAGATATTAGACATGAAATTTTATATTTAAAGATAAACTCGATCGCACAACTTCGGGACGTCTGTCGAAAACGCGAAAGATTCCTGGCTGAAATTAATCGTGGTGTTTCGGGAGCCAAATATCCGTTGCCTCGACGTAACATATCGGAAGTGGTAGTAGACCATAGACCCCCGGAAGGTGTGGATCAGATACGTCTTGCGGACGACGTTAATCGTGTTCCAGGGGAAAAGACCACTCGTTGCTGCTGGAACTGTGATGAACTAGGACACAGATATGCAGATTGTGTAAAGGCTCGACGCATCTTTTGTTATGGTTGCGGCGCGGTCAATGTTTTTAAACCAAATTGCAACACATGTAAGGTGTCGGGAAACGCTCGAACGGGTGTGGCCCAGAATTTTTGAATTGCACCTCAAGGTGGTTAACGACACAGGTGAAGCGATAGTTAGTAAACCACTTAGTTTAACGGATGACCAATGGACAAGATTGGAAGCGGTTAAGTCCATGTTCCCTTCTTACGACAGACACGGGTTAGGCAAGAACTCCCTGGTCGAACACACCATAGACGTAAAGGACGCAAAACCCGTAAAGCAGCGCCATTATCCTGTATCTCCGGCGATTGAAAAATTAATTTATGCCGAACTGGATGAAATGCTAGCGCATGGTATTATTGAGAAGTCTAAAAGTCCTTGGAGTTCGCCAGTAGTGTTAGTGCGTCAACCTGGGAAAGTTTGGTTGTGCCTAGATTCCAGGAAAGTAAATGCGGTAACAGTCAAGGACGCGTATCCTTTGCCCAACATAAATGGAATCTTGGGACGACTACCACCTGCAGAAGTGATCTCTAGTTTGGATCTTAAGAAAGCCTTTCACCAAATCCCATTAGAAGTAGGTTCGCGCGACAAAACAGCTTTTACCGTTCCGGGTAGACCATTGTATCAGTACCGAGTGATGCCATTTGGGCTGTGCAATGCTCCACAGACATTGTGTAGACTGATGGACCAGGTGAATCCCGCACAACTTCGAGATTGCGTATTTGTTTATTTAGATGATCTGTTAGTTATTACAAACACTTTTGAAAGGACATGCTAGTCCTGGAAGAAGTCGCCTGCCACTTGCGAAAGGCTGGTCTTACTATTAATTTGCGGAAAAGCCTATTCTGTCTAAGTGAAGTGAAGTACTTGGGGTATATTGTTGGAAATGGGGTATTGAAGGCCGACCCGGACAAGGTCATGGCTATATCCGAGTTTCCAACACCCTCGTCGGTTAGGCAACTGCGGAGGTTTCTTGGGATGGCTAGCTAGCTCCTAGCTCAGCTCCTAGCTCAGCTCACCGACAGCGGAGATGAAGTCCCAGTGGCATTTATGTCACAGAAACTAAACAAAGCCCAGAGGAATTATAGCGTCACTGAGCAGGAGTGTCTAGCTGTAGTCATGAGTGCTAAGAAGTTTCGCGCCTATATCGAGGGTCAAGAGTTCACGGTCATAACCGACCATGCTAGTTTGCAATGGCTGATGAGGCAGACCGACCTAAGCGGGTGATTGGCACGTTGGGCCTTAAAGCTTCAAGGGTTCAGAAACGTTGTCCCAGACGCGCTGTCTTAGCTAACCAAAGTAAGTTACCCGACATCAAGGTAGTAGGGAAATATGTGTACAAACGAACGGAATTTGCATCGGGCAAGGAGGATCAGGAGGCAGACTCATGGAAGCTTTGGATTCCTCAGTCCTTGGCTAAATATGTTATCGGCCAAGCGCACAGTTGCGTATCTAGTGCACATGGAGGCGTAGGAAAGACTATCGAACGCCTTAGGCGATATTTCTTCTGGCCTCACATGTTGAACCAGGTCAGGGACTTCATCTCGAACTGCGAGACGTGTAAGTGCACCAAGCCAACCAATATCTGCCTGCGACCACCTATGGGGCATTTAGCACCACCTGTCCGACCATTCCAACGTTTGTACATCGATTAGATAGGTCCCTACCCACGTTCAAAATCTGGCGCGATAGGGATATTGATTGTCGTAGACCACTTATCCAAGTACAACTGGATAAAACCCCTGAAGAAATTCTGTGCTTCGGTCATGTGCGATTATTTGGAGGATTACATCCTTCAAACTTTTGGGGTACCTGAAGAAATTGTATCCGATAATGGAGTACAATTCAAGTCTGCAAAATTCAATACGCTCATGGTAAAATACGGAATAAAACACGTATACACAGCCTTTTATTCACCGCAGTCGAATGCTTCGGAACGAGTGAATCGATCGGTAATAGCCGCTATTCGGGCGTACGTCAAGGACGATCAAAGAGATTGGGACAGATACTTGAGCGGTATAAGTTGTGCGCTCCGTAGTTCATATTACACGACCACTGGATATAATCCTTATTATGTCCTGCTTGGTATGAACATGGTATATCATGTTTACGACTATAGGTTGTTGCGTAGCCTTGACCTATTGGAGGAACACGACGTAGGCATTACACCGTGTGATCAACGTACAACTGTCCGGACAAGGATCCAAGAGAATTTACTACGATCTTACGAAACTAACGCTAGAACGTATAATACTAGAAGCCGCAATGTAGAGTTTAAATTAGGTCAAGAAGTTTTCAGGCGTAACTTTGCTCAGAGCAACTTTAGCAAAAACTTTAGCGGAAAGCTTGCACCACTTGTTGTACCGGCCAGGATTCGTGAGAAACGGGGAAAGTCATATTATGTCCTCGAAGACAGATCAGGCAAATTAGTGGGTACATATCATGCAAAGGACATACGATAATAGGCTCGGTCAAGGCTTACTACCTTTCAAACAATAGAGCCGAATGTCATATCATAGATATGGATTCGGCCTATCGTTTGTTGTGTAATGGTAGGATTTTATATCGTGCGCGATTAGAATTATCACCCAGTATTTCGTTTGGGTTTTCAATTCGCTTGTTCCCCTATGCACTTGGTCTACGTGGCGACAGCAGTTCTGTCTCGAGTCTGTTACACATGTGCGTGTGTGGCAGCTAACCAAAAAAAAAAAAAGAGAAAAATTATATAAACTCCGTCTGCGGCGCAACTGGTTGTGCCATATCGAATGATTTTTCGGTATATTTCCAGGCCAAAGAACTACTCTTACTTATTGAATCACTTGCATGGAGGTGAGAGAGATATTCTGCGTCTCAACAAATCGTACGAGATGCGCTTATTGTTTTTTGTCATTCCTTTGGACTGAAGAACATTCTCGAACAACTTACAGTTGTCTCAGCAAAAAAAAGTAATTTTCGCTGACCGGCATGCGATGAGAGAGAGAGAGTCGAAATTCTACCACCATCAGAGTCGGTCATGCCTATCCTGGCTATTTTGGTATTTTTGTTTTGCCGGTCAGCGGCACCATAATCATATAGTGTTAATAACAAGGTTTTCTGCTGTGTCAGTGCTTAGCACAGAATAAAGTCAAAGCTTAGAAAAGTTATTATTTAGAAAAGTTCCTGAAAAAAAAAACATCCATAAGTTGCTTGCATAATTCGAAGAAATGGTTTTCTTATTTAACCAAAAAAAAAAATTTTAAATGTTAAGTGTGTGCAACGCTCGTCCCAAGCGTCATTACCCGACCTCCATTTTATAAATGAGAAAAATGGAAATGCTACGAGACGTAGTTGTAAATTCAAGCATTTAGTTGCGAATTGTGCCTGTATGGTTTTAATATTTTGTGCTTCGATTGAATGATTTGAGTGGGTACAAAGTTGTCCAGATTATCACAACCCGTTCAGCCTAGCTAAGTATCGTGGGTCTCCAACTTATTAATCAGCGATGTACGAACGCCAACACCAGGGAGTTTGTATGCCATCATACCTAACGGAGCGCCCGTATAGTGTACCATTTGATTTGTTTGCCGTTTGTCCACATTCACAATTGGTAGTGAGGAGCTTCACATACCAAAATTTGCGTCGTGTGTGCACGACTAGCGGTGTATAGACCGCCGATCACATTTAACGTCCTTCCACGCAACTTATGTCTTTGGATTTAGGATTCCCTTTTTGGCATCCATGCGTCTATGATCTGGTTTTAGACGATGCGGCTGTGAGTGGCCATCTCTCCGTGCCACCCAGCTACCAATTACAACATCATCGAGGATCCATAGACACTAGTTCCTGCACAGATTTCGTGTGCCTGCGAAACCGGAAACCACGTGATTCAACTTGCTGTAGTTTTGATAGACTTAGCTTTTATTAGAAAGAAAAGATTTAAAGAAAATTGTGAAAGTCGAAGGAAAAGAAAAGAAAATAACTTTTCGCCGGATAAGCAATTCCGAATCTGTTTTTTTTTTCTTTCTCAATTTAAATAACCTAACCTTTTCCTTAGTGCATCGCATCCCACCCTCTTCGACAGCGCTGACGGAGACGGACCACAAGTGGATACGGGGTAAGTGCACACGTATTTGTAAATTAACCAATGAAGTTTTGATTTATTTTTTAACCAATATTTTTTTGATTAATATGTTGCGATTATAAAATCGATTAATATAAAAATTACTACTTTACTTACTGGTTTATTCAATACAAACGATGAAATGTTTTTATTTATATTGTTCGATTATAAAATCGATTAATATAAGAACAAATAACTTACCTTTACTAACATACTTATTGAATATTATTTTTAATCAATATGTTTCGATTATAAAATCGATTAATATAAAAAAATTACTTATTTTACTTACTTGTTTATTCAATACAAACGATCAAATGTTTTGATATATATTGCTCGATTATAAAATCGATGAATATAAAAAATTACTTACTTTACTTACTTGCTTATTCAATACAAACCAGGCAATGTTTTGATTTATATTGTTCGATTATAAAATCGATTAATATAAAAAAAACAAATAACTTACCTTTACTTACATACTTATTGAATACCACCGAAATATTTTTTGTATCGATTATGAAAATCGATTGACATCCACTATACTTGCTTTCTTTTACTTGTTCCTTCAATACCAACGATAAAATGGTTGATTAATATCACTCGATTACAAAATCGATTAATACTTACTCATACTTAAAGGTTTATTCAATTCACTCGTTAGTTTTAATTAATATTGTTCGATTATAAAATCGATTAGTATAAAAATAACTTACCTTCACTTACATCTTTATTCAACACAAACAATTATTTTTTTTATTAATATGTATCGATTGTGAAAATCGATTGACATCCACTATACTTGCTTTCTCTTACTTGTTCCTTCAATACCAACGAAAAAATGGTTGATTAATATTGCTCGATTACAAAATCGATTAATACTTACTCATACTCAAAGGTTTATTCAATTCACTCGATAGTTTTAATTAATATTGTTCGATTATAAAATCGATTAGTATAAAAATAACTTACCTTCACTGTTTATTCAACACAAACAATATATTTTTTTTTATTAATATGTATAGATTATGAAATTTGATTAACATCAAATATACTTACTTTTAATTATTTGTATATTCAATACAAACGATAATTGTTGTTTGATTAATACTGTTCGATTATGAACTCAATTAATTTAAAAGGTACTTAACTCTACTTACATGTTTATACAAGTCACTCGATAGTTTTTTTGTTAATATTGTTCGCTTGATTCTTATCTTCCTATTTGATTTTTATATCTTATAACTATTATCGAAATATAAATTGCTTGAATTCCCAACTATATCTTATGAGTATATCTTTAATTCGTTGGTTACCCTCCATAGATAACCCCAGCAAGAAAATATAATAAAAGAAAACCGTTATTTGTTTGATCAAACCGTGACAAGCTAGTTTTTTTTATGGTTTGATCATACCGAAGGATGCCTTAATAGCGTAAAGTTTAACATCGGGGCCTTCTTCTCTTTTCCCAGGTAAGCACCCCTTAGGGGCTTTATTCGATGAAGGGTTGAGCAAATGGATTCTTTTCTCCCGTTCCCTTCCACAACTGTACACGTATTTTTTTATGGGGGGCGCAAGATCCCACCCATTTCGGCGAGCTATGACTGGAGCCTTCGCATGACGTGCACCCCGCACCTCACCATTTGCTACAAACAACACAAACGTTGATAAACGACAACACCAACACAATTACCATTACATAAATGGCGCCCAACGTGGGGCCGCAACGCGTTTGTTGAGCTGCAACATGTGGGGTGGCCATGGTGTGATGGTGGCGGGTTGGAACTTGAAAACATCCAGTTCCGTTTCGTAAACCAACAACAACACCATTACCATTACATAAATGGCGCCCAACGTGGGTCCGCAAAGCGTTTGTTGAGCTGCAACATGTGGGGTGGCCATGGTGTGATGGTGGCGGGTTGGAACTTGAAAACATCCAGTTCCGTTTCGTAAACCAACAATAACACCATTACCATTACAGATGTCGATAACTGAAGTGGAAGGGCTTTGAGATCGCCATGTTTTTCCTACAGACAACTTTATTTTGCTTGCTCTCCTAACCTAAGTTCACATAAGAATTTATTTATTCTTGCTCTTGAACGTAAACCTTAAAACAACCAAGTTTTGTTTTAAATTAATATTATGCATTTTTGAAAATTTTATTTTATAATTCGAATACTGTGGCTATAATTTAAAATACTTATTTTATTAATAAAAAATGCAATTTTACCTTATAGATAAATATCAATAAATGAATTATTTGTTTTCAGTCTGGATACCTTTTTAACTTGATGAGTTTGAGTTAAGAAGGCACAGTGGCATCTTTCTTCTCCATTTCTTTTCGCTGTTGTTAGCTGCGATGCGGGGTCGTCCGCAGATCCTTTGGTGGATTTTTTCTCTCCTTTAAATTTCGTCCCATCTGGATGATTTTATATGTTGGAATCACGAACTCGATGCCAAACGAAGAGAAATTCGTAAACTCTTCAACAAAGCCCAACGCACAAACACCTGGACGACCTATATAACTGCGCTAACCAGATACAACGTGGCTCTAAGAAACAGCAAAAGGAAAAGCTGGAGAGAATTCTGTGAAAGCCTCGACAAGCTGCCAACAGCTTGCTGACAGCTTGAGAAGGGCTGTACCCACTCTTCCTTCAACGAGCAATTAAATTATTAGAACCACTACTCGTAAATATATACAGAGCCAGTTCGGTTTCTTTCCCAATCTATAGGTTCCCTTATTTAGAGATTTATCAGGTAGGTTTTTGTCTTATTAAATTCTATATATTAACTTCGCGTGCCCGTGGCTGGCCAGATCTTGTGATCAATTTTTAACCCATTGTCCAAAGCCCGATTTTATTGAAATTTTTTTTTTACTTTTAATTTTATTACTTTTCAATGATGGTCTTACTAGTTTTTTTTCGATTTTAGCTTTTATTCGGTATCGCTTCTTACTCGGTTATTTTCGGGCCTCTTTAATTTTGTGTCTCTCTTTTCGGTGTCCAAACGACACGTTAAATCGTATGCGCATATGTGAAGTGTTAATCGACGCGTATTTTGAAAATGCATGAGTGAAAAAGGTATCATATGTAATTAAGAAATTGATACCGTGTGAGTTATATAAACCAACAACGCAGTCGTCGAGTCGATAGCAACCCCAAAGCAAACATTAATAAATTGGAGGATGTAATAAAATTACTTGCCTCATATAAAACTAAACGGACATTGCTGATCTGTCAAAATCAACAATTATCCGCACTTGATGTCCAACCCATTAATGTCAACATCATAAGACATAAATTATTAATGCAATATTCATAAAAAACTAAACGGACATTACTGATCTGGCAAAATTAACAATGAACTTAATGTCGAGTCCATAAGACATAATTTATTAATGCAATACTCATAGAAAACTAAACGGACATTACTGATCTGGAGAAATCAACAATGAACGGAGCTTAGTGTTCGACCCATTTATGTTTTTATTATCGATCTGGCAAAATCAACAATGAACCGAACTTAATGTTCAACCCAATTATATCAAGACAGAATTTATGAAGTAGATTGTTTAAGCAGGTATGTATGTATCTCAGCATAAGAAATGTATTGTTGAGCAGATTATAAATTGTAATCTGGGGCCCTATTCTCGAATTCCACATCTATTTTCCACATGTATAATTAACACATATACATCTCTTTAGTGTTGGCAGGATATGAGGAACGAACAAAAGAAATTTAACAGCGACTGGGTGGGGGGTACCCAGTATTGTATTTCTAAATGAAAAAATAAAAGAAATTATTGGAGAAACCTGCGTTTCTGGGCATACAAATGTCAACGAAAGTGATGCACAATTGGTGTGTAATTGCGTTACTTAATAATTTAGTTATATGGCCGCAAAGCGTTTGTTGAGCTGCAACATGTGGGGTGGTCATGGTGTGATGGTGGCGGGTTGGAACTTGAAAATATCCAGTGGCGCCCAACGTGGGGCCCGGAACGGTTCAGGCATCGGTCTGAATTCTTTTGGGTCTCACACACTTTTTGTTAAATGTTTCTTTTTTTTCGTAAACCCCGTTGGTTAACACCAACTTGGGGCTCGAGAAAATCGGACTTGTTTCTGACTTCTTGGGTCACAAACACAATTTTCGTGGAAACCCGAAGATGGTTCAGGCTTCTGTCTGGATTCTTTTGGTTCCACATTCTTCCCATCTTTCTCCAATTTTAATTTGGAAATAGATTAATTAAAAACAGTTTCCTAAGTGGGACTGACTGCTTTTGTACATCCAGCGTGATGGATTGCGCAAGCTCATGCGGAAATGCAAGAGAACTGGTGCTCGACTGCCGGTTTCTTGACCATTGATACTTGTGCAGTCGAAATTTTTCCATTCTTCGGACAGTCTTTCATCTGCCCAGAAATGTTTCTCGCTGGAACTAATTTGTTCCTTCCTAATTTTGCTTATCCAATTGAAAAGTTCGTGACCTTGTTCTTCTTGGAACCGCAGGAGTTTAGCATGCGACTGACTTCCTGACCAGAAGTGAATCGGTTCTTCTTTAAATCTCATTACTTTTAGCGTCTGCCTAGCTGCTGACCAGAAGTGAATCAGTTCTTCTTGGAATTGCAGTAGGATTAGAAACAGGCTAACTATTCGATAAGAGGATGACCCAAAATTGGAATTCTTAAAACTTCAACCTCTACCATTTCTTTCGTCAGTTTGACAAATAGATTTTCGTTCTCGATCTATCTAGGGTTTTCTTTGACCACTGGAACCATTTTCTAGCGGGATTGCTAACCAGATAGTGACTCGATTCTTCTTGGAATTGCAGGAGTTTAGCTTAGAGCTAGCTGCTGACCAGAAGTGAATCAGTTCTTCTTGGAATTGTAGTAAGTTTAAGCGGGGTTGACATGGTTAATCAGTTAAACACCCTATGGTTCGATTGTCGAAAACAATTAAATTCACTTTTTTTTTAAATTTCTTTTCCTTATAAGAGGCACCCAGTGTGCACTCTCGCTCCCTTTCATCGGTGTGCTTCGGAGGTGTTGCTTGGAGGTGAGAAGGACCCCGATGGAAATTTGAAAGTTAGATATTTGGTATTTTTTTGTTAGTGAGCTTGTTATCTGATTGGTACATTTAAGATTGTATAATTAAGATTTAGTTTGGTTATTCAAAACTCATTTATTATAAATAAGGTTTTACTATCGATTTATCTCAGAAATTTTGAAAAATTTCCTTTTGTTGTTGCAAAAATAAAGCTCTTTACCGGCGTTAGTTATAATTGATTTTTTTTGGAAAAAAAACTGAAAGCTATTCTTAAACTGTGCTACTTCATTTGGAAGATCCGTGCATAGAAAAAAAAATTATCGATTTTTTTTGGAATAAATATTTTAAAGCATACGACGTTTCTTCGTATATCTATATCTATGCTGGAATAGCAATTGTCTCATTGAATTCTCAATTCATTCGAATAGTCATTCAAATACATACGACTATTCCTATTATCATTGTATATTACTAAATTGAATTTTTGTTTTCCTGATTCGATCGATTTGTCCACTATCAGTATGGCTGTAAGGCGTAGTTTGGTCCCAAGAAAACCAACTTGCCTGGTGAACGTCTCGTCTCTGAGTCTCGAATTTGTACGTTGTGTAAGATAGAGATCAATGGTAGCGCAGAAAGCGTGATCACCACATGCAATCACTTGTTTCATAAATAATGTCTCGCTGAAGCACTGAAAGGATCTGAGTTCTGTCCGCAGTGTAATCTGCCATGCTCGTTGAATTCTCTGCGTCCGTATGTTATGTACGTCGTACAGGAGTCGTTAGTGATAACGAAATACCTAAAGACTCGAGTTCGTATAATACGCGCTTTAGATCTCAAAGGAAACCTCCGGTACAACTTCAGCAAGGAGCACAAAAGGAAAAGCCAGTGGGAAACCTACTTTCTGATGAATGCTCTGTGCAGAATCCAGAAGCTGTAGTCAATTCTGACAACCGTTCTAGACTCTCGCTTCCTGGTAAACCTAGTCAGAACCGCCGTGAGTCTAATCTCGTTATTACAATTCATCGCGTGATAAATGATTCGATTGGTCAGATCCAAGAGAACATGCTGCAACAAATGTTACAAAATCTTTCGCAGTTGATTGAGTCCAATGTGGAACGAAGCTTCAGCAATTTAAGGTTGCAGGAGACTGATCCGGTGGCACCCGCAAATAGCCGAACATAGAAAATGTATCTTGGCCGTGTGATATGCCTTTTGAACAAAGAGAGCCGTATGCCTCGAATTCTCTTCCAACTCGTCATTCGCAACTAAACGTTAACACGGCGGTGAAAGTGGCCAGCATTATTTCGAGTTGGCACCTTCAATTTGATGGTTCGTCCGAAGGATTCGCCGTTGATAATTTCATTTATCAAGTCCAGTCGTAAACACGGCAAAGCCTAGACGGAAATTTTGCGTTACTTTGCAGAAATGCACATGTCCTGTTAAGATGTAGAACCAGCGATTGGTATTGGAGATTTCACCGATCTCAACCGTATTTTAGGTGGAATGACTTGGTCGATCAGTTGCGGCAACAGTACAAAGATAGTCGAACTGACTACGATATTCGCGAAGCTATTCGTTGTCGAAAGCAAAGAGACACGAGATGCTCCATTTGGACCTGTCATCCGTTTCCTCGTTGCGCAAAGCTGCCCAAAGACGAGAGCGATTTTTGAATGAGGTATTTCGTAATTTTCCACCGGTAAGACCGACGTATCCTCGACGTCAAGTTGCTGAGTTTTTCCCGGATGGTGTAAAAGTCGATGATACTTTTACCACTCCTTCAAGTTCGAGGCCGACTTTGCCTGGTAGAGTAGAAAATTGTGCACTTTCCAAAGTAGTTTGTTGGAACTGCCATACCGAGGGTCACAGTTTTGATGTGTGTCTTGAGCCGCACCAAATCTTCTGCTATGGCTGTGGGGCAGCGAATACGTATAAACCGAACTGTAGATTTTGTACCCAAAAGGGAAACTTGCCGAAGGGTGTGAACAAAACCACCAGCTCACACACGAGTCATCAGTAATAAGTTAATAAGTACTATTTTCGTCCAACCAAATGATGTTCGACCGTATGCTTCTGTTAAACTGCTGGTCCAGGACGTGTTGGGACTGTTGGACAGCGTAGCCTCTATTAGTTGTATTGGTGGATCTCTGGCCACAGAAGTACTCGATAACGGTGTTAAGCTTAAACGTTTGACGTCTCCCGTAAAAACAGCTAATGGTATCCCTCATACCATCCCTCATACTTCGATTATACGTAGTTCCGTCCCTGTCTCAAGATTTGTACCTAAGTATAAACTTTTGGAAGTCGTTTAAATGAGATCGTGTCTGAGATTACTGAAGCCAAAGTACCTAACGACTTATTGAATAATCATGATTTATCCAGCTTACAAGCGGAACAGTTGGACGTTGTGAAGAAGTTATTTCCTTCATTCTAAAAGCAAGGTCTTGTCAAGACTTCACTGGTAAAGCATAGATACAAAAAACTGCAAAGCCATAAAACAACGTCACTACCCGGTTTCGCCAGCCATCGAGAAGCTGATTTTCGAAGAATTAGACCGTATGCTAGCATTAGGAATCATAGAGGAATCGCAAAGTTCCTGGAGTTCACCGGTAGTCTTGGTTCGTAAACCGGGAAAGGTTAGATTGTGTCTTGACTCCAGAAAACTTAACGCCGTAACTGTCACTGATGCATATCCTCTTCCGCACATACAGGGAATACTGAGTAGAATTCAGCGTGCCGATTTTATTTCCAGTCTCGATCTGAAGGTCGCCTTCTGGCAAATTCCCTTGGAGGTGAATTCTAGAGGGAAAACCGCGTTTTCAGTGCCTAAACGTCCGTTGTACCAATTCAAAGTCATTCCGTTTGGTCTTTGTAATGCACCTCAAACTATGTGCCGTTTGATGGACAAAGTTATTCCGGCAGAATTACACAGACAAGTTTTTGTTTATCTTGATGACTTACTAGTCATCACAGAAGATTTCGATAGTCACGTAGAAATCCTACAAACGGTTGCTGGGCACATTAGCCGCGCTGGTTTAACTCTAAATATCGCCAAAAGCAAATTTTGTCTTCGAGAGGTTAAGTATCTCGGGCATATAATTGGGAATGGCGGTTTAAGAACAGACCCCGATAAAGTAAAGGCGATCGTAGAATATCCGGTTCCCAGTACGGTTCGTCAACTCCGTCGTTTTCTCGGCATGACGGGTTGGTACAGAAAGTTTGTACCAAATTTCGCATCCATTTGTGCACCCTTGACAGATCTTCTGAAGAAGTCAAAAGGCTTACAGTGGAACAGTGACGCGCAGTTGTTGTTCGAAGAGTTGAAGGCTAAACTGACTTCCTCGCCGGTGTTGTATACTCCGGACTTTGCGAAACCCTTTATGATTCAGTGCGATGCTAGTCAATCCGGAGTCGGAAGCGTGCTTGTTCAAACTATCGATGATGGTTCAGAAGTGCCAATCGCATAATGGTCTCAAAAACTTAATAAAGCGCAACGCAATTATAGCGTGCCCGAGCAAGAGTGTCTGTACTTAGCACAAGCATTTTCGACCGTTTGTCGAAGGACTCGAATTTACAGTCATAACAGACCATGCTTCGTTACAATGGCTCATGCGCCAAACAGATCTTAGCGGAAGACTAGGTCGATGGGCTTTAAGGTTACAAGGCTTTCAATTCTCAATTCGTCATCGAAAGGGGATTGAAAAAAAGTACCAGACGCACTTTCCAGAGTCTTCGAAAATGAGATAACAGCCTTGGAGATATTGGAACCGGAAATCGACCTTTCTTCTTCTGAACTCTGCTCGGCCGAATACGAACAATTGAAACGTCAGGTTAATGAAAACCGCGATCGACTTCCAGATTTGAAGGTCATAGACCAATACTTGTACAAACGAACAGAGTTCCATAGTGCAGACGAAGTGCAAGAACAGTCTGCTTGGAAACTTTGGGTTCCCAAAGGCCTCACTTCTTAACTAGTCAAACAAGCTCACGATTCGTTAACGTCCGCACACGGTTGAATTAACAAAACCTTCCAACGGATTAAAAGCTATTTTTATTGGCCTCGGATGTTTGCGCAAGTTCGAGATTACGTTCTTAGCTCTAAAGTTTGTAAAACTACCAAGCACCCAAACGTTTCATTAAAACCGCGTATGGGTCGTCAGAATGTTTCAACAAGACCTTTCCAACGTCTTTACATGGACCTCTTAGGGCCTTTTCCGAGATCGAAGTCTGGACACGTGGGATTACTAATCGTGTTAGACCACTTCACCAAGTTTCATTTTCTGTTACCACTTAAAAAGCTTGTTGCGAAACCCATCAGTGAGTATCTGAAAAATTACATCTTTGCTACATTCGGAGTAACGGAGACTGTTGTTACCGACAATGGCTTACAGTTTAAAAGTACCAATTTTAACCACCTGTTAGCAACGTATGGCATTGAACATGTTTATACAGCGCTTTATTCGCCACAGGCGAACGCGTCTGAGCGGATTAACAGATCGCTTATAGCTGCAATCCGGACGTTTGTCTGTAAAGACCAGTCTGAATGGGACGTTAATCTCTGCCACATAAGTTGTTCACTACGAAGCTCGGTGCATACTTCCACTGGATTCTCTCCATATTTCTTGACTTTTGGCCAGAATATGATAGTGCACGGTGAGAGTTACAAACTGTTGCGAAATTTGGATATGCTAGAGCCTTCGGATACCTTGATAGCTCATGAGGACGGGTTAGTAAAGGTGCGTGCTAAGGCCAAGCAGAATATGAAGAGCGCCTATGACGTAAATGAACGCACTTATAACACTCGAACAAGACACGTAGATTTTAGGGTGGGTCAGGAAATATATCGTCGTAATTTCGCTCAGAGCTAGCGCCTACTTTTGTGAAGGCTCGTATTAAGAGAAAACTAGGGAATTGTTACTATGTCAGGTGTCACCCTATGAACCATGATTTGGAAAATAATAACTCAAACAGAATGTGCGAACGATATACACATTCCGTTGGTTACCAAAAATTCCAATGCAGGAATTGTGCCGTAAAATCTTGTGATACATATTCCATGTAACACCAAAAAAAAACTAAAACACGAATAACTACGCATGCAATAGCCATTGCATGTTACACATGCCGTTGTCAGTGAAAATTTCAATGCGGGAATTGCACCGCAAAAACATGCGATGTATTGCGCTCACGTTCTGCCTACTAGCCTTGGTTGAACGCGTTCTCTGTCGGCTGATCTTTCCATTTGGTTTAGCGTGGTAGACCAGCAAGCGAAAAAGTTCGTCACTAGGCAGTCGATAGAAAACAGCGCTGAGTGCCGGTCGGCATTCGACTTCTCTGCTGCATTAACGTCTGTCGGCTCAGTATTTAAATACATACATACCTTCTTCGACAAAAGGAATTTTTGCGTTTTTTTGTTGTAAAGTGATAAAACCACGCGTATAATAAGTGTTTTCTGTCAAAGATAAAAAAGGAGCTTTTGGTTATTGCGTGAGAAAAAAAATATATATCACGGTTAAACTTGGTCGAATTAATTGAATTTTTGGTTGCGTGACCCATCACAACACGAAGACTGTGGGTCAAATTAGTTGAATTTTTGGTTGCGTGATCCATCACAACACGAAGACCGTGGTCCTAGACCCATACATTTTGTTCTGTGTGTGAGTGAAACAAAGCGGTTAATACTGTGCAAAAGAAAATATAAAGGAGTACATGTAAAAGCGCGGACATTGTCATAGACAATCCGCTTTGAAGGAAAGTAGAGTCTCGAGAAAGGCAATTAGCACCAGTACCCATAACTACGATTTACACCGCCATTCGTCGAAAGAGTAAAGGAAAAATTGGATGCTACACCACCCCCCCCCCCACGCTGGAAAAGGAGGCGGGAAGTTTTTTTTTCCATACAGCAGCGTCTCGGCTCGTCAGGATGCCTGGGGAACGAACCAAGATACGCCCGTTTCCAGGGCCTAGAACAAACACATAGTAGTTCTATATGTATAATTGTATTAATTCCTGTAGAGTAGTTTGGACATACCTAAAAGTATAGTTTATGCGTTTGTTTTATTTTTGTTCAAAACAAGAAATGGGATTTCTAAGTATCATAATGGATGAACCCTAGTGAGCGTGGTATTCATTTCGTCTTCGTTTTTTTTGCTCGGTGTCTTCGTGCGGTAACGCCCCTGTATCGGGTGTGAAATGACTATTAATCATCAAGCATTAAATTTCAGCAACCTCATCAGCGTCAGCGCTGTCGAGAAGGAGGATTTGTATTCTGTAAGTTGTTTTGATTTTCTTTCTAATATAATACAACCAATATATTTTTTTGATTAGTATGTTTCGATTATAAAATCGATTAATATAAAAACTACTACTTTACTTACTTTCAATACAAACGATGAAATGTTTAGATTTATATTGTTTGATTTTAAAATCGAATAATATAAATACAAATAACTTACCTTTACTTACATACTTATTGAATACAACCAATATTTTTTTGATTAATATGTTGCGATTATAAAATCGATTAATATAAAAATTACTACTTTACTTACTGGTTTATTCAATACAAACGATGAAATGTTTTTATTTATATTGTTCGATTATAAAATCGATTAATATAAGAACAAATAACTTACCTTTACTAACATACTTATTGAATATTATTTTTAATCAATATGTTTCGATTATAAAATCGATTAATATAAAAAAATTACTTATTTTACTTACTTGTTTATTCAATACAAACGATCAAATGTTTTGATATATATTGCTCGATTATAAAATCGATGAATATAAAAAATTACTTACTTTACTTACTTGCTTATTCAATACAAACCAGGCAATGTTTTGATTTATATTGTTCGATTATAAAATCGATTAATATAAAAAAAACAAATAACTTACCTTTACTTACATACTTATTGAATACCACCGAAATATTTTTTGTATCGATTATGAAAATCGATTGACATCCACTATACTTGCTTTCTTTTACTTGTTCCTTCAATACCAACGATAAAATGGTTGATTAATATCACTCGATTACAAAATCGATTAATACTTACTCATACTTAAAGGTTTATTCAATTCACTCGATAGTTTTAATTAATATTGTTCGATTATAAAATCGATTAGTATAAAAATAACTTACCTTCACTTACATCTTTATTCAACACAAACAATTATTTTTTTTATTAATATGTATCGATTGTGAAAATCGATTGACATCCACTATACTTGCTTTCTCTTACTTGTTCCTTCAATACCAACGAAAAAATGGTTGATTAATATTGCTCGATTACAAAATCGATTAATACTTACTCATACTCAAAGGTTTATTCAATTCACTCGATAGTTTTAATTAATATTGTTCGATTATAAAATCGATTAGTATAAAAATAACTTACCTTCACTGTTTATTCAACACAAACAATATATTTTTTTTTATTAATATGTATAGATTATGAAATTTGATTAACATCAAATATACTTACTTTTAATTATTTGTATATTCAATACAAACGATAATTGTTGTTTGATTAATACTGTTCGATTATGAACTCAATTAATTTAAAAGGTACTTAACTCTACTTACATGTTTATACAAGTCACTCGATAGTTTTTTTGTTAATATTGTTCGCTTGATTCTTATCTTCCTATTTGATTTTTATATCTTATAACTATTATCGAAATATAAATTGCTTGAATTCCCAACTATATCTTATGAGTATATCTTTAATTCGTTGGTTACCCTCCATAGATAACCCCAGCAAGAAAATATAATAAAAGAAAACCGTTATTTGTTTGATCAAACCGTGACAAGCTAGTTTTTTTTATGGTTTGATCATACCGAAGGATGCCTTAATAGCGTAAAGTTTAACATCGGGGCCTTCTTCTCTTTTCCCAGGTAAGCACCCCTTAGGGGCTTTATTCGATGAAGGGTTGAGCAAATGGATTCTTTTCTCCCGTTCCCTTCCACAACTGTACACGTATTTTTTTATGGGGGGCGCAAGATCCCACCCATTTCGGCGAGCTATGACTGGAGCCTTCGCATGACGTGCACCCCGCACCTCACCATTTGCTACAAACAACACAAACGTTGATAAACGACAACACCAACACAATTACCATTACATAAATGGCGCCCAACGTGGGGCCGCAACGCGTTTGTTGAGCTGCAACATGTGGGGTGGCCATGGTGTGATGGTGGCGGGTTGGAACTTGAAAACATCCAGTTCCGTTTCGTAAACCAACAACAACACCATTACCATTACATAAATGGCGCCCAACGTGGGTCCGCAAAGCGTTTGTTGAGCTGCAACATGTGGGGTGGCCATGGTGTGATGGTGGCGGGTTGGAACTTGAAAACATCCAGTTCCGTTTCGTAAACCAACAATAACACCATTACCATTACAGATGTCGATAACTGAAGTGGAAGGGCTTTGAGATCGCCATGTTTTTCCTACAGACAACTTTATTTTGCTTGCTCTCCTAACCTAAGTTCACATAAGAATTTATTTATTCTTGCTCTTGAACGTAAACCTTAAAACAACCAAGTTTTGTTTTAAATTAATATTATGCATTTTTGAAAATTTTATTTTATAATTCGAATACTGTGGCTATAATTTAAAATACTTATTTTATTAATAAAAAATGCAATTTTACCTTATAGATAAATATCAATAAATGAATTATTTGTTTTCAGTCTGGATACCTTTTTAACTTGATGAGTTTGAGTTAAGAAGGCACAGTGGCATCTTTCTTCTCCATTTCTTTTCGCTGTTGTTAGCTGCGATGCGGGGTCGTCCGCAGATCCTTTGGTGGATTTTTTCTCTCCTTTAAATTTCGTCCCATCTGGATGATTTTATATGTTGGAATCACGAACTCGATGCCAAACGAAGAGAAGTTCGTAAACTCTTCAACAAAGCCCAACGCACAAACACCTGGACGACCTATATAACTGCGCTAACCAGATACAACGTGGCTCTAAGAAACAGCAAAAGGAAAAGCTGGAGAGAATTCTGTGAAAGCCTCGACAAGCTGCCAACAGCTTGCTGACAGCTTGAGAAGGGCTGTACCCACTCTTCCTTCAACGAGCAATTAAATTATTAGAACCACTACTCGTAAATATATACAGAGCCAGTTCGGTTTCTTTCCCAATCTATAGGTTCCCTTATTTAGAGATTTATCGGGTAGGTTTTTGTCTTATTAAATTCTATATATTAACTTCGCGTGCCCGTGGCTGGCCAGATCTTGTGATCAATTTTTAACCCATTGTCCAAAGCCCGATTTTATTGAAATTTTTTTTTTACTTTTAATTTTATTACTTTTCAATGATGGTCTTACTAGTTTTTTTTCGATTTTAGCTTTTATTCGGTATCGCTTCTTACTCGGTTATTTTCGGGCCTCTTTAATTTTGTGTCTCTCTTTTCGGTGTCCAAACGACACGTTAAATCGTATGCGCATATGTGAAGTGTTAATCGACGCGTATTTTGAAAATGCATGAGTGAAAAAGGTATCATATGTAATTAAGAAATTGATACCGTGTGAGTTATATAAACCAACAACGCAGTCGTCGAGTCGATAGCAACCCCAAAGCAAACATTAATAAATTGGAGGATGTAATAAAATTACTTGCCTCATATAAAACTAAACGGACATTGCTGATCTGTCAAAATCAACAATTATCCGCACTTGATGTCCAACCCATTAATGTCAACATCATAAGACATAAATTATTAATGCAATATTCATAAAAAACTAAACGGACATTACTGATCTGGCAAAATTAACAATGAACTTAATGTCGAGTCCATAAGACATAATTTATTAATGCAATACTCATAGAAAACTAAACGGACATTACTGATCTGGAGAAATCAACAATGAACGGAGCTTAGTGTTCGACCCATTTATGTTTTTATTATCGATCTGGCAAAATCAACAATGAACCGAACTTAATGTTCAACCCAATTATATCAAGACAGAATTTATGAAGTAGATTGTTTAAGCAGGTATGTATGTATCTCAGCATAAGAAATGTATTGTTGAGCAGATTATAAATTGTAATCTGGGGCCCTATTCTCGAATTCCACATCTATTTTCCACATGTATAATTAACACATATACATCTCTTTAGTGTTGGCAGGATATGAGGAACGAACAAAAGAAATTTAACAGCGACTGGGTGGGGGGTACCCAGTATTGTATTTCTAAATGAAAAAATAAAAGAAATTATTGGAGAAACCTGCGTTTCTGGGCATACAAATGTCAACGAAAGTGATGCACAATTGGTGTGTAATTGCGTTACTTAATAATTTAGTTATATGTATTATAAATAATTATTTTTCTTAGTGTTTACCTCCTGAAGAAATGTATACTAACAATGAAGACGTTCATTCAGGTAGCATAGCTACAGAGGATATTTTTCCTGAATATTTAGATGATTTGGTTACGGTGATTCAACAGAAACTACAAACAGATACTAACGTTGAGGCTATATTACCGGTCCAATCCACCACACAAATTAATAACGTCAAACCTCAGTACATCCAGTCAGAAGTAGGTTAAATTTTTATATTTGGCTTTCAAATATATATAGGTAATAATTATTCTAATAATTTTAGAACGCAAACGGAGTGTCGCAGCTAATCGTCTAACCCAGACAATCAATACGACTGAGACCATCAACAAGATGATCGCGAAAAAAATGGAGAATAATGAAGCGTATCGAAAAACAAAATTGGAACTCTAGAGAGGATGGTGAAGTCTAAAGAGGGAAGCTGCTTAGCAAAGACAAGAATAGCAACGAGCCTAGAGGATATCGCAAGAAGTACCAAACAATTATCGGACCATCTAATAACTCACCAATAAACAATACGAATATGAATAAGATATTAATTTGAGATAATAAAAAAAAAATAAATGAATTGATTTAAATATAATCATAGTTTAATTCAATTTAAATAAGCGAAATGATTCAGAAAAATATCTAGATACTAGAGTTTGTTGTAATTTTCTTCCGGCTAATAGTAGCGGGTTAACATTATGATTTTGACGATCGGCTATTATATTTTCTCCTTCGTAAATATTCAATCCATCTAAAGGATCATCGTTTTCTTCCAGTAGAACATCATCCAAATTATTTTCGATGCACATATTGTGGAGAGCACAGCATGCATTTATAATCGTTGCAGTTTCTGGCGTATAGTGTAAAACGCGATGTTTCAATAAGCATCGAAATCTCATTTTAAGAACACCATTGAGTCTTTCAATGATGCTTCTTGTAGCCATTTGCTTCAAGTTGTACCTGCTTTCCGGACTTCCATCGGTTACATTTTTAATTGGAGGAAGCATTCATGGTCGGAGGGCGTAACCAGAATCACCTATAAGATTACTACAATGATTTTTATTATTCATTTAAATATATTGACAACTTACCCAGTAAATAATAGTTCCCGGGGTTCTATACAATGTCTCCATCGAAGACAAAACTTTTGAAGTATTCCAAATGTAACTGTCGTGGGTTGATCCTGGAAATTTTGCGTTCACATTTATAATTTTTAGGTCAGCGTCACATATCTATAAATAAATTTTGATTTATAAAATGGTGTTCATTCAAGTAATCAAGAAATTCTTGTCAGTTGAACATTAATGGAGTGATACCCCTTTCTATTAACGTAAATGTACTCTGGATACGCAGTATTTTCCTTAGTAGGTGGTACAATTGCAACATGGGTGCAATCTATGCAACCAATGACGCCCGGAAATCCAAAATTATCGTAAAACCTATAAAATAATATACCACATTATTGTATGAGAAAATTTATTTGGTCATTACTTATTACGAACTTTTGTCGTGCTGCATTCAAATCGTTTAAGTGCTTGTGAAAATGCACTTTCTGATCGAAAAACCCACTGGAATAGATTACATCAATTACTTCATGTAGGCTCCGGCTTACCGATGATTGACTCATTGATATGTTGAAAATGGTGTTCATTCAAGTAATCAAGAAATTCTTGCCAGTTGAACATTAATGGAGTGATACGCAATATTTTCCTTAGTAGGTGGTACAATTGCAACATGGGTGCAATCTATGCAACCAATGACGCCCGGAAATCCAAAATTATCGTAAAACCTATAAAATAATATACCACATTATTGTATGAGAAAATTTATTTGGTCATTACTTATTACGAACTTTTGTCGTGCTGCATTCAAATCGTTTAAGTCCTTGTGAAAATGCACTTTCTCATCGAAAAACCCACTGGAATTGATTGCATCAATTACTTCATGTAGGCTCCGGCTTACCGATGATTGACTCATTGATATGTTGAAGTTTTCCCCAACATCTTTCTGGTAACTACCAGCCGCAAAAAACCTCAATGATCCTAAAATCTTTAAAACAAAAAATTGCACATTAGGAAAATTTAGTTTATTATGTTAGAGATAATGTTCTACTTACTTTTTCTTCCGGACTCAATGCACTACATCTTGCGCGATCAACAATAAAAGGGCTTAAGTAGTTGACCACCTCATCCGCCATAGATTTATTAAGTCTTAATAGTTTAATAAATTTAGTTTCAGCTAAATCAAAACAATCCCGTGGTTGTCGAACAGTGCGGTTAAAATCCATTTGCTCAGCTTGTTCCATTGCAGAATTTGCGAATATAACGCCCAATTCGTCTAATCCAGCCATTTTAATTTTATTTCACACAAATATTTCCGTAATATTAATAATATTCACAAACAAACAAAGTTTTGGTAATTTTACGATTCGTTGACAAGACAAGCAAAACAATAAATGTCAAAATAAATAAATTCACCATTCTATTTAGTTCAACAAAGGCAAATATAATTGAAGAGTGGTGAATAAAAATTTCCGAATGATTCAAGAACAGATTACTTAGTTACATGTGGAATTTATGCGTGGAAATACTCAGGGAATTTGATAGGGAATTTTGACAGAACTCCACATGTTTAACTTTTTACTTTAATCAATGAAGACGTTCTCCCGAGTAGAACAAAAAAACTATTTCTTTCTTGTATTTTATTTATAGAAATACAAAAATGGCGCAATCGTGGAATTAAAAGAAAACCCATAAAAATTTAAATTTTTCGTGTATATTCTCTAATCGGGGATACACAATGGACACTTTGAATAAAATCGGGTAAATTTTTAAAATTTTTGTTAGGGAGCTCCCCGACCTCTAGGCCCGATCACTACCAAATATTTACAAAAAGTGTTGTCCATCGGATATACACATGCGTATAAAATTTGAATAAAATCGGGTAAATTTTGTAAACAATTAGTATGGGTGCCCCCCCCCCCCCCCCCCGATCACTTACATTTTTTTTTACAAAAAGTGTTGTCCATCGGAGATTGACATGCGTATTAAATTTTAAGAAAATCGGGTACTTTTTTTTTTAAATTTGTATGGGTGCCCCCCGACCACGGAGCCCGATAACTTACAAATTTGTAGCGGAAGTGTTCTCGATCGGAGTAAACACGTAAATTTGTAAAAAATTTGACCCCGAGCTGCCCCAAATGTTAATAGAAAGTATTGTCACCAGAAATATACATGTGTGCAAAAATTCAATAAAATCGGGCTTTGGGAAGTGAGTTCAAAATTGATCACAAAATCTGACCAGCCAGCCAGCCAGTCACGGGCACGCGAAGTTAATACAGAGAACTTAAAAAAAAATTAAAAGAACCTTCAAACCATTGAAAGTTTGAAAAAAAAGGAAAGAAAGTTGTGAAATTAAACTTAAGTTAAAGTAAGTTAAAAAAAGTCGTGGAGTTTAACTATAAAGAGTTAATTCTATTTTAAAGTTTTTTTAAGCAGATATACTTCGTTCGACTTAACTTTCTTGATTGTGTTTGACATTTCATCGGCGTAATCAGAGTCTAGAACGCCAAACAAAGCGTGAGCGTGATAATAAACAGTCCTCTTGATTTAAATGATTGCAAGCATTTTCAAAGTATTCGATGAGAGAGTAGCATGAAATGTCTGATGTTGGATGTAGGTACAATTTTTTCAAAGCTTGGATTCCATCTGATAGTACATGAACTTGATGATGAAATGGCGCTAAATCGTAGTACACAATGATTTTCCAAACACCAGTAGATAGCCGTGCAGTACCGATTCCTTCGAAGTAAATCCCGGGGCTTGCCTCAAATTTGGATATTTGAATTTGAGATGCCAATGCCAATGGCAGAAAGAGCAGTGTAATCAGCATTATAGTGAGTGATGGACCGCTGGTCACTGATCTCCTTTTTTTGACTCCCTCATCTTGGACTGAAGAGTGCCGTTTCGGATTCGGTTTCTCCATTGTTGGTGGCCGTAGATTTGCTGTGTCTTCTTCGGTGAATAAGGGAGCCAATCTATGTATTGGTCGGTTGAATATACCCGACTTTGTTTTAACACCAACCACTCGAACAATTTCATCATTTCCTTTGTAAATTCTAGTGATTCGTCCAAGAGGCCATTGTAGAACGGGTACGTTGTCTTCCTTCAGAATTACCAACTTACCTTCCTTCACATTCATTGCTGAGCCCTTCCATTTAGACCTCGATTGAAGTTCGTGTAGATATTCTTTATGCCATCTCTTCCAGAATGTGTGTTTCAATTCTGACACAAATTTCCATCTAGTGTTCAATGATGTTTGGTTCGCAGATAATACTTAGCGGATGATCCTTTCTTTGGAGTTGTTCAAAAAAATTGCTTCTTGCAGCTCAACTAATTGATTTTTTGCACCAACAAAGTTCGTTGCATTGTCGGTGTACAACGTTTTGCACCTTCCTCTACGACTAATGAATCTTTTCAGTGCTCCAATGAAGGCTTCTGTAGTTAGGTCTGACACGATTGCCATGTGAACGGGCTTTGTGGCAAAACAGCAAAAGACTGCAATGTAGGCCTTATATGTTCTTTTTCCTCGGATTTTATGATGAACCCAAATGGGACCACAATAATATACGCCTGAGATCAAAAATTGACGCGATTCTGTTACTCGATCAGTTGGTAGATTGCCCATGATTTGAGTAAATAACTTCGGTTTTGCCTTTGTACAGCGTACACAGTTTTGCACAATGTTGCGTGCTACTCTTTTTCCTCTTAAGATCCAAAATTGTTGCCGAAATGTGGCCAATAAAGCTTTTGGGCCGCAGTGTTTGTTTTCTTCATTTTGGTCTACGGGTCATTATATGGTAAAATCATTGGATGCTTGGCATCGAACGACAATGTTGAAGCTTCCAGTCGCCCTCCCACACGAAGTATTTGGTGATCGTCTAGCAGAGGGAAGAGACTTGCAAGTTGGTTTGATTTACTCACTAGCTTATATCGTTGCAGTTCCTTGATTTCATCCTTGAAATCAGAGATTTGAATAGTCTTGATTATGGCTTTCAATGATTTCTCCATTTCCTACGCGCCTAAAGATTTGTGACTTGGCCCTTTCGCCTTTCCCCCTTTGAGATTTGCAATGAAGCGAAGCACATATCCGACCTTACGTTGTAGAAATCGAAACGAGTTTCTGTGGTTTATTCCATATATTAATGCTTCATATGATGCTGAAGCTGGTGTTGCTGCTGCCACAGTTGATTGCCTTTTTCTTTCAATGTCATTTGGTATGTCAAACGTCTTTATTTCTTGATTTAGCCAAAATTCATTGGTTCCATGTAAAAACAGTGGTCCAAAAAACCATATGGAGCATGAACTGAATTTTTCAGGATTAATACCACGGGAAATTATGTCAGCAGGATTCCTTTTGGATGAAATATGGTGCCACTGAACAGCGTGTGAAAACTCTTAAATTTGCTGCGAATGTGTGTAGTGATGAAGCTAATGACTTGGTCCAGGATAAAACAATTTCAGAGTCAGACCAAAAAAATGTGAGCATGTCTTGGTATTTAAGTTCCTGCTTCACTCTTTCTGTTAGTTCTGCTCCCAAAAGGGCTGCGCATAATTCTAATCGAGGCAGAGGTTTATTTCTTCAAAGGTGATATTCTGGATTTTGAGCAGAGCAATCTTGATGTTACAGTTTTGTCTTTATAACTTGCATCAGAAAATGTGTGTAGTTGAACAAAAACTAGTACATTTGCGTTAAAGACGTGTCTTTGAACCTTCAAAGTATTTAGTGCTAATATAAATTTCATAAAACGCGTCCATTCTTGTTGCTCCTGAATTGGCAATTCTTCATCCCACGTATATTTTTTCTGCCATAGGTCCTGCATAAATATCTTTGCTGATACTGTTACGGGGCCGAAGATTCCCAAAGGATCGAAAATTTGAGCCAAATCTGAAGATACTACCCGCTTGGTGATAGATTTTCCGGGTGACACTTGCGCTCGTCCGCACAGTTCATCAGTTTTTGGTAGCCAAATGATTCCCAATGTTTTTGTTGCCTTGTTTGATGAGTCATCTAAATCTAAATTGATTTCTTGATCCTTTAATGGTATGTCTGCCAGTAGCTTTGGATGATTAGCGCACCATTTCCTGAGCTTGAATCGAGCCTCATGAAGAATAGTTGTGAGTTAGTTTTGGGTGTGAAGCGTCGTGTTGATGTCGTTGTCACCGCTTAAGCAATCGTCTACATAAAAATCGTCATGTAATGTTGATGCAGCTTGTGGGTACTTATGCATGTTTTGTTTTGCCAGATGCTGTAGGCATTTAGTTGCAAGATATGGAGCTGACGTTTTTCCATAAGTGACGGTTTAAAGACGATAAAACTGTATAAATTTGGTTGGATACTTCCGCCACACAATGAGTTGTTGATCGGTGTCTTCTTCGCTCATGCGAATTTGCCGATACATTTTCTCAATGTCCGCTGTGAAAACAAAACGGTGTGTTCTAAAGCGCAATAGAATAGAATAGATCGTTCTGAACTGTTGGACTCTTGTGCAGAAGTGGTTTCAAAGTCGCCAATGCGCCAACTACCACTCTTAGTTTTGTAGTGATGTGATTTCAGTGATGAGGAATGAAATATTGGCATCCGGAACATCTGCTGGACGTAACCTTTCCGTGTGGCCCAACGCTTCATATTCGTCCATGAATTTGATGTACTCTGAACGTAAAGTAGTGTCCCTTTGCAAGCGTTTTTCCATTGACACAAATCGATTGATAGCCATGTCTCGAGACCTTCCAAGGGCTATTGCATTCTCAGAGAAGGCTAGATGTACAATAAAGCGACCATCCTTGTCTCGTTTTGTGTTGTTCAAAAAATGATTTTCACACCACTTTTCTGATGGAGTCTTTGTTTTCTCGCTAAAATCGTCCAGTCTCAAGAATTTTTCCAAGATTTCTTGGGTTCTTTCGTTTTCTTGTGTAGATACAGCACATGTTGCAGTAACTGTTGTAACGGTTTTTGTTTTGCCAATGACGATCCATCCAAGAACTGTATTTTGTAGTAATGGTAAGTGTTTTCCTAATTCCAGCTGTTCTGGGCGGAGTAAGTTAGGGTAAAATTCTGCTCCAATTAAGAGATCAATCCTTCCAGATTTGAAGAATTCGGGATCGGGCAGTGTTATGTTGTTTGGCGGTTCCCAATCAGTGACATCTA
Organism: Nephrocerus scutellatus; assembly: GCA_947095585.1. Taxonomy (NCBI): domain Eukaryota; kingdom Metazoa; phylum Arthropoda; class Insecta; order Diptera; family Pipunculidae; genus Nephrocerus; species Nephrocerus scutellatus. The sequence goes on from OX352764.1 coordinate 51,405,905, forward strand.
AATCTCGTGATGGTTGCGCTGAGATTATTTGTGGCAGAACGAAAGCTTCGATTCTTGTTGAGAAACTTCCTACGGATGACTTCAGGTTAAGGTTAACTCGGGATTTTGAATTTCCAGTACGTAGCCCGATTCCTTCAATTAATAAGTGTGATCTGTTGTAGCCAATGATAATTTGTTGATTAATCTCTCGGTCACTAAATTGACTTGTGATCCAGAGTCGAGTACCACACGTGCTTCGCAGGCCCTCCCATTATTCGCCACTATTGTTACCTTAGCGGTTGCTAAAAGAACTTATTTATGACTTCCCTTTGCATGGTTTATTGTTGCTACAGTTGCAGGTGAATCTTCCCTTTTCTCTGTACTTGATGATATTTCATTCCTATGATGTTCCAAATGAAGTTATGAGTTTTGTTTTTAGTGCACTTGGTGCAATGTCGTCAAGCACATTGATTAGCCATGTGTCCCGGCTTCAGACAATTCATGCAAAGTTCGTGCTTCTGGATGAACTTTATGCGGTCATTCACTTTTAGTTTAAGAAACTGGTCGCATGAGAATAACGGGTGAACCTTTCTTCAGCATGACAAACAGAGGTTCTTTGCTTCATCGGTTGATGCTGCCGAGGTGCATATCTTTGTTGATAATTGAGGAATAGTTGCCATTTCTCGGTGTCCAATTATTTACATTGCTTGGAACTGCAATTCAAAAAACGATTCGGTTTGGATAGTGACAGCTCATACCGGATATAGGTAGGTCGATCCATTTTTTTTATTAGCAAGTGAATCAGCAACGGATCCCATGAACTCGTTTCAATGCTTAAATTGTTTAATGCAAGTAAGCACTCTTTTGTAGTATCATGCAGATGTTTGACCGCTGCTGCAGATGATGTTCCTGCTGGCTGATCCACAAGTTTTTTGATTAGTGTTGATGCCAGTATTCTTTTGTTACTATAGCGCTCCTCTAATAGTTTCCAGGCTGCTACATAATTTTTATCTGTGGTTGAAAGATGATTGACGAGACTTGCTGCTTCGCCAACCAGTTGCTTCTTGAGATGCCACATTTTCTCTACATTTGAGAGTGGCTGCTTGTGAACCAACTCTGAAAAAATGTTGTGGAATTGATTCCGTTTTAGATAATCCCCATCGAATATTGGGATTTTTACCGTTGGAATCGGTAGAGAATTTCGTGTTAATTGATGATGTTGATGAGATGGGAACGCTGGTTCCATACGCATTAGAGTGATATCGGTGTTGTTTTGATGCACCCGTTACTCCAGATCTTCAAATCTTTGCATACCGTAGCCAGATGACGTTGGATCGGATGATTGCTCCCAAATGATATCATCGACTGTCACTATGTCCTGTCAAAGTTCATTGACGAAATTCATCTTCAGGTCGTAATATTGTCCGGATTGTTTCTCCAAAAGCAATATGTTTGAAAGTCTGGCATCCAGTATTGCCATTTTTCGATGTGCCTTTCTATTTAAGCAATCGATTTTTGAAATGCACGCTTCTTCAGTTATTTATTTATTTGTGAAAAAGCCTTCTTCGATGCAGTCATCGACGCTGCTTGCTTCCAACGTTTGGATTTCTTGTTGAAAAAGTTTTATATATGAATTTCACAACGTTGTCGTTTGGACATAGTAGTCCTCCATAAAGTACTCGTGTTGACGATCTTCCAATTTACGGAGCTCTGTATCATTTGCCACGAACTTGGCAATGATTGTTTGTAGTTGACTGAGTCGCAGCTTGTAGTATTTTAAGTTTTTCCGCTCTTCGGAAACTTTCTTAATATTTCGAATTGTTCTTTCAATCTCGTCCCCAAGTTGAGACTGCTGTGAGAATAAGTCGTCCATGATGTGGTGTAAGATTGTGTCCAACTAGGAATTTGTCCAATGAGGCTCCTTGCAGAAGCGCCAACCGTGATATCCTATCACGTCGGGGTCACCAAAATGTAGCTTACTACAGATTTCATTTTGGTGCAAACCAAATCAGAAGTTGAGACGAGTATCAGTACTTTAACAAATACTCAAACAAGGTAGATCGTATGTTTCTGATTTAGTACAAAACCAAACCAGGCGATGGAGCGATTAAAGGCACTTTAATCAATACTCAGTATGATGAAATCAAAAGACTTTTGAAGTGTTTACTTTGATTTAATCTATTACTCAAAAATTTGGTGGCTTTTATACCCAAAAAGTGCTTGGAATAACAATATACCATATGATAATAATTACAAAAACTCAAACAATAAAAATACAAAAACAGACATTTAGGCTGATGCGGCAAATAACTATTATCACCGTCGTGCTGTAATGTGAGTATTATCAAAGAAAATACAAAAATTGTTAATTCATCAATAACTGCAGTGCTTGATGTTGTGCTGCAATAGAATCCACCTGACGATGCAGCGACAAGCGGTTCCAATGGTGTTTTTCGCTGCAGAATGATATGTTGGCCTTGATGTAGTTCGTTCTTTAATGTTGTCCGTTGCACCTGAATTTTATGCTGATTCAAACAGTTTTTTTAAGACTTTTCTTAAAAAAAATAGTGAAGTTTTATTTTAATTAACACTTTAAAACTTTAAAAAAGTGTAAACTCATAAAAAAAGACTGAAAAAATAAGTTGGAACTCAAAATAAAAAAAACCCATAAAAATTAAAATGTTTCATGTAAATTCACTAATAACCAAAACTATACTGAATTCCACTACCCATTTAGTCCCAGTGTTGTGTTTTCGCAACACTAAATATGTTTCGAGAATTCTACGTTTTTTCGCTGTACCGTTATTTCTTGCGAAATATTTTGTTGTTTTCTGTTGGTATATAAATCACTATGCAGAAAAACAGTTTGCTCGATGCATTAGCCGCGCTCGTTTGTGTAAGAAGAAGTTTGGTTTTTTATTAACAAATTTTGTTCAAACATCTAGAGGATTATGGAAAATAATTTTTGGTAAGTATAGTAAAACTAAAGGAATGCTAACTGATTTTGTTACTTATATATCCAAGATGTATGTTAGCTAACAAAGCTAATGAAATCATTTTTTATTTGTTCTTGTAGGGCTTGAAAGTTCTAGTGTTGCGAAAACGCAACGCTGGGACTATGTACGTATAAAAATCATAATACTGTTATTTTATTTTAGGAAAAAGCCATTGACATTAGCTGCGATTTTGGATGAGCTTGACTCACTTGAGCATGAAAATGAAGCTCCCGAGTGCATATATTTATTGCCTCCCAACGATGTTGCCGCTGAAACAGATGAAGACTCAGGCGAAGAGGATTGAGCAGATCCCAATCGATTGAATTGTAATCAGTTACTAACAGAAGCAGAGGTCAATTTTAACGATATGAAAGATAGCAAAGTTGACGACAATTGGAAGAATATTGCAAAAATAAAGCAAATTTGGCAAAATTGAAGTGAAGAAGATTTAGCTCTTGATTCATTGTTTTACAAATTCAAAGCTTGGGAAGGGCCATTGTTACCTCCACTATCAATAAGTTCAGCAAGGCAAGCAAGTTTTTTGAACTTTTCCTAAATCAGGATATTGTGCGTATAATAATGATTTTTACAAATTTTTATGCAGCGGGAAAAAATAAAGTGATAGACATAAGGGAAAATGAAATATATGTTTTCTTTGGAATTGTGATTCTTTCCTGATATGTCCCGTTGCCAAGAAGAAAGATGTTTTGGGAAGATCGGACTGACATCTGCGTAGCATGAAATGGTTTCGAAATCAATGCGTAGGAACAGATTCCTTGATATATTCGCAAACATTCATGTTTGTGATAACAATAATCTTGATACCAATGACAAAATGTCTAAAATAAGACCACTAGCAGATCATTTGAATAAAATGTTTTTAAAATTTGCGCCTATTGAAATGTAGTTGTCAGTTGATAAGGCTATGATTCCATACTTTGGAAGGAATTCCTGCAAGCAGTTTATGCGCTTGAAACCTGTACGTTTTGGATACAAAGCATGGATGGCGGCAACACTTCAATTCGACCTATATCAGGGGCGAAACTTAACGAGGGATCCTTCTTTTTTTTTTGGCGAGTTCGTGGTACTGAGTTCTGTAGAAACTATTAAACGTTACTACAATGATCTCCATTTCTCATTTTTCTACGATAATTTTTTTATCTGTCCTGATCTTACGAACAAGCTTACAAAACTTGGGTGCGGTGGTACTGGAACTCTGAGAGAAAACCGACTAAAAAATATTACGATGTCAGATAAAAAAAACTTTCTCTAGAGTAGAAAGGGGAAACTTCGAAAAGACAATCAAGTTGTTTCAATGCTGTCAAATATACATGGAGTTTTTCCAATTGTAGCGGCTGTAAGATTCAACAGCAAAACAAAATCAAGGTGTTCAGTTCCGTAACCAAATGTAAACAAGCAATACAATAAATATATGGGCGGCGTTGACCAACTTGACAATAATGTGTCAAACTACAGGATTTCAACTCGTGGAACTCGGGCGCAGAAGTCGCGCCTCTACTTTATTGATTTTCACTTACCTGTTGATTTTGTACAGCAACAAATTCCATCACTTTTAAATGCATGTATAATGCATTGAATTTTCTTCGTCCAATTGTTTTTAGGGCTAGTGGCTGGATTTTCCCCCAGCTCTATCGACTCTATATTATATTAAACTTTGCAGACGCGATGCAATTAACAAAATTAACAAAAAACAAACACACGAAAATTAAAACATGCAAAACATAAAAAACAACCCATAAAAATTAAAACTGTTCATGTAAATTCTCTAATAGTTTCTCCTAAATATGTGTGCAAAGTTTCAACCGGGTTAATTTGGAAAAAATTATTATTATTATTAGAACACCCTTCACTTCAAAATTTTTCCAAAAACTGTTCTCACCGGAGATACACATGGGTAAAACTTAATAATTTTAACAAAATCGGATATACACATATGTTTAAAATTTAAAGTAAATCGGGCTAATTTTTAAAAAAAATTGTATGGCCCCGCACGGGCCTCAAGGTCCATTCGATGCAAAAATTTTACAAAAATTTTTGTTCATCGGGATAAACATGTGTTTAAAATTTGAAGAAAATCGGGCTAATTTTTAAAAATGTATACGGGCACCCCTCGGGCCTCAGAGCCCATTCGCTCAAAAAATGTCCCGGGGCCCGGGGTCTCCAGAACTTTTACAAAAAGTGTTGTCCATCGGAGATAAAAGCGCGTATAAAATTTCTTAAAATTCGGGTTAATTTTTTTAAAAAATTTGTTGGGGCCCCATGACCCTGGGGTCTCCAAAATTTTTACAAAAAGTGTTGTCCATCGAGATACGTACTTCTATAAAATTTTAAGAATACAGAGTTATTTTTTTAAATTTTTATGAGGCCCTGGGGCCCGTCGTCTCCAAAATTTTTACAAAAAGTGTTGTCCATCGGAGATACATATGTGTTTAAAATTTAAAGAAAATCGGATTAATTTTTAAAAATTTTATATAGGCCCCAAATTTTGCACATGTGTGCAAAATTTCAATAAAATCGGGGGTTGAAAGTGGGTTAAAAATTGATCACAAATGGTGGTAAAAACATAGCAACCACAGCACACGGTTGGTGGGACGTACACACAACGACGTTCGAAGTACTACTAAAATTCTTTATTTTGAGTTGAGTTAAGCTGTAAAGCAGTGTGAGTGGGTAACCAGTTTTTCATATACTCGTAATATTGTACAGAACACAAATTAAGAATGCACTCACACAACTGAGTGTACAACACATTTCAATTGCGGAACCATTCAGTTTTAAATAAAAATATTTGTTCTACTTCCTCTTGGTATCGCTATACTCTCTGCTGCAACACAATAATAAAACAACCCCAATCGTAAAGCAAGCACTACTTACAGCGCATCAGCTCATCAGCGTACACAGAACAAAGTCATTATAGTATAATATGATCTGATGGCGCTAAATGAAAAAAATTGTATGGGAGTCCCCCGATCCCGCAGCCCGATCTCTCTGAAATTTAAATAGAAAGTATTGTCACCGGAAATATACATGTGTGCAAAATTTCAATAAAATGGGGCTTTGGGAAGTGGGTTAAAAATTGATCAGAAAATCTGACCAGCAAGCCAGCCACGGGCACGCGAAGTTAATATAGAGAATTTAAAAACAAACCGCACACATTACTAAAAAAATTACTTACTTATGTAAGTGTCAAAGCAGAAAATCTACTCGTTTTCATCAATCGTGTGCTACTGGTTGTGTTATTTGAAAGCGCAAGTAAGAAGATGGTGTCTAAACTCTCCACGCGATAAATTCTTAATTAAATTTGACACACAGATGGAGTTTGAGGGAGGATAAATTATCTTAAATAATAATCATGATATTTATTTTATTTTTTTGTGGTGCAATACTGGTTTGTGTGCTAAATAATTATTATAGTAGTTGAATAAGTTAAGACCACATACCCCGCATATTAACGTGGCGCAGCTGAATAAACATTGAGAGTTTTTTATTGGGGAGACGCCGTCGTAAAAACATTGTAACATTCAAATACTACGAACCGCATATCGAGAGGACGCAAGCTAATTACAACACCCAAACAATACGACCATCCGCTACTTGTGCGCAGAAATATTTTATTGCTGACCTTATTAAATTATTCATTCTTTCAACGGCACTCTCAATAGGCTTAAAAGAGTATTCATATTCATGTTTAAAGTCAGTTCTAAGTTCTCAGATCTTGAATAAAGACATCAGAGCTCCGCTCTGATAAGTGTTTTTTAAAAAACAACTTTTATAATATAATTATTTAACTGGCGCCTGCAGTGAAAAAATCGCGATTTAAATTATAAAAAATCCTGAATATTTAAAAGTAAGGATTGTGATTTAAATTGTAAAAAAAATCCTGAAAATTTAAATGTATGGTGTAATGGACCTATAGCCAACGTTGCTGTTATTGAGTCTCTCTCCCATAGTAAATGGTGAAGACGTCGTTGAAGGATTACTATGCGGCACAGATCAACCAGGCGCACGTGTTAAATTTCGGCTCGGCTCGTCGGCAACCGGGAGTAGGTTCTTGGTTGACATGCTGCTCGCTCCACTAGCACAGATAGCTCACGTGCTAATACACAAAATTAGAAAATCTAAAGGGGGGGAAAAAATGAGAAGAAGGAGAAGAAGGATTCCTTAATTACCAAGGACCACTTGGGTTACCCCTACTGGCCCATGCTGTTCTGATGTGTGACGGGAGGCAGGCCCCTTTATCCTAAGCGGTCCTGCTCCCTGTCTTTACCCTCCCATCCTGGGTACCGTTTGTCAATGTACCCCCACAAGAGGTCTAACCCCTTGTCATCAACCATGATTGCATCCGCTAACAGGGAGCCAAGAAATATTCAAAATTCAAAAGTCATTTACAATTTCCAATTCATAAGTGATAAATTTATTAACTGATTAATTCTCTTTTAAGCTAGATTTGCTCTCTTTCTGTGTTTATATAATAAAAGAATAATAATCTTAAGGATACCGTATAATAAAAAAAAAGAAAATTTCAAAAATCTAATGTTATATTTTATATATAATTTAAAGTTCATTACTGGACAAGGTTAGTCGCCTTTTTATATAAAATTATATATCTTTTCTATGTAGTTTCTTTACCAAATAAACATTACTTAAAACCATCGGTGGGCCTTCAATATTTTTGCAAATCGTGATTAATATTAACAGGAAATAACATTTTCCTATAGTAGTACATGTTCGGTACGTTCCGACGCTAAACTCAACAGAATTGCATAGCTGCAACCAGCTAGCTTTAGGCAGGACCCTCCTGGTCTGGTGATTCCTACTTTCTATTTACACCACACAACTTCACGAAACTAATCGTACTTTCGCTTAACCCAAGAGCATATTTTATATTATTTTATTTACAAAATTTAGCGCAAAGTACTTGTAAACCATGACCAGGAAAATCTGCTTATTCTCTAGATAGGTTGTCTTAAAATTTGCACAAGGTGATCCCACAAGGATTCCTTTGCAATTGTTATATTAAATCGAATATTTAACGCCTTAAGCATTTAATTAAGCCGAGCAAAAGAAAAAAAAATAAATCAAAACTTCATTGGTTAATTTACAAATACGTGTGCACTTACCCCGTATCCACTTGTGGTCCGTCTCCGTCAGCGCTGTCCAAGAGGGTGGGATGCGATGCACTAAGGAAAAGGTTAGGTTATTTAAATTGAGAAAGAAAAAAAAACAGATTCGGAATTGCTTATCCGGCGAAAAGTTATTTTCTTTTCTTTTCCTTCGACTTTCACAATTTTCTTTAAATCTTTTCTTTCTAATAAAAGCTAAGTCTATCAAAACTACAGCAAGTTGAATCACGTGGTTTCCGGTTTCGCAGGCACACGAAATCTGAGCAGAAACTAGTGTCGATGGATCCTCGATGATGTTGTAATTGGTAGCTGGGTGGCACGGAGAGATGGCCACTCACAGCCGCATCATCTAAAATCAGATCATAGACGCATGGATGCCAAAAAGGGAATCCTAAACCCAAAAGACATAAGCTGCGTGGACGGACGTTAAATGTGATCGGCGGTCTATACACCGCTAGTCGTGCACACACGACGCAAATTTTGGTATGTGAAGCTCCTCACCATTAATTGTGAATTTAGACAAACGGCAAACAAATCAAATGGTACACTATACGGGCGCTCCGTTAGGTATGATGGCATACAAACTCCCTGGTGTTGGCGTTCGTACATCGCTGATTAATAAGTTGGAGACCCACGATACTTAGCTAGGCTGAACGGGTTGTGATAATCTGGACAACTTTGTACCCACTCAAATCATTCAATCGAAGCACAAAATATTAAAACCATATAGGCACAATTCGCAACTAAATGCTTGAATATACAACTACGTCTCGTAGCATTTCCATTTTTCTCATTTATAAAATGGAGGTCGGGTAATGACGCTTAGGACGAGCGTTGCACACACTTAACATTTAAAATTTTTTTTTTTTGGTTAAATAAGAAAACCATTTCTTCGAATTATGCAAGCAACTTATGGATGTTTTTTTTTGTCAGGAACAAAATGTAACTTTTCTAAATAATAACTTTTCTAAGCTTTGACTTTATTCTGTGCTAAGCACAGACACTATATTAACACTATATGATTATGGTGCCGCTGACCGGCAAAAAAAAAATACCAAAATAGCCAGGATAGGCATGACCGACTCTGATGGTGGTAGAATTTCGACTCTCTCTCTCATCGCATGCCGGTCAGCGAAAATTACTTTTTTTTGCTGAGACAACTGTAAGTTGTTCGAGAATGTTCTTCAGTCCAAAGCAATGACAAAAAACAATAAGCGCATCTCGTACGATTTGTTGAGACGCAGAATATCTCTCTCACCTCCATGCAAGTGATTCAATAAGTAAGAGTAGTTCTTTGGCCTGGAAATATACCGAAAAATCATTCGATATGGCACAACCAGTTGCGCCGCAGACGGAGTTTATATAATTTTTCTCTTTTTTTTTTTTTGGTTAGCTGCCACACACGCACATGTGTAACAGACTCGAGACAGAACTGCTGTCGCCACGTAGACCAAGTGCACAGGGGAACAAGCGAATTGAAAACCCAAACGAAATACTGGGTGATAATTCTAATCGCGCACGATATAAAATCCTACCATTACACAACAAACGATAGGCCGAATCCATATCTATGATCTAACATTCGGCTCTATTGTTTGAAAGGGTAGTAAGCCTTGATCGAGCCTATTGTCGTATGTCCTTTGCATGATATGTACCCACTAATTTGCCTGATCTGTCTTCGAGGACATAATATGACTTTCCCCGTTTCTCACGAATCCTGGCCGGTACAAAAAGTGGTGCAAGCTTTCCGCTAAAGTTTTCGCTAAAGTTGCTCTGAGCAAAGTTACGCCTGAAAACTTCTTGACCTAATTTAAACTCTACATTGCGGCTTCTAGTATTATACGTTCTAGCGTTAGTTTCGTAAGATCGTAGTAAATTCTCTTGGATCCTTGTCCGGACAGTTGTACGTTGATCACACGGTGTAATGCCTACGTCGTGTTCCTCCAATAGGTCAAGGCTACGCAACAACCTATAGTCGTAAGCATGATATACCATGTTCATACCAAGCAGGACATAATAAGGATTATATCCCGTGGTCGTGTAATATGAACTACGGAGCGCACAACTTATACCGCTCAAGTATCTGTCCCAATCTCTTTGATCGTCCTCGACGTACGCCCGAATAGCGGCTATTACCGATCGATTCACTCGTTCCGAAGCATTCGACTGCGGTGAATAAAAGGCTGTGTATACGTGTTTTATTCCGTATTTTACCATGAGCGTATTGAATTTTGCAGACTTGAATTGTACTCCATTATCGGATACAATTTCTTCAGGTACCCCAAAAGTTTGAAGGATGTAATCCTCCAAATAATCGCACATGACCAAAGCACAGAATTTCTTCAGGGGTTTTAACCAGTTGTACTTGGATAAGTGGTCTACGACAATCAATATCCCTATCGCGCCATATTTTGAACGTGGGTAGGGACCTATCAAATCGATGTACAAACGTTTGAATGGTTGGACAGGTGGTGCTAAATGTCCCATAGGTGGTCGCAGGCAGATATTGGTTGGCTTGGTGCACTTACACGTCTCGCAGTTCGAGATGAAGTCCCTGACCTGGTTCAACATGTGAGGCCAGAAGAAATATCGCCTAAGGCGTTCGATAGTCTTTCCTACGCCTCCATGTGCACTAGATACGCAACTGTGCGCTTGGCCGATAACATATTTAGCCAAGGACTGAGGAATCCAAAGCTTCCATGAGTCTGCCTCCTGATCCTCCTTGCCCGATGCAAATTCCGTTCGTTTGTACACATATTTCCCTACTACCTTGATGTCGGGTAACTTACTTTGGTTAGCTAAGACAGCGCGTCTGGGACAACGTTTTCAGAACCTTTCCTGTGCTTAATAGTAAATCTGAACCCTTGAAGCTTTAAGGCCCAACGTGCCAATCACCCGCTTAGGTCGGTCTGCCTCATCAGCCATTGCAAACTAGCATGGTCGGTTATGACCGTGAACTCTTGACCCTCGATATAGGCGCGAAACTTCTTAGCACTCATGACTACAGCTAGACACTCCTGCTCAGTGACGCTATAATTCCTCTGGGCTTTGTTTAGTTTCTGTGACATAAATGCCACTGGGACTTCATCTCCGCTGTCGGTGAGCTGAGCTAGGAGCTGAGCTAGGAGCTAGCTAGCCATCCCAAGAAACCTCCGCAGTTGCCTAACCGACGAGGGTGTTGGAAACTCGGATATAGCCATGACCTTGTCCGGGTCGGCCTTCAATACCCCATTTCCAACAATATACCCCAAGTACTTCACTTCACTTAGACAGAATAGGCTTTTCCGCAAATTAATAGTAAGACCAGCCTTTCGCAAGTGGCAGGCGACTTCTTCCAGGACTAGCATGTCCTTTCAAAAGTGTTTGTAATAACTAACAGATCATCTAAATAAACAAATACGCAATCTCGAAGTTGTGCGGGATTCACCTGGTCCATCAGTCTACACAATGTCTGTGGAGCATTGCACAGCCCAAATGGCATCACTCGGTACTGATACAATGGTCTACCCGGAACGGTAAAAGCTGTTTTGTCGCGCGAACCTACTTCTAATGGGATTTGGTGAAAGGCTTTCTTAAGATCCAAACTAGAGATCACTTCTGCAGGTGGTAGTCGTCCCAAGATTCCATTTATGTGGGGCAAAGGATACGCGTCCTTGACTGTTACCGCATTTACTTTCCTGGAATCTAGGCACAACCAAACTTTCCCAGGTTGACGCACTAACACCACTGGCGAACTCCAAGGATTTTTAGACTCCTCAATAATACCATGCGCTAGCATTTCATCCAGTTCGGCATAAATTAATTTTTCAATCGCCGGAGATACAGGATAATGGCGCTGCTTTACGGGTTTTGCGTCCTTTACGTCTATGGTGTGTTCGACCAGGGAGTTCTTGCCTAACCCGTGTCTGTCGTAAGAAGGGAACATGGACTTAACCGCTTCCAATCTTGTCCATTGGTCATCCGTTAAACTAAGTGGTTTACTAACTATCGCTTCACCTGTGTCGTTAACCACCTTGAGGTGCAATTCAAAAATTCTGGGCCACACCCGTTCGAGCGTTTCCCGACACCTTACATGTGTTGCAATTTGGTTTAAAAACATTGACCGCGCCGCAACCATAACAAAAGATGCGTCGAGCCTTTACACAATCTGCATATCTGTGTCCTAGTTCATCACAGTTCCAGCAGCCACGAGTGGTCTTTTCCCCTGGAACACGATTAACGTCGTCCGCAAGACGTATCTGATCCACACCTTCCGGGGGTCTATGGTCTACTACAACTTCCGATATGTTACGTCGAGGCAACGGATATTTGGCTCCCGAAACACCACGATTAATTTCAGCCAGGAATCTTTCGCGTTTTCGACAGACGTCCCGAAGTTGTACGATCGAGTTTATCTTTAAATATAAAATTTCATGTCTAATATCTGGTCTGAGATTACGAGATATTATCTCAACAAGCTCTCGTTCGCTTAATGAAGTGTCCAGACGATTGGTCATGACCGAAACGGAATCAAAATATTCATCGAAATTTTCGCGATCCCTCTGTTTGTTTTCGTGATCGAATACTTTCTAAAAGGTCGTAGTCTGTACGACAGTCTTTATATTGTGTACGCAGCGCCTCACAAAGGTCACGCCAGTTACAGTTAAGCACACCCCTGTGGTATCGCCAATACCACTCACGTGCCTTCCCGTGCAGGAGCATATGAAAATTACTGCAGATTAAAAAAAAGTCCCCGAAGAGAGTTTGATTGGTCAAAACCTGTACGCGATATAGGAATTCGCGGTCGCCCTTCAATCAGGCTTTCGACTTCAGGTGCCAGACCGGACTTACATACCATACACCGGACACTCGGATGGAGCCCCCTTAAATCTTCGTGGCTTCGAATAGTGAACATATTCCCACAGGTTAATACAAGCTCTAAAAACCACGAAGCACCCGCAATCACCCGTTACAAAACAATTCCACCAGAACTTCAGAATAAAAACCGTTTAAGTTGCAAGCCAACAAACAGGCCAAATTTCGAATAATTTCAGGAAAATTCAGATCTCAAGCTATAGATTAATTCTAAGTACCAAAAATTAACAGAACTTTGAGAGAAAAAAAAATATATACTTAATTGCTTAATTACTACAGGAGTTTCTTTAGAACCCTTAAAATTAATATAGTCCTCACTAGGTAAGGAGACCCAATGTAACCTATGTCGATAAATTCAGGTCAGGTCACTAAAATTTAATTCAGCTTCTAATACGAACGTATGATCCGAACAATCGATCATATTTGAACGTGGGTAGGGACCTATCAAATCGATGTACAAACGTTTGAATGGTTGGACAGGTGGTGCTAAATGTCCCATAGGTGGTCGCAGGCAGATATTGGTTGGCTTGGTGCACTTACACGTCTCGCAGTTCGAGATGAAGTCCCTGACCTGGTTCAACATGTGAGGCCAGAAGAAATATCGCCTAAGGCGTTCGATAGTCTTTCCTACGCCTCCATGTGCACTAGATACGCAACTGTGCGCTTGGCCGATAACATATTTAGCCAAGGACTGAGGAATCCAAAGCTTCCATGAGTCTGCCTCCTGATCCTCCTTGCCCGATGCAAATTCCGTTCGTTTGTACACATATTTCCCTACTACCTTGATGTCGGGTAACTTACTTTGGTTAGCTAAGACAGCGCGTCTGGGACAACGTTTTCAGAACCTTTCCTGTGCTTAATAGTAAATCTGAACCCTTGAAGCTTTAAGGCCCAACGTGCCAATCACCCGCTTAGGTCGGTCTGCCTCATCAGCCATTGCAAACTAGCATGGTCGGTTATGACCGTGAACTCTTGACCCTCGATATAGGCGCGAAACTTCTTAGCACTCATGACTACAGCTAGACACTCCTGCTCAGTGACGCTATAATTCCTCTGGGCTTTGTTTAGTTTCTGTGACATAAATGCCACTGGGACTTCATCTCCGCTATCGGTGAGCTGAGCTAGGAGCTGAGCTAGGAGCTAGCTAGCCATCCCAAGAAACCTCCGCAGTTGCCTAACCGACGAGGGTGTTGGAAACTCGGATATAGCCATGACCTTGTCCGGGTCGGCCTTCAATACCCCATTTCCAACAATATACCCCAAGTACTTCACTTCACTTAGACAGAATAGGCTTTTCCGCAAATTAATAGTAAGACCAGCCTTTCGCAAGTGGCAGGCGACTTCTTCCAGGACTAGCATGTCCTTTCAAAAGTGTTTGTAATAACTAACAGATCATCTAAATAAACAAATACGCAATCTCGAAGTTGTGCGGGATTCACCTGGTCCATCAGTCTACACAATGTCTGTGGAGCATTGCACAGCCCAAATGGCATCACTCGGTACTGATACAATGGTCTACCCGGAACGGTAAAAGCTGTTTTGTCGCGCGAACCTACTTCTAATGGGATTTGGTGAAAGGCTTTCTTAAGATCCAAACTAGAGATCACTTCTGCAGGTGGTAGTCGTCCCAAGATTCCATTTATGTGGGGCAAAGGATACGCGTCCTTGACTGTTACCGCATTTACTTTCCTGGAATCTAGGCACATCCAAACTTTCCCAGGTTGACGCACTAACACCACTGGCGAACTCCAAGGATTTTTAGACTCCTCAATAATACCATGCGCTAGCATTTCATCCAGTTCGGCATAAATTAATTTTTCAATCGCCGGAGATACAGGATAATGGCGCTGCTTTACGGGTTTTGCGTCCTTTACGTCTATGGTGTGTTCGACCAGGGAGTTCTTGCCTAACCCGTGTCTGTCGTAAGAAGGGAACATGGACTTAACCGCTTCCAATCTTGTCCATTGGTCATCCGTTAAACTAAGTGGTTTACTAACTATCGCTTCACCTGTGTCGTTAACCACCTTGAGGTGCAATTCAAAAATTCTGGGCCACACCCGTTCGAGCGTTTCCCGACACCTTACATGTGTTGCAATTTGGTTTAAAAACATTGACCGCGCCGCAACCATAACAAAAGATGCGTCGAGCCTTTACACAATCTGCATATCTGTGTCCTAGTTCATCACAGTTCCAGCAGCCACGAGTGGTCTTTTCCCCTGGAACACGATTAACGTCGTCCGCAAGACGTATCTGATCCACACCTTCCGGGGGTCTATGGTCTACTACAACTTCCGATATGTTACGTCGAGGCAACGGATATTTGGCTCCCGAAACACCACGATTAATTTCAGCCAGGAATCTTTCGCGTTTTCGACAGACGTCCCGAAGTTGTGCGATCGAGTTTATCTTTAAATATAAAATTTCATGTCTAATATCTGGTCTGAGATTACGAGATATTATCTCAACAAGTTCTCGTTCGCTTAATGAAGTGTCCAGACGATTGGTCATGACCGAAACGGAATCAAAATATTCATCGAAATTTTCGCGATCCCTCTGTTTTCGTGATCGAATACTTTCTAAAAGGTCGTAGTCTGTACGACAGTCTTTATATTGTGTACGCAGCGCCTCACAAAGGTCATGCCAGTTACAGTTAAGCACACCCCTGTGGTATCGCCAATACCACTCACGTGCCTTCCCGTGCAGGAGCATATGAAAATTACTGCAGATTAAAAAAAAGTCCCCGAAGAGAGTTTGATTGGTCAAAACCTGTACGCGATATAGGAATTCGCGGTCGCCCTTGGTCACCGAAAGTATCTGGGATCGCCGTCGATGGCATTTGAGTGAATTCCTCCGGTCGTATCTGATAGAGACTCAATAGATTTGGTCGAGCCAAAGAGTGTTGGAGGTTCATGTTCTCAAAACATCTCTGTACGTTGGACGTAATCACCTCGGACAAACGACCAGTCAACCCATCAATGGTTTCCGAATTTTGTCTCTCCAAAGCTATCCTAATCAAAGCATTAACATCATCCTTCGTGATGCTCTTGTCTGTAGTCGAAATAGGCCTAAGGCCAGACAATTTCCGTGGATCATCAAAGAAAGGGTTCTCATGTACCAAACTAACGTCCGGATCATAATTAGAACTACCGTTTGGCGGATTTCCATTCATGGTCCAGTCCAGCGGATTGCGTCCCCTAGCGTTACTTTTCTTGCCAGCCCCGGCGCTCCGAGTTTGAACCGTCTTCGGAATAGCTCCTTTTGATATGGGAGTCCGCTTTCCATAGCGTTTCTTATTTGATGTTGCACCTGACGATGGTGCTACGGTTATCTCTATGGGTTTTAGACTTTCGGCCAGACAATCAAGCTTACAAGTAGGACACTTGTCTGATGTCTTGAGGAACTCGGTGATGCAAGATCGGTGAAATACGTGCTCACAGGATGTAATCAGGCTTTCGACTTCAGGTGCCAGACCGGACTTACATACCATACACCGGACACTCGGATGGAGCCCCCTTAAATCTTCGTGGCTTCGAATAGTGAACATATTCCCACAGGTTAATACAAGCTCTAAAAACCACGAAGCACCCGCAATCACCCGTTACAAAACAATTCCACCAGAACTTCAGAATAAAAACCGTTTAAGTTGCAAGCCAACAAACAGGCCAAATTTCGAATAATTTCAGGAAAATTCAGATCTCAAGCTATAGATTAATTCTAAGTACCAAAAATTAACAGAACTTTGAGAGAAAAAAAAATATATACTTAATTGCTTAATTACTACAGGAGTTTCTTTAGAACCCTTAAAATTAATATAGTCCTCACTAGGTAAGGAGACCCAATGTAACCTATGTCGATAAATTCAGGTCAGGTCACTAAAATTTAATTCAGCTTCTAATACGAACGTATGATCCGAACAATCGAGGCCAAAATCTTACGATATGGAGGTATTTCCCAGAGCGATACGTTATCAAAATTCTTGGTTCCAAAAATTCTTGATTCCGAAACAAAATTACAAGCTTCTTAACTAGGTGAATATATTCTTCAAATATATATGCGCAAATAGAGTTAAGTTGTCACAGCTCCCTCCTATAGCAGGGCAACCAGGTTGACAATTCAGTTTATGTCCACATCAAAACACCAGGGTAATAGGAAAAGAATGGATTTATTAAAACTAGGGTATCTCAATTCAGATAGAGACAAGAGTGAAGAAAGTTAACAACCAATCAAAAAAAACCCGAATATAACGGCTCAAGTACTGCACGGTGCAATACTAGCAATTCCGGAAATGCTCCGCGTGGAAATTTGATTAACAAGGTCATTAAGTCGGAAAAACAAATTCAACTACGAGTCTAGTTGAACCGATAGTCTTCGGGTCTGGTCATCTACAAAGGCCTAGATGCCAGTTGTTCCATCGAAGACAACTCAGTTCCGCTCTACCTGCGGCAAACTGTTTATGATAGACGGGTTCTGGTGTGAGTTATCCATAAAGTCAGATCTTCGGTCAGGTATCCGTACTAACGTACTGCAATTCCGGTCGAATGCTTCGAGGTCTCACCCAGAACAAAAGATAAAATAGACGAAATAGTTGTGTACTGCTGCGCACTCAAAATTAACTGAACGTAATTCCGGAAGGGATCTGGTTCATCTCACGAACGCCGCAGTGCCACCCGTATATAATAAGGGAAAAACATAGATAATCTTCCTGAGCCAATATTAAAGGCCAGGTGAAATGGTAACCTTTGTTTCCGTATCACCTGTGATTCCAATGAAACCGCGTAGTGAATACCACATACTGAAAATATACCCTATAGTTATACAAAATAATTGATTAGGAATGATAAAATGTTAGGAAGTGTGTGTGACTCAAAAGAAATTCAGAATATACCGAACCTCATCGGGCCCCACGTTGGGCTCCAATCTCTGTAATGGAACTATAGCCAACGTTGCTGTTATTGAGTCTCTCTCCCATAGTAAATGGTGAAGACGTCGTTGAAGGATTACTATGCGGCACAGATCAACCAGGTGCACGTGTTAAATTTCGGCTCGGCTCGTCGGCAACCGGGAGTAGGTTCTTGGTTGACATGCTGCTCGCTCCACTAGCACAGATAGTTCACGTGCTAATACACAAAATTAGAAAATCTAAAGGGGGAAAAAAAGGAGAAGGAGGAGAAGAAGGAATCCTTAATTACCAAGGCCCACTTGGGTTACCCCTACTGGCCCATGCTGTTTTGATGTGTGACGGGAGGCAGGCCCCTTTATCCTAAGCGGTCCTGCTCCCTGTCTTTACCCTCCCATCCTGGGTACCGTTTGTCAATGTACCCCCACAAGAGGTCTAACCCCTTGTCATCAACCATCCATCCGCTAACAGGGAGCCAAGAAATATTCAAAATTCAAAAGTCATTTACAATTTCCAATTCATAAGTGATAAATTTATTAACTGATTAATTCCCTTTTAAGCTAGATTTGCTCTCTTTCTGTGTTTATATAATAAAAGAATAATAATCTTAAGGATACCGTATAATAAAGGAAAAAAAAAATCAAAAATCTAGTGTTATATTTTATATATAATTTAAAGTTCATTACTGGACAAGGTTAGTCGCCTTTTTATATAAAATTATATATCTTTTCTATGAAGTTTCTTTACCAAATAAACATTACTTAAAACCATCGGTGGGCCTTCAATATTTTTGCAAATCGTGATTAATATTAACAGGAAATAACATTTTCCTATAGTAGTACATGTTCGGTACGTTCCGACGCTAAACTCAACAGAATTGCATAGCTGCAACCAGCTAGCTTTAGGCAGGACCCTCCTGGTCTGGTGATTCCTACTTTCTATTTACACCACACAACTTCACGAAACTAATCGTACTTTCGCTTAACCCAAGAGCATATTTTATATTATTTTATTTACAAAATTTAGCGCAAAGTACTTGTAACCCATGACCAGGAAAATCTGCTTATTCTCTAGATAGGTTGTCTTAAAATTTGCACAAGGTGATCCCACAAGGATTCCTTTGCAATTGTTATATTAAATCGAATATTTAACGCCTTAAGCATTTAATTAAGCCGAGCAAAAGAAAAAAAATAAATCAAAACTTCATTGGTTAATTTACAAATACGTGTGCACTTACCCCGTATCCACTTGTGGTCCGTCTCCGTCAGCGCTGTCGAAGAGGGTGGGATGCGATGCACTAAGGAAAAGGTTAGGTTATTTAAATTGAGAAAGAAAAAAAAACAGATTCGGAATTGCTTATCCGGCGAAAAGTTATTTTCTTTTCTTTTCCTTCGACTTTCACAATTTTCTTTAAATCTTTTCTTTCTAATAAAAGCTAAGTCTATCAAAACTACAGCAAGTTGAATCACGTGGTTTCCGGTTTCGCAGGCACACGAAATCTGAGCAGGAACTAGTGTCGATGGATCCTCGATGATGTTGTAATTGGTAGCTGGGTGGCACGGAGAGATGGCCACTCACAGCCGCATCGTCTAAAACCAGATCATAGACGCATGGATGCCAAAAAGGGAATCCTAAACCCAAAGACATAAGCTGCGTGGAAGGACGTTAAATGTGATCGGCGGTCTATACACCGCTAGTCGTGCACACACGACGCAAATTTTGGTATGTGAAGCTCCTCACTACCAATTGTGAATGTGGACAAACGGCAAACAAATCAAATGGTACACTATACGGGCGCTCCGTTAGGTATGATGGCATACAAACTCCCTGGTGTTGGCGTTCGTACATCGCTGATTAATAAGTTGGAGACCCACGATACTTAGCTAGGCTGAACGGGTTGTGATAATCTGGACAACTTTGTACCCACTCAAATTATTCAATCGAAGCACAAAATATTAAAACCATACAGGCACAATTCGCAACTAAATGCTTGAATTTACAACTACGTCTCGTAGCATTTCCATTTTTCTCATTTATAAAATGGAGGTCGGGTAATGACGCTTGGGACGAGCGTTGCACACACTTAACATTTAAAATTTTTTTTTGGTTAAATAAGAAAACCATTTCTTCGAATTATGCAAGCAACTTATGGATCAGGAACTTTTCTAAATAATAACTTTTCTAAGCTTTGACTTTATTCTGTGCTAAGCACATGATGGTGGTAGAATTTCGACTCTCTCTCTCATCGCATGCCGGTCAGCGAAAATTACTTTTTTTGCTGAGACAACTGTAAGTTGTTCGAGAATGTTCTTCAGTCCAAAGCAATGACAAAAAACAATAAGCGCATCTCGTACGATTTGTTGAGACGCAGAATATCTCTCTCACCTCCATGCAAGTGATTCAATAAGTAAGAGTAGTTCTTTGGCCTGGAAATATACCGAAAAATCATTCGATATGGCACAACCAGTTGCGCCGCAGACGGAGTTTATATAATTTTTCTCTTTTTTTTTTTTTTGTTAGCTGCCACACACGCACATGTGTAACACACTCGAGACAGAACTGCTGTCGCTACGTAGACCAAGTGCACAGGGGAACAAGCGAATTGAAAACCCAAACGAAATACTGGGTGATAATTCTAATCGCGCACGATATAAAATCCTACCATTACACAACAAACGATAGGCCGAATCCATATCTATGATCTGACATTCGGCTCTATTGTTTGAAAGGGTAGTAAGCCTTGACCGAGGCTATTGTCTTCGAGGACATAATATGACTTTCCCCGTTTCTCACGAATCCTGGCCGGTACAAAAAGTGGTGCAAGCTTTCCGCTAAAGTTTTTGCTAAAGTTGCTCTGAGCCAAGTTACGCCTGAAAACTTCTTGACCTAATTTAAACTCTACATTGCGGCTTCTAGTATTATACGTTCTAGCGTTAGTTTCGTAAGATCGTAGTAAATTCTCTTGGATCCTTGTCCGGACAGTTGTACGTTGATCACACGGTGTAATGCCTACGTCGTGTTCCTCCAATAGGTCAAGGCTACGCAACAATCTATAGTCGTAAGCATGATATACCATGTTCATACCAAGCAGGACATAATAAGGATTATATCCCGTGGTCGTGTAATATGAACTACGGAGCGCACAACTTATACCGCTCAAGTATCTGTCCCAATCTCTTTGATCGTCCTTGACGTACGCCCGAATAGCGGCTATTACCGATCGATTCACTCGTTCCGAAGCATTCGACTGCGGTGAATAAAAGGCTGTGTATACGTGTTTTATTCCGTATTTTACCATGAGCGTATTGAATTTTGCAGACTTGAATTGTACTCCATTATCGGATATAATTTCTTCAGGTACCCCAAAAGTTTGAAGGATGTAATCCTCCAAATAATCGCACATGACCGAAGCACAGAATTTCTTTAGGGGTTTTAACCAGTTGTACTTGGATAAGTGGTCTACGACAATCAATATCCCTATCGCGCCAGATTTTGAACGTGGGTAGGGACCTATCAAATCGATGTACAAACGTTGGAATGGTTGGACAGGTGGTGCTAAATGTCCCATAGGTGGTCGCAGGCAGATATTGGTTGGCTTGGTGCACTTACACGTCTCGCAGTTCGAGATGAAGTCCCTGACCTGGTTCAACATGTGATGCCAGAAGAAATATCGCCTAAGGCGTTCGATAGTCTTTCCTACGCCTCCATGTGCACTAGATACGCGACTGTGCGCTTGGCCGATAACATATTTAGCCAAGGACTGAGGAATCCAAAGCTTCCATGAGTCTGCCTCCTGATCCTCCTTGCCCGATGCAAATTCCGTTCGTTTGTACACATATTTCCCTACTACCTTGATGTCGGGTAACTTACTTTGGTTAGCTAAGACCTTTTCCTTGAGAGATAAGTATTCAGGACCTTCGAATTCATCGGAATCCAAGTCGACCTCGGGACCTATGTCCACTATTTCACACACCTCGTCCGAGTGCAATCTAGACAGCGCGTCTGGGACAACGTTTTCAGAACCTTTCCTGTGCTTAATAGTAAATCTGAACCCTTGAAGCTTTAAGGCCCAACGTGCCAATCTCCCGCTTAGGTCGGTCTGCCTCATCAGCCATTGCAAACTAGCATGGTCGGTTATGACCGTGAACTCTTGACCCTCGATATAGGCGCGAAACTTCTTAGCACTCATGACTACAGCTAGACACTCCTGCTCAGTGACGCTATAATGCCTCTGGGCTTTGTTTAGTTTCTGTGACATTAATGCCACTGGGACTTCATCTCCGCTGTCGGTAAGCTGAGCTAGAAGCTGAGCTAGGAGCTAGCTAGCCATCCCAAGAAACCTCCGCAGTTGCCTAACCGACGAGGGTGTTGGAAACTCGGATATAGCCATGACCTTGTCCGGGTCGGCCTTCAATACCCCATTTCCAACAATATACCCCAAGTACTTCACTTCACTTAGACAGAATAGGCTTTTCCGCAAATTAATAGTAAGACCAGCCTTTCGCAAGTGGCAGGCGACTTCTTCCAGGACTAGCATGTGCTTCTCAAAAGTGTTTGTAATAACTAACAGATCATCTAAATAAACAAATACGCAATCTCGAAGTTGTGCGGGAATCACCTGGTCCATCAGTCTACACAGTGTCTGTGGAGCATTGCACAGTCCAAATGGCATCACTCGGTACTGATACAATGGTCTACCCGGAACGGTAAAAGCTGTTTTGTCGCGCGAACCTACTTCTAATGGGATTTGGTGAAAGGCTTTCTTAAGATCCAAACTAGAGATCACTTCTGCAGGTGGTAGTCGTCCCAAGATTCCATTTATGTGGGGCAAAGGATACGCGTCCTTGACTGTTACCGCATTTTCTTTCCTGGAATCTAGGCACAACCAAACTTTCCCAGGTTGACGCACTAACACCACTGGCGACCTCCAAGGACTTTTAGACTCCTCAATAATACCATGCGCTAGCATTTCATCCAGTTCGGCATAAATTAATTTTTCAATCGCCGGAGATACAGGATAATGGCGCTGCTTTACGGGTTTTGCGTCCTTTACGTCTATGGTGTGTTCGACCAGGGAGTTCTTGCCTAACCCGTGTCTGTCGTAAGAAGGGAACATGGACTTAACCGCTTCCAATCTTGTCCATTGGTCATCCGTTAAACTAAGAGGTTTACTAACTATCGCTTCACCTGTGTCGTTAACCACCTTGAGGTGCAATTCACCAATAATGTCCGGCGCTAAATTGAGAGTCGACCGCTTCCTTTTCTTTTTCACGGTAAAGCCATCTCCTTCAAAAATTCGTGCTTTTGCTTTCTGGTATTCCTCAAATCTCATATGGTAAGGTCTAATCGGTAACAAAACAGGTTTCCTAACGTTAGGTTTCAAGGTGGTATCTATCACATTGGGTACTAATATTGCGCGTGTCACCCCAGGATTCCCAAGCACAACACCAGCATCCACTGTATCAGATTGTATGTCATCAGTGTCCAGACGATTGGTCATGACCGAAACGGAATCAAAATATTCATCGAAATTTTCGCGATCCCTCTGTTTTCGTGATCGAATACTTTCTAAAAGGTCGTAGTCTGTACGACAGTCTTTATATTGTGTACGCAGCGCCTCACAAAGGTCATGCCAGTTACAGTTAAGCACACCCCTGTGGTATCGCCAATACCACTCACGTGCCTTCCCGTGCAGGAGCATATGAAAATTACTGCAGATTAAAAAAAAGTCCCCGAAGAGAGTTTGATTGGTCAAAACCTGTACGCGATATAGGAATTCGCGGTCGCCCTTGGTCACCGAAAGTATCTGGGATCGCCGTCGATGGCATTTGAGTGAATTCCTCCGGTCGTATCTGATAGAGACTCAATAGATTTGGTCGAGCCAAAGAGTGTTGGAGGTTCATGTTCTCAAAACATCTCTGTACGTTGGACGTAATCACCTCGGACAAACGACCAGTCAACCCATCAATGGTTTCCGAATTTTGTCTCTCCAAAGCTATCCTAATCAAAGCATTAACATCATCCTTCGTGATGCTCTTGTCTGTAGTCGAAATAGGCCTAAGGCCAGACAATTTCCGTGGATCATCAAAGAAAGGGTTCTCATGTACCAAACTAACGTCCGGATCATAATTAGAACTACCGTTTGGCGGATTTCCATTCATGGTCCAGTCCAGCGGATTGCGTCCCCTAGCGTTACTTTTCTTGCCAGCCCCGGCGCTCCGAGTTTGAACCGTCTTCGGAATAGCTCCTTTTGATATGGGAGTCCGCTTTCCATAGCGTTTCTTATTTGATGTTGCACCTGACGATGGTGCTACGGTTATCTCTATGGGTTTTAGACTTTCGGCCAGACAATCAAGCTTACAAGTAGGACACTTGTCTGATGTCTTGAGGAACTCGGTGATGCAAGATCGGTGAAATACGTGCTCACAGGATGTAATCAGGCTTTCGACTTCAGGTGCCAGACCGGACTTACATACCATACACCGGACACTCGGATGGAGCCCCCTTAAATCTTCGTGGCTTCGAATAGTGAACATATTCCCACAGGTTAATACAAGCTCTAAAAACCACGAAGCACCCGCAATCACCCGTTACAAAACAATTCCACCAGAACTTCAGAATAAAAACCGTTTAAGTTGCAAGCCAACAAACAGGCCAAATTTCGAATAATTTCAGGAAAATTCAGATCTCAAGCTATAGATTAATTCTAAGTACCAAAAATTAACAGAACTTTGAGAGAAAAAAAAATATATACTTAATTGCTTAATTACTACAGGAGTTTCTTTAGAACCCTTAAAATTAATATAGTCCTCACTAGGTAAGGAGACCCAATGTAACCTATGTCGATAAATTCAGGTCAGGTCACTAAAATTTAATTCAGCTTCTAATACGAACGTATGATCCGAACAATCGAGGCCAAAATCTTACGATATGGAGGTATTTCCCAGAGCGATACGTTATCAAAATTCTTGGTTCCAAAAATTCTTGATTCCGAAACAAAATTACAAGCTTCTTAACTAGGTGAATATATTCTTCAAATATATATGCGCAAATAGAGTTAAGTTGTCACAGCTCCCTCCTATAGCAGGGCAACCAGGTTGACAATTCAGTTTATGTCCACATCAAAACACCAGGGTAATAGGAAAAGAATGGATTTATTAAAACTAGGGTATCTCAATTCAGATAGAGACAAGAGTGAAGAAAGTTAACAACCAACCAAAAAAAACCCAAATATAACGGCTCAAGTACTGCACGGTGCAATACTAGCAATTCCGGAAATGCTCCGCGTGGAAATTTGATTAACAAGGTCATTAAGTCGGAAAAACAAATTCAACTACGAGTCTATTTGAACCGATAGTCTTCGGGTCTGGTCATCTACAAAGGCCTAGATGCCAGTTGTTCCATCGAAGACAACTCAGTTCCGCTCTACCTGCGGCAAACTGTTTATGATAGACGGGTTCTGGTGTGAGTTATCCATAAAGTCAGATCTTCGGTCAGGTATCCGTACTAACGTACTGCAATTCCGGTCGAATGCTTCGAGGTCTCACCCAGAACAAAAGATAAAATAGACGAAATAGTTGTGTACTGCTGCGCACTCAAAATTAACTGAACGTAATTCCGGAAGGGATCTGGTTCATCTCACGAACGCCGCAGTGCCACCCGTATATAATAAGGGAAAAACATAGATAATCTTCCTGAGCCAATATTAAAGGCCAGGTGAAATGGTAACCTTTGTTTCCGTATCACCTGTGATTCCAATGAAACCGCGTAGTGAATACCACATACTGAAAATATACCCTATAGTTATACAAAATAATTGATTAGGAATGATAAAATGTTAGGAAGTGTGTGTGACTCAAAAGAAATTCAGAATATACCGAACCTCATCGGGCCCCACGTTGGGCGCTAATCTCTGTAATGGAACTATAGCCAACGTTGCTGTTATTGAGTCTCTCTCCCATAGTAAATGGTGAAGACGTCGTTGAAGGATTACTATGCGGCACAGATCAACCAGGTGCACGTGTTAAATTTCGGCTCGGCTCGTCGGCAACCGGGAGTAGGTTCTTGGTTGACATGCTGCTCGCTCCACTAGCACAGATAGTTCACGTGCTAATACACAAAATTAGAAAATCTAAAGGGGGAAAAAAAGGAGAAGGAGGAGAAGAAGGAATCCTTAATTACCAAGGCCCACTTGGGTTACCCCTACTGGCCCATGCTGTTTTGATGTGTGACGGGAGGCAGGCCCCTTTATCCTAAGCGGTCCTGCTCCCTGTCTTTACCCTCCCATCCTGGGTACCGTTTGTCAATGTACCCCCACAAGAGGTCTAACCCCTTGTCATCAACCATGATTGCATCCGCTAACAGGGAGCCAAGAAATATTCAAAATTCAAAAGTCATTTACAATTTCCAATTCATAAGTGATAAATTTATTAACTGATTAATTCCCTTTTAAGCTAGATTTGCTCTCTTTCTGTGTTTATATAATAAAAGAATAATAATCTTAAGGATACCGTATAATAAAGGAAAAAAAAATCAAAAATCTAGTGTTATATTTTATATATAATTTAAAGTTCATTACTGGACAAGGTTAGTCGCCTTTTTATATAAAATTATATATCTTTTCTATGAAGTTTCTTTACCAAATAAACATTACTTAAAACCATCGGTGGGCCTTCAATATTTTTGCAAATCGTGATTAATATTAACAGGAAATAACATTTTCCTATAGTAGTACATGTTCGGTACGTTCCGACGCTAAACTCAACAGAATTGCATAGCTGCAACCAGCTAGCTTTAGGCAGGACCCTCCTGGTCTGGTGATTCCTACTTTCTATTTACACCACACAACTTCACGAAACTAATCGTACTTTCGCTTAACCCAAGAGCATATTTTATATTATTTTATTTACAAAATTTAGCGCAAAGTACTTGTAACCCATGACCAGGAAAATCTGCTTATTCTCTAGATAGGTTGTCTTAAAATTTGCACAAGGTGATCCCACAAGGATTCCTTTGCAATTGTTATATTAAATCGAATATTTAACGCCTTAAGCATTTAATTAAGCCGAGCAAAAGAAAATCAATAAGTATGTAAGTAAAGGTAAGTTATTTGTATTTATATTATTCGATTTTAAAATCAAACAATATAAATCTAAACATTTCATCGTTTGTATTGAAAGTAAGTAAAGTAGTAGTTTTTATATTAATCGATTTTATAATCGAAACATACTAATCAAAAAAATATATTGGTTGTATTATATTAGAAAGAAAATCAAAACAACTTACAGAATACAAATCCTCCTTCTCGACAGCGCTGACGCTGATGAGGTTGCTGAAATTTAATGCTTGATGATTAATAGTCATTTCACACCCGATACAGGGGCGTTACCGCGCGAAGACACCGAGCAAAAAAAACGAAGACGAAATGAATACCACGCTCACTAGGGTTCATCCATTATGATACTTAGAAATCCCATTTCTTGTTTTGAACAAAAATAAAACAAACGCATAAACTATACTTTTAGGTATGTCCAAACTACTCTACAGGAATTAATACAATTATACATATAGAACTACTATGTGTTTGTTCTAGGCCCTGGAAACGGGCGTATCTTGGTTCGTTCCCCAGGCATCCTGACGAGCCGAGACGCTGCTGTATGGAAAAAAAAACTTCCCGCCTCCTTTTCCAGCGTGGGGGGGGGGTGGTGTAGCATCCAATTTTTCCTTTATTCTTTCGACGAATGGCGGTGTAAATCGTAGTTATGGGTACTGGTGCTAATTGCCTTTCTCGAGACTCTACTTTCCTTCAAAGCGGATTGTCTATGACAATGTCCGCGCTTTTACATGTACTCCTTTATATTTTCTTTTGCACAGTATTAACCGCTTTGTTTCACTCACACACAGAACAAAATGTATGGGTCTAGGACCACGGTCTTCGTGTTGTGATGGATCACGCAACCAAAAATTCAACTAATTTGACCCACAGTCTTCGTGTTGTGATGGGTCACGCAACCAAAAATTCAATTAATTCGACCAAGTTTAACCGTGATATATATTTTTTTTCTCACGCAATAACCAAAAGCTCCTTTTTTATCTTTGACAGAAAACACTTATTATACGCGTGGTTTTATCACTTTACAACAAAAAAACGCAAAAATTCCTTTTGTCGAAGAAGGTATGTATGTATTTAAATACTGAGCCGACAGACGTTAATGCAGCAGAGAAGTCGAATGCCGACCGGCACTCAGCGCTGTTTTCTATCGACTGCCTAGTGACGAACTTTTTCGCTTGCTGGTCTACCACGCTAAACCAAATGGAAAGATCAGCCGACAGAGAACGCGTTCAACCAAGGCTAGTAGGCAGAACGTGAGCGCAATACATAGCATGTTTTTGCGGTGCAATTCCCGCATTGAAATTTTCACTGACAACGGCATGTGTAACATGCAATGGCTATTGCATGCGTAGTTATTCGTGTTTTAGTTTTTTTTTGGTGTTACATGGAATATGTATCACAAGATTTTACGGCACAATTCCTGCATTGGAATTTTTGGTAACCAACGGAATGTGTATATCGTTCGCACATTCTGTTTGAGTTATTATTTTCCAAATCATGGTTCATAGGGTGACACCTGACATAGTAACAATTCCCTAGTTTTCTCTTAATACGAGCCTTCACAAAAGTAGGCGCTAGCTCTGAGCGAAATTACGACGATATATTTCCTGACCCACCCTAAAATCTACGTGTCTTGTTCGAGTGTTATAAGTGCGTTCATTTACGTCATAGGCGCTCTTCATATTCTGCTTGGCCTTAGCACGCACCTTTACTAACCCGTCCTCATGAGCTATCAAGGTATCCGAAGGCTCTAGCATATCCAAATTTCGCAACAGTTTGTAACTCTCACCGTGCACTATCATATTCTGGCCAAAAGTCAAGAAATATGGAGAGAATCCAGTGGAAGTATGCACCGAGCTTCGTAGTGAACAACTTATGTGGCAGAGATTAACGTCCCATTCAGACTGGTCTTTACAGACAAACGTCCGGATTGCAGCTATAAGCGATCTGTTAATCCGCTCAGACGCGTTCGCCTGTGGCGAATAAAGCGCTGTATAAACATGTTCAATGCCATACGTTGCTAACAGGTGGTTAAAATTGGTACTTTTAAACTGTAAGCCATTGTCGGTAACAACAGTCTCCGTTACTCCGAATGTAGCAAAGATGTAATTTTTCAGATACTCACTGATGGGTTTCGCAACAAGCTTTTTAAGTGGTAACAGAAAATGAAACTTGGTGAAGTGGTCTAACACGATTAGTAATCCCACGTGTCCAGACTTCGATCTCGGAAAAGGCCCTAAGAGGTCCATGTAAAGACGTTGGAAAGGTCTTGTTGAAACATTCTGACGACCCATACGCGGTTTTAATGAAACGTTTGGGTGCTTGGTAGTTTTACAAACTTTAGAGCTAAGAACGTAATCTCGAACTTGCGCAAACATCCGAGGCCAATAAAAATAGCTTTTAATCCGTTGGAAGGTTTTGTTAATTCAACCGTGTGCGGACGTTAACGAATCGTGAGCTTGTTTGACTAGTTAAGAAGTGAGGCCTTTGGGAACCCAAAGTTTCCAAGCAGACTGTTCTTGCACTTCGTCTGCACTATGGAACTCTGTTCGTTTGTACAAGTATTGGTCTATGACCTTCAAATCTGGAAGTCGATCGCGGTTTTCATTAACCTGACGTTTCAATTGTTCGTATTCGGCCGAGCAGAGTTCAGAAGAAGAAAGGTCGATTTCCGGTTCCAATATCTCCAAGGCTGTTATCTCATTTTCGAAGACTCTGGAAAGTGCGTCTGGTACTTTTTTTCAATCCCCTTTCGATGACGAATTGAGAATTGAAAGCCTTGTAACCTTAAAGCCCATCGACCTAGTCTTCCGCTAAGATCTGTTTGGCGCATGAGCCATTGTAACGAAGCATGGTCTGTTATGACTGTAAATTCGAGTCCTTCGACAAACGGTCGAAAATGCTTGTGCTAAGTACGGCAGCCAGACACTCTTGCTCGGACACGCTATAATTGCGTTGCGCTTTATTAAGTTTTTGAGACCATTATGCGATTGGCACTTCTGAACCATCATCGATAGTTTGAACAAGCACGCTTCCGACTCCGGATTGACTAGCATCGCACTGAATCATAAAGGGTTTCGCAAAGTCCGGAGTATACAACACCGGCGAGGAAGTCAGTTTAGCCTTCAACTCTTCGAACAACAACTGCGCGTCACTGTTCCACTGTAAGCCTTTTGACTTCTTCAGAAGATCTGTCAAGGGTGCACAAATGGATGCGAAATTTGGTACAAACTTTCTGTACCAACCCGTCATGCCGAGAAAACGACGGAGTTGACGAACCGTACTGGGAACCGGATATTCTACGATCGCCTTTACTTTATCGGGGTCTGTTCTTAAACCGCCATTCCCAATTATATGCCCGAGATACTTAACCTCTCGAAGACAAAATTTGCTTTTGGCGATATTTAGAGTTAAACCAGCGCGGCTAATGTGCCCAGCAACCGTTTGTAGGATTTCTACGTGACTATCGAAATCTTCTGTGATGACTAGTAAGTCATCAAGATAAACAAAAACTTGTCTGTGTAATTCTGCCGGAATAACTTTGTCCATCAAACGGCACATAGTTTGAGGTGCATTACAAAGACCAAACGGAATGACTTTGAATTGGTACAACGGACGTTTAGGCACTGAAAACGCGGTTTTCCCTCTAGAATTCACCTCCAAGGGAATTTGCCAGAAGGCGACCTTCAGATCGAGACTGGAAATAAAATCGGCACGCTGAATTCTACTCAGTATTCCCTGTATGTGCGGAAGAGGATATGCATCAGTGACAGTTACGGCGTTAAGTTTTCTGGAGTCAAGACACAATCTAACCTTTCCCGGTTTACGAACCAAGACTACCGGTGAACTCCAGGAACTTTGCGATTCCTCTATGATTCCTAATGCTAGCATACGGTCTAATTCTTCGAAAATCAGCTTCTCGATGGCTGGCGAAACCGGGTAGTGACGTTGTTTTATGGCTTTGCAGTTTTTTGTATCTATAACATGCTTTACCAGTGAAGTCTTGACAAGACCTTGCTTTTAGAATGAAGGAAATAACTTCTTCACAACGTCCAACTGTTCCGCTTGTAAGCTGGATAAATCATGATTATTCAATAAGTCGTTAGGTACTTTGGCTTCAGTAATCTCAGACACGATCTCATTTAAACGACTTCCAAAAGTTTATACTTAGGTACAAATCTTGAGACAGGGACGGAACTACGTATAATCGAAGTATGAGGGATGGTATGAGGGATACCATTAGCTGTTTTTACGGGAGACGTCAAACGTTTAAGCTTAACACCGTTATCGAGTACTTCTGTGGCCAGAGATCCACCAATACAACTAATAGAGGCTACGCTGTCCAACAGTCCCAACACGTCCTGGACCAGCAGTTTAACAGAAGCATACGGTCGAACATCATTTGGTTGGACGAAAATAGTACTTATTAACTTATTACTGATGACTCGGGTGTGAGCTGGTGGTTTTGTTCACACCCTTCGGCAAGTTTCCCTTTTGGGTACAAAATCTACAGTTCGGTTTATACGTATTCGCTGCCCCACAGCCATAGCAGAAGATTTGGTGCGGCTCAAGACACACATCAAAACTGTGACCCTCGGTATGGCAGTTCCAACAAACTACTTTGGAAAGTGCACAATTTTCTACTCTACCAGGCAAAGTCGGCCTCGAACTTGAAGGAGTGGTAAAAGTATCATCGACTTTTACACCATCCGGGAAAAACTCAGCAACTTGACGTCGAGGATACGTCGGTCTTACCGGTGGAAAATTACGAAATACCTCATTCAAAAATCGCTCTCGTCTTTGGGCAGCTTTGCGCAACGAGGAAACGGATGACAGGTCCAAATGGAGCATCTCGTGTCTCTTTGCTTTCGACAACGAATAGCTTCGCGAATATCGTAGTCAGTTCGACTATCTTTGTACTGTTGCCGCAACTGATCGACCAAGTCATTCCACCTAAAATACGGTTGAGATCGGTGAAATCTCCAATACCATTCGCTGGTTCTACATCTTAACAGGACATGTGCATTTCTGCAAAGTAACGCAAAATTTCCGTCTAGGCTTTGCCGTGTTTACGACTGGACTTGATAAATGAAATTATCAACGGCGAATCCTTCGGACGAACCATCAAATTGAAGGTGCCAACTCGAAATAATGCTGGCCACTTTCACCGCCGTGTTAACGTTTAGTTGCGAATGACGAGTTGGAAGAGAATTCGAGGCATACGGCTCTCTTTGTTCAAAAGGCATATCACACGGCCAAGATACATTTTCTATGTTCGGCTATTTGCGGGTGCCACCGGATCAGTCTCCTGCAACCTTAAATTGCTGAAGCTTCGTTCCACATTGGACTCAATCAACTGCGAAAGATTTTGTAATATTTGTTGCAGCATGTTCTCTTGGATCTGACCAATCGAATCATTTATCACGCGATGAATTGTAATAACGAGATTAGACTCACGGCGGTTCTGACTAGGTTTACCAGGAAGCGAGAGTCTAGAACGGTTGTCAGAATTGACTACAGCTTCTGGATTCTGCACAGAGCATTCATCAGAAAGTAGGTTTCCCACTGGCTTTTCCTTTTGTGCTCCTTGCTGAAGTTGTACCGGAGGTTTCCTTTGAGATCTAAAGCGCGTATTATACGAACTCGAGTCTTTAGGTATTTCGTTATCACTAACGACTCCTGTACGACGTACATAACATACGGACGCAGAGAATTCAACGAGCATGGCAGATTACACTGCGGACAGAACTCAGATCCTTTCAGTGCTTCAGCGAGACATTATTTATGAAACAAGTGATTGCATGTGGTGATCACGCTTTCTGCGCTACCATTGATCTCTATCTTACACAACGTACAAATTCGAGACTCAGAGACGAGACGTTCACCAGGCAAGTTGGTTTTCTTGGGACCAAACTACGCCTTACAGCCATACTGATAGTGGACAAATCGATCGAATCAGGAAAACAAAAATTCAATTTAGTAATATACAATGATAATAGGAATAGTCGTATGTATTTGAATGACTATTCGAATGAATTGAGAATTCAATGAGACAATTGCTATTCCAGCATAGATATAGATATACGAAGAAAGGTCGTATGCTTTAAAATATTTATTCCAAAAAAAATCGATAATTTTTTTTTCTATGCACGGATCTTCCAAATGAAGTAGCACAGTTTAAGAATAGCTTTCAGTTTTTTTTCCAAAAAAAATCAATTATAACTAACGCCGGTAAAGAGCTTTATTTTTGCAACAACAAAAGGAAATTTTTCAAAATTTCTGAGATAAATCGATAGTAAAACCTTATTTATAATAAATGAGTTTTGAATAACCAAACTAAATCTTAATTATACAATCTTAAATGTACCAATCAGATAACAAGCTCACTAACAAAAAAATACCAAATATCTAACTTTCAAATTTCCATCGGGGTCCTTCTCACCTCCAAGCAACACCTCCGAAGCACACCGATGAAAGGGAGCGAGAGTGCACACTGGGTGCCTCTTATAAGGAAAAGAAATTTAAAAAAAAGTGAATTTAATTGTTTTCGACAATCGAACCATAGGGTGTTTAACTGATTAACCATGTCAACCCCGCTTAAACTTACTACAATTCCAAGAAGAACTGATTCACTTCTGGTCAGCAGCTAGCTCTAAGCTAAACTCCTGCAATTCCAAGAAGAATCGAGTCACTATCTGGTTAGCAATCCCGCTAGAAAATGGTTCCAGTGGTCAAAGAAAACCCTAGATAGATCGAGAACGAAAATCTATTTGTCAAACTGACGAAAGAAATGGTAGAGGTTGAAGTTTTAAGAATTCCAATTTTGGGTCATCCTCTTATCGAATAGTTAGCCTGTTTCTAATCCTACTGCAATTCCAAGAAGAACTGATTCACTTCTGGTCAGCAGCTAGGCAGACGCTAAAAGTAATGAGATTTAAAGAAGAACCGATTCACTTCTGGTCAGGAAGTCAGTCGCATGCTAAACTCCTGCGGTTCCAAGAAGAACAAGGTCACGAACTTTTCAATTGGATAAGCAAAATTAGGAAGGAACAAATTAGTTCCAGCGAGAAACATTTCTGGGCAGATGAAAGACTGTCCGAAGAATGGAAAAATTTCGACTGCACAAGTATCAATGGTCAAGAAACCGGCAGTCGAGCACCAGTTCTCTTGCATTTCCGCATGAGCTTGCGCAATCCATCACGCTGGATGTACAAAAGCAGTCAGTCCCACTTAGGAAACTGTTTTTAATTAATCTATTTCCAAATTAAAATTGGAGAAAGATGGGAAGAATGTGGAACCAAAAGAATCCAGACAGAAGCCTGAACCATCTTCGGGTTTCCACGAAAATTGTGTTTGTGACCCAAGAAGTCAGAAACAAGTCCGATTTTCTCGAGCCCCAAGTTGGTGTTAACCAACGGGGTTTACGAAAAAAAAGAAACATTTAACAAAAAGTGTGTGAGACCCAAAAGAATTCAGACCGATGCCTGAACCGTTCCGGGCCCCACGTTGGGCGCCACTGGATATTTTCAAGTTCCAACCCGCCACCATCACACCATGACCACCCCACATGTTGCAGCTCAACAAACGCTTTGCGGCCCCACGTTGGGCGCCATTTATGTAATGATAATGGTGTTGTTGTTGGTTTACGAAACGGAACTGGATGTTTTCAAGTTCCAACCCGCCACCATTACACCATGTCCACCCCACATGTTGCAGCTCAACAAACGCTTTGCGGCCCCACGTTGGGCGCCATTTATGTAATGGTAATGGTGTTGTTGTTGGTTTACGAAACGGAACTGGATGTTTTCAAGTTCCAACCCGCCACCATCACACCATGGCCACCCCACATGTTGCAGCTAAACAAACGCTTTGCGGACCCACGTTGGGCGCCATTTATGTAATGGTAATGGTGTTGTTGTTGGTTTACGAAACGGAACTGGATGTTTTCAAGTTCCAACCCGCCACCATCACACCATGGCCACCCCACATGTTGCAGCTCAACAAACGCTTTGCGGCCCCACGTTGGTCGCCATTTATGTAATGGTAATTGTGTTGGTGTTGTCGTTTATCAACGTTTGTGTTGTTTGTAGCAAATGGTGAGGTGCGGGGTGCACGTCATGCGAAGGCTCCAGGCATAGCTCGCCGAAATGGGTGGGATCTTGCGCCCCCCATAAAAAAATACGTGCACAGTTGTGGAAGGGAACGGGAGAAAAGAATCCATTTGCTCAACCCTTCATCGAATAAAGCCCCTAAGGGGTGCTTACCTGGGAAAAGAGAAGAAGGCCCCGATGTTAAACTTTACGCTATTAAGGCATCCTTCGGTACGATCAAACCATAAAAAAAACTAGCTTGTCACGGTTTGATCAAACAAATAACGGTTTTCTTTTATTATATTTTCTTGCTGGGGTTATCTATGGAGGGTAACCAACGAATTAAAGATATCCTCATAAGATATAGTTGGGAATTCAAGCAATTTATATTTCGATAAGAGTTATAAGATATAAAAATCAAATAGGAAAATAAGAATCAAGGGAACAATATTAACAAAAAAAACTATCGAGTGACTTGTATAAATATGTAAGTAGAGTTAAGTACCTTTTAAATTAATTGAGTTCATAATCGAACAGTATTAATCAAACAACAATTATCGTTTATATTGAATATACAAATAATTAAAAGTAAGTATATTTGATGTCAA
Source organism: Nephrocerus scutellatus (assembly GCA_947095585.1). Classification (NCBI taxonomy): domain Eukaryota; kingdom Metazoa; phylum Arthropoda; class Insecta; order Diptera; family Pipunculidae; genus Nephrocerus; species Nephrocerus scutellatus. The sequence goes on from OX352764.1 coordinate 51,441,585, forward strand.
TCAAATTTCATAATCTATACTTATTAAAAAAATAAATATATTGTTTGTGTTGAATAAACATGTAAGTGATGGTAAGTTATTTATATACTAATCGATTTTATAATCGAACAATATTAATTAAAACTATCGAGTGAATTGAATAAACATTTAAGTATGAGTAAGTATTAATCGATTTTGTAATCGAGCAATATTAATCAACAATTTTATCGTTGGTATTGAAGGAACAAGTAAGAGAAAGCAAGTATAGTGGATGTCAATCGATTTTCACAATCGATACATATTAATAAAAAAAATAATTGTTTGTGTTGAATAAAGATGTAAGTGAAGGTAAGTTATTTTTATACTAATCGATTTTATAATCAAACAATATTAATTAAAACTATCGAGTGAATTGAATAAACCTTTAAGTATGAGTAAGTATTAATCGATTTTGTAATCGAGTAATATTAATCAACCATATTATCGTTGGTATTGAAAGAACAAGTAAGAGAAAGCAAGTATAGTGGATGTCAATCGATTTTCATAATCGATAAAAAAAATATTTCGGTAGTATTCAATAAGTATGTAAAGGTAAGTTATTTGTTTTTTTTTATATTAATCGATTTTATTATCGAACAATATAAATCAAAACATTGCATGGTTTGTATTGAATAACCAAGTACGTAAAGTAAGTAATTTTTTATATTCATCGATTTTATAATTGAAACATATTAATCAAAAATAATATTCAATAAGTATGTAAGTAAAGGTAAGTTATTTGTTCTTATATTAATCGATTTTATAATCGAACAATATAAATCAAAACATTTCATCGTTTGTATTGAATAAACCAGTAAGTAAAGTAGTAATTTTTATATTAATTGATTTTATAATCGCAACATATTAATCAAAAAAATATTGGTTGTATTCAATAAGTATGTAAGTAAAGGTAAGTTATTCGTTCTTATATTAATCGATTTTAAAATCAAACAATATAAATCAAAACATTTCATCGTTTGTATTGAATAAACCAGTGAGTAAAGTAGTAGTTTTTATATTAACCGATTTTATAATCGAAACATGATGATGATGATATGGGGGTAAATCAATGGCACTTCGACCCTTGTGGATCTATTGCGCCCCCCCTCGACTAGCGCTGTAGGGACGGTGCCTGCCCAACCCTAGAGCACTCCCTCCATACCAATGGCCTTTAGGAACCTAATGATATGGAGAGGTTCTAATGAATGACGTGCAGGCTCGGAGAATGCGTGAGTTCCCAGCTGGCCCCTCCTCTGGCGGATCGTTGCACCGCAGTCGTTGAGAAGATGCCACGGGGTTTCCTCCGCTTCTCCACATAGCCTGCAGCTTTCATCCTCTTCTACTTTAATTTTATTTAGGTGTCCCTTCAGCCTGCAGTGCCCTGTTAGGAACCCCGTAATGATTCTAACATTACTCCTACTTAGTCCCATTATTGATCGGGACCTCTTTGGGTTATAGCCACCCAACATTTCTTTCGCTTGTCGTAGACCTGGGAGTTCCTCCCATCTTAATGAAGCGGTTTCTTTACTTATATTACGTAATTCTTCACGCATAATACGGTACCCAATTCCACAAAAGGGTTCCGGCCCTACAAGCGGAGTCTCTGCCCCTTTGTTTGCGAGCTTGTCCGCTTGTTCGTTACCTTCTATACCGATGTGTCCCGGCACCCAGTACAACTTTACTTTGTTGTTTTCACCAAGTTTGTTTAGCCGTGTTTTGCATTCTTCCACCAGTCTAGACGTGGTGTGGACTGCATCTAAAGCTTTTAGCGCGGCTTGGCTGTCTGACATGATGGCTACTTCCTGCCTCATGTTATCTTATTCAGATTGAATTGAGCGCATCTTTCGATGGCGTGTACCTCTGCTTGGAAGATACTCGGATAATGGCCCATTGCTTCAGAGTACTTGGTTCGTGGCCCTATTACTCCCGCACCTGTGCCCTCCGCCTTCTTTGATCCATCCGTATACCATTTTATAGTTCCTGGGTGTATCTTGTAGTCTGTTTCGGACCTGAATTCCGACTTGGTGCTTAGTTTGACTTCATAGTTCTTTTTGAACTCCAGCTTTTGCACCATGTTGTCACATGGCATGCATGCCACAGGGGTTAGCTTGGCCAGTGAATTCATTAAGCTCCTCGCTCTGCTGCCCGTGATGCAGCCAACCTTGGTCAGGCGTACTAGGGTTTCATTGGATTTGCCCTCTACCACTATATGCAGCGGGAGTAGCCCAATGATTACCTCCATGCCCGCCGTTGGGCAGGTTCTCATAGCTCCTATGATTAGGACACAAGCGAGTCTTTGTACCTTCTCCAATTCTCTCCTAGTGGTGCTTAGCTTGGTTCTACCTGCCCATGCCACTGCTCCGTAGGTGATCATTGGTATAACTATCATAGTGTACGTCCAGTGCATTATCTTGGGGCTTACTCCCCATGATTTGCCTGCCACCCTTCTGAACACCATGAGCGCTCTCTTAGATTCTTTTATTACTGCCTGCTGATGTTTATTCCACAGCAGTCTCTTGTCTAATATCAGACCAAGGTACTTGACCTCTTCGCTGATTGGGATCACTTCACCATTGAGGGTTATTGGTCGCATTTGCCCCAATTTCCTTCTGTTAGTGAAGGGAACCAGTGTGGTTTTGCTTGGGTTCACCCTAAGTCCCACCTCGTGGCACCATCTGCTTGTGATATTTAGTCCATTTTGAACTATGTCACATAGAACTTCCTCGAACTTCCCTCTGGCCACAATGACTATATCGTCCGCGTAACCCTGAGATACAGTTCCTGCTTCCGCTAGTCGCTGAAGTAGTCCGTCTACAAGGATGCTCCACAGTAGAGGGGAAAGTACTCCTCCTTGGCGTACGTACGACCTGGCGAGTGAGCCCTCTATGTTTTCCGTCAGTTCCCACAGTGCGGTCTCCGTAGATATGTATGCGTGTTGACTGGAATGCAGTGGTTCTTTTACCAGTGTAGTCGACCTTACATTGTTGTCGATAACCTTTTCGATAGTCTTTAGGGCAAACGAAGTGAGGCTGATTGGTCTGTAGGACTTTGGGTGTGTGGGATCCTTCTTCCCTACCTTAGGTATAAATACCACCCGAGCCCTTCTGCAGCTTTTCGGTATATACCCGAGTGCTAGACTACTTCTGAATATTCTTAGAAGGTATGGGAGGAGATTGTCTAGCCCCATTTGCATGACTGCTGGGATTATCCCATACACACCTGCTGATTTGAAGGGCTGGAAGCTTTTAACTGCCCACCGGATTCTTTGCTGAGTGCATATCTCCGAGGCTTTCTTCCAGTCTTCTCTACTAAATCTACGATAGTATAAGTCCCTATCAGATTCGGTTCTGTCACCGTACTCCCCGGGAAGTGACTATTCAGGAGGAGGAGAGCTCTCTGCTCCTCGTTTTCTGTGAACTTACCTTCATGGTTTCTCAGTGAAGCTTTGAAACAACTAGTGTCTTTAGCCATAGCTTTGTAAAGTCTGGCAGACTCATTAGTGTTTTTTACCTCCTCACAGAAGTTACAAAAACTTCTGCGCTTTGCTCTTCTCACTTCTATATTATATGCCGTGAGTGATTTCCTGTATTCCTGCCACTTGCCCCTTCTCTTGGCGGTCTTGAAAAGTTTTCTTACCTGCCTACGATGGGCTGACAGTTCTTCGTTCCACCAAGGAACTTCATTACTCCCTTTGGGTGAACTGATCGGGCAGCACGACTCATATGCGTCCGAGATTGCCCTATTCATTTCTACTACTGCGCATTCTATCTCGTGCGGGCACCTGGCCACTCTTTGAACTGAAGATAACTTTGCAAATAGATTCTAAATTTCTCCCAATTTGCCCTTCTGGGGTTTCTGATAACCCTTTCCCCTATGTCTAACCCTCCCAATTCAAACATGATTAATCTGTGGTCTGACAGAGTCGGTTCGGAGGAGACCCTCCACTTGTAACGAAGTTTTATAGCTGGGGTATGCTCAGCGGATCCAGGAGGTTCGTTACAGAAATTACATAGACCATTTCGTGTTGCTTTTATTTTATTTACTTTATTTACGTTAGCTTTATCTTGACAGATTTCTTTTCAATGAGTTATTACAAGGTTTATTACGATATTGATATATGCTTACTATATTTTTGCGTTGGTTGCTGAGTCGACGTTACGGCATCGCAAGGTGCATTTCTTGATAAGACTTGTGCTAGGTATGATAACTGTCCAATTGAAAACTGGAGAGACTAAGTCCCTGTCCCCTATAAGTGAAATAAAATTTGTGGACTTGTAACCCCTTACCACGGGTGGGGGGAAGTTACGACCATATAAAGTCTACAATACGTAGCTAGCCAAATCACAACTGGAGAGACTATGTCCCTGCCCCCTACGAGCGAAATAGATCAGTAGTCTGCAACCCCTTACCACGGGTGGGGGGAAGCGGCAGACTGTATACGAGCTTGACACTTAGCTAACCAAACAAAGAACTGGAGAGACTATGTCCCTGCCCCCTATGAGCGAAATAGATGATAGTTTGCAACCCCTTACCACGGGTGGGGGGAAGTTGCAACCTGTATATCAACTATGTTAATGATACCGATAATAGCATATAACCCCTTACCGCGGGTGGGGGGAAGCTATATGCTATGTATAGGCTAAGTATAATGCTAAGGATAATAACTAACAGCCCCTTACCACGGGTGGGGGGAAGCTGTGAGTTGTGTCTAAACTAGTGGATGCTAAGAGTATACATATCTATCCAAACCAGAACTGGAAAGACTAAGTCCCTGCCCCCCTCTAAACGGAATAGTACTGTGGACTTGTAACCCCTTACCACGGGTGGGAGGAAGTTACAAACCATATACAATCTACAAGACGTAACTAGCCAAATCACAACTGGAGAGACTATGTCCCTGCCCCCTACGAGCGAAATAGATCAGTAGTCTGCAACCCCTTACCACGGGTGGGGGGAAGCGGCAGACTGTATACGATCCCGTATCCTTCCAGTTCGGGGGTCGTGGATCTCCTCCCACTGGTCATCCAGTGGCTTCATCAGAGAACGCTGCTGATGGACCCGTTCAGCCTGCTCCCTCGCCCGCTGCTTTACTGCTTCTAATTGTCGTCGTAGTGCGGTATTCATTTGATTACTGATGAGTTCTTTGATCTCAGCCCCACTATTTATAGTAGGCTAACGGGACATTCGTGAACTAAATAAATAAATTTAAATAGAATTTAAATTCTATTTCTTTTCGTGCTGGTTGTACTGCTGCTGTCGTGCTCCCCCTCCGATCCCACTGTCGTTTGCTTTTCCACCGCTGTCTCCCTCGCACTTGCTGCCGTTTCTTTTGCTCTTCTTACGTACTTTGCCTCTGCTGTTGTGTGTTTCCTTCGTTCTTGCTGCTGTCTCTTTTGTTTTTGCTGTTCACGTTGGTCCTGCTGCCATATGTTACCTTCGTTCTTGCTTGTGTAACTTCCGTCCTTACTGTTATCGATTGTCTTATTCGATCCTTCAACAAGTGGGTCCTTCGCTGTGCTGTCTCCTTCGTCCTTAACGTAAAACTTGACTCCTGTTGCTGTTTTGTAGTTCGCTCCTGCTGTTGTGATTTTCGAGGCCGCCGTCGTGAGTTTGTGCCTCACCGCCTTCTCCCTTCGGTATTGCTGATGCCTGGACTCATGGAAGTGGGTCGTCCGATGGATCGCGAGTGTTTCATTAGGCTTTCTACTTGGGAAATCCGACTGGTGTGTCTGGTGAGACCGTAGTGTGTTCCGTTTTGAAGTCCTTTAGGTCGCTGATGTGTGCGGTGCGCGTCTTATTTTTCATGCGGAGTCGTACGATAACTGGCGATACGAAACCGGTGACCTCGTAGGGACCATCATACCTGGGGGCGAGTTTTGCCGCGAAATTGTCGATCGCCTTGAATAGATGGTGTTGTTTTACTAGGACCGTCTGTCCTATGGTGGGTTTCCATGAATGTCTGCGGAGGTTGTAGTACCTAGATTGGTTATGGGCTGCCTGCTCTAAGTTTCGACGCACGATGTGGAAAACTTCCTTCAAGTGTTCGGCCTTTTCCTTTGGGGATTGTACTATCTGTCCTGTCCCGATTGTCTTCTCGTCGAAGAGTGTTTGTGGTAAGCGCGGCTCTCGGCCCTGAGTGAGAAATGCTGGACTGAAGCCGGTCGACTCTGCTATGCTGGAGTTTATCGCCAATGAGATCTCGGGGAGGAGTTCGTCCCACCCCTTGTGTTGTTCGCCAACGAATTGGGCGAACATTGTCTTTATTGTCCGGTTTGTTCTCTCTGTGAGGTTCTCCTGGGGCGTGTATGGGGCGGTAAATTGGTACTTGACTCCCAATTCTCGTAGAATTTTTTTTGAATAGGTTACTGGAGAACTGGACCCCATTGTCGCTCACGAAAGTCTTCGGGACGCCGTATCTGGCCAGGATCCTTTCGCGAAACGCTTTCTTCAGTGATTCTGCCGTGGCCTTCCGCAGTGGAACGATCTCTGTCCATTTCGAGTGGAGGACCAACATTACCGTGTTGCCGTGCTTGGATCTGGGGAGTGGTCCAACGAAGTCTGCACACACTATATCCCATGGTCCGTCTGCGATCTGAGACAACATGGCTCCGGCCGGTTTCTGCTGGATCGACTTAAAGTTCTGGCAGGATTCGCACCGGCGGACATATCGGCTGATGTCCCGGAACATGCCCGGCCAGTAGTATCGGTTGGTGACTCGTGCGATCGTCTTACGAATCCCCAAATGTCCGGCGGTGGGTTCGTCGTGGTTTTCCTTCAATACTCGTGTTCGTAGGAAATTTGGGACGCACAATTTCCAGGGCGCGCAATCCTCGTCTGTGGTCCGATGGGATATGTGACGATATAGTTCGTTGCCTTCGATTATGTAATCTGGAATTTTCTCGGGATTTCCCTTGACCTCTTCCTTTCTTCTCTCTAACCAGCTGCACCCTTTTGAATCGCCGTTTTCCACGGCTGCTGTTCGTAGGATTTCTCGTGGCTGACGCGAGAGTGCGTCGGCGACCACGTTCAACTTCCCTCGTCGATACTGAATGTCGTAGGTGAATTGCTGCAACTCCAAGGCCCAACGAGCGATTCGTCCCGACGGACTCTCAATGGAGTTGAGCCATTTCAGCGCGAGGTGGTCCGTGACGATCGTAAATCGATATCCTTCCAGGTAGGGTCGCATCTTGCGGACGCCCCACACTATGGCTAGACATTCCTTTTCCGTAGGTGAGTAGTTACGTTCCGCTGGATTTAAATGACGACTGGCGTAGGCAATAACCCTCTCTTGGTCGTCGATATCTTGCGTGAGTACGACTCCTAATCCGTAGTCGCTGGCATCTGTCTAAAGTGTGAATTTCTTCTCGAAATCCGGGCAGGCGAGAACGGGTGCTTGTGTGAGGCGATCCTTTAGTTGATCGAATGCGGCTTGCTGCGCGTCGCTCCACCTCCAATGTTTCCCCTTTTTCAGGAAGCTAGTTAGGGGTTGGACGACCTTTACGAACTCGGGTACGAATCTCCTGTACCACGAGGCGATTCCTAGATATCGGCGGAGTTCCCGCAGCGTAGTGGGCGGTCGAAGTTCTTGTATGGCCGCGATTTTCTCCGGGTCTGTGTGGATCCCTTGTTCGCTGACCATGTGTCCCAGGTATTTGATCTCTTTCTTAAAGAACTCACATTTCTCAACGTTGATTTTCAAGTTTGCCTTACGCAGTCGTCGCAGTACCTCCTTCAGATGTATCATGTGGTCTCCCAGGGATTCACCGGTCACTACGATGTCGTCTAGATAGGCGAAAGCGTGAGGTTCCATGTCTGGGCCGATGACCTGGTCTAATGCTCGCTGGAACGTTGCGGGAGCCGAATGTAGACCAAAAGGCATGACTCGCCATTGGAAGAGCCCACGGCCTGGTACCGTGAACGCTGTGTACCCTTTGCTGCCTTCTTCCATCGGAATTTGCCAGTACCCGTTTTTGAGGTCCAGGCTGCTTATGTATTTCGCGTTCCTGAGACGGTCTAAGATGTGGTGGATCCTCGGAAGGGGGTATGCATCTGGAACAGACTTGGAGTTAAGCTGCCGGTAGTCTACACAAAGTCTCCATCTTCCGGTCTTCTTCTTTACCAAGACAATTGGGGCACTGAAGGGGCTCTTGGACGGTTCAATACACCCTTTTTCTAGTAAGTCGTTGATTTCTTCGTCTATAATGCTTTGCATGGCTGGATTCTTCGGGAAGTAGCGCTGTTTTAGTGGTCGGTCGTCCTGCATCACGATTTTATGACTAGTGATGTGGGACACGCCACTCATCGCCTCAAATTCTTTTAGTTCCTGGTCCAGAAAGGACCTTATCTTCTCGTCGTCTCTGGGGGTCTGGCTTTGTATTGCACGTACCTGAGGTTCTTCTGTTTGTTTCGTGGCTCTACTATTGCCAAGGATGAGGTAATGTCCACCTATGCTAATTGTTGCTTTTGCACGGCCGAGGAAATCCAGCCCCTGTAAAGAGGTTTTCCCAGCCGGGGTATCCTCAGTGTGACCAGGGTTCGTTGATTAAAGGGTCGTTACAATAAAAGATTTATTTTGTTAGGAACTCAGAATTCGATGTTTTATTTTCCTTTCATTTAAAAAAAAAACAGATGAAAATTGATTTTGGAAAATAATTAATTTGACTTAGGTCTTAGATGTGTCCTGTGTGTCCTGCGGTTTTGATGCCTTGGTCCAGCGGGATCGAAGTAAATCGTCTGCGTTTCGTCCAAGAGTCGACCAGCGAAAAGAGGATGCTACGCTCAATTCGTTGCCAAAGAGTTGATACGTTTCCGTGAGTTGACCAGCGAAAAGAGGATGCTACGCTCAATTCGTTGCCAAAGAGTTGATACGTTTTCGTGAGTTGACCAGCGAAAAGAGGATGCTACGCTCGATTCGTTGCCAAGGAGTTGTTGCGTTTTCGTGAGTTGACCAGCGAAAAGAGGATGCTACGCTTGATTCGTTGCCAAAGAGTTGTTGCGTTTTCGTGAGTTGACCAGCGAAAAGAGGATGCTACGCTCAATTCGTTGCCAAAGAGTTGATACGTTTTCGTGAGTTGACCAGCGAAAGGAGGATGCTACGCTCGATTCGTTGCCAAAGAGTCTTTGCGTTTTCGTGAGTTGACCAGCGAAAAGAGGATGCTACGCTCGATTCGTTGCCAAAGAGTCTGCGTTTTCGTGAGTTGACCAGCGAAAAGAGGATGCTACGCTCGATTCGTTGCCAAAGAGTCTGCGTTTTCGTGAGTTGACCAGCGAAAAGAGGATGCTACGCTCGATTCGTTGCCAAAGAGTCTTTGTGTCTAGGTAGCTTGATCAGTGAAAGAAGGATGCTACGCTCGACTTTCTTTGTGTCTAGGTAGCTGGATCAGTGAAAGAGGATGCTACGCTCTGTTCACTATCAAGAGTCGGTCAGATGGCGAAGACACGAAGAGTAAGAGGCTGTATGCTGGGCTTGTGTCCCCTTTTATATCATCTGAACCGGTTTAAAACGTCGAACCGGGCTGTTCCGTTTCCATGAATACGTACGGTAAATTACCGTTGTTGCTATGCCAATTGGTTTTAATTTCCTCGGAACTGCAGTGCGTATGCGTTATTCGTTGTTGTTGTTCGTGTATGTACGCTGCAAAATGTTGACGGAATCCCCTGTGTATTTTGTTGTTGCATTTTTGCCAATTGAGTTGTCTACTGTCGTTGTTCAGAAAAATGTTGACAAAATTGCCTATATATTTGTCGTTGTATTTTCTCCTTCTAATTTTGTCTATTGTCGACGTCATCGTTGCTTGCAAAAAGCGTTGGAGGAGTTTCCTGTACGTTTTGTTGTTGTAGGGAATTCCGTTGTGATGACTCTTTTGTGCATAGAATTGTGGTGTCGTTGTGTGTGTTGCATTTTGTCTGCGCTTCTTGGTCGTTGACCTCAGTGTCGGGTTTTTGCTCATTCGCTTGTGCTGTCGATATTGTGTATGCGTTTGTTATTTGTGGGTTTTTCTGCCTACTCTCCTGTGCTCCTGGCTGTACACCGAATTTGGTATGCAGTATGTGCTGTCTCTCTCTCCCTCCTCTATTGCTCTATTATGGTGGTTGCAGTGGAGGTGCGGCTACTCGATACTCAATGTATTGATTTCGATCGGTGTCCCAAAAATGGAGGTGTGGCCTACTGATCGCATTTATGCATTGAAGAAGTGCAGTCGATCTGAGCAGAGGCCGTCGGTGTTTTCAGTTTTGTTTTATAAAACGTTAATGATTTAAGAATTTTTGTATGTGTGGTTTTTTTTTCCTTTTATTGAGCAATAAAAATAAATGTATATATATATAAAAAAGATTGTGTGGGGTGAATTCGTCGCCGAATTGACTCCTTACACTTCCCGGTCACGTCGGACGACGCTGATCCTGCCAGTATTCGTGACGATGACCGTAAATAAGGTACTGCCTTCTTGGTGAGAAAACTTTATCATCCGCCACCCTTTCGTCACGATGTTCCTTTCCGCGTGTTTGACCTTTTCTCGTAGACCTTGGGGCCAGTCTGCTGGGGTGACCTCTCCGCTGGTTTGGTTACCATCTGTTTGGGCGTCCTCTTTTTGCCGTTTTGGTGCTGATTGTTGTTGGCGGTCGCCGGTACGTTTCCCAAGGCTAGTGTGGATGGGTTCGTCCTCGGTGGTTGTGTTGTTTCTGACACTGCCGCTGTTGTTGTTCTTGTGTTGTAGGCTGCTACCACTGTTGTTGTCCCTTCTGGGGCTGTCGCTACTATGACGCCGGGTATTGTTGCTGTGCCTACGATTGCTGCCGTTGTTGCTACTCCGATCGCTGCTGCTGCTGTCACTACGGTCGTTGCTGCTGCTACTACTATGGCTGCTGTTACTGCTACTGTCGTCATCGTGTCTGCTTCGTCGGCGGGGGTGTGGTTCGGTTTCCCCTTGCGGATCGTCGTTGTCGTACACCAATTCGGGGAAATTGGTCCCAGGGGCGCCATGCGCCCTCACTTCCTCGACCAACCGCCTCTTCATACCTCTGACCCTTCGATGGGACATTTTGCTGCCTACGGAGTCGAGTTTGCCTGGTGCACAAGCCATCACCTGCTCAGCAGCTTCGAGCACGTATAGTCCGCAGTCCGTAAGGTTTAACTGTTGTAGCGTGTTGGCGTGGTGGCCAGGATAGTATTTTTGGAATTCTTGCCAGGTCCCTGGATGTCCCTTGGCGCGTAATTCTTGGATGCAGTATCCTTTCACGATCGTGATGGCGTGGCTCCGTGCTCCCGTGGCTAATGAGTCGTAGACTGTTATGGTTGCACGGTCGGGCCTCCCCGGGTGACTGACCACAACCAAATACCAGTGTTCCCGTTCGCATACTGGGATCAGCGCCACTTCGCTCTGCAGGAACTCTCCTTTCTTGTCCCACCGTCGTACTTGGGCATGGCGGGCGATGGCCACGTCTTCATCATTTTCCATTAGGGTAGGGCTGACTTTAGCTAGTTGTGTGAACAGAAATGGACTGCACACCTTGATTTGGTTCGCCGTTCTGCCGTCAGTTTCCTCAGCAACCACTTCATCCCTATTTCGACTAACACGTCGTTGAGGAATCTGCCTTGTTCAAGGCGACGATAGTCAGATGCTCGCAGCTCATGGCTTCCGGGTCCTGGGGGATATCTGCACAATACCCGCGCGCTGTCCTCTTTCTCAGATTTTGGCGTCACCTTCCACGAGTTCGCCGAGCGTGTGATGATGCTACGCTGGTGATATCCAGCGTCCGCAGCCTCCTGGTAATCTTCCTGTCGTTTGCCGTTGACTTGATGCATGGTTTGCTTGAGAATTTTAAAGTTTTACTTCTTACGTAGTTTCGACGTTGTAAACTGAGTGTTCACTTTTGACTATTTCGTGTGGGTAGTGTCGCTTTGGAAGAAACCTCGGTTAGTCGATCGTTACGGTTATTCGCTAGCGGTACTATGTTCGTCTATTGGTAGTTTTCAAAGTGTTGATGATACATTGTGTCTTCTTACTCGTTTTGAAACTTGTTGCAGGTCTTTACCATCATTTCCGTGTATCCGAACATGTTTCGGCTTTGCTGTCGTTGGATCCCTGTGTGGATGTTGTCCCTCGTGGTCGGAGCCTTTACCCGCGTCAGTCTGGGGCTCGTGGTGGAACTGTTTGAGCTCTCCTACGTGAGCGGTACGTTCCTTGGTCTGGCCGCATAGCCTTAGTTTAGCAATGACCGGCGAGACGAAATCGACCACCTGATATGGTCCGTCGTACTTTGGTGCGAGCTTGCTGGCAAATCCTTCGAGTGCGTTGGACAGATGATGCTGTTTAACCAGGACCAGTTGCCCGACCTCTGGTTTCCAGGGGCGTCGTCGAAGATTGTAATGTCGCGCCTGTTCTCCTGCTGCCCGTTCCATGTTGCGTCGAACTATTACGAAGACTTCCGACAATTGTTTCGCTCTATCATCTGGCGTTTTGGGCAGTGTGCCGGTTCCAGTGGTGACATCGTCGAAAAGCGTGTGTGGGAGGCGTGGTTCTCGACCTTGCGTCAGGAAGATTGGGCTGTAACCCGTCGAGTCTTGTTGGCTTGAATTGATTGCCAACATGATCTCCGGTAGTTTCTCGTCCCACGTGCGCTGTTGGGTACCGGACAGTTGTGCGATTATCGTTTTGACGGTGCGGTTTGCCCTTTCGGTCGGGTTTTTTTGCGGGGTGTATGGGGCGGTGTACTGATGTCGTACTCCCATGCTCTGGTGAAACCGTCGAAATGCCCTATTTGTGAACTGGGCGCCGTTGTCGGTGATGAGGACTTTGGGTACCCCATATCGTGCCAGTATGCGTTCGCGAAACGCTTTTTGTAGTCCGTCGGTGGTTGCCCGTCTCATCGGCTCTAGTTCGACCCATTTAGAAAAACGGTCGAAGAATACCAATAACATGGTGTTCCCATGTTTCGATCGTGGTAGTGGCCCTACGAAGTCGGCACATAGCATGGCCCATGGTCTTCTGCCACCTGCGTGAGCATTTTCCCTGCTGCCTGCTGCTGATTCGGCTTGTAGCGTTGACAATTCTCGCAACGTTTGACATGCTTGTGGATATCGCGGAACATCCCTGGCCAGTAATAACGGGCACATATCCGTGCAGTTGTCTTCCGGATGCCTAGATGTCCTGCCGATGGGTTATCGTGATTCTCCCTGAGAACTTGGTCACGGAGTGCGGTCGGGACACACAGTTTCCAAGGCGTTGTGTCTTCGTCTCCAGCTCGCTGTTCTATGTAGCGATATAACTGCCCTGATTCTATTACGTAGTCGGGATACTTCTTGGGGTCTTCTTTGATCTGGTTTACCTTTCTCTCCAGCCATTTACACTTGGGACTTAGTGTGTTGTCATCGGAACTTGCCATCAGTAAGTCGTGTGGTTGGCGTGATAATGCGTCCGCTACGACGTTCAGTTTCCCACGTCTGTACTGAACGTCGAACGTGTACTGTTGAAGTTCGAGTGCCCAACGGGCGATTCGTCCGGAGGGGCTCGTAATGGAATTTAACCATTTGAGAGAAAGATGGTCAGTGATTACCGTGAAGCGGTACCCTTCTAGGTATGGCCGCATTTTCCTGATTCCCCAGGACTATCGCTAGGCACTCCTTCTCGGTGGGGGCATAGTTCTTCTCGGCTTGGTTGAGATGTCGGCTGGCGTATGCTATTACGCGCTCGTTGCCGTCTAGCTCCTGCGTCAGCACTGCTCCTAGCCCATAGTCGCTGGCGTCTGTCTGGAGTGAAAACTTTTGTGAGAAGTCCGGACATGCGAGGATTGGGGCTTCAGTTAATCTGGTTTTTAACTTATCGAACGCTGTTTGTTGTTCCTCTGTCCACTTCCAGTGTTTTCCTTTCTTCAATAGGGCGGTCAGTGGTCGCGTGGTCTTCGAGAAGTCAGGGACGAAACGACGATACCAAGACGCAATCCCCAAGTATCGTCGTACCTCTCGTACGTTGCGTGGTTGTTGCAGTTCCCTGATAGCTGCGACCTTTTCTGGATCGGTATGAATTCCTTCTCTTTTGACTACGTGTCCCAGGTATTTCAGTTCCGTCTTGCAGAACTCGCATTTTTCTGGGTTGATCTTTAGGTTCGCCGCTTGTAGTCGTCTGAACACCTTGCGTAGATTTGACAAATGTTCCTCGAAAGTCCTCCCGATGATGATGATATAATCGAGGTATGCAAATGCGTGTGGCTCCATCTCTGGCCCGATAACCCGGTCGAGTGCCCGCTGAAAAGTGGCCGGTGCGGAATGCAACCCGAAGGGCATCACTCGCCACTGAAATAGGCCACGCCCTGGTACTGTGAAGGCAGTATATTTCTTGCTGTTTGCTTCCATGGGTATTTGCCAGTACCCGTTCCGTAAGTCCAGGCTGCTTATAAATTGAGCGCCTCGTAGTCGTTCCAGAATGTGCTGGATTCGGGGCAATGGGTATGCGTCGGGGGTTGACCGTGCATTGAGTTCACGATAGTCTACGCAAAGCCTCCATTTTCCCGTCTTCTTCTTGACGAGCACGATAGGTGCGCTGTGAGGGCTGTGCGAGGGTTCGATGCAGCCTTTTGCTAGCAGTTCGTCTATCTCCGAGTTGATTACTTCTTGCATTGCCGGGTTTCGGGGGAAATATCGTTGCTTGATCGGTCGCTCGTCATGCATCAGGATCTTATGTTCAGTGATGTTAGACACCGCTGGTAGTTCATCGAATTTTTGAAATTCTTCTTGGAGGAAAACTGTGAGTCTCTCTTGTTCCGTTTGTAGTCCCGGTTGGACCCTTATACCCCGCAGAGTTTCACCTTGTTGTTTCCCCTCTTCGTGAAGTTGTAGTGTTTCGCCGCCACAACTCAATTCGTCCTTTACTTTTCGTAGGAAATCTAGTCCGAGGACGATATTGGCCACGGCTTCCGGGAGTACCAAAAAGTTGAGTCGAGTGCGTTCTCTTCCAATTCGTACGTCAAAGGTCAGGGCTTCTCGGATAACTCGGGGTGTGCCCTCAGCCATCCTGACCGTCATGTTGACGGGTACGCTATTCGACGCGTTCCTCCTATCTTCCGCACACTGCTCGCTGATGAAGCTCTTTGTCACACCAGTGTCGATCGTGGCTTTGACAACCTCGTTCCCCAGGGTGATGGTGGCGTAGACTCGAGTTGCGTCGAAGTGTAGACAATTTATTGGGTTTGAGGTGTCGTCATCTGGGGCCCCGCCGCACCTCTGTTCCGACGGTCCCCACGGTCGTTTCCCGCTTGTCTCCGACAACACTCTGTCGTTCTTATGTTTCGGCGGCCGCATTCCCAGCAGAAGAAAATCTGTTGATTTTGGCAGTCTCGTCTCCGGTGCCCGTCCTGGCCGCACCGCATGCAGGCTGTCCTCACGTTTATGCGTCTCTCGCCGTCGCGTGCTACCATGCAGTTTCTTTCCATCGGCTTTGGTCGGTGGGTGGGCCTATTTGGTCCTGCAATTCCAGCTATACCCTCGAAGTCCTCCGCTAATTCGATAAGGTCGTTCAGTGAATTGAAATCTTTCCGCTTGATATAGTATTGATATTCCTGGCCACAGTTTCGAAATATCCTTTCTACCTGCTGTGCCGCCGTGTAGTCTGCGTGCCTCATCAAGTTTTGCATGGATATCACGAAATCTTTGAAGCTTTCGTTTCCTTTCTGGCGTCGTTGGCGGAAGTCCAGATGTTCCCAATATCGGGTGGGCAGGAAGAATTTCAGAAAATCTCCCTTAAATGCCCTCCAGCTTTGCCATCTCTGATTGTTACTTCGGAACCACATCAATCCCCGGTCGTGAAGCAATTCGGGCATAGTTCTCGGGAGCAGATCTTTGTCTAGAGAATATGCGTCGGCCAGCTCCTCAAGTCTTTCAACAAATGACAATGGGTCTTTCCCTCCGTCGTAACGAACTGACCATTTTCTGACTTGGTCGATCACCACCGCGTATGATGTACCAGGTGGTACCGTTGTTCCTCTGTTCGATGCTCGGTCTGTGAACGCTGAAGTGTGAGTTGATGGCGGGATTGTTAACCCCGGTGTTTTGGCTTTCTCGCCTTCTATCGCGTCATATAGGTTTAATAGTGGTGTGGGCTTTGGTGATGGGCTACGTTGGTGTTTTGCTTCCAGTTCCGCCAGGCGAAGTTCGTCGTCCGAGGTCACATCTCGTCCCGTGATGAAGGTCGTGAAGCGCTTCCTCAACTCGTCTAATCCTCCATTGACGTCCAGCCTAAATTCTGCCATGTAACCTTGTAGGTTGTCCTTCGTGAGGTTATAGACCCAACTAGTTTTTACCATCTTGGTTACTTTCGTTTTCTTCGTTTATTACTTGTTTTCCAGAGTCCCTGCTCGGGCGCCAATTGTAACGAGGTTTTCCCAGCCGGGGTATCCTCAGTGCGACCAGGGTTCGTTGATTAAAGGGTCGTTACAATAAAAGATTTATTTTGTTAGGAACTCTGAATTCGATGTTTTATTTTCCTTTCGTTTTAAAAAAAACAGATGAAAATTGATTTTGGAAAATAATTAATTTGACTTAGGTCTTAGATGTGTCCTGTGTGTCCTGCGGTTTTGATGCCTTGGTCCAGCGGGATCGAACATCTGCGTTTTCGTGAGTTGACCAGCGAAAAGAGGATGCTACGCTCAATTCGTTGCCAAAGAGTTGATACGTTTCCGTGAGTTGACCAGCGAAAAGAGGATGCTACGCTCAATTCGTTGCCAAAGAGTTGTTGCGTTTTCGTGAGTTGACCAGCGAAAAGAGGATGCTACGCTCGATTCGTTGCCAAAGAGTTGTTGCGTTTTCGTGAGTTGACCAGCGAAAAGAAGATGCTACGCTCAATTCGTTGCCAAAGAGTTGATACGTTTTCGTGAGTTGACCAGCGAAAAGAGGATGCTACGCTCGATTCGTTGCCAAAGAGTCTTTGCGTTTTCGTGAGTTGACCAGCGAAAAGAGGATGCTACGCTCGATTCGTTGCCAAAGAGTCTGCGTTTTCGTGAGTTGACCAGCGAAAAGAGGATGCTACGCTCGATTCGTTGCCAAAGAGTCTGCGTTTTCGTGAGTTGACCAGCGAAAAGAGGATGCTACGCTCGATTCGTTGCCAAAGAGTCTTTGTGTCTAGGTAGCTTGATCAGTGAAAGAAGGATGCTACGCTCGACTTTCTTTGTGTCTAGGTAGCTTGATCAGTGAAAGAGGAGGCTACGCTCTGTTCACTATCAAGAGTCGGTCAGATGGCGAAGACACGAAGAGTAAGAGGCTGTATGCTGGGCTTGTGTCCCCTTTATATCATCTGAACCGGTTTAAAACGTCGAACCGGGCTGTTCCGTTTCCCTGAATACGTACGGTAAATTACCGTTGTTGCTATGCCAATTGGTTTTAATTTCCTCGGAACTGCAGTGCGTATGCGTTATTCGTTGTTGTTGTTCGTGTATGTACGCTGCAAAATGTTGACGGAATCCCCTGTGTATTTTGTTGTTGCATTTTTGCCAATTGAGTTGTCTACTGTTGTTGTTCAGAAAAATGTTGACAAAATTGCCTATATATTTTGTTGTTGTATTTTCTCCTTCTAATTTTGTCTATTGTCGACGTCATCGTTGCTTGCAAAAAGCGTTGGCGGAGTTTCCTGTACGTTTTGTTGTTGTAGTGGAGGTGCGGCTACTCGATACTCAATGTATTGATTTCGATCGGTGTCCCAAAAATGGAGGTGTGGCCTACTGATCGCATTTATGCATTGAAGAAGTGCAGTCGATCTGAGCAGAGGCCGTCGGTGTTTTCAGTTTTGTTTTATAAAACGTTAATGATTTAAGAATTTTTGTATGTGTGAATTGACTCCTTACACCCCAAGATGACTTTGTCGATGGCTTCCGGGAGAATAAGTAGCTGCATGTTGCAACTGCTGTTGCCAAATCGCACCGTGGTTTCGAATGCCTGTTCCACTCGTCTGGTCGTGCCATTCGCCATTCTTACTGATACTGCTGCCCTCACTGCCTGCCCTGTATGTCGTACCTCGCATGCATAGGCTTCGCTGATGAAGCTCCGCGTAGCTCCAGTGTCGATTGTGGCGGTGACTGCTTCTCCTCCCATGCTTGTCGTCGCGGCTATGCGGTCGTCATCCTGCTGTAGTATTCTATGTGTTTCGGGGAGTGGCGTTCTGGGGTTCCATCATCCCCTGGCTTCGATGGGACCCGTTGACATTTCCCGACGGTCGGCGGCAGCAGTCGATGCTCCTCGTATTTCGCTTACCACATTCCCAACAAAACAGCACCTTGGGGTTTCGACATTCGCGAAAAAAGTGTTGGCCACAGCGTCGACATGCTGATCGTGGGTCGACTTGTTCTCTTGGTATCTGAGCGACTTGTCGATGATTCTCGTCTCTCCTCGGTGGTCGTGGTGGGGTTCCGACACTCCGACTACCGTTGTTTAGACATTCGAAGCCTTCGGCTAAGTTAACCAACTCCTCGAGACAGGCGAAATCCTTCCGCTTTATATAAAGCTGGTACTCCTGACGGCTGTTGCGAAAAATTCGTTCGAGCTTCTGATCCTCGGTGTACTGCGCGTGTCGCATCAGGTTCTGTAGGGTGATCACGTAATCCTTGAACGATTCTTTTGGAAGTTGTCTTCTTTGGCGGATGTCATCGTCCAACCGCTCGAAGAACCGTGTTGGGAGGAAGAACTTCAAAAAGTCGTTCCTAAAGGTTTCCCATGTTTTCCACTGAGCGTTGTTATTTCGGTAACAGGTCAAAGCTCGATCTTTGAGCAGTTCTGGCATCATACGAGGAAGTAAATCCTTGTTAATTCCATAGACCACTGATAGCTCCTCGACGCGTTCGGTAAAGGCTAGTGGGTCACGGACACCGTCAAACTTCACCGACCACTTTCGGACTTGGTCGATGACAAGGGAATATGAGGGTGTACAGCGGGGTGGAACTTGTGTGTTTTGATCTGCGTTGTTGACTATGTTGGTAGTCTTCTCGTCCTTGTGTTGAACGATAACTTGCGGTGGTATCGGCGAGGTGCTTCTCGAATGTTGTGCTTCTATGGTGCGCAGTCGAGCCTGTAATTTGTGTAGTTCTTCGACGGTACTGGCGGCTTCGATGCCCGCTGAGTCCGAGGGGATGGATGCGTAGAGTGGTGGGACCGGTGTCGTTGGGCTTAAGTGAGCACTTCCTGTGATGGCAATTGGTGGGGGCATTGGTGAAACGCTCTTCGTATGCTGCATTTCTAGGATGAGAAGTCGCTCCTTTGTTTCGGGCTTGAGTTCCTCCTCGTTAACTAGTGCGGCGAAGCGTCTGCGGAGTTCCTCCACAGTGCCTGTTTCGTCAAACCCAAATTCTTTGGCGTATGCTATAAGCTCCTCTTTCCGTAGTGTGTATATCCACGTAGTCTTCATTTTTATGGATAGGCACTAGCTGCTGTACGTGTTGGTGTTTGTTTTCACCGATACGATTCGTGCTCTTCTGCGGCGATGTGACAAATTTGCGCGCTGGGGTATGGTGACAGTCTGTGATGATACACGGTAAGAAATCGTGGCCGAAATGATCAGTGAGGTGAGCGTCGAAATGGTAGTGCACTGTAGTAAAATGAACGTGTTCTTCTTTAGCGATCTTCCAACATATGCAAGTGGAAGTGAAATGAATATGATCTTCTGCGATGCAATGCTTGTGCCAAGTTTGGGGGTTTCCCTGTTGATAGTCGTGATCTTATGATTCTTAGGCCTTTTCTGATGACAGTCGTAATCTGGTGATGTTCGATATGATGGTTGTCGTGATTTGGTGATGTTTTCCTGTGATGATAGTCCCTGCTCGGGCGCCACTGTAACGAAGTTTTTTATAGCTGGGGTATGCTCAGCGGATCCAGGAGGTTCGTTACAGAAATTACATAGACCATTTCGTGTTGCTTTTATTTTATTTACTTTATTTACGTTAGCTTTATCTTGACAGATTTCTTTTCAATGAGTTATTACAAGGTTTATTACGATATAGATATATGCTTACTATATTTTTGCGTTGGTTGCTGAGTCGACGTTACGGCATCGCAAGGTGCATTTCTTGATAAGACTTGTTCTAGGTATGATAACTGTCCAATCGAAAACTGGAGAGACTAATTCCCTGCCCCCTATAAGTGAAATAAAATTTGTGGACTTGTAACCCCTTACCACGGGTGGGGGGAAGTTACGACCATATAAAGTCTACAAAAAAGCAAGTCAAATCACAACTGGAGAGACTATGTCCCTGCCCCCTACGAGCGAAATAGATCAGTAGTCTGCAACCCCTTACCACGGGTGGGGGGAAGCGGCAGACTGTATACGAGCTTGACACTTAACTAACCAAACAAAGAACTGGAGAGACTAAGTCCCTGCCCCCTATGAGCGAAATAGATGATAGTTTGCAACCCCTTACCACGGGTGGGGGGAAGTTGCAACCTGTATATCAACTATGTTAATGATACCGATAATAGCATATAACCCCTTACCGCCGGTGGGGGGAAGCTATATGCTATGTATAGGCTAAGTATAATGCTAAGGATAATAACTAACAGCCCCTTACCACGGGTGGGGGGAAGCTGTGAGTTGTGTCTAAACTAGTGGATGCTAAGAGTATAAATATCTATCCAAACCAGAACTGGAAAGACTAAGTCCCTGCCCCCTCTAAACGGAATAATACTGTGGACTTGTAACCCCTTACCACGGGTGGGGGGAAGTTACAAACCATATACAATCTACAAGACGTAACTAGCCAAATCAAAACTGGAGAGACTATGTCCCTGCCCCCTACGAGCGAAATAGATCAGTAGTCTGCAACCCATTACCGCGGGTGGGGGGAAGCGGCAGACTGTATACGAACTTGACACTTAGCTAACCAAACAAAGAACTGGAGAGACTAAGTCCCTGCCCCCTATGAGCGAAATAGATGATAGTTTGCAACCCCTTACCACGGGTGGGGGGAAGTTGCAACCTGTATACGAACTATGATAATGATATTGATAATAGCATATAACCCCTTACCGCGGGTGGGGGGAAGCTATATGCTATGTATAGACTAAGTATAAACTAAATAGTACTTACAACGCCTTACCACGGGTGGGGGGAAGTTGTAAGCTATATATAAATTAAAATCAGAAAACTTTCGACTTACCCAGACGTGCACTTTGCGACGATGCACCAACGACTTCCCTGCTGACCTGTTGAGCCTTCTTATATACTAAGTTAACGGTACATTTGGTCCAGCATGCGTGCAATAAGTTCTTCCTATGCCGAGTGCCTGCATGCTGAACCCAATGACCGTGTTGTTGTTGTTTTCTTACAATTCATGCACTGGCAACATAATTTTTGTTGTTGTAAATGCGTTACATGATATTCTTATAATTTTGTTGTTGTACATTCATGTTATATTCTTGCTGTTGTTAATTTTTTTTTGTTTTGTCTTGTAACTCGGCGGCATTCACTCGTGTGAATATGTGATTTACACTGTGTGTTGCCCTGAGTGTTTCTATGCATTATCGGTGTAGTGCTATTGAAGCAGAACACCGTTACAAATGTTCTTAGAAATACAGGGTGACTACGCTAAAGTTCAGTGTATGTACAAAGGAGAATATTTAAGTAACTAAGTGTTTATTTCAGTATATACAAAGATAAAAAAGTATGTTTGGTCCTCTGGACCGCTAAGCCGCTGAAAATGTGAGGATGATTTTGGTTGTGGCCAAAATCGTCCTAACTCACTTGTTTAGTAAACGACTCACTGTCGGAGTTCCGAAGGTGATGTCGAGTACCTCTTCCCTAACCCTAGTCACGAATGTTGGAATACTACCTACATTGTAAATATCTAGGTTTTCCTTCACCAAAAACTCTAAAAGGTACTCACCCCTCTTATTTGTGTCGGTGCTCCCCCATTCTTCGTTATGTGCATTTGCATCGCACCCAATCAGTAGGGGTTTGCTAAGCCTTCGGCAATATTCTACCAGTTCTTGAATTTCTGGGGGCCGTATTTCCTCCCTTTCCCCGGCAAAGTAGGCCGAAGCGATGACTATCTCCCGGTGTGTGCCGTCTACGTTAAACTGGCACTGGATTGCTACCACGTCCCTGAAAGAGATAGATAATTAATACTATTTCTGACTACGATGCAGGCTCGTGGGGCAACCTGCACCACTTCATAAATCACCTTAGCATTTTTGCAAGACAGACCACATATCTGTCCCCTGTAGAACCAGGGTTCCTGGACCAGCACTAGCCCCAGATGTTGTTTGGTGAACAACCTGGCCACCACGGCGGCTGCCCCTTTGGCCTTATGGGTTTTCACCTGAGCGATTCGTGTACTGGTCATAACTTAGTTTTCTGAAGAGGGCAGCTGCTCCTCTCCAGTCTCTAGTTCGAGGTGCTGAATCTCCTCTAGCAGCTCATCCTCCTCTAGCTGTCGGATCGCCTCCAGCTCGTCTATTACAATGTCTGGTTGGGGAAGGGCAGCGAGGTCTTCCATAATGGGTTCCTCTTCTGCTCCCGCTTCTCCTTCCGTATCCATTGTAACTGCCTCCTGGGGGTCATCTGCTGCTAGGGTGGGAGGGTCTTTCTGCCCCTTCTCCACCTGTGTGCCTTCCTTTTTCTTCAGGCCACCCACCGATATTTTGCCATACCGGTATCTAATGGAGTGACCTGCCTTTTTGATTGCATCTCTGCTTCTGGAATCTATGGATATTGTGGAGAATACTCCACCCCTTTCCTCTCGACAACCGATGACTTTCCACATATCTACGTGGAGTCCCTCATTCTGTGCTCCAATCAGGGAGATGGAACGCTCCATCCCCTGCCGATTGCTACGTGGCAGAAACACCGACATAATAGTCGGCTTGGGTATGTCATCCCCGTCCTTGGCCACGAGCTTCGGTCCCTTCCACGTCGAAAAGGTTGGAGCATGTGCCTTAAGCCAAGTTGCCGAGCGTCCATCGCAACAGTCGACAAGAATTATCCCCGGTCTGAAGTGGACGCCGTCGAAGCCAATTTTGACTAACCAGCCCCGCGCCACCTCGTCCAGGATGGATTCCTCCAACGCTGCCAACTGCTCGTGGGTCAGTGTCTCCTCCGGATCATGCTCCGCGAGGATAGCGACCCTGACTTGCTTAATAGCCTCCGCATAGCTAGGTTGAGAGCTAACCCCGAAGGGTGCACTGGTCGACTGCCCGGTGCCCTCCTTCAATCTCTTGTCCTCCCTAGGTGGTGGAGTGAGGACCGATGGCCCTCTCTTCGCCCCCTGGGGAATGACGACGGGAGGTCTCTGCCCTGCAGCCGCCAACTTCCTATCGTCTACCTCCTTCCTTGCTAGTGCGGGTTCTATGCCCTGCTCTAGTAGTCGGAGATAGTGTCTAGTCCCCGCCCCACTGAGACCCTTTCTCAGTGGATCGTCCACAACTCCTGGCTGCCCCTTTGGCGGGTCAGGAGGTCCCCTCCTCTTAGAGCCTTTCGGCTTAGATTTGGGGATTGCACCTAGCATCACCTTGGGGACAGTGGTCGGCGGACGATTGGGGATAGTCTCTGAACTAACCGCTGAGGGTGTCCCCAACTGCGGCGTCAGCCCTTGCTGCCTACTGGTGGAGGCTTCACCCTCGGGTTGGCGGGATAGCCCCAGCCGCGCCTTGGACCCCCCCCCCCCCCACCACCACCACCTTTCATCAGTCTTGGGGTCATGCCCCCTCGACCGATATCGGGTTTCCTACGCGGGTCAAGGTGAGGCCTATGCTCCGCTCGAACCGCTACTTTGCTGGTGCTGGGTTTCGGTTCGGGTTCACGGGTCGAATGCCCCAGTATCCCCCTTGCCGTAACCGCACCTCTGCCCCTAGCTGCTCTGGAGGTCATGCCCCCCCGACCAAGCCTGGGTCTCCCGCAGGGTTCATCGCGAAGCATACGCTCAGCTTGATCCGCTGCTACCGACGCGGGCATGCCCTGCGTCTATTTATTTAAGTTTAATTTATTTTTTTTATCCATAAAATATCCCACGAGTAATGAGGAAAATATTACCTCCAGCCCAGAGCCTCTTGTACTGGAGGGCCCGATACACATGGAGGGCGGCAGGTATCCACGGGCTCACGTTTGCGATAGCCGGTTACCCCTGGCTACCAACCAGTCCACTGGGCACGGGTCGCATCACACCACTGGATAAGGGGGCGGTAGTTCTTGGTTCGTTACTCATCAATCCTGCTAGCGAGGGAGATCCTCAGCTTGTAGGATGAATCTTTACAACTTAAGCCCTCACGCCAACGTCAAAGCCCCTACCATAGTGAGGGTAATCGAAACATACTAATCAAAAAAAAATATTGGTTGTATTATATTAGAAAGAAAATCAAAACAACTTACGGAATACAAATCCTCCTTCTCGACAGCGCTGACGATGATGAGGTTGCTGAAATTTAATGTTTGATGATTAATAGTCATTTCACACCCGATACAGGGGCGTTACCGCGCGAAGACACCGAGCAAAAAAAACGAAGACGAAATGAATACCACGCTCACTAGGGTTTTCATCCATTATTATACTTAGCAATCCCATTTCTTGTTTTGAACAAAAATAAAACAAACGCATAAACTATACTTTTATGTATGTCCAAACTACTCTACAGGAATTAATACAATTATACATATAGAACTACTATGTGTTTGTTCTAGGCCCTGGAAACGGGCGTATCTTGGTTCGTTCCCCAGGCATCCTGACGAGCCGAGACGCTGCTGTATGGAAAAAAAAACTTCCCGCCTCCTTTTCCAGCGTGGGGGGGGGGGGTGTAGCATCCAATTTTTCCTTTACTCTTTCGACGAATGGCGGTGTAAATCGTAGTTATGGGTACTGGTGCTAATTTCCTGTCTCGAGACTCTACTTTCCTTCAAAGCGGATTGTCTATGACAATGTCCGCGCTTTCACATGTACTCCTTTATATTTTCTTTTGCACAGTATTAACCGCTTTGTTTCGCTCACACACAGAACAAAATTTATGGGTCTAGGACCACGGTCTTCGTGTTGTGATGGATCACGAAACCAAATGGAAAGATCAGCCGACAGAGAACGCGTTCAACCAAGGCTAGTAGGCAGAACGTGAGCGCAATACATCGCATGTTTTTGCGGTGCAATTCCCGCATTGGAATTTTCACTGACCAACGGCATGTGTAACATGCAATGGCTATTGCATGCGTAGTTATTCGTGTTTTAGTTTTTTTTTTTGGTTTTTACATGGAATATGTATCACAAGATTTTACGGCGCAATTCCTGCATTGGAATTTTTAGTAACCAACGGAATGTATACATCGTTCGCACATTCTGTTTGAGTTATTATTTTCCAAATCATGGTTCATAGGGTGACACCTGACAATGTCGCCACTACACATCCCCCTAGAGCTGTCTTACCATCACCATTTAACTCAGCGACCCTGAAAACTTTAAAACCGACACATATATCGGTCACCCCCTCACTTTAGATATCGACACCCCTACAGCTGTCTTACCATCACCATTCAACTCAGCGACCCCGAAAACTATATATTCGACACAAATATCGGTCCACATACAAACACACATACGTGTTGTACGGCTGAAGAACGAATCCCTGAACTTAACTTTACGTCCGAACATAGGTTTCAGGGTAAACTGAAGAGCATTCTGGGGACACGAGTATTACGGTTGAATTCAAGGAGAGGTGGCATGCAACTGGCTATTTCTTTTGAGCATCGCTGGTTTACGAAGCGATAAAACAGTGAAAGCTAAGAAACGTTCCTAAGGTGTTCAAGGAAATCTATTGATTTCGCAATGTTTACGTCACCGATAAGTCTTATCGCACGGTTTTGTATTCTATCTATCTAGCTTACGCAAAGTAGTTTTAGACGCACTAGTCCAGATATGACAACTGTACTCAAGTTGAGGACGGATAAATGACTTGTAGATAGTAGCCAGATCAGACGGAGTAAAATATTTCTTGCACCGGCTTAGAAGACCTAAATATTTCACAACATTTTTGGCGACGGCAAATATGTGCATCAGAATTGCAAGTGGTCGTAACTATCTATGACTCCTGGAAGTGCGATCAAACCTCCACGTGGTGGCCGTTGGTAATATTCCTCCAATACAGGAAAGCCTAAATGATCGGGCTAGTCCCTTCAAAGTAAGGTTGGCGCGAGGCCAATAACCTCGGCCGTAAAAACAATTATTTTTGCGGTGCAATTCCCGCATTGGAATTTTCACTGACCAACGGCATGTGTAACATGCAATGGCTATTGCATGCGTAGTTATTCGTGTTTTAGTTTTTTTTTTTGGTTTTTACATGGAATATGTATCACAAGATTTTACGGCGCAATTCCTGCATTGGAATTTTTAGTAACCAACGGAATGTATACATCGTTCGCACATTCTGTTTGAGTTATTATTTTCCAAATCATGGTTCATAGGGTGACACCTGACAATGTCGCCACTACACATCCCCCTAGAGCTGTCTTACCATCACCATTTAACTCAGCGACCCTGAAAACTTTAAAACCGACACATATATCGGTCACCCCCTCACTTTAGATATCGACACCCCTACAGCTGTCTTACCATCACCATTCAACTCAGCGACCCCGAAAACTATATATTCGACACAAATATCGGTCCACATACAAACACACATACGTGTTGTACGGCTGAAGAACGAATCCCTGAACTTAACTTTACGTCCGAACATAGGTTTCAGGGTAAACTGAAGAGCATTCTGGGGACACGAGTATTACGGTTGAATTCAAGGAGAGGTGGCATGCAACTGGCTATTTCTTTTGAGCATCGCTGGTTTACGAAGCGATAAAACAGTGAAAGCTAAGAAACGTTCCTAAGGTGTTCAAGGAAATCTATTGATTTCGCAATGTTTACGTCACCGATAAGTCTTATCGCACGGTTTTGTATTCTATCTATCTAGCTTACGCAAAGTAGTTTTAGACGCACTAGTCCAGATATGACAACTGTACTCAAGTTGAGGACGGATAAATGACTTGTAGATAGTAGCCAGATCAGACGGAGTAAAATATTTCTTGCACCGGCTTAGAAGACCTAAATATTTCACAACATTTTTGGCGACGGCAAATATGTGCATCAGAATTGCAAGTGGTCGTAACTATCTATGACTCCTGGAAGTGCGATCAAACCTCCACGTGGTGGCCGTTGGTAATATTCCTCCAATACAGGAAAGCCTAAATGATCGGGCTAGTCCCTTCAAAGTAAGGTTGGCGCGAGGCCAATAACCTCGGCCGTAAAAACAATTATTTTTACGGAACCCATCGGGAGGCCAGGACCGAACCCCGGTTGTAGAGCCATATATGATGTTGAAATATGTGGTCATTCTAACAAAGCTTGTCGTTACCATACATACCGAGAATTGAGAGTTTTTCAGTTGTAACGAGGTTTTTCCTAGCCGGAGTATCTTCAATGTGACCAATGTTTGTTGATATAAGGGTTGTTACAATAAAAGATTTAGTTTGTTATGGAACTCTGAATTCAATATTTATTTCTTTTTTAAAAAAGGAAAATGATTATGAAATAGTTAGATTGACTTAAGTCTTAGATTCTATGTAGTGTGGTTTTGATGCCTTGGTCAAGCGGGATCGAAGTAATCTGTCTGCGTAGGAGTAATCTGACCAGTGAGCAAGGATTCTACGATCACTTCACTGTCAGTCGAGCCGTTACGTCCAAGTGCTGACCAGGGAAAGTTGCTACGTTCCAGTTTGTTGACTCGCGAAAGAGGATGCTACGCTCAGTTCGCTGCCAAGAGTTGCTACGTTCCAGTATGTTGACCAGCGAAAAGAGGATGCTACGCTCAGTTCGCTGCCAAGAGTCTCGGCGTCCACGTAGTTTGATCGGTGAAATGAGGATGCTACGCTCGGTTCACTATATAAGGGTTGTTACAATAAAAGATTTAGTTTGTTATGGAACTCTGAATTCAATATTTATTTCTTTTTTAAAAAAGGAAAATGATTATGAAATAGTTAGATTGACTTAAGTCTTAGATTCTATGTAGTGTGGTTTTGATGCCTTGGTCAAGCGGGATCGAAGTAATCTGTCTGCGTAGTAGTAATCTGACCAGTGAGCAAGGATTCTACGATCACTTCACTGGCAGTCGAGCCGTTACGTCCAAGTGCTGACCAGGAAAAGTTGCTACGTTCCAGTTTGTTGACTCGCGAAAGAGGATGCTACGCTCAGTTCGCTGCCAAGAGTTGCTACGTTCCAGTATGTTGACCAGCGAAAAGAGGATGCTACGCTCAGTTCGCTGCCAAGAGTCTCGGCGTCCATGTATTTTGATCAGTGAAAGAAGGATGCTACGCTCGGTTCACTATCAGGAGACGGTCCGCAGAAGAAGAGGGGGTCTGTTGGGCCTGTGTCCCCTTTTTTAGGACGTGAACCGGGTTGTTCCTTTTCCATGTCTTCCATTTGGTAAATCACCGTTGTTGCTATGCTTTTTCTTTTTCCTTTTCATGGTTAGTATCATCGGAACTGCATTGCGTATGCGTTATGCCGTGTTGTTGTTGTTGTTTTTATTTTTGTCGCTTATGTTTATATGCTGCAGGCTGCTATTCTTTATGCTATCTCTTTATGTTTGTCGTTGTAGGGGATTCCGTTTGTCTACTGTGGCTATTGTGTTCGTGCATAGGCTAATGTCGGCAGCATAGTGTTGTTGTTGTGTATGAATCGCCTTTTGGTCAACGGTCCTCGGTCGTTGACCTCATCTGTTGACTTTGATCATCGTAGTTCCTGCTGGCGTTTGTGCTGTTTAAGTGGATGTTGGTGTTGTTCATGCGTTACATTTTGGTGGATGCAGTAGAGGCGCGGCTACTCAATACTCATAATTGTTTTTCTGTTGATTTGCGATCAATGTTCCAAAAATGGAGGTGTGGCCTAATAATCGCATTCATACGGTGGAGAAGTGCAGTCGGCCTGCGTCTGAGCGGAGATGCCGTCGGCGTTTTCAGTTTTCATGCATGTGGCTGTAGAAATGATCTCATTATAATAATAAGTTTCCCATGTGTTTTTTTATTGTATAATAAAAGTATAAGTAAGTATAAATATATATTTATAAAGAAAAATGTGTGGGGTGAATTCGTTGCCGAATTGACTCTTCACACAGTTTCCTCGATGCAAGTGCTATTCATGGATAAAGCCATCGGATTAAGGATTCGCTTAGATGACAGAAGACAGCATTGGGTTTTGGAAACGTTAAATTCTACTCGATTGTTTTCTCCCCATTTTGTTGTGCTGTCCAGGTAAGAATTTAAGGTGCTTAACATACGTAGTTGTTTGAGTTCCACATGAGAAGTAGATGGACGTTTCTCAAACTTATATAAGAAGCTTAGAGTGCTGTCATCAACTAAAGAGTGAATTGGATTAGAAGTAATTGTTTTTTAAATAATAAAAATTTAAAACAAAAGAACCAAATTTACAAATCTTAATCAAAGACCTGAATTGGAGGTTTCTTCGGTGAAATTGGCCAAGCTACGAGGAGCCGCAGAGAATCTTCAAGAGCCCCATTTGAGTCCAGCTTTTTCACTATACGTGGTGCAATGTTTGGCGTTGGAGCTTATCGGCTCGATAGTTGTGCGTGCATTTTTCGTTTGTTACGTCTGGCACTACAAACGAATCCGGTACAATTCACTGTCGAGCTGTTGGCCTTTAAGAAAGAAGTTAGCTAGTTCCTGAAAGACCGAATTTTTCAATCGAGGTTTCAAGAATTTTAAAGGCTCACGTATGTTATCTTTTTTTGTAATATTTTCTTGGTTAAGGTTTTTGGTAGTTTTCCTTGGCCATGATCCATTTATTAAAGCATTTGGACTTGCGTCGTTTTAGTTTCGTGATTATTTTTCCGTATTGGTTTTTTCAATAAAGCAGGGAGAATTCCGAGAAAATAATTTGAAACCGGCTACAAACGTGAGAAAGTGATATATTGTAATCACATTTCTCCAATTTAATTCTTAATTTTAAAAAAGGGCTTAGCCTACCTTATTGCCGTGGCACAAGTCATTAAGGGAGTATTCCTTTGGCAATAAGTTTAAATATAAAAAAAGAGATCATTAATAAAAAAATGAGATAGAGCGTCGGAGACAAAACAAAGCCCTAGGGAACGACAGCTTTATTTGATGTATTTTAGACTTAAAACGATCAAAAAAAAACTTGAATTGAGCAGCCCAAAGGTGGCTTCTAATTCAATGAAGCAGTTTTTCATCAATCTTCTCAATCTTATATTAGTTGCATTTTATTTGCGAACGAGTTCGGAATTCGAATGTCAAAACCAGCCAAACAGCAGGTTTTCACAATTCCAAAGAAGGAATTCGACAGTGCAATTGTTGTTGTTCCTCGGCAAATAAAATACAGCTATTAGGCGGGGTAGAAAAGGAATGATATTTATCTATAAGGTAAAATTGCAGTTTTTATTAACAAAATAAGTATTTTAAATTATAGCTACAGTATTCGAATTATATTTGAAAATAAAATTAAAAAAATACATCTATATATAAATAAATAGGCAAAGGCAAAACAGTTAAGAACCATTTTCTGCTCTGTTTGTCAACCGATTTTCTTTTTTTTTGTAGCTATTGATGAGCTTTAGTGTTATCAATAAAAAAAATATTGGAAACAAAAAGTTATCTATTATCGTTCATTTTAGCGTTTAGAGCAGTTGCTTAGAGTTCAACGTTCAAATTTTTGATAGAACAGAAATACACTGGTGGAGGGGTTGAGTGAGGTTGTTGGTTGGTTGGGGATGGGCGGTTTAGGGCGAGGGAGTGGGTGGATGGTGGGACGGTCGAATTTCGACCAATGGGCAATAACTAGTAATATTAATTTAAAACAAAAGTTTGTTGTTTTTAGTTTCACGTCAAGCGCAAGAATATATAAATTCTTAGGTGAACCCACCCTAGAGCAAGCAAAATAAAGTCCGTAGGAAAAACTTGCTGATCTCAAATCTATACTCCGCAGTACTTAATAAACTGTCCTATTTATTGATCGTCATCGAAAACGCAAGTTTTACTGGAAAATGCAATCTCTTAAATTTAAAAGGTAGATCCGTCGAAATGAGTGCTATCCGTGGGATAAAAAATGTTTCACACTGTCCTTTTCTGTCAAGATAGTCGCATCAATTATATTGCCCAGCATCATTTTTATGAACAGTCTTGTGCCGTTTGCAAAATTTTGGTGAGTCGAGATTCCGTAGTAAAATAATTGGAGATCCCACTGTTAGTAAAAGACGAGTTTAGGAACTATGTTAGATAATTACCTTGCTCATCAAGATCTACTGTGGTATCGATAGACTTATATTTAGTGACTACGCATATTAACATGGCAAGTATTTGATTGTTTGTTTCGTGGATGTCTTCATTTTTAACAGCAAGCATGGCCCATTCTCGCAACGGGTTCAAAATGTGATAGTTTTGAGAAACAGCCGGATAAATGGAATTTATTAGTTCTGGGGCAGATTTCAAAAATCGGATGTCAATTTTATATTGCCATAAGACACAGCTACTAATCTTCCTTTTCCAATTTAAACCCCTTAGCGATAAATAAAATTGTGTGTGGTTAACTAAACATTAATCATGAAAAAAATAGTGTGGAAACGTAATGCCGTTGAGAGGCCTATAAATCTGTACGAAAACACGATAATTTGTAAATTAATACAAGTAAAAACTACATTAATAAAGTAAAGAGAGAGGACTCTGATTTGAAATATTGTGCCGGAATGAGGAAAATAATGCAGGAAATAAAAGTGGACAGGCGTATCTCCAGTATACGGGTTTCCGGTATTTTTGCCACGCCTCCCGGCCAAAGTCCAAAAACTGAGTTTTTATAAAAAGTCAGAGGGGCGTGTTCAAAAGTAGGCGGAGTAAATATTGGTGTCAAATGAAAGGTAAAAACTTACTCTACACAGCCATACTATTTTTATGGGCGTGGCCAAAGTTTAACGGAAGCTAGATTAATCTGAAATTGGTTTGTGTGCAATGCTGCTCCCATAAATAAGCAAGTATTGTATAGCAAATATTTAGATTGGATATGGATTAATTTAATTTAATTCAATTAAACTTTTTGATAATCAAACGCATTTAGGGTGGTAACGCGCTTGGTAATTCGTATCCATTCCATATCCAATCTAAATATAAAATTGAGCGCACTGCATTTTACAGTGTGTGCATAATTTACAAAAACGCCTTTTAAAAGGAAAAACTCCTCTCTAAATATAAATTAATTGATTAATTTTGATGTACCTTCCGTTTAAATTGGACCACACCCATAAAAATAGTATGGCTGTGTAGACCTAATTCACCTTTCATTTGGTACCTATACTTAGGACACGCCCACTTTTACGAACGCCCCTTTTGTAATTTTATGGAAAAATCTGTTTTTTCGCGCTACTACTGGCAAGGATGGTTCGATTGGTCCCATTTACCTTACCTATATTACCTTTCATTTGTTACCAATTAACCCCTAAAGCTCCTTCAAATAACTTAGAAAAATGCATTTTTCTGAAAGAAAAAAACTCGAAACTTTGGATGCCCCTCCTACCTTAAGGGGGCATTTCCGGAAAATAAGATGGCGATTTCCAAAATGTGCTTAGTTTGGGCTTTCATGGAAGGTATGTCCGAAAGCCCAAATCTCTAAAACCGTATAATGGAGTTTAGCCAGTAGACAATATAAAGGCCAAAATCCATAATATGCGCAGCACCTTTACAAAAGAATATCGATTGGTTGAATCCTCATGCTGGAATGGGTGTCGAGGAACTGTACCAACCGAAAATATGGTATTTTAAATAAGGAATTCACGAAGTTCTTTCAAAGAGGTAATTTGTTTTATTGTTTTCAAAATATTTAATTAACAAAGCATTTTATTTTCAGAGTGTTTCTTATGATGACCTAAGCTTCCATGAAGTTCTTCCATTGCATCCAACGTCAAAAAAATGAAGCGGCAATTATCGTCTACAAGAGAGAGCAATATTATGCTGTGGGAGCCCTTGTAGTTAAAAAAAATATGCTCCGTCACTTCCCACTGCTCTCAAATTAATGTGATTTTAATTTGGAAACTGCCATTGTCATTATTATTTCTATTCCACCTTTCAACGTAGTACAAAAAGAATGCGTTCCAAATATTCCGAATAAATAAAATAATAGACTAAAAAAACAACACATAAAAATTAAAATTTTTCGTGTAAATTCTCTAATTGACACACAATTGCTAACATTTTTTCCGTAATATTGCGATTTGCGTGAAGCTTATATTCAGAGGACATGAAAATTTTTTTAACGAACGTGTGTACATTTGTACATTTGTTTGCCGTGTCGTATATTTCGGCTTCTACCAGTCAAAATTTTATTGGACTTGCACGGCTTGCGATGGCGTATTTTTTTTATTTTTTAAGCTTAAAGGTTTGCAAAGTTAAATGCGGTTTTTTCAGTCTATTTCAGAAATCGATTATGACTGAAAGACCTATCGCTTATGAATGAAAGACCTACATTTAACCTTGCATACTATTAGGCTTTCAAGATAAATCAGTCTTTAGACTGAATTACAACTAAATATACATACACGGGTGTGTGTAGTCGCTCGCATAGCGGAATACATTAGCTCGTGTGTCTATAGTAGTGGAAAGTTTTTGGTAGGAACTCGTATATATCGGCTTCTCGGCTTATCCGAATTTAATGAGACTAGTTTCAAAACATTTGTGACGCGTGTGGCGCGTGTCGCGTGAGGAATGTGTGAAAAAAAAAATTTAAAAAAAAAAGTTTTTTATTTTTTATTTTACTAAACATTTTTATATTGTATATATTTATATTGATCTTGGACGCATGATCAAACAATGAGCCCTATAAGTTTGATTAAAGACAATTATCACAAATTAGCAACAGAAAACAATTTTTCAAGAAGTTTCTGAAGAATTTAATGAAAATACCAATTTGAACGTAGGATCAAATTGAAAACAAACTGAAGAGCTTACTTAGTACCAAAAAGAGTGCGTGTAACTTTAACGCGCAATTGAAGTGAAACTTTTTTGACGTTTTTGCCAATATTACGATTAATAATGAGATGAGATGACGATGAGAAATGGCTTAGTTCCAAAAAAATTCCAGACCCTATTGGCCAGATCCCAGAATTTCCATAGCACCAAGTCCTTTAGTCAGATCTAAGTTCTATATTCCGAGTTTCAAACGAATCGCTTGAGAAATGGCTTAGTTCCTAAAACTACAAACGCTATTGGTGAGATCCCAGAATTTCCATAGGAACAAATCTTATAGTCGCATATTAGTCCTACATTTCGAGTTTCATACGAATCCCTTGAGAAATGGCTTGGTTCCCAAAATTCCAGACCCTATTGGCCAGATCCCAGAATTTACATAGGAACAAATCTTATAGTCGCATATAAGTCCTACATATCGAATTTCAAACAAATCGCTTGAAAATTGATTAGTTCCCGAAATTCCAGACTTTAATGACTAAATCCCAGAATTTCCATAGGAACAAGTCTTATAGTCGCATATTAGTCCTACATACCGAATTTCAAACAAATCGCTTGAAAAATTGCATTGTTACCGAAATTCCAGACTCTAATTACCAAATCCCAGAATTTACATAGGAACAAGTCTTATAGTCGCATATTAGTCCTAAATACCGAATTTCATACAAATCGCTTGAAAAACTGCATTGTTCCCGAAATTCCAGACTCTAATTACCAAATCCCAGAATTTTCATGGGAACAAGTCTTGTAGTCACATATTAGTCCTACATACCGAATTTCAATCAAATCGCTTGAAAAACTGCATTGTTCCCGAAATTCCAGACTCTAATTACCAAATCCCAGAATTTTCATGGGAACAAGTCTTGTAGTCACATATTAGTCCTACATACCGAATTTCAATCAAATCGCTTGAAAAATTGCTTAGTTCCCATAATTCAATCATATAACACAACAAAAACTTTACACAAAATCCGAACACAAAATCCGAACCCAAAAACGTAACACAATTTTATTTTTGATACCCTACTAAAGCCATTTTTTAGTTAAAGCGCTCACCGTAAGGCGGTGTTTTGTTTAACACACATAACAATTAAAATGCATCGCAAATTTAGAGCCAAAAGCTGTTGCTTTCTAAAGCCAAGCCGGCTTTGCCAAATCAATACAGCTAATGCTATTGATGAAATAGTTAAAGAATCACCCGAAATAACAGTTGTAGCGACAGCTGTCAAAAGGAATTTTTGTTTTACTCGGTTCTGTTTTTTTATTCAACCCGAGCGAGTAAAGATACTCAATAGGCGTATTTGATTTGCAAAGGAATAATAGCTGTATTTTATTTCCGAATCCGAATCCGAATTCCAATGTCAAAAACAGCCAAAACGCAGGTTTTCAAATTCCAAAGAAGAAATTCAACAATGCAATTGTTGTTGTAATTCCCAATTCGAATTCAATTAAATACAGCTAAGGAATTCGAATTCCAAAAACAGCAGGTTTTCTTGTTCCAAAGAAGGAATTGTTGTTGTAATTCCTCATTCCTCGACATATAAAATACAGCTAATGTACTCAGCGAATATTTTTACACCAGTAACATTTACTCGGTGTACTTGTGGTAAACTTACTCTCTCGGGTAGAATAAAAAAGACCCATTGCAGATATAACATAACAATAGCATTCGCCTAGTCGCAATCTTTTCTGGCTAAACAACTACAATTTAACTCGGCTATAGTCTAAAGGGTATATCCTCCATCCAGTCGCAGAGTGGTAACTTGCGCAGTCGCAAAATCGGAAATTTGCGATCCCCAAATTTGCGACTGAAAATCCATATCGTCGATCAAAATCGCAAGTAACTAATTCAGCGGTTTTGCTGAGCATTATTTGCGCATGTCATTTAAATATTTTTCATTCATTTCATTTTATTATTTAATGTAGTGTTAATTAAAATGGAAGCGATAAAAAACAAAAAACAAAGACGACCTAATTTCAGTGGGCGTGACTTATTATTACTTTTAAAAATCCTCCAGCATAATAGAGAAGTTCTTTCATGTAACAAATTCCAATTTATTGATAAAGTACATTCTAATTGAACTTTTTTGTTTTATAGATGATTCTAATCTATATGGAGACGATTTAACAAAAGCCTGAAAAAAAAACTTATAAAAACCCGATTTCATTGAAACTTTGCACACATGTGTATTTCCGGTGACAACACCTTATATAATATATATTGGAGCCCAATTTGGCTTCAGGGCCATGGATTGCCAACTTAGAGAATTTACTTGAAAAATTGTGGGTTGTTTTTTGTGGCGATGTGCTTATAGACTTAGAAATGACTTAGCAATTGTGGGTCGGATATTTGTATGCCTTCAATTTCTAATTCAGATATTTTTCTATTATTTTTATTATTACATATTTCTTTTTAGGATACTAAATTACTCTCCATTAGTTTCTCACATTACAATAAAATTTTAGAATGTTATTACAAAAATATTTTTCATGATTTTTAACCTTATAGCTGATTTGATTTTTTTTTAATTTTACGTTACGCGGGTGCTGCAGAAATTTTTATAAATGCCATTTGTTATATTCCTTACTTACCAAGACTATTATTAATTCCTATGACCGTAGACGCTTTAATTATTAATTCACGGACGACTTCTGCACATGTGTTTGTGCTTTTTTAGGCTGCTAGGAAAAAATGGTAAAATTATTGACGGATCACTTTCCGAAAATCCTGCCTCCCAAAATTCAGAATTTAAAAGTTCTAGTAATTTTGAAATTGAACTTGGAAATGGTACAAACACAAAAGTTAAATAAATATTCAGAGTAGTCATCCAGTGATCAATGATATTGTAATTTAAAACTTAACTAGATAGCCCGTTTACAAAAATTGGTTTAAAAAAATAAGATAATACACAGGAGTGTGGAGCAACTAGAACTATCTTCGTATAATATATTAAAATATTAATTAAGAAATAAATTTAAAGATTTGAAATCCCGAACGAAGAAGAAAATATCTGAGATAAGTAGACATCAAAAACAAACTGGTGGTGATGCTCCTAAAGTTTTGACTGAGGTAGAGCAATTGGTGGAAGAATTAGCAGGAGAAAATGCTATGTCCGGCCTTTCATATTTCGCTGACAGTTTTTCGGAGGTAGTTGTTTTAAATTAAAATAAATTAAAAAATAATATGTTAATATGTAGTATATTTAAGAACCCCATCAACTTTGTTCCGGAAATTGAAATTACCGACGCCGAAGCAACAGGTACAAATGTTATGGAAGAGGTGAGCAACACACAAACAATTATTGAAGAGCCAACAACAAAAGAAAGAACTCAGCCAACAAAGTCAAAATTAAGGGCTGTTGGTGTTCTACGACATATGAATATGAAAAGAAAACGACAGCAGCAGCACAATTAAAAGAAAGACTTGGAAAACCGGAATAGTAAGGAAAGCTCATTATTATTTATTCTGATTTATTACATAAAATTATTTCTCTAGATAAAATTGATGAAGAGCTTCTTCAAATTTATAAAGAAACACTTCGAAAGAAAAATTAGCGGTCGCAAAGGAGCATCTTGCTGTCTCGAAAGAACGATTGGAAATAGAAAAACAAATGCTACAAATTGCCAAAAAAAACAATGACGCTAATCATACGAACGAAAATAATGTTTTTTAGATGAAGAAGAGTACTTAGCAATTTCCGAATAATGGGAATGAAACTTGTGACTGAATAAAAAAGAAGATTGTGATCTATCGTCTATTTCTTCGTCATCGTCACTTTCGTAATCACTATCAACTCCAGTTTCGTGATGATCTTCAAAGTAATTTGGAACGTTATGTGTTTTCGCGATGTTGTGCAATATAAGGCAACATAATATTATTTGGACGCATTTTTTTAAATCATAGCAAATCATACCGCTTTTGCTCAGAACTCGGAAACGACTTTTAAATATTCCGAATGCTTGCTCAATAATTTTTCGCGTTTTTTATGGAACTTATTATAATTTTCTTCCGAAGTCGTTGATGGGCCTAAAATTGGGGGCATTAGACAATATTCTAGCGGGTAACCACTGTCACCCAAAAGCCACGTATTTTCTGGGAAATCGTTTGAATGTAAAAAATTATAAAGCGAAGACGTTCTATAGATGTGGGTATCGTGCGTCGATCCAGGCCACTTAACTACTACATCAGTAAATATTGCGTTTGCATCACATACCTACAAATAAAACAGAATCTTTCAATTATAATACTCATAAAAGTTTAATTTACTTACTGCTTTTACATTAATGGAATAGTAAGATTTTCGGTTGAAAAGGGCATATGCATCCCAAACAGCTGGTTTCTGGATCGCAATATGTGTCCCGTCAATTGCTCCAATGCGATTTGAGAAACCGTAGGACCTGTAAAATTCCAGTTTTGTGCGGGCCATTTCGGTTCTTGGAAACTTAAAGAACGTTTTAGTTGTTCTGATTAATGCCTCCAAAAATTCGGCAAAAATTTTGCTGACAGCGGTTTGACCCAAATTGTGAAGTAACATTTCTTCACAAACAAATTGGAAATTTCCCGAACCAAGTATATAAAGCGACGTCAAAACCTGTAAATAGTTCAATTATATATACATTGTTACAACATAGTTTATTTAAAAGAGAATAATGTGTAAATACGTACAATTAAATAAGGAGGAAACGCTTTGCTTCTATTGGTGGGTCTCTTCAAGTAAACCGTCAAATCATTTATAATAGACCAAGCTGCGCTTTTTGTGAATCGATATCGCACAAAAAAAATGTTATCGTCGCAGTCAAATGGATCTTCACTATCACGAAATATTTTTGACTAAACTGCAGTATAACCCGCATTGGATTTGGGGTTCCAGACACCCCTTCCCTGAAAGCCCTCATTGGTACCATATAAAAGGTAATAAAAATACCTTCAATTTTAAAAAGTTAGGCCAATCGAGCCACCTTCGGCAGTAGTAGAGTCAAAAAACTGTCTTTTATAGAAAAGGTAAAAAAGAGGCGTGCTTAAAAGTGGGCGGGCCTAAATATTGGTAAAAAATGAAAGGTAAAAATTAGTTCTGCATAGTCCTACTGTTTTTATGGACTTTAAAATGGAAGGTATTTTTATTACCTTTTATATGGTACCAATTAACCCCAAACCTCCTTCAATGTGAGACTATTATAAATGATTTGACGGATTACTTGAAGAGACCCACCAATATAAGCAAAGCGTTTCTGCAGTATAACCCACATGCGAATTTAGGCCCCCTGACACGCCCCCTTTTGTGGGAGGCAAAAAGAAGGCGGCGGCCACGCCCCGTTTTTGTAGGAGGGCCATACAAGTAATCATTGAGAACTTCTTTGTTGTAATTTTAATTTATTTTCCAGCAATAAAATGTGTGCGGCCATCTTTTGATGTTCGCGCCCAATAAAAGCAAGTAAATGTAAAAATTTTGTTTTTCGGGTAAAAACTTTTATGAATACAAAGATGTCCTTTATTATTTGGTAATAATCGCCAAAATATGTTTTTGGGGTCCGGCCATTTCAAAGTATTTTTTTTCCACGCATCACAGGCGGACACGGGTCTCACGCGAGATATATAAATTTGCCCCTGACATTGAGTTGCTCACAAAATTTGAGCCCTAATTCGTTTGAAAGGTGGTAGAAGGACATCAAAAACGAGAAAATGGTGGCATGTGTTAATTGCTTTGTGTTAAATGAAAATTATTCACAAATAAAAAGTCAGAATGGCAGTACAATGACAGTATTTTTTTAAGTGTGTGTAGGAAGTGGTATACTCGATCAAAAAACTTTGTTTAGTCAATAACGCCGTTGACTGGAATTTAATTATCACCACCAACAACAAATACACCATATACCGACACTGCCCATTCCACATCACATAGCCAACCTCAATTGAACTACTTTGTCTGCATACATGCTGCTACGACACGATCAGAACACATTGGATAATCCGCTCCCGCTGACGACGCACACGGCGACGAGTCATGCTTTCTGTGAATCACAATCATCCACTCATCGACTGGTGTCTCTGTGTGCGGACATCCGACACCTCGCTCCGTTGCGATAACGTTGAGTGACCTATTTGCTATGGCAATATATACGGGCCCGACAGTATGCATTAGCATGGTCGACTCAGCAATGCAGACGGAATGCACAAGGATCGTGATAGCAGTGGCCGGCCTGGGGACAATTATAATCGGCCGCAGTTGGATATCCAAGGCATGGGCCTGGTATCAAGTACTTAGCAAATTCCACTTATGGAATTTGTGATGACGCTGCAGTTGGCGTCGCGCATATTGGTGGCGATCTGCTGCTCATGGAGAAGCTATCCTTCTTGGTGCTGCCTCTGAACCTACAGAGAAGCAGTCTAATTTTTCGACTACGACCGGCCGCAGTGATCGCTCGTCATTAAATCGTGGATATTTAAACATTATATATTTCACTTTATACTTTGTCATTAAATGTGTATTTATACTTATAGTTTTACGTTGTCTATTAATTTACTTTCGTTTGAAACCCCCAAGCCTTCGAAAGCATAAATCCCCCGAGTAGAAAACTAAACCCCGTAACTACACTAATTGCAATTTTCAAAATCAAACGAATTTTGTGACATTTAGTGCGATATTTTTACGTTCGAGATGCGGTGGTCTCCGTATTCTCAGTAATTCGATCACGACATTTTGGATTCGCAATCTCCTTGCTATAGTGGTTGAATGACAAATTTTTAATGCTGTGCTGAGAATGTTGTTCGGCTAAATGTAACCCTCTTCATGAAGAGAGAGAGAGAAAATTTCTGAGCGCTCAGCTATCTCGAACGCGCCTATTGTGAGAGCACATTACAGTTTTGACATTTAAAGACTTTTCACTTAGTCAAGACTCAAGAGCAAAACCTTCTCTATAGAAAGCCCAACTGTTCCGATCGTACACAGATACATGCTTAGATTTAGACCAAACATATTTGTATTAGTAATCAACTAAATAGCAAAATCCATATAAAATTTTTCTGTTTCCCACTACCACATCTTACGTTTCTCGCTCTTTGCGACTACTTATTTTTTGTAGACTGTATTCACATCAAAACCTTCTCTATAGAAAGCCCAACTGTTCCGATCGTACACAGATACCTGCTTAGATTGAGACCAAACGTATTTGTATTTAGTAATCAACTAAAGAGCAAAATCCATATAAAATATTTCTGTTTCCCACTACCACATCTTACATTTCTCGCTCTTTGCGACTTCTTATTTTTTGTACACTGTATTCACATCCCACAAACACACATGCGTTTGGTCTTGGTTTACAGCATTAGTATGCGTAGAGTTGGGCTTTCTATAGAGAAGGTTTTGATACAGTGTACAAAAAATAAGTAGTCGCAAAGAGCGAGAAACGTAAGATGTGGTAGTGGGAAACAGACAAATTTTATATGGATTTTGCTCTTTAGTTGATTACTAATACAAATACGTTTTGGATAGTATTTGTGTACGATCGGAACAGTTGGGCTTTCTATAGAGAAGGTTTTGAGGTGAGTCGTCTTGGGGAAAGAGTAGTGAAAAACGGAAAAATTTCGTATGGTTTCTGCTCTGTAATTAGTATATGTGCTTCAAGAAAACAGTTTGGCTTTCTCAACTGCCCAACATTTTTCTTGTAGCACAGATTAACGAAATATTGATGAATTAGTGATTAATTAAAGAGCAAAAACAAAACCTTCTCTTTAGAAAGCTGTTTATGTGTTGGTAATCAACAAAAGAGCAAAATCCATATAAACATTTCTTGTTTCCCACTACATCTTACCTTTTGCACTACCAGTTAGCGCGTTTCATAAAATGCGCCTGCTTATTTTTAGTACACTGTATTCACATGTCATAAATACAGACGCGTTTGGGATTATTTCACTGGATTAGTATACGTACAGTTGGGCTTTCTATAGAGGTTTTGGCAAAAACCATACTAAATTTTTGTGTTTTTCACAACCACAACTTTCTTTTCACTACTGCTGATTTTTTCTGCACTGTATTCACATGTCACAAATACATCAACATTTCGTGTTCTTTTACAGCATTAGTATATGTACAATTGGGCTTTCTCTAGAGATGGTTTTGATACACCTCGTACGTGTACGGACCCACATTTCACATTTCAACCCTCATTTGCGACCAAAATCCGCCTACAGGTGTACATAGAATCAAAACGTAGTTCAAGTTGGCATACACCCTGCGTATAAACGTAGTAATTGAATTAAGAGCTTTAGAATGGATTTTGTTTTAATACATACTATATTTATCAGGTCAATATAAGAAAAAAAAACGTAACTTTTTTTGAGTAATGCTATTGCGTACCATATACAAAAATATTTACTGAGCCAAGCTTGTAGGAAGGTTAAGAAGAGTATTTTGTCCGCCTGGCAAGTAGGACACTCCTCTAGATCTGGATAATTGATAAGCAATATCTTCAGCCGCTTCAATCCTTCGTAATTCAACAAGGCCATCACCAGCTTCGCCAAATGCTTTTGCTAATAAACCTGCTGCGGATGCATCGCCTTCTGCAGATATGATTGAAGCTAACTTTTGCTGTTCAGCTTTTTCAACAACAAAACGTGCCTTCTCAGCTTCTTGCTGAGCGACTTGCTTCATTTCAACGGCCTGAGTAAATTCGCGTCCAAAAGTCAAATGTGTTATTGATATGTCATCCAAAATAAAACCAAATTGTGCAGCACGATCTGTTAATTCGTCACTAACACGTTGTGATACCATCTGTCAACAAAAAATATTCGTTAACAAAAATAAAAAATTTAGATACCACTTACTTCTCTCTGTGTAATTAATTCACCAGCATCGAACTGAGCAACAACAGATTTAAGCAC
The DNA here is from genome assembly GCA_947095585.1 of Nephrocerus scutellatus. Taxonomy (NCBI): domain Eukaryota; kingdom Metazoa; phylum Arthropoda; class Insecta; order Diptera; family Pipunculidae; genus Nephrocerus; species Nephrocerus scutellatus. Next base: position 51,484,455 of record OX352764.1, read on the forward strand.
TTCTGGTGCAATTGAAGGAAGAACCCTTTCATCATAATCTTCCCCAAGAATTGTGTAAATTTTTGGAAGCTGGTCTGGAATTGGCCGGTATAAAATTCGCAAAGTTATATTGACATTTTGCAAATCCTTGCTTCCAGTGATAACGGGTACATTTCGGGGCTGTGAACGGATATCATAAATAATTGGCCGTTGAACCCAAGGAATAAAGAAATGAGTCCCTTCCCCTACAACACTCTCCTTGACACCAGTAAAGCGATCAAAGATAACTGCACGATGTCCACCATCAACGTTATATAATGCCGAATTCACAACGCCACCGAGAACAGCAACACCTAAACCTAATTGGCCAATGCGGTTAAAAAGTTGAGCAGCCATTATGTTCCTAAAAAGATAATTTATAAAAACCTTCTTAAAAACTTATTTAAAAAAGAAATGTAAAGTAAAAATAATTCTCATATTAAAATTAAAATAACTTTTTAGTGTTGGCTTGATTAATTTTGTACTGAGAATCTGCTATTATATTTTAATTCATTTAAATTAATTTCTTCTAGTCAAAAAAGTGCAGTGCAGTATTATGTCGAGTTTTTTTTTGTTTTAGCAATCTAAGGTCGAGCGTAGAAAAAACGAACACGAAAGCCGAGAATCTTTTGTTTACATTGTTTTGTTGCATGTGTTGTTGTTGCAGTTAATGAGAAGAGGGGTAACTCTCCCAAAATATCAAGATCTGTTTGATGGGAAATCCAATCTACCGTAGATTGGTTTTTTGGAATAAACGAACAACTTGACAGCCAAAAAAGCACTCTACGGCAGATTTTTTTTAAAAAAAAACTCGACATTAAATATAACTTTGTGTCTTAAAAACTTGGCGACGCTATGCTCAGTTGATTTTTCGACTTACCAAAATATTGTATTTTTATTTGTATTTAAATAGCACAATAGCTGTATTTTATTTGCCGAGGAATAAGGAATTACAACAACAATTGCGCTGTCGAATTCCTTTTGGAATTGAAAAACCTGCTGTTTTGCTGGTTATGCTGGTTTTGACATTCGAATTCGGATTCAGATTCCAAATAAAATACAGCTAATATTCGAATTCTAATAACGCTATAATTGCTATATTGCTTTTAACAAAAGCCATATTTTATTTGCCGAGGAACAACAACAATTGCACTGTCGAATTCCTTCTTTGGAATTGTGAAAACCTGCTGTTTGGCTGGTTTTGGCTGGTTTTGACATTCGAATTTCGAACTCGCTCGGCAATTAAAATGCAGCTAAAATGAGTTAGGTACTTTTTGTGGTTAACGGCTGATTAAAGCAACAGCAAAAACTAACCAAATTTTGGTAAATTTTTGGTTTCATGTGTTTGCCAACTTATCCATATATAATTTTTAAAAGTCGACTCTGATGGTGAGAATTATAAATAAAAATTTGGTTAAATATTTCTTAACCAAAAATTTTTTTTTTGGTTAACGCTAACCATTTTCTGGTCTATCCAATGTGTTTGTTGTTGTAATTTTTATTTTTTTGTTGAAAGCAAAATAGCAAATATTGATATAATGTACTGTTAATATTTATTTTTGTGTGGAGTTGTCTACTTCTCTCACTATGAATTAACATAAATCGAACTCTCTCATAATTTTCGCATTTGTATCTGCATTTGCAAAGTAACGCTTGATTTACATTTGTGGCGTGCGAGAAAAAATGAGCAGGATGGCTGTTAAATAGCAATTGTTTAGCCAGACGAGAGAAGTAGTATATTTTTCAATGTTACCATACTGCTATAAATAACATTTCCCATGTTACTAAAAAATATCTATACATTCGCGTAGTGTCAATCTCTTCTGGCTAACCCCAACTTCAATTTAACTATAATCGGGTATAGTCTTAATTCTATATTACATTTAACCCGTGCGAGAAAAAATGAGCAGGACGGCTGTGAAATAGTAATTGTGGTTAACCAAACGAGACAAGTAGTATATTTTTCTATGTTTTCATAATGTTATAGATAATATTTCCCGTGCAGATATAAAATAACTATAATATTCGAGAAGTGTCAATCTCTTCTGGCTTACCACAACTTTAATTTAACTTAGTCGGCCCGCTCATTTTTATCGTATGGCTATAGTCTAAATCCGCTTTAACGCTTGATTTACATTTGTGGCGTGCGAGAAAAAAATGAGCAGGACGGCTGTTATTGAATTGAAATTGTAGTTAGCCAGTCATGTGGAAGGTGGTTAAAAAGGACCTCAAAGTCGAAAAAAAATTTCATCACATCACACGCGACTTAAAACTTAAGCCTTAGAAGAGCCCGCACAATACTTTTTTAAGTACTTACAGAAAAGTTTGTGACAAACTTCATTGTTATTATATTGAAGTGTTAACGACAAAACCAAATATTTCACATCCGTTTCGAAATATTGCGAACTTCATTCTGTATTTCTCCTTGAGAACCTAAGATCTACTTTGTTTGTCTGTCTGTCGTAGAATCTTGAGGTAAATTTTTAACCTACTCCCTAAAGCCCAATTTTATTCAAACTCTGGACACATGGGTATCTTCGGTTACAACGCTTTTTATTTAAATTTCGAAGTGATCGAGCTCAGGACCGAGGGGCTCCCATATAAAAAATTTCCACAATGTGTAATGATAAGAGAATTTACATGAACTTTTTTTCTTTTTTTAGTTTGTTCACATTCACTCACACAAATTGGGAAATATGCGTTATAGGGTTTTACAGTATTTTGACCGTAAAAAAAAATTGTGATTTCTGAGAGTGACAGTCAAAAAGAAATTGACCTATCAAAAGGCTAGGAACCAAGATTTATATGAATTCAGCGATGCTGACTGGGTATATATGTAAATGACAAACGACGATCATGTACCGGCTATATTTATAAAATGTCAAATGGCGCGATTACTTGGCATAGCAAAAGGCAATCAACAATTAGATTATGCAGTACTGAAGCGGAATATATGGCTATGTCATCGGCCATTCAAGAAGCGATGTGGTTGAAACAATTAGCGAATTAGCCATTGAACTATATGGAAATAAGAGAACATCAGTCAAACTATATTCTGATAATTAGGGTGCAATAAAATTGGCCACATACCACGGATTTCGACATCAGGCATCATTATTTGCGTTAACTAATCAAAAATGGGACGTTGCAGATAATTTATGTGTCGACAGATGAATTGGTGGCAGATAATTTGACGAGAGCTATAAATGGACCAAAGCATCATTATTGTTCTGAGAAGATGCGATTGTGTTGATTAACATAATCTTAATTCTTTTTATTTTTTTTTTATAAAATAATCAAAGTGAGAGTGGTGTAAATATATTGGCGTTTCATACATACATTTTTCTAAGTATTTATAAAGAGGTGTGGGGTTGATTGGTATCATACGAAAGGTAATGGTTTTGAAAGGTAAAAAAAATTCAAAACTTTGGATGCCCCTCCTACCCAAAGGGGCGTCTCCCCCAAACAAGATGGCGATTTTCGCAATCTGCTCAATTAGGGCTTTACGTGAGGGGTGTCAAGAAGGCCAAATCGAATGCCGGACGTACCGTTGTTTAGCCACTCCAATATAGGTTTTTGGAGATTTGGGCTTTCGGACACACCTCTCATGAAAGTCCTAATTGAGCTGATTTTGAAAGTCACCATCTTGTTTTTTTTGAAACGCCCCCTTTAGGTGCTAGTGGCATCCAAAGTTTCGATTTTTTTCAGAAAAATGCCTTTTCCTAAGTTCTTTGAAGAACCTTTAGGGGTTAATTGGTAACAAATGAAAAGTAATATAGGTAATCCTTGCCAGCGGTAGAGTCAAAAAGTCTTTAAAGCAAAAAAAGCGGCGTTCGTAAAATTGGGTGGTAAGTAAGTAAGGTAGGTAAGTAATGGTACCAAATGAAAGGTGAAAATTTTGTCCACACAGCCATGCAATTTTTATGGGCGTGATCCAATTTAAGCGGAAGGTAGATCAATATATACCCATTTCATACGATTAAGTTTTTCCATACAAAGAGACGTGATGATGGAATTCCAATGATCAATTGGTTTATATTCAGAAATGAGTTTTTCGTTTTAAAAAGCGTGTTCGAAAATTATGGACACTGTAAAATATTGTGCGCTCAATTAATTGATATTTAGATAGGAGTTTTTCCTTTTAAAAGGAGTTTTTGTAAATTACAGACATTGTAAAATACAGTGCGCTCAATTAATTTATATTTAGATGAGTTTTTCCTTTTAAAAGGGGGAGGGATAAAAATACCGTAAATACCTATACTGGAGGTACGCCAAAATTACTATTTTACACTTTTTTGTAGTAAAATGTAAAAATTCGTTCGAACGTACTTTAAAAGCAAACAAGGTTGCTAGAAATGTCATTTAAATGTTCTTTCTGGAAAGGAAACGTTTTTTTCGTGAGCATGTTTAATAGTACATTACTTAACGAGCAAGGAAAGTAGAGTTTATCGTGTGACTTATAAGCTTCAAGGCGGATAAGGACGAGGCGGTAGCCGAGTGCGGCAATCAAACGAGCACGATGACCACTTTTCTGCGAGTAATGTACGCTATTTTTAACACGATCAAAACCGGGTTTTCTGCTAAACCGGTTGTGCGCAATGCAAAATTCCTCTGGGAATGTGTGTTCACTGTGACTGCAGTAAATAACAAAAGTATTTCATATGTTTACTCACTAGTGTGTATATGGGCTATTTTCGAAGCTAGGTTATAGTGCAGTCACTTTCGTCTATGGGCGTGCGATGAACTATTTTTGATATAGTTGTTTTTCTTTTTAAGAGAAACACCGAAATAACCAAATATGTTTTAAGGAATTTAAGGATTTTGATTTTTATCCCTCCCACCCCCTAGGGAATGTGGGCGGAGTTTCTCGGAAATTCCACCTTAAGGAGAGAGGGGGTGGTAAAGTTCACTTTTTTGAAAAATGCATTTTTCTTTGTGGTTTGATAAATGTTAGGGGGTTAATTGGTATCAAATGAAAGGTAATAAAAATACATTCCGTCCTATAAAATATTTGGTCCAATCCAACCCCCCACGACAGAGTTAGAGCCAAAAAATGACTTTCACATTAAAGTTCATCAGGGGGCGTGTTTAAAAGTGGGCGGGCCCAAATATTGTAATGAAATGAAAGGTGCTAATTACTTCTACACGGCCGTACTTTTTTTATTATGGGGGTAACCATTTTTAGATAACGTTGCATATAAACGCAATATAAACTGATCGCGATTCCGCTAGAATTGAGCCACGCCCTAAAGAATAGCATGGCTGTGTAGACCTAATTATCACCTTTCATTTGATACCAATATTTTTCCCCACCCACTTTTAAGCACTTTTAACACTTTTATGAAAAAGTCTGTTTTTTTCTCTTTCTCCGTCGAGGAGGGTTCTATTGGCCCCATTTTTTTTTAAATGGAAGGTATTTTTATTACCTTTGGTATGACACCAATGAACCCCCACACCTCCTTATAAATACTTAGAAAAATGCATTTTTCTAATAAAAAAAAAACTCAAAACTTTGGATGCCCCTCCTACCCAAAGGGGGCACCGCCCCCACGCCCAGCACACATTTGTGGGAGGTTGGTGGTGGTCGTGGGGAGGTGGGAGGGGGTGGAGCAAAAATACCTTTGCCGAGCATACCGTTGAAACGCCGAAAAATTCATTTTTCCAAAAAGTGCTCAAAACTTTAACACCCCCTCTCTCCGTGGGGGGGAATTGCCGAGAAACAAGATTGCTGTTTTCGAGGTCTGCTTAATAAGGGTATTCTGATGGGGGGGTCCGAAAGCCGTAACTCTATGTTCCCTTTGACGAACTTTAGCCCGCGTTTGTAGATCGTACGCAAATAAACGGCTCTCATTATCACCAACACGTTCTGTTAAAAAAATTAGCGTTACATGTTAGAACACGTTACATGTTCTTTGTTACTCAAAAGTTCTGTTTGTGTAAGGTAATATTTGCTATATTGCTTTCAACAAAAAAAATAAAAATTACAACAACAAACACATTGGATGGACCAGAAAATTGTTAGCGTTAGCCAAAAAAATTTTTGGTTAAGAAATATTTAACCAAATTTTCATTTATAGTTCTCACCCCACCCGAGTCGACTTTTAAAAATTATATATGGATAAGTTGGTAAACACATGAAACAAAAAATTTACAAAAATTTGGTTATTTTTTGCTGTTGCTTTAATCAGCCGGTAACCACAAAAAATACCTAACTCATTTTGTTGAAAGCAATATAGCAATTGACAAAGAGGTTAAATAACTTTTTAGGTTAAAAAGTTGCCATTAAATATAAACTAGTAAAAATGAATGCTTTAAGCATTTACGTTTACAAGTTTGTGGGGTGATAAATTTACAAATCAAAATTAGGTATAGCATATAGAACATATATAAAACTCACTTGTATAATACTTTATTATTGAAAGTTACTGGAAAATTGCACAAAACAGAAAAACGAGAACGAAATGATGGAGATAACTCACAAAACTTTGAAACTGTCAAATAAATACCGGTTCGACTTTAGCTAATTATGTGGTTTTTTGTTGGGCGATTAAATCAAACATTGTAGAAGAACAGATTTGTGAATTTTTCATTGGCTGAAATAATCATATTTATTATTAAATCAAATTTCAGAATTTTTGTTATTTTCTCATATCTTACCTCTCAGCGCACTTTCTGATTCTAACATAAAAAAGTAAATAATAAGATCTCTAGAAGTCACGGCTTATCTATGTGATCTTTTTTCTTGTCGCGTTTGTGTTGTGAGATGTCATCGTTAATCGAAAATCACACATGGGTGCTCGTCGATCTTCCCAAAGAAAATAAACCACTAAAAGCAAAAGGTTTTTTTTAACGAAAGGAGACAAAGAAAGCGAAAACACGAAACATAAAGCTCGTTTTGTGATCAAAGGTTGCAGTCAAAAATATGATTGACAAGAATAAAATAAAATTGGCCACATCCCACGGATTTCGACCACGATGCACGTTGCAGATAATTTATGTGTCGACAGATGAAATGTTGATGTTGATTAACATAATCTTAATTTTTTTGTAAAATAATCAACAATATTATCACAATGCGATTAAAAAATAATTACATTAAACAATAATATAATATAATATATGGATTTCATGGGCCGGTGTTGATTTTGGGATGACGGGCAGAGTTTGACGAAAGTCTCCACAAAGGAGTACCAAAGCTGCTCCCATCAGGTTATCATTTCTCCTCAGGTTTCTCAAAGTGGCGTCAAGTGCCTCGAAAGCTTTCTTATGAGACATGGTGCATTCATCACATACGATTATTTTACATGTCCTGAACATTTGCTCCTGACCACTTGTCTTACTAATGTTGCAGGTAGTATTTTCCTGCCTGGCGATGTTAAGTGCAGAATGGGCTGTCCTCCCTCCTGCCAATAATGTTGATTAAAAATTCCTGAAGAGGCGATGGCAAGAGCAACTTCTCCGTGAGTCCTGATTTCGGCCAGAATTAAATTTGTTAAAAATGTTTTTCCTGTGCCTTCAAGAGCATCTAAAAAAATTATACCACTTTGTTGTTTCGGTACGTGATCCCTGATAATTTGATATGTTTTTTTTATCTTGATTTAAAAGTGGCTTCTTTTCCGAAACGTATGCACTTAGCTCTTCAGTGTTGTTGTTCTTTTCACGTATCTAATCTGCGTGAAGTACGTCTTGTCGGTCTCGTTTTGGTGCAGGTAGGACGAGCCGCAGTAATGTTTTATTGATCATCGACATACATTTGTCCTCAACGATAATCAAAGCTTTGTTGTAAATGTCTTGACCAAAAGTGATTTCCAATGTCGGATATTTTCTCCTGACTTTGGCAAGTATATCCTCACTTAGGGCGTCCTTATATTTTTCCCATAAATTATTTGGATTATGTTATGGAGCTAGGTCCCACTAGGGGTTCTGCCACTGGGAAGGACGTTGCGACACTCTCGCGGTTGCACGGTCTAGCTCGTCGGACGGGTGGTCCTTGTCACTTGCCAGCGACACCTACTCTCTAACAAAAATTTGTTATTCGTGTCGACTTATGAGAAAATATAAAAAAAAAGGAAATTGGGATATGGGATAGGTAGGAAAGAGGAAGAGAGGATCTCTCGGTCTAAATGCAGTCAGGTCATTCCCTTTTAGGAATTTTTAGGAAAGAATTTTTCTTTATTTTTTTTCCTTCAGAAAAAAATTAGCCTACAATCTAACAACTAAAACTAAAAGGAATGACCTGGTTGCATCTATACTGAGCCCTCACAAAACCATCGATGAAAGGTTGACTTCGTCCAGTACATCAATCCACCGTCCGTCAGGTCATTAATTGAAAGACGTTAAAGAAGCCACCACGGGATCGTCGACTCCAACCACACACCTTCACCAGTACGTCTTCTCGCTCATAGTGTTAACACTATTTACAAGTAGCAAATCAAACAAAGAAAAATACCTCCAACCCGCTGGGCGAAGGCAAAAAGAACTCAAGTTATGTTCTTTTCAACTTTACAATTCATGCGTTTATTTTATATTCAGACAAAAAAAATATAAATGTAATTATAATGTAAAAATTGTTCAAAATTTTTTTTTTATATTCTCACCTTTTGTAAAATTATTTCTTATGCCGTTAGTAGTGCAAAGAGGTTAAATCACAATATAAAACAAATGGTAAAAAGGGAAATAACAAAACGATTTTTTTTCTTTTTTGATTTTTGCACCTCTAATGGATTTCAGGTTTTGAATTAAACTGTTTGAAGTTGGTTTGCTCAAGCTTTGGGATTTTTTTGTTTTATGCACCTTTTACATGATCGCTATTTTTAGACTCTGATTCACTTTTGGATACTTACAAAAACTCAAGAGAAACTCTTTTTAACGTAGATTGACTCTCCTTCTGGTTAAATAGCTTTCAACTTTCATTTAACAAAAATTTCTTTTAGGCACAGTTTTGAACCCAAGATGGCAGTGGGTGACTGCAAAAATAATTTATTCGGAAATTTCGTTTTCCATTAATGCATTTCTTTTTAACTGCACTTTGATGCACTTTTTGGATGTTAAAATTTATTTATAAATCAAAATTCAATTGATAGTTTTTTAAAATGTCTTTCACTGACTTTAAAATTGTTTTCAAAAGAAATTTTACAAAAAAAAATATTTGATCGTTTCAAAGAAGCGCCGCGGATCTTATTCACTTGCCAATTTCCTAATTGCCAAGCTTCGACTCACTATCTCCCTCATCGACCGACCACCACAACCAGTTCCCCGCCATCGAACATTTTAGAAATAATTATTGCGCAAAATATTATTTTGTCCTTTGTCTTCTCCTTTTTGTCGCTATTTAAATAGCGCGTAAGCTATGTCCTATTTCCGCCCTTTTTTAAACTAAAAATCACAATCACTAATAAACATTAAACATGAATATCAATCATACAACACCTAAACAATTATTAATACACACACATCAAACACTCAAACCAATTTCCAGTAAAATAATTATCTAAAATACACCTATGCTTCCCCAGTACCCTCTGTCGCTAAACAGCATAACAATTAATTTCCCTCGAATTTGACAATTATTTTGGGAAGTTGAGACAGCTACTTGCAAAATGCTTATGTCAAATCAAGATGTAGGTCTGTCGGTATTTTTCTTGTCAAAGCGTTGTGTGCGTTTTTCGTTTTGTTTGTTTAAATTTCGTTTGTTTCTGTTTTTTTGTGCGTTTTTAAAATTTATTAATTAATAGATATCGCGTGTGCAAAGTTTAATAGTGTATAGTGTCGAAAGGACTGGGGAAAAATCCAGCCCCTAGCCCTGAAATCAATTGGATAGATGAAATGCAATGCAATTCGAAGGACCGCATGTGGTCAATATGAAAGCAAACAAATTACTTATTTGCTCCTGAAGGGAGATCATTTCGGCTTCTCGCAATGTGAAAACTTTTCTCGATTGACTCCATGTGTTATATCGAGGTATCTCAGGATACAACAAAGTCTTTGCGAAAGGGTTCTGCTAACAGAGTTGAAAAAATGCTGTTAATGCTTTGTTTGGTGGCTGATCAACCACTGCACGGGCGCTCTCTGTTGTGAAATAAACTCTCTGACCTTTTTCTTAATGGACGCTGAGATGAACAACAGTAGGTTGTCTTTCGTGAATCGTAAATTCTTTAGTTTCGCCGTGATCCCTCCATCCTCTGGAGCACGCCGTCTATATAAAGGATAACCACCATTTCCGGTTAGTGTCTCTTTTAGCAATTTTCTTGGGTATATTTGGTACACTTTCCATCCTTCATATACGGAGAATTGCGATTAAGATTTCCACATGGTCCATATATTATGTTGTATTTAATCACTTCAAAAAGTTCAGGATCTTTTGTTGGGCCAGGCAACTCAGCCGAGATAACGTCATCGATTTGTGTGGGTTGATTTTTTTCCACTAACCAGATTAAATTGTGTGAGTGTGGCAGTCCTCGCTTTTGCCATTTAATCGTGTACATCCAGCATCTTGACACTCTAAAGACATGACTCTTTGTTACCATTTCAATTAGTTTCAACTGCTTTTGTTTGAATACTCTCGCAACCAAGTCGTGGCGCTCATTGGGTAATTGACCATTGGCAAGCATCTCCTTGATCTCTTTCCAAGCCGGATTACACGTGAAGGTGATAAATAAATCAGGTCTTCCGTACGTCATAGCATCTTGCGTGTGTTCGTGCATGTGTCTGGGACTGCCTGTAAACGTAGCTAGTAGTATGACAAAGGCACCAAGGTTTTCAACATCAACGTCATTTACCACAGCATTTCTTAGGTGAATATATTCTTCAACTCTGAGTTTACGTTGATTTCACTTTTCCATTTTTGCAGCAAATACCAGGTGACTCTGATTTAAACTTTCTTGATTGCCAGTAACTACAAACCATTTAAATTTTTCCTATGGTAACACTTTCATACTGTGAGTAGTCTATGTGTGGATAATAGTGAAATCCTTCCAATGCTAAGCTCAATTGTTGTGCAGTCCGTGATCGTTTGCGTATATGCCTTATTAGCTGTACTCGGGACCCCCGCTGTTCTACTGTCTATAAATCAGTAGTTCTTTCTCTCTGATCCTCTAGTTGGGCTTCACGCTGTTGTCCGGTCTCTGCAGCTATAGATGTAGTAGTTCTTTCTGTCTGATCCTCTAGTCGGGCTTCATTGTCTCTGAAGCTCTAGATGTAGTAGCAATCTCGCGCTGCGTCGCAAGTCTTCCTCGGGAGTTTCTTGTCTTTGCTGTTGTTTAATTTGTTTAGCCTTTTACGCTTCCTTGCGGCAATTTTGTAAAAGTCACACTCTAACTGAACAATGGAATATATTATAGAAATTTATATAAACAACATAAAATAAAGGAAATTTAAAAATTATAATGAACTTACATCCGTCTAGAAATATAAACTATTTACAAAAACAAAAAAGTATTCAATTTTATTTTAAATTAGTATAATACACACACACTAGGGTGTCCCTTAAATTTTAAGTTCGATATATTTTTACGCATACCTTCTTAAAACTTTCGTAATAGCCCGTTTTATAAACAATAACCCGTTGCGATTTAAACTTGTCCATACAAGTTGCGCAGGTAATGCGCTGCGACCTGTAACTACGTCATTTGTCATTTCATATATGATTTTTAAGATATTGGTGCGCTATTTTTTATTGCATAAAAATGTCGGTGGAATTACGGAGTGATAAACAAAATATTTTCCTTATCGGAAAGCCTAGCCATCAAATAAATGGTGCAAAATTACCATCTAATCGACAAGTTCTCGCTGTCTTATTTTACAATATTCGCGAAGTCAATCTGACTATCAGTGAAAGTGCAAATCTTGTGATTAGGTAGTGCATTATATTTTGGGAAAAAGCAAGAATACTCACAAAGGCATTTCCAAACTGCATGAAGAAACTTGTTGATTTATATCATGTTTGGATCGAGTTACAAAAACCTGTAAGAAAACTAAGGTCACGTTCAAGAACCGTGAAAATAATTTTAAAATTGACCTTAATAACTTTTTTTATATTGCTCATGCTGATGCCTTTGAGAGAATGAAAATAGAGGAAGACAGACAATTTTTAAAGAAACAGAGAGAGGCAGGTCGCCCGTGATGCTTTGGTGGTGTAGACAAAAAATTGGCGGAAAAAGAAGAAAGGGCTAGGCAAAGACGATTGGAAGAAGAGGAAAGAAATGTAAGACGAAGAGAGTTATTGGCTGTTGCATCTACTTGGAATGTCCAGAAGATTCGAACGAAGAACAGATTTTGAATTCTGAACTCAGCTTGCCAGACGTTTTCTGCCCTGAAATAAGTACAAAAGAGAAAAAATCTCATAACACCTAAACTTTCGCTTTAGATCGACGCCAGCTAAGCATGAGAGACTCCGTTTACATTCTTCATGCGGTCGTAGAAGCGCTTGGTCTGAGCAGGGACGATTTCCCTATTAACTAATCCTCCATTAAGCGAATTCGTACTCAGACGAGAAAATCTAGGACGGAAGCAATAAAAACTGACTTTCAGAACAATGTACCTGACGTAGTCACAGTCCATTGGGATGGAAAACTATTACCCGTATTGGATGTAAAAAGTTCAAAAGAAGGAAGTTTGCCAACTATTGCTTCATTTGACGATAGAGAACATCATCTTGCAGTGCCAAAACTACAGGAGAGTTCCTCTGGAAAACATCAAGCTAGAGCCGTCCCAACTGCTCTCTTTGACTGAAACCTTCATAATAAAGTACAAATAATGTGCTGCGACACAACAGCTTGAATACTGGCCGTTTCAATGGAGCTTGTACTGTTTTGGAGCAGAGAAGAAATTAAAACTCAGGCCACCGGAGCTATGCATAAGGCACGAGAACGATCTGTCTTGTTTGTTTGCTTCAGTCACAAATCAGAATGATTGCAGAGGACAAAAAGGCCCTACAAGATGTTTGCTTATTTATCGTCACATTGTATGTTAAACCTTGGCTCGAATGCACAGTGGCGACTAAAGCACATAACCAAGTTTTGTGCTTCTTGAAGGCGTTAAAAAAGTACGAAAAAGTTGACGCAACAGTTTCTATAAACAAGTTCAGCCATCAACAATGCAAGAGCAAAAACGATTCTTGTTGTGCTGTGTCCAGGAACAGAAATAGTATCCGGACTGTAAAAAAAACTACACTAAAGAAAAGTTACCCTGGCTGATTGTTATTATTTTATGTTTTTAAATAAAGATTAATGTTTATCTTATTTTATTTCAAATCTTATTCACTTAATTTGTTGCATTTGAATTATTTTTATAGCAGACCGAAATATCAGGACAAAATACGATTTTTAATAAACTTTGTAGCTCGATCGGCACGGGTCGAGATCATGCTAGAAAGACAAAATTTCATGTTTGGGTATGTTTTAGCATTTATAAAAAAACTAGAGAATATGCATTTCGAATTTAAAAAAAATAATTTTTTTTGTCATATAAGGAACATCCTAACAAACACACATAAAGTAGAAGGCACAAACAATGTTTATCAAGAATTTTTTTATAACATGTAAACAGTTTTCATTATACAATTTATTTAAACTTCAATACAATTGCGTATTTGTTGTAGCACACTTGAATTATATAAAAGAACTGCTTTTAATTTTTAAAAATTTGTGTTTATATACACAATTCTTACAATAATTATCCTTCATTCAATATAAGAAAGAGATGAATAAATATGTATGTATACATTATAAGGTAAAAATAATTAGTAGGTATATAAAAGTAGGTAAAAAAGTTCAATTGTCTTGCAGCGGTACGGATTTTTTTACACAACTGCGCACATTTGGGTTTTACCAGAATATACAGGGTGTATCCGTTAAGGTGGCAAATACTTAAAGGAGTGATTCCTTGGTTAATTTCGTGAAAAAAATCTAATGGAAGGGGGGGGGGTCCATTTTCAACCCCTGCGGTGTACGTAGCGTTTAAATGCGAAGATGTTGAATGTATAAATTAATTTTTATTTATAATGTTAGAACGGCAACACTAATTTACTTAACCTTTTCTCTTTCTTTGTTTTGTATAAAGTAAAGCAGTAGTCGAAGTTCTTTTTCTTGTGTGAGCACATTTGTGTCAGCTAACTTTTATTGTTTTTAAATAAATTATTATTATTACATATTGTTTACACAATTTTGTTTCTACTTAAATACTGTGACTCAAAAGGTTATGGGCCCAGAGCACTGTGAAACATAAATTGTATACAAATTGTTGTATCATTTTGCGTATTTTCTTTGGTATTAATAAAAGTTAAATAAAATGGCGTCTTCGTCGATGGTCCCAATTGAAAAATTGGTTGGACGAGAGAATTACAATAATTGGGAATTTGCAATGAAAGCGTATTTACAACATGAGGGACTTTGGGCATGTATTAAAGATCCCGAGGCAGTGCATGCGGCTGAAATTACTGAATCTGAAAAGAAAATATTTATTCAAGCGGATGTCAAGGCAGAGGCGAAATTAATCATGTGTGTGCAATCAAACATATTTGTACATATTCGTAATCTCGATACATCTAAACAAGTGCGGGATAAACTGAAATCAGTTTTTCAAGATGATGGATTAGCTCGACGGGTAACGTTAATGAGAAAGTTAATCACAACAAAGTTAGTTGAGTGTAAATACATGGAGGAATACGTCGGTACAATTGAAACAATAGTGCAAATGTTGAATGACATCAAGTTCGAGATTTCGGAGGAATGGACTGGTACATTCTTGTTGGCTGGTTTACCGGACAGGTTTAAACCAATGATAATGGCTATGGAAAGTTCCGGTACTCGTATAACTGGTGAGCATGTTAAGTCAAAATTATTGAAAGAAGGGACAGAACACATTTCTAAAGAAACCAAGGCATTCACAGCACAGCAAAACAACAAAAAGAAGAAGAGAATTCGTTGTTACAAATGTAACGAGTTGGGCCATTTTGCGAATAAATGTACAAGCCAAAAACAATCGTTTGGAAATAAGAGTACATTATTGTCAGTACTCACGGCAAGTGAATTGAAATCAAATGAATGGATTATCGATTCTGGTGCATCGGCTCACATGACAAATAACAAGGAGTATTTATCTTCCTTGTCGGAATCGTCAGACAGAGTTGTTCGTGTAGCCAATAACCAAACATTATCGGTCGATGGGGTCGGAAAATGTGAATTGGAAATTAGTGTCAACAAACGGAGTAAAATTGTAGATGTAAACGTCATTCATGTTCCTGATTTAAGTGCAAATTTGTTATCAGTTAATCAAATTGCAAGAAATGGAAAAAAGTTGGTGTTTGACAACAGTAGTTGTAAAATTTTTGACAACAAAACAAATCAGTTGATTGCTACAGCTACACTAGAAGGAGATTTATATAAATTGGATATGTCAAAAATAAAAAAAGGTGATACTGCGTTTCTAGTTGTTGATTCCGATTTGTGGCATCGAAGAATGGGGCATACAAACTACAAATATCTTCAACAAATATTTAAAAGTTCCATTAGTGATAATAAATGTGAAATTTGTTTACGAGGTAAACAGCATAAAAATTCATTTCCGTCATCCACAACAGTATCCAATGAAAAACTAGAATTGGTACATGGTGATTTGTGTGGTCCAGTCGAATGCGAATCGTTGGGTGGTTCAAGATATTTCTTTGTGCTAGTAGATGACTACACACATAAAACGTTCGTTTATTTCCTTAAAAGGAAAAGTGAAGCTTATTCAGTGTTCAAGAGATTCAAGGTTCTTGTGGAAAATGAAACTGGCAGCAAAAATTAAAGTATTTCGTTCGGATAATGGTGGTGAATTCTGCAGTAACGAATTTGAAAAATTGTTAAGTAACGAATGAATCGAACGATCGTAGAAAAAGCACGGTGCATGCTATTCGATATGGAATTACCAAAAAGTTTCTGGGCTGAAGCAGTGAACACTGCTGTATATCTAATAAAGTAGTCCAACGTCATCTTTAAATGGTGGAATACCAGAGCAATTATGGACTGGGAAAGATGTGAATTTAAAATTTCTCAGAGTATTTGGTTCAAAGACTATGGTTCACTTACCAAAGCATAAAAGGAAGCAGTTTGATGAAGTGGCTGAGCAACACATAATGGTCGGGTACGGTGACACCCAAAAGGGTTATCGAGTTTATAATATTCACACCGGTGAAATAAGTGTCACCAGAGATGCAGTGTTCGATGAGTCAAATCGAAAGATCAGTTCTTCATTGTTTAATAAACAATGGAATGACACCGTTTTTATGCCGATGATAAGTGACATCGATGAGTCTGGTGATACAGATTCGAAGGAAATTATTACTCCAGTGGGAGAAATCGATCCATTAATAAACGATGAATTTTCCGATGACAGTATTGACCAAAACGATGTTGATGAAAACCTCGAAGGTGATGAATACGATGATGATGACTATATACCCGATGAAACGGTTACTCCAAATGAAGTTTTAAACGTTCAAGCCGTAATCCTAAACTAAATAAAATGGATGATTTCATTTATTCTGTCGAAATGCTTGGATCAGAAGATCCAATCACTGTAGAGGATGCGTTAAGTCGAGGAGACGCGGTGTTTTGGAAAAAGGCAATGGATGAAGAGATGACCTCAATCAACGAAAATATAACATGGACATTAGTAGATGCTCCATTAAAGTCAAAACCAATTCAGTCAAAGTGGGTGTTTAAAACAAAACATCGCCTGGATGGCAGTATTCATTACAAAGCTCGGTTAGTGAAAAAAGGTTGTGCTCAACGCTATGGGGTTGATTATCAAGAAACCTATGCACCTGTGGTTAAATATAACTCTATTCGTTATTTGTTGGCAATGGCAGTAGAGCACAATATGCATATAGAGCAGATGGACGCTGTGACGGCATTTCTTCAAGGAGAGTTGAAAGAAAATATTTTGATGTATCAACCACAACATTATGATGATCAAACTAGTAAAGTTTGTAAATTAAATAAAGCAATTTACGGACTTAAGCAAGCCGGACGGGCGTGGAATCAAAAATTGGATAAGGCATTAAAAGACCTTGGATTGACACGATCAAAGGCGGACCGTGTATCTATTTCAAATGGGACAAGAAGACGAAATTAATAGTAGCAGTCTACGTAGATGACATACTTATTCTTAGCCAAGATAAGAGTATAAGTAAAACGTTGAAAATGAATCTTTCAAGTCGGTTCAGAATGAAAGACATTGAAGATGTCAAATCAATATTGGGTTTTCGTGTAACAAGAGACCGTGACAATGGTGTTTTGTGGTTGGATCAAGAGGACTATATTAAAAAAATCTTGGAACGATTTAATATGGCTAACAGTAATCCTGTTATGACTCCCGTTGATATCAATGTGAAATTGGATAAATCAATGTCACCAGAAACAAACGATGAAATTGAAGAGATGAGGAACGTACCATATAAGGAAGCTGTAGGATGTTTGTTGTATGCAGCACAAGGTACTAGACCAGACATTTCATACGCAGTGAATTTGGTAAGTCGATATTCAAATGAGCCGGGTAGACAACATTGGAGTGCGGTTAAACGTATCTTTAGATATCTAAAGGGAACAATGTCTGCGAAGCTGGAGTATTGTAAATCAAATCACAATGAAGTTATTGGTTATAGTGATTCTGATTGGGCTAGTGACACTGATGGACGTAAATCCGTAAATGGCTATGTGTTTGTTAAATGCGGTGGCGCTATAACATGGTCAACAAGAAAGCAACAAACCGTTGCATTGTCGACGACAGAGGCTGGATACATGGCTGTATCGGCAACCACGCAAGAGGCTATGTGGATTAAAAAATTAAATGATGAGTTTGGAGTAAATAATACTATTAAAATATTTTGTGATAACGTGAATGCAAATATTTTGACCAAGAATGATGTGTATCATGCTAGGACCAAACACATCGACGTAAGACATGATTTTGTACGTGAGAGGATAGAGGCATCAGATGTACAAATATCGTATCTACCTTCAGAGAAGATGACAGCAGATGTTTTAACAAAAGGGTTACCTCAAAGTTAACATAATGTTCATCGACTTGGGATGGGAATTAAATTTTAGTTTAAGTGGGAGTGTTAAATGTATAAATTAATTTTTATTTATAATGTTAAAACGGCAGCACTAATTTACTTAACCTTTTCTCTTTCTTTGTTTTGTATAAAGTAAAGCTGTAGTCGAAGTTCTTTTTCTTGTGTGAGCACATTTGTGTCAGCTAACTTTTATTGTTTTTAAATAAATTATTATTATTTGTTTGTTTTTGTTTCTACTTAAATACTGTGACTCAAAAGAAGAGACGTACTTTTGACCTTACATCACTTCACACCATGTAACTCTTGAACGCTTCTGTCTACAAGGTCACTGTTGGTCATTTTTAAAAGAAAATTTATTTTATAAGATCAAGTAATTAACATTTTTTTAAATTCTTGAAACCCTTACCGTCGTTAAAATTCAAAAAATTTTTTTCTTTTTTTAAATTTTATTTTCAAACGCGAATATTTCGAAAATCGCTTTTTGTCAAAAGCAATATTAAAGCCTATTAATTTTCTACAAATCCACCTCACAATATTTATGCATTCGGTCAACAGGAGCAGGGTTAAAAATGAATGTTTGTAAAATAAACGAAAACGTACTTTTGACCTTACATGACTTCAGACCATATAACTCTTGAACGCTTCCAGATACAAGGTTACTATTATATTTTAAAGATCCAACAATGTCGTCAAATTAAAAACAAAAATTTTTAAAATTGTTTTTACCAACACGATTATTTCGAGAAATGCTCTTGGATAGATTTTTTTTTGATAAATACAGTATGGAAGCCTGTTTAATTTCCTACAAATATATGACAAAATATTTGTGCATTCGGTCATCATGAGCGAGATAGTGCGGGTTGTGTTACTACTACTACGTTTAAGAAGGATTGCATGACGTCCTAGTGTTCCTGCAGCAACATTGCAACAAAATTACACGGGCAGTTTGAATATAAAATTTAAAAAAAGAAAAAATATTTTTGAATTTTGACGACGTTTACATCGGTAACGGTTATGTTAATTATTTGATCTTATAAATTTAATTTCAAAAATGACCAACAGTGGCTAGAAGCGTTCAAGAGCTACAGGGGTGAATTGATGTAAGGTCAAAAGTACGTCTCTTCGCATTAAACCTCTACGTACACCGCAGGGGTTGAAAATAGACCCCCCTTCCCATACGATTTTTTCACGAATTTAACCAAGGGATCATCACTTTAAGTATTTGCCACCTTAACGGATACACCCTGTATAAACAGTACCCATACATATAAAAAATGTGCATTAGGTGGAAAAATAATTATTAGGTTAAAAAAGTTATATATTATAATTTTTCCTTTTAGTTGACTGTATAAAATAGTTTTTATTGACTGTATTACAAAATTGTACAGTTGTCATCTGTGAAGAAATATAAAAACTCTTCACAGAATTAAAAAAGTGTGCAATAGACACGGCTGTAATGTATTCTTAATACAACGGTTCAATTAATCTTTAGAAAGATAAAAGTAAAGGAGTGTTGGCAATGCCTTAAAACCACCACTATTCATTTCTGCCACCCCAAAACTATAGAATCGACACTAATATCAAGACACGATTTTAATGAACTCAATAATGCGAATGCCAGTAGTACAGATGAGGCTGCAAATAGAGCTATAATAATAATATTCGGCGCGACAGACTATTGCGGCCCAAGGCCTTGTTTCTCGCAGGATCCGAAAGGCGAATTGAAAAGCATTCCGTGACAATTTTTTTTTCTCTCGGAAAGTTTGTCACCCATTTACGATTTTTGTTGTTACTGGGATTCGAACCAATAACCCCCTGCTCAGAAGTACATGCTCTTATCCACTGAGCCACGGCGCCCAAATAGAGCTATACGAACACTTAATAGTGGTATGATACTGAACAGTTTCTTGTTTAAGGCCGCAACTGAAAACGTTAGTGAAGAGTGCTAGGTGTAAGGAACTGGTTGAGGCCGTCGAAGTTCCTATTTTATGTAATAAATACTGTAATAACTGTAGGAACAGAACGCACAACACAAACGAATGCCGAAGACGACCAAATGTAAATATCAATGGTAATGGTGTATCACCCATATATCCCGCGACACAAAGACAGATGTCCTCCCAAAATTAAGCCTTCATATATTCAAATATCAACACGACACAAAATATTGTGTTATGCAGATATTGCATATATAGGATACTCTATAGACCGATATAGGAAAAGACAACAACAGCGGAAATATTTCTCAACAGTTTATTCCAAGCTCGGGAAACGACTTCAATGTGCGGTTCTAATCAAGTAAAAACTAAAGTCATCCACTGTATCAAATTCCTAAATCTACCAATTCAAAACGCATCCACTGTATCAAATTCCTAAGTGTACCAATTCAAAATACAATTCCAATCAAAGAGAAACTCATGATGATAAAAGTGGTTCAATGCCTCAAGCTTCTAAATCGACTAGTTCGGGAGCCGGTTCCGAATTCCAAAATCGAGAAAATTTATCTCAAGAAAAATTCGAGTATGAAATCATAACAAGAAACTATGTCTAAACCAAATCCATACAAAAAATAGGGGATTTAGCTCAAACCCATAATTTAAACCAATACCTAAATCAATCTCTGAATCCTGACCGAATACATCTATCAAAAAAGACGTGTTTACTAGTCCTCTTGACAAAAAATTGACAAAGGATGTGTAAACAGAGCATCCAGTTTTAAAAGCTAAATCAAAAAAACTTGCAGAGACACTAACGACAAATCGAATTAGCATTAGCATTAGCGGTAACCCTATATCAACCTTAGGTGTAATATATTTGATTATAGAAATCGCCCCGGGTAAAAAACTTAAACATTTATTTCACGTGGTCCCAATCAATTTCCCTATTATAAAGGATGGCATTTTAGGGGAAGATTTTTTCAAAAATACCAACGCAATATTAAAGTACAGAGACAATACCCTTACTTATTATTTTAAAGGAAAAAGATATATAATAACTTTCTTGTACGAACGAAATCCAATATCCATACCTGCAAGAACCGAAAAACTAATTCGATTTGGACCTCTAAGGAAATCCTACCACAAGTTTATACTTCTTCTGCTATCACAGAACCAATAAATGGATTCGTATACCTATCAGTATTAAATGCCAATGAATAGGATGTCACACTACAAAGCTTGAACCTAGAGTTCGAAGACATGAATGATTATCATGTCCATAAAGTGAACTCATTGAGCACAAAAGCAATGATAGATGAATCACTCCAATTGACTCATTTAAACAACGAGAAAAAGAGAGCAATAAGAGCAATAGAAGGACTATGCCGTGAATATAATCATTTGTTCTTTCTCGAAGGAGAATATACTTTTCGTGGAGGATAGAGTTCCACGAGCGGAATCACATATCCAATAAAAACACACCACCCAAACATACCACCAGTCAATATTCGACCATATCGTCTGGTACAGGTTCGAACACAGGAAATAAAAAACCAAGTCAACAAAATGCTGCAAGACGAAATAATAAGGCCAAGTTCCAGTCGATGGAATGCTCCTTTACTGGTTGTTCCAAAGAATGGAAAACAGAAGTGGAGAGTAATAGTGGACTACAGAAAACTTAATGAAGTAACTATCGCGGACGCTTATCCAATACCAAACATCGAAGACATATGCTATATTGCTTTCAACAAAAAAATAAAAATTACAACAACAAACACATTGGATAGACCAGAAATGGTTTAGCGTTAACAAAAAAAAATTTTTTGGTTAAGAAATATTTAACCAAATTTTTATTTATAATTCCCACCACCAGAGTCGACTTTTAAAAATTATATATGGATAAGTTGGCAAACACATGAAACAAAAAATTGACCAAAATTTGGTTAGTTTTTGCTGTTGCTTTGATCAGCCGTTAACCACAAAAAATACCTAACTCATTTTGTTGAAAGCAATATAGCAATACTCGGACAACTAGGTGACTTCAAATATTTTACCACAGTAGACCTAGCCAGTGGATTCCATCAGACTGAAGTGGTTGAAGAAGACAAAGAAAAGACATTTCGAGTTCAATAGAATGACATTTGGCTTGCGAAATATACCCCCCTCTCCCCTTTTCATGTGGCCTATGCCTAATATATCTAGACGATATAATGTTATATGGAAAAAACTTAGATGATCATAATAAAAAATTAATAGGGGTGTTCCAAGCATTAGATATTTATAATTTAAAAATCCAATTAGATAAGTGTAAAGTTTTGGAAAAAGAAGTTACGTATTTAGGTCACATAATCACAGAATCAGGAGTTAAGCCGGATCCAGAAAAGATCTCAGCCATTCAAAATATACACCCAGAGAATTATGCAATGTAAAAAGTTAACATGTCTCATGTTAAATATACATGATAGATTTTTCTACACAAAACAACAACAAATCCAAAATTTGACATTTTTTTAAAATGAAGTGCAGAGTTGAAATAACATTACCGTGTAATTTGTTAAACTAGCAGTATAAAATGTGAATTCAACACGATTAAAATGTTAAAATGCGTTAGATATGCGTGGTAACCTGAAGCAAGTGTAAAGAGTACACGATGTCTTTTTATTTCAACAGACAATATCTGTAATTTCCACAAAATAACGGATCTTTTTAAATTCTCTATATTAACTTCACTTGCCCGTGGCACGGATGTCGGTCGTCGGTCGTCGTGGAATCTTGCGATCAATTTTTAACCCACTTCCCAAGGTCCGATTTTATTGAAATTTTGCACACATGCGTATTTCCGGAGACAACACCCCTCGGGCCCCGGGGTCCGGCGGCTCCCATACAAATATTTTACAAAATTTTACTCGATTTTTTTTCAAATTTTATGCACATGTGTATCTCTGATAGACAACAATTTTTGTAAAAATTTTGGAGACCCCGGGCCCCGGGTTCGTGGGACCCCATAAAAATTTTTTAAAAAATAACCCGAATTTCTTTAAATTTTATATACGCATGTATCTTCGATAGACAACACTTTTTGTAAAAAATTTTGGAGACCCAGGGCCTCGGGTTCGTGGGGGCCCATAAAAATTTTTTAAAAAAATTAACCCGATTTTCTTCAAATTTTATATACGCGTGTATCTCCGATAGGCAACACTTTTTGTAAAAATTTTGGTGACCCCGGGTTCGTGGGGCCCCAAAATTAAAAAAAAAAAATTAACCCGATTTTCTTTAAATTTTATATACGTATGTATCTCCGATGAAAAACACTTTTTGTAACATTTTTGGAGACCCCGGGCCCCAGGGTCATTGGGCCCAAATTTTTTTTTAAAAAAATTAACCCGATTTTTTTTAAATTTTATATACGTGTGTATCTCCGATGGACAACACTTTTTGCAAAAATTTTGGTGGCCGGGGTCGTGGGCCCCATAAAATTTTTTCAAAAAATTAACACGATTTTCTTCAAATTTTATACACCTCTGTATCTCCGATGGACAAAATTTTTTGTAAAGTTTTTGGAGTGAACGGGCCCTGAGGCCCAAGGGGTGCTCATATAAATTTTTTAAAAATTAGCTCGATTTTCTTAAAATTTTTAACACATGTGTATCACTGATGGACAGAACTTTTTGTAAATTTGTTGGAGGGATAGGGCCATGAGACCCGTGTGGTGTCCATGTAAATTTTTTTAAAAATCAATCAATTTGAAATTCCGGATTTGATTTTCTTCAAATTTTAACACATACATGAAAAATTTTTATGGGTTGTTTTTTTAATACTTAAACAGTCTAGACTGTCAATTGTACCCGTTATAGAGTTGAAGCGAAGAGGTTTTCGTGTTAAAAACTTTTACATGACGCTTCAGTTTGCAATCATTCAATCTAGTGTTGGGCATAATGGAATGATTTCAATAATCGATTATTGAGTATTCGAATGATTGCTATAATCGATTATCATTCTAATGATTTTCTAAGAGCACAAAAAAAAAACAAGGAAGTACTTTTAATGTATACATTTATAACATCTAAAAACATTTAAGAAGATAGCCATATGGATAGTTGTAATTTTGTAAAAAATAATAAATAAAAAAGTAATTGGTTAAAAAATGGTTACTATAGCCTACTGTACTATAGCCTACTGTACTATAGCCTATAACCTTCCACCACCATTCAGTAATAACCACTGAAAATTTCATTAAAATTGGTTAAAAAATGGTTACTATAGCTTCCCCCACCATTCAGTAATAACCACTGAAAATTTCATAAAAATTGGTTAAAAATGGTTACTATAGCCTATAACCTTTCCCCACCATTCAGTAATAACCACTGAAAATTTCATAAAAATTGGTTAAAAAATGGTTACTATAGCCTATAACCTTCCCCCACCATTCAGTAATAACCACTGAAAATTTCATAAATATTGGTTTAAAAATGGTTACTATAGCCTATAACCTTTCCCCACCATTCAGTAATAACCACTGAAAATTTCATAAAAATTGGTTAAAAAATGGTTACTTTAGCCTATAACCATTCCCCACCATTCAGTAATAACCGCTGAAAATTTCATAAAAATTGGTTAAAAAATGGTTACTATAGCCTATAACCTTCCCCCACCATTCAGTAATAACCACTGAAAATTTCATAAGTATTGGTTAAAAAATGGTTACTATAGCCTATAACCTTTCCCTACCATTCAGTAATAACCCCTGAAAATTTCATAAAAATTGGCTAAAAAAAGGTTACTATAGCCTATAACCTTTCCCCACCATTCAGTAATAACCACTGAAAATTTCATAAAAATTGGTTAAAAAATGGTTACTATAGCGGGTGGGGGAAGGTTATACCCCACCATTCAATAATAACCACTGAAAATTTCATAAAAATTGGTTCATAAATGTACAATCATTCGAATGATCACTCGAGAACTCGGTCTCGCTAGGTGGCAAAATCATTCGAATGATCACTCGAGAACTCGGTCTCGCTAGGTTGCAAAATCATTCGAATGATCACTCGCGATCTCGGTCTCGCTAGGTTGCAAAATCATTCGAATGATCACTCGAGATCTCGGTCTCGCTAGGTTGCAAAATCATTCGAATGATCACTCGAGATCTCGGTCTCGCTAGGTTGCAAAATCATTCGAATGATCACTCGAGTTCTCGGTCTCGGTATTATTATTTCTGTTTTCTTTTCTCTCGCTGTATCTTGTTAGTCGCACTACGCAGTCGTAAGCGCAAGCACATCGCAGAAGCAGATCGCAGTATCGCACATGGGTGATGTGTTATGTGTATTGCTTCGCCATGAACCATGCCATGATGTATGATGTGTATAAACACAGAAAGCATTTGCTTGTGTTTTTCCTTGTTGCTTTTGCTTATCGCTCAGAGGTGATATGTCGCTCGTCGCTGCGCATATCCACATCATATCTCGTCCGCGCTAATTCGGTAGAACAGAAATAAGAAATCATTCGAATGATTTTGGACAACATCTCGAGATATCTCGAGACATTTCAATAATCGATTATATCATTCGAATGCGCCCAACACTAAATTTCAATCGTCATCTTTAGCTGCATTTTATTTGCCGAGCGAGTTCGGAATTCGAATGTCAAAACCAGCCAAAAACAGCAGGTTTTCACAATTCCAAAGAAGGAATTCGACAGAGCAATTGTTGTTGTTCCTCGGCAAATAAGATACGGCTTTTCTGTCACACGGTTTAAGAGTAGAAGTCAATTTAAATTTTATATTGTGAATATTGTGAAGTGAATTAATGTGGAATGCCCCATTTGAATTGAAAATGTTCAAATAAGTGAGTCCGAAGGTGGTTAGCATCAAACATTTATTTAGTTTTAGATGAAGTCGTATTAGCTCCAAATAAGGAGAAAAAAGATGAGCTAAAAGAAATTATATGTGGAAAATTACAGTTCGGTTAAGAAGTCTATGAAAAATGAGGTGAATACTGCGCGTTGAACAGGTATTAGTTTTAAAAACATTAAACATTTTATTATTTTCAGGCTGACACGCTTTCCACATCAAGCACATATTGTAGAAAGTGGCTGAATTCCCAACAAAATTCGCCGATAATAGCACCAGGGCAAAGCTTAGATACAATATTAAAAGCAACTCCAAGAGGCAAATACAAGGCCCATTCAGAGTTATCAGATGTGCACCGGGATTATTTAAAACCACTTTATCGACCAATCAATTTTTACGAGCATTAAGGACATTATATATTGAATATTGAATGGTTTTTTTAACTCATTAATGTCTTTTGTTGCTCAGAGATTTTATTACAATGCTAGATGGAATGGCAAAATCCCACGGGAAAACTATACGATAAGGCTACAAATTCCCGGAGAAAATTAAGGAAAAACCTGGCAACAAACAGTGCGAAGGCTACTACCAACAAAATTGAACCATTTGTTGCAAGTATGTTTTAATATATATTTTGTTTTATTCTACTAAGAAAGTAATTTCTAAAAAAGCCCAAGAGGATATAGCAAATAAGACATGGCTTTTACACAATACCCAGCCCTGGGATGAAATAACCAAAAAAAAGGAAAGACACCTCCAAAATGAGGCGAGATTTTAAATAATAAAGACCAAAATATTTTAGTTGATTGGCGCTTGTATAAGAATTCTCTGGGTCATACATTGGTAATATTTTCTTATATAATATATCGATCAAATCCGTACCTATATATTTTTCTTTTAATTGTGGTAGATTGAAAAAGATTTTGCTGAGCTGTTCCCAGACAAAGTACAAAATCTATTGCAGAAGTGGTCCAATATTAGAGAACTGGTTGAGAAAATAAAGTTCCTGGTTCAAAAAATTTTGTTGGAAAAGCATGATGACAACAACATCAGTTTGGGTAAAATTTTTATTTATATCTTCTATATGTTTATGTACATATCCTTCATTTAAAAAATGATTAACAAATAAATATATATTTAAACAATTTTAAATTTAAAATGACTTATTATTTAAAACAAACAGATTTTACTTGCAGATTCAGCTCGGTCAACGTTGTAAATTCTATAGTTGTTGATATTAGGTGTCGAATGTTTTTTTTACATGCTAAAAAAAGTTGCATTGACATTGGCCATTGTTAATTTAGCATCTTTCAAATGTTATTTTGACATGTAACCAAAGTTAATTTAGGAGTATACAGTGTTATACTAAAGAGGTTGTACATGTTGAATTACCAGTATCTCGTGATAAAATATGAAAGTAACAGTCCTGTTAAAAATAAGTATCATGTGATAATAGACCCCCCCCCACCCATACGATTTTTTCACGAAATTAACCAAGGAATCATCCCTTTAGGTACTTGCCACCTTAACGGATACACCCTCTATATATAAATATATACATAGCAATAATTTATAATTCATGTTAAATAATGTAATAACATGCAAATGGGTACAAAGAAGCAAGTAACACAAAAAAAAATAATGTAACCAATTCATAATCCATTGTTTAAAACAAAAAATATGTCGCTATGAATACCGCAGGAACGTTTCCTGCTTGTCACTGTTTTATGGCTTCTTCCACCAGCGGTGCTAAAGAGAAATAACCAGTTTCATGCCACCTCTCCTTGAATTCAACCGCAATACTCGTGTCGCGCTAAATGCTCATCAGTTTACCCTCAAGCCCATCTTCAGTTGCACTGTTAGTTTATAGACTCTTTCTTTAGTCGTACAACACGAATGTGGAATGCTTTACAAAGCTCTGTATTCCCGCATTAATATGATCCATAGGCATTCAAAATGCATGCCTGAGGGACTGTAGTACTTCTTGCACCGTGTTAGGAAACCTTAACATCAAATATGTCGTCCAACGAAGCTTGTTGTTGACGCACATGCCAAATATTGCAAGTTTTTCCGTTTCTTCGTTGCAAGTGCCATTCATGGATAAAGAATGGACGTTTAGTAGAACTTAACCTACTCCATTTTGTAATTCCCACCATGTTGTGCTGTATACGTTAGAATTAAACGTGCTTAACAGCGTTCATGTTCAAGTTCCATTATGGAAGAAGAGGGACGTGTAGAAAGTGTGAATTAATATGGCCGCAAGCTTGCAGGATGTAGCCTGTAATTGATCGACCGGTCACTATCATACAAATACATTAAGATAGCCATCCACCACGTCAACTCCCTCAACACCATTAAAACACTAACCCCTACAAAAATCCACCCTAACCGTCCCAACCACATCGCAAAGTTTCAGCTATATCGGATGAACGGTCTTCGAGTTATGCCAAAACAGACATACAGACATTTCATTATTATATATTAAGATTACATAATGAGCTAGGAGAGTGGACGTTATCGTACGAGTTAGAAGCTTAAAGCACTTTCTATGTTAACACACTAGTGTGGATAACGCCTACTTTCGTGGGTAGGTTACAGTGTAGTAGAAAACAGTCACTTTCGTCTATGGTCCTGTTAAAAATTATTTTCACTCGAAAGTAGGCATTAATCACTAGTGTGTTAACATAGAAAATACAGTTGTTATTTACTGCAGTATCAGCGAACACACATCAAACAGTAGTTTTAAATTGCGCATAAGCAGTTTAGCAGAAAAATTTTGGCCGTGTGTAAAATAGCGTACATTACTCGCTGAAAAGTGCTTCTCCTGCTCTATAGATTGCTGCACCCGGCTGCTGCCTCGGATTACCCCACGTGATTCTTGCGTCACAAAATTTTAATGAGTGATTGTATTAAACATAGTTCTAACATCTCATTTGTAAGTAATAGAATATGCAATGATGTTTTTCGTAGTTGAAAAGGTAAACAATTTTAAATGCCTCGGTTTTACCTTCGACCAAAATTTTAGTTGGTCTGAACATATCTAAATCCTAAAAAAATAATTTTTGTGATTCGATGTATATTTACCATCTACGTAATTATTAAGCATTAATACCTTAAAGGCAATACGGAGAATAATAAGAGAAGTGGTTTTTATAGCAATGCACAGTAGTAGACGTTTCTTCTTTTCGTACAAAACTCTTCAGTAGACTCTTCACCATCGTATATTGTCGGTTATTTAACAGGCTGACTGTAAGCATCCGTCTTATAATATTATATGTATATTTAAAAAAATATATATTGTTGCTTCTTGACTTAAGTCACATTGATGTTGAAATTTTGTTCATCTTCGTTACGAAATGTAGTACTGCTTACAATACTTTTGGCCTCCTTGTATTTTCCTTAACATTTTTAAGTAATAACACTCTTCAGTCGACTCTTCACCATCGTATCTTGTCGGTTACATAACAGGCCCCTGTAAGCATACGTCTTAGAATTTTGTGTTTTTGAAAAAAAAAAGTGTTGCTTCTTGCCTTAAGCCACTTCATTACGAAATGTATTACTCTGCGTACGATACGTTTGACATCTCTCTATTTTCCTTAAATTTTTAGTTAATATAGTTAATTTTATCCATTTTTTGTATATATTTTTGTAAAATTGAAAAGGATGAACAAAAATAAATTAAAACAATGTTAAATATCATGGAGGACGTCACAAGTCTATTTAGAATAAACATAAATTAAACGAATTTTTATTAACAAGATAATAACATATTTTTCTAATTTTTTATTTTAATTATAATAGGCCAAAATAATGATCATTTAGATAAACTGTAAAAAAGCTCAGCTTTGCAGGAAACTATATATTTTTTGTAAAATAATTTAAGAAAAAAATTTAAATGAATTGAAAATCACTAACTAATGAATACTCTACAGTGAACGCCACCTTTTATACTCATTGAACAGCTTCCAGAAACTTCCAATATTATAGACAGAAATATCGAGAAAAGACCAGAAAATTGTAGCCTTATTCTCTTACTTACAACTAACGTTACTTATATGCAATGAGTCATGTTCTAATAAAAAACTAAATATAATTAACTATTTCTTAATTTTACCTTCTACCCCTAAATCTTTAACTTTTAAAATTAAACCAATAAATTCAATAAATTGAAAATGATAACTAATTTTTTGAAATTGGTTGGCTCCATTATTCCTAATCTACTGTCCCCAAGATCACCGTTCACCTTGCCATAGATGATTTTACCGCACTTCGGTGGTATCCCTACTTTTTCTTCCTTGACCAAGTTTGGCAATGTTCACTGTGAACTTGGGGCTCTCTGCCCTCTTCACCAGCTTACGCCCCGTAAATCTGGTGTAACTTAGTTTTCCTGATCTGCAGCTACGAGGTAAGCTGGCTGCTGCATTTATCTGTGATGCGCCTATCTGCCGTAAATTTTCAGGCGTCTTAACACGATTCACGGGCTGTACTGTAGTTTGAACTGGTCTTGGTTCCTTGCAGTCATGGATAAAATGTCCAGGCTTCTGACATCTAAAGCATTTTGGACGGGAACCAGATGTTGGGTTTCCACCATTCTGAAGGCTTCCAGTTTTTGATTTTCGGATTTCGTCTGTAACCAATTGGGTAGAAAAAGCGGCTTTAGCTGCTTCGTATTCCAAAGCCGACGGCAATATTTCATTCATTGACTTTCCTCTTGCTGCTGTCCTCAAATGAAGTTTTAATTGCTCATCTCGGATAGCATTGATGAAAAAGGCTGTGTCGCCATCGAACACAGGTGGCTTCAAAATTCCTTTCTGGTTACTAGAAGATTCTGGAATGACTCTGGAACTACTTTGTTGGATGTTTTCTATGAAGAATTGGGGACGGCTGTCCAACCGAGTCTCAATCTCCTCAATCTTGCCTTCCAGACCACTCACCTTTCCTGTCACGTTCGTCTCGAGCGATTTTACTTCTTGAAATGTTGCTTCAATTTCATTTATTTCACTTTTTAGCGTAAATTGAACTCCAATTATTTCCCCTTTAAGCGTTTCTTGAATTCCGCTCATTTCACCTCGTAGCCTTTCTTGAATGACATCCTTCCATTTTGCTGGTCGAATTTGGAATTTAATTCCTGCTTTTGTTGATCAAATTTGGAATTTAATTCTTGCTTCCGTTCTTGGCTCTGATGTTGATTTTGTCGATTTAGCCTTTGATATTCCAACTTATCCAACTGCTGGTCTAACTTCTCGTTTAGCTTGGAACTCAATTCTAGATTCATCTGTTTGCTCTCCTGACTCTGTTGCTGAGATTCTTGCTTTTGGTGAATCAACTCTTTTTTAATCTCTTGATTCTGTTGCTGTGATTGCTGAATTTGCTGCTGCATTTGAGAATTCAAATCTTTTCTTAACTCTTCACTTTGTTCACTTTTCCGCTGCATTTGTTCTCTCTGCTGATCAAACTTGCTATTTAATTGTTGCATTAGAACTTGCAACATCGCCTCCATGTTTGGCACACCACCCTTTTCTTTCGAGGTAGCCGTTTCACGCTACACACGGCTTTTCCTCTTTAACGACTTGCTGCAATCGGAGAAATAACTCCTGCTTATTTCCAGCGGTGCTTAGACGCCTTCCAAGCTCTTCTTTAAGCTCCTGAGAGCTACAGGATTTTATTATTTTATTATTTACTGTTTATCGGTTTGTAAAAATTCACTTAACTAATTAAATTTTTTTACTCTCAAGGTTTGCAAAATCCCTAATTAATTTATTGTTCCACGGTTTGCAAAATTTTACTGTCTATTTGCCAAATTTTATTGTTTTCCGACTTGCAAAATTTTATGGTCTCACAATTTGCAAAATCCCACTTCTTACACCAATTGTTACAAAATTCAGGCTTTTGAGTTCGTAAAGGAATTTGCAAATAAAACACAACACACGTTTATTAATTTAAAAATAATAGCTTTAATAAACAAAGATCAAAAATAACACAAGTTCACAATTTATACTGGTATTAACTTTAAATGTACACAAAAACTTATTATTTGTACTTTACAATGTTTTTGCAAGCAAGAGTTTTTCAACTGCACTGGTTAAATTCCAATTAACTAATGAATTCTCTGCAGTGAACGCCACCTTTAATAATCATTGAAAAGCTTCCAGAAACTTCCAATATTATAGACAGAAAATTTCAAATTATCTATCTATCTAATAGTCTTACAGTCAAAAGTATGCAAGATAAAAGTGCTTATTTTAAGTATGCAGTATGTACACTGCGATTAATCTTATGATTCGAATTCTGTTACAAGCGCTACTACTACTTTTCATAACATTATTTTAAAGTTGATGTGTCACTTTTTCGCAATTTTGGACATAAAAAACAGCCCATAAAATTAAAATTTTTCTTGTAAATTCTGTAATCGGAGATACAAAAATGTGTGCAGTTTGAATAAAATTGGGTTTAATTTTCAAAAAAATTATATGGGTGTCCTTCGGTCCCGGGGCCCGATCACTTCCAAATTTTTACAAAATGTTGTCCGTCGGAAATACACTTTTGTATAAAATTTGAAGAAAATCGGGTAAATTTTGTATTGGAGCCCCCCGATCCCGCACCCGATCTCTCTGAAATTTTAATAGAAAGTGTTGTCATCGGAAATACACATGCGTGCAGACTTTGAATAAAATCCGTCTTTAAGAGGTGGGTTAAAAATTGATCACAAGATCTGATTTTTCCAACCTCTGTCTAAAGGATGAGGTATTAATCAAAGGTCCAAAATGATAAGTTTCATACATATTGTTCTAAAAGATGCTTCTGAAGCAAGATGTATTCATAGGTCATAGGTTCTACATCCATATTTTTGGTTAGTTTGTGGTAATTTTTTTCTTGTTTTGTAGACAAGTGATAATTAAAAAAAAAAGATGTAATACGTTGATTATGTCAGCTCATATTTTAATATTTATTACATTATTTCACGAAGTAAGTCCCCGTCGATTTGCATATTTTCCATTGTTCTTTCCAAATTTTCCTCTACGTCGTCGCCACTGTCGGAGATTTCCGTATCTGGATCTGGTTCATTGTCATCACTGATATCATCCTAAAAATACTGATTAGTTACATGCGATTGAATTTTAAGTTAGCTTACGGCATAATCATCGCAGTCGGCTCCTTTTATTCGCCTCTTTTGATAATAATCACATACTAAATCTTTGATTAGATTTCCCATAATTTGACGGACTTGCCCATCAAAACCAGGCGGCAACCATCCTGTTTTCTCGTTACATGTAGCGCCCGCCAAAGGTGATGGAATTTTATTCAACATATCTTCAATTTTTTGTATCTTCACGTCACAATACTGAGATGTATGATTATAAATATAAAAAGCGATGAACACACCAAGGAAATACCTACACGAAAGATACATTGTCGAGAACGTGGTAATTTGTCTTCTTCGAAGTATGGATAGTCAATGTCTTGCACAAGAGCATTTATTTCACCAGGATTTTCGAGTTTCTTTTTTTTAGTTAATTTACGTACATTAACCTAAGAACAAAATAGCTATAATTTTACTATTAACACAATTAATTTATTGCTACTTACATATTCTGCAACGCCTGATCGGAACCGTAGACGAAAGTCGAACGTTTGATAATATCTACTTTCAAAGTGTCTTCGGGGATCATATCCGTATCGGATATATAAGGTTCTCCACGGCCCAGTTGAAAAATAGTAGGCCAATGAAGGTATGATGCACTTAAGTTTATCATTTGATATTCCAGATTCATATAGTAATGCTATTCTCGTCCATATTGGACACTTATCGAACAACTAATTAATACAAATAAAATGCTTGGAAATAGACAAGAACATATAAAACGCATATACTCATATGCATAAATGGCTATCTAAGTACCTTTTTTACTAACTCCAATTGCTCATCGGAAACATATTTCACTTTCATTCGCTTAACAATTTGGGGATCAGGACGTGTTGGGATTATATCACTCAAATTGAACACTACAACATCTCTGCTATCGTACGTTGCTTTTTGAAAAACCCCAAGGACTTCTGTTTGATCATCTTCGACAGAGTCATATCGATGGATGTTCGGATAGACTGAGTCAGCTCTTCCAAATATGTGTGGGACACAAAGAAGGGGACTATTTTCCTGACTTAAAAGGTTTAGTTTGTAAAAACATTATATTTGATGATTGAAAAAATAAATTCTCACAAAAAATATTGAATATCCGTTATACTGCGTGGAACAACGGAACTAAGAATATATTCCGGTTTATCTGTTGAAACGTTTTTGACAATTGGTAGATACTGGAAATCGCACAAAGCTTATAAATAAAAAAAAAGAAATACATATAAAATTTTCAGCACATATATTGTTCCGTTGGTAAAATAAAGATTGTCGAAAATATAATTAGTTTCGAATAATTCATTTAAAAAATTATAATACAGTAGAGAACTTCGACTAAAGGACTAAGATTATGTGTGACGTTTTGTTGATAAAATATTCTTGTAGTATTCTGTGCCAATGCGTTAATAACCGCAAGCATTAAACCCTCAAAAGACCCCCTAAAAGACCCTCTAAAGACCCACCCAAACCCCCACAAGACCCTTAAAAGATGACGCACTCTTCTCCTCTGCCGGTGCCCCACCACGTACCTAACTATTCGCCCCAAGTGATCGGAATTTACGTATCGTTCGAAACGGAATTTTCCCAACGCGTAACGGCTGAAAATTGTAGCCCCTTAGCGAACAAGTTTCACTTAGAAAATGGTGTGTTTAATGAGGAGTACCTTCTTTAGGTTTTGCACACTCAGACATTAAATTTAAAAAAATCTGCCCAGCCTAGCTGCAGTCACATGTGAATACCAGTAAAAGTCACTGAACAGTAAGAAGTGTAAAATAATTGTGTAAGTAACGTAACGTTTTTAACGCTATTTTGCCGAGTCGCGTGAAGCGTGACACGTAGGGTGAGCACGACGGGTGGGGCAATATGTGTGTGGCGCATGAAAATATTTTTCAGTTTTGATGTTTCTTACATAAGTAAAAGTTAATTTACTTATCCCATAAGATTCGACGATTTGAACTTGGAGATCGAAGGCTCAGTTTTCTAAGTTCTAGGCGTTTATACAGAATAGTCCGGAACGGAATTTACGCCCCCTGCCACGCCCCATACTACGCATTTTTATGGGCGTGGTCAGATTTTAACGGAAGGTGGATCAGTTTGTATAGGCTTTATGTGCTATTTCATATGATTGAGTTTTTCCATACAAAAACAGGTGTTATATATAACAAAATACGGTGTAGCCTATATAGAAAGGATGGCGGTTTCAAGGGCTGCTTAATGAGGGATTTCAGGAGAGGGGTGTCTGGGACCCCCTAAAAAATTCCGGCACATACCGTGTTTTGCTATATAACACCTGTTTTTTTATTGAAAAGAAACCTCCTTCAAACCACTTGAAAAATGCTTTTCCAAAAAAATTAAAACTTTGTATGCCCTCCTTCAGAAAGGGGCGTCTCCCCAAAACAAGATGGCGGTTTTCAAGGTCTGCTTAATGAGAGCATTCGGAGGAGGGTTGTGTGGAACCCCTTACCCTTTCCGGGCTATACCGTTTTTTTCTACAGACATATCCATATAATATTCGGTGCGACAGACCGTTGCGGTTCAAAGCCTAGCTTCTCGCGACCATTTGTGTTGTGCATGTATATTTTTGGACACAAATGGAAATATACATGTAGAATATTGATAAGTACAAGAAAGATATAGATATCATTTAATTGTCAACACAGCAACATAGTATGACACGATCCCAGAATTATCAACACAGTATGCCGCGTTCGCAGTCGCTGCCCTCGACTCGCCAAATTCCATCGAAGTTATATGAAAACAAAGTAATGCCATCTGAGACGAATAAACAACACACTGAGAATAGCACCGTCAGCATAATACGCCGAGGCGATTATGAATAAAAGGGTGACACAGTCAGCACAAATCACCCAAGACGATGGCAAATTGGAGGAAGGTGATATTGATAGTAGCTGGAATGTGCGGAGTTGCAGCTGTGTGGACGTGGATAGCCAAGGCGTATGCTTGGTATAAGTTGCTGAGTCAGCTAAGCGTTTGGTCGCTGTGGTGATGGTGATGTGACGAGGCAAGTGGCGATAAACAGCAGCAAGAGTTCATGTTAAATTTTGGTACGAGTCGGTCGGTATCCAGAGACTGACTCGATAAACATTTAATCGAAAAACATTTAATCGAAAAACATTTGCTCGAAAATGTATAAAACGACATTTGCTAGAAAAACATTTTCTCGAAAACTAAATAGTCTATGTTTTCAACCTTCTAAAAGCTATCGCGAGTAATTTTTGTTTGCGAAACGCGAGTTTTTTTTTTAAATTTTTCGGTTATTAATTTTACCAAAAAATTACGTTCGAGCAAATGTTTTTCGAGCAAATATTTTTCGAGAAAATGTTTTTCTAGAAAATGTCATGGAACCATTTAATTAATCAATAAAGAAGTTCCTACATGGGGGCACAACCGGGATTTTTTACCGAAATTTTGAATTTTTTATTGTTTTACTGAACGACAGAGCAGTTTATTATTGGTACGAATCGAATAATAGTGCGTAAAGCGTCGAAGTATTGTGCGAAAAGTGTCGAAGCGGAGATAGAAGAAAATTTAGAAAGACAAGTTCAAAGAAAGATAAGTTTTAAAGAAAAGAAAGTAAAGAGACAAGAAGCTAAGAATGTGAAGAGATAAGAAGTTATGAAAGTGAAGAGACGATTAGTTAAGGAAGTGAAGAAACAAGAAGTTAAGAAAGTGAAGAGACAAGAAGTTAAGAAAGTGAATAGGTAAGTGTTAAAGTTATATTATAACTACTATTATTTGTTGTAAATTGTTATATAATATTTATCATTTGTTTGTTGATGTTATCTTTATCAACTGAATATAAACATATATACATATATAAAGGGTATTGTAATGTACGGTTTTAGTAAAGTAATTATTAACGATGGATTATGGCCTGGTCGCCATGTAATGAATGTATCGTCATAATCGACAAAGCGTAGTGTTGTTTAGAAATAAACGTTTGTTCTATAGATGTCGACTTGAGAGGAACAACGCCCTTATAGAAGAGGTGTGAGGGGTGAGTTTATGCAGGGACTGCAACAATACTCACACTGAGATTATTGCTAGGGCAACAGGCAGTGCTTTGCTAATGATAAAACCTTCAGTTTTGAGTTTAAAAAATAATCTGCTTTATTTTACAAAAGTCTTCTTCTTTTACACTATTTCTTACAACTAAAAATATAGGAATATCATTATGTACATAAAGGTTGCATCGGCACCGATGCACATGAAATATTTTACATTATGTGTAATTTATTTTGGTGATCTTTGTTTTTTTTTGTTGTTGTGTATGAATATTTTGTTCTCATTATTAATTGCATGGGAATGCTCCCTTCTCTAGATAAGAGTATTATACTTATGTGTGTTCTAAAAATAAATGCATGTGAACTACATTTCATTATTTGGTTATTCTGTGTATTTAATAATTTAGATAAGGGAGATTTTTATGTAACAAGAGGTAAGAAAGTGAAGAGACTAGAAGTTAAGAAAGTGAAGAGACTAAAAAGTTAAGAAAGTGAAGAGACAAAAAGTTAAGAAAGTGAAGAGACAAAAAGTTAAGAAAGTGAAGAGGTAAGAAGTTAAGAAAGTGAAGAGACAAGAAGTTAAGAAAGTGGAGAGAAAAGAAATAAATAAATTGAGAAGGATCAGAGTCAGATAAAGTGACAAGATAAGTGGTGTAAAAAAACAAGTGGTATAGAAAAGAAAGAAAAGAAGTTGTAAACCGAAAGCTAAATTCTGGCTGTCTCAAGACAAAGTGAATGGATGAGTTACAGGAACTCACCGTTAAGTAACTGCAAACATTCCTAAGAAAAAAATTGTCGTACCGATTAAATTTAAAAGCCGATTTAGTGAATCGAATTAACGACACATTCGGAGTAGGAGTCGTCAAGGTTGAAGACGTGTTTGCAACTACAAGCGAAGTCGATCTGGAGACTTTACGCACGTCGGTTGCTAAAGAGCGCTGCGAGGTTGGCTGTTGGGGCCACCGAGGGAATAACCGACTGGGTCTAGCTGAAGGCTCACTAAGTGACAGAGTTCGGAAAGAAAACTTCAAGTATTGAAGTACACCGACAACTGGAGAGTAGAAAGAAGAGGTCGTCCGAAAGTCTACTAGAATACTTGTACGTAATGGTACAGATCCAGAATCAAGGAGAGACGGACGAGTTCTCCCTGATCGATCTAATTATCAACGGTATTCCGGACACGGTAGGAAACAAATCAATTCTATACGAAGCCGCAACGATAGAGGAATTAAAGCAGAAGCTGGGCATATATAGCAGAATGCAGCGCCAACTTCCGTAGCAGAGAATGGACGCCGGTAGATACAATAGCAATAACAGGCCAGGTACATCGTCAAGGGGAGCGTCTACATCAAGGAGGTGTCATAACTGTGGGTCGTTGTCACATTTGGCCGGTTACAGGAAAAGATATGCGTTGCTTCAAGTGTAACCAGTTCGGGCACATATCTCCGAATTGCCCATTGAAGACGGAGACAGTCTCACCGACGAGAAATATAAGCCAAGTGCGTCGCATCGAGTCCGATGACAGACTTGTCAGGATTAACATCGACGGTAACCCACACCGCGCGTTCGTCGACAATGGAAGTAATGTCTCACTGGTTCATCAGTCATTTCAAAGGGAAATTCAAGGAGCAAAACTTGAACAACCAGGAATGATATTAAAGGGGACCGGAAATCGACCGCATGAGGACGTTTGGGTCTTGCCTGTTGGAAGTCCAGATCGGGGCAGACAAGCATTGGATCCGTTTCCAGGTGATACCGGATCGGTGGCTTTAAGATAAGATACTATTGGGAAATGATTTTTTAAACAAAGTTAACGTCTTGATAGAGCATGGGAAGGTAAAAGTCATGAAGAGCAAAGACGCCAACATAGATGAAGAAATAAAAACCTACGAGTTGGGGAGAACAACATACTCACACTAGAAGTAACGGAGCTGAAGAAGAAAAGTAACAAGCTGCGAGTAGGCAACGAAAACATCGTTCACTCATACGCGCCGAGTAAACCAGCAAAGTCATGTATCCAAAATAATATTGTAATGATGGACGATATTACAGTGTATAGGAAAGCACGGAGGCTGGCGCCGATAGAGAGGAAAATTGTAGACCAACAAGTAAAGGAGTGGTTGGAGGAGGGGATAATCCAGGACAGTCGATCAGAGTATGCAAGTCCGATAGTGCTAGTCAAGAAGAAGGATGGCAGCAATAGATTGTGTGTAGACTACAGAGAACTAAATGCAAACATTGTTAAGGATCGGTACCCAATGGCTGTAATGGAAGACGAACTAGCCATTTCGGTATTATTAATTTTTTTTTGAACTGAAAATTGGAAGTTGTGTACTTCATATAATTATACGTTATATTGTTTATTTTGTTAAATTTAGTTTTTCCATTTAAACTAAGTGAAAAAAGATTTTGCCACAATGCGAGCTTCACAATTTCCGGAAGAAAATCGTTGGCAAAACCACTTATTCGTCAGTAGTCTGTTTTGGAAGTTGGCGATTTTTAAAACCATATTGATATGAAACTGGCAAAATGCCCTAAGATTCTTTAAGGCGTTTTGCCATGATATACAAAAAAATAATGAAACTAAAAGGCTAAACGAAAAAACATTAATATTCATTAGAGGGTTTTGCCTTATTAAAAAAATAAAAAGTTCAATAAAATTCATTTTTCATGTTCACCGTTTTCTTAAATAGCAATTTCCACTTCCATAGAACAGTGGTTAATAATTGGAGGATTATAAATTGCTTTTTCCAAATTCGGTATATTATAATCTAAAAAAACGTGCATATAATATACCTTTCAATATATCTTATTTCTAAACAATTTACCTTCAAATAATGTTGTGTTACGCTCTTCTGCATCAAAATTAGCATTTACATTTTTGTT
Source organism: Nephrocerus scutellatus (assembly GCA_947095585.1). Taxonomy (NCBI): domain Eukaryota; kingdom Metazoa; phylum Arthropoda; class Insecta; order Diptera; family Pipunculidae; genus Nephrocerus; species Nephrocerus scutellatus. Next base: position 51,524,359 of record OX352764.1, read on the forward strand.
TTCTTGTGAAGCTGTAGGCAGATCGGATATATTTTCGACTCTGGTATAATATCTAGTTCCTTTACAGAAATTATTTTTCACAGCATTTTAAATGACTTTTCTTATCCATTTCAGAACTCAACCCATCTTCTTCACAATGCAGTGACAGTGACATAAGAAGTTTCGCGCACTTATTGGATGTTAGGAGAAAACCGTTAAAAATAGCACCAAAAAATGATTTTACGTTCTGCGGTAAAACGCCTTATTGTCTTATAAGGTGATTTATCAAATATATTTCTTAGAGTACCAGAAAATAAACACAATTGTAGCGCCTTAAACTGCAGTAAGGCGTTTTGCCATCGTTCATTTTAAAAAATTTCTAAGTCATACTAATAAGCAAAAGGACTTAATGGCTAAAAAGTCTTTCTGCCATTCAATGATTTATTAAACTTGATACCAAAGCAAAATTTTTTGCGTTTTAAAATCCATTAAATTATTTTGCCCGTTACATATTTTGATTTTTATGCCAACAAGGCGTTTTGTCACCAAATTATCTCGGTAACGGAAATAGATAGAAAGATGATTTTGGTATTGATGAAAAGAGTAGGGATTTCTGGTGCTAATAAGCGAATAATTTCAAAACAGCTTAATGTCGTTTAAGGCGTTTTGCCATTGTTTTTTTTCTAACTTTTAATACGAGTCGGTCAACTTATTTGTCAGCCCCATCCCACTGACCCCCGCCCACTGACTTCCCGTACACTGACGCCACGCCCACTTACACCCCAATAACTAACCAACTCAACAATCCAGAGAACTATAGAATCGACACTTATACAGGCAAAAAATTTAGACTTGTTCGAATATTCTTTATATGAAGGAAAAACTACATTTTCCACCCCAGCCCGATCCTATCGGATCCAAATTTTGTCAACGACTTTCTTTTTATTTAAATATTGTATGGTGTGAATTTGGGCCAAATCGTTCCATAAATAAGAATTTTCGGAAAAAAAAACGACACCAGCGCCACCTGGCGGGGCTGAACCAACTCAGAAACCTTCGCGTAGCAATTACGAACAAACTCGCAGAAGAAAGTATCCAATTTGGTCCAGCCGTTTTCAAGTTTTAAGCTTCCGAACAAACCACGATCCATTTTTATATATATAGATTTGCCCTTTTATTGTAAATTGTCCGTTAAATATACTTTGCCCGTTAATTGTAATTTACTATTTGATTATAATTTGGTTTGTACTTTCCAATATTAACTTGTTTTGTTTTATTTAATTAATCAATATAGAACTTCCTACATACATATGCATATACCCACATATACATTACCATGATGTTATTCCTAAAAACGCCGTTTAAAAATAAAAATTCACATCTAAATATAAATTGTTTGCAAGAATAGTATTTTACTGCTTCCATACTTTTCGAACACGCCTTTTAAAAGGAAAAACTTATTTGTGAATATAATCCCATTGAGCGAGGGAATCAAATCATCATCTCTTTTTGTTTGGAAAAACTCGATCATATGTAAAGAAATATAAACTTATCCCACCTTTCTCTAAAATTAAGCCACGACCATAAAAAAGATATGGCTTTATTTAGCTAATATTCACCTTTCATTTTATACCAATACATATGCTCACCCATTTAAACCCGCCCCTTTTAACTTGGCTGGCTGGTTGGTGGCAGAATCTTGTGAACATTTTTTAACATTTTTCATTATTATATCGGTATATTATTATATTCAGCGACCATTTGGCGACGAATTTTGGGGTGAGGACATTGTCGCCCCTACTTCAAATTGAAAAGGGTATATTAGTAGCCGTGTTTTATGGTAATATTTCTAATTTTTTATTATAAGTAAACATTGAAAGAAAGGTTTTATATATATTTGCCACAATTTAACCCCACATTTGCTACTTACTATCAAATATGTATATTTTCCTACTGTGCCCAACAAAGTCGATTTTGAATGTTGATTGTTTTTTGCGGTCCTTTCTAAAATGTCTTATTATAATTCTTAGTAGCACACCAGCATTTTGCTGAACATCGCCATTTATAAGTTTGTTGAAAGGATTCCTTGGGTGAAATTTTAACTCTAGCCGTTTTTGTTCACCAGACAGTACCTAGTTCAAAAATATTATTTATAATTATTAAAGAAAACCAAAAGTTTGAACTTACTTGCGAAATTTTGGTGATGCCTCCAAGTGTTTCTATCATTTTCTCAACATTTCTCACAAATCCTGGGTACTCAACCAGGTGAAGTTCCGTATGTACATTATATGGGCAAAGTTTGAGCGACATTTATTTAAAACAAATTTTGTTGGAAATCTCCGTGTACGGTACGGAACTATAAATCGGCAACCGGCAATAAAGTACCCCAGCGTAAGCGTAAACAGAAACACTAAACAGTAAACATATGCTGTATTGCTTTGGCTAATCCAGCTTGGCTTACAACACAATCGCATAAGCATAAAGCCGAAAAGAATAAATCCAAAAAGTTTTTAGGATTTATAACTAAAGCCATTTTTTATTTATAGCGCTCACCGTAAGGCGGTGTTTTGTTTAACACATCACATTAAAATGCATCGAAAATTTAAAGCCAACAGCTGTTGCTTTAGCTTTATTGCTTTGGCTAATCCAGCTTGGCTTACAACACAATCGCATAAGCATAAAGCCGAAAATAAATCCCCAAAAGTTTTTAGGATTTAAAGCATTTTATAGTTAAAGCTCACCGTAATGCGGTGATAAAGCGACATGAAGCCGAAGTAATAAAAATGTTCAGGATTAAGGAAACTAAATCCATTTTATAGTTTTGGTGCTCACCGTAAGGCGGTAAAACCAAAAGCTGTTGCTTTGTAAAGCTAAGCCGGCTTTGCCAAAGCAATACAGCAAAAAACTAAACAAACGCATAACGCACGAGTTTTTTATGCTTGTCGGCCAGTGTTGCCATAATCACGTTTCTAATAGCCGTATTTCATATGCCGAGGAACAACAACAATTGCACTGTCGAATTCCTTTTTTGGAATTGTGCAAACCTGCTGTTTGGCTGATTTTGGCTGGTTTTGACATTCGAATTCCGAACTCGCACGGCAATTAAATGCAGCTTTCGTCATTTTGACGAATTTAGCTTAATGTTATATTCTTTTTACTTGTCAGATCAACAAAATTTGAATTATAAATAAAAAAAATTACATCAAGTATTCTTTTTACTTTTAAAATTGATCTTTTTTTGATTTAAATCATTTTTATGAAATCCCTAAATTTTCGTAGATATGCTGCCAATACTAACCCAAACAGATATGTCATTGTCAGTTATAAGAAATGTAGGCGTTCATGGTTGAAAGTGAAAATTTCATATTCAATCTTCAGCTGAAAAAACGACGAAATAACCATTTCCAAAATCGTAAATTTGTGGTTGTGTAAACGGCCACTAATGATACCAAGAAGAAGAAAACAAAATTTGAATCATCTTTAAGAACGACGCAATGTTTAGTTCCACTGAGTTAAAAGCTTTATAATTAAAAAATGAGAAAGTACGAATAATCGTATTTTTGAGGTAATTTAAATTCTATTTAAAATTTGGATTTCGTTTTGTTTGTTTCCACAGTTTGTTCTACCTATTTCTTGATCGTCATCTTCATCCTCACACGGCAGCGAAAGGCGGAACATAATAAAGAATACACTTTGCTTGCTTGGAGAGGAATAAAACACAAAGAACAGAAATTATATAACGAAAGCAGCCACAAAGGCCCGATTTTATGAACGCGAGTAAATGATTAATCCTCGGATTAATCGTCGTTTGCATTTTATGAACGACGATAAATGAAAAAATTAGTCCGAGGATTTTTTTCTACTCTCTGTTTTATCTGCTGATTTTTGTGGGTAAATCAGAGGGTTAAAAAAGGTGTTGTTGTTATTATAAATTTTGACGTTTTAAATTTTAAGCATTACATTTATTAATGAGAATTTAGAATTGAGAAGAGATCAATTGATCATAAATGTAATAAATTAAATTAATTTAAATTAATGGAAAATGGAATAAAAAAAAGGAAAGATGAGTATTAGTAAGTACAATATAGTTAAAAAATATAAAAATATAGTGATATCGAAATTTTTAATCATACACACAACATAAAATGTTAGTATAAACTATATAAAATAAGTTTAAACGTCAAAAAACTGTTACCACTCGTACAAAAAACTGCGGTATAACTGCAATAAAATCTGTAATAATTTACGAATTTTTATAATTATCGTCGTTCGACGAAAAAAATATTTTATTTTATCTATCGTCGTTCATAAAATCGGGCCAAAATGTCAGATAAAAACGAATTCCGTGGACGATAGTAGTTTTCTCTGCTTTTTTCCTAGTTTAAAATCTATAAATAACGACATAAAAAGTGATATCAAATAACACTCAGGCAAATAAAAAAAAACTAATTCATTGATATGTACGAAAAATTCACTAATCGGGTAATTTTTTAAAAAAAGTTGTTTAAGAGCCCCCTATTCCGATCACTCAGCACATGTGTGCAACGTTTAAATAAAATCGGACTTTAGGAAGTGGGTGGGCTATTGCCCGATATCGCCATTTCAATTGCATGTTTTGTTGTTGTTTATACTGGTTTACTTTATATAGAAAAAATACAAATACGTAGTTACTAAAAAAACGCCAAACGGTCGGCGCTGCTTGCGTCACTCAAATATTTAAAATTCTAAATATTTCTTTTTATTTTAGTAATAATTTTATAAATAACATTAAAAAAAGTTAAAAAATATCACTTAAAAGTTATTTACGCGGTTGATTTCATACAGAAATAATCATTTTAATTACATTTATTTCCCAGTCGATATCCAAATGATGTTCGACTGAAACACCAACAATTAAGTCGAAACTACGACTATTCGTATGTCTCAATAATCGCGTTTAGTCTTAATTGCCCAAAAGTGACGTCATTCGAAACTCGAAATGCTTACATAATCGACCCTCAGAGCAGAGCGTGAACTGTCAAACAAAAAATTGTGTTTCTTTATATACCTCTGAACGTTCAGAGCTTCAAATTTGTGTTTCTTTTTTCGTTCTGAACGTGTTCTGAGCTTGTTCAGAGCGCGCTCTATGAACTCAGAATAAGATAACTGAGCAGACCGAGTTAAATGCTGAACACAAGCATTTGATAGGAGAAAAAATCTCAAACAAATAAAATGCGCAAGAGTGCTGTAGTCAGTCTAGTGCAGAAGGTAAGTTTACATAAGAAATAACTGATAAAATATATTTGGCTTGGTTTTATTTCAGGAGGCTTAAATTGGACGAGAAACATGACTGTCCTTTTAATTTCTTTAGTAAAAGAAAATTATTACCGCCTGCTATGTGGCGTAAAAAAAACAGTCAACCAAATCATCGCCAACAAAATAAACGAGGAATTCAACGTTAAAAGTACATTTGAACAAGTGCTCTCCAAATGGAAAGGGCTAAAAAAAACGTATAAAAAAGTGAAGGAGGAAAATGATAAAACCGGCCAGGCAAAAAAATATTGGGAATATTGCGACCTTCTTTACGAATTTTTATACTCCGCCCCAGAGAGTCAGTGGGTGGGAGGTCAGTGGGCGGTGGTCAGCGGGATGGGGCAGCCGGGAAACGCGGGTGTAAGTGGGCGTGGCGTCAGTGGGCGGGTAGCAAAGCGCCCGGGAACAGCTAATATTAATATAAGTATAGGTTAAGTTTTTAGTATTGTGCCAATCTGTTTATGAAGTTTCCTACGTTTTTTTTTTGATTAAGAACAAATGAATGTGATTAACTTTTTAAATAAAGCAAAAGTACAAAGAATATTAACGTCGAAACTTGAATAAAGAGACATTTTTTAATTTGTTTTGTTTTATTAAAATAATGAGTTAAATAACATTTCTCTTTTGGATTGTCCTGATTGTAAATCAATGGTATCTGTATCGCTGTCTTCTTCTATATAGTCGGTGTCCTCCTTTATTAGGAATTCCTTTTCTATGTTATTGCTCTGTAAACAAATATGTAAAATACAGGATGCAACTATATACTTTACAATAGAGGTTGGTTTCAACGAATCTATATAAAAAAGTCTTCTGAATCTGCCTTTCAGAAAACCAAAAGCTCGCTCAATGGTCAATCGGCACTTTGAATGAACTCGGTTAAAGATTTTGTGCTGTTCTCTTAAGCGGCCATTATATTTATATGGGACTTTAAGCCACGGTTTAAGTGAATACGTTGAGTTACCCAGCAAATATTGGTCTTCATTGACATTGAAATCACCTAAAATAAATTATGTTAGGATTTTATTATACATAATTGAAATTAGAACTTAACTTTTTTACCTGAACTGATTTTATTTCTCAATCCAGACCTTCTCAAAAGAAGCGCGTCATGGATTGAACCAGCTTCACCGGCATAGCAGTATAAGAATTACATCTTGTGGTTACAGATGCCTTGAAGCAGGATGGAATGAAACCCTTTTCGATTTATATATGAATTATGGGAAACTATAGAGGCTCTTATAAGTATATGTGACCCATCGATTGATCCAATAATACCTGGAATTGAAAATATACATACATACATAATTCATGAGCTGCTTCTCTATTAAAATAGACTATCTTCCAAGGCAATAATTATGTACATCTATAGCGTGTATTTCTCTGCATAAGGTCTCAAAACATCTGGATTAATTCGAAAATGTTGTTTTAAAATTCTGTCCGAAAACCTTGGAACAACATCTTCCGAATAGTTTTCATTAACAATATGTAAAGTTTCCGAATCTTTATCCTCAATTTCTACAAAAAATAAATTGAATGCTTGTTTGATTATAATTAGTTTTTCCATTTTCATTTAAGTTATGAATTACTTCTTGTTTCTGTAGAAGAAAATGACAAGTAAATTGAGAAATGTCAAATAGTGACAGCTAAGTGTTCAGGTGTGTTTCAAAAATAATTCTGAGCGCTCAGAACACGCTTTGTTCAGAGGATGTTCAGAGCATGCTCGATATGCTCGGACTTTGTTCAGAAATCTTTTCTGAGCTAAAAAAGAAAAACGACCAGTGAGTGTTGAATTTAAACCAGATCAACACAGTGAGTGTTGAAAGTCACTGTTCGTGCGCGTACAAAACAACTCAATCTAAATGGGGGTCGATTATGTAAGCATTTCGAGTTTCGAATGACGTCACTTTTGTCGCTTACGTTATGATTGTTACGATTAAACGCGATTATTGAGTCATACGACTAGTCGTAGTTTCGACTAAATTGTTGGTGTTTGGGATTTCGACTGGGAAATAAATGTAAATTGTCAACGACTTTCTTTTTATTTAAATATTGTATGGTGTGAATTTGGGGCAAATCGTTCCATAAATAAGAATTTTCGGAAAAAAAACGACACCAGCGCCACCTGGCGGGGCTGAACCAACTCAGAAACCTTCGCGTAGCAATTACGAACAAACTCGCAGAAGAAAGTATCCAATTTGGTCCAGCCTTTTCAAGTTTTAAGCTTCCGAACAAACCACGATCCATTTTTATATATATAGATTTGCCCTTTTATTGTAAATTGTCCGTTAAATATACTTTGCCCGTTAATTGTAATTTACTATTTGATTATAATTTGGTTTGTACTTTCCAATATTAACTTGTTTTGTTTTATTTAATTAATCAATATAGAACTTCCTACATACATATACATATACACACATATACATTACCATGATGTTATTCCTAAAAACGCCGTTTAAAAATAAAAATTCACATCTAAATATAAATTGTTTGCAAGAATAGTATTTTACTGCTTCCATACTTTTCGAACACGCCTTTTAAAAGGAAAAACTTATTTGTGAATATAATCCCATTGAGCGAGGGAATCAAATCATCATCTCTTTTTGTTTGGAAAAACTCGATCATATGTAAAGAAATATAAACTTATCCCACCTTTCTCTAAAATTAAGCCACGACCATAAAAAAGATATGGCTTTATTTAGCTAATATTCACCTTTCATTTTATACCAATACATATGCTCACCCATTTAAACCCGCCCCTTTTAACTTGGCTGGCTGGTTGGTGGCAGAATCTTGTGAACATTTTTTAACATTTTTCATTATTATATCGGTATATTATTATATTCAGCGACCATTTGGCGACGAATTTTGGGGTGAGGACATTGTCGCCCCTACTTCAAATTGAAAAGGGTATATTAGTAGCCGTGTTTTATGGTAATATTTCTAATTTTTTATTATAAGTAAACATTGAAAGAAAGGTTTTATATATATTTGCCACAATTTAACCCCACATTTGCTACTTACTATCAAATATGTATATTTTCCTACTGTGCCCAACAAAGTCGATTTTGAATGTTGATTGTTTTTTGCGGTCCTTTCTAAAATGTCTTATTATAATTCTTAGTAGCACACCAGCATTTTGCTGAACATCGCCATTTATAAGTTTGTTGAAAGGATTCCTTGGGTGAAATTTTAACTCTAGCCGTTTTTGTTCACCAGACAGTACCTAGTTCAAAAATATTATTTATAATTATTAAAGAAAACCAAAAGTTTGAACTTACTTGCGAAATTTTGGTGATGCCTCCAAGTGTTTCTATCATTTTCTCAACATTTCTCACAAATCCTGGGTACTCAACCAGGTGAAGTTCCGTATGTACATTATATGGGCAAAGTTTGAGCGACATTTATTTAAAACAAATTTTGTTGGAAATCTCCGTGTACGGTACGGAACTATAAATCGGCAACCGGCAATAAAGTACCCCAGCGTAAGCGTAAACAGAAACACTAAACAGTAAACATATGCTGTATTGCTTTGGCTAATCCAGCTTGGCTTACAACACAATCGCATAAGCATAAAGCCGAAAAGAATAAATCCAAAAAGTTTTTAGGATTTATAACTAAAGCCATTTTTTATTTATAGCGCTCACCGTAAGGCGGTGTTTTGTTTAACACATCACATTAAAATGCATCGAAAATTTAAAGCCAACAGCTGTTGCTTTAGCTTTATTGCTTTGGCTAATCCAGCTTGGCTTACAACACAATCGCATAAGCATAAAGCCGAAAATAAATCCCCAAAAGTTTTTAGGATTTAAAGCATTTTATAGTTAAAGCTCACCGTAATGCGGTGATAAAGCGACATGAAGCCGAAGTAATAAAAATGTTCAGGATTAAGGAAACTAAATCCATTTTATAGTTTTGGTGCTCACCGTAAGGCGGTAAAACCAAAAGCTGTTGCTTTGTAAAGCTAAGCCGGCTTTGCCAAAGCAATACAGCAAAAAACTAAACAAACGCATAACGCACGAGTTTTTTATGCTTGTCGGCCAGTGTTGCCATAATCACGTTTCTAATAGCCGTATTTCATATGCCGAGGAACAACAACAATTGCACTGTCGAATTCCTTTTTTGGAATTGTGCAAACCTGCTGTTTGGCTGATTTTGGCTGGTTTTGACATTCGAATTCCGAACTCGCACGGCAATTAAATGCAGCTTTCGTCATTTTGACGAATTTAGCTTAATGTTATATTCTTTTTACTTGTCAGATCAACAAAATTTGAATTATAAATAAAAAAAATTACATCAAGTATTCTTTTTACTTTTAAAATTGATCTTTTTTTGATTTAAATCATTTTTATGAAATCCCTAAATTTTCGTAGATATGCTGCCAATACTAACCCAAACAGATATGTCATTGTCAGTTATAAGAAATGTAGGCGTTCATGGTTGAAAGTGAAAATTTCATATTCAATCTTCAGCTGAAAAAACGACGAAATAACCATTTCCAAAATCGTAAATTTGTGGTTGTGTAAACGGCCACTAATGATACCAAGAAGAAGAAAACAAAATTTGAATCATCTTTAAGAACGACGCAATGTTTAGTTCCACTGAGTTAAAAGCTTTATAATTAAAAAATGAGAAAGTACGAATAATCGTATTTTTGAGGTAATTTAAATTCTATTTAAAATTTGGATTTCGTTTTGTTTGTTTCCACAGTTTGTTCTACCTATTTCTTGATCGTCATCTTCATCCTCACACGGCAGCGAAAGGCGGAACATAATAAAGAATACACTTTGCTTGCTTGGAGAGGAATAAAACACAAAGAACAGAAATTATATAACGAAAGCAGCCACAAAGGCCCGATTTTATGAACGCGAGTAAATGATTAATCCTCGGATTAATCGTCGTTTGCATTTTATGAACGACGATAAATGAAAAAATTAGTCCGAGGATTTTTTTCTACTCTCTGTTTTATCTGCTGATTTTTGTGGGTAAATCAGAGGGTTAAAAAAGGTGTTGTTGTTATTATAAATTTTGACGTTTTAAATTTTAAGCATTACATTTATTAATGAGAATTTAGAATTGAGAAGAGATCAATTGATCATAAATGTAATAAATTAAATTAATTTAAATTAATGGAAAATGGAATAAAAAAAAGGAAAGATGAGTATTAGTAAGTACAATATAGTTAAAAAATATAAAAATATAGTGATATCGAAATTTTTAATCATACACACAACATAAAATGTTAGTATAAACTATATAAAATAAGTTTAAACGTCAAAAAACTGTTACCACTCGTACAAAAAACTGCGGTATAACTGCAATAAAATCTGTAATAATTTACGAATTTTTATAATTATCGTCGTTCGACGAAAAAAATATTTTATTTTATCTATCGTCGTTCATAAAATCGGGCCAAAATGTCAGATAAAAACGAATTCCGTGGACGATAGTAGTTTTCTCTGCTTTTTTCCTAGTTTAAAATCTATAAATAACGACATAAAAAGTGATATCAAATAACACTCAGGCAAATAAAAAAAAACTAATTCATTGATATGTACGAAAAATTCACTAATCGGGTAATTTTTTAAAAAAAGTTGTTTAAGAGCCCCCTATTCCGATCACTCAGCACATGTGTGCAACGTTTAAATAAAATCGGACTTTAGGAAGTGGGTGGGCTATTGCCCGATATCGCCATTTCAATTGCATGTTTTGTTGTTGTTTATACTGGTTTACTTTATATAGAAAAAATACAAATACGTAGTTACTAAAAAAACGCCAAACGGTCGGCGCTGCTTGCGTCACTCAAATATTTAAAATTCTAAATATTTCTTTTTATTTTAGTAATAATTTTATAAATAACATTAAAAAAAGTTAAAAAATATCACTTAAAAGTTATTTACGCGGTTGATTTCATACAGAAATAATCATTTTAATTACATTTATTTCCCAGTCGATATCCAAATGATGTTCGACTGAAACACCAACAATTAAGTCGAAACTACGACTATTCGTATGTCTCAATAATCGCGTTTAGTCTTAATTGCCCAAAAGTGACGTCATTCGAAACTCGAAATGCTTACATAATCGACCCTCAGAGCAGAGCGTGAACTGTCAAACAAAAAATTGTGTTTCTTTATATACCTCTGAACGTTCAGAGCTTCAAATTTGTGTTTCTTTTTTCGTTCTGAACGTGTTCTGAGCTTGTTCAGAGCGCGCTCTATGAACTCAGAATAAGATAACTGAGCAGACCGAGTTAAATGCTGAACACAAGCATTTGATAGGAGAAAAAATCTCAAACAAATAAAATGCGCAAGAGTGCTGTAGTCAGTCTAGTGCAGAAGGTAAGTTTACATAAGAAATAACTGATAAAATATATTTGGCTTGGTTTTATTTCAGGAGGCTTAAATTGGACGAGAAACATGACTGTCCTTTTAATTTCTTTAGTAAAAGAAAATTATTACCGCCTGCTATGTGGCGTAAAAAAAACAGTCAACCAAATCATCGCCAACAAAATAAACGAGGAATTCAACGTTAAAAGTACATTTGAACAAGTGCTCTCCAAATGGAAAGGGCTAAAAAAAACGTATAAAAAAGTGAAGGAGGAAAATGATAAAACCGGCCAGGCAAAAAAATATTGGGAATATTGCGACCTTCTTTACGAATTTTTATACTCCGCCCCAGAGAGTCAGTGGGTGGGAGGTCAGTGGGCGGTGGTCAGCGGGATGGGGCAGCCGGGAAACGCGGGTGTAAGTGGGCGTGGCGTCAGTGGGCGGGTAGCAAAGCGCCCGGGAACAGCTAATATTAATATAAGTATAGGTTAAGTTTTTAGTATTGTGCCAATCTGTTTATGAAGTTTCCTACGTTTTTTTTTTGATTAAGAACAAATGAATGTGATTAACTTTTTAAATAAAGCAAAAGTACAAAGAATATTAACGTCGAAACTTGAATAAAGAGACATTTTTTAATTTGTTTTGTTTTATTAAAATAATGAGTTAAATAACATTTCTCTTTTGGATTGTCCTGATTGTAAATCAATGGTATCTGTATCGCTGTCTTCTTCTATATAGTCGGTGTCCTCCTTTATTAGGAATTCCTTTTCTATGTTATTGCTCTGTAAACAAATATGTAAAATACAGGATGCAACTATATACTTTACAATAGAGGTTGGTTTCAACGAATCTATATAAAAAAGTCTTCTGAATCTGCCTTTCAGAAAACCAAAAGCTCGCTCAATGGTCAATCGGCACTTTGAATGAACTCGGTTAAAGATTTTGTGCTGTTCTCTTAAGCGGCCATTATATTTATATGGGACTTTAAGCCACGGTTTAAGTGAATACGTTGAGTTACCCAGCAAATATTGGTCTTCATTGACATTGAAATCACCTAAAATAAATTATGTTAGGATTTTATTATACATAATTGAAATTAGAACTTAACTTTTTTACCTGAACTGATTTTATTTCTCAATCCAGACCTTCTCAAAAGAAGCGCGTCATGGATTGAACCAGCTTCACCGGCATAGCAGTATAAGAATTACATCTTGTGGTTACAGATGCCTTGAAGCAGGATGGAATGAAACCCTTTTCGATTTATATATGAATTATGGGAAACTATAGAGGCTCTTATAAGTATATGTGACCCATCGATTGATCCAATAATACCTGGAATTGAAAATATACATACATACATAATTCATGAGCTGCTTCTCTATTAAAATAGACTATCTTCCAAGGCAATAATTATGTACATCTATAGCGTGTATTTCTCTGCATAAGGTCTCAAAACATCTGGATTAATTCGAAAATGTTGTTTTAAAATTCTGTCCGAAAACCTTGGAACAACATCTTCCGAATAGTTTTCATTAACAATATGTAAAGTTTCCGAATCTTTATCCTCAATTTCTACAAAAAATAAATTGAATGCTTGTTTGATTATAATTAGTTTTTCCATTTTCATTTAAGTTATGAATTACTTCTTGTTTCTGTAGAAGAAAATGACAAGTAAATTGAGAAATGTCAAATAGTGACAGCTAAGTGTTCAGGTGTGTTTCAAAAATAATTCTGAGCGCTCAGAACACGCTTTGTTCAGAGGATGTTCAGAGCATGCTCGATATGCTCGGACTTTGTTCAGAAATCTTTTCTGAGCTAAAAAAGAAAAACGACCAGTGAGTGTTGAATTTAAACCAGATCAACACAGTGAGTGTTGAAAGTCACTGTTCGTGCGCGTACAAAACAACTCAATCTAAATGGGGGTCGATTATGTAAGCATTTCGAGTTTCGAATGACGTCACTTTTGTCGCAATTACGATTAAACGCGATTATTGAGTCATACGACTAGTCGTAGTTTCGACTAAATTGTTGGTGTGTTGGATTTCGACTGGGAAATAAATGTAAATTGTCAACGACTTTCTTCTTATTTAAATATTGTATGGTGTGAATTTGGGGCAAATCGTTCCATAAATAAGAATTTTTGGAAAAAAAAACGACACCAGCGCCACCTGGCGGGGCTGAACCAACTCAGAAACCTTCGCGTAGCAATTACGAACAAACTCGCAGAAGAAAGTATCCAATTTGGTCCAGCCTTTTCAAGTTTTAAGCTTCCGAACAAACCACGATCCATTTTTATATATATAGATTTGCCCTTTTATTGTAAATTGTCCGTTAAATATACTTTGCCCGTTAATTGTAATTTACTATTTGATTATAATTTGGTTTGTACTTTCCAATATTAACTTGTTTTGTTTTATTTAATTAATCAATATAGAACTTCCTACATACATATACATATACACACATATACATTACCATGATGTTATTCCTAAAAACGCCGTTTAAAAATAAAAATTCACATCTAAATATAAATTGTTTGCAAGAATAGTATTTTACTGCTTCCATACTTTTCGAACACGCCTTTTAAAAGGAAAAACTTATTTGTGAATATAATCCCATTGAGCGAGGGAATCAAATCATCATCTCTTTTTGTTTGGAAAAACTCGATCATATGTAAAGAAATATAAACTTATCCCACCTTTCGTTAAAATTAAGCCACGACCATAAAAAAGATATGGCTTTATTTAGCTAATATTCACCTTTCATTTTATACCAATATATATGCCCACCCATTTAAACCCGCCCCTTTTAACTTGGCTGGCTGGTTGGTGGCAGAATCTTGTGAACATTTTTTAACATTTTTCATTATTATATCGGTATATTATTATATTCAGCGACCATTTGGCGACGAATTTTGGGGTGAGGACATTGTCGCCCCTACTTCAAATTGAAAAGGGTATATTAGTAGCCGTGTTTTATGGTAATATTTCTAATTTTTTATTATAAGTAAACATTGAAAGAAAGGTTTTATATATATTTGCCACAATTTAACCCCACATTTGCTACTTACTATCAAATATGTATATTTTCCTACTGTGCCCAACAAAGTCGATTTTGAATGTTGATTGTTTTTTGCGGTCCTTTCTAAAATGTCTTATTATAATTCTTAGTAGCACACCAGCATTTTGCTGAACATCGCCATTTATAAGTTTGTTGAAAGGATTCCTTGGGTGAAATTTTAACTCTAGCCGTTTTTGTTCACCAGACAGTACCTAGTTCAAAAATATTATTTTTAATTATTAAAGAAAACCAAAAGTTTGAACTTACTTGCTTGGTGATGCCTCCAAGTGTTTCTATCATTTTCTCAACATTTCTCACAAATCCTGGGTACTCAACCAGGTGAAGTTCCGTATGTACATTATATGGGCAAAGTTTGAGCGACATTTATTTAAAACAAATTTTGTTGGAAATATCCGTGTACGGTACGGAACTAAAAATCGGCAACCGGCAATAAAGTACACCAGCGTAAGCGTAAACAGAAACACTAAACAGTAAACATATGCTGTATTGCTTTGGCTAATCCAGCTTGGCTTACAACACAATCGCATAAGCATAAAGCCGAAAATAATAAATCCAAAAAGTTTTTAGGATTTATAACTAAAGCCATTTTTTATTTATAGCGCTCACCGTAAGGCGGTGTTTTGTTTAACACATCACATTAAAATGCATCGAAAATTTAAAGCCAAAAGCTGTTGCTTTAGCTTTATTGCTTTGGCTAATCCAGCTTGGCTAATAACACAATCGTATAAGCATAAAGCCGAAAATAAATCCCAAAAAGTTTTTAGGATTTATAGCATTTTATAGTTAAAGCTCACCGTAATGCGGTGATAAAGCGACATGAAGCCGAAGTAAATAAAAATGTTCAGGATTAAGGAAACTAAATCCATTTTATAGTTTTGGTGCTCACCGTAAGGCGGTAAAACCAAAAGCTGTTGCTTTGTAAAGCTAAGCCGGCTTTTCCAAAGCAATACAGCAAAAAACTAAACAAACGCTGACGCACGAGTTTTTTATGCTTGTCGGCCAGTGTTGCCATAATCACGTTTCTAATAGCCGTATTTTATATGCCGAGGAACAACAACAACTGCACTGTCGAATTCCTTTTTTGGAATTGTGCAAACCTGCTGTTTGGCTGGTTTTGACATTCGAATTCCGAACTCGCACGGCAATTAAATGCAGGCTTTCGTCATTTTGACGAATTTAGCTTAATGTTATATTCTTTTTACTTGTCAGATCAACAAAATTTGAATTTTAAATAAAAAAAATTACATCAAGTATTCATTTTACTTTTAAAATTGATCTTTTTTTGATTTAAATCATTTTTATGAAATCCCTAAATTTTCGTAGATATGCTGCCAATACTAACCCAAACAGATATGTCATTGTCAGTTATAAGAAATGTAGGCGTTCATGGTTGAAAGTGAAAATTTCATATTCAATCTTCAGCTGAAAAAACGACGAAATAACCATTTCCAAAATCGTAAATTTGTGGTTGTGTAAACGGCCACTAATGATACCAAGAAGAAGAAAACAAAATTTTAATCATCTTTAAGAACGACGCAATGTTTAGTTCCACTGAGTTAAAAGCTTTATAATTAAAAATAAGAAAGTACGAATAATCGTATTTTTGAGGTAATTTAAATTCTATTTAAAATTTGGATTTCGTTTTGTTTGTTTCCACAGTTTGTTCTACCTATTTCTTGATCGTCATCTTCATCCTCACACGGCAGCGAAAGGCGGAACATAATAAAGAATACACTTTGCTTGCTTGGAGAGGAATAAAATACAAAGAACAGAAATTATATAACGAAAGCAGCCACAAAGGCCCGATTTTATGAACGCGAGTAAATGATTAATCCTCGGATTAATCGTCGTTTGCATTTTATGAACGACGAAAAATGAAAAAATTAGTCCGAGGATTTTTTTCTACTCTCTGTTTTATCTGCTGATTTTTGTGGGTAAATCAGAGGGTTAAAAAAGGTGTTGTTGTTATTATAAATTTTGACGTTTTAAATTTTAAGCATTACATTTATTAATGAGAATTTAGAATTGAGAAGAGATCAATTGATCATAAATGTAATAAATTAAATTAATTTAAATTAATGGAAAATGGAATAAAAAAAAGGAAAGATGAGTATTAGTAAGTACAATATAGTTAAAAAATATAAAAATATAGTGATATCGAAATTTTTAATCATACACACAACATAAAATGTTAGTATAAACTATATAAAATAAGTTTAAACGTCAAAAAACTGTTACCACTCGTACAAAAAACTGCGGTATAACTGCAATAAAATCTGTAATAATTTACGAATTTTTATAATCTATCGTCGTTCGACGAAAAAAATATTTTATTTTATCTATCGTCGTTCATAAAATCGGGCCAAAATGTCAGATAAAAACGAATTCCGTGGACGATAGTAGTTTTCTCTGCTTTTTTCCTAGTTTAAAATCTATAAATAACGACATAAAAAGTGATATCAAATAACACTCAGGCAAATAAAAAAAAACTAATTCATTGATATGTACGAAAAATTCACTAATCGGGTAATTTTTTAAAAAAAGTTGTTTAAGAGCCCCCTATTTCGATCACTCAGCACATGTGTGCAACGTTTAAATAAAATCGGACTTTAGGAAGTGGGTGGGCTATTGCCCGATATCGCCATTTCAATTGCATGTTTTGTTGTTGTTTATACTGGTTTACTTTGTATAGAAAAAATACAAATACGTAGTTACTAAAAAAACGCCAAACGGTCGGCGCTGCTTGCGTCACTCAAATATTTAAAATTCTAAATATTTCTTTTTATTTTAGTAATAATTTTATAAATAACATTAAAAAAAGTTAAAAAATATCACTTAAAAGTTATTTACGCGGTTGATTTCATACAGAAATAATCATTTTAATTACATTTATTTCCCAGTCGATATCCAAATGATGTTCGACTGAAACACCAACAATTAAGTCGAAACTACGACTATTCGTATGTCTCAATAATCGCGTTTAGTCTTAATTGCCTCAAAAGTGACGTCATTCGAAACTCGAAATGCTTACATAATCGACCCTCAGAGCAGAGCGTGAACTGTCAAACAAAAAATTGTGTTTCTTTATATACCTCTGAACGTTCAGAGCTTCAAATTTGTGTTTCTTTTTTCGTTCTGAACGTGTTCTGAGCTTGTTCAGAGCGCGCTCTATGAACTCAGAATAAGATAACTGAGCAGACCGAGTTAAATGCTGAACACAAGCATTTGATAGGTGAAAAAATCTCAAACAATTAAAATGCGCAAGAGTGCTGTAGTCAGTCTAGTGCAGAAGGTAAGTTTACATAAGAAATAACTGATAAAATATATTTGGCTTGGTTTTATTTCAGGAGGCTTAAATTGGACGAGAAACATGACTGTCCTTTTAATTTCTTTAGTAAAAGAAAATTATTACCGCCTGCTATGTGGCGTAAAAAAAACAGTCAACCAAATCATCGCCAACAAAATAAACGAGGAATTCAACGTTAAAAGTACATTTGAACAAGTGCTCTCCAAATGGAAAGGGCTAAAAAAACGTATAAAAAAGTGAAGGAGGAAAATGATAAAACCGGCCAGGCAAAAAAATATTGGGAATATTGCGACCTTCTTTACGAATTTTTATACTCCGCCCCAGAGAGTCAGTGGGTGGGAGGTCAGTGGGCGGTGGTCAGCGGGATGGGGCAGCCGGGAAACGCGGGTGTAAGTGGGCGTGGCGTCAGTGGGCGGGTAGCAAAGCGCCCGGGAACAGCTAATATTAATATAAGTATAGGTTAAGTTTTTAGTATTGTGCCAATCTGTTTATGAAGTTTCCTACGTTTTTTTTTTGATTAAGAACAAATGAATGTGATTAACTTTTTAAATAAAGCAAAAGTACAAAGAATATTAACGTCGAAACTTGAATAAAGAGACATTTTTTAATTTGTTTTGTTTTATTAAAATAATGAGTTAAATAACATTTCTCTTTTGGATTGTCCTGATTGTAAATCAATGGTATCTGTATCGCTTTCTTCTTCTATATAGTCGGTGTCCTCCTTTATTAGGAATTCCTTTTCTATGTTATTGCTCTGTAAACAAATATGTAAAATACAGGATGCAACTATATACTTTACAATAGAGGTTGGTTTCAACGAATCTATATAAAAAAGTCTTCTGAATCTGCATTTCAGAAAACCAAAAGCTCGCTCAATGGTCAATCGGCACTTTGAATGAACTCGGTTAAAGATTTTGTGCTGTTCTCTTAAGCGGCCATTATCTTTATATGGGACTTTAAGCCACGGTTTAAGTGAATACGTTGAGTCACCCAGCAAATATTGGTCTTCATTGACATTGAAATCACCTTAAATAAATTATGTTAGGATTTTATTATACATAATTGAAATTAGAACTTAACTTTTTTACCTGAACTGATTTTATTTCTCAATCCAGACCTTGTCAAAAGAAGCGCGTCATGGATTGAACCAGCTTCACCGGCATAGCAGTATAAGAATTACATCTTGTGGTTACAGATGCCTTGAAGCAGGATGGAATGAAACCCTTTTCGATTTATATATGAATTATGGGAAACTATAGAGGCTCTTATAAGTATATGTGACCCATCGATTGATCCAATAATACCTGGAATTGAAAATATACATACATACATAATTCATGAGCTGCTTCTCTATTAAAATAGACTATCTTCCAAGGCAATAATTATGTACATCTATAGCGTGTATTTCTCTGCATAAGGTCTCAAAAACATCTGGATTAATTCGAAAATGTTGTTTAAAAATTCTGTCCGAAAACCTTGGAACATCTTCCGAATAGTTTTCATTAACAATATGTAAAGTTTCCGAATCTTTATCCTCACTTTCTTCAAAAAATAAATTGAATGCTTGTTTGATTATAATTAGTTTTTCCATTTTCATTTAAGTTATGAATTACTTCTTGTTTCTGTAGAAGAAAATGACAAGTAAATTGAGAAATGTCAAATAGTGACAGCTAAGTGTTCAGGTGTGTTTCAAAAATAATTCTGAGCGCTCAGAACACGCTTTGTTCAGAGGATGTTCAGAGCATGCTCGATATGTTTAAACCAGATCAACACAGTGAGTGTTGAAAGTCACTGTTCGTGCGCGTACAAAACAACTCAATCTAAATGGGGGTCGATTATGTAAGCATTTCGAGTTTCGAATGACGTCACTTTTGTCGCTTACGTTATGATTGTTACGATTAAACGCGATTATTGAGTCATACGACTAGTCGTAGTTTCGACTAAATTGTTGGTGTTTGGGATTTCGACTGGGAAATAAATGTAAATTGTCAACGACTTTCTTTTTATTTAAATATTGTATGGTGTGAATTTGGGGCAAATCGTTCCATAAATAAGAATTTTCGGAAAAAAACGACACCAGCGCCACCTGGCGGGGCTGAACCAACTCAGAAACCTTCGCGTAGCAATTACGAACAAACTCGCAGAAGAAAGTATCCAATTTGGTCCAGCCTTTTCAAGTTTTAAGCTTCCGAACAAACCACGATCCATTTTTATATATAGAGATTTGCCCTTTTATTGTAAATTGTCCGTTAAATATACTTTGCCCGTTAATTGTAATTTACTATTTGATTATAATTTGGTTTGTACTTTCCAATATTAACTTTTGTTTTATTTAATTAATCAATATAGAACTTCCTACATACATATACATATACACACATATACATTACCATGATGTTATTCCTAAAAACGCCGTTTAAAAATTAAAATTCACATCTAAATATAAATTGTTTGCAAGAATAGTATTTTACTGCTTCCATACTTTTCGAACACGCCTTTTAAAAGAAAAAACTTATTTGTGAATATAATCCCATTGAGCGAGGGAATCAAATCATCATCTCTTTTTGTTTGGAAAAACTCGATCATATGTAAAGAAATATAAACTTATCCCACCTTTCGTTAAAATTAAGCCACGACCATAAAAAAGATATGGCTTTATTTAGCTAATATTCACCTTTCATTTTATACCAATATATATGCCCACCCATTTAAACCCGCCCCTTTTAACTTGGCTGGCTGGTTGGTGGCAGAATCTTGTGAACATTTTTTAACATTTTTCATTATTATATCGGTATATTATTATATTCAGCGACCATTTGGCGACGAATTTTGGGGTGAGGACATTGTCGCCCCTACTTCAAATTGAAAAGGGTATATTAGTAGCCGTGTTTTATGGTAATATTTCTAATTTTTTATTATAAGTAAACATTGAAAGAAAGGTTTTATATATATTTGCCACAATTTAACCCCACATTTGCTACTTACTATCAAATATGTATATTTTCCTACTGTGCCCAACAAAGTCGATTTTGAATGTTGATTGTTTTTTGCGGTCCTTTCTAAAATGTCTTATTATAATTCTTAGTAGCACACCAGCATTTTGCTGAACATCGCCATTTATAAGTTTGTTGAAAGGATTCCTTGGGTGAAATTTTAACTCTAGCCGTTTTTGTTCACCAGACAGTACCTAGTTCAAAAATATTATTTTTAATTATTAAAGAAAACCAAAAGTTTGAACTTACTTGCTTGGTGATGCCTCCAAGTGTTTCTATCATTTTCTCAACATTTCTCACAAATCCTGGGTACTCAACCAGGTGAAGTTCCGTATGTACATTATATGGGCAAAGTTTGAGCGACATTTATTTAAAACAAATTTTGTTGGAAATATCCGTGTACGGTACGGAACTAAAAATCGGCAACCGGCAATAAAGTACACAAGCGTAAGCGTAAACAGAAACACTAAACAGTAAACATATGCTGTATTGCTTTGGCTAATCCAGCTTGGCTTACAACAACAATCGCATAAGCATAAAGCCGAAAATAATAAATCCAAAAAGTTTTTAGGATTTATAACTAAAGCCATTTTTTATTTATAGGGTCACCGTAAGGCGGTGTTTTGTTTAACACATCACATTAAAATGCATCGAAAATTTAAAGCCAAAAGCTGTTGCTTTAGCTTTATTGCTTTGGCTAATCCAGCTTGGCTAACAACACAATCGCATAAGCATAAAGCCGAAAATAAATCCCAAAAAGTTTTTAGGATTTATAGCATTTTATAGTTAAAGCTCACCGTAATGCGGTGATAAAGCGACATGAAGCCGAAGTAAATAAAAATGTTCAGGATTAAGGAAACTAAATCCATTTTATAGTTTTGGTGCTCACCGTAAGGCGGTAAAACCAAAAGCTGTTGCTTTGTAAAGCTAAGCCGGCTTTTCCAAAGCAATACAGCAAAAAACTAAACAAACGCATGACGCACGAGTTTTTTATGCTTGTCGGCCAGTGTTGCCATAATCACGTTTCTAATAGCCGTATTTTATATGCCGAGGAACAACAACAACTGCACTGTCGAATTCCTTTTTTGGAATTGTGCAAACCTGCTGTTTGGCTGGTTTTGACATTCGAATTCCGAACTCGCACGGCAATTAAATGCAGGCTTTCGTCATTTTGACGAATTTAGCTTAATGTTATATTCTTTTTACTTGTCAGATCAACAAAATTTGAATTTTAAATAAAAAAAATTACATCAAGTATTCATTTTACTTTTAAAATTGATCTTTTTTTGATTTAAATCATTTTTATGAAATCCCTAAATTTTCGTAGATATGCTGCCAATACTAACCCAAACAGATATGTCATTGTCAGTTATAAGAAATGTAGGCGTTCATGGTTGAAAGTGAAAATTTCATATTCAATCTTCAGCTGAAAAAACGACGAAATAACCATTTCCAAAATCGTAAATTTGTGGTTGTGTAAACGGCCACTAATGATACCAAGAAGAAGAAAACAAAATTTTAATCATCTTTAAGAACGACGCAATGTTTAGTTCCACTGAGTTAAAAGCTTTATAATTAAAAATAAGAAAGTACGAATAATCGTATTTTTGAGGTAATTTAAATTCTATTTAAAATTTGGATTTCGTTTTGTTTGTTTCCACAGTTTGTTCTACCTATTTCTTGATCGTCATCTTCATCCTCACACGGCAGCGAAAGGCGGAACATAATAAAGAATACACTTTGCTTGCTTGGAGAGGAATAAAATACAAAGAACAGAAATTATATAACGAAAGCAGCCACAAAGGCCCGATTTTATGAACGCGAGTAAATGATTAATCCTCGGATTAATCGTCGTTTGCATTTTATGAACGACGAAAAATGAAAAAATTAGTCCGAGGATTTTTTTCTACTCTCTGTTTTATCTGCTGATTTTTGTGGGTAAATCAGAGGGTTAAAAAAGGTGTTGTTGTTATTATAAATTTTGACGTTTTAAATTTTAAGCATTACATTTATTAATGAGAATTTAGAATTGAGAAGAGATCAATTGATCATAAATGTAATAAATTAAATTAATTTAAATTAATGGAAAATGGAATAAAAAAAAGGAAAGATGAGTATTAGTAAGTACAATATAGTTAAAAAATATAAAAATATAGTGATATCGAAATTTTTAATCATACACACAACATAAAATGTTAGTATAAACTATATAAAATAAGTTTAAACGTCAAAAAACTGTTACCACTCGTACAAAAAACTGCGGTATAACTGCAATAAAATCTGTAATAATTTACGAATTTTTATAATCTATCGTCGTTCGACGAAAAAAATATTTTATTTTATCTATCGTCGTTCATAAAATCGGGCCAAAATGTCAGATAAAAACGAATTCCGTGGACGATAGTAGTTTTCTCTGCTTTTTTCCTAGTTTAAAATCTATAAATAACGACATAAAAAGTGATATCAAATAACACTCAGGCAAATAAAAAAAAACTAATTCATTGATATGTACGAAAAATTCACTAATCGGGTAATTTTTTAAAAAAAGTTGTTTAAGAGCCCCCTATTTCGATCACTCAGCACATGTGTGCAACGTTTAAATAAAATCGGACTTTAGGAAGTGGGTGGGCTATTGCCCGATATCGCCATTTCAATTGCATGTTTTGTTGTTGTTTATACTGGTTTACTTTGTATAGAAAAAATACAAATACGTAGTTACTAAAAAAACGCCAAACGGTCGGCGCTGCTTGCGTCACTCAAATATTTAAAATTCTAAATATTTCTTTTTATTTTAGTAATAATTTTATAAATAACATTAAAAAAAGTTAAAAAATATCACTTAAAAGTTATTTACGCGGTTGATTTCATACAGAAATAATCATTTTAATTACATTTATTTCCCAGTCGATATCCAAATGATGTTCGACTGAAACACCAACAATTAAGTCGAAACTACGACTATTCGTATGTCTCAATAATCGCGTTTAGTCTTAATTGCCTCAAAAGTGACGTCATTCGAAACTCGAAATGCTTACATAATCGACCCTCAGAGCAGAGCGTGAACTGTCAAACAAAAAATTGTGTTTCTTTATATACCTCTGAACGTTCAGAGCTTCAAATTTGTGTTTCTTTTTTCGTTCTGAACGTGTTCTGAGCTTGTTCAGAGCGCGCTCTATGAACTCAGAATAAGATAACTGAGCAGACCGAGTTAAATGCTGAACACAAGCATTTGATAGGTGAAAAAATCTCAAACAATTAAAATGCGCAAGAGTGCTGTAGTCAGTCTAGTGCAGAAGGTAAGTTTACATAAGAAATAACTGATAAAATATATTTGGCTTGGTTTTATTTCAGGAGGCTTAAATTGGACGAGAAACATGACTGTCCTTTTAATTTCTTTAGTAAAAGAAAATTATTACCGCCTGCTATGTGGCGTAAAAAAAACAGTCAACCAAATCATCGCCAACAAAATAAACGAGGAATTCAACGTTAAAAGTACATTTGAACAAGTGCTCTCCAAATGGAAAGGGCTAAAAAAACGTATAAAAAAGTGAAGGAGGAAAATGATAAAACCGGCCAGGCAAAAAAATATTGGGAATATTGCGACCTTCTTTACGAATTTTTATACTCCGCCCCAGAGAGTCAGTCAGCGGGATGGGGCAGCCGGGAAACGCGGGTGTAAGTGGGCGTGGCGTCAGTGGGCGGGTAGCAAAGCGCCCGGGAACAGCTAATATTAATATAAGTATAGGTTAAGTTTTTAGTATTGTGCCAATCTGTTTATGAAGTTTCCTACGTTTTTTTTTTGATTAAGAACAAATGAATGTGATTAACTTTTTAAATAAAGCAAAAGTACAAAGAATATTAACGTCGAAACTTGAATAAAGAGACATTTTTTAATTTGTTTTGTTTTATTAAAATAATGAGTTAAATAACATTTCTCTTTTGGATTGTCCTGATTGTAAATCAATGGTATCTGTATCGCTTTCTTCTTCTATATAGTCGGTGTCCTCCTTTATTAGGAATTCCTTTTCTATGTTATTGCTCTGTAAACAAATATGTAAAATACAGGATGCAACTATATACTTTACAATAGAGGTTGGTTTCAACGAATCTATATAAAAAAGTCTTCTGAATCTGCATTTCAGAAAACCAAAAGCTCGCTCAATGGTCAATCGGCACTTTGAATGAACTCGGTTAAAGATTTTGTGCTGTTCTCTTAAGCGGCCATTATCTTTATATGGGACTTTAAGCCACGGTTTAAGTGAATACGTTGAGTCACCCAGCAAATATTGGTCTTCATTGACATTGAAATCACCTTAAATAAATTATGTTAGGATTTTATTATACATAATTGAAATTAGAACTTAACTTTTTTACCTGAACTGATTTTATTTCTCAATCCAGACCTTGTCAAAAGAAGCGCGTCATGGATTGAACCAGCTTCACCGGCATAGCAGTATAAGAATTACATCTTGTGGTTACAGATGCCTTGAAGCAGGATGGAATGAAACCCTTTTCGATTTATATATGAATTATGGGAAACTATAGAGGCTCTTATAAGTATATGTGACCCATCGATTGATCCAATAATACCTGGAATTGAAAATATACATACATACATAATTCATGAGCTGCTTCTCTATTAAAATAGACTATCTTCCAAGGCAATAATTATGTACATCTATAGCGTGTATTTCTCTGCATAAGGTCTCAAAAACATCTGGATTAATTCGAAAATGTTGTTTAAAAATTCTGTCCGAAAACCTTGGAACAACATCTTCCGAATAGTTTTCATTAACAATATGTAAAGTTTCCGAATCTTTATCCTCACTTTCTTCAAAAAATAAATTGAATGCTTGTTTGATTATAATTAGTTTTTCCATTTTCATTTAAGTTATGAATTACTTCTTGTTTCTGTAGAAGAAAATGACAAGTAAATTGAGAAATGTCAAATAGTGACAGCTAAGTGTTCAGGTGTGTTTCAAAAACAATTCTGAGCGCTCAGAACACGCTTTGTTCAGAGGATGTTCAGAGCATGCTCGATATGTTTAAACCAGATCAACACAGTGAGTGTTGAAAGTCACTGTTCGTGCGCGTACAAAACAACTCAATCTAAATGGGGGTCGATTATGTAAGCATTTCGAGTTTCGAATGACGTCACTTTTGTCGCTTACGTTATGATTGTTACGATTAAACGCGATTATTGAGTCATACGACTAGTCGTAGTTTCGACTAAATTGTTGGTGTTTGGGATTTCGACTGGGAAATAAATGTAAATTGTCAACGACTTTCTTTTTATTTAAATATTGTATGGTGTGAATTTGGGGCAAATCGTTCCATAAATAAGAATTTTCGGAAAAAAAACGACACCAGCGCCACCTGGCGGGGCTGAACCAACTCAGAAACCTTCGCGTAGCAATTACGAACAAACTCGCAGAAGAAAGTATCCAATTTGGTCCAGCCTTTTCAAGTTTTAAGCTTCCGAACAAACCACGATCCATTTTTATATATATAGATTTGCCCTTTTATTGTAAATTGTCCGTTAAATATACTTTGCCCGTTAATTGTAATTTACTATTTGATTATAATTTGGTTTGTACTTTCCAATATTAACTTGTTTTGTTTTATTTAATTAATCAATATAGAACTTCCTACATACATATACATATACACACATATACATTACCATGATGTTATTCCTAAAAACGCCGTTTAAAAATAAAAATTCACATCTAAATATAAATTGTTTGCAAGAATAGTATTTTACTGCTTCCATACTTTTCGAACACGCCTTTTAAAAGGAAAAACTTATTTGTGAATATAATCCCATTGAGCGAGGGAATCAAATCATCATCTCTTTTTGTTTGGAAAAACTCGATCATATGTAAAGAAATATAAACTTATCCCACCTTTCGTTAAAATTAAGCCACGACCATAAAAAAGATATGGCTTTATTTAGCTAATATTCACCTTTCATTTTATACCAATATATATGCCCACCCATTTAAACCCGCCCCTTTTAACTTGGCTGGCTGGTTGGTGGCAGAATCTTGTGAACATTTTTTAACATTTTTCATTATTATATCGGTATATTATTATATTCAGCGACCATTTGGCGACGAATTTTGGGGTGAGGACATTGTCGCCCCTACTTCAAATTGAAAAGGGTATATTAGTAGCCGTGTTTTATGGAAATATTTCTAATTTTTTATTATAAGTAAACATTGAAAGAAAGGTTTTATATATATTTGCCACAATTTAACCCCACATTTGCTACTTACTATCAAATGTTGCATTGTTTTTTGCGGTCCTTTCTAAAATGTCTTATTATAATTCTTAGTAGCACACCAGCATTTTGCTGAACATCGCCATTTATAAGTTTGTTGAAAGGATTCCTTGTGTGAAATTTTAACTCTAGCCGTTTTTGTTCACCAGACAGTACCTAGTTCAAAAATATTATTTTTAATTATTAAAGAAAACCAAAAGTTTGAACTTACTTGCTTGGTGATGCCTCCAAGTGTTTCTATCATTTTCTCAACATTTCTCACAAATCCTGGGTACTCAACCAGGTGAAGTTCCGTATGTACATTATATGGGCAAAGTTTGAGCGACATTTATTTAAAACAAATTTTGTTGGAAATCTCCGTGTACGGTACGGAACTAAAAATCGGCAACCGGCAATAAAGTACCCCAGCGTAAGCGTAAACAGAAACACTATACAGTAAACATATGCTGTATTGCTTTGGCTAATCCAGCTTGGCTTACAACAACAATCGCATAAGCATAAAGCCGAAAATAATAAATCCAAAAAGTTTTTAGGATTTATAACTAAAGCCATTTTTTATTTATAGCGCTCACCGTAAGGCGGTGTTTTGTTTAACACATCACATTAAAATGCATCGAAAATTTAAAGCCAAAAGCTGTTGCTTTAGCTTTATTGCTTTGGCTAATCCAGCTTGGCTTACAACACAATCGCATAAGCATAAAGCCGAAAATAAATCCCAAAAAGTTTTTAGGATTTAAAGCATTTTATAGTTAAAGCTCACCGTAATGCGGTGATAAAGCGACATGAAGCCGAAGTAAATAAAAATGTTCAGGATTAAGGAAACTAAATCCATTTTATAGTTTTGGTGCTCACCGTAAGGCGGTAAAACCAAAAGCTGTTGCTTTGTAAAGCTAAGCCGGCTTTGCCAAAGCAATACAGCAAAAAACTAAACAAACGCATGACGCACGAGTTTTTTATGCTTGTCGGCCAGTGTTGCCATAATCACGTTTCTAATAGCCGTATTTTATATGCCGAGGAACAACAACAACTGCACTGTCGAATTCCTTTTTTGGAATTGTGCAAACCTGCTGTTTGGCTGGTTTTGACATTCGAATTCCGAACTCGCACGGCAATTAAATGCAGGCTTTCGTCATTTTGACGAATTTAGCTTAATGTTATATTCTTTTTACTTGTCAGATCAACAAAATTTGAATTTTAAATAAAAAAAATTACATCAAGTATTCATTTTACTTTTAAAATTGATCTTTTTTTGATTTAAATCATTTTTATGAAATCCCTAAATTTTCGTAGATATGCTGCCAATACTAACCCAAACAGATATGTCATTGTCAGTTATAAGAAATGTAGGCGTTCATGGTTGAAAGTGAAAATTTCATATTCAATCTTCAGCTGAAAAAACGACGAAATAACCATTTCCAAAATCGTAAATTTGTGGTTGTGTAAACGGCCACTAATGATACCAAGAAGAAGAAAACAAAATTTTAATCATCTTTAAGAACGACGCAATGTTTAGTTCCACTGAGTTAAAAGCTTTATAATTAAAAATAAGAAAGTACGAATAATCGTATTTTTGAGGTAATTTAAATTCTATTTAAAATTTGGATTTCGTTTTGTTTGTTTCCACAGTTTGTTCTACCTATTTCTTGATCGTCATCTTCATCCTCACACGGCAGCGAAAGGCGGAACATAATAAAGAATACACTTTGCTTGCTTGGAGAGGAATAAAACACAAAGAACAGAAATTATATAACGAAAGCAGCCACAAAGACCCGATTTTATGAACGCGAGTAAATGATTAATCCTCGGATTAATCGTCGTTTGCATTTTATGAACGACGATAAATGAAAAAATTAGTCCGAGGATTTTTTTCTACTCTCTGTTTTATCTGCTGATTTTTGTGGGTAAATCAGAGGGTTAAAAAAGGTGTTGTTGTTATTATAAATTTTGACGTTTTAAATTTTAAGCATTACATTTATTAATGAGAATTTAGAATTGAGAAGAGATCAATTGATCATAAATTTAATAAATTAAATTAATTTAAATTAATGGAAAATGGAATAAAAAAAAGGAAAGATGAGTATTAGTAAGTACAATATAGTTAAAAAATATAAAAATATAGTGATATCGAAATTTTTAATCATACACACAACATAAAATGTTAGTATAAACTATATAAAATAAGTTTAAACGTCAAAAAACTGTTACCACTCGTACAAAAAACTGCGGTATAACTGCAATAAAATCTGTAATAATTTACGAATTTTTATAATCTATCGTCGTTCGACGAAAAAAATATTTTATTTTATCTATCGTCGTTCATAAAATCGGGCCAAAATGTCAGATAAAAACGAATTCCGTGGACGATAGTAGTTTTCTCTGCTTTTTTCCTAGTTTAAAATCTATAAATAACGACATAAAAAGTGATATCAAATAACACTCAGGCAAATAAAAAAAAACTAATTCATTGATATGTACGAAAAATTCACTAATCGGGTAATTTTTTAAAAAAAGTTGTTTAAGAGCCCCCTATTTCGATCACTCAGCACATGTGTGCAACGTTTAAATAAAATCGGACTTTAGGAAGTGGGTGGGCTATTGCCCGATATCGCCATTTCAATTGCATGTTTTGTTGTTGTTTATACTGGTTTACTTTGTATAGAAAAAATACAAATACGTAGTTACTAAAAAAACGCCAAACGGTCGGCGCTGCTTGCGTCACTCAAATATTTAAAATTCTAAATATTTCTTTTTATTTTAGTAATAATTTTATAAATAACATTAAAAAAAGTTAAAAAATATCACTTAAAAGTTATTTACGCGGTTGATTTCATACAGAAATAATCATTTTAATTACATTTATTTCCCAGTCGATATCCAAATGATGTTCGACTGAAACACCAACAATTAAGTCGAAACTACGACTATTCGTATGTCTCAATAATCGCGTTTAGTCTTAATTGCCTCAAAAGTGACGTCATTCGAAACTCGAAATGCTTACATAATCGACCCTCAGAGCAGAGCGTGAACTGTCAAACAAAAAATTGTGTTTCTTTATATACCTCTGAACGTTCAGAGCTTCAAATTTGTGTTTCTTTTTTCGTTCTGAACGTGTTCTGAGCTTGTTCAGAGCGCGCTCTATGAACTCAGAATAAGATAACTGAGCAGACCGAATTAAATGCTGAACACAAGCATTTGATAGGTGAAAAAATCTCAAACAATTAAAATGCGCAAGAGTGCTGTAGTCAGTCTAGTGCAGAAGGTAAGTTTACATAAGAAATAACTGATAAAATATATTTGGCTTGGTTTTATTTCAGGAGGCTTAAATTGGACGAGAAACATGACTGTCCTTTTAATTTCTTTAGTAAAAGAAAATTATTACCGCCTGCTATGTGGCGTAAAAAAAACAGTCAACCAAATCATCGCCAACAAAATAAACGAGGAATTCAACGTTAAAAGTACATTTGAACAAGTGCTCTCCAAATGGAAAGGGCTAAAAAAACGTATAAAAAAGTGAAGGAGGAAAATGATAAAACCGGCCAGGCAAAAAAATATTGGGAATATTGCGACCTTCTTTACGAATTTTTATACTCCGCCCCAGAGAGTCAGTCAGCGGGATGGGGCAGCCGGGAACCGCGGGTGTAAGTGGGCGTGGCGTCAGTGGGCGGGTAGCAAAGCGCCCGGGAACAGCTAATATTAATATAAGTATAGGTTAAGTTTTTAGTATTGTGCCAATCTGTTTATGAAGTTTCCTACGTTTTTTTTTTGATTAAGAACAAATGAATGTGATTAACTTTTTAAATAAAGCAAAAGTACAAAGAATATTAACGTCGAAACTTGAATAAAGAGACATTTTTTAATTTGTTTTGTTTTATTAAAATAATGAGTTAAATAACATTTCTCTTTTGGATTGTCCTGATTGTAAATCAATGGTATCTGTATCGCTTTCTTCTTCTATATAGTCGGTGTCCTCCTTTATTAGGAATTCCTTTTCTATGTTATTGCTCTGTAAACAAATATGTAAAATACAGGATGCAACTATATACTTTACAATAGAGGTTGGTTTCAACGAATCTATATAAAAAAGTCTTCTGAATCTGCATTTCAGAAAACCAAAAGCTCGCTCAATGGTCAATCGGCACTTTGAATGAACTCGGTTAAAGATTTTGTGCTGTTCTCTTAAGCGGCCATTATCTTTATATGGGACTTTAAGCCACGGTTTAAGTGAATACGTTGAGTCACCCAGCAAATATTGGTCTTCATTGACATTGAAATCACCTTAAATAAATTATGTTAGGATTTTATTATACATAATTGAAATTAGAACTTAACTTTTTTACCTGAACTGATTTTATTTCTCAATCCAGACCTTGTCAAAAGAAGCGCGTCATGGATTGAACCAGCTTCACCGGCATAGCAGTATAAGAATTACATCTTGTGGTTACAGATGCCTTGAAGCAGGATGGAATGAAACCCTTTTCGATTTATATATGAATTATGGGAAACTATAGAGGCTCTTATAAGTATATGTGACCCATCGATTGATCCAATAATACCTGGAATTGAAAATATACATACATACATAATTCATGAGCTGCTTCTCTATTAAAATAGACTATCTTCCAAGGCAATAATTATGTACATCTATAGCGTGTATTTCTCTGCATAAGGTCTCAAAAACATCTGGATTAATTCGAAAATGTTGCTTAAAAATTCTGTCCGAAAACCTTGGAACAACATCTTCCGAATAGTTTTCATTAACAATATGTAAAGTTTCCGAATCTTTATCCTCACTTTCTTCAAAAAATAAATTGAATGCTTGTTTGATTATAATTAGTTTTTCCATTTTCATTTAAGTTATGAATTACTTCTTGTTTCTGTAGAAGAAAATGACAAGTAAATTGAGAAATGTCAAATAGTGACAGCTAAGTGTTCAGGTGTGTTTCAAAAATAATTCTGAGCGCTCAGAACACGCTTTGTTCAGAGGATGTTCAGAGCATGCTCGATATGTTTAAACCAGATCAACACAGTGAGTGTTGAAAGTCACTGTTCGTGCGCGTACAAAACAACTCAATCTAAATGGGGGTCGATTATGTAAGCATTTCGAGTTTCGAATGACGTCACTTTTGTCGCTTACGTTATGATTGTTACGATTAAACGCGATTATTGAGTCATACGACTAGTCGTAGTTTCGACTAAATTGTTGGTGTTTGGGATTTCGACTGGGAAATAAATGTAAATTGTCAACGACTTTCTTTTTATTTAAATATTGTATGGTGTGAATTTGGGGCAAATCGTTCCATAAATAAGAATTTTCGGAAAAAAAACGACACCAGCGCCACCTGGCGGGGCTGAACCAACTCAGAAACCTTCGCGTAGCAATTACGAACAAACTCGCAGAAGAAAGTATCCAATTTGGTCCAGCCTTTTCAAGTTTTAAGCTTCCGAACAAACCACGATCCATTTTTATATATATAGATTTGCCCTTTTATTGTAAATTGTCCGTTAAATATACTTTGCCCGTTAATTGTAATTTACTATTTGATTATAATTTGGTTTGTACTTTCCAATATTAACTTGTTTTGTTTTATTTAATTAATCAATATAGAACTTCCTACATACATATACATATACACACATATACATTACCATGATGTTATTCCTAAAAACGCCGTTTAAAAATAAAAATTCACATCTAAATATAAATTGTTTGCAAGAATAGTATTTTACTGCTTCCATACTTTTCGAACACGCCTTTTAAAAGGAAAAACTTATTTGTGAATATAATCCCATTGAGCGAGGGAATCAAATCATCATCTCTTTTTGTTTGGAAAAACTCGATCATATGTAAAGAAATATAAACTTATCCCACCTTTCGTTAAAATTAAGCCACGACCATAAAAAAGAAATGGCTTTATTTAGCTAATATTCACCTTTCATTTTATACCAATATATATGCCCACCCATTTAAACCCGCCCCTTTTAACTTGGCTGGCTGGTTGGTGGCAGAATCTTGTGAACATTTTTTAACATTTTTCATTATTATATCGGTATATTATTATATTCAGCGACCATTTGGCGACGAATTTTGGGGTGAGGACATTGTCGCCCCTACTTCAAATTGAAAAGGGTATATTAGTAGCCGTGTTTTATGGAAATATTTCTAATTTTTTATTATAAGTAAACATTGAAAGAAAGGTTTTATATATATTTGCCACAATTTAACCCCACATTTGCTACTTACTATCAAATATGTATATTTTCCTACTGTGCCCAACAAAGTCGATTTTGAATGTTGCATTGTTTTTTGCGGTCCTTTCTAAAATGTCTTATTATAATTCTTAGTAGCACACCAGCATTTTGCTGAACATCGCCATTTATAAGTTTGTTGAAAGGATTCCTTGTGTGAAATTTTAACTCTAGCCGTTTTTGTTCACCAGACAGTACCTAGTTCAAAAATATTATTTTTAATTATTAAAGAAAACCAAAAGTTTGAACTTACTTGCTTGGTGATGCCTCCAAGTGTTTCTATCATTTTCTCAACATTTCTCACAAATCCTGGGTACTCAACCAGGTGAAGTTCCGTATGTACATTATATGGGCAAAGTTTGAGCGACATTTATTTAAAACAAATTTTGTTGGAAATCTCCGTGTACGGTACGGAACTAAAAATCGGCAACCGGCAATAAAGTACCCCAGCGTAAGCGTAAACAGAAACACTATACAGTAAACATATGCTGTATTGCTTTGGCTAATCCAGCTTGGCTTACAACAACAATCGCATAAGCATAAAGCCGAAAATAATAAATCCAAAAAGTTTTTAGGATTTATAACTAAAGCCATTTTTTATTTATAGCGCTCACCGTAAGGCGGTGTTTTGTTTAACACATCACATTAAAATGCATCGAAAATTTAAAGCCAAAAGCTATTGCTTTAGCTTTATTGCTTTGGCTAATCCAGCTTGGCTTACAACACAATCGCATAAGCATAAAGCCGAAAATAAATCCCAAAAAGTTTTTAGGATTTAAAGCATTTTATAGTTAAAGCTCACCGTAATGCGGTGATAAAGCGACATGAAGCCGAAGTAAATAAAAATGTTCAGGATTAAGGAAACTAAATCCATTTTATAGTTTTGGTGCTCACCGTAAGGCGGTAAAACCAAAAGCTGTTGCTTTGTAAAGCTAAGCCGGCTTTGCCAAAGCAATACAGCAAAAAACTAAACAAACGCATGACGCACGAGTTTTTTATGCTTGTCGGCCAGTGTTGCCATAATCACGTTTCTAATAGCCGTATTTTATATGCCGAGGAACAACAACAATTGCACTGTCGAATTCCTTTTTTGGAATTGTGCAAACCTGCTGTTTGGCTGATTTTGGCTGGTTTTGACATTCGAATTCCGAACTCGCACGGCAATTAAATGCAGCTTTCGTCATTTTGACGAATTTAGCTTAATGTTATATTCTTTTTACTTGTCAGATCAACAAAATTTGAATTTTAAATAAAAAAAAATTACATCAAGTATTCATTTTACTTTTAAAATTGATCTTTTTTTGATTTAAATCATTTTTATGAAATCCCTAAATTTTCGTAGATATGCTGCCAATACTAACCCAAACAGATATGTCATTGTCAGTTATAAGAAATGTAGGCGTTCATGGTTGAAAGTGAAAATTTCATATTCAATCTTCAGCTGAAAAAACGACGAAATAACCATTTCCAAAATCGTAAATTTGTGGTTGTGTAAACGGCCACTAATGATACCAAGAAGAAGAAAACAAAATTTTAATCATCTTTAAGAACGACGCAATGTTTAGTTCCACTGAGTTAAAAGCTTTATAATTAAAAATAAGAAAGTACGAATAATCGTATTTTTGAGGTAATTTAAATTCTATTTAAAATTTGGATTTCGTTTTGTTTGTTTCCACAGTTTGTTCTACCTATTTCTTGATCGTCATCTTCATCCTCACACGGCAGCGAAAGGCGGAACATAATAAAGAATACACTTTGCTTGCTTGGAGAGGAATAAAACACAAAGAACAGAAATTATATAACGAAAGCAGCCACAAAGACCCGATTTTATGAACGCGAGTAAATGATTAATCCTCGGATTAATCGTCGTTTGCATTTTATGAACGACGATAAATGAAAAAATTAGTCCGAGGATTTTTTTCTACTCTCTGTTTTATCTGCTGATTTTTGTGGGTAAATCAGAGGGTTAAAAAAGGTGTTGTTGTTATTATAAATTTTGACGTTTTAAATTTTAAGCATTACATTTATTAATGAGAATTTAGAATTGAGAAGAGATCAATTGATCATAAATTTAATAAATTAAATTAATTTAAATTAATGGAAAATGGAATAAAAAAAAGGAAAGATGAGTATTAGTAAGTACAATATAGTTAAAAAATATAAAAATATAGTGATATCGAAATTTTTAATCATACACACAACATAAAATGTTAGTATAAACTATATAAAATAAGTTTAAACGTCAAAAAACTGTTACCACTCGTACAAAAAACTGCGGTATAACTGCAATAAAATCTGTAATAATTTACGAATTTTTATAATCTATCGTCGTTCGACGAAAAAAATATTTTATTTTATCTATCGTCGTTCATAAAATCGGGCCAAAATGTCAGATAAAAATGAATTCCGTGGACGATAGTAGTTTCTCTGCTTTTTTCCTAGTATAAAATCTATAAATAACGACATAAAAAGTGATATCAAATAACACTCAGGCAAATAAAAAAAAACTAATTCATTGATATGTACGAAAAATTCACTAATCGGGTAATTTTTTAAAAAAAGTTGTTTAAGAGCCCCCTATTCCGATCACTCAGCACATGTGTGCAACGTTTAAATAAAATCGGACTTTAGGAAGTGGGTGGGCTATTGCCCGATATCGCCATTTCAATTGCATGTTTTGTTGTTGTTTATACTGGTTTACTTTATATAGAAAAAATACAAATACGTAGTTACTAAAAAAACGCCAAACGGTCGGCGCTGCTTGCGTCACTCAAATATTTAAAATTCTAAATATTTCTTTTTATTTTAGTAATAATTTTATAAATAACATTAAAAAAAGTTAAAAAATATCACTTAAAAGTTATTTACGCGGTTGATTTCATACAGAAATAATCATTTTAATTACATTTATTTCCCAGTCGATATCCAAATGATGTTCGACTGAAACACCAACAATTAAGTCGAAACTACGACTATTCGTATGTCTCAATAATCGCGTTTAGTCTTAATTGCCTCAAAAGTGACGTCATTCGAAACTCGAAATGCTTACATAATTGACCCTCAGAGCAGAGCGTGAACTGTCAAACAAAAAATTGTGTTTCTTTATATACCTCTGAACGTTCAGAGCTTCAAATTTGTGTTTCTTTTTTCGTTCTGAACGTGTTCTGAGCTTGTTCAGAGCGCGCTCTATGAACTCAGAATAAGATAACTGAGCAGACCGAGTTAAATGCTGAACACAAGCATTTGATAGGTGAAAAAATCTCAAACAAATAAAATGCGCAAGAGTGCTGTAGTCAGTCTAGTGCAGAAGGTAAGTTTACATAAGAAATAACTGATAAAATATATTTGGCTTGGTTTTATTTCAGGAGGCTTAAATTGGACGAGAAACATGACTGTCCTTTTAATTTCTTTAGTAAAAGAAAATTATTACCGCCTGCTATGTGGCGTAAAAAAAACAGTCAACCAAATCATCGCCAACAAAATAAACGAGGAATTCAAGGTTAAAAGTACATTTGAACAAGTGCTCTCCAAATGGAAAGGGCTAAAAAAAACGTATAAAAAAGTGAAGGAGGAAAATGATAAAACCGGCCAGGCAAAAAAATATTGGGAATATTGCGACCTTCTTTACGAATTTTTATACTCCGCCCCAGAGAGTCAGTGGGTGGGAGGTCAGTGGGCGGTGGTCAGCGTGATGGGGCAGCCGGGAAACACGGGTGTAAGTGGGCGTGGCGTCAGTGGGCGGGTAGCAAAGCGCCCGGGAACAGCTAATATTAATATAAGTATAGGTTAAGTTTTTAGTATTGTGCCAATCTGTTTATGAAGTTTCCTACGTTTTTTTTTTGATTAAGAACAAATGAATGTGATTAACTTTTTAAATAAAGCAAAAGTACAAAGAATATTAACGTCGAAACTTGAATAAAGAGACATTTTTTAATTTGTTTTGTTTTATTAAAATAATGAGTTAAATAACATTTCTCTTTTGGATTGTCCTGATTGTAAATCAATGGTATCTGTATCGCTGTCTTCTTCTATATAGTCGGTGTCCTCCTTTATTAGGAATTCCTTTTCTATGTTATTGCTCTGTAAACAAATATGTAAAATACAGGATGCAACTATATACTTTACAATAGAGGTTTGTTTCAACGAATCTATATAAAAAAGTCTTCTGAATCTGCATTTCAGAAATCCAAAAGCTCGCTCAATGGTCAATCGGCACTTTGAATGAACTCGGTTAAAGATTTTGTGCTGTTCTCTTAAGCGGCCATTATCTTTATATGGGACTTTAAGCCACGGTTTAAGTGAATACGTTGAGTCACCCAGCAAATATTGGTCTTCATTGACATTGAAATCACCTTAAATAAATTATATTAGGATTTTATTATACATAATTGAAATTAGAACTTAACTTTTTTACCTGAACTGATTTTATTTCTCAATCCAGACCTTGTCAAAAGAAGCGCGTCATGGATTGAACCAGCTTCACCGGCATAGCAGTATAAGAATTACATCTTGTGGTTACAGATGCCTTGAAGCAGGATGGAATGAAACCCTTTTCGATTTATATATGAATTATGGGAAACTATAGAGGCTCTTATAAGTATATGTGACCCATCGATTGATCCAATAATACCTGGAATTGAAAATATACATACATACATAATTCATGAGCTGCTTCTCTATTAAAATAGACTATCTTCCAAGGCAATAATTATGTACATCTATAGCGTGTATTTCTCTGCATAAGGTCTCAAAAACATCTGGATTAATTCGAAAATGTTGTTTAAAAATTCTGTCCGAAAACCTTGGAACAACATCTTCCGAATAGTTTTCATTAACAATATGTAAAGTTTCCGAATCTTTATCCTCACTTTCTTCAAAAAATAAATTGAATGCTTGTTTGATTATAATTAGTTTTTCCATTTTCATTTAAGTTATGAATTACTTCTTGTTTCTGTAGAAGAAAATGACAAGTAAATTGAGAAATGTCAAATAGTGACAGCTAAGTGTTCAGGTGTGTTTCAAAAATAATTCTGAGCGTTCAGAACACGCTTTGTTCAGAGGATGTTCAGAGCATGCTCGATATGCTCGGACTTTGTTCAGAACTCTTTTCTGAGCTAACTTTTAAGTATTAATTTTTACATTTTTTTATTGTTATTTATAAAATTATCACTTAAATAAAATAAAATACTTAAAATTTTTAATATATATTTTGCTGCTACATTCGTTTAAATGACGCGAGCCGCGCCGACCTTTTGGCGTTTTTTTAGTAACTACGTATTTGTATTTTTTCAATACAAATTTCGTTGCTTACATAGAATATTAAATGTAACTAATAAAAATATTAGTTTTATATTTTAGAAAATATAAATATTTTTGAATAATCAAAAAAACCAAAAAGTAAACAAGTATAAACAACAACAAAACATACATTCGAAATAACAATAGCATTAGTTCGAAAACATTTTTGTCGTACATGCTTACATAATTGCGTTATCTCGAAACTACGACGTTGAGCATTTCGACTTGTCGTGAGTCGAAAGTCGAAATACGACAGATACATAATCGGCCCCCAGATCAACACAGAGAGTGTTGAATCAAATCAGCTCAACACAGTGAGTGTTGAAAGTCACTGTCCGTGCACGTGCAAAATAACTCAATCACGTTCCACAAGTTGAAGGAACTGTTCTTCGCATATTCATGCGAGTTAAGGGAACATCTCAACCGCTGATAGCCCAAGCTTCTTACACAAATCAATGGCTGGTTCAAACAGTCTGTCGGTTGAATTGAAGCTTCCTCCGATGACAATTCCCACTTTTGATGGCTCTTTAAAAATGTGGCCCGAATTCAAGGCGTTATTCGACATTTACATTACATTTACTTCTTATACGTGCAAGAAAAGGCATCACTTGCTGTAACATAACGATACAACAAATACAATACAGACTCATGACTCGCGGTCAATCGGTACGACCTAGTCATCAATTCAAAAGGCCGAGTATTATATAATTACGTTTTATAATTAGGTTATATAATTAGGTTTAAACAATCTACTAATACAGTGGATAAAATCATATTTAACTGGAAGAATACAATATGTAAAAATTGCAGACTGTTTTTCATCAAAGATACTAAATGTTACATCAGGAGTCCCATAGGGAAGTCATTTAGGCCCGTTGCTTTTTTGTTGTTGTTATTTTTGAATGATTTGCCACAAATGTTACAACCAGTAAAAGCCCTAATGTGTGCTGATGATTTAAAATTATTTTGTAAGGTGGAATCTTACACAGATTGTTTAAGACTCCAATCAAAATTAAACGTATTATTGCATTGGTGCGAAGTTAATAAACTTTATCTTAATCCGATTAAATGTAGTCAAATAAGTTTTTATCGTAATAAATCTCCTATTGAATATCAATATAAAATAAATAACACCTGTTTACTCCAATTAGAAGAGATTAAGGATTTGGGTGTTATATTTGACACTCAACTCAATTTTAATTCACAAATTGATTATGTAGTCGCTAAAGCAAACTCTCTAACTGGTTTTATTAAACGAAATAGTAAAGATTTTGTTGATCCCTACACCTTAAAAACATTATTCACTTCGCTTGATCGTCCAGTTCTTGAATATGCGTCTGTTGTATGGACTCCACAATATGAAGTTTATAAAAGTCGACTTGAAAAAGTTCAGAGGTAATTTTCAAAATATGCTTTTAGGAAAATTAACTATCAAAATGACGTTCCTAATTACTCAGCAAGATGTCAACTCATCAACTTGAAAAACCTAGAAACGAGAAGAAAATATTTTAATATAATGTTTCTTCGAGATCTTCTATCTGGTCATATTATTGCTTCTGAATTATTAAATCAAATTGAATTGCAAGTCCCTAACCACATTTTAAGAATTAATCAAACGTTCATCGCACTAATTATGGGCAAAACTCACCAATATCGAAATGTATCATAAATTATAATGAAATTAGCGATAAGTTAGATTTATCAATTGATAGATTAAAATTCAAAAAAATTGTCAAATCAAATATTAAATCTTAAACCTGTATAAGTTACTAAGTACCTTTTAGATGAAAATAAACTAAACTAACTAAACTATAATGGACGTAATCCACAGCCTACTACATCAGAGCAGCCAACGTGCTCCACCCAAGTTGCTGCAACGTATAATACGTACATAGCCGAACCCGATAAAGTTCTCTTCTCGCCACTGCGCTAATAAAGGTAGTCCCGGAAGGTGGCCAACCGGTGGTCTTGCGTGCACTAATAGATCCCGGATCAGAAACGTCCCTAATTTCAGAATCTGCTTGCCAATTATTAAACTTGAAAAAGGAGAAGACCACCGTAATGGTTTTGGGAATTGGAGGAACAAACACAGGTGTCTCCTTCATTCTTCATGCATCAACAACCCATTTGAACTACGTCTAACAACATTGATTCTACCTAAGGTCACATCTGAGTTGCCAATGAGAAATATTCAGAGCGCTGACTGGAATCAACTCCGACGTCTGCAATTAGCAGATCCAACTTTTAACAAACGAAGCAAAATCGACATCTTGCTTGGCGCAGACGTGTTTCCATCAATCATTCTTGAGGGCATCATGAAGAGCACACCAGGCACGCCTATGGCTCAAAATACAGAGCTGGGTTGGGTGTTGTCCGGGGTGTTCTCCCGACAAATCCATCGATAACGTCTCTCCACATCACTACAGAAGAAAGAGACTTAAACAAACTGCTTTCAAAATTTTGGGAACTAGAGGAAGTAGGAAAGAAGTCAATGCTTTCACCAGAAGACGAACAGTGTGAATTACATTTTTATCGAACCCATCAACGTCAGGCCGATGGGAAATATGTGGTTCACCTTCCATTCAAGGACGGACTGCGACCCTCAATAGGACGATCGTACAATTCAGCGAAGATCAGATATCTTCAACTGGAGAAAAAATTCCATTCCAACAAATTGTTCTATCAGGAATACAAGAGAGTCTTCGATGAATATAAGAACTTGGGCCATATGACAGAGATAAATCCCACATCGTTGGGAGACCACTATTTCGTTCCACACCACGCGGTGATAAAGGAGTCCAGCTCCACCACTAAGATGCGAATTGTATTTGATGCATCATGCAAAACGTCAGATGGTACGTCACTCAATGACTATTTCACGTGGGTCTAAGGTTGCAAGACGACATATTTGAACACGTCACTCAATTTCTAAAACACAAGGTCGCATTCATAGCGCATTCTTCCCATTGAGGAAATGGGCAAGTTATAGCGAAAAATTATTAGAAGCCGTTCCAGAAGAAGACCGAGAGATAAAAATCCCATTATCATTTGATGACAATAACGCAATTAAAACGTTAGGGATCCAATGGCATCGAGGAAAAGACACATTTTCATTCAATATCAGGCTTCCAGAACAAACAAGAACTACAAAAAGAACGATTCTATCAGACATCGCTCGGCTCTATGATCCTTTAGGATGGATTTCTCCGTGCGTCATTCTTGGAAAGATCATAATGCAAGAAATATGGAAGACACACCAATCATGGGACGAGGAACTCTCAGAAGAAATCGTTACGAATTGGTACACTTTGAAGGCAGAGCTAACAGCACTAAACGACTTAGAAATTCCGCGATGGATACATTGCAACAGGGAATCGCGCATTGAAATCCACGGATTTTGTGACGCATCCGAAAAGGCATACGCTGCAGCTGTGTACATTCGCGCAATCAACGGAAATTCAGCACTCACCAATCTACTGTTGTCAAAAACCAGGGTTGCACCTCTCAAAACCAAATCGTTGGCCCGGTTAGAGTTGTGCGGAGTTGTTTCCAACAGAGTCGCCGAAATTCAGGAGCTGATTGACCCTTAATGTTGGAGATACGTCCCGTCTAAGGATAACCCAGCGGACATAGCTTCACGAGGACTCCTGCCCATGGAACTGATCGATAAGGATCAGTGGTGGAAC
This sequence comes from Nephrocerus scutellatus, assembly GCA_947095585.1. NCBI lineage: Eukaryota > Metazoa > Arthropoda > Insecta > Diptera > Pipunculidae > Nephrocerus > Nephrocerus scutellatus. Next base: position 51,566,853 of record OX352764.1, read on the forward strand.
GGCCCAGAATATTTACACTCATTTGAGGAACAGTCGTATCCTATGTATAATATAGACAATACAGATCTGGAGACGAAAGCGTCTGAAATTTTTAAGATCAAAAACGAATTTCTTGAAACCGGACAACACATAACGAACATTTTTCACATCTGTGCACATGTTTGCTCGTGGGAAGTCAACGAACTTTTGTGTAGGTTTTCGTCATTACAGCGACTAATTCGAACTATGTACAGCGTATTGGCTTCGCTTCATCAACAATGCTCGTAAGCAATTAGATTAGAAATTAGTCAGGGCCGCTCTCAGTAGAAGAGCTAACTTGTGCTCGAATGAGATTGATATGCATAGCACAGCAGGAATTCTTCAGCGAGGAGATTACTCGACTCGCCAACAATGAAACAGTGCATAAAGGAAGTAAATTAGCTAGACTGTCGCCCATCCTGGACGACTTAATGATACTGAGAGTCGGTGGACGTTTGGAGAACGCGGACTTGCCCTACTCTCAACGTCATCCTATAATTTTACCTTCACAGAACGTTTTAACCACACTCATAATCCAGGAGGTTCACATGAGACTGTTGCATGCCGGTCAACAACTAATGATGGCAACGCTTTGCGCTGAATATTGGATTCTCCAACTCAAATCGAATGTTAAAACATGTATCCACAAGTGTCTCAAATGTTTTCGGCACGCGGCTACAATAAGGCAGCAAAAAATGGGAAACCTCCCAGCCGTACGAGTGAATGAAGCTCGACCGTTCCAAACAGCTGGGGTGAATTATGCTGGACCTGTGCAAGGCATGGAAGGGTCGATTTAACAAAATCACGAAGGCCTACATTGCCATTTTCGTCTGTTTTTACACGAAAGCTGTTGATCTTGAACTGGTGAGCGATTGCAGCACGCCGGCGTTTCTAGCAGCATTCAAGCGCTTTACAGCCCGGCGAACCATCTGCATCGACCTATACAGTAACTGTGGCACTAATTTCCAAGGAGCCGCAAAAATCATCGATTTATAAAAACCACATCTACAAAGGCAGTGGGCCGAAGACATTGCTATTCAACTTTAGACAAATGGAACCACTTGGCACTTTAACCCTCCGGCAGCTCCACACTCTGGGAAGCGGGAGTAAAATCAATGAAGTACCATTTAAAGAGAATTATAGGGCATTACAGTCTCACCTTAGAGGAGTACGGAACTATACTGACACAGGTGGAAGCCTGTCTGAACTCACGACCGCTCTGTCCCATTAGTGAAATCCAGAGGATCTATCGATTTTGACACCAGGACATTTCCTAATTGGTTCATCTTTACACCCTGCTCCGGACAGGAACTTAATTTATTTATTTATTATTATTATCTTCCGAGAAATTACTCTTAAAGATTACAGTACAAACATTTAGGGAAATAACTTAAAAATAAGATTATATATATATATATATATATATATATATATATACAAAATTTATATACTTAAATCTAATTGGATATTTTTAGCAATTTTAACAAGTTATTTTTAAATAAATCCCTATTAATATCGAGGTCTAAATCAATGCAATATTTGTTGTAAGATATGCAAGCATTTGTTATTGGCTCATGTTTACCATAGTTGGTTCTATGATGTGAAATGTACAAAAAATCTCTATCTCTTAAGAACCGTGATGGTGCATAAAGCGGAATCAAATGAAATAAATCAGGGCAGCGTATATGGTACATGAGAATATCCCTAATGAACATAATTTGAAAATATTTTCTTCGTGATTGTAGCGAAAGTAGATCGATAAGTAAGAGCCTTGCATTATAAGCTGGAAGCTCCGCATTCCAACCTAGTTTGCGAATTGAAAAACGCGTAAAATTTTTTTGTACGCGTTCAATACGTTGGTTATAATTTGCATAATAAGGAGACCAGATAATGCTGCAATATTCCAAGATAGGTCTTACCAAAGACATATACAGCGATTTAACCGTGTAAGGGTCATGAAAATCTTTTGAATTTCGTTTATCGAATTTTGTTCGCTTTTGCAATAATATATTGATAATGCTGATGGAAATCTAAATTAGAGTCAAAGTATACACCCAAATCACAAAAGCTGGAAACTCTGGTGAGCGGTACATTACTAATATAATAATCATTTATTATGAGCTGCGTCTTTCTCGATAAGGTAAGGACCTTACATTTATTTGTATTAAAGTGTAAGTCATTTTTTCTACACCAGTTAACAACATTGTTGATATCTAATTGCAATTTAAGGCAATTAACCGACAGCAAATCAAATCATTTGGACAGATGGCCACTATTGCAGAAGATTCAACAGGATATGTGGAAGATATGGAAATCCGAGTACCTCGGTCGACTCCAACGCCGCTCGAAATGGTTAGACCCTACACCCGATCCACAAATAGGACAAATTGTAATACTGCCACAAGAAGCAACACCTCCTACAATTTGGCGTCTCGGCAGAATTATAGAAACACACCCTGGATTAGATGGAAGGGTTCATGTAGTTACCATTAAAACAGCAACAAACATACTAAAGCGCCCAGTCACTAAACTTTGCCTTCTGCCAATGATAAAGAAAGAAGTGGGCACACACACACACAAGCAATGATCAAATTCGTCCACTAAATATAAATAGAAACCATAATTTACTAATTTAATTCACCTCTTATAATAACCTTTCATTGCCACACACCTTTGACAGTACCTACACTTTTTGTTGTTTCATCTTTCATGTTTCATGATCACGAGCGGACCATGCGGAGCTGAGTACCACAAAATTCATCCGAAACGAGGGAGCATCGTCAAGGCCAGGAATTACAGGAGAAGATGGAGACAGCCGAAGACATCGACAACTTTTCCGGTGCCCGGCAGGATGTTGCAAAGCAACAAAACATGATGGAGCTATCAGCCTGCATAGAATCCACCTACATACAAATACAACGCAAGGCAACGGACCAACATCATCATTATGATACAAAGAATGTGCGTCATCACGATTCAATCACATGAGCGTCAATGGTATCAATTCGTTGGTGGGCAATCACCACCACACAACGTAATCCGCATTATCGTTTTACATTGTGACTAACAAAGAGTCACACAATGTTCAGATTCATTGGCGATCGCTACGTCTCAGCATTTGATGACACTCCACAATTTTATCGCCTTGCCACTACATTCGACACCACATTCCAACCGTGCAAAAAAGTAACGCGACCCAATTAGTGTGCTTTATAAACAAACACACTGGGCGAACGTAGCTACTCATAGTATTATCGCCATGTCATCACTATTAAAATTTGTGTTGGCATTCGCTGGCATTTCAGGCGCGCTGTATTGGATAAACGAGATATGGAAAATCATATCGTGGTACAAAATACTCAATAAAGCAAGAGGGTGGAATTGGCTGGACTGGTTTTAGATGGTGGCAAAGCGAAAACAGTCGAATGCAGTCGTCATCCAACGTCCACTCGTAATAGTCGCATCGCACACCTTTCAATCGTCCGTGGCTTATTTCAAATCCTTTATTTTTCCAGACATTTTACAATTGATTCTTTTTACAATTAATTAGTTTTACAATTAATAAAATATGGTATTTCAAAATTAACAAAACATACTTGTCGTTGTAATTTTCATTATTTGATCATTTTTTCATTTTTTTTTGCAAATAGTCTCTGGACCAGTTAATTGGCCCAGGCAACTAACATCGTTCATCAGTTGAACACTTTTCACTTTCAATGTTTCACGCGGTTTGCAAATTTTCGCATTTCTTCGTTTCAAGGATTGACTTTTTAAAATAATAGATATTCGTTCTATTTAGTCAATCCTACCGACTGCCCCAATTTTAATAAAGTATTCAAATTTAGTTAAAAAAACAATATTTTAATTTCAAAATGTCTATCTTTATTATTTGAGAATTTAAAATAAAAGACTAGAGCTTCGGATCCCTTACCACTGGTGGGGGGAAATCGTCAGCTATAAGTGGTGACTGCTTAAAGACTGAATTAATTGAGATCAAGCGATCCCTTTTATATTGCTTAGTTGCTAACGCAGCATTTTGACTGCGGACAATAAACTCTGTATTGTTTACATTCAAATAGCGATTTGTTTATAATACTTAACACGGGGCATTTTGACTGCGGACGATAACCTCTGTGCATTTCAACGGCGGACGATAAACTCTGTATCGTTTACATTCAAATAGCGATTTGTTTATAATACTTAACACGAGGCATTTTGACTGCGGACGATGACCTCTGTGAATTTCAACTGCGGACGATAAACTCTGTATCGTTTACATTCAAATAGCGATTTGTTTATAATGCTTGAAACGCAGCATTTATTGGTTGAATTTAAAGTCCAGTATTTGTTTATCTTGATTTGTTGGTATTGTGTTGTGGTTATATATCGCAGCAATAATAAGTAAAACAAAAAATATACAATAATGAATACAAACAAAGTAGAAATAAAATAGTATTAAGTTTGAAGTTTAAATAATTTGTGGTAATTAATCAGAAAACTAGAAGTAAGTCACATTAATAAAAGGGCCCATAGTTATTAAGAAAAAAAATAATATCGTTCAAGATTTAAAATACTATCACATAAATTAGAAAGAAAAAATAGAACTAAGAATTAAAAAAAAATTCATTCACGATTTAAAATCATCTCATATAAATTAATTTTTAGACTTACAATTATAAATACAATTACTATTATAATTAAGATTGAATGAATGTATTAAACTAAAAATATATTAAACTAAAATTTAAAAATAAGGTATAAATATACCTACATATGTACTTCTCCAAATTAACGTAACCTTTTTATGACAAAACAAAAAAAATTATATCGAAGAAATGTTAAAACAAAATAAAAATTTCCCACCTGGTAAACAAACCAGAAAACTATACACAAGTATCGCCTAAAAAGAAGAAATCACGACGTGTCATGATTTCTCCTTATCCACCACCCCAGGAAGGGTGGTGTGAAGGGAGGGTACCGGCGCTCACGTAGTATGCAAGGCTAGATCGAATTATTGATTCCTATAGTCCCCATTAATTGCATTCTCATATTGCCTTCTGCATAGGAACCGCAATTAAAATATTAAAGTAGTAACACTCAACGAGTGAACAAAACAAAAGAGTCTTAAAACTCTGTTGGCACACTCCATGCATGAGCCCGATAGCATACAACGTAATGAGGGTACGATCGGTGGTCGGTTGCTTATGTCAACAAAATACACAGTAAGCGTTATAAGCAAGCGAGCACTGATCATAAATAAAAGAACGTTCGGTCACTTACCCTCACTGTGCATTGAGCTGACCGAGCATGTAATAGAATTATGAATAAAATAATTAGGTCACTTGCCTGTGCTGGTAAATATTGTAGTGTATATGTTAACACAGCATTTACCGAAAGCACTCGCTCCCAGTAACCCAAATCACACATCCGGCACATGCAGCATATTTTCCGAAGTCATTTATCCCACGCTTGTACTGCAGACTACATTGCACCTGAAATTCCATGAATTACATTGCACCTGAAATTCTAAGAAGAGAAGCGCACAAACAACTTCTGGGTGATGACCGCAAGCCGCTGACGATGCAAATAGCAACACAGCAGACCAGACAACTGACGAAATAAATAGATATGTAAATTAGATTTAGCTTTGAGTTATATTTTATCAGTAGAATAAAGAGCACCGGTTTGCTCCCAAAAATACAAATTATTTTTTTATTCGATTTAAACAAGTAAATCGTTAACTGGCGCTCGAGCTATAAGAATAAGTTACCCGAGTTATAATCGTAAAAGTCCACAAAAGTGCAAATCTATTTTAGTGTGCGAAAAAGCCCTCAAGCAGTGCTAAAACCCTAAAACGGTACAATTTTTTCTCATGAAATTAAACAAGCCCTAAAAAAGTGCAAAGGAAATCAATTTCTGTTGTGAAATACGCCCTCAAGTAGCGCTAGAAAACAGGAAAATCCAATCCATCTTTTGTGAATATACGCCCTCAAGTAGTGCAAAAAAAAACCCAGTTTCTGTTGTGAAATACGCCCTCAAGTAGTGCTAAAATCAGGAAAATCCATCTTTTGCGAATATACGCCTCAAGTAGTGAACAAAAAAAGAAGATCCCAGTTTCTGTTGTGAAATCAGCCCTTAAGAAGTGCTAATAAACAGGAAACCCAGTCTATGCCCTCAAGTAGTGCAACAGCAACCGGAAAGCTAAACACTCCCTGCGAGGAAATTATCAAGGCCCCCGAGTAACTGCCAAAGCAGAAAAAAGGAGACGGCTCTGTTGCCGCCAGCCGATTCGCAGTATGATCATTCAACTTATAACGTATGTCTAAAATTTATGAAAATATTCCTTTTAAAAATATATACAAACAAATATATTTACAAACTAATTACAAAGTTAGTCCTTGTAACATTTAATTACATAAAACAAATATCTTTTCGAATTACTAAATTATAATATTACTTTTTTTACGAAGAACAATATTCGAGAACAAATATCCCTTACAGATTACTGTACATTTTTTTTAATATAAGTATAAACAAAGATAAATCTTGACATATACTCGACCGATAAAAACAAAGATAATTACTACAAAATATAAAATCCAGTATCTAAAAAAAAAAAAAACCTTTTGTAAATCGCTAATCATCATGGCAAATCCAAACAATCTCATTCGACCAGCGGTACTTAATGCCGACAATCCTCAACCGCAACCCCAAGTCCAACCTCAGGTTCAACCCCAGATTCAGCCCCAGATCCAGCCCAAAGTACAACTACGTCCTGCAATCCCTTCAGTCGAACTTATTCAAATGATCACCAACATTGTAACCGAAGTCTTTAACAACGAAGGTCGTAGAATGGTTAATTCCATGATAAATCCTAACGATGACCTTTCATGCGGAGAAGACCAGACAATAGATCTCGACCGTATAGAAGACCTTAGCGAACTAGATAAAATCCCAGACGTCGTGAGATGTCTACGAGAATTCTCAGGGAAACCAGGAGAATTCAGCTCTTGGCGAAAGAGCGTAGACAGAATCCTCAGGATCTACGAACCTGTAAGGGGGACACCCAGATACTACGGTATCCTCAATATCATCCGCAACAAAATTACACGAAATGCCGATACGGCACTCGAATCCTACAACACACCGCTCGATTGGAAAGCAATTTCTAAGTGCTTGTCGCTGCATTATGCAGACCAACGGGATATTAGTACACTAGAGTACAGATGACCTCCCTTGCACAACGGAGTTCCACAATACAGGAATTCTACCAATCGGTGTACAATCACCTTTCGCTTATCCTAAATAAAATCTCCAGCATTGGTTTAGGTCCGGAATCTCTGACAGTACTCACACGTACATACAGGGACAAAGCTCTGGACACATTTGTCAGAGGCCTTAACGGAGACTTACCAATGTTATTGGGAATAAGGGAACCAACTGACTTACCTCAGGCTCTTAACCTGTGCTGTAAATTGGAAAACCAACAATTCCGATCAAACTACGCAAGTAACAGACAACATACGTGGAAATATCCCACCCAGACAATCTTTTTACCCCGGAATAGCATACCTTCCCCAAGTACAGCAAAATTCTAGATACACACCAAGATATGTTTCCCAACAAAACCCGCAATATCAAGTAGCCAGGAACAATAACTATCCCAACCCAAATCTACCACCACCTAGACCATTAGCACCAAAACCATTACCCAGACCTGAACCCATGGAGTGCTCCACGGTAAGGTCAGAAGCGATCAATTACCAAAACAGACCACGTCCAATTAGGTACGCTGGAAAACGAACACATAACCCCTCTACGCAGACTCAAATCCCAAGGAAATTCCAAAGGAATTTTCACATCGATACAATGAACCCAACATCTGTAGAAGAGGAAGCACCATCTACCGACCCACAATCAAATGGATACGGTTCACCTAATGATAACTATACCTTCTATCAACAAATTGATGTCGAAGAACCGAGATATGACGCCGATCTTATGGAATATATGCGCTACCAAGCTGAGTCTCTGCCCGAACCAGACTTAGAAGACACAGTGCACCAAGAACTCCCACAATATGAGTACAGCGACCTACATTTTTTAGGTTAACCCATTCTTCGTTGCCGTATTTTCAATGTAAGACGAAGAATGGCGATATACTGAACTTTTTAATCGATACAGGATCCAGTAATGCTAAATGAAGAATCCTTTTTTGCCACTACCATTACGGGTGACATTAAAATCACCCACCACACACTTCTGAACCTTTTCGGCCAAAAAGACATAAACTTAAAATTCTTTATTTTGCCAAATCTCAAATCCTTCCATGGTATCTTAGGAAACGACAGCCTCAAGGAGCTATCCGCCGTTATCCACACGAAACAAAGCTTTATGACTATCCTCAATAGGGTAAGAATAAAAATTAAACAGCAAAAATCGCAATCCGTGAATGCAATAGCTGCAAAACTAGACCACATGACCCCTTCTCAAAAATCTGCTATTAATACAATAATAAAAAAACATCATTCCCTGTTTATGGAACCTAATGAAAAAATAACCTACACTACGAGAGTAGTTGCTCAGATACGTACTAAGACAGATTGTCCAGTATATTCCACAGTTTACCCATATCCTGCTCCACTCAAAAACGAGGCACAGAATCAAATTCAAAAACTTCTGGAAGATGGTATAATTCGACCATCAAAATCCCCGTATAATTCTCCTATTTGGGTAGTTCCCAAAAAACCAGACTCTAATGGCAACAAACAATATAGACTTGTTGTCGATTACAGAAAGCTAAACGTGGAAACTATTGCTGATCGCTATCTAATCCCAGATATAAGCGAAGTCCTCTCACAACTAGGAAATTCCCAATATTTCACGGTCATCGATCTGAAGAGCGGCTTCCATCAGATCCCTCTTAAGGAGTCCGATTGGGAAAAGACAGCATTTGCTATCAACAACGGCAAGTACGAGTTTACTCGGCTCCCGTTTGGATTAAAAAATGCATCGATATTTCAACGTTCGCTCGACGATATCCTCCGTGCTCATTTAGGAAAATCATGCTACGTCTATATTGACGATATTATTATCTTCAGTAAAAACGAAGATGATCATGTTAGACATATAGAGCAAATTTTGCAAACATTAAGCGAGGCAAATATGAAAGTATAATTGCACAAATGTAACTTTTTTAAAGAAAAAGTTGAATTTTTGGGCTTTGTCATATCATCGTCTGGTATAACAACAAACACCGAGAAAGTTAATTCAATAGTAAATTTCCCTGCTCCAACAACCATTAAAGAATTAAGATCCTTCCTTGGACTATCCGGATACTATAGACGTTTCGTAAAAGACTACGCGAAACTAGCCAAACCTCTCACATCTCTTCTAAGAGGAGAAGAAGGTCGCATGTCAAAATCCAAGTCCCAAAAAACCTCCATTTCTTTGTCCACCGACGCCATTCAAGCATTTAAAAAAATCAAAAACTCACTCACTTCTAGAGATCTCATTTTAACTTACCCCGATTTTAATAAACCCTACGAACTAACGACCGACGCATCAAACTTCGCGTTAGGAGCCGTTTTATCGCAAGAAGATAAACCTGTTATGTTCATTTCTAGATCATTGAATAGAGCCGAAGAACACTACGCGGCAAATGAGAAGGAGATGTTAGCCATCATATGGGCACTCAACTCCTTAAGAAATTATTTATACGGCACCGCACATGTGAAAATATATACAGATAACCAACCGCTGACATACGCACTCAGTTGTAAAAACAACAATTATAAGATGAAGCGCTGGAAAGCAATTCTTGAAGAATACAACTATGAGTTGCACTATAAGCCAGGTAAAAGCAATGTGGTTGCAGACGCATTGTCGCGCCTCCCACGAAAAACCCTGATAAACTCAACCATGACCCAACATAGTGCCCTTAGTTCATCACATAACCTAATCCCCGCAGTCGAATCCCCAATCAACGTATTCAAAAACCAGATAATGCTGTACATCGGAAACATAAATAGTTACGAATTCAAAATTCCCTTTCCCACATACCATAGACATGTTGTTATACGACAGGAATATACCGAAGCAGAACTAATCTCAATTCTTAAACAATACCTAAACCCAAGCGTTATCAATGGCCTTTTTACATCAGAGGTAATTATGGGTCAAATCCAAGAAATTTATCCTCACCACTTCTTATCATACAAAGTAAGGTTCACACAGTTACAAGTAGAAGATTTAACTAGCAGAAGCAGACAAAATGAGGAAATCATAAAAGAACACAAACGAGCTCATCGCAATAGCATCGAAAACAAAATCAAACTTCTTGAAAAATTTTACTTCCCTAAGATGAGAGCCAGAGTACAGGAAATCGTAAAGCAATGCATAGTCTGTAAAGAGCAAAAATACGATCGACACCCTAGTAGACCCAAATTGAAAGCAACCCCTATACCACAATTTTCGGGAGAAATAGTATATCTTGACATATACTCGACCGATAAAAATCTTGTTCTAACAGCGATCGATAAGTTCTCAAAGTTTGCTCAAGTTCGCATGTTAAACTCAAAAGCCATCGAAGATGCCAGAGAACCTCTACGCCAGCTAATGTTCGCTTTTGGAGTCCTCAAAATGGTCATTTTCGACAACGAAAATACATTTAACTCAGCTTCCATCTGTTTCATGCTCAAAGACCAGTTGAATATAGAAACGTATAAAACTCCGCCGTATACTAGTGCGGTAAACGGACAAGTGGAACGATTCCACTCTACCCTTGCGGAAATAATGCGTTGTCTGAAAACAGAACGCACCCATCAATCCTTTACGGAACTTATAGACCGCGCTGTCTATGAGTACAACTACTCAATACATTCGTCAACCGGAAGGAAACCGATAGAAATGTTCTTCGGTAGAACTGTTAGTACTGACCCAGACACTTATGAGCAATCTCGAAACGCGAATATTTAAAAGCTAAAAAAGAGACAAGATAAGGACAATGACTGGCATAATAAGAAAAGACAACCAATAAAAACCTTTTCTCCAGGACAAATTATCTATGTTAGAATAAACAAAAGACTAGGCACAAAATTATCATCTAGATTCAAGAAGGAAATCGTAAAAAAAGACAAATCTACTACTATACTAACCGAGTCAGGAAAAGTTGTGCACAAGAATAATATTAGGAATTACCGCCTTTTTCAGATTCCTCCTACCGTTCTTTACCGCCGAAGTCCAGATATTGGATTACTCAAATTCCAAAATAGTATCACTCAATGTCGGGAATGCAAAACTTCAAACGGGAACATTCAAAATCATCCATGTCATCGACTTAGAGAGCTACGAAAACTTCGTCAAAGACCTTCAATTAAAACTTCAAAATAACGTCAATAGATCTGATCCTAATTTCATTTTCCTATCCCATCAAACAACACAAATCCTTAACCAACTAGATTACCTTAAACCTAAATCAAGAAACCGTAGATCAATAAACATTCTAGGAACTGCCTGGAAATGGATAGCCCGGACCATGATGATTTCCAGATTCTCGAATCAAAAATGCATAATATCCTTGAGAATAACAATAGACAAGTAGTAATTAATAAATCTTCCATTGAAAAAATTAACGAACTCACTAATATTACAAATAAAATAATGAATTTTCTTAAAACAAATGAATATGTAGAAAATAAATATTTAACAAACATGAAGTACAAAGTATAATAAAAGAGGAAGTAACAAATATAGAATACGCTTTATTATGGACAAAAGCCAAAATTATAAATTCATTTATCTTGTCGAAATCCGAACTAAAAGTAATATAAAATATTTTCCAAAAAGATAATTTACCATATATTAATTTAGAGGAAGCGCTTGTCTTTGCAGATATCAAGATTGCTTCAAACGTTTCCACAATCCTGTTTAGTATTAGCATACCTACAACAGAATCCGAAATATGTAATAACTTGCAAATAAAAGCTATAAAAACTGGTAATAATATTATGAAACTCTCATTTGAGAATATTTTAGAATGTAAAGAAACCATCTATGGAATAAGAAAAAATTGTAATAACTATAACGGACTTACAGTTTGTAAAAAATCCAATATAGTAAATTTAAGAAAAGAAAATTGTATACCTAATTTGTTAAAGAGCAAACCGTCAAGTTGTCTAGTCATCAACAACCAACACATATCTACCGTCGAAGCAATACTCCCCGGAACAATTCTTCTGAACCAGTTCAACGGATCCATTCTCATCAACGGCGATCAGGTAAACCTCACCGGAACATTCATTGTACAGTATCACAACGCTTCAATCTACGTTGCTGGACAAAACTACAGCTCAAGCGAAATTCCTACATCAAAGCCATTACCTGCAATAGTTCAACCAGGCCAATCAGAGAAAACCTACGAGGAGTTCCTAACCCTCGAAATGATGAAGGAACTACACCTAAAAAACACACAGGAAATAAACCAGCTACAGGACACCGAACATAAACACCTTGTTACCAACTCCAGCCTAATATCCATCACTGTATTAACGCTTATTGTCCTAGCAGCTAGAGTTATCATCTTCCAAAGGAACGATCAAACGAAACCTGCTGAAATAGTTTCCAACAAATCCAAGAAATCAACAACAGAGGAAATACATAAATCAAAGGACCAAGCAGAGGCATCTTTATCAAGCCATAATGAAAAGAAAATCCCTATATTCTTTATGGAACCAAGTGAGGACACTCGGACTTGAGGGAGGAGGTGATAACACATAATTTACCAAAAGCACTCGCTCCCAGTAAAACAAATCACACATCCGGCACATGCAGCATATTTTCCGAAGTCATTTATCCCACGCGTGTACTGCAGACTACATTGCACCTGAAATTCCATGAATTACATTGCACCTGAAATTCTAAGAAGAGAATCGCACAAACAACTTCTGGGTGATGACCGCAAGCCGCTGACGATGCAAATAGCAACACAGCAGACCAGACAACTGACGAAATAAAAAGATATGTAAATTAGATTTAGCTTTGAGTTATATTTTATCAGTAGAATAAAGAGCACCGGTTTGCTCCCAAAAATAAAAATTATTTTTTTATTCGATTTAAACAAGTAAATCGTTAACTTATATCCATAAGATACACACCACCCAAGCAAGTACAATAAAGAAAACAAATTGTGACGACGCCAATGCATAATGTCAATATACAAACAAAAACCTCATGCACTCGGTGACACATAAAGCCATAAATTACGCAATAGTATAAACAAAGCACACGTGTTCAGCTGCATTATGAATCATACACACAAGTAGAGCATTTGCATCGTGCCCTACTCTAGCATAAATATTTCAAGTGCACCATTAACGAGCACACTATTTTGTAACTGATAAAATTATTTCAAGTGCATCGATAACGATACACTGTATTATTAGAAATGTATTTTCTATTAGTAAATAAGAAATTTCCTTTGTTAGTTTTACTATAAAATAAGAAGACTTTATTAAATAAAATCAGAACAATTCTCAACACTGCTTATTGCCTTTGCGATAGCCGCAGTACGAATACGTTGCAGTCACTGCACAGATTCGACCAAACACACGTTGTTTTCACTACGCGATTTCTACCAGATACTTTCTTAAACACTCCGCTATTCCTTACATGGCGATCCTGCGAAAACGCGAATGGTAAAATTTTTTAAAACCATCTTTTAAGATCCTGCAAAACCGCGCAACATTTTAACAATTTTTTTACAAATAAATTTTTCCTGCGAAATGCGCACTAGAAAAATTATTATATTTTTTTCTTACGTTCCTGTGGACCGCAAAATGTCCAAAAAAACTTAAAAATCCTATTTTGAGGATTTAGATCCCAAAAATTTATAAATAACATCTTAACGAGATCCTGCGAACTTTAATCCTGCAACACCCAACAAATGACGAAACATTTTCTTACCAAATAGCTACATATTCCACCTTTTGTGTAAAATTCAAAAATAACCTATTATTGAAACAAGATGAACTCACTAAGGATATTAAAACCTTTAAGTAGTAGATCCAGCGAAACTTTCAGCGAACTATCAACCCCAAGGAACCACAGCAAAGGAATTATCATACATACCGGCAAAACTATAGCCAATATTATAATCAACAAAGCAGAAGGTCTAATTTCAACCAACGACCCAACCACTACATAAGAACAATGAATACCGAAGTGAATGACCAGGGAAACGAGCAAGCCACGGGGTACATGTTTTCCCCACAAGGCCAGCAATAAAAACTTTCAAGATCTCGGATTGCAATACCAACTACATAATACTCAAAAGCAAACTCAATGAAATGAAATTTCTTATATACACTGGCGCCGACATATCAGTTTTCAAAGTCTCAAACAAGTTCGTAAATGAACAGTATTTCCCTGAAGAAAAATGCAAACTGACGGGAACTACACAAGAGGAAACGTACTCTTTAGGCATATTAGAATTAAATCTTTTAATAGGTAATTCATACGCTAACCACGATTTCCAATTGGTAAAAGAAAATTTTCCAATTGACACCGACGGTGTACTCGGTAGAGATTTTCTCAAAAGATTTTTCTGTAAAATCGATAATGAGACATTTACAATCTCTATAGTAATAAATGAAACAAGCGTAACACTACCTGTGTACATAAAACCACTTCAGACCCTGACAATAACAGTACCACCCCGAACACAAATTATACAACCGATAAGAATACAACTAGACCAAGACAAAGTAATTCTGAACAAAGAATTGACCGATGACGTCTTTCTAAGCAATTCCATTGCACCTAAAACGGGTATGACACATATCAGAATTTAAAACGCGACCAACACTGAAGTAACACTTAGAAACATTAACCCTTAAAAGACTATGTATGACATATTAAACTTCAACAGACATGAACTACATGACGAAAAACGTTTTAAAAAGATAACAGACTGTTTAAATATAGACTGCAATGATGAAAATTCTAAAAACATGCTCCTAGATATCTTAAAACGATATCAAGAAAATACTACAAATGACAATACACCAGACTTCATTAAAAACTACCGACTACCACATGCAAACATGGAAGTCATTACAAACCAAGTAAACAAAATGTACAAAGACGACGTAATAGAACATTCGGTTAGCCCATACAACGCTCCACTCCTCCTCGTACCAAAGAAAAATACGAACGATAAAACCAAATGTAGAGTAGTTGTCGACTATAGGAAACTAAACGATAAAATAATTAATGACAAATTTCCATTAACACGTTTAGACGACACTTTAGACAAACTAGGGAGAGCTAAATGGTTCTCAACACTCGACATGACGAGTTATTTTCACCAAATAGAACTAGAAAAAGACTCAAGACCTCTGACAGCTTTTTCAATACCCAACGGACACTACCAATTTAAACGGCTACCTTTTGGCCTCAAAATCTCCTCAAACAGTTTTCAAAGAATGCTTACCATAGCACTACCTGGACTAGAAACTGAAGCATTTCTATATGTAGACGACATAATTATGTATGGATGTAGCTTAAACCACCACAACCAAAACCTAATTAAAGTCTTAGATAGATTAAAGCGTTATAACCTTAAACTAAACGTTTTTCACTAAATTTCAACTTATCAAAGAATATCCAACACCAAAAACCTCAGACGAAGTCTGACGATTCGTTGCAATCTGCAACTATTATAGAAGATTCATACCGAATTTCGCTGAAATAGCCAAAAACCTAAATTCCTTACTCAAGAAAAACACAAAATTCTCATGGACAACGAACTGCCAGAATGCTTTTGAAAAACTAAAAGAAAAATTAATGAGTCCACCAGTATTGCAATACCCCGATTTAGACAAACAATTTATATTAACGACTGACGCTTCGAACTTCGCTTTAGGTGCAGTACTCTCGCAAGGTGAGATTGGTAAAGATTTACCAATATCATATGCCAACAAATCACTGCATAAATATGACCTAAACAAACCAGTCACAGAAAAGGAACTCCTAGCCACACACTGGAGTATAAATTTTTTTAAACCCTATCTCTATGGAAGAAAATTCATAGTGGTCACGGACCATAGACCACTAGTGTCACTATTTACTCATAGCAATCCCTCGTCAAAGGCGGCCAGCCATCAGCAGAAATAGGGGGAATAACACAGAATGCTCTAGAATTGCATGTGGCCGTAACTATCTCTGACTGGTGGAAGTGCGATCAAACCTCCACGTGGTGGCCGCTGGTAATTTTCCTCCAATGCAGGAAAAGCTGAATTATCGGGCTAGTCCCTTCCAAGTAAGGTTGGCGCGAGGCCAATAACTTCGCCTGTAAAAAAAATATTATTACAGAACCCAAAATCAGCCTCGGATACACTGATGAACGACGACGACCACGGCAACGAAAACGGCTAAACGATTTAAGAATTTTTTCATGGAACGTACGCTCACTGTATAGAGCTCGAGCTGCACAGCAGCTAGCCGATATCCTGTCCAAATATAATGCTCAAAACCAAATATTTTTCGTATATCTTCCCCACTGCAGGAACGAGACGAATGAAAAGATAAGCAGGCGCCTGGTGGTCCAAAATAAGGAGCTTAGAAACGCAGATTGGTAGATTCCCTCGCGCAAAGATAGAGAAAACGACTATCTCCAACTGACTGTTTCAGCGTCGCCAAAGATAGCGGAGAACTTAAAAGGCTCCAACTACAGGGTCAACTGGCTCTTCGGGTCGGTCTACTTCCAACTGAAAAAAGATGAAAAAAGTAAAAAAGATTCAGCGGGAATCAGACCCGACAGCAACAAGTCAAAAACAGTCAAGGAAAACCCGGCTGCTAAGCCGCTCCATTGCCCAAAAACCTCCGTCAACAAGGTCAAGCCTAAGACCCAATTACCAAAGACCGGCCAGTCGGTTCATTGCATAAGCAAACCACTACAGGCCAAAATATGCAAAAAACACGGCCTAAAAACAGCAAAACCCATCAAGCCGGCTGCACCTCCAACCAAACAGGGAGCGAATGATAGACCAAATAGTCCCAACTGCAAACAATCAGTTGAATTGCGTGCAGATAAACCTTCATAGGTCCAAGGCAGCCACTGCCAACCTCTGCCACCTCTTTGTGGCTCATAACTGGACATAGCTCTTCAGTAGCCATGGACCAACAAGGGTAGAATCCAGGGTATCCCCAATAAAATAGGTAAGTTGATCTATAGCAAAGGTGACGAGAGGCCAAGGACAGCTATCCTATGTCGCCACCAATACAACATCTACTCTATAAATCAATCTATTTCCAGGGACATAACCGCGATCTCCTTAGAGAAGCACACTACTCAAGGCAGCATGAGCATCATCAACTTTGCCGCTGCCTATTTCCCGGGAGACGATGAAGAATCGCCACCAAAAACAACACAGAGCTTCGTTGAATACTGCATAGCTCATAACCAAAAATTTCTGATCGGATGTGACGCAAACGCACACCACGAAGTCTGGGGAAGCACCGACACTAACACAAGAGGTGAGTTACTTCTTAATTACTGTCTATCTACTAACGTAATTATAAACAACGTGGGAAGTTATGCAACTTTCATAAACGCCATAAGGAGAGAAGTTCTACTTACTCTATCGGAAAAGTGCACGGCCAGCGCAATCAGTAATTGGCGTGTTATGAAAGATTCATCGCTATCAGACTACATGTACATAAACTTTAATGTAGAAACTCCCAATAGGGTTGAATCCATTATAAGAACCCCCAAACACATCAGTCTTTCAAGACTCACTGCAATTAAACTTGACTGGTCTTAGTACCCGAATAAACTCGATAGCCCACCTAGACTCCACGACCTTACCGAGGCAATCATAAATGCCTATCACACAAGCTGTCCTGCAGTCCGAGTCAAAGGTACAAAAGACGTTCCCTGGTGGAACCATGATCTCGAGGCTAAGAGAAGAGAAGTCCGAAAAATGTTCAACAAGGCCAAACGAACAAACATTTGGACGGCCTATCGAACTTCTCTCAAAAAATACAACGCGGCACTAAGAAGCAGCAAACGTAACAGCTGGAGAGAATTTTGTGAAAGCATCGACAAACTACCAACAGCGTGTCGACTTCACAAGGCTCTATCCCTCGACCACACAAATCCACTCGGGTCTGTCAAAAAACCTAACGGAGAGCTGACAACCTCAAGGTTAAATCCAATAGACCAGGACATACAAACATCATCTCCAAAATTAACTCGGATCATGGTATTGTCCTACAATCAGACTCAATGATGAAAACAACTGATTTCCAAAGGAACTTCTTGGTTAGAATTCCAGAACGTCATCAAGTTGAAAATATCATCAATAACCTCCCCCATCATGCATCCATCTGGTACACAGATGGATCTAAAACAGATACAGGAACAGGAGCAGGAGTATTCGGACCCAGAACCACACTGCGAATACCCCTAGGCAACTCCCCAACCGTTTTCCAGGCAGAAACAATTGCGCTTGAAGCCTGCACCTTGGAATGCACTTTTGGCTAAAACTAATAAAATCACCCTTATGTGGTCCCCAGGGAACTCAGGCATTGCAGGGAACGAGGCAGCAGATCTCTGCGCAAGAGAAGGCGCAGAAGGTACCTTCATTGGGCCGGAACCAATCATTGCCTACTCCCTTAGCCACCTCAAAAACAAAATTAAAGAGTGGGCTAACAATGCCATCGAAGCTGAATGGGCATCGTCAACAGGGATGAAACATACCAAAAGGCTTCTCAAGTACAACATTGTACATATAGATAAGGCAATTAAACTGAACCGTCATGCACTCAGATCTCTAGTCTGGTACAGTCTGCAACAAGGCAAAAGAATCGCCAGAACACATATTGTTCATGTGGGATGCTCTTATAAGGAAAAGACTCAAGTACCTCAAGGCTTAGAAAGTCCCAGGACAGAATGTCATTTCAATCGAACTGTCAGACGTAATGGCACTCATTAAGGAACTAAGCCACCACATAAAGTGGTAATCATCTGGGATGCACAATAGATCTCTAGGTCGCAGTGTACCAGGCTCTTCAGCCCACCAAGCAATAATAAAAAAAAAAAATAATGCTCAATTAACAGCAATTCAGGAGATGCGGTGGACAGGGTATGGTGTCTTACAAAAATCAGAATATGACATTTATTACAGCTGTCATGCAAGACATCATTTGCTCGGGGTGGGGTTTCTAGTCAGCAAAAGAAAGAAACCCACCGTTATTGGCTTTAATGCAGTAAATGAACGGCTATCCACCCTTTGCGTGCGGGGCAAATTTAAAAACATAAGCCTCATAAACGTTCACGCACCTACAGAGGATTCCCCAGATGATGAAAAAGAAGAATTCTTTGAATCAGTCGAACGGGAACTCCATGCCTGCCCTCAGTATGATGTAAAAATCATTCTGGGGGATATGAATGCTAAAATAGGTAGGGAGCCAGTATTCAGGCAGTACATTGGCACCCATAGCTTACACGAGAACACTAATGACAATGGACAACGAGTCATAGGGATGGCAGCAAGCAATAATTTGGCCGTTGCGAGTACAAGGTTTGCGCGTAAAAATATCCACAAAGCCACCTGAAGAGACCAGAAACAACTACGGTCAAGCGATAGGACTCGCCCTAAATGCAGGGAGAGTAAGTCCTGGGGCTGAGATGTCGGGCGTAGAAGAGAAATGGACACGCCTTAAGAATACTGTCATTAGTACTGCTGACTCCATCTTAGGCAGTAGTCGTAGAGATCTAAACGACTGGTTCGATGACGAATGTAAGCTAGCGACTGAACGTAAGAATGTTGCGTACCGAGCAATGCAACAATCTCATAGAACGCGGGCACGCGAAGATGAATATAAAGAGCTCAGAAGATATGAAAAAACAGTTCACCGGCGAAAGAAAGCAGCCTGGGAGAAGAATCTCGTCCGTGAACTGGAACAGTACAGAGAGCAAGGACCGCACCAGACGCGGAAGTTCTACCAAAGGGTCCGCGGTATGACGCAATATACACCGCGTTGCACAGACTGCAAGGACAAAGAGGGTAATCTGATTGCCGATCTTAAAGGCATCTTAGAGCGAGAGGAAGAGCACTTTCATGAGTTGCTAAATGGCCAGCTAACTGAGGAATTTGAGGCTCCACCAATGACCGAAGATCATACTATGCTGCCGCCACCAAGCATAGTCGAAGTTAAAAGAGCGATAAATCGGCTCAAAAATAATAAAGCCCCGAGAACTGATGGGATCCCAGCGGAACTGATAAAAATAGGAGGCCCCACATTACACCAAGCAATTCATGAAATAATAGTATGGGAGGAAGAAGTTATGCCAGAAGACTGGCGAAGAGGCATCCTGTGCCCCATACATAAGAAGGGAGATATCACAAAATGCAGCAATCCTCTATCCTTCAAGAAAGGATAGCCCCATACGCTAAAGTCATCATTGGTCCATACCAGTGTGGCTTCATCCCAGGCAAATCAACAACTGATCAGATTTACACCGTAAGGCAGGTGATGGAAAAATGTCTAGAGTTTCAAAACTCACTACACCATCTTTTTATACACTTTAAAGCCGCCTATGATAGCATAGCCGAAGTAGAACTTTATAAAGCCATGAGAGAGTTCGGCATCCCAAATAAACTGACACGACTATGTAGGTTGACCATGACCAATGTTAAAAGCCAAGTAAAAATATCCGGATCACTATCAAGCCCATTCAACAATCCTCTATAAGTCCATTAAGATACTGGCTTACGCAGACGATATTGTCATCGTTGGTAGAAACTAAAGAGCTGTACAGGAAGATTTCATCCAGATAGAGCAGGCGGCACGAAATCTGGGGCTGCACATAAATGAGAGCAAAACAAAGTACATGGTGGCCACGTCTGCGAGTAGAAGATCCAACATTGGTCCCTCAATTCAGATAGTGGAGCGCGAATTTGAAGTAGTGCAATCCTTTAACTATCTCGGGTCAACTATAGCAGCCGATAATAGCATGGAACCAGAAATACGCGACGGTTGCTTAAAGCCAACAAAGCCTTCTATAGCCTGTCAAGACTCTTCAAATCCAGGAACTTAACCATAACATCCAAGCTGCTGATATATAAGACAATGGTCATACCAGTACTTACATATGGATCCGAGACTTGGGTGCTTAGCAAAAAGCATTCTGACCTTTTAGCCGCGTTCGAAGGAAAAGTCTTACGGAGAATTGTTGGCCCTGTATGTGAGGAAGGACGATTCCGGAGACTCTATAATGATGAGATCTACGAGCGTTACCGCGATGTCGACATCGTGAAGAAAATTAAGCTCGGTAGGCTCCGGTGGGCAGGACACCTAGCTCGCATGAGCGAAGAGGATCCTGCTAGGAAAGTCCTTTGCGGTAGGATTTATGGAACACGACAGCGAGGCCGGCCAAGCCTACGCTGGAAGGATGGCATATACCAGGACGCCCAGAGTTTAGGGATGCCAAACTGGATGACATCGGCTCGAAATCGGGACCGGTGGAGAGACTTTTTGCGGGAGGCCAGGACCGGACCCCGGTTGTAGAGCCAAATATGATGATGATGAATCCCTCGTCAAAAATGACAAGAATACGTTTAGACCTTTGCGACTATGATTTCGACATAGTTTACAAAAAGGGTAAACTCAATACAAACGCCGATGCTTTATCTAGGATACAGATTGACTCCGACATGCTAAAAGAATTGATACCAAAAGAAAACAATGAAAAAGTAAAGAAAACACTCGTTATAATAAACAAAATAATTAACAATAACTCGGAAAAATCCAACTCTCAGCAGAAGTCTGATCACCTTTAAATATGGGAATGCACGTCCATCAATGAAATAAAAAACATAAGGGAACAGAAATTCACTGTCGACAAATATATACATAATTGCAAAATAAATATCGATAAAAAATACGTGCACGTTGGTTGTAGTGATAATTCAGCGAATTTAGATTCGACACTGAAGAAACTAGCATTCAGAATGAAATAAAAGAGAATATTAAAGAATTTTCGCTTGGAAACAATGAAGAAATATTTAAAATATATACAAAGGAACAATTTAAAGAAGCATGCAAAAATAAAAATAAATAACAAGTATCCCAATCTGAAAATTATAATGTATACAACCCCAAAAAGAATAAAAGATGAGTTAACTAAATAAAAATTAATAGACGATTATCACAATTCACCTTACGGAGGACACCAAGGTGTAAGAAGAACGACAATAAAGCTAAAGCAAAAATACATATGGAAAAACATGAGTAAAATGGTTAAAAATTTCGTTTCAAACTGCGACCTATGTGCAAGAAACAAACGAACAAGACACACAAAAGAACCTTTAACCATAACAGATACACCATCCGACAGTTTTCAGACTATTTCAATAGACACTATAGGACCTTTACGAATCTTCAACGACTACAGATATATACTAACCATGCAATTCGAATTAACAAAATTCGTGATAGCACATCCTATAACATTAAAAAAGACGCACAGACAATAGCCAAGACATTAGTTGAACAAGTCATACTTAAATACGGACTATTCAAAAATTTAAAATCAGACTGGCACAGAATTTGCGAACGAACTTTGTACTAAAGAACATATGCGAACTACTAAAAATTAAACAAACCTTTTCTACACCCTATCATCATCTAACATTAGGAACCGTTGAACGAAACCACAGAGTAATGAATGAATACCTTTCAGCATTCACAGAAAATAACGAATGGAACAAGTGGATCCCATATTACACATTCGCGTACAACGCAACATCACACATTGACACAGGTGATTCACCGTTCGAATTAATTTACGGAAAACTAGCAACCTTGCCAAGCGATATAGTAGACAATAATAAAAAAAATATACAATCTAGAAAAATACGTAAACGAATTACGTATTAGACTTTTATTAGACTTAGATTTAAAGCTTAAATCAGCTTTAAACAGAGCAAAAGACTTTACAGACAAAATAAAGAAAAAAAGAACTATAGAAAATAATAAGAACCACACAAATACACTTAAGGCACAAATAGGCGATTTAGTACTAGTAAAATTAGAGAATAGAAATAAAAATCAAAGCCTTTTGAAAAGGACAAAGGACCTTTTGAAATAATTAGAAAAAATGGAGTAAAGAATATTGTAAATATTAACGGTATCCATAAAGAACTACATAATAATCAACTAAAATTGTACAAACCTAGAATAAGCTAACTACCAATTTATATAATTAATATTACCACATTTTTTTCTACTATTATTACATATTCTTATAAATATCATACAAAAATTTTTCTTTTATATACAAATAAAAATTTTTTTTTAAAGAGTAAGGGTGTAGTGTATATCCTTAAGATACACACCACCCAAGCAAGTACAATAAAGAAAACAAATTGTGACGACACCAATGCATAATGTAAATATTCAAACAAAAACCTCATGCACTCGGTGACACTCACAAAGCCATAAATTACGCAATAGTATAAACAAAGCACACGTGTTCGGCTAATATCGACACAGTGCATTATGAATCATACACACAAGTAGAGCATTTGCATCGTGCCCTACTATAGCATAAATATTTCAAGTGCACCATAATGAGCACACTATTTTGTAACTGATAAAATTATTTCAAGTGCATCGATAAAGATACACTGTATTATTAGATATGTATTTTCTATTAGTAAATAAGAAATTTCCTTTGTTAGTTTTACTATAAAAGAAGAAGACTTTATTAAATAAAATCAGAATAATTCTCAACACGATACTGAAAGGTCTTGTTCTTTCATATCGAGTACTGCTTATTGCCTTTGCGATAGCCGCAGTACGAATACGTTGCAGTCACTGCACAGATTCGACCAAACACACTTTTACTAGGAAAGGGTTGTTCTCCACTGAATCCATGTTGTTTTCACTACGCGAATTCTACCAGATACTTTCTTAAACTCTGCGTTATTCCTTACAATATGTCACATCAGCAACATAGGCAAGCGACCCAAAGCACTTAAGAATGTTCGGTATATTGGTATGCAATAATGCAATAATGCTGACAAGCACAATATTTTTTTTTTTAGAAACACCTAGGTGTATATATTTACAGCAATCTAGTATAAACTAATAAGCCATATGTTTTGAACTTAATATGCTAAAATTTACAAATGATAATGTACTTATCCTATGAAAAAAATTTTTTTTTTTACAATATTTCAGTCACTCTTTGAATGTGATCTATATTTATTTATGGCTGTATAAGACTAGTTCAAATGGTTTCACCCTTCTAGGTCTTCTAGCCAGGTCATCATTGTCCAGGAGCTGGAGAGCCTCAACGTTGTGTGTTTTCGTAGTCGTTGTTGGTGATTTTGAGCATGTTTTTTGATGACGTTGTCGACAAATTCTATCTCTAAGTCCTTATGTAAGTTGTCATTTCGTATGTACTAGGGTGCACCGACGACGTCACGAAGTACTTTATTCTGGAAGCGTTGAATTATGTTTCCGTCACTTTGGCTGGCACAACCCCAGAGTTGAACTCCGTAAGTCCATATTGGCCTAAGGACTTTTTTGTAAAGCAAAAGCTTGTTGTATACTGACAGGGCTGAGTAGCGACCCATTAACAATTTTCTGTATTTCAGTTTCAGTTCTTCTTGTTTTTTCTTGACATGCGGCTTCCACCTGAGTTTGGCATCTAGTGTCATACCAAGATATTTGGTTTTGTTCGCGTACGGAACAACTTGTTCATTGATGTACACTGGCTTGTGCTGGATATGTTTGTTGGTAAAGTCAATATGCACAGATTTGGTTTCATTTAATTTGATACGCCACTTCATAGTCCAGCGTTGTTCTTCGGCAATAGCTGTTTGTAGTTTTTTTGTTGATTCGGTATTATTGTTGCCAATAGCCATAATTGCAGTATCATCAGAGAATGCAACAACAATATTTTCATTGAACGCAGGTAAGTCACTAGTGTACAGGAGGTAAAGGGTTGGTCCAAGTACACTACCTAGTGGAACACCTGCTTGAATTTTCTTTAGGTCAGAATAGGCTTCCTCTTGCTTGATTCTGAAGAATCTTTCTGATATATAGGATTGCAGCTGTTCTGAGTACTGGACTGGAAGCAGAAGTTTGAGCTTGTAATTCAACCCCTCATGCCAGACTTTGCCAAAAGCCTGGGCTACATCCAAAAATATTGTTCAACATACTTTTTTCTCTTCAAGCGATTGTTCAATGATCTTAAATGATCTTAGTGATTCGATGAACCTGGTCAATCGTGGAGTGTTGGTTTCTGAATCCAAATAGATGGTCTGGGATAATCTTTCTCTCTGTGATGATAGGTCTTAATCTCTTTAGCAATAGTTTCTCAAACATTTTCGACATAATCGGTAGTAATGATATTGGCCGATACGATGTGGTTTCATGGGGTGGTTTGCCTGGTTTAGGAATCATAATGACTCCAGCCACCTTCCATAATTGTGGTACGTATTTCAGTCTGAACGAAGCATTGATT
The DNA here is from genome assembly GCA_947095585.1 of Nephrocerus scutellatus. Taxonomy (NCBI): domain Eukaryota; kingdom Metazoa; phylum Arthropoda; class Insecta; order Diptera; family Pipunculidae; genus Nephrocerus; species Nephrocerus scutellatus. Next base: position 51,592,411 of record OX352764.1, read on the forward strand.
AAATTAGTTCTTTTAATTATTTCCTTTCTCGGTAGTTCTCTGAGTACTTGTCCAGTGATTAGGTCAAAGCCAGGAGCCTTTTTTGGAGCAATATTAGTTTTTAATTCTCTTTTAACTTCAGGCATTGTGACTAATGGTATTGCTATACTTTCTTACTCGATAACATCGGGTAGTATTTCAATATTGCCCACTGAGTTCGGTTGGAATATTCCTTCTTGATGTTCTGCAAACCTTGATGCTTTTTGAGAATTGTTTCTGGCAACTGCCATCCGAATTTTCAACGGGGGGCATTTGCATAATTGGTCTTTCCAGCTTTCCGGTTGCTTTCCAAAGTGAGTATTCAGTACTAGGGTACGTAGGAATTCACTTATTGTGTCGTTTTTCAATTGTTTGATCTCTTGACTTAGTTGAAAATTGAGATTATTTAACCTGGACTGGGATTATGCACACGGCGAATCGCCTTTTTTGAGCGACTTTTAGCTAAAGGTGAGAAATAGCGATTATGCACTAGGCGAGTAGACACTCGCTCTCGGCTTTCTTTCGTCAATGTATAATGCACCGTGGGCGCCGTGGCTCAGTGGTATTGCACATGGCTGCTGCGCAGGAGGTTCAGGTTCGAATCCCAGCAACACCAAAAGTATTTTTCACGGTGTCCCACCTCTCGCGAATGGGTGACAAACGTTCCGAGAGTAATTAATACCTTGTCACGGAAAGCTTCTCAATTCGCCGTTCGGATCCGGCCTTAAATTGTAGGTCCCTTCCATTTTGTGTCCAAAAATTAACATGTGCATTACAAATGGTCGCGAGAAGTTAGGCCTTGGACCGCAATGGTCTGTCGCGCCTAATATTATTATTATAATGCATAGTGAGAAAAAAGCGAGAAGTTTTTTCTTTTGTTTTTCGAAATCCAACGTCAAAAAAAAATGTGTGTTTTGTCTAAGAATCTAAAAGATAAATATATATAGTATAATTATAATTTTTAAAATTGAAACAAACTTCCTTATATCATTCATTTTACCTATGTTTAATTTGTAGCATATTTTCCTCCGTAGCCGGAAATTTCACGTGTGCACTTAAAAGTTTTGTTGATAGGATTGTCGATACTTATGTAACACATTGAGAAACTTTGGATTGAGACAAATTACAGAGGAAATTCTTCCCAACCTGCCTTTGATATCCACCGGTGGCAAAGTAATTAACTGCCGCTAAAACTTGCAAGTGGCACGGTATTGCCGTATGACATATAGTGGTTGGAAAATATTCTTCCATACTATTTATTAAATTAATTAATACCCCTTTCGGTATTCGGTAAAGTTCCTGAAATTTTTGGATAAAATATTGACTTAATTAAATATATAAATAAATAACATACATATGTGTATACTATTCAAATTATATACCTTGTATCGTCGATGTCAAAATTCGTCCCTAAGGCGAGACCGGATTATTCTCATATTATTTTTTTTATCAAAAAAAACCGCAATTGGCAAATTATCCATTTTTAACTTTTAATTTATGTAAATATTTTTATTATTTTTTAAATTCACAACACACTATAACAACATAAAATGTCATCCAATTTTAAACAACAACAAAAGCACAATATGACAGCTAAATCCATAGTTGCTCAATTTTCTCGCTTTGTCGTCGTTTTGCGCATAATCGCTAAAAAACTGTCGGACAAGACAAAATGGCGAGAAATCAAACAAAAACTCGCTTCTCGCCTTTTGTGCATAATCCCACTCCTGGTTTTATCTTGCGGAGCCCTAGTATAAAGCCATTTGTTCCTCGCTTTTCTTTTTTCTTTAATCAGCTCTAATATTTCTCTAGGGTAGTTATTACCTTTAAGTTTTCTTTTGACTTCAGGAGTGTTTTTCCAAGCTGCTTTCTGAATGTCACTGACAAATTTATCCACTTGAAAGTCCAACTGATCTTTGGTTTGCAGTGGTACTGCTAGTTGAGTTCTTTGCTCTAATGTTATTCTGAAACTTTCTCAGTCTGTTTTTTTATTGACTAGAGTGGGATTGGAAAGTTTTGAAATTATATTTTCGCTTCGCGGTTAATATAATCGGGGAATGATCAGAACTTAACTCCAAATTTTCCTCTATTTGCATGTAGTTACTAGAGATATTTCTTATTATGTAGAAGTCTATTAAATCAGGGATTTTATTTGGATCTGTAGGCCAGTAAGTTGGTTTGCCTGTTGATATAGGTTCACACTTATATACTTGAATAGCATTTAGTAGTTCTCTGCCTTTAGTTGTAGTAAGTCTTGATCCTCAATGTGTGTTTTTAGCATTAAAATCGCCTCCAATGATAAATCGATCTCCTATAGTTTTAAAAAATTCAACATATCTCTGGGCTTTAATATTATGTTTCGGCGGACTAACGACAGTAATGTTGTATTTTTTTGTGCTTCTTTTTACAGCCGTTGCATGAATATCTTCAGCTTCAATTTTAGCTTCTTCATTTTGATAGATATTTTCTTTTACTAATACTGCACTTCAACCCTTTGCTGCATTTTCTGGATGAATGGTGTGGTAGATTATATAACCTTTAAATGTAATAAAGGACTGTTTGGTAAAATGTGTTTCTGAGATTAAACACACGTCAATTTTATTTATGTCCAGGATTGCCTGAAGTTCTTCTGGGTGGTTACGTAATCCGTTTGCGTTCCAGGGCATAATCTTGAGTGTATTAGACATTTTATTCCCTTAGAGTAGATTTTTGAGTACTGCTCTCAACTTTCTTAAGTCGCTCATTTCTGCTCGAAACTGATTTTTCGAGTTCGATCATTTTAGTAAGAATGCATTTAATATTTAGGTTAATATCTTGTTCTTCTGGTATATGCAGTGTTTGTTGGCTTATGCCATGAGTAGCAATCGAAGCATATGTTTCTTTATTTTTGTTGCTGACAGAAGGTTCTTCTTTTTGTCGCATCACCAAAGCATTGCTGGTAACAGCTTTATTTGGCTTAGCTACTGCTGTAACCTTGTTTGTGATTTTTTGGAATTCTTTGGCTATAGCACACCCCCTGTAATTTGCTGGATGTCCCACCCCGCAGTGAATACATTTAGGATTTTGATTTTTAGGTTTTTGACACTCAATTGTTAGATGTTTACCAGCACATTTTACACATCTCGGTTTTTTTCCACAGTTCCTCTGGGTATGTCCATAGTTCTGGCATTTTTTGCACTGAGGAATCAATTTAGTTCCCTTCATAGGGTGAATTTCCACTTTACAACCTAGAATGTGGGTAATTTTGTGGATACTGTCTATATTTTCGCTGTTATCGAAGGTTAACAAAAACATATTTAGTGGAGCTTTATTTTTCCATGACAATTTGTTACCTGCCGTTATAATTTTGTATCCTCCATCACGTAGGTATTTTATAATGCTTTCTGGCTTACATGACCGATGCAACTTCTTTGCCATAACTCGAATAGGTCGTGTTTGCTTATTTTTGAATTTTGAAATTTGTATTTCTCTTTTCTTAGAATATCAAATTTTTCTCTAAATTCTTCCGAGCCTGTGCAATAAATTTTTATCATAGTGTCATTAATTACTTTAACTTGGAGGTTGGAATCAGAGATTTTGTCAGTAAGATTTCTATATAGGAGTTCATATGTATCAACATTTTCTACCATAATTGGTGGTGGAGCCTGTTTGTTTTCCTCTGTTTGTTTAGGTTGAGCTTTGCCAGGATTAACTGGAGTAAGCGGTGATAATGTGGAATTCATTTTTCTTTTTTTTTTGTCTTATGTCTCACCCTAATCCACTCAGTTTCTTTAGCTAATTCATCTTCGTCTGTATGATAAGAAGTATCGTTGCTTGTTTTTTTGGTGCGATGTGACTGATCCTGATGTAGTCCCTTTTGGTGAAGCTACTTTTGATCGACCCTGCGTCAAGCTAATTTTTAAAGTATTTATTTGTGTTTGCATTTCATCAACAATGTTTCTTAACTGATAATTGTCGCTACTTAAACCTTTATTTGCAATCTCTAAAGATTTAATCTGCTGTTTGAGTATACACTCATTTGATGTAGCTGGTATTATGCCACTGACCTTCTGAATTAGCGATTCGCTCTTTGCAGTGTAACGAAGTACCGTCGTTACAAACCCTACGGCTAAGCATTGTCCGTCCTATCAGCCAAAAATCCGAATTTGCCGACGGCATGTGGTGTTACCGGCTGCTGCTACTGAGCAGCGAACACACAACTCCACATGTGTTACTGCCGCTAGTAACTATATACCGTATATAAGTCAAATATAATTTCGACTACACAGCGAACACATAACACCACATGTGTAACTGCCGCCAGTAACTATTGACCGTATATGAGTCGAATATAATTTCGACTACACAGCGAACACACAACACCACATGTGTAACTGCCACCAGTCACTATTGGCTATATACGAGTCAAATATAGTCATTTTATTTTCAGTGGATAAAATTCCCAACAAGTTCCACAAAAAAGTTAGTTAGGTTCGGCAAATTCATATGAAAAAAAGATTGTCGAACTCCCTATGAGTAGGACGGTCGAATTCTTTATGAATGAGACGGAGTGTGAGCGTTCTTTTGAGAACATCACCGACGGCATGTGGTGTTACCGGCTGCTGCTACTGAGCAGCGAACACACAACACCACATGTGTTACTGCCGCTAGTAACTATATACCGTATATAAGTCAAATATAATTTCGACTACACAGCGAACACATAACACCACATGTGTAACTGCCGCCAGTAACTATTGACCGTATATGAGTCGAATATAATACACAGCGAACCCACAACACCACATGTGTAACTGCCACCAGTCACTATTGACCATATACGAGTTGGACGGTCGAATTCTTTATGAATGAGACGGAGTGTGAGCGTTCTTTTGAGAACATCACACTGATTTTTGAGGCGTTCTTTTCAGAACGCCAAATAAAATAAATAAACTAGACTGGGCGACCGTCGGTAAACTTGCGCACAATTTTTGGGGTGTTCCCCTCCGAACACTCCGATATACATTTCACCAGACCGGACGACCGTCTCTAAACCGCGTCACTACCTACCCTTCTCGGAATGACGGAATGCTGCAGGTCTATTAAACAAGACGTCAACAGCGAGCGGGCGGAATGAGGAATGCTGCAGGTCTATTAAACAAGACGTATACAGCGAGCGGGCGGAATTAGGAATGCTGCAGGTCTATGAAAACAAGAACGCCTGAAAAGAACGCCTCAAAAATCAGTGTGATGTTCTTAAAAGAACGCTCACACTCCGTCTCATTCATAAAGAATTCGACCGTCCAACTCATAGGGAGCAGCACTCCGTCCTTCCGCCCCGTTCGCTGTTGATTACGTCTTGTCGAATAGACCTGCAGCACCCTTCATCCCGCGCTTGTCGAGCCTTGTGCGCTAGGCCGTCAAATACCGACCGCGACGGTCCCTTAGTAAGATATCTATTATACTTCGTAAGTTATCAACAACATTGTCAAGTATAGTAGAAATCACGAACATTGTCAAGTATAGTAGTAATCACGAAATAAAGAAGGCACATTACCAGAATTTTAATTTGTAACACGTGACCTTTTATTTGAACCCTGGAAAGCCGCTGAGTCATACCTCAGCTGAGAAAACACGTTACAAATTTGGCGCCCGAGCAGGGACTTTTGTCCACATTTCACCCGACCGATTACCGAGTTAAAATTTACCATGGCGGAAGATCAACCAATTGGTATATACAAAATGAAGAAGGAGGAGCTGATTGTGGAATTGAAGCGACGAGGCTTGGACAGTACTGGTACCATAGACGAACTACGGAATGTCCCAGGAAATCAAGAAAAATAAATCTTGCCCTGATCTCCGTCAAAAAGAGAGTGGGACATCCGAAGCCGTCCAACAAGATCCAACAACCTGTCACCATTTGCAAGTACCGCCGGTTGCATACCAACCACAGACGCTCCACACTAATCCGGAAATAAAACCTGAACAGACAACCGCCGCCGTTACTTCACACACGCGTCTTTCGAACCACCCACCGTCATCACCGCACCTCTACCCACGAATGCAGATGTGATGGATAAGGTGCGTAAGTGGAACGTTCGGTATGACGGCAACAGCAACCCACTGGAATTCCTAGAGCGGATCGAAGAATTGGCCGATTGCTATCATCTACCTCTTGATAGAATCGTCAGAACGCTGCCCGAATTACTTAAGTCATACGCGCTGGCCTGGTTTAGGAACAACACTGCACAACACAGACGATCCGCCGACTGACAGGAGAAAGACTCTCCGTGTCAGGGACGGCACAACCGCCGGTCCGACCGCTCCAGCGTACACCGACATATAACCGAGGAAATTGTTGTTGGTCGTGTGGACAACCAGGGCATACCCGATACACCTGCCAGAACCCCCGAGTGTTTTGCTCACGATGTGGCACCAAAGGCATTCAGAGCCGACACTGTAACTGCCAGGCGGGAAACGCCAACGGAACGTCCGAAACCACGAGACAACCGACGTTCCGCCATTAACCACCAGTCTCAGCCATTATTCCTTAGCGGTCAAAGTAGGCCAACACCCCTTTGAGGCAGTCATCGATAATGCCGGCCGATCGTGCATTTGGGATGAACTGCAAAGCCTCAGCCAGAACCAAGACCCCGTCCGACCAATTAACCTGATCCGCTACCGAAAAGGGTCTTTGAACACCGAAGCCGAAGTACGGTCTCGACATCCGACCACGATCCCCTCAGTGCGGATTATCTTGCCAACTACTACCACCTGTCCATGGTATGAATCAAGGACCACAATGGTGAAGGAACGGCCAAAAGACAACCCCGACTACCAGGTATGGAATGGAACATTATACCGACACATATATAATCCAAGGTACCAAACCGAACCCGCTACGACCGCATGGAAGGTATGCGTCCCAAAACCGCTTCGCTGTCAAGTCATGCAAGAAAATCATGCAGACGTAACGTCCGGTCACCTAGGCATCGCCAAAACAATTGCCAGAATGGCGGAGAATTATTATTGGCCTGGACTTTTTCGAGACGTGGCTCGTTTTGTACGACGCTGTTCGACATGCATGCAATACAAAGTCCTCTTCAGCAAACCAGTATACCTCCGCCACAGGCCACTCTCCTCCGCGGCAAATAAATTCTCGGCGAAATTAGTTCCCCGTTTTGTGGGACCATACCAAGTCACCAAAAAACTCTCCCCAGTCGTCTATAGAGTCCAAGGGCCAGCAAAAGAAGTAATAACTGCTCATATAAAGGACCTTAGAAAAACCGGAAATACAGCTGATGACGACATCGCCGAAATTATGGGTATAAATAGCTCTGACAATCAACCGATATCACCAGTCGAAAACAAAATGTCGGAACATACAGTCGTCTTCACCGCACCGCTACCGCAGCCGAGCACTCGTCGTCGTACGCGCCCAGCCAAAATACCGACCCCCCAGCAAAAGACCGCCGCCGGAAACCTCAGGGCAGCCCAGTTCCGACGACAACCACCCCCGGCCAACCGGCCACTCAATGCAGCCGAGGTCGCAACCATCTGCCGGGTGATTCATCGACAAAGGGGGAAGGACCCGAATCAACTGGTTCTGAACCCACCACTACCACAAGAAGACGAACCCCATCCGACCAGTTTTCCCAAAAACATAGTGGCCATCACCACGGCCCGATCGACCGCCGCAAACATGAACCCCACCGCCAGTACCGCCAGGAAGAATACCCATGCCAAGGGGTCCACCACCAGAAACACTATTTCCGCTACCACAAAGTCCAGTAACTCCGCTCCAGAAACCGCTCCCGAAACTTCCGCCAAAGCCAAGAGCTCCGCCGCCAGAAAGAGTACTGCCGCTACCGCCAAGTCCGGTAGCTCCGCTCTAGAAACCGCTCCCGAAACCACCGCTAAGCCAAGTACCGCCGTAACCGTCAACAGGACACGAAAACCATCGCTAGGACCGCAAGCAGACCCAGGATCGCACACAAACCCCGAAATACCCCCGTGACAGTTCCGACTATTCGCGAAGAGACACCAGCCTCCAGCACATCGTCACCCAGCCACCGCCGAGTCCTACAGCCCTAACTATACGCTCCGTCCACCCCTTGCCACAGTTAGGCCCACACATAACCCCTGAACCTGGGAGATGAATTCTTCGGGCTCACAATCCCCGAAACCGGAAGGAGGAATTTCCGCAGAGTCGGGCCGTATGGGTACATCTATGGTCGACGGCTTGGGAAGGCCTCACCCACCTCAAGGGAGTCACCCGGTCCGTCATAATAAAAGACGGAGCATTGTACGCCGCGGGGCAAAATCACGACCCATTAAATTAATTAAATTAAATTTATTAAATTAAATTAAGTTGAAATTATTGAATAATATAATTAAATTAAGTTGAAATTATTGAATCATTATTTTTTTGGTTTGTTATTTTTTATTTTACTCCTGTTCTTATAAAAAAAAAATCAAAGAAATGGGAAAAAAAACATAAAGTATAAAATTAAATGAATTATAAAAGAAAACATGAATTATAAAACTAAATGAATTAAAAAAGGAAAAAAACATGAATTAAAGAAACGAATTGAATTATAAAATTGTTTAATTTAAGAAGAAGAGGATAGGAAAAAAAAAGAGAAAATCGAAAAGATGGACCCTATCCACCCAGAAGTCCACACTACCTAGAAATAAGGAAATAGTTATAAGTTTAATTCTAAGAACCAGATAGAGAAAAGAAAAAAAACGAGAAAAATGAAAAGATGGACACTCTATCCGTCCACCGTCCACACAAGTTAGCAATAAGACAAATTAATAAGTTAACTACTTAGTATTAGTTTATCCTGTCGCACCGTCAGCTCCGTATCCCCCCACAGTTAGGTTCGGCAATTTCATATGAAAATTGTCGAACTCCGTATGAGTTGGACGGTCGAATTCTTTATGAATGAGACGGAGTGTGAGCGTTCGTTTGAGAACACCACACTGATTTTTGAGGCATTCTATTCAGAACGCCAAATAAAATAAATAAACTAGACTGGGCGACCGTCGGTAAACTTGCGCACAATTTTTGGGGCGTTCTCCTCCGAACACTCCGATATACATTTCACCAGACCGGACGACCGTCTCTAAACCGCGTCACTACCTACCCTTCTCCTCCTCTCCCCGCTTCTCCAGGTAGCCCTGCAGCAGCCCCTGTCCGAACAGTCTCAGGAAAGGGGTACTTGGCACTCTCTGTTGATCACGTCTTGTTTTCATAGACCTGCAGCATTCCTCATTCCGCCCGCTCGCTGTTGACGTCTTGTTTAATAGACCTGCAGCATTCCTCATTCCGCCCGCTCGCTGTTGACGTCTTGTTTAATAGACCTGCAGCATTCCTCATTCCGCCCGCTCGCTGTTGACGTCTTGTTTAATAGACCTGCAGCATTCCGTCATCCCGCTCCGCCCGTTGTTGATCACGTCTTTTTTAATAGACCTGCAGCATTCCGTCATTCCGCTCCGCCCGCTGTTGATTACGTCTTGTCGAATAGACCTGCAGCACTCCTTATTTCGCCCCGCTCGCTGTTGACGTCTTGTTTAATAGACCTGCAGCATTCCGTCGTTCCGCTCCGCCCGCTGTTGATTACGTCTTGTCGAATAGACCTGCAGCATTCCTTATTCCGCCCCGCTCGCTGTTGGCGTCTTGTTTAATAGGCCTGCAGCATTCCGTCATGCCGCTCCGCCCGCTGTTGATTACGTCTTGTCGAAAAGACCTGCAGCACTCTTTATTCCGCCCCGCTCGCTATTGACGTCTTGTTTAATACACCTGCAGCATTCCGTCATTCCGCTCCGCCCGCTGTTGATTACGTCTTGTCGAATAGACCTGCAGCACTCCGTCCTTCCGCCCCGTTCGCTGTTGATTACGTCTTGTCGAATAGACCTGCAGCACCCTTCATCCCGCGCTTTTCGAGCCTTGTGCGCTAGGCCGTCAAATACCGACCGCGACGGTCCCTTAGTAAGATATCTATTATAGTTCGTAAGTTATCAACAACATTGTCAAGTATAGTAGAAATCACGAACATTGTCAAGTATAGTAGTAATCACAAAATAAAGAAGGAACATTAACAGAAATTTAATTTGTAACACGTGACCTTTTATTTGAACCCTGGAAAGCCGCTGAGTCACACCTCAGCTGAGAAAACACGTTACAGCAGGCATATTTATCGATTTGTCAGGTGATCGTGTAAAATTGGGTTTACGCAAAAAAGGATTTTCGCTGCCGGAGGAGGCTGCCACAAAATCTTTATAAATACTATATTGATTTTTATTTTTATTTTTTTTTATTTAAAGCTTGCCCTTAGAGCAGTAATATCTTTTTACTGCACTTGATGGCAATTTTCTACTAATAGTGATATACAACTCACTACTTTAAGTCAGTTGGTCACCCTTTTTTTAATTGCGTTCCACAATACTGAGCTTTTATTACCCATTATCGAGCTTGCGATTCACAAATAACGCGCGCTAATCTGCCACAGCTGACAGGTTTATGGAAGATGAAAACAAGATTTTTGCTTTTACCTGTGATTTAAATGGCTTATTTATATTACTAATTCCAGTGTTGAAAGTGAGTTTCAATTTTCAGGGATGCGAAACGCGTAGCGCCATCCGGGAAAAATAGGAATCGGATTCACAGACACACTGTAGACTATAAAATTTTATGAAAATTCGCACTGTTATAGCTATAGCTGCGGACGCTGACAGCATTTGAGGCACAATATGGAGTATTGGTTCGGGAATCGATTTAGACTTGTATGTATGTGTAGACATTTTATATATTTATATTTTACTATGTATAAATAAGCACGAATATTCTAATAAAGTTACAATTCAATCTTGGACATCCGACCAATAACCAACTTTGTTTTACTAGGCTTGCGAGCCTTAAACCCTGAGGTTTTCTAGGATCAACATTATTGGAATCCCACCTTGGGTGCAGACTATTGCCACAGGTTTGAGTCAGGGGAGTGACAGCCTAGACGAGGGGAACTGATAATATTGTACGAATATATTTTGGACGGAGGACACAGTACAAAAAATATTACAAGTCAATTATTCCACTGTGCATTGATTCTCTGGTATTATATATGGATAGCTGCTTATTTAATTCGTTTTCTGAAGATATTTCTGTAGCTCTTTTCACAATGAAAATACATGTTCTTCCAACGATGTGGAAAATACGAGAATATCATCTAAATATACGATACATATTCGATTAATATATTCTCTGAGAATTTCATACATAAGACTTTGAAAAGTTGCCGGAGCATTTTTCAATCCAAAAGGCATTCGAGTATTCTCGTACAGACCTGCTGGTGTTCCCAAAGCGGTTTTCTCTTTATCCTTTTCCAAGGTCCTTCGTACTTGGACAAAATTCCCTGATTGTTTGCGTATTGCGAGTATTACTCTAATTATAATTATCATATACTCGTAATCATCATAATGCTCGTAATACGTAGATAATCGGAAAATTTTGTATTTTTTTTATAATCAACATTATATTATACTACTTTGTACTGTATAATGTGCATATCAAGCACACAGTCTTGGTACACATCATTATATTCATATGATGTTATTGTTATAGTCAAATTACTTACCAAAATTGTACATTGCACCTCAAGCACAAAGTTCTGGATCACATGGCATGAAATTCGCAGGTAAGCTGAGATCAATACTTAGCTTGCTATGATTTTGCTTGATTGCGGGTTTCATGTCGTGTGACCGTGCAGGCTTTCCCACGACCATCAGCACATTCCACCGTTCTGTGTTGACGGTTGTCAAAATTAAATTTATTTTAGCAAAATAAAGGAGAGTTGCTTTTTATTCGTCAACCGGTCCGGTCGTGCGTGACTTGTCGTAACTTAGTTTTATTATGATGTGCAATTACAAGTTGAAATAAATATATAATAAATTGTACTTATCATATACTCTTGAAATAAATATATTCTTAAAAGAAACGAGTGAAGGTACTTCTTTTTTATAAAAAAAAAAACGGGTAACACAACGTTAAACGCTAAAATCCAAACAGTACTAAAATATTACGCTTTACCTAGTTTATCGAGAATGCCCTAGATGTTTGGTAAAGGGTATTTATCATCGATTGTCTTTTGATTTAGTTTTCTATAATCTACTACGATTCTTAATTTTTGAAGGCGTGAGTTGTCCATTTTTTTCGGAACAACTATAATAGGTGAACTATATTCACTCTTCATCATCATCATATTTGGCTCTACAACCGGGGTCCGGTCCTGGCCTCCCGCAAAAAGTCTCACCACCGGTCCTTTCGAGCCGATGTCATCCAGTTTGGCATCCCTAAACTCTGGGCGTCCTGGTCTATACCATCATTCCAGCGTAGGCTTGGCCGGCCTCGCTGTCGTGTTCCATAAATCCTACCGCAAAGGACTTTCCGAGCAGGATCCTCTTCGCTCATGCGAGCTAGGTGTCCTGCCCACCGGAGCCTTTCGAGCTTAATTTTCCTCACGATGTCGACATCGCGGTATCGCTCGTAGATCTCATCATTATAGAGTCTCCGGAATCGTCCTTCCTCACATACGGGGCCAACAATTCTCCGTAAGACTTTTCTCTCGAACGCGGCTAGATCAGAATGCTTTTTGCTAAGCACCCAAGTCTTGGATCCATATGTAAGTACTGGTATGACCATTGTCTTATATACCAGCAGCTTGGATGTTATGGTTAAGTTCCTGGATTTGAAGAGTCTTGACTGACTATAGTAGGCTTTGTTGGCTTTAAGCAACCGTGCGCGTATTTCTGCTTGATCTGGATGAAAGCTTCCTGTACAGCTCTTCGGTTTCTACCAACGATGTCAATATCGTCTGCGTAAGCCAGTATCTGAATGGACTTAAAGAGGATTGTACCTCTCGCCGTTACGTCAGAGTCTCGGTTCACTTTCTCCAACACCAGGTTGAAGAGGACGCAGGCCAGTCCATCCCCTTGTCGGAGACCATTATAGATGTTGAATGGGCTTGATAGTGATCCGGATATTTTAACTGCGCTTATAACATTGGTCATGGTCAACCTACATAGTCGTGTCAGTTTATTTGGGATGCCGAATTCTCTCATGGCTTTATAAAGTTCTACTCTGGCTATGCTATCATAGGCGGCTTTAAAGTCTATAAAAAATGGTGTAGTGAGTTTTGAAACTCTGGACATTTTTCCATCATCTGCCTTAGGGTGTAAATCTGATCAGTTGTTGATTTGCCTGGGATGAAGCCACACTGGTATTGACCAATGATGGGGCTATCCTGTCTTGAAGGATAGAGGAGAAAATCTTATACGCGGTACTCAACAACGTTAAAACACGATAATTGCTGCATTTTGTGATATCTCCCTAGTTGTGTATGGGGCACAGGATGCCTCTTCGTCAGTCTTCTGGCATAGCTTCTTCTTCCCAAACTTGCACTATTATTTCATGAATTACTTGGTGTAATGTGGGGCCTCCTATTTTTATCAGTTCCGCTGGAATCCCATCAGATCCCGGGGCTTTATTATTTTTGATCCGATTTATCGCTCTGCTAACTTCGTCTATGCTTGGTGGCGGCAGCATAGTATGATCTTCGGTCATTGGTGGAGCCTCCAATTCCTCAGTTAGCTGGCCATTTAGCAACCCATGAAAGTGCTCTTCCCATCGCTCTAAGATGCATTTGAGATCGGCTATCAGATTACTCTCTTTGTCCTTGCAGTAAGTGCAACGCGGTGTATACTGCGTCATACCGCGGACTCTTTGGTAGAACTTCCGCGCCTGGTGCCAGCTTACACGAGAACACGTACGAGATTCACGGACGAGATTCTTCTCCCAGGCTGCTTTTTTTCGTCGGTGAACTTTTTTTTTCATATCTTCTGAGCTCTTTATATTCATCTTCGCGTGCCCGCGTTCTATGAGATTGTTGCATTGCTCGGTACGCAACATTCTTACGTTCAGTTGCTCGCTTACATTCGTCATCGAACCAGTCGTTCCGATCTCTACGACTACTGCCTAAGATTGAGTCAGCAGTACTAATGACAGTATGTTTAAGTCGTGTCCATTTCTCTTCTACGCCCGGCATCTCAGCCCCAGGACTTACTCTCCCAGCATTCAGGGCGAGTCCTATCGCTTGACCGTAGTTGTTTCAGGTCTGGTTGCGAGTGGTTCCATCAGGAGATACCCAGGTGGCTTTGTGGATATTTTTACGCGCAAACCTTATACTTGCAACGACCAAATTATTGCTTGCTGCCATCTCTATGACTCGTTGTCCATTGTCATTAGTGTTCTCGTGTAAGCTATGAGTGCCAATGTACTGCCTGAATACTGGCTCCCTACCTATTTTAGCATTCATATCCCCCATAATGATTTTTACAACATACTGAGGGCAGGCATGGAGTTCCCGTTCGACTGATTCAAAGAATTCCTCTTTTTCATCATCTGGGGAATCCTCTGTAGGTGTGTGAACGTTTATGAGGCTTATGTTTTTAAATTTGCCCGCACTCGAAGGGTGGATAGCCGTTAATTTATTACTTTAAAGCCGATAACGGTGGGTTTCATTCTTTTGCTGACTAGAAACCCCACCCCGAGCACATGATGTCTTGCATGACAGCTGTAATATTCTGTCGTATTCTGATTATATTTTCTTATTATCTCTTGCATTTTCATTTCCCCAAGTTGTTTTCTAACTTCAGCTTCATATTTTGGAGGGTATTGGTATTATTTAGAGTTTATTTAATCTTCTGTCGTAATTTTTGATTTCATGCATAGTTGTTGTTGTATTAGTTAAAATATCCCATTCTTTATACAAAAGCCTTTGAAACATTTTTAGTAGCCTAGTGATTATATCTTTCTCATTTTCGTTAATGTGATCTAACTGATCTCACATATTTCTACTACATTTACTTCTTGTTGAACTATTTTTGTTAAAGATGGAACAACAACATTCTTTTGAATCCAGTCCAATTCAATCAAAAGTCGTAGGGGTTTTCTACTTCCATGCACATCCATTTTATTCTCGCATTTTTTGAATACTTGAATTCTTGAGGGCAAATGGTCATAACAGTTTTGGTAGCTTTAGTCGCGGTTCCTTGTATTGTATTAATGGGTGTGTTATTTGAATGAAATATTTGGTATTTGTGTTTTGAAAATCTTGTTTCATTTAGTATACAAATTGTAGATCCTGTATCAATTGGAGCTAGAGTTAAACATATATTATTGCTTTCCAAGGCTTATTTGTAAAAAAAACGCTGTATTTGTATCAGCTTGACTAATAGCATCTCCTTCCATAGGTTCCATAGGCTCAGTTGACTATTTTCTTGCCTAATACTGTTTAATCTACCTGTATAATACTGTCTTCGTGCTTGTTGTTGATTTCTTTGGTATTGATTATTATATTGAAATTGCCTAGGGTGTTCATTTTCTTTTTTTCGAATTATTATACGGTGTATATAAAGATGTACATATTTATATTTCCTTGCCTATGTTGATTTCTTTTATAATTACATGTTCTGTTATTTCTATACTTTTGATTATAATCGTTTTGATTACTCACATTAATTTTTGGGTTCTGGTTATTTCGCATATATCAAGTATTTAAATTACATCGATCTTGATATTGATCTAAATTATATTTATCCATTATGGCAAAAGCTAATGTACCGAATTCTTTAATTTTTTGTACAAGCATTCCACTAAATATATCTGTGTGCACTTCAAGATTTTTAACGTAACTTACATATTCAGTTATGACTTTTACGTATTTAGTAATTTTAATATCTAATTAATTAGCAGCTAATTAATATCTTACTCGTAATCGAATTCCTCAAGAATTCTTGTCACAGAAGCCATGAAAGATGGGCAATGTTCCCGGTTGTCCATTGAAATTGAAAGAAATCGGATTTCCTTTCCAACCCTGGATCTTAAACTTGATTGTTGCAGTTGATTCTGTGGCAAAATTTGAGTTAGTGCAATCAAGCACTGCTCAATTTTTTGATTTTCCATTTCAACTGGTTGAGCTTCGAGTCTATTTGCGTTAAACAAATTTTCGGCGTATGTTCGTCTGCGATTACTTCACTACACATAACTCGCGCGAGCAACCTAATCTGATATTGTGATTTGGGCTTAAAGCTTTTGAGAGACTATCGAACTTGATTTATCTTGTATCCATTAAAGGAACACCAGAAGGCCAATTTTGATCACAATGTCAAAATTCAGATGTGTTTTTTTTGCATTCTCCGAGTAAAATTTATTTCTCATAGTAGTTTTTTTTACACTCCGATCTCGAATATGATCTTTTTACTGTGAAAAATTATACAGAACATTTTTTATCAGCTGTAGTTTCTTTAAACATGAGACATGTCGACTTCTATGGAGCATTCAGTGGAAAAAAAAACTTTTCTCTGGTACAAAAAAACTTTTATCGGTTATCTCGGAACTCAAATTTCTCTGTTCTCTGCAATTTCTTCGACATGGAGATATGATCTCACAGAATTTGTTAAGGATATCTCACATTAGCGATCATGTTGGTGCACGAACGCCGATCGTTCAAAATGCTATGACATCCAAGAATTAAAATTGTTTGTCAAAAAAAAATCTAATTATGCAAATGCCTCAGAAATTCATACTATAAACACACAACCGACAACACCTACTAACACAGCAAACATATGCTTCTGCAGGAGGGGAACTCACTTTTCACATTCCGACTCGCTTTTTGCGACCATAATCGCCCTTCTGGTTCACAAGTGATAATTTTTACGTTTTTATAAAAAGAAATTTATGATTTATTCCATTCTGTCTTCTTAATCGTAAGAGTTGATGTTTTTTTTAGTTTTTCACAATGTTTATAAAGCGCCAAAGCGCAAAATTGACATAAATTGAAAACAAGTGTATCAATTCGTGGTATTTACTTGTTAATCTTTGAAATAAGTCCCACCTCAAAAACAGACAATTTGACGATTATTTGAAAATATTACAATGTAAAAATGAAGGGCTGCTATTATTATTTATCACCCAGCTAACGAAGTTTTTATTCATGATTTTACGGATTATAAATTTTCCTTTAAAAAAACATAACGTAAACGCAACGCAACGTAAAGTGAAATGGCTGCACTTAAATAAATTTTCTTGAGAAAAGAGGGAAAACAAACGTGAATAAATACACAAGAAATAAATAATTATAAAGTGAACTGAACAACAAAAGTACTACTATATATACTATATATTTTCCCGATCACTTACAAATTTTGGCGTATCTCCAGTATAGGTTTTTACGGTATTTTTCCCACTCCTCCTTTTGGGGTTAATTGGTACCAAATAATAGGTAATAAAAATACCTTTCATTTAAAAAAAAATTCTGCTCCCTCTCCCCCTTCGACATAGTTAGAGCCCAGAAACTGACTTTTAATAAAAGTCAAACAGAGGGTACCATGTTTATGGACGTGACCCAAGTTTAACGGTAGCTGGATCAATTTATATTGGTTTATGGGCAATTTCATATAATTGAGTATTTCCCATACAAAAACAGGTGTTATAAAGCAAACTCCAGTATAGTTTTTTTTTTTTTTGAGATTTGGGCTTTCGCACACATCTTCCATGAAAGCCCCAACTGAGCAGATTTGGAAAATTGCCATCTTGGTTTTGGGAAACGCACCCTTTAGGTGGGTGGGGCACCTCAAGAACTCCTTTAATTCTCCCTTTGTATTATCTCAAGACGCCCTCAAAAGCCAATCAACATCCTACTTAAAACCCTCTTTAAACCCCCTCAAGACCCCCTCTAGACCCACCTGAAGGCCCTATAATGACTCACCTCTAGACCCACCTGAAGGCCCTATAATGACCCCCCTCAAGACCCATCTCAAGGCCTCAAGACCAAAATACCAAAAGACCCCCCGAAAATTCCTACCGCTAAAATGCGTACAAGACTTACTCACAGATTTGTAATGAAAAAAAGCGTGACAAAATGACATATAAACCGACAGAAAGAGAGAAAGACACATAGACATACAGGCAAGTTAATATAAATTAAAAAAAAAAATCATTTTAAATCGGTTTAATTATTACTTTATGTGTAACAGATTAGTTATTAGAAAACCGAAGCGTCAAGAAGACTTTGAAAATGCAAATGCTTAGCAATCTGAAACTTCCAACCAAGTTAAAAAATAAACTTTGGCACCAGCACCAGGCAGAGAATTTGGCTTCTACTAGATAGCTGTCATTCCTCTGCAACATTTTTTCTAATCTCGATGTGAATACAGTTATAGCGCAAATCATTTCTTCTGAATTTACCAATATTTAAAAAAATTTACCTTCATTTTCAGCATACAAACAAAATAAACATAGCGTTTCAAGCGCAGGTCTTTTGAATTCATTGCTTACTACCCCCTATTAAATCTTATTTTAAAACAGCTTTAAAATTAATTATTAAGATCCAGTTTATTGACAATGCTTTGCAAAACGACATTGATTTTACTGATGGAAATATATAAATATACATAACTAGCTGATTACCCGACTTTGCCCAGGAATTTATTTATACCAAGATTATCTTAGGCATTTGTATGAAAAGAAAGAACTCTATAAAAAAAGTAAAATCAATGTAATTTTTTATTCACAAAATAAATATTTTAAGGTAAACGAACACTATACAAATTATAAAGAAACATTTTTTTTTTTTAAATCTACTAAAATATAAGTTTAACACAAAACTTGATTATAAACAACATTTCTAGTTTCACCTCCAGGAGCAAGAATAAATAAATTTTTAGGTGAGCCCACCCTAGAGCAAGCAACATAAAGTTGTCCATGGGAGAAACATGGCAAACATCAGGTTATCGTTTCTCCTTAGGTCTCTCAGAGTGGCGTCAAGTGCCTTGAGAGCTTACTTATGAGCCATAGTGCATTCATCCCATACGATTATTTTACATGTCCTGAGCACTTGCGCCCGACCACTTGTTTTGCTAATGTTGCAGGTAGCGTTTTCCTGCCTGGCGATGTCAAGTGGCAACTTAAGTGCAGAATGGGCTGTCCTCCCTCCTTCCAATAATGTCGATGCAATCCCTGAAGATGGCAAGAGCAACTTTGTTAAAAATGTTTTTCCTGTGCCCCCAGAAGCATCTAGAAAAATTATACCACCTTGTTGTTTCGCTACCTGATCCATGATAATTTGATATCGAATTGAGTGAAGAAGCATCCTTAAGAAATAACATTTGGCGTTATTGGGGTGAACTGTGTACACTCGACCCAAAGCGTCACTCGTGACTGCATCATGTCCAGGAACGGGCTGTCCAACTTTTCTTCTATAGAAAACTTTTATCGATTGACTCCATGTGTAATATCGAGGTATCTCAGGATACAACAAAGTCTTTGCAAAAGGATCCTGCTGACAGAGTTTAAAAAATGCTGTTAATGTTGTATTTGGTGGCTGGTCAACCACTGCACGGGCGCTCTCTGTTGTGAAATAAACTCTCTGACCATTTTCTAAATGGAAGCTGAGATGAACAACAGTAGGGTGTCTTTCGTGAATCGTAAATCCAAGGATTCGCCAAACTGCTTCGTTGCTACAAATGTACCTTCCTAACTGATAACGCATCACTTCATCGTTTGCTCTCTCGTTGCTTATGCCGAAAACAGCCATATCACTACCTTTGTTGACATACTTGCACACGTATTTAATCGACTTCACACTGTTACAATACTCTACGTTAATGTGTGCCTGAAACATTTTTGACAGCAACGGTGAAAATGGGACAACCCACCTATTATCTATTTCTATTTCTGTATTATTGCCTTTCTTTACTTTCGTCGTGATCCCTCCATCCTCTGGAGCACGCCGTCTATATAAAGGGTAACCATCATTTCCTGTGTCTCTTTAAGCAATTTTCTTGGGTACCTTTTGGTACACTTTCCATCCTTTATACACGGCGAATTGGGATTAAGATTTCCACATGGTCCATGAATCATGTTTTTCTTAATCACTTCAAAAAGTTCAGGATATTTTGTTGGGTCAGCCGATATAACGTCATCGGTTTTTGTGGGTTGAATTTTTTCCGCTAACCAGATTAAATTGTGTGAGTGTGGCAGTCCTCGCTTTTGCCATTCAATCGTGTACATCCAGCATCTTGGCACTCCAAAGACATGACTCTTTTTTATAATTTCAATTAGTTTCAACTGCTTCTTTTTAAATACTCTCGCAATCAAGTCGTGGCGCTCATTCGGTAATTGACCATTGTATATATTCTCCTCATCGATCTGTTCTTATCATTTTGATTGTTTTGTTGAACAAACTTCGAGTTAATTCATAATAGTTCTTGAACTTTTCAAATGCTTCCGATTTGTTGGCCAGCAAATAAATCGTCGTATATCGGCTATAATCATCGATTATCACGATTGTGCTCACACATACTTTTTACCACCAGGAGTTTGCGTTTGCATTGGTCCACATAAATCACTATGTACCAAATCTAGAACCGCAGATGATTTGTTCTATGATTCTTTTGGAAATTTAAGACGTAGTAATTTTCCTTTGATGCAAACTTCACATATACTCATTGTCTCACATTTTTCGTTGCATCTTCTTGATCTATTTCCAAGCCGGATTACACGTGAAGGTGATAAATAAATCTGGCCTTCCGTACGTCCTTACGTATGTCATAGCATCTTGAGTGTATTCGTGCCTGTGTCTGGTACTGCCTGTAAAAGTAGCTGGTAGTATGACAAATGCACCAAGATTTTCAACATTAACATCATTTACCACAGCATCTCTCAGGTGAATATATTCTTCAACTCTTAGTTTACGTTGATGTAGACGAATGTAAAGAAGACGCTGAAACTTTTTTGCTAGTTGTGTTACCTGTCGTTGGTCTGACCTGCCTCAGATTAAAATGATATCCATTTTCACCACGGGGAAACATCACTGGGTACTGGAGACCATCATAAGATCGATGTGTTTCTGAAATGCGCTGCAATGATACGCATCTTCGTTGAATTACGATATCCCGTTGATCAAACTCATCACCTGATATAACCACCGCGACTTCATCTACCTGAGGAGCATTGAAGCGGCGTTCATGTTTGCCTGCTGGTCTTCGGTCTGCTCTTTTGAAAATTGTATATTCATCCGTTGGCATACGTTCCAATGATGTTTTAAAAGTTTTATTCAAATCATTGTGCTCATGAAACATTTTCTGTAAATTTGACACTATCGGACGTCTTGTTCCAGAGATATAGGTACATCTCTGGTCAGTTTCCATTTGTTCGTTTCCAATAAAATATAATTGTAGAAATCTTGGTGGTTGATCTGGTAGCGGAAGCAGCGATCCCGCCTTATGGTAAATCTGTCCTTGCACCGTAAATGTTGATGAAAATCCGGGCTGATGAATAACTGTTTTGGCGCCGAACGATGTCATTTGGAAACATGAATTGTATTTTCTGATGTTACTAAGAAAATGCTTTGACTCCGACGTGGCTCCTGGTATGTAACTCAAAAGTTCTTGTGGTGGTGATTCTAATGGAATGAGTTTCACTTTTCCATTTTTGCAGCAAATACCAGGTGACTCTGATTTAAGCTTTCTTGCTTGACAGTAACTACAAACCATTTCCATTTTTCCGATGGTAACACTTTCATATTGTGAGTAGTCTATGTGTGGATCATAGTGAAATCCTTCCAATGCTAAGCTCAATTGTTGTGCAGTCCGTAATCGTCTGCCTCTATGCCTCATTTCCTGTACTCGGGTCCTCCGCTGTTGTACTCTCTCTAAAGCTCTGAATGTAGTAGCTCTTTCTCTCTGATCTGATTCTTGCCTTCGCTGTTGTTTAATTTGCTTAGCCTTTGCTTGCACTTGGCCAATCCCTTTACGTTTCCTTGGCGGCATTTTTAAAAAAGGCACACTCTAACTGAACAATGGAATTTATTATAGAAATTAAAAAAAAACAACCCATAAAAATTAAAATTTTTCTTGTAAATTCTCTAACCGGGGATACACACCAACACACACACACACACACTGCGTGCTCGTTTTGTGGCAAAATCATTCACAAATGACGCAGCGGCAGCGAACAGCGCTGCTCACAAAGCACAGAGCTCAGACTTTGCCGTGATCTGATGCGATATAGCGATATTTAAAAATTGTATATTGGGGTCCCCAAGGGGCCGATCTCTCCAAAGTGTTTTCCATCGAAGACACACATGTGTACAACATTTAAAGAAAATCGGGTAAATTTTGTAAAATATTTGTATGAGAGCCCCCCGACCCCGCGGCCCGAGGGGCTTCAAATTTTAATAGAAAGGGGAACTCACTTTTCACATTCCGACTCGCTTTTTGCGTGATAATTTTTACGTTTTTATAAAAAGAAATTTATGCTTTATTCCATTCTTCTTAATCTCTTCTTAATCGTAAGAGTTGATGTTTTTTTTTAGTTTTTCACAATGTTTATAAAGCGCCAAAGCGCAAAATTGACATAAATTGAAAACAAGTGTATCAATTCGTGGTATTTACTTGTTAATCTTTGAAATAAGTCCCACCTCAAAAACAGACAATTTGACGATTATTTGAAAATATTACAATGTAAAAATGAAGGGCTGCTATTATTATTTATCACCCAGCTAACGAAGTTTTTATTCATGATTTTACGGATTATAAATTTTCCTTTAAAAAAACATAACGTAAACGCAACGCAACGTAAAGTGAAATGGCTGCACTTAAATAAATTTTCTTGAGAAAAGAGGGAAAACAAACGTGAATAAATACACAAGAAATAAATAATTATAAAGTTAACTGAATAACAAAAGTACTACTATATATACTATATATTTTCCTGATCACTTACAAATTTTGGCGTATCTCCAGTATAGGTTTTTACGGTATTTTTCCCACTCCTCCTTTTGTGGTTAATTGGTACCAAATAATAGGTAATAAAAATACCTTTCATTTAAAAAAAATTCTGCTCCCTCTCCCCCTTCGACAGAGTTAGAGCCCAGAAACTGACTTTTAATAAAAGTCAAACAGAGGGTACCATGTTTATGGACGTGACCAAAGTTTAACGGTAGCTGGATCAATTTATATTGGTTTATGGGCAATTTCATATAATTGAGTATTTCCCATAACCAGGTGTTATAAAGCAAACTCCAGTATAGTTTTTTTTTTTTTGAGATTAGGGCTTTCGCACACATCTTCCATGAAAGCCCCAACTGAGCAGATTTGGAAAATTGCCATCTTGTTTTTGGGAAACGCACCCTTTAGGTGGGTGGGGCCCCTCAAGAACTCCTTTAATACTCCCTTTGTATTATCTTAAGACACCCTCAAAAGCCAATCAACATCCTACTTAAAACCCTCTTTAAACCCCCTCAAGACCCCCTCTAGTCCCACCTGAAGGCCCTATAATGACTCACCTCTAGACCCACCTGAAGGCCCTATAATGACCCCCCTCAAGACCCATCTCAAGACCTCAAGACCAAAATACCAAAAGACCCCCCGAAAATTCCTACCGCTAAAATGCGTACAAGACTTACTCACAGATTTGTAATGAAAAAAAGCGTGACAAAATGACATATAAACCGACAGAAAGAGAGAACGACACATAGACATACAGGCAAGTTAATATAAATTAAAAAAAAAATCATTTTAAATCGGTTTAATTATTACTTTATGTGTAACAGATTAGTTATTAGAAAACCGAAGCGTCAAGAAGACTTTGAAAATGCAAATGCTTAGCAATCTGAAACTTCCAACCAAGTTAAAAAATAAACTTTGGCACCAGCACCAGGCAGAGAATTTGGCTTCTACTAGATAGCTGTCATTCCTCTGCAACATTTTTTCTAATCTCGATGTGAATACAGTTATAGCGCAAATCATTTCTTCTGAATTTACCAATATTTATAAAATTTACCTTCATTTTCAGCATACAAACAAAATAAACATAGCGTTTCAAGCGCAGGTCTTTTGAATTCATTGCTTACTACCCCCTATTAAATCTTATTTTAAAACAGCTTTAAAATTAATTATTAAGATCCAGTTTATTGACAATGCTTTGCAGAACGACATTGATTTTACTGATGGAAATATATAAATATACATAACTAGCTGATTACCCGACTTTGCCCAGGAATTTATTTATACCAAGATTATCTTAGGCATTTGTATGAAAAGAAAGAACTCTATAAAAAAAGTAAAATCAATGTAATTTTTTATTCACAAAATAAATATTTTAAGGTAAACGAACACTATACAAATTATAAAGAAACATTTTTTTTTTTTAAATCTACTAAAATATAAGTTTAACACAAAACTTGATTATAAACAACATTTCTAGTTTCACCTCCAGGAGCAA
This sequence comes from Nephrocerus scutellatus, assembly GCA_947095585.1. Lineage (NCBI taxonomy): Eukaryota > Metazoa > Arthropoda > Insecta > Diptera > Pipunculidae > Nephrocerus > Nephrocerus scutellatus. The sequence continues at coordinate 51,616,754 of OX352764.1, forward strand.
GAATAAATAAATTTTTAGGTGAGCCCACCCTAGAGCAAGCAACATAAAGTTGTCCATGGGAGAAACATGGCAAACATCAGGTTATCGTTTCTCCTTAGGTCTCTCAGAGTGGCGTCAAGTGCCTTGAGAGCTTACTTATGAGCCATAGTGCATTCATCCCATACGATTATTTTACATGTCCTGAGCACTTGCGCCCGACCACTTGTTTTGCTAATGTTGCAGGTAGCGTTTTCCTGCCTGGCGATGTCAAGTGGCAACTTAAGTGCAGAATGGGCTGTCCTCCCTCCTTCCAATAATGTCGATGCAATCCCTGAAGATGGCAAGAGCAACGTTGTTAAAAATGTTTTTCCTGTGCCCCCATATATATACCACCTTGTTGTTTCGCTACCTGATCCATGATAATTTTATATCGAATTGAGTGAAGAAGCATCCTTAAGAAATAACATTAGGCGTTATTGGGGTGAACTGTGAACACTCGACCCAAAGCGTCACTCGTGACTGCATCATGTCCAGGAACGGGCTGTCCAAATTTTCTTCTATAGAAAACTTTTATCGATTGACTCCATGTGTAATATCGAGGTATCTCAGGATACAACAAAGTCTTTGCAAAAGGATCCTGCTGACAGAGTTTAAAAAATGCTGTTAATGTTGTATTTGGTGGCTGGTCAACCACTGCACGTGCGCTCTCTGTTGTGAAATAAACTCACAGTAGGGTGTCTTTCGTGAATCGTAAATCCAAGGATTCGCCAAACTGCTTCGTTGCTACAAATGTACCTTCCTAACTGATAACGCATCACTTCATCGTTTGCTCTCTCGTTGCTTATGCCGAAAACAGCCATATCACTACCTTTGTTGACATACGTGCACACGTATTTAATCGACTTCACACTGTTACAATACTCTACGTTAATGTGTGCCTGAAACATTTTTGACAGCAACGGTGAAAATGGGACAACCCACCTATTATCTATTTCTATTTCTGTATTATTGCCTTTCTTTACTTTCGTCGTGATCCCTCCATCCTCTGGAGCACGCCGTCTATATAAAGGGTAACCATCATTTCCTGTGTCTCTTTAAGCAATTTTCTTGGGTACCTTTTGGTACACTTTCCATCCTTTATACACGGCGAATTGGGATTAAGATTTCCACATGGTCCATGAATCATGTTTTTCTTAATCACTTCAAAAAGTTCAGGATCTTTTGTTGGGTCAGCCGATATAACGTCATCGGTTTTTGTGGGTTGAATTTTTTCCGCTAACCAGATTAAATTGTGTGAGTGTGGCAGTCCTCGCTTTTGCCATTCAATCGTGTACATCCAGCATCTTGGCACTCCAAAGACATGACTCTTTTTTATAATTTCAATTAGTTTCAACTGCTTCTGTTTAAATACTCTCGCAATCAAGTCGTGGCGCTCATTCGGTAATTGACCATTGTATATATTCTCCTCATCGATCTGTTCTTATCATTTTGATTGTTTTGTTGAACAAACTTCGAGTTAATTCATAATAGTTCTTGAACTTTTCAAATGCTTCCGATTTGTTGGCCAGCAAATAAATCGTCGTATATCGGCTATAATCATCGATTATCACGATTGTGCTCACACATACTTTTTACCACCAGGAGTTTGCGTTTGCATTGGTCCACATAAATCACTATGTACCAAATCTAGAACCGCAGATGATTTGTTCTGTGATTCTTTTGGAAATTTAAGACGTGGTAATTTTCCTTTGATGCAAACTTCACATATACTCATTGTCTCACATTTTTCGTTGCATCTTCTTGATCTATTTCCAAGCCGGATTACACGTGAAGGTGATAAATAAATCTGGCCTTCCGTACGTCCTTACGTATGTCATAGCATCTTGAGTGTATTCGTGCATGTGTCTGGTACTGCCTGTAAAAGTAGCTGGTAGTATGACAAATGCACCAAGATTTTCAACATTAACGTCATTTACCACAGCATCTCTCAGGTGAATATATTCTTCAACTCTTAGTTTACGTTGATGTAGACGAATGTAAAGAAGACGCTGAAACTTTTTTGCTAGTTGTGTTACCTGTCGTTCAGATTAAAATGATATCCATTTTCACCACGGGGAAACATCACTGGGTACTGGAGACCATCATAAGATCGATGTGTTTCTGAAATGCGCTGCAATGATACGCATCTTCGTTGAATTACGATATCCCGTTGATCAAACTCATCACCTGATATAACCACCGCGACTTCATCTACCTGAGGAGCATTGAAGCGGCGTTCATGTTTGCCTGCTGGTCTTCGGTCTGCTCTTTTGAAAATTTTATATTCATCCGTTGGCATACGTTCCAATGATGTTTTGAAAGTTTTATTCAAATCATTGTGCTCACGAAACATTTTCTGTAAGTTTGACACTATCGGACGTCTTGTTCCAGAGATATAGGTACACCTCTGGTCAGTTTCCATTTGTTCGTTTCCAATAAAATATAATTGTAGAAATCTTGGTGGTTGATCTGGTAGCGGAAGCAGCGATCCCGCCTTATGGTAAATCTGTCCTTGCACCGTAAATGTTGATGAAAATCCGGGCTGATGAATAACTGTTTTGGCGCCGAACGATGTCATTTGGAAACATGAATTGTATTTTCTGATGTTACTAAGAAAATGCTTTGACTCCGACGTGGCTCCTGGTATGTAACTCAAAAGTTCTTGTGGTGGTGATTCTAATGGAATGAGTTTCACTTTTCCATTTTTGCAGCAAATACCAGGTGACTCTGATTTAAGCTTTCTTGCTTGACAGTAACTACAAACCATTTCCATTTTTCCGATGGTAACACTTTCATACTGTGAGTAGTCTATGTATGGATCATAGTGAAATCCTTCCAATGCTGAGCTCAATTGTTGTGCAGTCCGTAATCGTCTGCGTCTATGCCTCATTTCCTGTACTCGGGTCCTCCGCTGTTGTACTCTCTCTAAAGCTCTGAATGTAGTAGCTCTTTCTCTCTGATCTGATTCTTGCCTTCGCTGTTGTTTAATTTGCTTAGCCTTTGCTTGCACTTGGCCAATCCCTTTACGTTTCCTTGGCGGCATTTTTAAAAAAGGCACACTCTAACTGAACAATGGAATTTATTATAGAAATTAAAAAAAAACAACGCATAAAAATTAAAATTTTTCTTGTAAATTCTCTAATCGGGGATACACACCAACACACACACACACACACTGCGTGCTCGTTTTGTGGCAAAATCATTCACAAATGACGCAGCGGCAGCGAACAGCGCTGCTCACAAAGCACAGAGCTCAGACTTTGCCGTGATCTGATGCGATATAGCGATATTTAAAAATTGTATATTGGGGTCCCCAAGGGGCCGATCTCTCCAAATTTTTACAAAAAGTGTTTTCCATCGAAGACACACATGTGTACAAAATTTAAAGAAAATCGGGTAAATTTTGTAAAATATTTGTATGAGAGCCTCCCGACCCCGCGGCCCGAGGGGCTTCAAATTTTAATAGAAAGTGTAGTCTTGGGAGATATACATGTGTGCAAAATTTCAATAAAATCGGGCTGTAGGAAGTGGGTTAAAAATTGATCACAAGATTTGGCCAGCCAGCCAGCCAGCCAGCCACGGGCAAGTGAAGTTAATATAGAGAATTTAAAAAAATGATAAACAACAGAAAAAAAGGAAATTTAAAAATTTTAATGTACTTACATCGGTGTAAAAATATAAACCCTTTACAAAAACAAAAAAGTAATCAACTTTATTTAACACTCTCAAATAAAGTAGAAAGTACAAAAAATTATATCAGTAACTTTGTTTTAAAACATGTAAACAGTTCTCATTATACAATTTATTTAAACTTTAATATAATTGCGTATAATTTGTTGTAGCACACTTGAATTATATTTAAGAAATGTTTTTATTTTTGCAGTGGTACGGATTTATGGACACGACTGCTCTTATTTGGGTTTTACCAGAATATGCGAAAAATACAAATTGAATTAGTATATGTACATTAGTAGGTAAAAATAATTAGTAGGTAATAAAGTTCATGTGTTCTGCAGCGCACAAATATGGGTTTCACCAGAATACCCATACATATAAAAAATGTGCATTAGGTAGAAAAAATAATAAGTAGGTTAAAAAAGTGCATGTGTGCCGCAGTGCTACATAGTTTCTTTTTAGACAGCTACACACATTTGGGTTTTACCAGCATATGTAAAACAGATAATTCATCAGGTGTACATATATTTTATGACAGCGTTTTCTGTTTTACCAAGAAATGTAAAACATAGTATAAATTACAATATTATAATGTTTCCTTTTAGTTGACTGTATAAAATAGTTTTTATTGACTGTATTACAAAATTTTACAGTTGTCATCTGTGTAGAAATATAAAAACTCTTCACAGAATTAAAAAATATTAAATACGCATTAGACACGGTTAGTGTATTCTTTATACAACGTTTCAATTAATATTTAGAAAGATGAAAGTGAAAGAGTATTGGCAATGCCTTCTAACCACCACTTTTCATTTTAGCCACACCGAAAACTCTAGAATCGACTCTAATACTAATACTATCTTACCATCACCGTTTAACTCAGCGACCCCGAAAACTATAGAAGCGACACTAATATCGGTCAATCCCCCCCCACCCCTCAATCGACCGCTACCCCAAAGAGGTGTCTCACCATTACTATTCAACTCATCGACCCAGAAAACTATAGAATCGACACTAATATAGGTTACCCCCCTCCAAATCAACACCCCCTAGGGGTGTCTTACCATCACCATTCAACTCAGCGACCACGAAAACCATAAAATCGACACTAATATCGGTTACCCCTCCCCCTTCAGTTATTACCCCATCCCCCTAGAGCTGTCTTACCATCACCATTCAACCCAGCGACCACGAAAACCATAGAATCAACACTAATATCGATCACCCCCCCCCCATCAGTTATCGACCCTTCCCCGTAGAACTGTCTTACCATCACCATTCAACTCAGCGACCACAAAAACCATAAAAACGACACTAATATAGGTCACCCCCCTCCCCATCAGTTATCACCCCATCCCCCTAGAGCTGTCTTACCATCACCATTCAACTCAGCGACCCAGAAAACCATAGAATAGACACTAATATAGGTCACCCCCCTCCCCCTCAGTTATCACCCATCCCCCTAGAGCTGTCTTACCATCACCATTCAACTCAGCGACCCAGAAAACCATAGAATAGACACTAATATCGATCACCCACTCCCCGCGGGGATATAACTCACCCATAGGAGTGTACCACCAGCACTATTCGTCTCGGCGATATCGAAAACGGTGGGTCCGTCACTAATATCGGCTGCCACGCCTTCCCCAACCAAAAAACGTGCTACTCCCCACCACCTATATTTGATTCCAGATAGTAACTAATATGTATACCAAGTTTGGTTGAAAAATCAAAGGTTGGTAAGCATCCTAACAATCTTAGACTAAAAAGACATTATGAAAAGCTCTGCCTTGAGTTAAAAACCGAAATTCCGATTTGCAGAGATACTTATTTTAGGAATAGGCTTATTCATAGCATGGGCAACTCAAAAAAGGAATGGCAGGTCGTTGATGAAAGTTTAAATAAGCTAAAGCCTAAGGTGGATATCTGTTTGAAAAATAATGACACTAATGTTTCTGACCCTTTTGAAATTGCTGAGATATTCAATGACTTTTTTTCTAATATAAATTCATTTCAAGATTGCTGTATAAATAACAGTTTATGTGAATGTGAATACACAATCAGGCAAGATAATTTCCATACGGAAAGTTTCTTCTTCGAAAATTTTACTTCTGTGGAAATATTGTAATGTGCATTATATAAAGGGTTTTTTTGTAGCGTTATATATCTATAAGGCTAGATATATATATGTCTAAAGAGTATCGGGAAGAGATCGCATTCTTTCCCAGGGAGGTGTTATCTGCGGCTCCCATCTAGGAAGCGCTCTCATCTCAAAGGAGGTACTGCTAGCGTTTTGCACGTACTGGTACGGATTCGCTCGCCGGATATGGGGTGGGGTCTTGCTAGCAGTAGCTCTCCAACCCATTACAAACAAAAAAAAGTTACGTGCATATCGGACCAAAGATAAAATCTTGATAGGAGAAGCTCAAGGCATTACAGTCTAAATGTAATGCTTCGACCATGTAAATTCTGCTATCAGGGATGGACTTTGGGAACGGTATACCACCCTTCTAGGGAAGTCCCGCTCCGTCTCTACCCTCCCTGCCTTGGATCCCGATGACCGTGGAATCCCCTATGGGTTGTTACACCCTCTCTACCGTTCGTTTCTGTTCATGGCTGTAAGAAGGAGTCAAAGAAAAATAACGTCACACGGTTTTCATTCTTATACTGGCATTATATTCATTAAAATAAATATTAAAGTTCGGTTGACAAATCCTTAAATTTTGATATATATAAATATTTATATATTATATTTAAAGGGGAAATAAAACAGATAACTCCAAAATTCATAGTTTATAAGTTAGGTTCTTACGAGAATTTGAATGGATTCCTAGTTAGGAATTTATAATTATAAATTTTCTTCCGAGCGGGTAAATACAAGGTAATCAAAAGTTGGATAGGCAAATAAGGTTGCTATGTGCAACTCGATAAATCGTAAGTAAATTTAATTTAATCTTATAAGGTATTAAAGAGAACAAATAGAAATTTATTTGATAATAAGGTTGCTATGTGCAACTCGATAAATCGTAAGTAAATTTTAATTTAATCTTATAAGGTATTAAAGAGAACAAATAGAAATTTATTTGATAATAAGGTTGCTATGTGCAACTCGATAAATCGTAAGTAATTTTAATTTAATCTTATAAGGTATTAAAGAGAACAAATAGAAATTTATTTGATAATAAGGTTGCTATGTGCAACTCGATAAATCGTAAGTAAATTTAATCTTACGAGCTTATCGTATGGTAGGTAATCCTAAATATATTTGTGAGGTATATTATCTCCAACAAGAACATGAAAAGGAGGTAAAATCAGAGCGGTTCAGGCGGTGTACAGTACTTATAACCAACCGAACCTCTCTATATGCTCCGAAACGCAACTCTCAAGGCGACCAAGATATTGTTAGGAACGACTATTTCGATCCTCTCGAAAGAAGTTATACTACAAAGAAAAAATCAAAGTTACCACTTACCTCGTGATTCTCACGTCCCGTCGTCGGCAGCGCTGTCGAAGTCGCGACGCGATGATCCTGTCAGTGGAAAGGAGGTTAGTATAGAAGGAAGAAAAAAAAGTGAAGGGACCTTCACCCCTTTTTACCCGGAATTCCGCGACCTTTGGTGGACTTTATGTCGAGAATTGCGTTCGAGAAGGCATAGACCACCTCGACCATTAACTCTACATACTACCCATAATCACTTTGAATATAAAACCAATATATATTGCATAAGGCAAAAAAAATTTTTTTTTAAGACAAGCATATACATTTATTTAATAGAGGCTGATGAGTTTCGATGCGGCGTTGATGTCCTTCGGGCACAGGTCCGGCCCTTGCTCATGAAGTGGTTGTGAGACATGCGGTAGATGCGGCGTCGTTGCCAAGAAAATCGTTTCACATGGAAACAGCGGAAGTCGCTACCTCGACGTAACCTCGTCGTTAGGTAGACTCCACGTGGCAAATCGCTTAGGCCTCAGCGAAGACTATCTCGCTGATTATCCAACAATGTTGTAAAAGACGGATTTTACTTTGATTTGGTGCTTGTCTTGTCACCAATTGATGCAGAAAATATTCCATAAGGATCCTAGGTTGGGCATCCGACCGAATTCTAGTGGTTGTGATGCTGCGGATGTACTCCATTAATGTACACAACCATCTGTTACTGTACACAGGTAGAACTAATGGTGATGATAATAGAATTTCCGATGGAGCACCAGGTCCAGGAGGTATAGACGTGAAAGTTTTGGACACACACTATAATGATATAGGCGGGAGGAATCGAAAATCACTTTGGTGTTGGCGAAATTGGTAGCTGTTGGTTGGTAGACTAGATTGGACACATCCATTACTGTACAAAAAGTACACACACACAATCTGCACACAGCCACCAAAACTTCAGTCACTCGCTTAAACAAAACGAAACTTATCACCGTAGCGCAATGGCCAATTGACAAAAAAAAAGAACTATCTATCACACACTACGCAATGCCATTTCCTTGTTTTTTCATACAGGAAGCGGAAGCCAAGGCTCCATGGCGATGGTGAGTGCCAATCCTCGTTGTTGACGAATCGCACCCGTTGAATTGGTTGCATAAAATTAGAACCAGTCTAACACCGTAACGAAACTTAATTGCGCGTCGTCATTACGCAGCAATCACCAAAAAACTTTATTTCGCGTTAGCCGAATTTCACAATATCAATCTTAAGGGCGAGTTCGCCATTTTCTCTCGTTTCTAATGACCAGAATTATTTTCCCGTTTTCCGGTTAATTCTTCGCTTGGCACTTTCGTTGCTACACGATTCTTGCTTGAATGCATTGAAAGAAAATTTAAACAATTAACTTAATAATTCGATGGCAATTTAATAAAAAACTTGTATTGCGGGTTTAACTTAAACGATGCGACGCTTCTGCTTCTCATCAAAAGCAGTAACACCCAACCGAAAACCATTAAGGTACGCTATACGCTTTTTACTCCACGGTACACGAAAACGATACTCATAGAAAAAAAAATCCACTGCAACACTACCGATGCAGATGGTGGAGTGGCTTGTAACTGACTGACCCTACTCAAAAAACATATCGACTTATCTCCTCGTCTGGCGTCGCAGTCCGGAGTAGGTTTCGGTTTTCTTGTACCTATAGATTAGTGCCACAGACCAAACGCATCGCCTGATACTACGGTACCTTTCCAATACATCTCTCTTTCATGCATAGGTAGCACCGCATAGCACTTCCAATCCTGCAATTTTCGTTTGCACGATATATGCGCATTGGAGTATTCTCCGAAACAATATCGCCTGATCTTTGCCAACCAGTGAAAACAGCTCAGACAACTAATAATGCTACGGCGTAGCTGTACCAGACATTGAATAATTTTACGCATCCCGTTCTTTTTACATGGCCACATAGACCGCATCTACTTCCAGCAGCCAAGAATTTTTGAACGGCAAATTACATCTGAATATAGGGTGGTTACAAAATCGCCAGACTATTCGTAATTCTGAAGAAAAAATAATTTTCTTTCTACCATTACAAAACAAGTAATAGGTCAAATTCCAATCAGCGGCGGAAATTGCCTCTATTACTTGAAAGGGTAGAATTTCCAGATTGAACGTCACTGCCGAATATCTTTGGCGTGATATAATCCAAGAGGATTCCCTGATCTATCTTCGAGGTAGTAATACGAATTTCCCCTTTTCTCACGAATTCTGGCCGGGAGGAATACAGGAGCTAGTTTGGCACAGAATCCTTTTTCGAAGTTGCTCTGGGCAAAGTTTCGCCTGAAAATTTCCTGTCCGACTTCGTAGTTTACCTCTCGGCTTCGTGTATTATAAGTACGTTTGTTGGTTTCATACGCTTGTTCCAGGTTATCACGGACTTTGTTCCTAATGGATAGCAGCCAGTCCTCCAAACGGACATTCACATCAGGACCGCCAAGAAGATTTAGGTTTCTGAGCAATCCATAGTCAGAAGCATGATGTAGCATGTGAAGACCAAAAAGAACGAAGTACGGCGAAAACCCGATCGAGGAATGGTAAGAACTGCGCAGAGCGCAACTAATCCCGCTGAGATATCTATCCCAATCCTTCTGATCCTTTTTGACAAAGGCTCGGATCGCAGCGATTATAGACCGATTCACACGTTCGGAAGCATTAGATTGTGGTGAATACAATGCCGTATAGGTATGTTTGATGCCATATTTGGACAGTAGATTATTAAAATTAACCGACTTGAATTGTACCCCGTTGTCGGTTACGACTACCTCGGGAACACCAAACGTGTGAAAGATATATTCCTCCAGGTACTCACTGATCTTCGAGGCACAAAACTTATTTAAAGGTTTCAGGAAGTTGTACTTGGATAGATGATCCACAATGATTAGAATTCCGACATTACCAGACTTCGATCGCGGATAGGGACCCAATAAATCAATGTATAGTCGTTGAAACGGTCGGGTTGTTAGTACCAGCTGACCCATCCGAGGACGTAAAATTTTGTTCGATGGTTTGGTGCATTTACACACTTCGCATTCAGAAATATAATCTCGGATCTGCTTCGTCCTACCTGGCCAAAAGAAATACCGATGTATCTTTTCAAGAGTTTTACCTACCCCTCCGTGAGCGCTAGTCAAACGGCAGTGGGCTCGTTGAATGACGTCATTCTTCAAGGTCTTGGAGACCCAAAGCTTCCATGATACGTTTTCTTGGTCTACGTCACCCGAGGCAAAATCGCTACGTTTGTACAGGTAATTTCCCACAACCTTCAAATCTGGTAACTGGTTCTGATCAGCTAGGACTTTCGATTTCAGAGTCTCGTAATCGGTACTTTTGAACTCGTCAGAGTCTAAATCAATTTCGGGGCCCTCCTCCTCGAGTTCGCATATCTCGGCTGACTGGAGTCTGGATAGGGCATCTTGAACCACATTCTCTGATCCTTTTCGATGTTTGATGGAAAACTGAAATCCCTGGAGTTTCAGAGCCCAACGCGCCAATCTACCACTCAAGTCCGTCTGTCGCATCAACCATTGTAAGCTTGCGTGATCGGTAATCACAGTAAATTCTTGACCTTCGATATATGCGCGAAATTTCTTGAGGCTCAAGACCACCGCCAGACATTTTTGCTCCGTGACACTGTAGTTACGTTGGGCTTTGTTGAACTTTTGGGACATAAAAGCCACGGGGACTTCGTCACCGTTATCTGTAACTTGCGCAAGAACGCTGCCGATACCATCTTGGCTCGCATCGCATTGCAAAAGAAATGGTTTGCTGAAATCTGGGTTAGACAATACAGGTGCGGAAGTCAATCTTAGCTTAAGCTCGTTAAAAGCTTGCTCGGCTTCTTCCGACCAACCGAAAGATTTCGACTTTTTAAGAAGCTTTGTGAGGGGGTTATAACCGAAAAGTTGGCTATAAAACGCCGATACCATCCGGGCATACCAAGGAATCTCCTTAACTGTCGGACAGACACGGGCGTTGGAAACTCCGTGATTGCAACGACTTTGTCTGGGTCTGCTTTCAGCACCCCATTCCCAACCACGTATCCCAGGTATTTTACCTCCCTCAAACAGAACTTGCTTTTGCCCAAGTTGATCGTAAGACCAGCATTCCGCAAGTGTAAAGCGACTTCATCTAAGACCAGCAGGTGCTTCTCGAAAGTGTCAGTGATTACTAGCAGATCATCCAAATACACGAATACGAAGTTTCGAAGTTGGGGAGGGATCACTTGATCCATCAGTCGACAGAGGGTCTGTGGAGCGTTGCATAACCCGAAAGGCATTACTCGGTATTGGTATAGCGGTCGATTAGGGACAGTGAAAGCGGTTTTGTCCCTCGAATTCACCTCCAGCGGAATCTGATGAAAAGCCTTCTTTAAATCCAGACTCGAGATGACCTCTGCAGGCGGTAATCGGCTGAGTATCCCATTAATATGGGGCAAGGGATAAGCATCCTTGACCGTCACTGCATTAACCTTCCTCGAGTCCAGGCAAAGTCGAACTTTTCCCGGTTGACGCACCAAAACTACAGGAGAGCTCCAAGAACTTTTGGATTCCTCTATTGTTCCTTGTGCAAGCATCTCATCCAACTCCGCGAAGATCAATTTTTCGATCGCCGGAGATACGGAATAGTGGCGCTGTTTTATAGGCTTGGCATCTTGGACATCGATGACGTGCTCGACCAGAGTTGTCTTTCCCAGGCCCTCCCGATCGAATGAAGGAAACCGGGATTTAACATCCTCCAGTCGGCGTAATTGATCGCTTGTCAACTCGAAAGATTTGTTGTTATCTCCCTTATCCAACCCAAAATCTGAGCTATGGTGCAATTCTCTGATGATTCCAGGCGCTAGATTGAATGCTTTCCAGAAGTCAACTCCAAGATACAAATCTTGTGAAAGATTGGGGATGAGGAATAGTTCGATTTCTCGAGTCTGTCCTCGAAACTCAACTTCCACATCAACCTTTCCTTTAATCGGGTGTCGACTTCCATCCGCCGTTTTCACGCTGCTAGCGAACCTTGTTAAATTGCGACCATCCTTCAGAACCTCTTCGGCCAGCTTTGAACCGATACAGCTTATTGTGGCACCACTATCGAGTAATCCCAACACTGACCGACTAAGAAATTTGACTTCAGCATACGAACGCACATCATCTCCTCGGCTGATGATCGCATTAACCCATCTTCGACGATTTTGCACTACGGACTTCCAAAACTTACGCATCCTGAGTGTCGAACGTTTACACCGTCTCTCCACTGTTGCTGTGTCCAGGTCAAAAATACGCGCTCGTGCTTTTTGATATTCATCGAACCGCACATGATACGGCTTAATAGGGAACAATAAAGGTTTTCTACAATCAGGTTGCGTTAATAATTTATGTTTATCAGGTACAAGCAAGGTCTTCGTGACACCGTGTTCACCCGAAGAAACACCGTAGCTTGTATCCGTGAGTGGATCGACTTCATGCGTGGTTGTAATTATTTGGGGTGTGGATTGCTCTGACGAAGCTGAGCCACACCCACTCGGGAGTTTCCCGACGTCCTACACTTAACATAATTTGGTTTGTATACGTTAATCGCTCCGCATCCGTAGCAAAAGATCCTTCGATCCTTCAGACAATCTACATATCTGTGACCAACCTCGCCACAGTTCCAACAGATGAGGACCCCAGTACCAGGCAAATTTACATTTCCACCTTTATCAATCGGTAGTACGCAATTTCCTTCCTGCGAATCACAGCCCAGATCCACTTCGGCAACGTTACGACGAGGTATCGGATTCCGGAATCCGGTAAATCTGCGACTAACATCAGCGAGAAACCGTTCCCGCTTGCGGCAGATATCTCGGAGTTGTGCCACCGAGTTAATGGTCAAATACAGTATCTCGTGCCGAATATCCGGCCGAAGGTTTCGAGCTAGGATCTCCACGAGCTCATTTTCATTTATTTGGGAAGCTAACCGATTGGTCAAGACGGAAATTGAATCGAAGTATTCATCAAATGTTTCTCGATCCTTCTGCTTTCTTGACCGAATGCTTTCCAACAGGTCGTAATCCGTACGATTATCTTTGAATTGCAAACGTAAGGCTTCGCAGAGATCAAACCACGTGCACTGATGAACACTCCGATGGTATCGCCAAAACCATTCTCGGGCTTTCCCATGTAGTAGCATATGGAAGTTACCGCAAATAACAGCAAAATCTCCAAATAGAGTCTGATTTGTCAAGACTTGGACTCGGTATAAAAACTCGTCCACTGTAAGTCCGTCCATGGAACCGTCAAAACGAATTTGCCACTTTTGTATTAGGTTGGTGATGCGATCAGACTTTCCCAAATCAAACGAATGACCGGAATTCGGCACTTGATTCGGGTTAAAGCTGACGTTCCGCAAGTTCGATTGAAGACCTGGATTCATAAATCCATTCGAATTTATGGATGTTGGAAGGTGAGTGAAATCATCCGAACGACTTTGAGAAATACTCGGTTGAGTGGAATGGTCAGTCTGGGTTTGAAGCTTCAGATTTTCTAAACACTTCTGTATATTGGTAGTGACAACGTCAGTCAGTTTCCTAGTAAGACATTCAATTGTTTCTGACTGGTGTTGTTCCAGGGCGGTACTTATCGTGGTTTTGACCTCATCTGTGGTGAGCGTCTTTTCGGAAAACGAAATCGAACGTGTCCCCGACCTTTGCCGGTTGTCTTCAAACAATATATCATCATCGAGGAGGTTCCTTTGTACATAACGCTTAGGGGCGATATTTCTTTTCCTACCGGCACTAGTGCTGCGAGTAGACATGGTTTTGGGAATAGCTCCTTTCGAGACAGGAGTCCGCTTGTTGAACTGTTTCCTCCCTGTGGTTGCATTTGCAGTGTTCCTCACCGTTATTTCTATGGGCTTTAGGCTCTCTGCTAGGCAGTCAACTTTGCAGGTGGGGCATTTGTCCGAAGTCTTTAAAAATTCCGTAATACACGAATTATGGAAAACGTGCTCACAAGTGGTAACTAGGCTTCCGACTTCAGGGACTAATTCCGCCTTACACACATGGCATATGACGCTTGGATTGAGTTGACTCAAATCCTCGGTGCTACGCATGGTAAACATGTTTCCACCGAAAGGTAACCAGATTTACGAAAACCGAAGGTACCAAGCCGAACGAATCCTCAACTCGAGCCAAAATTCAATTTCTACAAAATTTATAATGAGAAGATACAATTCAGCCAACTGCCAATACTGCACTCTCAAATTCAAAGACTTAGAGAATCAGGGATATAAAGATATTACTTAGTCAAAATACCTCTCGACCTTGACCTACTCTTATGATTATCTATCTTAATTGCTATCGATATAATTTAAAACTCCATAACATCTACGATTTGTAGATACTGCTTAAAGAATTGTAAGGTGTTATCCCTCACAACAGAGAACTATCTTATTAAATTAAAACTAAACGAAACTAATTTATTTCCTTAAATCCTTATTATTAATTGAATTCAAACAAATCATATTATAACTTAAGTGGTAGCCCAAGACTACAAAAAAGTAATAGAGAATATATGCAAATATCAACCTCAAACGCAATCGATAATCTACCCTTCAGGCGATAATATTAATAGTCTTTCGAAAACCAAAAAAACTTTCTTCTTCCTCCTCCTCCAGCCATCCCAGACCGAACGGAAGGTCTACTACACAAGATCCATCACAAGATAACAGTTTAAGGTGGGAACTAAAGGATGACATCTAAATGTATAGGGTGTTTTTTTGGGAGGTTTGTTTTTCCGATAGATGTCGTTTTATTTTATGACAGTTGTTTTGACAGCTCAAAGTGGCATTTCTACTCAGTATTGTTTGGCAAATCATTATGAAAAAAAAAAAAAAAAAAAAAAAAATGACATTTGTGAAAAATAGTCGTGGTAGCCATATGCCAGAAATTGTGTTAAAATGTTAAATGCCAAAAAATTATCTACCAAATAAAAAAAAATTTTGGTCATTTCATAATTTTATATGTGTTTTATTCAAAAAAAAAATCGGCAACCTCTTAAAAAAACACCCGTTAGATATAACGTAGTATTTCCGCGAGTTAATTGTTTAAATATTAAATTTAATTTAACTACGTTAAATCCTTAAAGCAAAAAAAAAAAGCTCTCCGCCAAATGACACACTGGTCCGTCAATTACTCGATGGCCCTTCCAGATAAGCATTGCGAGAGAACACTAATTCCAAAACAAAATTGATTGAGCACAAAGCAAAGTTCAAAAAGGTAAAATTTTGGCCAAACCGTTGCAAGGTGAACCGTTGTTTTTCTGGTCAGAACGCCAGTTCGAAGAAAACGCCTGCAATTCCAGAAAAGCAGAGTCACTTTTAAGCAGTCGGTTTTGGTCCAGATAGGAAAAGAATAATATGATGTGGCGTGACCTTAACACGAGAGAAAGTATCAAGGGTTTAATCAGGCAGAGATCTTTGGTCAGAAAATCGGCAAAATCTCCAAAATTTCTGCGCTTCCAAGGAATCTGCTGACTGTCCACATCCAATAGCAATGTTGTGTTCAACAGACACATATTAATCTATAATGAAATTTAAAATTCGGAAAGAAATTTGAGGTACCCAAAGGTAATCCGTAATGGACCTCCTTTCGAGCCCCACGTTGGGCGCCATTTTGTAATGTAATGTGCATTATATAAAGGTTTTTTTTGTAGTGTTATATATCTATAAGGCTAGATATATATATGTCTAAAGAGTATCGGGAAGAGATCGCATTCTTTCCCAGAGAGGTGTTATCTGCGGCTCCCATCTAGGAAGCGCTCTCATCTCAAAGGAGGTACTGCTAGCGTTTTGCACGTACTGGTACGGATTCGCTCGCCGGATATGGGGTGGGGTCTTGCTAGCAGTAGCTCTCCAACCCATTACAAACAAAAAAAAGTTACGTGCATATCGGACCAAAGATAAAATCTTGATAGGAGAAGCTCAAGGCATTACAGTCTAAATGTAATGCTTCGACCATGTAAATTCTGCTATCAGGGATGGACTTTGGGAACGGTATACCACCCTTCTAGGGAAGTCCCGCTCCGTCTCTACCCTCCCTGCCTTGGATCCCGATGACCGTGGAATCCCCTATGGGTTGTTACACCCTCTCTACCGTTCGTTTCTGTTCATGGCTGTAAGAAGGAGTCAAAGAAAAATAACGTCACACGGTTTTCATTCTTATACTGGCATTATATTCATTAAAATAAATATTAAAGTTCGGTTGACAAATCCTTAAATTTTGATATATATAAATATTTATATATTATATTTAAAGGGGAAATAAAACAGATAACTCCAAAATTCATAGTTTATAAGTTAGGTTCTTACGAGAATTTGAATGGATTCCTAGTTAGGAATTTATAATTATAAATTTTCTTCCGAGCGGGTAAATACAAGGTAATCAAAAGTTGGATAGGCAAATAAGGTTGCTATGTGCAACTCGATAAAACGTAAGTAAATTTAATTTAATCTTATAAGGTACTAAAGAGAACAAATAGAAATTTATTTGATAATAAGGTTGCTATGTGCAACTCGATAAATCGTAAGTAAATTTTAATTTAATCTTATAAGGTATTAAAGAGAACAAATAGAAATTTATTTGATAATAAGGTTGCTATGTGCAACTCGATAAATCGTAAGTAATTTTAATTTAATCTTATAAGGTATTAAAGAGAACAAATAGAAATTTATTTGATAATAAGGTTGCTATGTGCAACTCGATAAATCGTAAGTAAATTTAATCTTACGAGCTTATCGTATGGTAGGTAATCCTAAATATATTTGTGAGGTATATTATCTCCAATAAGAACATGAAAAGGAGGAAAAATCAGAGCGGTTCAGGCGGTGTACAGTACTTATAACCAACCGAACCTCTCTATATGCTCCGAAACGCAACTCTCAAGGCGACCAAGATATTGTTAGGAACGACTATTTCGATCCTCTCGAAAGAAGTTATACTACAAAAAAAAATCAAAGTTACCACTTACCTCGTGATTCTCACGTCCCGTCGTCGGCAGCGCTGTCGAAGTCGCGACGCGATGATCCTGTCAGTGGAAAGGAGGTTAGTATAGAAGGAAGAAAAAAAAGTGAAGGGACCTTCACCCCTTTTTACCCGGAATTCCGCGACCTTTGGTGGACTTTATGTCGAGAATTGCGTTCGAGAAGGCATAGACCACCTCGACCATTAACTCTACATACTACCCATAATCACTTTGAATATAAAACCAATATATATTGCATAAGGCAAAAAAATTTTTTTTTTTAAGACAAGCATATAAATTTATTTAATAGAGGCTGATGAGTTTCGATGCGGCGTTGATGTCCTTCGGGCACAGGTCCGGCCCTTGCTCATGAAGTGGTTGTGAGACATGCGGTAGATGCGGCGTCGTTGCCAAGAAAATCGTTTCACATGGAAACAGCGGAAGTCGCTACCTCGACGTAACCTCGTCGTTAGGTAGACTCCACGTGGCAAATCGCTTAGGCCTCAGCGAAGACTATCTCGCTGATTATCCAACAATGTTGTAAAAGACGGATTTTACTTTGATTTGGTGCTTGTCTTGTCACCAATTGATGCAGAAAATATTCCATAAGGATCCTAGGTTGGGCATCCGACCGAATTCTAGTGGTTGTGATGTTGCGGATGTACTCCATTAATGTACACAACCATCTGTTACTGTACACAGGTAGAACTAATGGTGATGATAATAGCATTTCCGATGGAGCACCAGGTCCAGGAGGTATAGACGTGAAAGTTTTGGACACACACTATAATGATATAGGCGGGAGGAATCGAAAATCACTTTGGTGTTGGCGAAATTGGTAGCTGTTGGTTGGTAGACTAGATTGGACACATCCATTACTGTACAAAAAGTACACACACACAATCTGCACACAGCCACCAAAACTTCAGTCATTCGCTTAAACAAAACGAAACTTATCACCGTAGCGCAATGGCCAATTGACAAAAAAAAAGAACTATCTATCACACACTACGCAATGCCATTTCCTTGTTTTTTCATACAGGAAGCGGAAGCCAAGGCTCCATGGCGATGGTGAGTGCCAATCCTCGTGGTTGACGAATCGCACCCGTTGAATTGGTTGCATAAAATTAGAACCAGTCTAACACCGTAACGAAACTTAATTGCGCGTCGTCATTACGCAGCAATCACCAAAAAACTTTATTTCGCGTTAGCCGAATTTCACAATATCAATCTTAAGGGCGAGTTCGCCATTTTCTCTCGTTTCTAATGACCAGAATTATTTTCCCGTTTTCCGGTTAATTCTTCGCTTGGCACTTTCGTCGCTATACGATTCTTGCTTGAATGC
This sequence comes from Nephrocerus scutellatus, assembly GCA_947095585.1. Lineage (NCBI taxonomy): Eukaryota > Metazoa > Arthropoda > Insecta > Diptera > Pipunculidae > Nephrocerus > Nephrocerus scutellatus. The sequence continues at coordinate 51,635,280 of OX352764.1, forward strand.
ATTGAAAGAAAATTTAAACAATTAACTTAATAATTCGATTGCAATTTAATAAAAAACTTGTATTGCGGGTTTAACTTAAACGATGCGACGCTTCTCCTCTCATCAAAAGCAGTAACACCCAACCGAAAATCAGCCATTAAGGTACGCTATACGCTTTTTACTCCACGGTACACGAAAACGATACTCATAGAAAAAAAATCCACTGCAACACTACCGATGCAGATGGTGGCGTGGCTTGTAACTGACTGACCCTACTCAAAAAACATATCGACTTATCTCCTCGTCTGGCGTCGCAGTCCGGAGTAGGTTTCGGTTTTCTTGTACCTATAGATTAGTGCCACAGACCAAACGCATCGCCTGATACTACGGTACCTTTCCAATACATCTCTCTTTCATGCATAGGTAGCACCGCATAGCACTTCCAATCCTGCAATTTTCGTTTGCACGATATATGCGCATTGGAGTATTCTCCGAAACAATATCGCCTGATCTTTGCCAACCAGTGAAAACAGCTCAGACAACTAATAATGCTACGGCGTAGCTGTACCAGACATTGAATAATTTTACGCATCCCGTTCTTTTTACATGGCCACATAGACCGCATCTACTTCCAGCAGCCAAGAATTTTTGAACGGCAAATTACATCTGAATATAGGGTGGTTACAAAATCGCCAGACTATTCGTAATTCTGAAGAAAAAAGAATTTTCTTTCTACCATTACAATATATAAAATTATTCTATCTCTCAAAAACTCTAACTCCTCATCGTATGATAACATATCTAGTAATATTATAAAAAACATATCTTTTCAGATCTCAGATGTGTTATCTTTTATTTTCAATCTTAGCATCATGAAAGGTATTTTTCCTGAATCTCTTAAAATAGCACTGATTATTCCACTCCATAAGAAAGGTGATACCGTAGTAGTAAATAATTATCGTCCAATCTCACTTCTATCAGTTTTTTCTAAGATTTTTGAACGAGGAATCAAAACTAGAATGTTGAGCTTTTTAAATAGTTCAAATTTTTTTAGTGATTCCCAGTTTGGTTTTAGGAGTGGTAAATCTACTGAAGACGCATTGTTGAAGCTAACAGGCAAAATTTATAATAGCTTTAATGTATCTAAAATACCTGCTACTTTATTTATTGATATTTCAAAGGCTTTTGATATGGTGGACCACTCTTTGGTGCTAAATAAACTATATCATGCCGGCTTCAGAGGTTTTATGCACGAATGGTTCACTTCTTATTTATCCAATCGTAACCAAAGAGTAAAAATAAAGAATTGTCTCAGCTCTCAAAATTGTATTAATATGGGAGTCCCACAAGGATCTGTTCTGGGCCCTATCTTGTTTTTAATTTATGTTAATTCTTTATTCATACAACCTTTTAATGGAAAAATTTCGTCATTCGCTGACGACACTGCTTTATCTTATTCTAATAATAGCCTTTATAATTTAGTTTCAGATGTTAATAATGATTTGGAATTACTGCGAAGATGGTTTAAAATACACAGATTAGTAATCAGTAACAAAACAAAATTCATGATTTTTAGCTTTACTGGTACTGTTCATATAAATGTTGACTATCATTCGCCGAATTGCTTGAGATTTCCTTTAGGAAAACAGTGTTTGCATAGTCGGGGATTAACTAGTTTTAATTCAAATATGAACTGTTCTGCCAACTGCTTTAAAATTGAAAGAGTCGACAACTTTAAATACTTAGGAGTTATTTTGGACCATCAGCTTAGTTGGAAGGACCACACTAAGTATTTGATGCAATATTTAAATAGAGTTGTAAAGCAGCTTTATCACATTAGTCTGTATTGTCGTTTGCCAATCTTAAAGATGGTATACAATGGGTTGTTTAAATCGAGACTTCAGTATGGGATACTTTGTTGGGGTGGAACATATTTCAACAAAATTGAACCCTTGTTACTCAAACAAAAACATGCAGTGCGTATTATACGAAAGGTTAATCGTAGAACACCTAGTAATGTATTGTTCATTGGTCTTAAAATACTTCCATTAAGACATCTATATTTCTATAAAGTATTAAAAATATTTTTTGAAAAGTCAGGATATAACACAGCACGGCTTTATGATAATTATAACCTACGTGTGAACACCAGAAATCTAGCAAATATACCCAGATTTAGGCTATCTCACTATGCTATGATGTAACTGCGCCACGTATATTTAACTACTTACCAGATAGTCTAAGATGTGAGAGAGTAAAAACAGTTTTCTTGAATAATGTTAAAACTTGGCTTTTAAATTATAGTCACGTCACTATAGAGGATTTTTTCTTTCCTATGGTTTAATTAAATTTTCAGCTTAAGTTCATTTTAGTTCTTTTTAAGTTCATTTTAGTTTTTTTGCGTTATATATTTTCTCTTAAGTACTTATGTGCAAGTACTAATTTTTCTTATTAAAAAAAATTTTTTTCTTTTTACATATATTCTTCTTATATACCGTAGTAGTAAATAATTATCGTCCAATCTCACTTCTATCAGTTTTTTCTAAGATTTTTGAACGAGGAATCAAAACTAGAATGTTGAGCTTTTTAAATAGTTCAAATTTTTTTAGTGATTCCCAGTTTGGTTTTAGGAGTGGTAAATCTACTGAAGACGCATTGTTGAAGCTAACAGGCAAAATTTATAATAGCTTTAATGTATCTAAAATACCTGCTACTTTATTTATTGATATTTCAAAGGCTTTTGATATGGTGGACCACTCTTTGGTGCTAAATAAACTATATCATGCCGGCTTCAGAGGTTTTATGCACGAATGGTTCACTTCTTATTTATCCAATCGTAACCAAAGAGTAAAAATAAAGAATTGTCTCAGCTCTCAAAATTGTATTAATATGGGAGTCCCACAAGGATCTGTTCTGGGCCCTATCTTGTTTTTAATTTATGTTAATTCTTTATTCATACAACCTTTTAATGGAAAAATTTCGTCATTCGCTGACGACACTGCTTTATCTTATTCTAATAATAGCCTTTATAATTTAGTTTCAGATGTTAATAATGATTTGGAATTACTGCGAAGATGGTTTAAAATACACAGATTAGTAATCAGTAACAAAACAAAATTCATGATTTTTAGCTTTACTGGTACTGTTCATATAAATGTTGACTATCATTCGCCGAATTGCTTGAGATTTCCTTTAGGAAAACAGTGTTTGCATAGTCGGGGATTAACTAGTTTTAATTCAAATATGAACTGTTCTGCCAACTGCTTTAAAATTGAAAGAGTCGACAACTTTAAATACTTAGGAGTTATTTTGGACCATCAGCTTAGTTGGAAGGACCACACTAATTATTTGATGCAATATTTAAATAGAGTTGTAAAGCAGCTTTATCACATTAGTCTGTATTGTCGTTTGCCAATCTTAAAGATGGTATACAATGGGTTGTTTAAATCGAGACTTCAGTATGGGATACTTTGTTGGGGTGGAACATATTTCAACAAAATTGAACCCTTGTTACTCAAACAAAAACATGCAGTGCGTATTATACGAAAGGTTAATCGTAGAACACCTAGTAATGTATTGTTCATTGGTCTTAAAATACTTCCATTAAGACATCTATATTTCTATAAAGTATTAAAAATATTTTTTGAAAAGTCAGGATATAACACAGCACGGCTTTATGATAATTATAACCTACGTGTGAACACCAGAAATCTAGCAAATATACCCAGATTTAGGCTATCTCACTATGCTCGCTTCTATGATGTAACTGCGCCACGTATATTTAACTACTTACCAGATAGTCTAAGATGTGAGAGAGTAAAAACAGTTTTCTTGAATAATGTTAAAACTTGGCTTTTAAATTATAGTCACGTCACTATAGAGGATTTTTTCTTTCCTATGGTTTAATTAAATTTTCAGCTTAAGTTCATTTTAGTTCTTTTTAAGTTCATTTTAGTTTTTTTGCGTTATATATTTTCTCTTAAGTACTTATGTGCAAGTACTAATTTTGCTTATTAAAAAAAAATTTTTTCTTGTAAATTTGTATTTTTAGTACATTCGCCACATGTTCTCTAACATTAGAATGTACTCATCTAAATTTAATCAAAACTGAAAACAATTTTTAATTTATTTTTCCACAATTTAGTTATGAAATAATAATTTTATTGTTAATCTTTTTAGTTCTTAAGTTTAATTAAATAAAGAAATATATATAATAATAATAACAATAATAATTTTTCGTTGTCTACTGTATACTTCCATAATTTCATATTATCGCAACTTGTGGCCGTGTTGTTGGGCCCCTCGACGTCTGCAGCCTTGCGTACTTCATATCGCCCATTACGCTTAACTTTGGTAATCTCGTACGGCCCAAGGTATTCACTAGCCATTTTTTTCAGCCACAAATTGCGTTCGACGCACTGCAACTAGATCGCCAAGTTTATACCCATATTCGCTCTTACGTTTCCTATCAAACTGCTCCTTGTAAGTGGTTTGAACTTGTTGTATTTCTGCTTTTGCTCTTTGACGCATCTGCTGCCTTTCGTCATCGAAATTGTCATACATATCCTTTTGAAGTAGCTGCAGAATACGATCTTCTGCCATGTTATTCATTTTGATACCAAACATTAATTCAAAAGGGGATCTCTTAGTAGAAACGTGAATGGCACTGTTTATGGATATTTGTACTTTTGGCACAAACTTAAACCATTTAGTTGGCTCCTCTGCTGATAGCTTGGATATGATTGCCAGCACCGACCGATTGACTCTTTCGATTTGGCCATTCCCCCTTGGTACTCCTGTAGTGCTCCATACGTGTTCGATGCCATTTGTTTTTGCATACTCCCCGAACATACCTGCCGTAAATGCTGCTCCTCGATCGCTAACAATGCGAACTGGACTGCCGAATATTGCAGACCATTCGGCCAGTTTTCTGAGCACCTCTTCGCAGCTTACCGTCTTTGTCGGGTATAACCATACAAACTTCGTAAATCCGTCCACAATGGCGAAGATGTACTTATACTGCTTTGCGGTGGCATCCATTGGGCCAAGGTGGTCAACGTGCAATGTGTGTAACGGCGTGACTCCCTTTTCGACGTGATGTAAGAAGCCTTCCTTTTTGCCAAGCTTTCTGTTGTAGACAATGCACTTAACACAGTTTGTTATGACATGCGTGACTTTGCTCTCCAAGTGCGGTATCCAGTACTTCTGCTTAACAGCGTGCATGGTTTTTTGATCGGCAAAATGTCCAGCATTATGAGCATCAGCGATAATGTCTCTTTTCATATGTTTTGGCACCACTGCTTTGAACATAAGACCTTTTGTTGCAGCGAAAACACTTCGGATCCCCTTTGCAGTCTTTTCGCAAATGTTCTGCTGAGCCACAGTTAAAACAATGCCGCTTTTTTTCGCTTCTGCCATACGTGCTATTGTTGTTGTTGGATTTATACTGCTTTTTATCTGTGTTTTGATACGTTTTTGCCACACTTTCGTAAACATCATATTTGTCTTTCAACTCTTTGTACGATTTGCAACTATATAGGTTATATTTAAAGTCATTCTGCAGATTCAATCCACTCACGATGTATCGAATTACTGACTCTGTGTCAATAATGCCGCGTGCGGCGATGCGTTTCATTTGTAAAATATATTGGTGAAAACTTTCGTCTTTCTGTTTTATACGTGTGTACGTGTGTGTGTGTCCATAGGTGGTTGATTTTAATTTCGTGGAATAATAAAATGAACTACTACCATAATCTTTAAAATATATTTATTGAAGATAAACTTAATGCGTGTAAAAAAAATGTCGGGTGCGCGTGATGAACAACAATGGCTGACTGTGTAGTGTGTACTGCATAGAATGATTGACTGACTGCGACATTTCATTTCTTCTGTTTGACATTTCTGAGCAAATGTTAAGCAAATCATAAGCTGTCGTTTACACGATGATCTTAAAAGATAAGTTTTTAGATGTGTTATTCAATATTTCAATAATAAAATTAAGTGGACTGTATTTAATTTGATCGTAACATGCCGCGCCCCTTTGAAACATTCCGAAATGTTTCAACAGAATTTATTTGAAAAGCGGACATATTTTGTTGATGCTTCGTTTAAAAATTCCTGCATTAGTCTTCACCGTGATGACTCGGACTAAACCATCATCACCACAAGTAACATCTTTGATTAGCCCAAGAATCCATTTGGCTGGTAAACTTCGTTCAGGATGAACAAGAACGACTTGACCCACTTGCAGGTTTTGTGATGATGACTTCCATTTGGTGCGCTTCTGAAGGGATTGCAAATACTCAACTGACCATTTTTTCCAGAATGATTGAGTCATATGCTGAATCTGGTCCCAACGTTTGAGTCGATTGACATTTGTTGATGTTATGTCTGGCTCGTGAATTGGCGTGAGTGGACTTCCTATTAAAAAGTGTGCAGGAGTTAACGGTTGCGGATCATTAGGGTCGTCAGAAAGAACGCTGAGAGGTCGACTGTTCAGACAACCTTCTATACGAGCTGCCAAAGTCGAAAGCTCCTCAAATGATAGAGGATGCTCGTTCGTTACGCGGCGAAGGTGGTGCTTTACGGCCTTGACTCCAGCCTCCCATAGACCTCCATGATGTGGAGACCGTGGTGGTATGAAATGCCACGAGATGTTATGGTCACTACTGAAAGTTTCCATTGCTAATCGATGGTCATCGGATCTGAAGAACAGTTCGAGTGATTTTAAATGATTGCAGGAACCAATGAAATTGGTCCCATTATCACTGTATATAGATGTTGGTTTTCCCCTTCTGGCAATAAATCGATGTAGCGCCGCTATGAATCCATTCGTAGTTAGATCGCTAATGACCTCGAGGTGAATTGCTCTTGTGCTAAAGCATACGAATACGCCAATGTAAGATTTCAATGTGGTCTTTGCACGAGTACCAGGTATTCTAGTTAAAAACGGACCACAGTAATCGACCCCGACTACCGTGAATGCCTTGTGAGGTGTCACCCGGTCTGCTGGCAGCTCGCCCATGAGCTGTTGAGATGGTTTTGGATTTATCCGAGTGCATGTGACGCATTTTGAGATGGCTCGTTTCGCTGCTAATTTGCCTTTGATGGTCCAAAATGTTTGTCGCGTGTTATACAAGAGTGACTGAGCTCCACAATGCAAGCTAATGATGTGATAGTGGCGAAACATGATGTCAGTAAATGGATGTGCGTGTGGCAAGAGTATTTGATGGCATTGCTCATACGGTAGGCCGCTCCTACTGATGCGCCCGCCTACACGTACGATCCCAAATGTGTCGAGAAATGGTGTAAGCGCCTTCAAACTACTCAACCGTGGAAGTTGTCTCTTAGACTGTAATGCCCTAATTTCGTCGGGAAATGAATCGGCTTGAACTGCGCGTGCGAGAATAAATATTGCTGTGGTTCTTTCGTCGAATACTAAAATTTGTTCCTTGTGAGGAAGCTTCATATTGCGAGTTTTAATTATTTTATTGATGAATTTGATGCAATATATGACAATTCGTATTAATTTCATATATGAACTATGTCGTAGTATGAGTTCAGCGATGGCATTACACTTAGATTGTGTTAAAAGTACAATCTTCCGCTCCTTACGTTCAATTACATCGACATTCGATACGTTCGGTAGGTATTGTTCATAATCAAGTGATGTCATTAAAAAGTTTGGTCCATGCCACCAATTATTGTCGAAGGCTAAGCTCTTAGGTGAACAGCCACGTGAGATGAGATCGGCTATGTTTGCTTTGGTATCAATGTAATACCAACTTATTCCATTTGTGAGTTCTTGTATCTCAGATACACGTGATGCAACAAATTCCTTTAGCTGATATGATGGTGTTTTAATCCATGCTAGCACTATAGTTGAGTCTGACCATAGACATACTTTGTGAAACTTGATATCTACTATGCTACTAACTTTGTTGTAAAGTCGTGAGAGTAAAAGTGCTCCACATAATTCAAGTCGTGGAATGGTATGATGCTTAAGAGGTGCAACTCGAGCTTTAGCACACAATAAATTTGTTGTAATACTTCCGTTAAGATTAATAGCTCGAATGTATATGCATGCGCCATAAGCTGATTGACTCGCATCAGCGAATCCATGAAGCTCATGAATCCGAGCTTGCTTGGAGGTGACACACCTGTCGGTGCTGATTGACTGAATCGATGAAAAGTCATCCAAAACTCTGTTGAATTGCTCGAGCAAGTCTGCTGTCAGTGTCTGATCCCATGAAACTTGTTGAAGCCAAAGGTTTTGTAAAAATATTTTGGCTTTAATGACGACTGGTGATACTAAACCAAGCGGGTCGAAAATGCTAGCAACAATCGATAGTATTTCGCGTTTTGTCACAGGCTTCTTAGTGCAAAAGTTTTGAAACGAGATTATAAATTTATCATTTGAGGGATCCCACTTTAGTCCTAAAGCTTGGATAGATGTATTAGCACTGAATTGATCTAGATTGGTTTCGATCTCTCTGTTGTCGGACGGAATTGTATTTAAAAATCGAGAAGAGTTAGATACAAATTTTCGTAGTCGCATTCCTCCTTTTGACAACAACTCACATAATTGATCTTTCATATTTATAAGACACTCTATGTCATTATCACCCGTCATGACATCGTCTACATAAAAATCTTTTAGGGCTTGTCGTCCCAATGGAAAATTGTCTCCTTCATCAATGCCGATTTGCGTGAGAACTACCGTTGCAAGATATGCTGCAGGCTTAACGCCATATGTTACCGTGGCCAATTCGTACGTTGCAATGGGTTTGTGCGGTGATTCTCTATATAAGATTCGTTGAAATTTTCTATGTTCAGGAGCGATTTCTACTTGCCTGTACATCTTTTCAATATCGCCTGAAAAGACATACCTCGGAATTCGAAATCTTATGACTATATTTAATAAGTCTTCTTGAGTCTTTGGTCCATCAAGCAAAATATCATTTAGTGACAGACCTGAAGAAGCCTTTGCAGACGCGTCGAAAACAACTCTCAACTTCGTAGTCGTGCTGCTTGGCTTGACAATGCAGTGATGCGGCAAGTAATAACCAAATGAAGTATCGTTTGGTACCCTGTACATATGACCCAAAGAAACATATTCATTGATAAATTTAGTGTACTCACGTTTCATATCTGCATCTTTTTGCAACCTTCTCTCAATCGATAAAAATCTGTTTAGCGCCGTGTTCTTCGATTCACCAAGTTCTTGGACGTCATTGCGAAATGGTAATTTTACGATATATCTTCCAGTAGAATTGCGTGTGTGAGTGTTAACAAAATGATTTTGACACTCTCGTTGCTCGTCAGATAAATGTGTCTTTGTGGTGACATTGTCAAGACTCCAAAATTTCGAAACTAATTTGTGAAGATCGTCGTCTGTATTTTGCGATGATATGAGTGCAAAATTCGTGCTGCTACTGGAATCTTGATTGACTGCGCCGGAAATAATGTAACCGAATTCGGTTGCGTGTAATGTTGGTAAACTTTCTTCTAATTTGATGTGATGTTGTTTAAGAATTCCAAAAAAATATTGAGCGCCAATCAAAATATCAATTGGTGATGGTAAATTGAAAGACGGATCAGCGAGTTGTACACCAGGCGGTATTTTAATGTTTTCTAAACGTATGCGTTGTTTTGGCAATCGATCAGTAATTTTAGGTATAACCAAAAATTCTATGTTTAAACTATATTTGTTTATTCGTGACCGGACTGTTGTTGATACTTTATGATTCGTTTTGACCAAGATTGTGTCAATGCCAGATACGCTGTGATGATGTTGTTGTTTAACAAGTCCAAGCTTCTGCGAAAGCTCGTCGGTTATAAAATTGTTTTCGGATGCCGAATCAAGCAGCGCACGACACAAATGAACTTGGTTATCTGCACCAGTGATGTAAATTTGCGCTGTTGATAGCAATACTGTTTTGTCGAATGAGGAAGCATGAAAACTACTACTAATTACGTTGTTTGTTTGTGTATGGTACGTGCAGCTTACCGTGTTGTTGACTGGCGGTTTTGAAGCTGACTGTTCGGAATCTTTCGCGGCTGTTGATGTTGTATACTTCGTTTGGTACAGCTCATGGAGTGTTGTATTGTGAGTTCTTTGACACTTCTTACACTTTGTCGATCGGCAATCCTTCGCGATGTGACCTTTACGCAAACAATTCAAGCATAAACGAAGCGATTGAATCTTTGTGAATTTGTCACTGTCAGATAGCGCGAGATAATTCGGACATATTGAAGAAAAATGATCGTTTTTGTTACATATGTTGCATTGAATTTTGGCGTAAGCCGACGTATTAGTAACAAAACTATTGCTGGATGCTTTCATCGCGTTAAATTTTGGCTTGACTTTAAAAGCTGAAATCTGCGAGATTCCTGTTTTTGTATCGATTGTCTCTAATACACGACATCGAGAATTGAGGAAAATTTTCATTTCATCCCAAGTTGGCAATTCTTGTCTGATCATTTCACTCTCCCATAACTCTCTAGTATCGTTGTCTAATCGAGGCAAAATCATACCAATAATGAGCAAATCCCAATTGTTCGTAGAAATATCGAGTGCTTTTACAGAGAGAATGTGATTATTGCATTCGTCTACCACTGCTTGTAATTCTTTGCCTGACGTGACTTTGTTTGCCTTTGATATTTTAAGCAAAGAATCAATGTGATGCGACACTATTCGCCGCTTGTTACCATAACGTATGCATAGAGTTTCCCAAGCGAGTTCGTAACCTACATCCGTAAATGCAATATTTTTTATTAAATCAAAAGCCTCACCTTGCAAGTAACCTCGAAGGTGAACGTATTTTTCGATGTTCGACATAAACGATTTGTTGTGTATATATGCCATATAAACTTCTTTAAACGTGCTCCAGTCTTCGAAATTCCCCCAAAAATGCTTTATTTTAGGATCAACGGGACGTGTTGATACTATATCTTTTACTGATATCTTATCAACTTTTCCAAATACGGGATCATCGGGATCGGATAGCTTCGACAACGATTCCAACCTATCGTTATATTTGCCTACGCATATTGCCGACTCCTCTTCAAACTGCATGAACTCACTTGCGTGTGATTCGTCATATTCCGATAATTCGTACAGCTCTTGATAAATTGCGTTGTATTGCGCCATGCAGTCGTGCAATTGCTTCAATCGTGTTTCGATTTCAGCACGAGTTTTCGTTTCACATATTGCCAGAAAAGTCTTATGTTGGGTTAAACGCCTCTTTTGCGTACCACGTCTTTTTATAAGCGAAGCAATGTTTGCATCCATTGTAATATAATTGTCGATTTGCGTTTTCGTTTCGTGAGTTTGCGAATTTAATTCAAAAATGTACTAACCTCAATTTTCGAGTTTGCATGTGCACGTAAGAATGCGTCAAGCTATCGTTTTTTATGTAACGAAATTTATCCGGTTCGATGCGGCCAAAATCAAAATGTACGTGTGTGTGTGTCCATAGGTGGTTGATTTTAATTTCGTGGAATAATAAAATGAACTACTACCATAATCTTTAAAATATATTTATTGAAGATAAACTTAATGCGTGTAAAAAAAATGTCGGGTGCGCGTGATGAACAACAATGGCTGACTGTGTAGTGTGTACTGCATAGAATGATTGACTGACTGCGACATTTCATTTCTTCTGTTTGACATTTCTGAGCAAATGTTAAGCAAATCATAAGCTGTCGTTTACACGATGATCTTAAAAGATAAGTTTTTAGATGTGTTATTCAATATTTCAATAATAAAATTAAGTGGACTGTATTTAATTTGATCGTAACAACGTGCACTCAGCTCTTTATGTATTTCGGCACTACAAACATACTTCACGAATTCCTCTATTAATAACTGACGTAGCTCTTTATACTCGTATACCGTTGTTGATTCCAAGAATAACTGGGCTGTTCTCGTCATCTTGGCACGGGCTTGCACGTATTTTTGCTTCTCGTTCAGCCCATATGCGTCAGCATTAAGTAATTTGAAAACCACTGCCGCACTTGCATATTTTCTCCATCAAAATCAGGAATTATTTTCGAAAAATTTTCTACAACCAACTTCGAATCACTTTTGCTTACTTCATCAGCCTGAATTTTTAGCGTCAGCAACTGAACTAACTGCTGTAACATTGCATTGTTTTCGGCAATTTTACTAGCATTCTCTTCCTTTTGTCTATCTCTTCCTTGCTCGTTGTTGTTTTTTGATGTCGATTGCTGCAGCTGCACCTTTTCCTGATCCTCCTTTGAATCATACATCTTTGTAATTTTATGTTTTACCGACCGCGTATTGCATAAATGTCTCGCTTGCACTGGTGGTGAAAGCTGCTTACTTTTTGCGGGGGTTTGGTGGATAAAGATGAGGTTGATGATGATTCACCCAACTGTCGACGACTGAACACTGCTCACGACTGCCTACTGCTGTCTCTGCTGATGTCTGACTACTGCAGACTGTTGACTACTCGTAACGACTACTTGATGACTACTGACTACTGCTAACGACTAACTACTGCGGACCACTGCTGATGACTGTGCCTATGTTACATATATATATATATATATATATATATATATACAAATATACAAATAAATTCTATATTTTATATATATATAGATAATATGTATTGAAACTATTTCTAAAACAGAATTAAAAAATATTAAAAATCTTTGTCGTGATAAATATAAACAAATATGTGAGAAACTCATGTTTCGGTTCTATTTTAAAAATAATATTTTCTTTGCATTGCAAAATCTTGGCCTCAACAGTTTGCTTGGCAGTGTGGCCCCCTTGGTGTCACTGTTCCACAACATAACGAGTGGGTTCAAATCGAGGTGCTCGATGAGGAACGGCAATTAATAGGTGCGTGTCGCGACAACGCAAAATATTTTGGTAAAAATACTGTGAATTTTTTTAGTACAAAACTCTGACTAACTTCAATCCAGTAATTTTACAACTATAACTTTAAAGTAAAGTATTTGATAAAATGAGCATTGAGGTAAAAAACTTAGTTGTTATACATAAAATGTAAATAATGAATCTAAAATTTCAGCATTACATCGATCATTTTCTGAGTGAAAATGAGGATACAGAGGACGTCGATATAATAATTTATTCATCCACGACTGATTCATCCAGCGAGGAGCAACTTGTTGATGTTTACATAATAAAATTCATAATTTTATAAATACTTTATAGAGCTACAGTAATTCAGATTTTAAGCTCCACTTTCGTTTAAATCGATCAACTGTTCTGGATTTAATAGGCAATTTTTTCGCTGTCTTTAAATAATATTTTACTAAATTGTTGTTTTTATTTTACAAACTACTACAAACTAGTGAGGGATGTAGGTACCGAAACACCTTGCGAAACAAAACTATGCGCCAAAGTAAACATATGTTTATTTTAATGGTACGATGAGTGTCGTAAAAGTTTTTAGCAAAAGTAATAAAAAATTTAAATTTTTCATCAAAAATTGCTTTATTGCTTTTCAAAATATTGGCCTTTAAGATCTATACACATTTGCATGCGTTCAAATCATTTATCGAAACAAGTCGGGGCTGTAACAAAACCTTCTCTATAGAAAGCCCAACTGTACGCATACTAATGCTGTAAACCAACACCAAACGCATGTGTGTTTGTGGGATGTGAATACAGTGTACAAAAAATTAGCAGTCGCAAAGAGCGAGAAACGTAAGATGTGGTAGTGGGAAACAGAAAAATTTTATATGGATTTTGCTCTTTAATTGATTACTAATACAAATACGTTTGGTCGAAATCTAAGCATGTATCTGTGTACGATCGGAACAGTTGGGCTTTCTATAGAGAAGGTTTTGGGCTGTAAGGCGATTGACCGATTGACCCATCAATTTGATTGTTTTAGTGCTCAAATACTCGCTTGTTTGATGTGACGTGTGTGAGCTCGCATTACCGTGATGCAAAATGATTCGCCATTTTAGGTTGTTTTCTCTTTTTTATTAAAAACCTCAGGCAAGACCCAAACAGTCATTGCCCTTTTCTTTCCGGCTCATACGCAAATATCCATGACTCGTCACCAGTCACGATCTTGTGTACGTTTTTGGAAGTACCTTCAACGAATTTTTTAAGCATTTGGCGGCACCAATCGACACGAACTTTTTTTTATGCGTCGTTCGCGTTTAAATACATTGTACAAATTATAAAAACTAGTCAAGGATGGTGTTTCGTCGCCAAAAGTCGAATGAAGTAATTCGAAGCACTGTTGTTGAGGTAACTCCTTTCGAAAATCGTAAAAAATCATCACACGAAAATTTTCACGCGATAATTCCATTTTTTCACTAAATTCAATTTTTCGAGTAAATAGAAAACAATGTTGCGATACGAACTGATAGATTACTTTTGAGAAATATAGCCTCCAAAAATTTTACTTTTTGACTGACATAGATATTTTCATCAGAAAACTCTAGTTTTACCATTTTCTCAAAACATTTACGGCACCCCTCGTATATAATACTGAAACATTTCGACAAATAGGTAACCTCTTTGTTGAAAACGGTAAGTTTAATTATTGCTTTATTTATGTTTTGTACTACATTATTGCACAGGTACAGAATATTTGAGATGGCGCAGCCATGAAGAGGCCATTGCAAGTTCTGCAAAATTTGAACTAATTAAAAATTCCGAATATAATTGGTCTTATCGATAGACACAGAAAAACGACCCGAATTTTAATTGTCGTGTCGTTTAACAATCGACATATTAGTAATGTCACACCAATATTAAAATAATGATATGGGTTTGTGAATTTTTCAGCTAAATTAGCAATTGTGAACTTTATTTAGTGTAAATACGTATGAAAAGTCAAAGTGTCAAAGATTTGTATACATTCAAAAAAACAAATTTAATTTAATAATATACTTTATTTAATAGAATGATTTCGAGGGAGTTTTTTTTTGTGAGGAAGAAGAATATTGCGCGAAAGTTGAACTGTCAAGAAGCAGGAAAAGGTTGAGGGATCAGTCTAATCCATTTGAATTAGACAACACTAAGTATGTACATATCTTATACAATACCCTATAGTTTTAAGATTAATATTTTAATTTCGATTTGTCAGTTTTGTAAAGTTGTTCAGACTATCAAAAGATTCATTTAGAGATTTACTAGAAGAAGTAAATCGTAAATCCCAAAATATCTGCAACTTTAAGATTTTTAGCTGAAGGAGGATATCAGACGGGGACTGGCAACGACTACAACATCGGTTTGGCACAAACAACTGTATCAGTAGTGTTGAAAGAAATGCTTGACATTATGGAGGGTCAAATTTTCGCAAATTTGAATACACAATTCAAGAGAAAAGAAAGCAAAACTTTATTTTTCCGAAAAAAGTGGAATACCAGGTGTCATCGGATGTGTGGATGGAACCCACATCAGTATAATCAAACCACGGCAAGAGTTGCAACATTTATACTATAATCGAAAAGGCTTTCATAGCCTAAATGCAATGAATTTAAGTGCGCTAACTGAAAGGAATTATAAATATCAATTGTTACTTAAATACACAATTTTATTTTATTTAAAAAGATCTGCCACCATGAAATGATTATACGAGGTATCAACGATAAATATGCAGGCTCCTTCCACGATTCCATGGTGTGGAATCTTTCTGGACTGAAAGAAAATCTCCAAAGAATGTATGAGCAAGGAGAGAACTCCTGGATACTCGGTAATTTTTTATAATTAATTTTATTAAAATTCATATTTATAAATCAAATATTTATTTTTGCTGTTGCATGTATATATGTATTTCTTAAATCAGGTGACGCGGGATACAGCCGTATTTGATGACGCATTGCCGTGCTTCAGATGCAAATACAACAGAAAGTCAGTACAACATAACTCATTCTAAAGGCCGTAACAGGCGTATTAAATGGTCGATTTAGGTGTCTTATAAATGCTCGACAACTGCATTACACCCCAGAAAAGCAACGCAAATAATCAACGTTTGTGCAGCGTTACATAATATATGCGTTCAGTATAAAGTATCGTATACAGAAGAACCAGCTCCGGATGACACATCTGAAGAAAATACAGATGGCCCTGAACTTGAACCGCTTAATTTAACAAATAATGAGGCAAATGAATTCCGGAATCGGATAATAAATTTATTTTTGTAACAATACATTTTCATTTTTATTTTATAAAATATAAAAAAAACAAATCAAATATAGTCTAACTCATCACATGTTTCAATCACATAAATTCAGTCGTAGTGATTTAGTGATTCTTATTCTAAATTACAATCTAATAATCAAATAGTTCATAATAATATTTTTAATTTGGTATAATTAGTTAGTTAAGTTGACTGGTAAATTTCCAGCTGCTTTTGCTCTAGTTTTAAAATTTGAACTTTCAGCTTCAATTTTTCAGCTCTTGCTTTTTGCTTCGATTTTAATTCAAAATTTATACAATTTTAACTTCGCTTTTTCAATTACTTTCAAAAACTCAAACTTATCTTTTTTTAAATAATATGTTTTTTTTAATAAAACTTAATGTATCTTTCATATAAATTTCGCAATTGTGGGCTGCTGATTAAACCTCCGTACACATTTGGGAATGAATTTTTGTTTGTTCTTCCAAAAGATTCAAACGTCTACACTCCAAATCTGATGCATCTTTATTGTTTCTCAGATTTCTAGGAGTGACTCGGGAATATTATATAGTTTCTCCCTCTATATCGGAAGTATATATATATTCTAGACATTCCATGTTTTTGTTATTTGGTTGTAGAGAAGTACTGCTGTTTGGTTGTAAAGGAGTACTGCTGCATGGTCTGTCTGTCTCTTTATTCGTGTTTCTTGTAGGAGGCCCCAAACTGTTAAGTTCTTCTGCGAACCGATCCCACAAACAACTCTGCTCTGTCTTAAAATCTTTTCCCGATATAATGTAGCCACGAGCAGTGTCAGGGGTTTGGCTTATTAAACTGACTGAACATTTAGACTGTGTTGGTTATTTTTAAGCTAAGAAAAATAAGACATATTTATATTCTTACAAATAAATACATATTTCCTTTTGATAATCATAGTATAAATAAATTTTAATATAATCAACTAATTTTTTATCAAATTTATTTATTAACTTACATTTTACAACATAATTTTAAATATATATGAACAACATCAGCTCTAGTTGTCAACTAAAATGTCATCGACAGAAAATGGCGATTTTACGACAAAGGGCGATTCACAATCGACGCGCATAATACCAATTTTTGTCGTCGAAAAGATATCAAAACGACAACGACAATTATAATTGGGGTCAATATTAAGGCACCACATGAAAAAGCGCCTACTATTACAATAGAAAAAAATGTTTTAGGATCTCAATGCAAGTAATACTATGTTAAAAAAGTTATTGACGTATATTGTGGCGAACCAGATTCATATCACGACGGAGGGGTGCTACTGCGAAGCACAATATACAGGGTGTATCCGTTAAGGTGGCAAATTTCTTAAGCGATGATTCCTTGGTTATTTTCATGAAAAAAAATCATATGGGAGGGGTGAGGGTCTATTTTCACCCCCTGCGGTGTAAATAGCTTTTTAATGCGAAGAGATGTACTATTGACCTTACATCACTTTACACCCTATAACTCTTGAACACTTCTAGCTACAAGGTCACTGTTGGTCTTTTTTGAAAAAAAATTAAATTTTTTTTTTAATTTTATTTTCAAACGCGTTTATTTCAAAAAATGCTCTCGGACAAATGCAGTATTAAAGCCTGTTCAATTTTCTACAAAACCACCTCACAATGTTTCTAGATTCGATCAACAGGAGCAGGGTTTAAATTGAAAGTCTGTAAAATGAAAGCAAACGTACTTTAGACCTTACATGACTTCCATATAACTATAATTCTTGAACGCTTCTAGTTACAAGGCCACTGTTGGTATTTTTTGAAAGAAATTTTTAAGATCAAACAATATACATTTTTTTAAATCCATGAAACTATTACTGATATAAACGTCGTAAAATTAAAAACAATTTTTATTTTTTTTTACTTATATTTTTAAACGCGATCATCTCGAAAAATGCTCTCAGATGATATTTTTTTTGCAAATGTAGTACAGGAATACCTCGAATAGTCCGGTTAATCGGTTCCACGAATTTCCCGTACTATTTGAAACCGGACTAATTGAAGTTCTCAATACATAGAAAAAATGTTAATTGGTTCCAAAAAAAAATATTTCACGCAAAATTTAAATAAATATAGAACAATTATTGCATTCAAATTCAGTCTTTATTAAAAATAATTAAACAAAAAATACAGGTTAACCTAGAAATCTATTTTTTCGTTTGTAAAAATTGGAGGAAAGATTGTACCTGTTTCTTCGTGGTTTTTTTTTTCATCATAAAATTCTGTGTAGCAACGAGTTGCATTTTTTAACATTCGGCAGATATTAAGGCTACGTTCTATCTTTGGATCAACTTCACTGATGAACTCGGACAATTTTTCATCTATCCCGAAAATTTTTGTTAGTTGTTCCAAGCTCAATGTTTGTGGGGGAACTTCAACACAGTCTTCCTTGTCTAAATTGTTCTCCCGTTCTTTATAGGCATCTATGTTGATGAGTGTTTCATTATCCAATTCGTTGGTGTTTGATTCAATGCATTGAATTACGTCGGCGGAATCCAGTTCCATGAAACCCAATTCTTGTCCAATTTCCATTAGTGACTTCTGTAAAACGGGTTTCAAATCCAACGAAATCATTTGAGCAATGTGGAATGATATGTTTCCATATCGCTCTCATATTTCTTACCGTAACTTCATGCCATGCTGACAATGGCAAAGACTAGTCGGATGACCAGGGGCATTATCCAAAATCAACAAAATCTTAAAATCCAATCCCTTTTCTTTGCAATAACGTTCTGTTGTAGGGCAAAAACAATTCGTGAATCAATCTTCAAATAAAGATTTTGTAACCCACGCTTTTTTATTTGAGCGCCACAACACTGAAAGATCGTTTTTTGAAAAATGTTTAAGAGCTCGAGGATTTTCTGCACGGTACACAAGCATCGGTTATTTTGAAATCCCCTGCTGCATTTCCACCTAATAACAGTGTGAGACGGTCTTTTGAAATTTTATAA
This sequence comes from Nephrocerus scutellatus, assembly GCA_947095585.1. Taxonomy (NCBI): domain Eukaryota; kingdom Metazoa; phylum Arthropoda; class Insecta; order Diptera; family Pipunculidae; genus Nephrocerus; species Nephrocerus scutellatus. The sequence goes on from OX352764.1 coordinate 51,654,390, forward strand.
CCAGGGCAAGAACTTTCATTAGCTGCAATAAAAGTGCGTGACGGCAACTTTTTCCAAAACAATCCCGTTCAATCAACGTTGAAAATTTGTTCGTCTTTGTAGCATCCTTGTTGCATTAGTTCACTCAATTCGGTCGGATATTTTAACGCAGCCTCTTTATCTGTGCTGACAGATTCACCAACAGAGCGTACATTGTGGATACTAGTTCGTTGTTCAAACGAAAAAACCACCCACGGCTTGCCATAAAATTTTTACTAGTGTTATCACCTTCATTTTCTTCTGTATCAACAGCATCACCATCAGTATCATCAGCATCACCATCAGGACCATCAGCATCACCATCAATATTCTTGAAGTCATTGTAAAGACTTTAAAGCCTTAGCTTGAATTTCCATTTGACTAAGTGGAATTATTTTTCCAATTTGGATAATAGCCGCTCCATATTAACCATTCGCGTGCTTCTGGTTTTGCTCACTACTTTTGATAAATAAGAACCCGTAGCCATACCTTCCGATTTGTATTTTTTTTTTTATAATTTTTCTAACTGATGACTCTTCAATCCCCTTGTCACGGCCTATTTTAGCAAATGCACCTTCTTCGTGAAGCTTTATGATGCTTAATTTTTGCTCTGAGGTGAGCCATTTTCGTTTCTGGCTTAAAGAATCACTTTAAAATTAGCTTTTTGTACTCAAACTGCACTTTTAATTAATTTATTTTATTTTAAAAACAACTTTACTTTTTCACTGCATGCATAAAACTGATATAATTAACACACGTCAAATGCTTACATATTTTATTCGTGCAAATTGGGGAATCCCCGAAAAATATAACATTACAGCGGCGAAAATTATAATTATAATAATTATAACCAAAAGCAAAAATAAACCGAAAAATGGAAAAAAGTCGAGAGTTTTGATACAGAAAATATTTTTTGTTGTAAAATAAACCGGATAAATGCAAAAAATCGAAAAATTTAGAAAAATAAAAATTTTTGTGTGGATTTTTTAAAACCGTACTATAGTGAATTCGGACTAATCGAAGCCGTACTATGCGAGGTATTCCTGTATTAAAGCCTATTCAATTTTGTACAAATCCATAGCACAATGTTTACACATTGGGTCAACAGAAGCATAGCTAAAATTAAAAGTTTGTAAAATGAATTTTAAGAAAAAAACAAAAAAGTAATGTAGAACTTTACTTACAAGTAAACTCAATTTAACTGAATAGAAAATAAATAAATAGATGAGGATAGCCGTATGAAATATTAATAGAATGTGCAAGACTATTGAATAAATTGCTCAAATGCCCCCCTTCGGCATGAATGCAAGCCTGCGCTCGTTTAACAATTTCTCCTTTTAAGTTTGTTTGAGGTAGTACATTGCGTATCTCCTGAGCTGCATGTTCAATCCTATTTCCTAGTTGTTTTATAGTTTCTGTTTCTGTATAATATACTAGTTCTTTCATTCTTCCCCACACAAAAAAATCTAGAGGAGTTAGATCCGGTGACCTAGGCGGCCAAAGTACCGGACCGTTTCTACCAATCCATCGGTTTCGATAATGTTCACTTAAAAATGCAGTAACATTACTTCTGCTGTGGCAAGGAGCACCATCCAGCTGAAACAACATGTTTATTCGAGTCAGTAATGAGACGTTTTCCATCAATTCAGGCAGATGATTCGTCAAAAATTGCAGGTACCCGTTCGAATTTAGCCTTTTGGGTAGTATGTGAGACCAATGAAATGATCCCCGATTACACCGGCCCATACATTTATACTGAAACGAGTTTGCGAAGATGGTACTTTAACCACATATGGATTAAATTTAGCCCAATGTTGAAGTTTGTGAAAGTTTGTCAATCCATCCCTCGTAAAAGTAGCTTCATCTTCTTCTTCTCATTCATTTTAATTGAGTTTACTTGTAAGTAAAGTTTTACATTACTTTTTTGTTTTTTTCTTAAAATTCATTTTACAAACTTCTAATTTTAGTTCTGCTCCTGTTGATCCGATGTGTAAACATTGTGACATGGATTTGTAGAAAATTGAATAGGCTTTAATACTACATTTGCCAAAAAGTGAGAGCATTTTCGAGATGATCGCGTTTGAAAATACAATTAAAAAAAATCAAAATTGTTTTGAATTTTACGACGGTTATATCAGTAATATTTTCATGGATTTAAAAAAATGTATATTGTTTGATCTTAAAAATTTAATTTTCTTTCAAAAAATATCAACCGTGGCCTTGTAACTAGAAGCGTTCAAGAGGTATAGTTATATGGAAGTCATGTAAGGTCAAAAGTACGTGTGCTTTCATTTTACAAACTTTCAATTTTAACCCTGCTCCTGTTGATCAAATCTAGAAACATTGTGAGGTGGATTTATAGAAAATTGAACAGGCTTTAATACTGCATTTGTGAAAAAAAATTATCTGAGAGCATTTTTGAAATAATCGCGTTTGAAAATAAAATAAACAAAATTTTTTTTTCTGAATTTGACGACGTTTATATCGGTTATGGTTTTAAGAATTTAAAAAGATGTCATCCAGTTTGGCATCCCTAAACTCTGGGCTTCCAGCATAGGCTTGGCCGGCCTCGCTGTCGTGTTCCATAAATCCTACCGCAAAGGACTTTCCGTGCAGGATCCTCTTCGCTCATGCAAGCTGCCTGCCCACCGGAGCCTACCGAGCTTAATTTTCTTCACGATGTCGACATCGCGATAACGCTCGTAGATCTCATCATTATAGAGTCTCCGGAATCGTCCTTCCTCACATACGGGGCCAACAATTTTCCGTAAGACTTTTCTCCGGACGCGGCTAAGAGGTCAGAATGCTTTTTGCTAAGCACCCAAGTCTCGGATCCATATGTAAGTACTTCTTTGACCATTGTCTTATATACCAGCAGCTTGGATGTTATGGTTAAATTCCTGGATTTGAAGAGTCTTGACATACTATAGTAGGCCTTGTTGGCTTTAAGCAAACGTTCGCGAATTTCTGGTTCCATGCTGTTATCGGCTGCTACTGTTGATCCGAGATAGTTAATTTGCACTACTTCAAATTCGCGCTCCACTATTTGAACGGAGGGACCAATGTTGGATCTTCTACTCGCAGACGCGGCCACCATGTACTTTGTTTTGCTCTCATTTATGTGCAGCCCCAGATTTGCCGCCTGTTCTATCTGGATGAAAGCTTCCTGTACAGCTCTTCGGTTTCGGAATGGACCTACAGAGGATTGTTCCTCTCGCCGTTACGTCAGAGTCTCGGATCACTTTCTCCAACCCCAGGTTGAAGAGGACTCAGGCCAGTCCATCCCCTTGTCGGAGCCCATTATATATGTTGAATGGGCTTGATCTTGATCCGGATATTTTTACTTGGCTTTTAACATTGGTCATGGTCAACCGACATAGTCGTGTCAGTTTATTTGGGATGCCGAATTCTCTCATGGTTTTATAAAGTTCTACTCTGGCTATGCTATCATAGGGGGCTTTAAAGTCTATAAAAAGATGGTGTAGTGAGTTTTGAAACTCTAGACATTTTTCCATCACTTGCCTTAGGGTGTAAATCTAATCAGTTGTTGATTTGCCTGGGATGAAGCTACACTGGTATTGACCAATGATGACTTTAGCGTATGGGGCTATCCTGTCTTAAAGGATAGAGGAGAAAATATTATACGTGGTACTCAACAACGTTATAACACGATAATTGTTGCATTTTGTGATATCTCCCTTCTTATGTATGGGGCACAGGACGCCTCTTCGCCAGTCTTCTGGCATAGCTTCTTCCTCCCATACTTGCACTATTATTTCATAAATTGCTTGGTGTAATGTTGGGTGTCCTATCTTTATCAGTTCCGCTGGGATCCCATCAGATTCCGGGGACTTATTATTTTTGAGCCGATTTATCGCTCTGCTAACGTCGTCGGTTCGAATCCCAGTAACACCAAAAGTATTTTTCACGGTGTCCCACCTATCGCGAATGGGTGACAAACATTCCGAGAGTTATAACTTGTCACGAAATGCTTCTCAATTCGCCGTTCGGATCCGGCATTAAAATGTAGGTCCCCTCCATTTGTGTGCAAAAATATACATGCTCAACACAAATGGTTGCGAGTGGCAAGGCCTTGGACCGCAATGGTCTGTCGTGCCGAATATTATTATAACGTCGCCTATGCTTGGTGGCGGCAGCATAGTACGATCTGCGGTCATTGGTTGAGCCTCCAATTCCTTAGTTAACTGGCCATTTAACAACTCATGAAAGTGCTCTTCCCATCGCTCTAAGATGCCTTTAAGATCGGCGATCAGATTACCCTCTTTGTCCTTGCAGTATGTGCAACGCAATGCATATTGCGTAATACCGCGGACTCTTTAGTAGAACTTCCGCGCCTGGTGCGGTCCCTGCTCTCTGTACTGTTCTAGTTCACGGACAAGATTCTTCTCCCAGGTTGCTTTCTTTCGCCGGTGAACTGTTTTTTCATATCTGCTGAGCTCTTTCTATTCATCTTCGCGTGCCCGCGTTCTTTGGGATTGTTGCATTGCTCGGTACGAAACATTCTTACGTTCAGTCGCTCGCTTACATTCGTCATCGAACCAGTCGTTCCTCTCTCTCTCTCTCTCTCTCTTTCTCTTCGTTGCGAAGGATAGCCGTGTCGACTCGAATCTGATTCGCGGATACAGTCTTTCGTGATGGTCCAATCCGCGCTCGGAGCACCATACCAACAAGTGGTCCGAGTCGACGATGGCACCTTGGTACGTTCGTTCCGTAATCAGGTTCTGGTTTTGGCGGCGGTCTATCAACACGTGGCCTATCTGGTTGCGAGTGGCTCCATCATGAGGTATCCAGGTGGCTTTGTGGATATTTTTACGCGCAAACCTTGTACTCACAACGACCAAATTATTGCTTGCTGCCATCTCTATGACTCGTTGTCCACTGTCATTAGTGTTCTCGTGTAAGCTGTGGGTCCCAATGTACTGCCTGAATACTGGCTCCCTACCTATTTTAGCATTCATATTCCCCAGATTGATTTTTGCATCACACTGAGGGCAGGCATGGAGTTCCCGTTCGACTGATTCAAAGAATGCTTCCCTTTTATCATCAGGGGAATCCTCTGTAGGTGCGTGAACGTTACGAGGCTTATGTTTTTAAATTTGCCCGCACGCGAAGGGTGCATAGAAGTTCATTTATTGCTTTAAAGCCGATAACGGTGGGTTCATTCTTTTGCTGACTAGAAACCCCATCCCGAGCACATGATTTCTTGCATGACAGCTGTAATATATGTCATATTCTCATTTCGTAAGACACCATTCCCCGTCCATCGCATCTCCTGGATTGCTGTTTTGTCAGCCTTATATTTAGACAGGGTATCGGCCAGCTGCTGTGCAGCTCGGGCTCTATACAGTGAGCATACGTTCCATGAGAAAATTCTTAAACCGTTTAGCCGTTTTCGTTGCCTTGGTCGTCGTCGTTCATCAGTGTATCCGAGGCTGATTTTGGATTCCGTAATAATAATTTTATACAGGCGAGGTTATTGGCCTCGCGCCATCCTTACTTTGACTAGCCCAATCATTCAGCTTTTTCTGCATTGGAGGAAAATTACCGGCTGCCACCACGTGGAGGTTTGATCGCACATCCACCAGTCAGAGATAGTTACGGCCTCCTGCAATTCTAGTGCATTCTGTGTTATTCTCCCTATTCTGCTGATGGCTAACGCCATTTTTAGGTAATTGTCGTGATAGACTCTGTTTGGAACGCGGTGCAAAAAATTTATTGTAATTTTAAAATTAAAATTTTTTTTAGTTTTTTTTTATACTAGTGGAATGGGGCGCCGGGAAACGCGGGTGTAAGTGGGCGTGGCGTCAGTGGGTGTGAGTTCAGTGGGTGGTGGGTCAGTGTGTATGAGGTCAATGGGTAGGTGGTCAGTGGTTGTGAGGTCAGTGGGTGTGAGTTCAGTGGGCGGTGGGTCAGTGTTTATGAGGTCAATGGGTGGGTGGTCAGTGGGCGGGAGGTCAGTGGGTGTGAGTTCAGTTTTGTGTTAAAAAATGTAACACAATGATGTGACTAATACTGTGACGCGATATCGCAAAGCAAATAGCTTTTCACAAGTTCACAAAACGATCACAAACAAATTTATTGAAAGTGGGAAAGGACAACGTCTGTCGGGTCAGCTAGTGTTATATATTTATTTGATTAAATTATTAAATTAATTTTTTTTGATTATCTCAGTCTATACTTTCGAGGTATTCAACATTTGTGTGCTAGTTTCTGACATCTATTGCGCTCCTCATTTAAATATAATAGCAATTTTTTGTTCAAAATTACTTTTTTTCTTTTCTGTCTCTGTTCTGTTTCTTCTCTTCTGGGAAGGACACGAGAAGTGAAAGGAACATTAGGAAGGAAGGAACTCCTTCGTTTGTGAGGGAATTGCTATAACGTCACGGGGTGATGGACGAATTGTTGATGTTGTGTGAACATACAATAAGCGGTTTGTCCCCGAATATTTCGTCCAATTCCTTTTCATAAGGAATGATACTTGGGGACGCCCCTGTCTGCCGGTCACTATCCCACCCACTTTTATACGCTCGCAACAGTGACCTTATCTTATTTTCTATGTTTCCTCGTCGGTCCATCATCTTCGTCTATAAAAATTTAAAGAATTAATATATTTACGGAATACAAGTTCAACTTAAATTTTTTTTTTCGAATAATACGTTAAGAAATTAGTTTATTTTACCAAGCATAATATTACATTCCTCGCTATGTATTTTTATAATTATTGTGAGTTATTATTTCGTACTTGTTAAATTTAAAGAAGGAATAACCATATTATTTCAGAAAAAAAAGAAAATAATAATAATACTTTAATACATATAATAATATACATTAATATCTAAATTACTTAAGAATTATTCATTTGTTGTCCCATCGCGATAGTAAAAATTAACATCAATGAAGTTTGTGCCAATAAAAAATCCTGTTCTAAAAACATCCTTATTTTCCCTCATTTGTCCGCTTCAAGCATAGACTGTCCGCTACAAATATATTGAATTGTTGCGGACAAATAAAAAAAACTAATTATTTTAATATTCATTTTAGAATGATGAATTAAAATATTAGTATTAACCTGAAATGCTTCACACTCATACATCAAAAAATTAATTTATTTGGTTTGTGTAGAAATTAACGCCAAAACTTTGTCGTTGTCGCCGATAAGCTATCCGAGAAAAAACGCACCTAATGATAAATCAATATTTGTGTAAAAGGTATGATTCCGTTGATGAGAATCTGATAAACTCACTTATGATTATAAAACTTATATTGTCCGATTTAATATTGTATAGAATTGAAACACGTTCTTTACTAACTGACAAGCGGAACCGGAAGTAGTTTATTATAACTTAAACATTAATGTCGTGTTTAAAAAAAAAAAATTGGCGCAGTTTGAATTTTTGGCTGTAAAGTTGTTCGTTTTTTCCAAAAAACCAATCTACGGTGGTTCGGATTTACCCTCTAACAGATGTTGATATTTTGGGAGATTTACCCCACTTTTCATTACCGGCAACAACAACTAATTCAACTAATGTCTTTGCTATTGTTACTGCGTCTTTCGATTCTATTGGGTGTGCTATGACGAATTTGGTTAATTCGTAGTTGTTAGATATACGTAGGGGTCCTACTGTGTCTATAGATATTGTTTGGAAACTGTAAGTCGTTAGGGGTTCTTTAGTGTGTTTTGTTTGTTTGTTTCTTGCGTAAAGGTCGAAATTTGTGACAAATTTCTTTATAATTCGGCTCGTGTTTTTCCAGACGCATCTTTGTTTTAACTTTTTCAGTGTTTTTCTTACTCCTTGATATCCTCCGTGTGCAGAATTGTGATACTCATCGATTAACTTGTATTTTGTTAATTCATCTTTGATTTGTTTTGGGGCGGCATATAGTATTATTAAATCTAATATATAAAAAAACAACCCATAAAAATTAAAATTTTTCATCTAAATTCTCTAATCGCAGAGATTGATATGGGACCGCTAGATTCTGGGTCATTTTTTTATTGTAGCAGAAAATCATCGAAAGAGACATTTGACTTCATATGTTAAAATTGAAAAAGCTCAGATCATTTTATTCTGAGCACTTAGCACAGCACGCTCATACTATGAGCAAATAAAAAACACGAGCATTTATCTTGAGAACTCTTTGACTGCTCTAAACTAATTTATGAAAACGCGAAGTGACAGAATATTGTGAAAACTTGTTGTTCTATCGTTGATATCGACAACAACAAAAAACGACATTAATAAAAATACAATTCAGTAAATAAGTAAGTAAGTTGATTTAAGCAAAACACATGTATATCCCGTTTCATTTGCTGGGTTCATTTGTGCGTGAGCTAAGATTTCTCTCGCGCTCTCTCTCTCCACCACCAAAACCATGCCGACTGCGCAGCACACACCGCACACAGTCATTAACAAGAACGACGGTATCTCATGCTACTGTAAGAAATAGTAATGTAAGTATAAGGGCCTTGCGGCCGAACCCGGGGCCCGATCACTACCAAATTTTAGAAAAAGTATTGTTTATTGGGTATACACATGTGTGTAAAATTTGAAAAAAAAAACGGGTATTTTTTTTTTAAATTTGTATGGGAGCCCCCCGACCCAGGGGCCCGATCGCTTCAAAAAATTTACAAAAAGTTTTGTCCATCGGAGATACACATGCGTATAAAATTTGAAGAAAATCGGGAACTTTTTTTATAAAATTTGTATGAGTGCCCCCGCCCAGGGGCCCGATCTCTCCAAAATTTTTACAAAAAGTGTTTTCCAGCGGAGATACACATTTATATAAAATTTTAAAAAAATCGGGTAAATTTTTTAAAATATTTGTATGGGAGCCCCCCGACCCCAAGGTCCGAGGGTCCTCAAATTTTAATAGAAAGTATTGTCACCGAAAATATACGTGTGTGCAAAATTTCAATCAAATCGGGATATGGAAAGTTGGTTAAAAATTGATCAGCAAATCTGACCAGCCAGCCACCCAGCCAGCCACGTGCACGCGAAGTTAATATAGAGAATTTAAAAATCTCGTGTCACGGTGTTTGTCTCTCAACTGCTCCGAAACGGCTCGACGGATTGTTATGAAATTTTTTATGTATATTTGGTAGGTATGAGAATAGGTTTTAAAGTGAAAAAAAAAATTGAGAACGACTGGACCGATTTAGCTAACTTTTATTTTATAAAAGATTCGCCATAGTCCGAATAAGGTTTATGCGAGAAAAAAAATAGAAAAGATGCCCGGAAAATTGTAAAATTAGGAAAAAACTGAAAGTGCTGTTTTCCATAGGATTAATGTATGAACTCGCGACCATAACTCACGATTCGAACGATGGATAGCGTAATTCTTTTTTTGTTTTGTTCGTTATAGTCCTAGGAAACAAAGACAATTACAAAGAAAAGTCGAAAAATTCGGATAAACAGCAAAAATTGTTTTGTTCGTTATGTTCCCGGAGATATTTTTAGCAAAATAAAATTCGGGAAAAATTTGGAAAACGATAAATTGGATTTTGAGGAAATAACTCTATTAAATGTTTTCGGTGAAATGAAAACTTTGGAAAAACGCATTCCAGCCTAACTTAAAATAAAATTAAACTTGTGTTGATTCGCGATCTGTCCAGCAAAAGTCGTTATTTCATTTCTGTTCCAATAGATTCCAATTGTTTGGGCTACGTGCGCAAATGTCATTTGACAGCTTCTTCTTTGATTTTGTGGGCAAAAAGATCTCCAAAAGACCACAAAAGACCATCAAAAGGCCCCTAAGACCCCCAAAAGAATAACTATAAGACCTTCGAATGTCCCTCAAAATCCCCAAAAATAACTAAAGACTCGCCAAAATACCACAAAAAGACCCTCAAAAGACCTCCAAAAGACTCCCAAAGATACCCCCAAAAAACCCTCAAAATACCCAAAATCCCTCAAAGGACTCCAAAAGACCCACAAAAGATCCTCAAAAGACTCCTTTAACGACCCTCAAAAGACCCTCAAAAGACCTTAAAAAGACCGTCAAAAGACCCCCAAAAGACCCCCCAGAGGACCCTCAAAAGACCATACCGAATTTCATACAAATCGGTAGAGAAATTACTTAGTTCCCAAAATTAAAAAATGTAACACAATGATGTGACTAATACTGTGACGCGATATCGCAAAACAAATAGCTTTTCACAAGTTCACAAAACGATCACAAACAAATTTATTGAAAGTGGGACAGGACAACGTCTGTCGGGTCAGCTAGTTCTCTATATTAACTTCGCGTGCCCGTGGCTGGTGGGCAGAATCTTGTGATCAATTCTTCAAATTTTATACGCATGTGTTTCTCCGATGGACAACACTTTTTGTAAAAATTTTGGCGTGATCGCACCCCGGTGTTAAAGACCCCATTAAAATTTTAAAAAATGTTCCCGATTTTCTTCAAATTTTATACACACATGTTTAATCCTATGGATAACGCTTTTTGTAAAAATTTGGAAGTTGCCCCAGGGCCGAGGGGCTTCCAAATAATAAAATTTAAAATTATTTAAAAATTAGCCCGATTTCCTTTAAATTTTATACACATGTGTATTTCCGATAGAAACACTTTTTGTAAACATTTTGGAGTGTTCAGGATAAGGGGGCTCCCAATTTTTTTTTTAATGTTACCCGATTTTATTCAAACTTTGCACTATTTATTTTATCAGAGAACACACACACTAAAAAATTCTTCTGCCTTGATTTCTGAAAACTGAACTTTCATCTTCAACTGAAATAATATCTTTGGCTAGCAGATTTACAGAAGTGGATTTTTGAAAAAAAGTTAAGCAAGCAAAGAAAAGAAGTCTTCTGGAATTGAAGAATTCCAGCTAATTTCCATTGTGTCGGATTTGATTTGAAGTTTTGATAGTTGGAGTATTCCATTGCAGTTGATGTTTTCTTGCATCTTATTTATTTGTGCCATCTTATTCGGCAACAGATGGTTGTTCATTCATTCTTCAAAAAATCAGTTACGTAAAAATAATTTTTTATACAAATTTTTAAATTTTTTAAATAATTTATTTATTTGAGTAGTTTTTAGAAGCAGAATTTTTATTGACTTTCTAACTCAGTAGCTGTGCGTGCCTTTTTCGTTTGTTAGGCCTGGTACTACAAACGAATCAGTAACGTTTCACTGTTGAGTGGTTGGTTTGTAGAAATTCTTCTTATTTTTGTTATTTTTAATATTTTTAATTTGTTATTATATTCTAATCTAATTTTACATATATTTTCATTATCTTTCCGGGTTCGGTATTTTTACTTTGCGAAATGAATTCTTATTTTGAAATTCATTTCACAAATATTCGCGGCATTAAATGTAATTTTAACTCGATCGCAGCACATCTCGACGCGAATAAACCTGCGATTCTCAGTTTATGTGAAACGCAGGCCTCTTATTTGGGTACCACAAATGATTTTCATTGTCCGGGATATTCTCGTGTCGACTGTTTGGTTCCACATCGTGGGGTTGTTCTTTTTATTCGTGATGACATATCTTTTAATGTACCTAAATTTATTATTCCAAACAGTAATCCCATGTTTAATACGATATGGATTGAAATTAAAATTTCAAACAATTCGATGTTTATTTGTTCCATTTATCGTAGTCCTAATTTTTCACCTTTTGACACTGAAAATTACTTATCAGAAACTATAGACAAAATTTACAAATCATCACCATTTTCAGAATTGGTTGTCTTGGGCGATTTTAATGTCCACAATGATTCATGGTTGACCTATTCGAATGGTAGAGATAGTTCTGGTGAAACTACAGAACTTTTTTCAAGTATTAACCTCCTCACCAAACTCGTTGAAAAGCCAACTTGGTATCCCGATACTTCTGGTCAATCACCTCACCTTTTAGATTTATTTCTAACTTCTATGCGAATGAAATATTCAATTTATGTATCTGCTCCATTAGAACTTTCTGACCATGCTTTGGTAGTAGCCAAATTTTCATTAACTCCAGCCATTATAGAGCATACTCATAAAAGGCTACTCTGGCACTATAAAAATGCAAACTGGGAGAACCTGAACCAATTTTATAGCTCATTTGATTGGTCAACCTGCTTTTCCAGCAATAATGCTGATGAAGCATCACAACTCCACCATTTTGCTAGGAATAAAAAATTGCATTCCTACTTCATTTAAAAAAAACAATACTCGTAAGAATAAATGGTTTAACGAAAATTGTAGGTCAGCAGTCGCGTGTAAAAAAGCAGCCCATTTGGTCTACGTTAATTGCACTTCTGACGAAAACCTTGTAAAGTTTCGAATAGCTAGAAACAGATCAAACGCTATATTGAAAAGGTCAAAAATAATATATGACCTTAAGATTCGAGATAGCATGCGAAAAATTTTGAATTCTGATTCAAACAGTCGAAGCTTTTGGTCGTTTGCTGCATTGTTTTAAAGAAACTTTGCAGACAATAATTCGTCTATTCCTTCTTTACTTCTTAATGGTATTCATTATAGAACTGATATTGAGAAAGCTAATCTCTTAGCTTCTCATTTCGCTGGAAGGGTAGAATTCCTTTAACTAACCAAAGCCCTCCAATTCTCCCAAATCTAGGTCCAGGTATGTCTAAAATCTATTTCCGGAAACGGGTTGTTTCAAAGATTCTGAATCTGATTCCGCCAATAGTATTGAAAAGATGTCATCATACTTTGACAAAACCGTTTAGCAAATTGTTTCATCTCTCAATGAAGACAGGTGTTTTTCCATCTAATTGGAAAATAGCAAATATTCAACCAGTTCCGAAAAAAGGTGATAAATCGACACCTACGAACTACCGTCCTATTGCTTTGTTGTCGGTTCTATCGAAGGTAATGAAATCTATCGTTAATTTCAGACTAATGAACTATCTGGATTCGAATGTTCTTTTATCCGATGTGCAGTATGGATTTCGTAAAAATCGCTCTTCAGGTGAACTCATGACCATTGGCGGCTGTACTTTAAGTGCGCTCGTGCGCTGAACCACCCACCATACCAATTCAAAAGATTTAAAAATGCCAAAATAACTTCATGTTTATTGTTTTAAATTACCATATTAATTATTTTTTAAACATACAAAAACATAAACACAAAAAAAATTTTCAATTATGGCGAAGCAATTTAAGCGCTTTTCTAACCTATTAACACTCATTTTCTTTGTAAAGAAATATCCTCGTGCGATTCGGCGAGCGCACGAGGATTGCTAATATATATAACTTGTATGAGGTACGAGCTAATATGCCTGGCGCGTGAGACAAAAGATAGTTCATAGAAATATACCGAGCAATCAGTCTGTTCTCGTGCGCCGCACGCGCAAACCAAAAATTACCGAGAGAACCTAGCTATGACGGCAGTTGGAAGATGGCAACATTCGCTGTACATTGCCATATTGCTTTCAACAAAATGAGTAAGGTATTTTTTGTGGTTAACGGCTGATCAAAGCAACAGCAAAAACTAACCAAATTTTGGTAAATTTTTTGTTTCATGTGTTTGCCAACTTATCTATATATAATTTTTAAAAGTCGACTCTGGTGGTGGGAATTATTAATAAAAATTTGGTTAAATATTTCTTAACCACAAATTTTTTTTGTTGAAAGCAATATAGCAATGTACAGCGAATGTTGCCATCTTCCAACTGCCGTCATAGCTAGGTTCTCTCGGTAATTTTTGATTTAGCGCCTACTACTGCAGTTTCGCTGTGTTCATCTATGTTTATATTAAGTAACTGTTTTTTTTTTGGTTCTGTTGTCTGTTCTATACTGTGTCTGAGTGAAAATGAGCATAAACATTGACTATATTAAAGCCAATAACAAAACTTTTCAAAATAAAGTTGATATAAAAATGGCCGGACCGCCAAGGCCGTTTTTAAATTTAAAGCAAGAGTGCAAATCGAAAAATAAAGCATTTACGCGAAGTTTTAAAAGTGAAATTTATAATAGAAAGAAATGGCTGTGTGGATGTGAGCGTCTTAATGCATTATTTTGCTTTCCTTGCATTATTTTTGGTGGGGAGTCGATTTGGACTGAAACTGGAATCAAGGATTTGACGCATTTAAGTGAAAATTTAAAAAAATACACCTACAAAATGTAATGAGTTTGGCTGTGTTAGGCACAGTCGACATTCGTAATCAGCTAGATTCTGTGTATAGAAGCAATATCCAAAAGTATAACGAACAAGTCGATAAAAATAGGTATATTTTATCACGTCTTATCGATTGTGTCAAGTTTTGTGGTGCATTTGAGTTAGCTTTGCGAGGTCACGACGAAACAATTGAGTCTTGTAATGCTGGGGTGTTTCTTGGATTAATAGACTTTGTATCAGAGTTGGATACAGTAATGAAGGAGCATCTCACATCGCCTACAGTATTCAAAGGTACGTCAAAAACTATTCAGAACGATATTTTGGACTCAATTTTATATGTATACCACAAAGAATTGTTGGATATTATAAAAAAATGTGAATACGTAGCAGTTCAAGCTGATGAAACTACCGATGTATCGACCACTATGCAGTTGGTAATGATTTTAAGATACGAAGAAAACGGACAGGTTCACGAACGGTTTTGGAAATATCTTACGCCGCATTCTCATACTGCTGAAGGACTTAGTTCTGTTATAATAACAGAATTACAGGCACTTCAAATAACTCCGCAACAACTAATAGCACAATGTTATGATGGCGCCTCTGTAATGAGCGGGAAAGTTGGTGGAGTACAGGCTAAAGTAAAAAGCGTTTATCCAAATGCTTCATTTGTCCATTGTTACGCCCACCAACTAAATTTAATAATAGAAAAAAGTGTAAGTCAAAACAAAACCGTACAGAAATTTTTTGCTAACCTTCAAGCTTTTCCTAAGTTTTTTTCACGATCACCGAAGCGTACAAAGATTTTAAAAACTATTATATCAAAAAAGATTCCAGCTGCTCCGCAAACGAGATGGAACTTTAATTCGCGGACGGTCAACTCAGAACATAGCTACAAGGAGCCTTTAAAAGAATGCATGACCACTATTATTGAAACGGAAAATGATACCAATTCTATAAATCAGGCTGATATGCTTCAAAGATATTTAAACGACAGTACTTTTTTATATTGGCTTGAGTTTTTTCGAATTATTCTGCCACATACTGAAATTTTATTTAAACAAATGCAAAAAAGAAATATTGATTTGGTTCATATAAAAAACTGTATAAATGATTTTGAAATCAGTATACAGAATGCACGTAACACCATAGACCAACTTGAAGAACCGTCTCAAAAAAGGTTTAAATCGTCTAGCTCTGTCATAGCAAAAGAAGTGTGCGATATAATTATTACTCAATTGAAAGACAGATTCAATTTTTGTAATCATTTGATAGCAGCCAAATTATTTTACTGCGAGAACTTTACCAAGTACCGTTCTACTTTTCCCGATAAAGATTTCACGATCACAGTTACCACATACGCCGCTTTGGACAAATACAAATTGAAAAACGAACTCTCCGCGATATACAATCGCGACGATTTCATCGACGCAAATAGTGCAATTGCAATTTTACAATTGTTTTATAACAATGACCTCACTGAATCATTTTCAGAGTCATTGAAACTACTGCGAATTCTGTGCACTATACCAATGACTTCAGTCGAGAGCGAGCGATGTTTTTTCGACACTGAAAAGAATCAAAACTTTTCTGCGAAACACCATGTCTCAGGATCGGTTAAATGCACTTTCTGTGCTCAGTATTGAAAAAAAATGTATACAAACAATACCCGATTTTAATAAAAAGGTGATTGAACATTTCCCTTCAGAAAAATGTCGTCGCATTGATTTAATTTATAAAAAATAATAAAAAATAAACATATTTTATGTAAATTATTGTTTTATTGCAATTTCTAATCATAATATTTAGTGAGCAAGTAAAGTGCACCACCACTTCGATGACTTACCAGCCGCCACTGCTCATGGCGTGCATGACTCTTTGTTTGGCGCGAAGCATTGAAAATGTGAATCAAGCATTATTTCCTTAGATATTTCTAAAGCTTTTGATAGAGTATGGCACGATTGTCCTATTAATAAGATTCGTGCGCTGAGCTTACACTCCTCTCTAATTGCATCGATTGAGAATTATTTACGGAACCGTAAAATAAAAGTTGTATTAAATGGTATATCTTCAGCTTCACATGGGATCAATGCTGGCGTACCTCAAGGGTCATCCTTGTCGCCCACGCTCTTCTTGATATATATGAACGACCTGTTGTCTTCTACAACCTGTGATATCCATTCTTTTGCTGATGATACAACATTATCGGCTTCCATTGAGTTTGTCAGTCAAAAAGAATGCAATTCTCGCTTGATTGGTTCGCGTGAATTAATGAATTTGACTATTCTGTCGAATATTCAAGTCGTTCTCGATTGGGGCATTTCTAATAGAGTAGAATTTAACCCAAATAAATTTCAGTCTTGTCTTTTTTCTCAAAAGAAAGTTCAACATTACGTTTCACCTGTTATAAATGGTGCCCATATTGCGAGATCAGATTCACTTAAGTTGTTAGGTTTAAAAGTATCAAGTGATCTTTCCTGGAAGGATCATATTTTTGAAATTTCAAAAAGAGCTAGCCAATGTTAAGGCTTCATAAGACGTTGTAACTTCTACTTCACTCCATCTGAAGTATTAACATTATATAAAACTTATGTTAGACCAATTTTAGAATTTAAATCATATGTGTGGGGTGGGGCTCCTAGATCGCATTTGGTTCATCTTGATGGCGTTCAAAATAGAGTTATTCGTTTTATAAACAATGTAACCATTACTTCGTCTCTTGATACCTTGGAGCACATACGAAATGTAGGAGCTTTATCTGTTTTCTACAAATTTTACAACGGTAAATGTTCTTTAAAAATCCGTTCTCTAGTTCCAGGTCCTTTTGTCAGTAACGTAAACACTCGTTTAAGGACCAATCAACATAGGTTTGCCTTAAAGGGCTTAGCCCAACTTATTGCCGTGACGCAAGTCATTCAGGGAGTCCTTCCTTGGTAATGAGTCTCTATATATAAAAAAAAACATTGTGTATCAATTAGAGAATTTACACGAAAAAAATGTTTTGTGGGTTGTTTTATTCTTTTATCTTGGTCACATGGTTTTTTAACACCTTTCTTGGTGATAAATATTTGCGTCCTAGAGAAACGTGTCATATCGGTCGTTTGGGGATGCTGACAAAAAAAAAAAATTTCCTGAATTTTGTTGTTTATTTTAACTTTAATGGGTTTTTGATTTCTTCTCAAAAACAAAATGTTAACTAATGAAATGAATATAATTATGATTTAACTGCAACTCCTCTATTTTATGTATATTAATCTCATTTTCTACTATAATATCATCTAATGTTATTTTATCGCTGAATTTCACAATTATTAAAATGAATTAATGCGTTTCCTGTTATATTTAAATTTCGTTCCGTCACAATTTTGGTTTATTTTCAATTGATTTGCATTTTTTATTACAATACATAGTTTCGTCATCTAGAGTAAGAATTTTCTTATTATTATTTCGTATAAGTTTACAGTTATGTTGGTAAGAACAATGTTTACTTAAATAATATCTTAGCTTTTGGTGTTGATATGTGAAATTATTATATTTGAATACAATTTAGTTTGGATAATCTATTTCTTTCTGATAAATATTTGGTATTGGTATAATCATTTTAGTTGTATTTTTTCAATTTCTTTAGAAATCTTAATAGCAAATATTAAGGCATTGTCTTCAAATTTAGTTATGCCTAATTTTATATAGTTCCTTTTATTTATATCTATATTATATATTTTTATCTCTTCATCTGTAAGTATGTTTGGATGTAAGATTCCATACCTGACAGAAGCTAAATTGTCTTGTATGTGTTTAGTTTTTTTATTAATTGTACTTTAAAAACTTGGTCATAAAATAAGTTTTGTTTTATGGTCTTACTGGTTACACTATTTAACTGTCCTAATATTATTGTTCTGCCTTTATTTATTATATTTTTTAGTGGCTTAAAAGATTTGCTAAAGTTATCAATAATTGAATTTTGTTGATTTACAGTAGTAATAGCATTATGATTATTTATATCTATATTTCAAAGATGATTTTCAATATCTACTCTATCCTCATTACCATTGTGCCAAACTTTTGATACGCTTCCTACAATATTGACTAATGCTCTTTTCTTTCTGTTATCTTAGGTATAATGGTTTTTACTTTATTCATCAAACTAGCTGATTACCCGGCGTTGCCCAGGTATTTATTCATCCCAATCTATTAGTTAGGGGTAGATAAAACAACACATAAAAATTAAAATTTTTCGTGTAAATTCTCTAATCGGGGATACACAATCTGCAGTTTGCATAAAATCGGGTAAATTTTTTAAATTTTTCGTAATAATTTTTTGTTGTCATTAAAAATACACATGTGTGCAAAGTTTGAATAAAATCGGGCTTTAAGAAGTGGGTTAAAAATTTATCACAAGATTCTACCACCCAGCTACCCGGGCACGCGAAGTTAATATAGAGATTTTAAAAAAAAATTTTCCATGTGAGATACCCATGTGTTTAAAATTTAAGAAAATCTGGCTAATTTTTAAAAAATTTATATGAACTACTATCGGGCCTCAGGGCCAATTCACACAAAAAATTGTACAAAAAGTTTTGTCCATAGCAGATACACATGTGTATAAAATTTCGAGTAAAACCTCGGCCCTGGGTCCACTTCCAAATTTTAACAAAAAGCTTTGTCCATAGGATTAAACATGTATGGATAAAATTTGACAAGAATCGGGTAAATTCTTTAAAATTTTGTATGGGGCCTTTCGACACCGCGGTCCGATCACTCCGAAATGTTTACAAAAAGTGTTGTGAATCGGAGATATCGAGTATTTTTTTTATAAAATTTGTGTGGGTGCCCCCCGACCCCGTGGCCCGATCACTGCCAAATATTTACAAAAAGTCTTGCCCATCGGAGATACACATGTGTATAAAATTTGAAGAAAATCGGGTACTTTTTTATAAGATTTGTATGGGTCCCCCCGACCCTGGGGCCCGATCACTATCAAATATTTACAAAAAGTGTTGGCCATCGGAGATACACACGTGTATAAAATTTGAAGAAAATCGGGTACTTTTTAATATAAACTGTTGTCATGGGAGATACACATGTGTTCAAAGTTTTAATAAAATCGGGCTTTAGGAAGTGGGAATTCATCTATATTATAGTCTATATTAGCTGTATTTTATTTGCCGAGTAATAAAAATTACAACAATTGCACTGTCGAATTGCTTCTTTGGAATTCGCGAATACCAGCTGAGTTGGTGGTTTCCAAATTGCAATTTTTCTCTTTAGTTACTGACTTGACCGCTGGGCGCGCTACACCTCGATTTTTTAGTTCTAAACGTTGTCATCAGTTCTTCTTTTATTTTTCACGTTCTTTGAGAACTGTAACAGTTTGATCTAACTTTCAAAACGAAAAGAACTTCACATAAAAATTTTATTTTTTAAAATTTATATAATGGGTATAGAAGAAATCGTCTTAATTCAGGTAAATGTTTTACATTTTGTTTGATACTATCTGTTCGGGGGCGCCGAAAAGATAAAAAATCAAAAATAAAAGCATTTAAAAATATGAAACTATTTTTATTTAAAGAGCATCATCGCTGAAGATATTGTTGAGTGAAGCAGTTCGAGCTCATCGTCATCATCATCATTATCATCATCATCATCCTCATCATCATCGGATTCAACATCAAGCTCTTCAGATATGAGCACAGACACTAATGTGCATTATAGAGTTCTTAATTTCATGGAAACCATAAATAAGTACAATGACGCTGATTTTAAAAAACATTTTAGATTGTCGCGAGCGACATCAAACTTTGTAATAGGTACGTTGCATGTTAGTTGAAATTTATATAATAATGGTCTTAAATATTTCCGAAACGTATGTACTTTCTGAAGTGTGTCCTAGTTGCAAAAGTGGGTGTGAGAACGTTGGCAGTCAAAAAAAAATTTATGTGTTTTTGTGGTATGTCGCAAATACCATAACATACAAACTGACAACCTTTTCGGCATTTGCGATTCGACAATCTGGTCAATTGTAAATCGGGTGGCGTCGTAGCTTGTGTCAATCGCATACAAATTTATAAAGATGCCAAGAACTTCAGAGGTTGTACAAGAAGTGACCTCGGGGTTTGAACGTATCCAAGGCATCTCTGGAGTTCTTGGTGCTATCGACGGAACGCACATTAAAATTAAGACTCCATCCGATAAAGCTCATTTGTACTCCAACAGAAAAAAATATTGCAGCATTATAATGCAAGCAGTAGTAAGTAGCAATAAGAAGTTTCTCGACGTACACCGTGGAGAGCCTGGATCGTTCCACGATAGTCGTGTTCTCCGTAGATCTTATCTTTATAAAAAAGCCACGGAGGATTATGATGCATTATTTCCAAATGGAACATTTTTACTTGGAGATTCGGCATATGGTCCAAAGCAGTGGCTAGTCCCACCATATAAAGATACCGGCGATTTAACCCAACAGTACCATAAGTTTAATTACCTGCATTCAGCAACAAGAACGGTAGTAGAAAATACGTTCGGACTGTTGAAAACACGTTTTCGTCGAATTCTTCACTTTACGGAGCATTCAAATATAAACACGGTTATTAATATAACCATCGCATGCTGCGCTCTTCACAACTTGTGCATGGATGAGCATGATGATTGTGTCCACGCCGGAGAGGACACTGAAGAAATCGTATTGCCAGAGGAGCCAGCTTCAGATATAACCTTTGAATTAAATTTATTTCAGGATCGACGTCCGCAAATTTTATATAATCTGTTACGAAAAGGACTATTATAAACAATTAAAAAACAATCAAATAAATTATCTTATAAAAAATGCGTATATGTATTTAATTTAAATTTTTATGCATATAGTATATCGATAAAGTTGAAAATGCCAGCTTAGGTAGGAGTTTTTACAGGAAATTTGCCGAAGAAATAAGAAATAAATGAAAAGCGCTCAAGAATAAGCGTTAGCCTGTAATTAACAATAACGGCGATAGCCGGTAGATAACAAATCAATAAGGAATTATTGAATATCGACTGAAATAGGAGATTTTCCTTTTAAAATGAAAAAACTTTGCCTCTTTCCTCGCAGGTTACTGTTCTTCTTGAATTCTATTCCAATAAATCCTTCGTGGCGAGAGAGATGAAACCGGCAAATGATTCTTTGAATATTCTATTGTCTTTCCTATTGTCCCATTGCCACCCTACTACTCAAACTGCTGGTTGTCGTGATAGGTTGGTATGTGTAATTATTAGTATTGCTATTAATACCTGATGAACAATCAGTAAAACTGAACTGAAAATCGATATTGTGTAAATTTCACAATTTTCGTACGTTTTAAGGTATTCAGTTATTTTCATTTTAAATTTTGTTGAGTTTGTAATATTCTTAAGCTCCGAAGGCAGAGTATTATATTTCAAGAGTCCTCGATACAATATATTATTATTTGATGCCTTTGTTCTGAAATAATTAACAACAAAATTTGATTTTCTTCTTGTATTATAGTCATGCTGATCTTGAGCTTTGATCAAATCAAAATTGTGTTTGATTTGGCTATTATGTATTTTATTTATCAAAATTAGGAGCTCTCTCTCAATTAAAAATCTTAGTAATTGAAACTCATCAAAAAGTTTTTTTAGTTGGGTACCTCACTGAAACGTTTATAACGTTTTTGAGAACTCGTTTTTTGCAAAATCTCTAGCTCTTTGACTTTATAATTCGCAGCACCACTCCAAATCGGATTAAGGTAGATTAATCTGGACTGAATGAATGCGAAATACAATAGCAAAAGTGCTTTTCTTGTATGGATATATTTTAATCGATTAATAGCGAAAACATATGGTAATATATTCTTTTTAATTTTGTTAATTTGACTAGTCCAGTCCAGCTCGCTATTAATCACCAGCCTAAGATAGTTATACTTGTTAACTCTTTCAATTACGAAAGAACTATAAGTAATTGGGTGGTTGTTAAGAACATCCTCGTCCAATTTTCGATTTGTAAATATCATATACTTAGATGTAGTATGATTCAGCGTTAAATGGTTTATATTTCAATGTTTCAATTTTTGTAAATCATTTTGAATTTTTATGAGCAATTCTTCTAGCGATTCTGCAGAGTACATTATCAGGCAATCATCGGCATATAATTGAATTTTCCCTTCAAGTTTAATGAAAGTTATATCGTTAATTTATACGTTTAAGAGACCGGGGCCTAAGATAGAGCCTTGTGGAACTCCTAAATTCGTAATTTTTTCTGAACTAACACTATCGTTAACTTTCACAAATTGACGCCTGTTGGATAAATAAGTCTCAAACAACTTTATTTGGTTGGGAGTAAAGCCTAGTTTGGATAATTTTAACAAAAGAATGTATGGGTTAACAGTATCAAAAGCTTTACTTAGATCTAAGAATAGGCAGCCACAAAACAATTTTTTATCTATATTTGTGCTCATATAATACGAATTTACATATTCGTAGTCTAAAGGTTCATCAGCACCAGGAAAATGGAGCTAGTGCATTCATTATATTCCCAATATACTGCATTGATGGACGTATCTCTGGTGCTGTAGCCCAACAGGAGGTTATCAGATTTTATATTGGCAATGGACAGCCTTCAATAAGTTGGGGGCGTTCTCCTAAAATTGGGAAAATGTATTTTCTTCCACAGGTATGAGAAAGACATATAAGAAAATTGTTAATTACCTTTATGGACTTTCCCCCAATAACTGATGTGTTGTAAACCTCCTTGAATGGATGTTGTATTGATAATACCTGCCAGCGGTACAGAAAAATATAATAGACAGTTTGATATGTATCTCAAGAGGAGGAAAGAAAATAACACAAGTCACCTCAAAAACTCGTATCTCAGTCGAAACTCAATAATCTCTTATTGATTTCTTTTAGTCAAAATGCTGAGTATCTTCTGTTGCCATTCTTTGTTCTCTGCATGCCTCTTTTCCTTCGCATTCTCTTTCATCCTAAGCCTTTCCCGTTTACCTGTTTCTTTCAACTCCATCATCTACTTTTTGAACTAAAGTTTACGATTTAGTAATCTTTCTTTCACTGATATTTTCTTATTGTTGTTTATATGAGATGAAGCTGAAGTGGATGACCCCTGAGAAGGAGAAATTGGAACACCATCGGTACCGGGAAATGACACGTCAATTAAGGATTCAAACAATTGTTTGGAATTAATATTTTGTGGAAGTTCTTCTCGACATTTCTTATTGTTGTTTAGATGAGATGAAGCTGAAGTGGATAACCCCTGAAATGGCGAAATCGAAACACTATCGGTACCGGGAATTGACACATCAATTAAGGATTCAAACAATTGTTTGGAAGTTCTTCTCGATCTATCCCAATAGAACATGCCAGTGATTCAGAGCTTTCCGGTGGTACATTATCGTAACCATAAATCTCATCCATAAGTTCCATATATGGAGCTATGACTGGTGCAACGCATTTTAATTAAATTAAATTATTTCTTATTTCTTAAACGGTATTTCCTATAAATATAATAAAAAAACAACTACAGCGTAAACTTATAAATTGATAAATATATTGTAACGTACTGAAATGCCGCAAGAAGTCAAATCCTCTACTAAGTTATCGTAAACATATTTTCTTTTTTTCACATGAGTAAATTTTTCTTTTCTGTTGTTGACAAATACTAACAATGTCTTCGTTTCAGTCCTACTCCATGTCCTTCTTGAAGCACTATATTCATAAGAACAATGAAATATATTTATATAATTTTTAGCAATATTTGCAAGTCTAAAGGGCTAGTCAGAATTTGATTTGTTTTAGCTTTTGCTTAGCTCTTCTATTATTATTCAAATAGATACTTACTAAGGCCTTTTTCTTATGCTTTCTTCCACCAAAACACAAATATCTAACGCACTTTTTTCCATTAACAACACAAATTAAATAGCAAAATATCAAATGTACTCGACAAAAATATCCTATTGACCATGCAATGTCAAATGTCAAGAACAGTCCTACCAAACTTTTAAATTCAATTCAAATCGAGGAATAGTCATTTTATTTGATTTTCAATTCGAATTACTAATTCCTTGGCAAATAAAATGCAGCTATTATGACGTTAGTTGCACGATTTCTTCAGTGTCCTCTTCGGCGTGGACACAATCATCATGCTCATCCACGCACAAATTGTGAAGAGCGCAGCATGCGATGGTTAAATTAATAACCGTGTTTATATTTGAATGCTCCGTAAAGTGAAGAATTCGACGAAAACGTGTTTTCAATAGTCCGAACGTATTTTCTACTACCGTTCTTGTTGCTGAATGCAGGTAATTAAACTTATGGTACTGTTGGGTTAAATCGCCGGTATCTTTATATGGTGGGACTAGCCACTGCTTTGGACCATATGCCGAATCTCCAAGTAAAAATGTTCCATTTGGAAATAATGCATCATAATCCTCCGTGGCTTTTTTATAAAGATAAGATCTACGGAGAACACGACTATCGTGGAACGATCCAGGATCTCCACAGTGTACGTCGAAAAACTTCTTATTGCTACTTACTACTGCTTGCATTATAATGCTGCAATATTTTTTTCTGTTGGAGTACAAATGAGCTTTATCGGATGGAGTCTTAATTTCAATGTGCGTTCCGTCGATAGCACCAAGAACTCCAGAGATGCCTTTGATACGTTCAAACCTCGAGGTAACTTCTTGTACACTCTCTGAAGTTCTTGGCCACTTTATAAATTTTAATTTTTTTTCTTTTCGGCGCCCCCGAACAGATAGTATCAAATAAAATGTAAAACATTTACCTGAATTAAGAGGATTTCTTCTATATCCATTATATAAATAATTTTAAAAAATAAAATTTTTATGTAAAGTTCTTTCCTTTTTGAAAGTTAGATCATAGTGTTACAGTTCTTAAAGAACGTGAAAAATCAAAAAAGAACTGAACGTTTAGAACTAAAAAATTAAGGTGTAGCGCGCCCAGCAGTGAAATCAGTAACAAAAGACAAGAATTGAAATTTAAAAACCACCACCTCAGCTGGTATTTTTTGTGTTAGAATTTGTGTTAACCTCTTAATTGATAGTTTCTGTTTATTTAATATAAGAATTCTACACTTCTCTAATATCGTGCTATGAATATCCGCGTTATAATTATTGCTATTGGGTTTAGTGTAATGTATCTCTATATCTTATTTCTGTAAAAATTATTTTATCTGGATTGATCGAAATTCATTATCAGCTATAATTTTTGTTGGTTTTCCTATTTTAGTAAAATGATTTTCTAATTCTTCTATTATGGTTTCTGCCTGGTAAATGATATGCAAGACCGAAATTTGAGAATTTATCTATTTATCATCATCATCATATTTGGCCGGTCCTGGCCTCCCGCAAAAAGTCTCTCCACCGGTCCCGATTTCGAGCCGATGTCATCCAGTTTGGCATCCCTAAACTCTGGGCGTCCTGATCGACGCCATCCTTCCAGCGTATGCTTAGCCGGCCTCGCTGTCGTGTTCCATAAATCCTACCGCAAAGGACTTTCCGAGCAGGATCCTCTTCGCTCATGCGAGGTAGGTGTCCTGCCGACCGGAGCCTACCGAGCTTAATTTTCTTCTGTCGACATCGTGGTAACGCTCGTAGATCTCATCATTATAGAGTCTCCGGAATCGTCCTTCCTCACATACGGGGCCAACAATTCTCCGTAAGACTTTTCTCTCGAACGCGGCTAAGAGGTCAGAATGCTTTTTGCCAAGCACCCAAGTCTCGGATCCATATGTAAGTACTGGTATGACCATTGTCTTATATATCAGCAGCTTGGATGTTATGGTTAAGTTCCTGGATTCGAAGAGTCTTGACAGGCTATACTAGGCTTTGTTGGCTTTAAGCAACCGTGCGCGTATTTCTGGTTCCATGCTGTTATCGGCTGCTATAGTTGACCCGAGATAGTTAAAGGATTGCACTACTTCAAATTCGCGCTCCACTATCTGAATTGAGGGACCAATGTTGGATCTTCTACTCACAGACGTGGCCACCATGTACTTTGTTTTGCTCTCATTTATGTGCAGCTCCAGATTTCGTGCCATCTGCTCTATCTGGATGAAAGCTTCCTGTACAGCTCTTTGGTTTCTACCAACGATGTCAATATCGTCTGCGTAAGCCAGTATCTGAAAGGACTTATAGATGATTTTTCCTCTCGCCGTTACGTCAGAGTCTCGGATCACTTTCTCCAACGCCAGGTTGAAGAGGACACAGGCCAGTCCATCCCCTTGTCGGAGCCCGTTATAGATGTTGAATGGGCTTGATAGTGATCCGGATATTTTTACTTGGCTTATAACATTGGTCATGGTCAACCTACATAGTCGTGTCAGTTTATTTGGGATGCCGAATTCTCTCATGGCTTTATAAAGTTCTACTCTGGCTATGCTATCATAGGCGGCTTTAAAGTCTATAAAAAGATTGTGTAGTGCGTTTTGAAACTCTAGACACTTTTCCATCACCTTCCTTAGGGTGTAAATCTGATCATTTGTTGATTTGCCTGGGATGAAGCCACACTGGTATGGACCAATGATGACTTTGGCGTATGGGGCTATCCTTTCTTGAAGGATAGAGGATTGCTGCATTTTGTGATATCTCCCTTCTTATGTATGGGGCACAGGATGCCTCTTCTCCAGTCTTCTGGCATAACTTCATCCTCCCATACTTGCACTATTATTTCATGAATTGCTTGGTGTAATGTGGGGCCTCCTATTTTTATCAGTTCCGCTGGGATCCCATCAGTTCTCGGGGCTTTATTATTTTTGAGCCGATTTATCGCTCTTTTAACTTCGACTATGCTTGGTGGCGGCAGCATAGTATGATCTTCGGTCATTGGTGGAGCCTCAAATTCCTCAGTTAGCTGGCCATTTAGCAACTCATGAAAGTGCTCTTCCTATCCCTCTTTGTCCTTGCAGTCTGTGCAACGCGGTGTATATTGCGTCATACCGCGGACCCTTTGGTAGAACTTCCGCGTCTGGTGCGGTCCTTGCTCTCTGTACTGTTCCAGTTCATGGACGAGATTCTTCTCCCAGGCTGCTTTCTTTCGCCGGTGAACTGTTTTTTCATATCTTCTGAGCTCTTTATATTCATCTTCGCGTGCCCGCGTTCTATGAGATTGTTGCATTGCTCGGTACGCAACATTCTTACGTTCAGTCGCTAGCTTACATTCGTCATCGAACCAGTCGTTTAGATCTCTACGACTACTGCCTAAGATGGAGTCAGCAGTACTAATGACAGTATGCTTAAGGCGTGTCCATTTCTCTTCTACGCTCGACATCTCAGCCCCAGGACTTACTCTCCCTGCATTTAGGGCGAGTCCTATCGATTGACCGTAGTTGTTTCTGGTCTCTTCATTGCGAAGGGCAGCCGTGTTGACTCGAATCTGATTCGCGGATGCAGTCTTCCGTGATGATGCAATCCACGCTCGGAGCACCATACCAACAAGATAGTGGTCCGAGTCGACGTTGGCACCGCGGTACGCTCATACCGTCATCAGGTTCCGGTTGTGGCGGCGGTCTATCAACACGTGGTCTATCTGGTTGCGAGTGGCTCCATCGGGAGATACCCAGGTGGCTTTGTGGATATTTTTACGCGCAAACCTTGTACTCGCAGCGACCAAATTATTGCTTGCTGCCATCTTTATGACTCGTTGTCCATTGTCATTAGTGTTCTCGTGTAAGCTATGGGTGCCAATGTACTGCCTCAATACTGGCTCCCTACCTATTTTAGCATTCATATCCCCCAGAATGATTTTTACATCATACTGAGGGCAGGAATGGAGTTCCCGTTTGACTGATTCAAAGAATTCTTCTTTTTCATCATCTGGGGAATCCTCTGTTGGTGCGTCAACGTTTATGAGGCTTATGTTTTTAAATTTTCACCGCACACGAAGGGTGCATAGCCGTTCGTGCATTAAAGCCGATAACGGTGGGTTTCATTCTTTTGCTGACTAGAAACCCCACCCCGAGCACATGATGTCTATATGTCATATTCTGATTTTTGTAAGACACCATTCCCTTTTTACCGCATCTCCTGAATTGATGTTAAGTCAGCATTATATTTGGACAGGGTATCGGCTAGCTGCTGTGCAGCTCGAGCTCTATACAGTGAGCGTTTGTTCCATGAGAAAATTCTTAAATCGTTTAGCCGTGGTCGTAGTCGTTCATCAGTGTATCCGAGGCTGATTTTGGGTTCCGTAATAATAATTTTTTACAGGCGAGGTTATTGGCCTCGCGCCAACCTTACATTGAAGGGACTAGCCCGATCATTCAGCTTTTCCTGCATTGGAGGAAAACTACCTGCGGCCACCACGTGGAGGTTTGATCGCACTTCCACCAGTCAGAGATAGTTACGGCCACATGCAATTCTAGAGCATTCTGTGTTATTCCCCCTATTTCTGCTGATGGCTAACCGCCGAATTTATCTATTACTGTAAGAAAACTACACTTCATGATTAAAAAAAACAAAAGAACCAAATTTACAAATCTTCATCAAAGGCCTGAATTGGAGGTTCTCCGGTGAAATTGGCCAAGCTAGGAGGAACCGCAGAGAATCTTTAAGATCTCCATTTGAGTCCATCTTTTTCGCTCATCCTTGGTGCAGTGTTTGCCATGGGAGCTTATCGCCTCGATAGTTGTGGGTTCCTTTTTCGTTTGTTAGGTCTGGTACTACAAACGAATCCGGTACAATTCACTGTCGAGTTGTTGGCCTTCAAGAAAGAAGTCAGCTAGTTCTTGAAAGACCGAATTTTTCAATGGAGGTTACAGGAATTTGGAAGGCTCACATATGTTGTTTTTTTGTAATATTTTCATGGTCAAGGTTTTTTGTAGTTTTTGTTGAGCATGATCCATTCATTAAAGCATTTGGACTCGTGTCGTTTTAGTTTCGTGGCCGTTTTTCCTTATTCCTTTTTTCAAGTCATTCAGGCAGCATTCCCTTGGCAATAAGTTTAAATAAAAATAAAACAACCCATAAAAATTAAAGTTGTTCATGTTAAATCTCTAAAAGGAGATACATTTGGAAAACAAAATATTAGACTTTAAAATATATACAAAAACTGTTGTCAATTTGTATGGGAGCCCCCGACCTCGGGGAAATTCCAAATTTCCAAATTTCAATAGGAAGTGTTGACATCGGAGATACATATGTGTTAAAAATTTGAAAAAAACTGGGGTAGTTTTCAAAAAGTTTATATGGGCCTCAGGACCCTCAGGGCCCGGTCACTCCAAAAATTGTACAAAAAGTTTTGTCCATTTTAGATACACGTGTGTTTAACATTTTAAGAAATCGGGCTAACTTTTAAAAAATTTGTATGAGATCCCTCGGGCTTCAGCACCCGTTCACTCCAAAATTTTTACAAAAAGTTTTGTCCATCGGAGATACACATGTATATAAAAGTTGAAAAAATAGTGTTAATTTTTAAAAGATTTATATGGGCACCCCTCGGGCCTCAGGGCCCGTTCACTCCAAAAATTTTACAAAAAGTGTTGTCCATCGGAGATTCACATGTATATAAAAGTTGAAATCGTGTACATTTTTAAAAGATTTATATGGGCACCCTTGGGCGTCAGGGCCGTTCACTCCAAAAATTTTACAAACATTTTTGTTCATCGGAGATACACATGTGTGTAAAATTTCGAGTAAAACCTCGGCACTGGGTCCACTTCCAAATTTTAACAAAAAGCTTTGTCCATAGGATTAAACATGTATGGATAAAATTTGACAAGAATCGGGTAAATTCTTTAAAATTTTGTATGGGGCCTTTCGACACCGCGGTCCGATCACTCCGAAATGTTTACAAAAAGTGTTGTGAATCGGAGATACACATGCATATAAAATTTAAAGAAAATCGAGTATTTTTTTATAAAATTTGTGTGGGTGCCCCCCCACCCCGTGGCCCGATCACTGCCAAATATTTACAAAAAGTCTTGCCCATCGGAGATACACATGTGTATAAAATTTGAGGAAAATCGGGATAAAATTTTTAAATAATTTATATGGGCACCCCTTACGCCTCAGGGCACATTCACTTCAAAAATTTTACAAAAAGTTTTGGTCATCGGAGATACACATGTTTGAAAAATTTGAAGAAAATCTGGTTTTTTTTTAAGAATTTTGTATGGGGCCCCACGACCCCGAGGACGGGGGTCTCCAAAATTTGTATAAAAAGTGTTGTCCATCCGAGATACACATCTGTATAAAATTTGAAGAATATCGGGTTAATTTAATAAAAAAATTTGTATGGGGCTTCACGACCCCGGGGCACGGGATCTCCAAATTTTTTACAAAAAGTGTTGTTCATCGGAGATACATATGTATATAAAATTTAAAAAAAAAATCGAGTTAATTTTTTTAAAAAATTTGTATGGGGCCTCACGACTCCGGGGCCCGGGGTCTCCAAACTTTTTAAAAAAAAAGTGTTTTCCATCAGAGATACACATGTATATAAAATTTTAAGAAAATCGGGTAAATTTTGTAAAATATTTGTATGGGCGCCCACTGGGCCCGAGGGGACCAAAATTTTAATAAAAGGTGTTGTCTCCGGAAATACACATGTGTGCAAAATTTCAATAAAATCGGGCGTTGGGAAGTTGGTTCAAGATTGATCGCAAGATTCCACGAAAAACCGACCCACCGACTTTTACTGACAATGCACTGTTTATTTTTTATTTTTTTTATTTAATTTTATTTAATTTTTATGTATGTACATTAAATTTAAATTAAAGTGTATATCTTGAAGTGGATGACATCGGCTCGAAATCAGGACCGGTGGAGAGACTTTTTGCGGAAGGCCAGGACCGGACCCCGGTTGTAGAGCCAAATATGATGATGAAAGTGTATATCTAGTTTTCCAGTTTATGTTGTTATAAAATAATTTCCGAGTTTAAACCTTTTAATTAAATTCAATTAGTAATGTAATGTGAGTTGAGCAGGGAACCAACCAACACAGACTATACTACACTACTACTTCTCTAGAAAGGATTTTGGTTTACGGGCTCACATGGTCTATAGTGACGCTTAGACGACATACGAGTATATTTCAGAGGGTGCAGCTTTATTGGCCAAAAACAATTGGGGTAAAATACTAATTATATTGCACGGTAATTTCAAAATAAACTTTGGCAAGCCATAATCACATGTATTTTAAATGCCTGAATGTCATCAACATGCGGAAATACAGAGTCGGGCAATTTATTCCACAAAATTTTTGAGCGGCTAAAGAAGAATTGTTTGAATTGATCGGTACGTCCAAAGATAGGTCTATAGCTGTTTTCGTATTATAAAAAAAAGATGACAGTGCTAAGACTTGCACCGTAACTCATCACACCACATTAAGTAAAATAAATTATTTATAAGCGAATTTAAATGTTCATAACCACTAACTGTGAAGTGGTTGCATATTGCATAAATATTGGATATTGCATATCACTGCCCAAACACAGTAATGCAGCTTTTGGTTTCAACTCATAAAAAATTTGAGTAGTTTTAAATTAAATTTAAAGAGAAAAGAAGTGAGCAGCACTAACCAATGCATCGAAGAGTTATTTACTCTAGTTACTGTAAACATGAGTAAGGATAAGATAAGCGAAAAGAAAAGGAAATAGTTGCAAGGAAGCTTGCAGGTTTTCATTGTTATATGCCTCTTTTTTGTAACTTTTAGTAGTATTTGTTTTTCTGTAATACGACCAACACGAGAGCACTGTATCACTTTGTACAATGGTGAGAGAACGAGCAGAGCAGAGCTCTGATAGAAAATTAACAGAGACTATACTATCACTACGGCTGCGGTACAGAATTAAGTAGCTGCGCAACTTGTGCTGCACAAAAAAATGGCAGGCAGTCGGTATCAAAACTTTCTCTATAGAAAGCCCAACTGTTCCGATCATACACAGATGCATTCTTAGAAATATCCCAAACGTTTTTGTATTAGTAATCAACTAAAGAGCAAAGTCCATGTAACATTTTTCTGTTTCCCACTACCACATCTTACGTTTCTCGCTCTTTGCGACTGCTTATTTTTTGTACACTGTATTCACATCCCACAAACCCAGACGCGTTTGGGATTGGTTTACACGTATACACGAAATTGCGGCAACATTCTAAACCGACTTACAGTCTGCTTGAAGGACGACAATTTGACATTTACATATTGCTATTTGCATCCAATTTAAAGTGGCTGCGTAAACTGCGCAGTCGATTTTTCTTTACTTTTACATGCAGAATAAACTGTGCAGCGGCTGAATTCTTGACCGCAGCCTACTACTGCATATGTTTGTTTCGTTCCGCTCAAGCTATGAGCTTGATTGTATGTTATTGAAACCACATACATGATCATCAATCAGATCACATACAACAGAATAAATAATTTATAAGCTGATTTAAATGTTCATAACAATTAATTGTGAGGTGGGTGCATATGGCATATTGGATATTGCATATCACGGCCCAAACACAGTAATGCAGTCGCGTCTATAGTAGTAGTAGCTGTTAAAAAATGAGTGCATGTAATCTCTACGCGCGGTTAGAGTGAATCTTTTTTTGACATTGTGGGCGATATTACGATTAAATTAAAAGGCACAAGTCGCTTGAGATACGGCTTAGTTTCAGAAATTCCCAGAATTTCGATGGGAACAAGTTTTACAGTCGCATCTCAATCCTAAATTCCGAATTTCATACAAATCGCTTGAGAAATGGCTTAGCTCCGAAAATTCCAGATCCTATTGACCATATCCTAGAGTTTCCATAGGAAAAGGTCTTATAGTCGCATCCTAGACCTACATTCCGAATTTTATACGAATCGCTTGATAAATCGCTTTGTTCCCGAAATTCCAGACCATAATGACCATATTCAGAATATTCAAAGGAAAACGTTTTATAGCCACATCTTAGCCCTACATACCAAATTTCGTGCGAATCACTTAAGAAATTGATTTTTTCCCGAAATTCCAGACCATAATGATCATATTCCAGAATTGCCATAGGAAAAAGTTTTATAGTCGCATCTTAGCCCTACATATCGAATTTCATGCGAATCGCTTGAGAAATGCCTTTGTTCAAAAAGTTCTAGTTCCCAAATCCCAGTGGATATTAAAAGTGTGACATAAAAGAGGACAAAAAAGCTGTTAAAAAAGTGACATAAAAGAGGACAAAAAAGCTGTTAAAGAAGTGATATAACAGAGGACATTGAACATTCGACTTTTTGAACATGTACCCCTTAAATCTTGTAGTGATACGTTGTCACGTCAAAACAAAAGCGTCTATGTGATTTATTTGATTCAAATCTGTTGCTGTTTCGGTACAATTTAATCGGTCGTCCATCATCTTTTGGTTGTTGACAAACTTCGCATTGGTTGATAACAACTTGTATAAACTCTAATCATTTTGGAAAATATTTTTTTTTATCTTGTATGTTTCTTGTGTACCAGATTGTAAACTTTCTCTTATATGGTACAAAGAGATTTGTTTGACTGCTTCGGTTTCCGTTTTAATATCATGTGCTCTATATGAACATTTAACACATTTAATTTGATTATCGTTTGAGAACTTTTCCGTAATTTTTCCTGCACTATGTTTTATTATTGATCAGGAAGTTCTGAGTATATACCTGTAATTCCTTTCTTAAATAATCCCCTAAAAGTATCATCTAAATTGTTAAGATCGTAATTTGCTATATAGATTATTCTTTTTCCATGGAGAATTTCTATTTCTTGGGTTTTGTTATTGGTTAATATTATTTGAGTTTTATATTTGTTAACTATTTCCTCTTTAATGGAGATATGATCTAAAAATTCTTCTTCTGAAAAGTGGACTGTAGCCATTGTTACATCATCGCATTCTAATACGTTAAATAGCAATCCTAAGTCTGAGTCGTCATCTCTAAACTTTTTTCGTAGTGTCTATCATATTCTCTTCTCTTTTTGAAATGTCTTCTGTTTTCTTTCCCGTTAAATATTCTTTTTTAATTATATATTCTCCTAACTTAAGGAGCTACCTTTGGTGTCTCGGAGATATGTCTTTGCTTTTGTATTTAGCATGTAGGTATTTTATTG
The DNA here is from genome assembly GCA_947095585.1 of Nephrocerus scutellatus. Lineage (NCBI taxonomy): Eukaryota > Metazoa > Arthropoda > Insecta > Diptera > Pipunculidae > Nephrocerus > Nephrocerus scutellatus. The sequence continues at coordinate 51,688,570 of OX352764.1, forward strand.
GCTGTGGGTCAGACAATATTATAAACTTGTTACCGTAAAGATAATAGCCAGAAACTCTGTCTGTGGCTGCATAATTGCGCTCGTGATTGTTAGGAGTCCTTGATGCACAACAAACTGGATGTCCTTCTTGTGAGAGAACCGCCCCGATGGCATAGTTTAATGCGTCTGTTGTCAAGTGAAATTGTTTTTCAAAATCGGGAAATCTAAGTATTGGGTGACTGCTAATGAGAGTTTTTAGTTTCTCAAATGCTTCTGTATAGGTCGGGTCATTGAGGTTAATTTTAGTGTTTTCCTTGAGATACTCAGTAATTGGTTCAGCCAATTCAGCTTGGTATACGACCATTTGTGCTCCCGCGGTTTTCAACACAGCCGATAAAGCAAAGGATTTATTTTTTTATAGAAGGCAGAGAAAGCCTGCTTAAAAAACTTTAACCACCAATCGTCAATTTTATGGGCCACGTGGATCATGGTAAAACCTCATTGCTCGATGCATTTCGTGAATCTAATGTTGCAGAAAGATAGTCAGGTGGCATAACTCAACACATGGGTGCTTATCAAATAACGACAAAAGATAAGCAAAAAATTTCTTTCATTGATACACCAGGACATGAAGCGTTCACTGCGATGCGTGCATATGGTGCCAATGTTACTAATATAGTTGTAATAGTAGTTGCAGCTGACGATGGAATCATGAAACAAACAGTTGAAGCAATAAATCATGCAAAAGCAGCAAATGTTTCTATTTTAAAAATTGGGACGCTCAAACGAGCGTATGAAGCTTAAAGGCGAATATTTTGAAAAGCAATAAAACAATTTTTGATGAAAAGTTTTAATTTTGTATTACTTTTTCTATAAACTTTTACGGCACCACTCGTATAACACAAGTCTTATTAATATAGTCTCTAAAAATTTGATTCATTAGCTTTTGGAATGTCGCCGGGGCATTCTTGAGACCGAATGGCATTCTTATAAACTCATATAACCAATGTGGTGTAATAAAAGCTGTCGTTTTTCTGTCCTCTTCTTAAATGAGAATTTGGTGATATCCTTTTGCCAAATCTATGGTTGTAAAGTAATGTGCTCGGCCCAGCTTGTCTAATATAGAGTCTATATTAGGCAGTAGGAACTTATCATCGATAGTCACCTCATTAAGTTTCCGATAGTCGATAACTATACGGTACTTTTTGTCTCCGGAATTATCGTTTTTTTGAGGATTACTATTAATGGACTACAATATTTGGATTACTATTAATGGACTACAATATTTGGAATGGCTATCTTATGATGCCTTGTACTTCCATTTCTGCTATTTGTCTTCGGACTTCCTCCTCGTGTTTTGGCGGATACCTGTATAGTTTTGAATTTATTTGTTGGTCCGTAGTTGTCTTAATTTCGTGTTCTATTACAGAAGTGCTAGTAAGTCTGTCTCCTTCTTTAAAAAATAATTTACTTAATCTTTTTATCTATAGCTGCATATTCCTCTTTACTTAAATTGTCTAATTTTAAATGCATAATATTTTCGTTTACGGTTTCCAAAGTGTGTATTTCGTTAGTTGAGTATAGCTTATTTTGAAATCGAATTATTTCATCGTTAAGCTTTATTATCCCTAGTCACGAGTAGGCCAGTTGTGAGTCGGGTTGGGGAAAGAACGAACCGATTCGCAAAAGGCGACAATTTTTGTACTAGATTCTGTCACTAAAGTTACACTACGCCAAAGAAAGAAAACGCATCACACAACAATAAAATTGTATTCTATAACCTCGAACGTATACGAACTCACTTGTCACTTTTCACTTTCCGACTCGCTTTCTGCGACCAAAATCGGCCCTCTGTAGTGGTGTTGTGTTATTAAGAAAAACAGACAAGTGACCTCAAGCAATATTTTTATTTATTTAATCCCAACATTATTTGGCGCAAAAAAAGGCTGTAAAGCAGTGCCTTCTGAGTTCCGAACCCCAGGACTTGCAACAGAGTTTATCCAACTGATCGGTGGAGAAGTGGTGAAAGTTAGTAGCCGTTTTAAACGGAGGAAAAGGAAACGTCACAGCACGTTAGCCAGATCATTCCTGATCAGCAAAAACGTCCAAAAAAACAGCAATGTTCCTGCTTTTTGTATTGTAAACTAATTCACTTTGTATTTCTACGCATAAAATCTACACATATATTAATAATCTATTTATTATTAACTTTTTTACTATTAATTTTTTTATTATTCTTAAAAATTTACACAAACTTCATAAAATCAAAGTGAACCAAATAGAGCTAATAAATTTTAAACAAAGAAAATCAAAAAATTAACGAATAACAATACCGAGTTAATAAATTTTAATTAAGGAAGTTAAGTGAATAATAATTAATTTGAAGTGCAAAAGAAAAACAAAGCAACCCATAAAAATTAAAATTTTTCTTGTAAATTCTCTAATCGGAGATAAACACACACACACTGCGTGCTCGCCTTGTGGCAAAATATTCCACCAAATTACGCAGCGGCAGCGAACAGCGCTGCTCACAAAGCACAGAGCTCAGACTTTGCCGTGATCTGATGCTATATAGCGATATTTAAAAATTGTATATTGGGGTCCCCAAGGGGCCGATCGCTCCAAATTTTTACAAAAAGTGTTTTCCATCGAATACACACATGTGTACAAAATTTAAAGAAAATCGGGTAAATTTTGTAAAATATTTGTATGGGAGCCCCCCGAACCCGAGGTCCGAGGGGCCTCAAATTTTAATAGAAAGTATTGTCACCGGAAATATACATGTGTGCAAAATTTCAATAAAATCGGGCCATGGGCTAAAAATTGATCAGAAAATCTGACCAGCCAGCCAGCCAGTCAGCCAACCAGCCAGCCAACCAGCCAGCCACGTGCACGCGAAGTTAATATAGAGAATTTAAAAAAAATGAATAGAAAGTTTATAAATTTTAAATAAAGAAAAAATCAAGAAAAAATTGCGAATAATATTAATGAATTTAAAGTAAGGAGATAGTGAACGATACTGAGTTTATAAATTTTAACCAAAAGAAAAATCAAAGAATAGCAAACAATTAGTTAGGATAGGGTAAAAGAGCAACCAAGCAAGAGCAAATGATATTAACTTAGTTTTTAATCGATATAAGCAAGCTGAAATTAACAAAGAATACTAAGAATCTCCAGAATAGAATATTATTAACATATAGAACTCCTTTTCGTTCAATCATTCTTAAACTTTTTTCCTTCGTGTACGTGATTCCTTCGATCTGTACGTAAATATAGGTTGTAATGGTTAATGATAACATACTCAGCCTCCGTTGATTAATTCAGATCTCGGTAAGATCCTGGACGTAGTTCGCTTTCTCAGAGACTTATCTGGTCATCCAGGCGAGTGGAGCTCATGTAACATATTATTCGGCTTTACAAACCTATTAAAGGTACACCAAAATAATTCGGCGTGTTAAACGTCATCATGAACAAAATCGTTGGAAATGTGGACATCGCATTGAATCGTACAATACACCCCTCGAATGGGAGTGTATATCGCTTTGCCTCACTCAGCACAGCGCAGACAGTCGTGACTTGGGAACACTGGAATACCAGATGATTTCCTTAGTACAAGGCAATGATTCGGTCCAAGTTTCTATCAAGCAGTGTACTCACAATTGTCCTTGATTTTAAATGAAATTGGTTGCATGGCCGTTAGCCAAGAAACAATGATTCTGCTAACGAAACCTTATAGAGGCAAACCTTGGACACCTTCGTAAGAGGTCTAGAAGGAGACTTGCCTAGGCTCCTGAGATTGTAGTCTGACAGAATTCAGTGCAGTTACCATTTCTGACCGGTAACCAATTCCGGAGACGATTGAAGTACTTTCCCAATTGGGAAAGAATACATTTTTTTCTGTTGTTGACCATAAAAGCGTATTCCATCAAATTCCGTTAAAGAAAGCGATATTGAAAAACCGCCTTCTCGCTGAACAAGGGCAAATACGAATTCGTAAGAATTCCATTTGGTCTCAGGAATACCCCGTCAATATTCCAAAGAGCACTTGACAACTATACTACGCGAGTTCATAAGAAAAATTTGCTATGTATATATTGATGATATAGTCATCTTCATCAAGGATGTTCAAACCCATCTTGAAAACCTTGAAAACATTTTCTCTACATTGCAAAAAACAACTATGAAAGTACAACTCGGCAAATGCTAGTTTTTAAAAATAGAAAACGAATTCCTGGGATTTATTGTTGCTTGCATTAAAACTCTGAGAAAGTACTTGTATGGCTCCGAAAAAATTCATATCCTTATAGACCAGCAACCCTGGAGACCTCCTTGCCAATCCCAAATTAACTCAATGACAGTAATACAACACAAGCTCACACACGAAAGCTAAGGTCAAAATTTAATACAAATAACCGGAATACTCAGAAGAAAAAAATTAATAAATATTTTCAAACCTTCAGCTAGTTATAAATAAAATTGAAAAAGAAAATATACTTAAATGTAAAGAAACCTTTTATGGACTCAAAACAAAACATAAATAATATAATGAATTATCAATTTGTACCAGTAATAATATAATCTAGTAAAATACTATAAGGCCCGCCAGAGTCTCGAGACAAAGAAAAGGGGATTCTAAACTACTACTACTACTACTGGGGAATTTGGCTCACCTGATTCCAGCGCCGACCATCGTTAAGTGTCCTGTATCACGCCTTTAAAATTCCTCCGTCTTTGGCTTCGTGGGTAGTTCTCGTGCAGAATATGTTGTTCGGGTGTCTCGCTTGCGATAAATACTTTCGTGTTAATATCCGGTAGTTGCCGGTGCTGCTGATATCTCTACGAGGCGTTTATATTTTCCCACTGTTCGCTTACCATTTCTGAAATCCCACTGTCGAAGTGAACAGTCTCACTGGTGTTGCAGTAAAGAGAACAATTATTCATGTGCTCCTCTTTTTATAATCTTGCAGCTTTGTAGCTCTCTCATCTCTCTAATGTTGTTGGTGGTTTTCTCCTGTAACAGATCGCTTGGGTTTTTTTCCATTTGGCATTTTCTCACCTCCGTTACTTCGTGCATACTGCGCTGGCTGTGTTGAATGCATGTGTTGAGTTGCTATGCTGTATTTATTTGCATGTATGCGCTGTGTTGCCATGCTGTATTCGTTTGCATGCATGTGTTGAGTTGCTATGCTGTATTTATTTGCATGCATGCGCTGTGTTGCCATTCGGTTAGCCCTTGTTGATTTTTCTTCGTGCGTGCGTGCCCGGCTGTACTTGTTTGCACGCACGTGTTGTGTTGCTACGCTGGGCTTATTTGTATCATATGAGCTTCGTGCGTGCACAGTAGGTGTTAGACGAAAATTGGTTGTTAAAATTTCCGTCCCCCCCCCCTTACTACCGGTGACTGTGACCTTCGCTTCTCCTTGGCTACTGAGCTGGATTTTCACCCTTTTCCTACCGATGGATCGCTGGAACGACATTGACTTGCCTAGGACATGATCTCTGCGTGCCTGCTCCACTATGTCTTCGAGTTCCTCCTCCGATGTACTCGCTTCTCTGCTCCTCTTGTGTGTCCTGCACCCTCCGTCGCCTTGTTCGCCATCCTTTTGTGGCTGAGGCCGTGTTTGTCGTTGGGGTTGCCATCATGCGTGTTGTTGCCTTGTCCGTAGTTGTTGCCGAGGTTGTTGCCAGATGGGTTGATGCCTTGTCCGTGATCGCTGCTGAGGTTGTTGCAAGATGCGTTGATACTTTGTCCGTTATTGTTGCTGAGGTTGTTGCCAGATGGGTCGATGCCTTGTCCGTGATTGTTGCTGAGGTTGTTGCCAAATGGGTTGATGTTTTGGTTGTTGTCGTTTGTCGACAGAAATCGAATGAGTGCCCTTATCTCCTCTCTCTTTTTACCTATAACCTTGTGTTCGAACCAGTCACTTCGGTCATCCGAGTATTCCCGCATAGGGTCTTCCAAGATGGATTCCACGAACTGCAAAAGGTACACCCCACAAGCTGTGAAATTTGGTTGTTGCGGGGTCCTGACGTGGAATGCAGGTAACGTTCTTTCTCCGAACTCGACTGGTGCTGCTTCGGGAAAATTCTCTCGCCTGAGGTAGCCACGAACAATCTCGACCGCGTGGTTGCGCAGGCTGCTAGCCAACGAGTCGAAATGGAGGATAGCCGGCCGGCCAAAGTTTTCCCGTATGGCATCTCCTGGGTTGCAAATTATTATCAGGTACCAGTGTTTGTTTTCACGATCACATGTGCTTTCTCGAAGATATTCAGCTTCCTTGTCCATCGGCGCACTCCGTCATGCCGTTCGGTCTCGTTTCCCCCTTCACTGATCAGTCGGGAATAGAAGAAAGTGCTGAAAATGTGTAGGCGGCTCCTATCCTCCTCCGAAAGTCGAAGATAGGCGACCCATCGAAGGAAGAAGTCGATGATGGCATCGTTCAGGAACTTGCCTGGTCCCAAAATTCGGTACTCCTCCTTGTCGATGCAGATCCCACCTTGACCTTGGGGATACCGCACCGAGAAATCCTGCGCTTCTACTCCCTCTAGCACTTCCACAATATTTGGGACATCCTCGATCCTGACTCGGTTAAAAGCTGCGCTTACCTCCCAAATTTGCTTGTTGTTCTCTTCCATTGTTTCTATAGTGTTTATTTGTTTATTATTATATTTTGTTTTGTTGTTTTTTTTTTCTTTGTAGATAGTCACCGCACACGTCCGTTCACCACGAGACTATTAACTAAAGTGAGTTTTAATTCCACGTCGCTCGTTGAATAAAGATAGTTTCTCTCTCCTTCTTACACGTTTTGGAACTTCATTTCTGTGATCTTGGTGTGAAAATAGCGGTTCTCGTGATTTGGTATGGAAATAGCGGTGCTTGTGATTTGGTGTAAAAATAGCCGTTCTTTCTTCTTTATTTTTGGTTGCGTGCCTTACTTACATATTCCATGGCATCGATCATACATGTCTTCTGTTCTCGGTGGCTTGGCAGTGTTTCGTGGTAAATCTTCACGTCGCTGACATGAGCGGTTCGATCCTTTCTTTCTCCTTCCTTGGTTAGCACTAGGATTACTGGTGATTTGACGGATTCTATGCGGTATGGTCTTTCATAATTTGGTGCCAGTTTCGCGTTAAAGTTCTCGCTTGTTTTGGACAAATGATGTTGTCTCACCCAGACCATTTATCCTATCTATGGGGCCCAGGGACGTCTTCGCAAGTTATAATGCCTTGCATGGTCTTGCGCTGCCCGCTCCATATTATGCCGCACAATTTGGAACACCTCTCGTAGGCGTGAAGCCTTGTTTGCCGGTGTCACTGTCATTTCCACCGTTACTGTAGCGGGGGTTACTTCGTCGTACAAGGTTTTTGGGAGCCGTGGCTCGCGTCCTTGTAACAAGAATGCTGGGCTGAATCCGGTTGTTTCAGACTTCGCAGTATTTATCGCCAGCATTATTTCTGGAAGCTTTTCGTCCCAAAGCCGTTGGTTGGCACCCAGGAGTTGTGCAATGATCATTTTGACTGTCCGGTTGGTCCTTTCTGTTGGGTTCTCTTGCGGCGTGTAGGGTGCAGTAAATTGCTGCCGAGTTCCCATCTCGCGCATAAATCGTTGGAAACCTCGAGCTGTGAATTGGGTTCCATTATCGGTAACAAGAACCTTAGGTATGCCAAATCGTGCCAGAATACGTTCCCTGAATGCACTCCATTTGCTGTGACTGTGCGTAGTGGTATCAGCTCTGTCCATTTGGAGATTTTGTCGAAGAAAACCAGTAGCATATTGTTGCCATGTTTGGAGCGAGGGAAGGGTCCCATGAAGTCTGCGCACAATATCGACCAAGGTTCTTCTGGTACTTGTGTCAGCATTTTTCCTGCTGGATGCTGCTGACCCGGCTTGAAGCGTTGACAGACTTGGCAATTTGTTGACGTGTCACCGGATATCGCGAAACAGCCCTGGCCAATAGTACCTGCCGCATACTCTCTCCGTCGTCTTCCGAACACCCATGTGTCCAGCTGTTGCATCGTCATGGTTCTCACGCATAACCCTGTCACGACAATGGGTCGGCACACATAGCTTCCATGGGGCACAATCATCGTCACCCGCTAGTCTGTGTATGTGTCGGTACAGCTGTCCATTTTGCATTGCATAATCTGGAAATTTCTCTCTTGTGTTTCCGCTATCATCCGCTTGATCCAGCAACATTCCTGTCGTTCGAGCGGAGTATCGGCTACCCGGGCGAATACTTCTAGGGGTTGTCGTGACAGAGGGTCAGCAATCACGATAAGCTTACCTCTGCGGTATTGGATGTCGATGCTGTATTGCTGTAGTTCCAACGCCCATTGTGCGATACGTCCTGCGGGGCTTTCGATCGAGTTGAGCCACTCAAGAGAAAGATGGTCCGTAACTACGCTGAACCTGTAACCTTCTAGGTAGGGCCTCATTTTCCTGATCCCCCATACGATCGGTAGGCATTCCTTCACTGTTGGGGAGTAGTTGATTTCGGCTTTATTCGGGTGACGGCTGGCAAAGGCGATCACTTTTTCGTGGCCATTTACCTCTTGCGTAAGTACCGCACCCAAACCATAGTCGCTGGCGTCTGTTTGTAGTGTGAACTTTGGGGTAAAGTCTGGGCATGCCAGTACAGGTGCCTCTGTGAGCCTTAATTTGAGCTTCTTGAAAGCCTCTTGCTCTTGTTCTGTCCACTTCCAATGTTTTCCCTTCTTGAGCAGACGTGTGAGTGGGTGGACGATATTGGAAAATTCTGGTACGAAACGCCTGTACCACGAAGCGATTCCCAAGCAGCGACGCAGTTCCCGAACATTCTTTGGTGGTTGCAGTTCCCGTATAGCGGCTACTTTCTCCGGGTCCGTGTGAATTCCTACTTCGCTGACAACATGTCCGAGGTATTTACTGTTTGCTATTTGGTGTGAACTGTTTGCTTTCTTCGTGCATCGGGATTTGCCAGTAACCATTTTTTAGGTCCAGACTGCTGATATATTTTGCATTCCTCAGCTTGTCTAGGATGTGGTTGATTCTGGGTAGCGGGTATGCATCTAGGACAGTCTTGGAATTAAGCTGTCGGTAGTCGATGCAAAGCCTTCACTTTCCTGTCTGCTTTCGTACTTGATTAACTCGCCGCCTGGTAACCTTGGTGACTCCTTCCTGAAATCTGCTTCCACTGGTGTTATCTAACGAGACCATGGTAAGCTTGGTGACTCCTTCCTGAAATCTGCTTCCACTGGTGTTATCTAATGAGAGTGATGAATCTCCGCAGCTCATGACAAGTCCAAGTTGAGCTAGACAGTCCATTCCCAGCAGCACATCGTCTATCGCTCCTGGTATATAGTACTAGAAAAGAAGTTTCACATCGTGAGGTTCCTAATATCACTTCGACATCAATGCAGTTGTGAATTTCCCTCGTGGTTCCGTCGGCCATACGAGCAATGGGCTTTGGGCTGCGTCTGTGTGTGGCCGCAACTGGGTCATTTTTTCCCCGAATCCTCTCGACGTCCTCGGCCATTTCTATCAGCTCCTCCTGGTGATGGAAATCTCTACGGCGTATGTATAGCTGGTACTCCTGCAGGGCGTTCTCGAATAAGCGATCTAGCCGTTAGTCCTCGGTGTAGTTGGCGTGGCGCATCAGTGTTTGGAGGGCGAGGACGAAGTCTTTGAAACACTCGCAAAGTTTTTGGTGCCGTTGTCGGATGTTATCTTCTAATCGTTCTAGATAACGGTTCGGAAGAAAGAATTTCATAAAGTCCCTTTTGAAATCGCTCCATCGCTGCCACTTTCAGTTGTAGTTCCTGTACCAAGCCAGCGCACGATCGCGTAACAGCTCAGCCATTGTTCGAGGCAAGAAGTCCTTGTCCAGATTATAAACATCAGCCAGCTCCTCCACGCGTTCAACAAATGCCCGGTTCCTTTCCGCCGTCGTATTTTACTGACCACTTTCTCACTTGTTCGATGAGTACAGGGTATTGGGATGTACGTTCATTTGAAACAACTTTTGTTTAATTCTCCCTTGATGGCTTTGGTACTTCTAAGCGAGGTGGTCCCGTTAGCGGTGGGATCGGCGATGTACGTTCGTTTGGGGCGATTTTTATTTGACTCTCCCTGGATAACTTTGGTATTTCTAAGCAAGCTGGTCCCGTTAGCGGTGGGATCGGCGATGTACGTTCGTTTGGGGCGATTTTTATTTGACTCTCCCTAGATAACTTTGGTATTTTTAGGCACGCTGGTCCCGTTAGCGGTGGGATCGGCGAAGGAGTTCGCGCATAACGTACCTCTACTTCCTTCAGGCGGGCTATCTGATCTTCAGTGAGGCTTTCGCTGTTGATGAGAGACGAAACCCGTTTACGCAATTCCTCAACTGTACCACTTGCTTCCAAGCCGAATTCTTCCGCGAGTACCGCAAGTTCTCCCTTTTTCAGCTCGTAGACCCAACTTGTTTTTACCATTTTGGGGTATTCTTTGCTAGATTTTCCTGAAGTTTTACACTTTCTGTCGATTTAGATTATTTTTTTTTTGATTATACTGCCTATTATTAAGTTATATGTTATTTTTGTTTTGTAAAACTTGACTTGAGGTTTTTTTCTTTAACGGAGTCCATGCTCGGCCGCCATTTTTAACGAGGTAAATGCCGGGGTACGCTCGCCGGCGTCCAGGGTCGTTTGCCTATTAACTAATAAGCCGTTGTTTTCATTACAAAAATTATTTCTTTATTGACTTCGTGAAATTCTGTTGGATATTTATATTATAATTATTAAATGATTTCTCTTTGACTTAATTTAATTTGTTTCGCCTGGTTTCGCTTTAGCGTTTCTCCTTGTTGTTCTGCCGTCACGCCTGGTTTCGCTTTGGGGTTTCTCTTTGTTGTTCTGCCGTCACGCCTGGTTCCTTGGCCGCTGACTCGGGTCTCGTAACGACGTGGTAAGGGCAAGAAACTTTGGTTCGCACTTCAGGGAATTCAGGGAATTGGTACCTACGGGATTTAGTCGAAAGGAGCAGGTCTTTCACCACTCGCTCCCCACTAAATTGGAAAACTCGGCCCTACGAGAGATCGAAACTCAAGATGGAGTCCTATAAGGCCCGCCAGAGTCTCGAGACAAGGAAAGGGGATTCTGAAATAGATTTAATAGAGAGAAGCAGATCTTTCACTGTTCACTCTCTACTAAATGGGAAAACTCGGCCCTACGAGAAATCGAAACTCAAGATGGAGTCCTATAAGGCCCGCCAGAGTCATGAGTTCGAAGGGTTTCTATCTATCTACAAGGGGAATTTCTCCCTATCGAGGTTTTCAGAGTCTCAAGATGGAGTCCTATAAAGCCCGCCAGAGTCTCAAGACAAAGAAAAGGGGATTCTAAACTACTACTACTACTGGGGAATTTGGAGTGCAGAATTGTTGTTCGGGTGTCTTGCTTGCTGTAAATACTTTCGTGCTAATATCCGGTAGTTGCCGATGCTGCTGATATCTCTACGAGGCGTTTCTATTTTCCCACTGTTCGCTTACCGTTTCTGGTGTCCCACTGTCGAAGTGAACAGTCTCACTGGTGTTGCAGTAAAGAGAACAATTATTCATGTTTTACTCTTTTTATAATCTTTGCCTCTTGGTTGACTTTGCATCTTTGTAGGCTTGCAGCTTTGTAGCTCTCTCATCTCTCTAATGTTGTTGGTGGTTTTCTCTTGTAACAGGTCGCTTGGGTTTTTTTCCATTTGGCATTTTCTCACCTCCGTTACTTCGTGCATGCTGCGCTGGCAGTGTTGCTATTCTTGGCGCACTTGCACAGTGGTGCACAGTGGGTGTTAGACGAAATTTGGTTGTTAAAATTTCCATCGTTACAATATCAACAATTAACATGTACCCACTGCAGAATTAATTCATTCAGAACTAATTCTTCTAAATCAATACGAAGGAAACATTGGAATAAACAACGACACACTTCATCTAAAAGGAACCTTCCCTCTTAAATAACACAACGCCACGAGCCTTATCAACAACAAAACCTTCAATGCCAGCGATAACCCAACCGAATCTTTAAATGCAAATTTGGAAGAGAGCCTGTCACTTCAATTAATAAAAGAACTCAACGTCGCCAACACAGCCTACATCAAACTTTTGGAAAAACGAAATCAGATTTACTCCTCCATTAACAGCAGTTTTACGATCGCCATAATTAGAAACCCGACAGTTAGGGTTTTCTATATCGCTAACGATCTTCCACAGGGCGCAGTAATGGCGCCAATTCTGTTTAATATTTTTATTTCCGAAGTGCTAAACGATATGGATGCGTCGCTTGCTTATACTGACGACATTATTCTATATGGACACGGCTCAAGAATCGAAGAGATTCAGAGAAATTGAAACATGGAATCTTAAGATCAGATATTCAAAATTTGAAGTTATACTGTTCCGCACTCCTCTACGACGCGGAAATCACGATCTTCAACGAAAAAATTACTGGTGCGAATGGCTTTCAAATTCCAACAAACGGTCGTGCGGTATTTAGGTGTTTATTTGGATACATTCTTGTGTTACAATGAGCACGTAAATACCGCTGTGAAAAAAAGGTAGAGCAGCTTTTATGGCTCTGAAAAAACTGTTTTACTCACGCCATCTGAGATGGGAGGTGAAAATCCTTTGTTACTAGGCATTCGTAAGACCAATTTTAACGTATGCGTGTTTAATATTGTGGAACATCAGTCCCTCATACATGGGATAAGTCCGCGATTTTGAGAGGAAAGCCTAAGAGTGTATATGAGTATGTAAAGGAGCGAACATTCTAACTAAAGAATAAGATACTTCTGGAGGTGTCCGGAGTGTCAAGAATTGACAATGTTATTCTTGATTTAACTAGGAACCATTTCACTTGGTCTGCCTCTATAGCCAATGACTTAATATCGTGAGCATTTTATCCAATTCTCAGTACTTCGAGAGAGCACTTGACAGCGAATTTATACCACCAGAGTAATTCTTGCATCTGGATGCACTGGGCTATTTGTCGGACACATGAAACATGCCCGTGATCTCTATCTTGCTAGAAGGGCAACTGATAACCGCATCCGACATATTTCAATGGCTTTGGGTAACCGGGATGCTATCTGGAGATACTGCAGTAACATACCTGAACGAGACCGTAGTAAGAGCAATATAATTAGATACTGGTGGCTAGACCGAGTTGGGGCCGACATTCAACCCTAAGAAGAGGTAGCATCGTGTGCAATCTGAACAAGGGGTCTCACAGGGTTGCCCTAGTGACAGTTCTGTGGTGCTGGGGGCAGGTGACGCTGCAATCGTTATATTAGAGGGTTGATTTTGTTTTGTATTCTTTGTTTGGTTAACTAGTTTTAAGTATAGTTAAGTAGTTTTAAGTATTAGTCAAAAAATAAATAAAGATTTAAAGGTTTTTAATCCATGTTTTCTTTAAAAAAACAGACTGTGTAATGGCAACAAATTAAGAAAAAAGAAAAAAGAAAAAACGCTAGATAAAAAAAAATGTATTCAGTGAGCCATCAGGTCATTTATATAAATATAGAATGTAAGTTTCTTTATTTTATTACTAACTTTATTATAAGTATTATTTGGATAAAATAAATGATTTAAAAAAATATTACGATTATTACCAAATAATAAAGGACTATGTGGCATGTGTCGAAGTATATATGTGGATATATATATATATATAAAAAAGTTTTTCCCAGAAAAAAGAAAAACGAAAAACGAAACGAAAAGCATTTACATAAAGTAATAAATCGTTCAAAATGCCGATATTTTATATAAACTGTCTTTAAATCTCCTCAAGACTGCCTTGAAACCCCCTCAAGACCTCAAAACTGCCTCAATACCCCCTAAAACCACCCCTTAAGAGCCCGTCAAGACCGCACTCAAGAGCGCCCCAAAACCCCCTAATACTCCTTAAGACCACCTTAAAACCGCATCAAAATCCGCTCAAGACCGCTAGGTTCTAGGGGTATCTTACCGTCACCGTTCATTTCAATGACCCCGAATACAATTCGTTCGTTTTTGGCTTCTTTAAATGATCTCCATCTCGTCCTATTAGTCTTTGGCACTGCTTATCTTGCATTGTGATGCGAATCTGTGGAAACATTTCTTCGACGTCTACATTTACCATCACATGATTCTCGCGAGCTTGACACAGCGCGGCGGCCAACGCAATCAAATTGTCTAGATCTTTCAACAGTCAGTTGCTAAGAGACACATCGAATATCCAAATTTCTTTCTTTTCATTAACATTCCTTTCTCCAAATTCGTTGTTTCCTTTGTTTTTTCTTTTTTTCTATTTCAAAATTAAGATAATGATAAACGCACCACGCGCGTTTTCAGACATTTTGTTTTCTTTACGTTCGGAATCCAGATAACAAGTGACATTTGGGCATACCATGCTTAAAAAATGCGTATTAAAAGTTTCCACGAACATTCCGTATGCATATCTGCAATTCTGCATGTATAATGTATAGGAGGGCAGCCGAAATGGATCCGATCGGATCCTATTGCGAGCTTTTACCTACTTGGATCTCCAAAAATAAAAATGGATCCTCTCCACGGAATAATTAAAAAATTCCTATGAAATTACAAATTTGCTACTTGTGTTTGCTCCAATTTGTAAATTGAACTTGCCAGTTGAATATTTTCACATCATTTATTGTACATGTATTCAATTTGCAACGTTTTATTTTATCTTAGAGAATTTAAAACTAAAAATGAAACTTCCACCAAAGTTAAAAAAAAAAGAAATCTGAGATCAGTACCAGTTCTGGCAGAAAATTTTACTGAAATGCTGAAGTACAATGATGGTCCAACCATTAGAAAAAAAAATCTGTCAACCTGGATGGAAAGTTTTAGTTGGGCACAACGATCACGTTAAAAAACTGTTCTGTAAACAGTGTATTGTTTTCCTTAAAACTAATAGAAGACACATTTTATTTGCCGAGGAAGGGGTTAAGATAACTCGGGAAAGAACCGAGAGGTCTAGGGCTGAAACTTGTCGGACGTCAGGGCTCTGACTCTGGGATACACAGAAATCAGCTAAAACTGTCTGGCTGGCTTCTGTGGGCCATTGGGTTGGAGCTGGGATGCCTGGGAGGAGCAGAAACTTCTCGATATCTCCCAGGTTTCAGGCAACGATGATGCGCAACACAAAGCCTCTCTCGCTGCAAGATCGTTGAACGGGTTTTTCAAACCCATCCTACACGAGGTGACCCTGTCAAGCAGAATTCAACGGACCTAGAGGAGAGAACCTCGATAAAAAAATCCTCAATCCAAGGTGAGACACGTGCGCCGAGGGATGAATGGCCATGAGGATTTTGGTCGCTTGCGCGGAACTCCGGATACCTGGTAACCTCCGGCTTCAAACTGCCTTACTACAGCAAGAGGCTCTGCTGTGGTGGACCTCCTTTCCTCACAAAACAAAGTTCATGGATAGAGAACAAGATATAAAACCTGAAGGCGGTGCTCCTCCAAACGCACCAATCTCAGAAGCCAAGGACCCCCTAGGTCCTACTTCTGAGACTGAACAATTAAACTACGACGATAGTTCAAATTCGTCAAACATTACCGTGGACTACGTCCCTGCACAAGGCTCCAACGTGCAGTTATGCTTGGACAACACGTCCACATCGACAACCACTGACCTAAGAGACGGACTTAATAGTCTAACACTTGAGGACAGCAAGAAACAGCGACAACACCTTAGTGGAGCAGCCAGGAAAAGACTAGCTTTCCCTAAGCAAAAAGGGCTCACCCATGACGAGGCACAAGCACAGTGCCTGACAAAATCAGAGACAGGACTGAAACAATGACTGTCAAACGAGGACGATCGAACGACTCCAGCCCCCAAAACCCCCCCAAACGAGAGAGGCAAGCTCCTACTCCAAAAGTAGCCGAAACAACCAATACCATGGCCATATCGGGCCCAGGCGAAAAAGAGGTAACGAGCAGGTTGGCAATCACCGACCAAAGCTTTCCTGATGTCAAACTAGACACGGCACAGATGTCCAATACCCAAGACCTCATAATGGACGCAGTGGCAGAGCTCTCTATTGACGGTATCAGCCCAAACTTTCTGGGATGCCGACACAAGAATGGCTGGCTATCAGTAAGCTGCGCAGATGCAGATAGGGCTGAATGGCTTACTAATACAGTGCCAAACCTCAAACCGTGGGACAACGCCAAAATCAAAATCGTCAGGGAGGATGAAATCCCCCAAAACCAAATATTTTTCGTATATCTTCCCCACTGCAGGAACGAGACGAATGAAAAGATAAGCAGGCGCCTGGTGGTCCAAAACAAGGAGCTTAGAAACGCAGATTGGATGATACTCTCGCGCGAAGATAGAGAAAACGACTATCTCCAACTGACTGTTTCAGCGTCGCCAAAAATATGAATAAAAATGAAAAAAGTAAAAAAGATTCAGAGGGAATCAGACCCGACATCAACAAGTCAAAAACAGTAAAGAAAAACCCGGCTGCTAAGCCGCTCCGTTGCCCAAAAACCTCCGTCAACAAGCTCAAGCCTAAGACCCAATTACCAAAGCCTGACCAGTCGATTCATGGCATAAGCAAACCACTACAAGCCAACATATGGAAAAAACACGGCCTAGAAACAGCAAAACCCATCAAGCCGGCCGCAACTCCAACCACACAGGGACCGAATGATAGACCAAAAAGTCCCAACTGCAAAAAATCAGTTGAATTGCGTGCAGATAAACCTTCATAGGTCCAAGGCAGCCACTGCCAACCTCTGCCACCTCTTTGTGGCTCACAACTGGGACATAGCTCTTCAGGAGCCATGGACCAACAAGGGTAGAATCCAGGGTATCCCCAATAAAATAGGTAAGTTGATCTATAGCAAAGTCGCCACCAATACAACATCTACTCTATAAATCAATCTATTTCCAGAGACATAACCGCGATCTCCTTAGAGACGCACACTATTCAAGGCAGCACGAGCATCATCAACTTTGCCGCTGCCTATTTCCCGGGAGACGATGAAGAATCGCCACCAAAAACAACACAGAGCTTCGTTGAATACTGCATAGCTCATAACCAAAAATTTGTGATCGGATGTGACGCAAACGCACACCACGAGGTCTGGGGAAGCACCGACACTAACACAAGAGGTGAGTTACTTCTTAATTACTGTCTATCCACTAACGTAATTATAAACAACGTGGGAAGTTATGCAACTTTCATAAACGCCATAAGGAGAGAAGAACTGGACCTTACTCTATCGGATAAGGGTACGGCCAGCGCAATCCGTAATTGGCATGTTATGAAAGAGGCATCGCTATCAGACCACATGTAGATAAAATTCAATGTAAAAACTCCCAATAGGGTTGAATCCATTATAAGAACCCCCAAAACATATCAATTGGAAAGTCTTTCAAGACTCACTGCAATTAAACTTGACTGGTATTAATACCCGAAAAAAAAATAATAAAAAAATAAAAAAAAAAAAAAATTAAAATATCGATAACCGACCTAGACTCCACAGCAAACGACCTTACCGAGGCAATCATAAATGCCTATCACACAAGCTGTCCTGCAGTCCAAGTCAAAGGTACAAGAAACGTTCCCTGGTGGAACCATGATCTCGAGGCTAAGAGAAGAGAAGTCCGAAAAATGTTCAACAAGGCCAAACGAACAAACATTTGGACGGCCTATCGAACTTCTCTCACAAAATAGAACGCGGCACTAAGAAGCAGCAAACGTAACAGCTGGAGAGAATTTTGTGAAAGCATCGACAAACTACCAACAGCTTGTCGACTTCACAAGGCTCTATCCCTCGACCACACAAATCCACTCGGGTCTGTCAAAAAACTTAACGGAGAACTGACAACCTCAAGATATGAAACACTCAACTGCCTGGTAAATAGCCACTTTCCTGACTGCTTAATACTGGGTAACGATGAGGAAAACGAGGACATAAACTCACATCCTTATATCATACCAATCGAGGCCTACAGGCGCTCAAAAATCATATTTTCCATTGAAGGAGTCCGCTGGGCAGTAAATTCATTCGGCCCACTAAAATCCCCTGGAGTTGACGGGGTCTACCCAATTTTGATGCAACGTGGGCTCCATCAGATAGAATCTTTGCTCGTGAAACTCTACAGAGCCAGCTATAGCCTAGAATACGTTCCAAGGTGCTGGAGAGAAATGCGAGTTTTTTTCCTACCAAAGGCTGGTAAAAAATCTACCGAAGATACAAGGTCCTACAGACCAATCAGCCTATCTTCATTTCTACTCAAATCCATGGAGAAGATACTATGTCACCACATAAAATCTAATGCACTCCAAATTAACCCACTAAACCCCAGCCAGCATGCATATCAGACAGGGAAATCAACAGAAACTGCACTGCACGAGTTGACAGACGAAATCGAAGATACACTTCGGAACAAAGAAATGTTAATATGTGCCTTCATAGACATTCAAGGCGCTTTTGACAACACTAACTTTGAAGTGATTCAATCACAAGCCAGAAACAAGGGTGTAGAATCCTCAATCATAGGATGGGCTATAAGCATGCTAAGGGGTAGGAGAATTCGGGCCTCATTCGGCGACGAAGCCATCACAGTAGCGGCAACCAGAGGTTGCCCACAAGGCGGAGTCGTATCACCTCTTTTGTGGCTGCTGGTGATGGACCAGTTACTCTCAAGGCTTAAGAATAATCATATTACCAATATTGGCTATGCGGATGACCTCGTCCTTATGGTCCGTGGCGAATTCGAGAGTACGAAAGCAGAACGGATGCAAATTGCTCTCAAACTAGTAAACGATTGGTGTAAAGAGGTTAACCTAAGTGTCAACCCAGACAAGATAGTGTGCACCAACTTCACAAAGAGGAGAAAAATAAATCTTCCCATTATGAATTTCCAAGGCAAGGTCCTCCAAATAATGCCGGAGGCCAAATATCTGGGAGTTATGTTCGATCAAAAACTGACATAGAACTCCCATATGACGTACATTATTAACAAAGCTAATAAAGCTTACTTCACATGCCAACGCATGTCCAACAAAACGTGGGGAATAAGCCCGCAAATGACTCTTTGGCTATACCAGAGCATTATCAGACCTAGGCTGACATACGCAGCCTTGATATGGTGGCCAAAAACAGAGCAATTTAAGACACGCTCAAAACTCAATAAGATACAATGACTCATATGTCTTAGTGCAACAGGCGCCATAAAGACCTGCCCTACGGCAGCCCTCGAGAAGATTATAAGACTGACACCACTTCACATACACATTAAAAGTGAAGCTGGCTTAAGACTCTCTAATCTCAATATACACAACCAGGTTAAATCCAATAGACCAGGACATACAAACATCATCTCCAAAATTAACTCGGATCATGGTATTGTCCTACAATCAGACTCAATGATGAAAACAACTGATTTCCAAAGGAACTCCTTGGTTAGAATTCCAGAACGTCATCAAGTTGAAAATATCATCAATAACCTCCCCTGTCATGCATCCATCTGGTACACAGATGGATCTAAAACAGATACAGGAACAGGAGCAGGAGTATTCGGACCCAGAACCACACTGCGAATACCTCTAGGCAACTCCCCAACCGTTTTCCAGGCAGAAACAATTGCGCTTGAAGCCTGCATCTTGGAATGCACTAAAAGAAAATACAGAAGAACTGAGATTTACATGATCTCAGATAGCCAGGCCGCACTACTTGCACTAAAAGGTCCTTCTTTCAACACAAGAACAACGTGGAGCTGCTACTGCCACTTAAAACAATTGGCCAAAACTAATAAAATCACCCTTATGTGGTCCGTAGGGCACTCAGGCATTGCAGGGAACGATGCAGCAGATCTCTGCGCAAGAGAAGGCGCAGAAGGTACCTTCATTTGGCCGGAACCAAGCATTGCCTACTCCCTTAGCCACCTCAAAAACAAAATTAAAGAGTGGGCTAACAATGCCTTCGAAGCTGAATGGGCATCGTCAACAGGGATGAAACATACCAAAAGGCTTCTCAAGTACAATATTGTACATGTAGACAAGGCAATTAAACTGAACCGTCATGCACTCAGATCTCTAGTCTGGTACATAACGGGACACGGCCCATTCAACAGCCACCTATTGAAAATGGGTAAATCCCAGACGGACAGCTGCCGGTTTTGCAACAAGGCAATAGAATCGCCAGAACACATATTGTTCATGTGTGATGCTCTTATAAGGAAAAGACTCAAGTACCTCAAGGCTTACACAGTCTCAGGACAGAATGTCATTTCAATCGAACTGTCAGACGTAATGGCATTCATTAAGGAACTAAGCCACCACATAAAGTGGTAATCATCTGGGATGCACAATAGATCTCTAGGTCGCAGTGTACCAGGCTCTTCAGCCCACCAAACAATAATAATAATAAAAAAAAAATTTGCCGAGGAATAAGGAATTAAAATGTCAAAACCAGCAAAACAGCAGGTTTTCTTATTCCAAAGAAGGAATAAGATAGTGCAATTGTTGTTTTAATTCCTTATTCCTCGGCAAATAAAATACAGCTAAAGTCTATTTAGTTCGACACGAGAAGTCCAGCGTTCACATCCAAAAACAAAAATTATTAAAATATCAGCCATTCATAAATGATAGTGAACCAGTTAAAGCAATACAAATTAAAACAAGTATATCTAGAATTGCAAAGCTTCAAATTATAGTGTTTCTTATTCAAAATAACTTGCGTTTTTCATTAGTGAAAGCACTTAGAAGTCATAAGCTGTTGATTCCGAAATAGCAAAAGGTCTAAAGTGAGAAAAACTTTAATAATTGATGAGACGACGGAAGTACAAATAAGTGTCTAGTTTGTGAGTTAGGTATTTCGATTACATAAAGGGAAAAGTTAGGGATAGATTTCTAACATTAATGAAATGGGAAAGTTCAGATAGCATTACTATTCACATACAATTTTTAAATTTTTTTTAACGGATTGATATTCTTTTGAGCAACCTAATTGAATTTGATTCAGATAAGGCTCCGTAATAGTGGAAATCAGGTGTAAGAGCACTTATGAAAAAGATTAGCCGCAATTGTACACAATGGGTTGTATTTGCCATTCGCTACACTTGTGCTCATCTGCAGCTTCAAAAATATAGCTCCCTCTTTAGAATCATTTATTTGCAATATATACACTTTCTTTGCACATAGCTCTAAAAGGCAAATCGAACTAAGGGAATCTCAGGAATATTTTTCAGTAAAATTCTTAAAGTTACTTGTAATAGATGGCTGTGTTAAGGAGTGTAGTGGTTAGAATACTGGAGCAGTTGGTTCCTCTTCAACATTTTTATCAATGGTATAATCTCGATGTGAATGCAGATATGGCTCAAACCATTTGTGCAGAGCTTACCAATACTAATAAAATCTACCTTTTTTAAAAAGTTTTATTTTGAATCATACTGTAACGAAGTCGAAGACTACGTCATACACCCTACGACTAATGTCCGAAACGTCCGTCCGCTCAAAACACAACATGCATATACGCACAACCGTACGGCACACACAAAATGCAGCCAGCAAACAGGCAGTCATACTGTGTCGTACAACGTACAACGTCGACAAGACATATATATACGTGCCAATATATCGTATAATACACTCCGGCTCGCATATATGGTTGAATGTCGGTTGTAAATTGCAAGCACTGGTCCACATGTCATTACCCTGTTGGAATTTCACTTCGGTGACAAAACACCATAAAATTCCTAACTATAAACACAAGAAACAAACAATAAAAAATTAAGGAAAACGAAAACACTACTCTTTATTAATTTGTAACACTCCGCAAAACGAACCCTGGGTGACCGGCGAGCGTCACCCGAGCAAACATGTTACAAATTTGGCGCCCGAGCAGGGACGATTTTTAAAAGTAGCACCACCGACCAGGAAAATTTAAAAAAAAACTACCTGATAAGTATTGGCACATAAATTAGTGGCTTTACCCGTCAACGATTGACGTGAATACGTCA
Source organism: Nephrocerus scutellatus (assembly GCA_947095585.1). NCBI lineage: Eukaryota > Metazoa > Arthropoda > Insecta > Diptera > Pipunculidae > Nephrocerus > Nephrocerus scutellatus. The sequence goes on from OX352764.1 coordinate 51,710,536, forward strand.
CCCGCATCAGACTAACTGCCACCAAATGGAGAGTGGAATTTCTTTTTTTTATATACACCAAAATTATAATGGACAACGAAGATTTGCGAAGATTTATATACGCTAGGGACACCTGCCAACAAAGACAAACCGCTGGTCCCGCCTCAACTAGTTTTGCCTCAGTAGATACCATCAGCGACAAACATCACACCGAATGCCGTGAGCCCAACAACCGAAGCACCACGACCGCACGAAGCATGCGGCCACCGACTAGCTATACTTTACAGTCCGTCCGACTCCGACGTGATGGATAAGGTACGCCGCTGGAACGTCCGTTACAAGGGAAATAGCAACCCTCTAGCCACCCAGATCCTAGACCGTATTCAAACCGCACGCAAGTAGCGAGAGAAAGGAGCAAAGATTACATTACCGATATCCAAGCCATGATGAGATGGCAAGTGTCGTTAACGGCGCAAGACAAACTCGATCGGATATACGAGAATCTCCGCCCGGAGTACCGGCACTATATTAAGTGGCGAGAGTTCGCTACTCTATCGGAACTAACTGCGCTAGCCGAGGACTTTGAGCAACTGAAAGGCGAGTTGCCCGCCATCAGGCCAATCATGCCGTCAACACAACCAACCGTACCGCCATTCCGCCAAACCGCTCCGTACCAGCGACAGTCATCACAGCCAACAGCAGCGCTATTCCACTAGACCGCTCCGCACCAACAACCGTAAACGCAGCCGCACAGGTCGCTCCAGGCCACTCGCCCCACCGATGTAACACAAACCGGCGAGTCGCAACCGCCACACCAACCACCAGTAGCGCCCCCAGTACCAGTTTAAGCTTATGACCGACGAACTTGCTGCTGGGCGTGCGGTCAACCTGGACACCGAAGGCAAACCTGCCAGAACCAACGATTATTCTGTTCATACTGCGGTACAGACGGAATCCAAAGTAGACACTGCAGATGTGCGGCGCACCGGGACGTCCAAGCCAGTGAGACGTTAGACGCCTCCATCACTACCACTTGTCTCACATCGTATACACTTTTTGGTTTGGCCAACTCCAGTACAGGGCAGTGATCGACACCGGCGCGGGAATGTCATGTATTGGCAAAGCCATTAGGAAAATATGTGTGGCCAAACGCATATCAGCCAGACCCATCAAGATCACCTTTTCATTAGCCGATAAGTCTACCGAACCGCATATACCAATAAGTAGTCTGGAGACCAAAGGGAACAGCTAGACAGATTGTTGGCCGAAGAATTACCGAAATTCGAAAACTTCAAAGGCCTAACCACCGTCACCGAGCATGAGATTCGTTTAAGGCACCATCGGCCATTTAAACAAAGATATATGCCCAGAAATCCAACGATGCAAGAGGTCATCAACATCGAAATCGACCAGCTAATCACGGAAGGGAAAATAGAACCATCGAATAGTCCTTATAGTTCGCCGATAGTGTTGGTAAAAAAGAAACAAGGCACGTGGAGGTTCTGCGTCGACTACCGCCAGTTGAACGAAGTATCAATAAAGGACGCCTACCCCCTACCACAAATCCAGCACATATTGGACAAGCTGAAGGGAGCCAAGTACATATTTACCATCGATTTGAAACATGGGTATTGGCAGATCCCACTAAAGCCCAGCAGTCGGCCATATACCGCCTTCACTGTGCCAGGACGAGGTTTATTCCAATGGAGAGTTATGCCATTTGGGCTACATTCCGCACCAGCCACGTTTCAGCGTATACTCGACCGCATAATTAGCCCAGAACTAGAACCTTTCGCATTTGCATACTTGGATAATATCATCGTAATCGGCAGCACCTTCTCAGAGCACATGACTGCACTCACAGAAGTGTTTCGTCGGCTAAAGCTAGCTCAATTGAAAATCAATGCAGAGAAATGTGAGTTCGGCCGTTCTGAAATGCGATACTTGGGGCATATGGTCAACTAGAGAGGCATACATACCGACCCGAATAAAATCGATGCGATCCGAACTTTGATAGCTCCACGAAACGTTAAAGAGCTCCGCCGAATACTTGGAATTGCTTCGTGTTACCGACGGTTCGTCCCGAGCTTCTCGAACATAGCCTCGTCCCTCACGAAGTTGTTAAAGAAAAAGCAAAAGTGGGTGTGGGAAACCGCGCAAGAAGAGGCGTTCCAAACACTGAAAGGAAAACTAACAGAAGCTCCGATCCTCGCATGTCCAGATTTCTCGAAGCCATTCTTGCTTCAGACTGATGCCAGTACTGAGGGACTTGGGATAGTACCCAATCGATCGAAAATCAAGAGCGAGTGATTGCGTATGCCAGTCGTACTCTAACCGATGCAGAGCGGAACTACTCCGTTACCGAGAAGGAGTGTCTCGCTGTCGTATGGGGCATACGCAAGATGCGACCCTATGTGGAGCGATACCACTTCATTGTCCACACCGACCACCGCTCACTCCAATGGTTACACAACGTAGAGAATCCATCCGGCCGCCTAGCACGGTGGGCAATAGAACTCCAACAGTTCGACTTTGACATCCGATACCGCAAAGGCTCACTCAATACCGTCGCCGACGTCCTGTCAAGACACCCCACTCTAAATCCGCCAGCCAGACTTCTGCTGCCAATCACTGCCACATGTCCTTGGTACGAGTCCAAGTTTGCGCTGGTAAAAGGAAAACCGGAAGATAATCCGGAATACCAGATCACCGACAACACCCTGTACCGACACATCTACAATCCGAAGTGCTACACCGAAACCGCATCATCCGCCTGGAAACTTTGTGTACCGAAGCCATTAAGACTGCAAGTATTACACGAAAACCATACGGATGTGACCGCTGGTCATGTAGGGACCGCAAAGACCTAGCTCGCGTCGCTCGGTCCTACTACTGGCCAGGACAAGTTCACTAAATGGGCAGAGTTCGTAGCGCTACGAGATGCAACCACACCCGCGTTGATCAAAGGGTTTCGCGAAAGAATCTTAAGTCGATATGGCTGCCCTAAGAAACTGATCACCGACAACGGAACACAGTATCGTACTGGATCATTTCAGAAGCTGTTAAGAGAACTACAAATCGAACAGAGATTCACCCCACCGTACACACCGCAGGCTAATCCCACGGAAAGAATGAACCGGGTGATAAAAACTATGGTGACCCAATACGTAGAGCAAGACCACCAGCAATGGGACGAACATCTCCCCGAGCCAATGCTAGCCATCAACACCAGCCGCCATGAAAAAACCAGATACTCCGCCGCATATCTCAACTATGGACAAGTCTTAATAACGAACCGGAAACCTCCGAACGACTGAATGCACTAACCGACGCCCTCACCGTGGTCCGTCTGAACTTAGCCAAGGCATTCGGCAAGCAAAAACATCATTACGACCTCCGACGCCGACCATGGGCACCAGAAGTAAGAGAATTGGTGTACTACCGCCACCGACCTCTATCATCCGCCGCCAACAAATTTTCGGCCAAATTGGCACCGAGGTACATTGGTCCCTACCGCATCAACAAGAAGGTGCCTGGACAAAGAATCCACCACCGCCCTCCCGACCGCTAACCGGACAAGAGCTGAGGACTCTGCGCAGGGTAGACCCACAACTCTCGGAAACCTTTACCACCGCAGACCGGAAACCAACCACGGCACCGAGAGCCCTCTTGCCAATGAGTAGGACCATGCCGCCTGTCACCGTCATCATGAATCGGTCGCAGTGAAGGGTCCACCCAGCTCAGCCATCACCACTGTCTCCGCTCCAGTCAACGCCCCCGTTCCAGCCACCGCCACCGTTCCAGTCACCGCCACCGTTCCAGTCAACGCCTCGGTTCCAGTCACCGCCTCCGTTCCAGCCATCGCCACCGTTCCAGTCACCACCACCGTTCCAGTCACCGCCTCCGTTCCAGTCACCGCCACCGTTCCAGTCACCGCCTCCGTTCCAGTCACCGCCTCCGTTCCTGCCGTTACCACAAACCCGACGACCACTATCTGGGTTTACGGTAGTCGACCAAAGCCAGGGCTGCAACCTGGACAGATTTAAGGGGTATCTAATACCCTTACCTCGACCACAGACCACCAACAAGAAGAGGAGATTCCGACTGTCGGGCCCGCAGGGTTTCGTATACGGCACCCAGGTAGCGAGCGACACTATCCACCTCAGAGCGACCGACAACTCCACCATAGTTGTCCAGCCAAAACCAACGAGGAATTTGTAAAAGAAAATAAGAACGTCTTGATACTGAAAACTATCATTACTTTTATTATTAATTAGAAATTATTATTACTTTTTTAAATTCTCTATATTAACTTCACTTGCCCGTGGCACGGATGTCAGTGGTCGGTCGTCGGTCGTCGTGGAATCTTGCGATCAATTTTTAACCCACTTCCCAAGGTCCGATTTTATTGAAATTTTGCACACATGCGTATTTCCGGAGACAACACATTCTATTAAAATTTGAGGCCCCTCGGGTCCCGGGGTTGGGGGGCTCCCATTCAAATATTTTACAAAATTTAACTCGATTTTTTTTCAAATTTTATACACATGTGTATCTCTGATAGACAACCCTTTTTGTAAAAATTTTGGAGACCCCGGGCCCCGGGTTCGGTTAAAAAAAAAATTAACCCGATTTTCTCCAAATTTTATATACGTACGTATTACCGATGAAAAACACTTTTTTAAAATTTTTGGAGACCCCGGGCCCCAGGGTCATTGGGCCCCAATTTTTTTTTTAAAAAAATTAACCCGTTTTTTTTTTAAATTTTATATACGTGTGTATCTCCGATGGACAACACTTTTTGCAAAAATTTTGGTGGCCGGGGTCGTGGGCCCCATAAAAATTTTTCCAAAAATTTAACCCGATTTTCTTCAAATTTTATACACCTCTGTATCTCCGATGGACAAAATTTTTTGTAAAGTTTTTGGAGTGAACGGGCCCTGAGGCCCAAGGGGTGATCATATAAATTTTTTAAAAATTAGCTCGATTTTCTTCAAATTTTTAACAAATGTGTATCACTGATGGACATAACTTTTTGTAAATTTGTTGGAGTGATAGGGCCATGAGACCCGTGTGGTGTCCATGTAAATTTTTTAAAAATCAATCAATTTGAAATTCCGGAATTGATTTTCTTCAAATTTTAACACATAGGTACCCATCTCCTATTAGAGAATTTACATGAAAAATTTTAATTTTTATGGGTTGTTTTTATTAACTGAAAATTATTATTACTTTTTTTATTATTACTTTTGCTATTATTAACTGAAAATTATTATTAATTGGAAATTATTATTACTTTTATTGAAAAAAAATATATATATATATATATCATTATAATTATCACTTTTATTATCTAAGGTTCAAACAAAAATATATTGTTAAACATTACTATTATTATTACATCATCGTTATTATTATTGAAAATTGAAAGAAAAAAAAACATTATTATTATTGAAAATTGAAAGAAGGAAAAAAAATATATATATATCATTATAATTATCACTTTTATTATCTAGTCCTTAAGGTTCAAACAAAATTAAACATTACTATTATTATTACATCATTATTATTATTATTGAAAATTGAAAGAAAAAAACATTATTATTATTGAAAATTGAAAGAATAAAAAAATAAATATCATTATAATTATCACTTTTATTATCTAGTTCTTAAGGTTCGAACAAAAATATATTATTATCATTATTGAAATTACCAAATTGTTTTAGTTCTTAAGATTCAAAAAAAAAATCACTACTGACATAAAATTACCTTTAAACTCTTGAATATGAATTTTTCTTACTTTTTTAACTCGGTCCGGGACGGCACAGCACAATAAAGGTCATCCCAGTAAAATAAAAAAATGTTTGTGACCAAACCGGCCGAGGTTATAAATAGTCATAAGCTTATTAAATATATATATATATATATAAAGTCATACTGTGTCGTACAACGTACATATCATGCAGTCGACAAGACGTATATATACGTGCCAATATATCGTATAATACACACCGGCTCGCATATATGGTTGAATGTCGGTTGTTAATTGCAAGCACTGGTCCACATGTCATTACCCAAGTACCTGTTGGAATTTCACTTCGGTGACAAAACACCATAAAATTCCTAACTAGTTATTATTTTAAAGTAATGACATGGGGACCAGAAACACTAGGCAAGTGGTCCAGAAACTACTGCGACCAGAGCTCCGTCTCCCAGTTCTACACAAACAAATTGTATAGGAAGGAAATATTGGCGAAACTATCAAGCACCGAATGATATATATTCACTCTGCTTGGTATTTTGCCATACCAGTCCGTCTAAGCAATATTTCGCCGTGTGCGACTATTTGAGCTTTGAATGATTTATATTCACTCTGCTCACTCAGTTTCTTTGCACCGTTCAACAGGCACCGAATGATTTATATTCACTCTGCCTTGTGACGCGGTGCCGCACTATTCGTACCGAAGTCCGAATACTCCTAGTATAGGTGACTGAGTGAGTCAGAGTGCTCATCTCAGTTTCACCCCAGTTCTCGTACACTCGCCGAAGCACTGACTGATCTTTATATTCACTCTGCCTCGACGATAGTGTACAACGTCTGTACCGATGTACAAACGCCCGAGCCAATATTGACACAATAGCTCTGTTCCACACAAACGCGTACCCAGCCAGGCACTGAATGATATATATTCACTTTGCCTTGGTAGTGGTGCCGCACCGTCAGTACCAGAGTACGAACCCCATTGAGTGAGTACTACACTCACTCAATACTCCGCCTAGTGCAAGCGGACACGCTGTCCGACTAACACTCCGTGAAACCCTCTCCCATTCCTTTACATTATCATTATATTATTACTATTATTATGTTATTATTAGTATATAATTATAACTAGAATTAAGTCTACCAGCGTTATAAACACAAGAAACAAACAATAAAAAATTAAGGAAAACGCAAACACTACTCTTTATTAATTTGTAACACTCCGCAAAACAAACCTTGGGTGACCGGCGAGCGTCACTCGAGCAAACACGTTACAATACAAAGAAAATGAACATCGAGTTTTAAGCGGAGGCCCCTAGAATTCACTGCTTACTACCCACTATTAAATCTTATTTCACATCCAAGATCCAGGTTATTGACAATGCTTTGCAAAACGACATTGATTTTACTAATGAAAATATTTTCCTTATCTAGACCAAATATACAAATGGGCCAAAGCATTATAAATAATATGTAATAAAATATTTCTAATACAGAATAAAAAATTTAAAAAAACGTTGTCGCGATTATTATAAAGAAACTAGCTGACCCGACAGACATTGTCCTGCTTGTGAACTTGTGAAAAGATATTTGAAATAAAATAATAATAATTAAAAATAATTTTGTTTTGCGATTTTGAGTCACATTATTGTGTTACATTTTTAAATTTTGGGAACTAAGTAATTTCTCTACCGATTTGTATGAAATTCGGTATGGTCTTTTGAGGGTTCTCTGGGGGGGTCTTTTGTGGGTCTTTTGAGGGTCTTTTGAAGGTCTTTTGAGGGTCTTTTGAGGGACTCTTTAGGGTCTTGGGGTTATTTTTGGGAGTATTTTGGAGTTCCTTTCAGGGTCTTTTGGGGGTTTTGGTGGTCTTTTGAGGGTCTTTTGGGGGTCTTTTTGTGGTATTGCGGGGAATCTTTTGAGGGTCGTTTGTGGTTCTTTTGGGGATCTTTTGATGATCTTTTGGTGGTCTTTAATGATTTTTGGAAATTTTGAGGGACTTTCGGAGGTCTTTTTGTGCTTTTTTTTGGGTCTTAGGGGCCTTTTGATGGTCCTTTGTGGTCTATTGTAGATCTTTTTGCCCACAACATCAAGTTTCACGCCAACTGCACGTTAAACATACGCACTGTTTTTGTTGACTTGCGCGTAAGCAAACGACGCTGATAGTTTGGATTTTCAAGGCTAATGCCGCGAAAACTGATTTATTTGTTGTAATTGTGAATGCAAACCGCAGCCGAAACTGCAAGTGCTTAAAGTCTACTGGCATGTCGGTCGGAATCATTGGGATGCGTTGACAGATAGCAAAAGAAAGACCGTGCAAATAGATCAGCTATCAAATGACATTTGCGCACGTAACCTAAACTATTGGAATCTATTGGAAAAGAAATGAAATAACGACTTTTGTTGGACACAATCAACACATTTTAATTTTATTTTAATTTAGGCTGGAATGCGTTTTTCCAGAGTTTTCATTTCACCGAAAACATTCAGTTGAGTTATTTCCTCAAAAAATATCCAATTTATCGTTTTCCAAATTTTCCCGAATTGTATTTTGCTAAAAATATCTCCGGGAGCATAACGAACAAAACGATTTTTGCTGTTTATCCGAATTATTCGACTTTGTTTTGTAATTGTCTTTGTTTCCCAGGACTATAACGAACGAATCAAAAAAAGAATTACGCAAATCCATCGTTCGAATCGTGTGTTATTGTTGCAAGTTCATACAAAAATCCTATGGAAAACAGCACTTTCAGTTTTTTCTTAATTTTACATTTTTCCGCGAAACTTTTCTATTTTTAAATTCTCTATATTAACTTCACTTGCCCGTGGCTGGCTGGCTGGCTGGCTGGCTGGCCAAATATTGTGATCAGTTTTTAACCCACTTCCTACAGCCCGATTTTATTAAAATTTTGCACACATGTATATCTCCCAAGACAACACTTTCTATTTGATGCCCCTCGGGCCGCGGGGTCGGGGGGCTCCCATACAAATATTTTACAAAATTTACCCGATTTTCTTTAAATTTTGTACACAGGTGTGTCTTCGATGGAAAACACTTTTTGTAAAAATTTGGAGTAACGGCCCCTTGGGGACCCCAATATACAATTTTTAAATATCGCTATATCGCATCAGATCACGGCAAAGTCTGAGCTCTGTGCTTTGTGAGCAGCGCTGTTCGCTGCCGCTGCGTCATTTGGTGAATGATTTTGCCACAAAACGAGCACGCAGTGTGTGTGTGTGTGTGTATCCCCGATTAGAGAATTTACAAGAAAAATTTTAATTTTTATGGGTTGTTTTTTTTCGCATAAACCTTACTCGCACTATGACGAATTTATAAAATAAAAGTTAGCCAAATCGGTCCAGTCGTTCTCAAAAGTTTTTTTTTTCCACCTAACGGTATGAAATATACTTTAAAACATATTCTCATACCTACCAAATATACATTAAAATTTCATAACAATCGGTCGATCCGTTTCGGAGCAGTTGAAGGACAAACACCGTGACACGAGATTTTTATTTATATAGATATGTGAGCAAATCGTGTTTCGTTAGATTTACAAGATAAGGTTTAAGTTGTATTGCAAGATATTGATCTCAATAATTGGGTTGACAGTTTGCTATCTAAATATAAAATAAGATTAAGACATTATAAATACTTATTTGTACTTACGTCCTGTAATTATAATTATTTGTTTGACTGGTTCACTATCATTAATGATCCTATAGGCATTTAGAAAGACTTTATACTTAAAGAAAAGACTGTATTATCACTCCTATTATGGTCATCGAATCAAACGTTGGATTAAGTCAACTAAAATTTGCATTCGCAAATTTCAATAACGATTTCAAAGTTTTTTATAATCGTCTTTATTTAACTGATTAAATTTATACTTTTTCACTAAATACATTATGTCGAACTTATGCCATAAGTTTGATATCAACACGCTAACCATAAAAAGGTGCGTGTCAGCTCCGACGCGCGACTGAAGTTAATTCCTTTATATAAAACGCCACGCGTCACACACGTCACAATACCATATACCAGTTCCACTTTTCCATATATTACGCGCACCACACGCGGAATATCGAAAATGCTGTGTGCGATATAGCTGCTCACAGCATTTCAGCTCTCTAGGTAGTGTGAAAGGTCAAAAACTAACGACTTCAATTTTTGTTCAAACTTTGTAAACGCGTAACAAGTTAACATTCGATTTCACTCCCAATAAACATTTTTTCTATATATGAAAATCGATTCTTAAGGAGATACTCCAATAAGACAGTATATTTTTTTCTTTTGAATCCTTTTTTTTGATTTTTGTAGAAATAATACTATATAAATTTTTTATTTTTGATTTTGTATAATTATATATTTTTTTAAATAAAAGTGTTTGAAATAAGCTAAGCCTATTGTCTTTTAAAATTACATAGAAAAAAATAAACAATTTGGTCTTCTTTTTGATTTTTGCTACTTTTTGATCTTTTATTTTTGATTTTGTATAATTATATATTTTTTTAAATAAAAGTGTTTAAAATAAGCTAAGCCTGGTGTCTTTTAAAATTACATAGAAAAAAATAAACAATTTGGTCTTCTTTTTGATTTTTGCTACTTTTGGATCCCCTTGGATCCCCAAAGGAAACAGAAATGGATCCTCTCGAAAATGTTGAAACGACAGCACTGAGGTATAGTAACAAAACAAAGTTTTTATAACGCTCTTTAGTACTAACCCTAAAAACCAACAGTATTAATACGTTTCCTAGAAGAGTAATATATGAATGTCCCACATTTCATATAAAAGAAACTTCAAGGCTGCTGTCAAATTAAACTATTTTCTTCATGGAAACGCTACTAGATAAAGTCTTATGTATTAATAACTAATTTAAACCAGATCTCTCTAAACTGAGTATGGAAACGTGGTAATTACTACTTTTTTAAAATGGATAACTGGTGTCGTTTTCCTTTTAGATCTTATTTTAAGTTAGATGTTTTTTATTGAACACAGAAATAAAAATAGGAATGAAAATTTTGCCAATAAAAGGTGCTCAATTTTTAAAAAATTAAATTTCCATAATTTTCTCACAAAAGAGCACTTCTGCTGAGTTAGCTTATTTTGGATATGCATAAGTTATACGCATATAGTACTTTAATAGTAAAATTCGGATCTATGAGGCATTACTTATGAATATTTATTTTTAAATATAAGATTATATACAAGTATTCCATTATTTTTTTATTGTTAATGTAAAAAACATTTAAAAATTATTTTCCGTTTTTAAAATTAAAAATCCTACAAAAGGGGAGAAATCCCATGCCTCTGCCATTCCCTCTCATATTTCACTTTTTTCTTTTGGCCGACGCGCTAAGTTCCTGGACGTGTTTTTTATTTTTAGGAGAATTTGGAGAGAACAGGGAAATTACTAATCCGATAAATGCTTTCTCTCAAAAAAGTTATCTGTTGTGTTTTTTTATTATCATAGAAATTGGGCCATTTAAAGTAAAAGTAGAAAAGATTTGAAAAATTATTAATAAATAAATAAATACTATTTTCTATCTAAATTAAAGTTTTATGTTATTGTTTTATGTATTTCCCAGAGTAGTTGACATGTTTCTAAAGAAATATTAAGAATTCTTTTTCATCCAAAATCAGATCGTAATATTTTCTGAGAGGTAAAATATCTCCTCGATTAAAAAAAACGCGCTAAGTTATACCTTATTAAATTGATGAATGAAATCTTTATTTATTTATATTTTTAAAACTTTTTTTTATTGATTTTAGCTGTATATATTTTGTTCTCTACAAAATGATTACATTGGATATTTCGGCAGAGGAATTAAATAATTAAAAAATTGGAATTATGTATTTCATATGGAATCAAATAATTAAAAAAATTGAATTTTGTGTTTCTTATAAATTTAGATTTATTTTTAAAAGATAGATAATGCTTGATTTAAATTAGCACCGTGCAAGAAAAAATGAATAGGACGGCTGTTAAATAGAAATTGTGGTTAGAGAGACGAGAGAAGTAGTATATTTTTTTAATGTTACCATAATACTATAGTTAAAATTTTCAATGTAACTATAAAATCACTAAAACATTCTCCTAGTGTCAATGTCTTCTAGCCAACCACAATTTCAATTTAACTATAGTCGCGCTGCTCATTTTTTCTTGCACGGTGCAAATGTAAGTCCAGCACAATTCTTCCTTTTTTTGGCGATAAGATTGTTCTTAATTTGAATTAAATTATATTTGCTCAACAAAACTTATGAATTATAAAATCTTTATATATAAATAGTTTATATTAAAAATGGTGTAAGTTTACTTTTTTAAAAATGGGTAGGCTGTGTCGGATACACGGCCGTGGGAGTTAAGCGTGACAACGTCTGCCTGGGCTTTTTTATTTATAACGGATTCACAGTTTATATTTTAAAATATCTAAATTTTTTGATCAATTTTAATCAAATTTAAATTTGTAAATAAATAAAATTGCGTAACGATTGATTATGAAAGTGTCAATAGCTTGAAAGAAGAAAAAGACTTGAACACCTTTAAAATAAACATTTCATTTATATGTTTTATTTACAAAATTACCTATAGCTAAAAGCAATGCTTTTAATGAGGAATTTTGATCACTTCAAAGCTTGATACTGTTTTTAGTAACGACTATAAATTTGTTTTTTTACGTATTTATTAATAATTCATTGAAAATGTTCATTGATCTACGTACAATCAAAATTCATATTCAGAGACACCCTGTCAGATATTAGCTTGTACTAAAAACATATTTATGTACAATATCGATGTGCAGTAGACAATATTTTATATAAAGTTAATAATTTAACGCAGAAAGATATATAGGGAAAAGGCGCAAACACACCACCAAGCCAAATCCCTATTAACAAACCAAATTCATTATACAATTGGCATTCGCGGTGGTGTGTACTGTTCTACTGTTTAGTGTTTAGCTTAACCTGGAGTTTTTATTCGGTAGTGTTTGTACTTTGTAATTCTGCGGCTGTGCGGTAATGGCAACGGTAAAGCATTAATTTTTTATGGCCGCTTCGTTTCGCTCAGTTTGTTTGTTTTGTATAACTTTTAGCAGTCATTGAATTGATGTTGGCGTGGAAGAGGAGCGTCGAGCAGCCATTGTTTCTGGAATTGTCGCGTCTGTTCTAAAATCTTAAATCTGAAAAACCTCTGACGTACTAAACTGAGAAACAAAGTGAATAAGTAATTTGGTGTTTTTTAAGTCATTAAAGGTTTGTGCAATTGTAAAGACTCGGGGAAAGTTATGGACGTTTATGATTAACATTTTAGTCCCATGTTCAGTTTTTAAAACTATTAAACCTATAACTAAAACTTTTTTAATACTGCACCTGAATAAGAAGGAATGCGAATATATACTGCTGTATAAAGATACAACTATTAGGAACTATGTTATATGGTTACTGTGTTGGACAATAATTAAGGTTTGTACAGAACGGTGTTTCATAAAATTCAATTCATAGAAATAACATTTTACAAATTTAAGTAATATCCTTTGTAATTATGGTTGGCTTTGTTATAAACTGTAACTGCAGCATAAAGCAGTAAGCAGACTTTAGCTACTGAATTCAAAAAGGTTTTTGTTTTAGCATGTGCATATGTATGTACACAGTATGTGTTTTTATGCACTTCACAATCAATAAAATATTTGCACAGCTAACCTATCAATTCATCAGCTTCATCATTTAATTTTATTATGGCCAAAATCCACAGCATATGTAACAATCGCCGCAGTGCAGTTATAAACTGCCATTTTGCGGCAGTTTCCACAATATGTTTCCCCAAGTACAATTTTTAACAAAGAACATTTTATGGCATCTTTACACCCTTTGTTTAAATTTACACCTTTACCGCGTGTGATTCTTTTCGGTACGTCCTACGTCGTGTTGAATTCTGTAGAAAAGTGGTTGAGTTTTTGATCGTGGGGAATATAATGTGCTTGTGCAGTCTCACGGGTCACGGCATTTAAAAGAAAGAGACAGAAAATTGTATAAATAAATATCCCTCTATAAGTATAATAGAGGAAAGCTAATTGCATCAAATTTTCAATTTGGTTGGGCTACGAAGTCTGAGGCAAGTCTAGACTTAATAAATGTGCCCATCAGCAAATATGTAGATGTACAGAACAAGAGGATAGTAAAAAAACGACACAAAGAACAAATTAAACAAAATAAGAAATACTCGATACATTGATATCGGCGACGAGTTGTTTTGAATCTGAACATTTGACCGAACGATATTATTGGTCCAACAGCGAAAGTAAAAAAACAAATCGCGATTTTTGTACAATCATTGAGAACTGTTACCAACGATTGTATCGTGTATTCGTTTTCCTTTCTTAATCAAACTTTAGCTAAATAAAAGAGCGTCGGTACTGGGAATTGAGTTTTTTTTTAAATTTATTTAAGCTGTATTTTATTTGCCCAGGAAAAAGGAATTACAGCAACAATTTCACTATCTTATTCCTTCTTGGAATAAGATGCTGGTTTTCAAAATCTAATTCCTTATTTCTCGGCAAATAAAATACGCTTTTAATTCTCTATATTAACTTTACTTGTTCTCTCTGTCGGTGGCTGCTGGAATCTTGCCACTGTTTTATAACAACCTTCCGAAAGCCTCATTTTTTTCAAAATGCCCCCTGCCACGCCCACGCCCCCGCCAGCACCTTTTGTGGGCGGCAAACTGAAAGGCGGCGGCCACGCCCCGTTTTTGTAGGAGGGCCATAAAAAGTTTTTTTTTTTTTTTTTTTCAGAAAAATCCATTTTCCCAAGGGATTTAAAGGAGGTTTGGACTTTATTGGTACCATATAAAAGGTAATAAAAATAACTTCCATTAAAAAAATTAGGCCAATCGAGTCACCTTCGGCAGTGGTAGAGTCAAAAAACTGTCTGTTATATAAAAGGTAAAAAAGAGGCGTGCTTAAAAGTGGGCGGGCCTAAATATTGGTAAAAAATGAAACGTAAAAATTAGTCCTTCTGTTTTTATCGTGGCATAATTTTAACGGAAGGTGGATAAGTTTTTATTTTTTTTCAGGAAAATTGTATTTTATTTTATTTTTAAGCCTTTTCCACATTACCCATGAGGTAAGCTTAAAAATTAGACCATGACCATAAAAATAGTATGGTCGTATAGAGGTAATGTCAACCTTTTTTTGGTACCAATATTTATGTCAACACACTTTTTAACACGCCCTGTAATTACCCTACCACTGGCAATGGTGGTCCGATTGGTCCATTTGTTTTTTGTTTATTATAACTAACCCGTAATACCCTTCATTCGATACCAATTAAACCCCAAGCCTCCTTCAAAACACTCGGAAAAATGGTTTTTTGTGTAAAAATTCATAACTTATGGCCCTCTTACAAAAACGGGGCGTGACCGCCAAGAAAAAATATTGTTTTCATGGTCTGCTCAATGAGGGATTTCATTAGAGTGGTGTCTGGAACCCCTCACCCTTTGCGGGTTATACTGCTGTTCGCCATATAACACCTAATTTCGTATCGGGAAATAAAAGCAATACAAACTGATGCACGTTCCACTAAAATTAGACCATGCCCATAAATATAGTATGGTCGTATAGAAGTAATGTCAACCTTTTTTTTTGGTACCAATATTTATGACAGCCCACTTTTTAACACACCCTCTAATTACCCTACCACTGGCAAGGGGGGTCTGATTGGTCCCGTTTTATTTTGTTTATTATAACTTACCCGTAATACCTTTCATTCGATACCAATTAACCCCCAAACCTCCTTATTTTAGAGTGTGCCCATACTTTCCAAAAACACCTTTTAAAAGGAACTCCTACTTAAATATAAAATAATTGAACGCATAGTATTTTACAGTGTGCCTATATTTGTAATATAATGAAATATAAATTTAAAATATCAGCTTTATGTTACTGGGAAACATACACGTCATTTTCTGCCTATATTTGTAATATAATGAAATATAAATTTATCCACCTTCCGTTTAAACTATGTCACACCCATAAAAACAGTAGGACCGTGTAGAACTAATTTTTACCTTTCATTTTTTACCAATATTTAGGCCCACTTTTAAGCACGCCTCTTTTTTACCTTTTATATAAAAAACAGTTTTTTGACTCTACCACTCCTGAAGGTGGCTCGATTGGCCTAATTTTTTTTAAATTAAAGGTATTTTTACTACCTTTTGTATGGTACCAATTAACCCCAAACCTCCTTCAAATCACTTGCGAAAATGGATTTTTCTGCCCTCCTACAAAAACGGGGCGGTTTTCAGGGAGTGTACAATGAGGGCTTTCAGGGGAGGGGTGTCTGGAACCCCAAATCCAATGCGAGTTATACTGCAGTTAAGCCCAAATTACGGTCAGATTCTAAAGAATCTCAGAATTCAAATTCAAAAAGTCCAAGACCAGGTACAATACGTCAGACAGGAGGATCTTTTTTTTTTTTTATATATAGAAACTCATTGCCAAGGGAGGACTACCTGAATGACTTGCGTCACGGCAATAAGTTGGGCTAAGCCCTTTATTGAAAATTCAAATTCAAAATAGAATAAAAATCGAAGGAATGTGATTTACAATACATCACATTCCTCACGTTTGTAGCCGGTTTCAATTTATTTTCTCAGAATTCTCCCTGATTCATTGAAAAAGCAATACGAAAAAACGAACACGAAACTAAAACGATGCGAGTCCAAATACTTTTATCAATGAATCATGGTCAGGGAAAACTACAAAAAACCTTGACCAAGAAAATATTATTTTTTAATAAAACAGCTTATGAGCACTTCATCCTTCAACCTTCATCCTTCTCATCCAGGAATTTGTGAACGACTAATTTGAAGGCCTGCAGATTATACGATTCGGGAAACACGGGCTCGACCAATTGATTCCACATCGAAGAGACTCGGAAAAAAGGAGGATTTAAAGTGTAAGTGTTGGGTTCTACATGGAAATTTTTTTAAGGCAAACCTATGTTGATTGGTCCTTAAACGAGTGCTTACGTTACTAACAAAAGGACCTGGAACTAGAGGACGGGTTTCTAAAGAACATTTACCGTTGTAAAATTTTTAGAAAACATAAAGCTCCACATTTCCTCTGTTCTCCAAAGTATCAAGAGACGAAGTAATGGTTACATCGTTTATCAAACGAATAACTCAATTTTGAACTCCATCAAGATGAACCAAATGCGATCTAGGAAAAATATGATCCTTCCAGGAAAGATCACTTGATACTTTTAAACCTAACAACTTAAGTGAATCTGATCTCGCAATATGGGCACCATTTATAACAGGTTAAACGAAATGTTGAACTGTCTTCTGAGAAAAAAGACAAGACTGAAATTTATTTGGGTTAAATTCTACTCTATTAGAAATGCCCCAATCGAGAACGACTTGAATATTCGACAGAATAGTCAAATTCATTAATTCACGCGAACCAATCAAGCGAGAATTGCATTCTTTTTGACTGACAAACTCAATGGAAGCCGATAATGTTGTATCATCAGCAAAAGAATGGATATCATAGGTTGTAGAAGACAACAGGTCGTTGATATATATCAAGAAGAGCTTGGGCGACAAGGATGACCCTTGAGGTACGCTAGCATTGATCCCATGTGAAGCTGAAGATATACCATTTAATACAACTTTTATTTTACGGTTCCATAAATAATTCTCAATCCATGCAATTAGAGAGGAGTGTAGGTTCAGCGCACGAATCTTATTAATAAGACAATCATGCCATACTCTATCAAAAGCTTTAGCAACCTCCTGAAGAGCGATTTTTACGAAATCCATACTGCACATCGGATAAAAGAACATTCGAATCCAGATAGTCCATTAGTCTGAAATTAACGATAGATTCCATTACGTTCGATAGAACCGACAACAAAGCAATAGGACGGTAGTTCGTAGGTGTCGATTTATCACCTTTTTTCGGAACGGGTTGAATATTTGCTATTTTCCAAATAGATGGAAAACACCTGTCTTCATTGAGAGATGAAACAATTTGCTAAGCGGTTTTGCCAAAGTATGATGACATCTTTTCAATACTAATGGCGGAATACCATCGGGGCCAGTCGCTTTATTGGGGTCAAGTTCTTTCAGAATCTTTGAAACAACCCGTTTCCGGAAATAGATTTTAGACATACCTGGACCTAGATTTGAGAGAATTGGAGGGCTTTGGTTAGTTAAAGGAATTCTACCCTTCCAGCGAAATGAGAAGCTAAGAGATTAGCTTTCTCAATATCAGTTCTATAATGAATACCATTAAGAAATAAAGAAGGAATAGACGAATTATTGTCTGCAAAGTTTCTTTTAACCAAAGCAGCAAACGACCAAAAGCTTCGACTGTTTGAATCTGAATTCAACATTTTTCGCATGCTATCTCGAATCTTAAGGTCATATATTATTTTTGACCTTTTCAATATAGCGTTTGAACTGTTTCTAGCTATTCGAAACTTTACAAGGTTTTCGTCAGAAGTGCAATTAACGTAGACCAAATGGGCTGCTTTTTTACATGCGACTGCTGACCTACAATTTTCGTTAAACCATTTATTCTTACGAGTATTGTTTTTTTTAAATGAAGAAGGAATGCAATTTTTCATTCCTAGCAAAATGGTAGACGTGATAAGTTGTGATGCTTCATCAGCATTATTGCTAGAAAAGCAGGTTGACCAATCAAATGAGCTATAAAATTGGTTCAGGTGCTCCCAGTTTGCATTTTTATAGTTCCAGAGTAGCCTTTTATGAGTAGGCTCTATAATGGCTGGTGTTAATGAAAATTTGGCTACTACCAAAGCATGGTCAGAAGGTCCTAATGGAGATATTTCATTGGCATAGAAGTTAGAAATAAATCTAAAAGGTGGGGTGATTGACCAGAAGTATCGGGATACCTAGTTGGCTTATCGACGAGTTGGGTGAGAAGGTTAATATTTGAAAAAAGTTCTGCAGTTTCACCAGAACTATCTCTACCATTCGAATAGGTCAACCATGAATCATTGTGGACATTAAAATCGCCCAAGACAACCAATTCTGAAAATGGTGAGGATTGGTAAATTTTGTCTATAGTCTCTGATAAGTAATTTAATTCATTTTTAGTGTCAAAAGGTGACAAATTAGGACTACGATAAATGGAACAAATAAACATCGAATTCTTTGAAATTTTAATTTCAATCCATATCGTATTAAACATGGGATTACTGTTTGGAATAATAAATTTAGGTACATTAAAAGATATGTCATCACGAATAATAAAAACAACCCATAAAAATTTTTCATCTAAATTCTCTAATCGCAGAAATTGATATCGGAGCCCCTCGATCCTGGGCCATTTTTTTTTTATTGTAGGAGAAAATCATCGAAACAGACATTTGACATCAGATGTTAAAATTGAAAATGCTCAGATCATTTTATTCTGAGCTCATACTCTGAGCAAATTGCGTTTCACATAAACTGAGAATCGCAGGTTTATTCGCGTCGAGAGATCGAGTTAAAACTACTTTTAATGCCGCGAATATTTGTGAAATGAATTTCAAAATAAGAATTCATTTCGCAAAATAAAAATACCGAACCCGGCAAGATAATGAAAATATATGTAGAATTAGATAAGAATATAATAAAAAATTAAAAATATTAAAAATAACAAAAATAAGAAGAATTTCTACAAACCAACCACTCAACAGTGAAACGTTACTGATTCGTTTGTAGTACCAGGCCTAACAAACGAAAAAGGCACGCACAGCTTCTGAGTCAGAAAGTCAATAAAAATTCTGCTTCTAAAAAGAGCAGTGTAGGCTGTGTCGAGGACACGGCCGTGGGTTTTGAGCGTGACAACGTCTGTCCGGGACGAAAGAAGAGAAAACAAAGATCTTGTTGTCTGTGGGACATAAACACGGACGTATATATTAAAATTTTTTTCTATACTAAATACAAGTCCTACAACTTGCACCGTAGCTCATCACATCACATTATATATAAATTATTTAAAAGCGAATTTTAATGTTCATAACCACTTACTGTGAAGTTGCTGCATATTGCATATTACTGCCCAAACACAGTAATGCAGCTTTTGGTTTCAACTCATAAAAAATTTGAGTAGTTTTAAATTAAATTAGAAGAGAATGGTAGTGAGTACTGAGTAGTGCTGCCCATGCTTCGAAATGGTATGGTAAGAATGTCGCTTTCAAACATGCAGGCCAATTATTTCTCATTAAATTTCTTTTGCATTGTTCTCTTATTTCTGTAAATGATCGAATAGTTATTTTGAACCGATGCTTAATGCCATGTATGATATTTGATGGTTGACTCAATGGTCGATGGTGGATTCATTGTTCAGTGGCAGACATCCAACTTACGATCGAACATTTCTTCTTCGACTGAGAGACTGGCATTTTTATAATGTTAAATTTAGCTTCATTTTTATATAAAAAAAATCTGTGTTTAAAATGATTTTTTGTAGAAGATTATTACTTAAATATATTAAAGCTAATATCTGCAATACAAGGAAATATTGTTTAATGTAAATAACAAAAAATAAATTACTGTAATACTTTTAATAATAATTAAAAAATGCAGAAACCATTCAAACTTTTGTGCACAAAATGCCAAACAACACTGAAATGAAAATTTCTAGGCGATTCTCAAATTTTCAAGTACGATACGCCTTCTTAATATTAAAAAATCAAACCAGCAATCGAACTTACTGTATACATGACTAAGGATAAGATAAGCCAAAAGAAAACGAAATAGCAGCAACAAAATTTGTATTTTTTTTCTTTCTCACAGAGCATTGTATCATTTACGCAATGTTGATAGAAAGAGCAGAGCAGAGCATTGATAGAAAATGAAAATTGCAGCTATATTTTGAACCTACTTACAGTCTGCTTGTAGCGCGACAATTTGACATTTACATTTTGCTATTTGCATCCCATTTTAAGTAGCTGCGTAAACTGCACAGTCGATTTTTCTTTAATGCATTGGCTTAAAAGTGAATTTTTGACCAACATGCAGCATAAACTGCGCAGTGGCTGAATTCTTGACCGCAGCCTACTACTGCATATGTTTGTTTCGTTCTGCTCTGCTTGATTGTATGTTATTGGAACCACATATATGATCTTCAATCACATCACATACAACAGAATAAATAATTTATAAGCTGATTTAAGTGTTCATAACCACTAACTAACTAATGCAGCTTTTGGTTTCAACTCATAAAAAATTTGAGTAGTTTTAAATTAAATTAGAAGAGAATGGTAGTGAGTACTGAGTAGTGCTGCCTATGTTTCGAAATGGTATGGTAAGAATGTCGCTTTCAAACATGCAGGCCAATTATTTCTCATTAATTTCTTTTGCATTGTTCTCTGTTAGACGACCAAACACGAGAGAGAGCACTCACTCACAATGTTGATTGAGAGAGCAGAGCAGAGCACTGATAGGAAAATGAACAGAGACTATACTATCACTACGGCTGCGGTAAAGAATAAAGTAGCTTCGCAGCTTGTGCTGCACAAAAAAATGGCAGGCAGTCGGTATGCACGAAATTGCAGCTATATTTTGAACCGACTTACAGTCTCTGCTTGTAGGGCGACAATTTGACATTTACATTTTGCTATTTGCATCCCATTTTAAGTAGCTGCGTAAACTGCGCAGTCGATTTTTCTTCAATGCATCGGCTGAAAAGTGAATTTTTGACCAACATGCAGCATAAACTGCGCAGCGGCTTAATTCTTGACCGCAGCCTACTACTGCATATGTTTATTTCGTTCTGCTCTGCTTGATTGTATGTTATTGAAACCACATACATGATCATCAATCACATCACATACAACAGAATAAATAATTTATAAGCTGATTTAAATGTTCATAACCACTAACTGTGAAGTTGCTGCATATTACATATTACTGCCCAAACACAGTAATGCAGCTTTTTCAGCTCTTAAAAATTTTGAGTAGTTTTAAATTAAATTAGAAGAGGAAAGTAGTGAGTACTGAGTAGTGCTGCCCATACTTCGAAATGGTATGGTAAGATTGTCGCTTTTCAAACATGCAGGCCAATTATTTCTCATTAAATTTCTTTTGCATTGTTCTCTTATTTCTGTAACTTATAGTAGTATTGTTTTCTGTTACACGACCAAACACGAGTGCTCTCACTCACAATGTTGATAGAAAGATCAGAGCAGAGCACTGATAGGAAAATGAACAGAGACTATACTATCACTACGGCTGCGGTAAAGAATTAAGGAGTTACGCAGCTTGTGCTGCACAAAAAAATGGCAGGCAGTCGGTATGCACGAAATTGTGGCTATATTTTGAACCGACTTACAGTCTGCTTGTAGGGCGACAATTTGACATTTACATTTTGCTATTTGCATCCAATTTTAAGTAGCTGCGTAAACTGCGCAGTCGATTTTTCTTTAATGCATTGGCTGAAAAGTGAATTTCTGACCAACATGCAGCATAAACTGCGCAGCGGCTGAATTCTTGACCGCAGCCTACTACTGAGAAATTACTTTATTCCAGAAATTCCAGACAATAATGATCATATTCCAGAATTTCCATAGGAAGAAATCTTATAGTCACATCTTAGTCCTACATTTCGAATTTCATGCGAATCGCTTGAGAAATTGCTTTATTCCAGAAATTCCAGACAATAATGATCATATTCCAGAATTTCCATAGGAACAAGTCTTATAGTCACATATTAGTCCTACATTCCGAGTTTCATAGGAATCCCTTGAGAAATTGCTTTATTCCAGAAATTCCAGACAATTATGATCATATTCCAGAATTTCCATAGGAACAAGTCTTATAGTCACATATTAGTCCTACATTCCGAGTTTCATACGAATCCCTAGAGAAATGGCTTGGTTCCAAAAATCCCAGACCCTATTGGCCAGATCCCAGAATTTCCATAGGAACAAGTCCTATAGTCACATATTAGTCCTACATTCCGAGTTTCATACGAATCCCTTGAGAAATTGCTTTATTCCAGAAATTCCAGACAATAATGATCATATTCCAGAATTTCCATAGGAAGAAATCTTATAGTCACATCTTAGTCTTACATTCCGAGTTTCATACGAATCGCTTGATAAATTGCTTTGTTCAAAAACTCTAGTTCCTCATGACCAAATCCCATTGGATATTAAAAAACGTTACTTAACATCTGTTAAAAACGTAACTTAACATCTGTTAAAAACGTAACTTAACATCTGTTAAAAACGTAACTTAACATCTGTTAAAAACGTAACTTAACAGCTGTTAAATAGTGACATTTAACATTTGAGTTTTTGAACATGTACCCTCTTAAACCTTGGAGTGAGACGTTGTCACGTCAAAACTACTCAAATAAATAAATTATTTAAAAAATTGAAAAATTTGTATAAAAAATTATTTTTACGTAACTGCTTTTTTGAAGAATGAATGAACAACCATCTGTTGCCGAATAAGATGGCACAAATAAATAAGATGCAAGAAAACATCAACTGCAATGGAATACTCCAACTATCAAAACTTCAAAACAAATCAGACACAATGGAAATTAGCTGGAATTCATCAATTCCAGAAGACGCTTGCTTAACTTTTGTTTCAAAAAACCACTTCTGTAAATTTGCTTGCCAAAGATATTATTTCAGTTGAAGATGAAAGTTCAGTTTTCAGAAATCAAGGCAGAAATTTTTTTTAGCGTGTGTGTTCTCTGAGTGTCTGTGAGTAGTTCCGAACAGTGAATATAAATCGAAGGAATCAATTTGAAATACTGGACATAGATATAGTAGGACCAGAAAAGTTTCAACCAAACATTTCAATAATTAATCAATCAACTCTCAAATAGCAAAACAAGCATCATCCAACCACAAGAATGTACGCATTAAGGTTACTTAGTTTGGAAACCAGTATTTGATTCAAATTTAAATGATTATATTGAAATTCAAAAATATTGCAAATTGTGCAAATTTCTTCACTCATTCGTTAAAGCAAGATCAAACAAAGAAGTTTATTATTTACGGGGTAGACGAATCAGTATCGTTATAAACAGTTTCTGCTGAGATACTTGAACTTGGAGCAACTCCTTTGGATATTAAAATATTGAATATTTAAATACCCCGTTACTTACAACACCGACATTTTTTGTTGTATTACAAAATTAGTGATAATATAACATTATAAAAACTTCGCCAAATTGGAGGGTCAACTTCCAACTATATTCAAATAAAAATATTGGTACAACTCAGTGTGCAAACTTCTTGGCGTTTGGGCATGGTGCTCCACATTGCTTTTTTCCATCCAAATGTGTAAAATGTTAAAAATCCCACAAATCTCTGTTAAAAATGCCCTAAAAATATAGTTCTAGATGACCCCGAATCTAAAATTCCGACAGAAAAATCTACAACGCTTGTCCAAAGCGAATAGAATACCAACAGATCCGAATGAATTTAAATCAAAGGAATGGAACAGTTAAGTCTAACATCAACATTAATAAGCAAAAGGTTTCCTACACTCTCTTACCACCATCGTCCTTTTACCTCATCATATTAGAAGCCGATAGTCCAAATGCATCAATTTCTATCACCAAAACCTACCGCAACTCAACAATTTATTGTCATCGAGCCGTACTTGGAGCGAAGTTCTTCGCAATGAGCCAGAGAGAGAAGCAAATGTAAAACACCTATCGAACAACTTTCTGCTGTCCTTCAGTTTGCGCAAAAATACGTTTATGGTAGCCAATAAATCAAATTTGAAAATTCTATACTGAAAAGCTAACAGCGTAGAAAACAAACTAAGTCAACTTTATTATTTTATGAACACCAATTTTATACACATCATGTATTAGTGAAACGTTTTTCAAAACTAAGTATTGTTACGAAATTTATGCTTTTGAGTTTGTAAAGGGAAATAAAACACAACACAAGTTTATTAATTTACAAACAGTAATAATAACACAAGATTACAATTTATACTGGTGATAACTTTAAATAAAATTGTAGCCTTATTCCCTTATTTACAACAAACGATACTTATATGTAATGAGTCATCTTTTAAAAATAGACTTCATGTTCAATCATGTTCTTTTACAAAAATTTTTCATCAGTACATAATGATTACAGGCGGTTACATTTCAAGTAATTAATAAGTCCTATGCTATTTTTTAGTTCTAATTTTAGTAATTATTTTTGGACGAGCCTGTACATTGCGATTTATCTAGGATTCGAACCTACTGCGCAACTAACTACTTTTCGTAACATTACCCCCACCATAATTCTGTTAGTCCCGAACAGATTCAGCACTTCTTCTGATGTTGTACCTTGTCAATCTGTCGATGTGAACAACTTTCATTTTATATCTGGGGCTTTGCTGGATCCGATAGGCCCTCCCAACTTTGCTGTAGTTTTAGAGACTAACCTTTTCTTCTTTTGGGATTGTAAAGCCAGATCAAATCTCCTTCCTGAAATCCACTACAGTTTGCACGCAGGTTAATCGTGTTTTCATCCGGTTGCTGGCATCCACTATGTTGCTCCTTGCTGCTGCATGAACAGCGATCATCCTCTGTCTTAGATCACTAACGTAATTCTCCTTTGTTGTTGGCTCTACTGGTGGTGATCCAAATTTAATGTCGCCTGGTAGACGAAGTTCTTTGCCAAATACAACCATTGCTGGTGAGTTTTTAGTCGTGTTGTGGGCAGCGCTATGATAACCCATCATAAACAACGGTATACAACGAACCCATTAATCTTGGTTGGCATTAACTTATTTTTGCAGATGCTCTTCCAGCGTCCTGTTGAACCTTTCGACCATTCCGTCTGACTGTGGATGTAACGGAGTAGTCCTCGTTTTCTTGATGTTGAATACTTGCACAACTCTTGAAAGACTAGACGAAATTCCGCCCTTGATCGGAATGTAGTTCCAGTGGTACCCCAAATCTGCATATCAAATCGTCCACGAATGCCCTAGCTACCGTGCTAGCTTTCTGGTTTGCGATGGGATATGCTTCTGCCCATTTACTGAAGTAATCAATGCACACGAGTATATAACGATTTTCTTCTCTTGTTTCTGGGAATGGACCAGCTATGTCCATTGCCACCCGCTCAGATGGTGCTCCAACATTGTACTGTTGCATTTTTCCTCTGGTTTTTGGACATATATCACACGTATCAATTGACCCAATAGAAGCGATTCCTTACTTTATCTAGCGTCTAATTAACGCCCAAATGTGCTCCTGATGTTCCACTATGTAATTCTTGCAGAACTTCTTTGATCGGGTTTGTTGGAAGCACAATCTGTGATTTTGTGCTTTGACCATCATCATTCTTTGAGTGGGACGAACCCTGCTTGCCTAGCTTTCGCCCCGCGTTTCATCCCCAAAACGACATGGGTCCTCAACCAAAGTTGTCCTCAGACCGGTCAACCTTGTTGTCTGGGTACAAGGACAACTCCCGCAGTACCAACGCGACCTTGGGGAGATCTGACCTCAAGGGACTCAGTTAGTTCAGTTCGTTCGTTCTGTCCCAATCACAGACCTGTACGAAATGAACTACTAAATGCGCATACTTGCCCATAAGGTAATTTTAAGTGCCAGTAGTCCACTTCGGGTCGCATAGTACGAAGACATTACTCATCCCGAGCATAGTCTAAGCACCCGCGGCCCTTATTTAATATCCCGTGGTAAAGCCCAGTGGCAGGCAAATCATGGGGAGTAAGCCCCAAAATATTGCACAAGATGTACACTATGATAGTTATACCAATGATCACCTACGGAGCAGTGGCATGGGCAAGTAGAACCAAACTAAGCACCACAAGGAGAGAATTGGAGAAGGTACAAAGGCTAGCCTGTGTCCTAATCACAGGAGCTATGAGAACCTGCCCAACGGCGGGTATGGAGGTAATCATTGGGCTACTCCCGCTGCATATAGTGGTAGAGGGCAAATCCAATGAAACCCTTGTACGCTTAACCAAGGTTGGCTGCTTCACGGGCAGCAGAGCGGGGAGCTTAGGGAATTCACTAGCCAAGCTAACCCCTATGGCATGCATGCCATGTGACAACATGGTGCAAAAACTTGAGTTCAAAAAGAACTATGAAGTCAAACTAAGCACCAAGTCGGACTTCAGGTCTGAAACAGATTACAAGATACATCCAGGTACTATAAAATGTTATACGGATGGATCAAAGAAGGCGGATGGCACAGGTGCGGGGGTAATAGGGCCACGAACCAAGTACTCTGAAGCAATGGGCCATTATCCGAGTATCTTCCAGGCAGAAGTTCACGCCATCGAAAGATGCGCTCAATTCAATCTGGATAGGAAATACATGAGGCAGGAAATACCCATCATGTCAGACAGCCAAGCTGCGCTAAAAGCTTTAGATGCATTCCACACCACGTCTGGTGGAAGAATGCAAAACAAGGTTAAACAGACTTGGTGAAAACAACAAAGTAAAATTGTACTGGGTGCCGGGACACACCGGTATAGAAGGTAACGAACAAGCGGACCAGCTCGCAAACAAAGGGGCAGAAACTCCGCTTGTAGGGCCGGAACCCTTTTGTGGAATTGGGTACCGTATTATGCGTGAAGAATTACGCAATATAGGTAAACAAACCGCTTCATTAAGATGGGAGGAACTTCCAGGTCTACGGCAAGCGAAGGAATTGTTGGGTGGCTATAACCCAAAGAGGTCCCGATCAATAATGGGACTAAGTAGGGGTAATGTTAGAATCATTACGGGGTTCCTAACAGGGCACTGCAGGCTGAAGGGACACCTAAAGAAAATTAAATTAGAGGAGGATGACAGCTGCAGGCTATGTGGAGAAGCAGAGGAAACCCCGTGGCATCTACTCAACGACTGCGGAGCAACGATCCGCCAGAGAAGGAGCCAGCTGGGAACTCACGCATTCTCCGAGCTTGTACGTCATTCATTAGAACCTCTCCATATCATTAGGTTCCTAAAGGCCTTTGGTATGGAGGGAGTGCTGTAGGGTTGGGCAGGTACCGTCCCTGCAGCGCTAGTCGGGGGGGGGGGGGGGGCAACGATCCGCCAGAGAAGGAGCCAGCTGGGAACTCACGCATTCTCCGAGCTTGTACGTCATTCATTAGAACCTCTCCATATCATTAGGTTCCTAAAGGCCTTTGGTATGGAGGGAGTGCTGTAGGGTTGGGCAGGTACCGTCCCTGCAGCGCTAGTCGGGGTGGGGGGGGGGGGGGGGAGGGGGCGCAATAGATCCACAAGGGTCGCTGTGCCATTGATTCACCCCCATAACAACATCATCAAAGCCCAGCACACTAACCATGAATAGGTTAAGACGCAATTGGAACCCCCACGGTGAATGTTTTCACAATCAGCCGATTGCCATTTCCTTACCGGTAGTCCATCTTCCAATCTCAATGACTGCCATTGAGCCCAGTAACTTTTACTGTAGGACTTACTGTTGCAATCTCGTTCCACTCCGGTCTTTCACCTTGCTCCATCCATTGAAATATTGGAGCAATTGATTCATCGCGCACTTGTTCCTCCCTTAGCTGCTCTTTGTGCAACTACCAGAGCACTTCTTGTTTTCTTGCCTTGTACAATGTTGCATTGCATTGTGGTGCACAAGGCCTTCTTGATAATCCATCGGCATTATTATGCAACATTCCTTTTCGATGCTCTGTTCTTAACGTGTATGCCTGGAGTCGTTCGATTCATCTGGCCACTGGACCTTCTGGTTCCCTGAACTGCATTAACCACTTGAGATGTGCATGGTTGCAAGAAGATAGGCTTTGAACCGCAATGGTCTATCGCGCCAAATATTATTATTATTATAGGTACTTGTGGAAGTGTTTGACGCTATCGACAACAGCTAGCAATTTCCTTCGCGTCACGCAGTAGTTCTTCTCGTCTAGGATGAAAAGTTCTCCTGCCTGTGGATATGCCAAATTGGAGAACTACACAGCTTTCCCTTCAGCAATTCGAAAGATTTTTGGTGCTCGCTCGATCATTGGAACTTTTGCTTCTTCTCAGTACGCCGATGCAACACCTGCGAAGTTAGGCACAAACCGTCGATAGTATGAGCATAGCCCCAAAAAACTTTGCAGCTCATGTAAATTCTCTGGTACCGGCCATTCGTTAACAGCTTCCAACTTCTTGGGATCCGTGCGTTCTCCTTGACTGGATACAATGTGGCCCAAATAATTCACTTCATTTTTAAAAAGACTACATTTCGGCGGACTCAACTTTAAGCCTGCTGCTTTTATGGTTTCCAGAACTTGCCGAAAATTATTCACGTGCTCATTAAATGTACGACCAAAAACAATAATTTCATCTAAATAGACCAGACATGACTTCCAGCTAAGGCCTCGCAAGACATTGGTCATCAACCGCTCGAACGTAACAGGAGCGTTGCATAAACCAAACGCCATTACAGAAAATTGATACAAGCCGTTTCCCGCAGTAAATGCTGTCTTCTCCTTGTCGTCATCATGAATTGCAACCTGCTATTACCCGTTTTTCAGATCCAATGTACTGAAGATTCTGGCTCGGGATAAGATTTTTTTTTTTTAGATTTTTACACAAAATCTCGTTGAACCATCTTTCTTTTGGACAAGTACCACAGGTGAACTCCATGGGCTTTTACACTTCTATATGATTCCATCTCGTTCCATCTTCTTGACCAGTGTTTTTGCGTCTTGTTGTTTAGCAAGTGGTAATCGGCTTGGCGCCTGTCGAATTGGAAAATCATTTCCTGTGTCGATTCGATGTCGCTGATAGCAAAAATGTCGGCAAATTGCTCTAGCGCCATTTTTGCTCCTTGTCGCTGTGCCGCTGGAAGATGTTTACATAGCGAACGAATTATCTGCTTTCTGCTGGCTAACAGTTTGTGATACAGCTTACTCCCTGAGTCTTGCTAATGACGGTTCGTTCTCTTATTAGCTTCGGTTCATTATTCTTATTGGTATCTTGGGCTGGAAGTTCACTGAAGTTCTTCCGCATAATACTCCGTTCTTGTTGAAATTGGTTGGCTCCACTATTCCTACTCTACTGTCCCCAAGATAACCGTTCACCTTGCCATAAATGATTTTCTCGCACATCGGTGGTATCTATACTTTTTCTTCAGTGATTCTTAGCCTGCCAATCTGGATGTCGTTTATTTGCATGGGTACTTACACATTACGCTATTTTAACACGTGGTTCTTTAGATCAAGGGACATTTCGTGCTCTTGGGATTTACAACTGATCTGGATGCTCCTGTATCCAAGATGCACATTGTTTTCCTTCTAACACACCACTAAGCTTTTGCTGTCCTTTCCAAGTTTGTACCGTTCTTGGTTCCTTGCAGTCGCGGATGAAATGTCCAGGTTTTTGACATCTAAAACATTTTGGACGGGAATCAGATGTAGAATTTCTGCCGTTCTGGAAGCGTCCAGTCTTTGATTTTCTGATCTTTTCGTCCATTAGGGCTTCTAGTTGTGTGATGTCCTCCGTTTCCAACTTGCGCAATCTAACTAAATCAGTGGACAAACTCTAGCTGCTTCGTATTCCAAAGCCGATGCCAACACTTCATTCATCTACTTTCCTCTGGCTGTTGTCCTTAAATAAAGTTTTAATTGCTCATCTCGGATAGTATTAACGAACGCATCCACTGCTAGTCCGTCCAAGATACCAGCCGGAACTCCAAAATAGGCTTGTCGTGCGAGCTTAGTTATTTCCCGCTCTAATTCTTAAAGTCGTTCTCCTCTTTGTTGTTTCTTCATCTTGAGCTGTATTTTGCTTAGCTCCTGGGTGTGAGACTGTCCATAACGCAAGTCTTTCGGAATTCATCTCAGCATTTGGAATCACTTGTAATACGTCAGCTGCCTTGCCTCTTAACGCTAGGATCAGAGAATTTAGCTGTTCTTCCGCACCCCAGCCATTATGTTGTACGGCAGCTCCAAACTGGAATTATAGCAATCGAATCATCGCGCACTTGCTCCTACCTTAGCTGCTCTTTTGTCCAGCGATCTTCGACTTGTAGTCTTTGAAATTTGAAGCTTTCAAACACTGTTTCGCCATAGAACGCAGGAGGTTTCAGTATTCCTTTCTGGGTTCTGGAAGATTCTGGAAGGACTCTGGTACTGCTTCGTTGAGTGTTTTCTCGGACGAATTGGGGACGATTGTCCAACCGGGTCTCAATCTCCTTTATTTTCCCTTCCAGACCACTCACCTTTCCTGTCATGTGCGTTTCGAGTGATTTCACTTTGTCTTGAAATGTTGCTTGAACTTAATTTTTTTCACCTTTAAGCGATTCCAGCTTCTGATTTTGCTGATCAAATTATCAATTTTTAACCCATTTCCCAAAGCCCGATTTTATTGCACACATGTATATTTCCGGTGACAATACCTTCTATTAAAATTTGATAGTGATCTGGATGTGGGTGCTCCCATACAAATTTGTTTTCTCATATAGCGGCATCAGATCATATCATACTATGACTGTGTTTTGTATGCGTTGTGCGCTGTGAGCAGCACTGCTTGCTTTACGATTGGGGTGGTTTTTTTGGTGGGTTCAGTGCTTTGGATGTATTTTTACTTTTGACCATTTATAGTGGATAATTTATAGTTTATCAGTATACTTTTGGTTATTGGAGAATTTACTTCGCGTGTTGTGGCTGGCTGGCGGACACACCAAATCTTGTGATCAATTGTTAACCCACTTTCTAAAGCCCGATTTTATTTAAACTTTGCACACATGTGTATCTGCGATATTGCTTAGAACGCAGATGTAACAAAATTTTTTTTAAAAAAAATAAATAATTTTAAAGAAATTTAAATGGGCGCTCCTCGGTCTTAGAGCCCGATCACTTCCAAATTTTTACAAAAAGTGTTGTCATGGGAATTTTTAAATTTGTTTGGTGGCCCCCGACCACGGGGCCCGATCACTTCCACATTCTTACAAAAAGTGTTGTAGAAAATATGGTTAATTTGTAAATAAATTATATTGGCACCCCTCGGCCCTGAGGCCCCGATAGCTGTACAGTAAGCTTTCAACCAGATAGAGCAGGCACGAAAGTCACCAGAGGAGAGGCCAGAAAACCCAAATATGACATTGAATTTTTCATTTAATGAAATATTTGGTTTAAGTAAATTAAGTATTGTAAATCAATTGAACAAAAGTATGGCAAAAAAAACAACCAAATAAAATTTAAATTTTTCGTGTAAATTCTATAATCGAATAAAAAAATAAAAAAATCGGGTTAATTTTAATTTTTTTATAAGGGATCCCCTCAACCCTGGATGGGGCGGGGGCACTTCAAATTTTTACAAAAATTGTCGAATTAAACACGTGTCTATAAAATTTGAAGAAAATCGAGTAAATTTTTTAAAATATTTGTATGGGATCACAAGATTCCACGACAAACACACGGGTACGCAAAGCTAATATAGAAAATTTAAAAAATTATGTATTGAAAATTATTTACTATTTTAATTAATTTATTTATTTTTTTAAATGTTAAATGATTGCAACGCCCATCTTCGGCGAGTGAAATTCGCCTACGACCAATAATAAATGCAAAAAATACTACAATGTCCCAAAGGTAGTAAACATTTTTGGTCTTTCGGGAAAAGAATCAAAAATACTGCCTCGTCGTCGATTCCAGAGCTCATTTATAATGACATTCCAGTTGTTAGCTCTATAGACATGGCCAATCTGTTGGTGCGCATTTCGCAGCTAGCTCCACGCTTCCAGATTGTGCATTGCTGCCTTCTGCTCCTCAGAGTATTGAAAAATCTATGGGACAGATATTCATTCGTACTCGTGCAGTTGCTAGAGTTTTAAACGATCTCAACACTCACAAATCCGCTGGGCCAGATGGTTGTCCCCATTAGTTCTGAAGAGGTGTTTTTCCAAGCTGGCATTACCGTTGCGTGAGTTTTTCCATCTATCCTATTCTCCTGGACTCTTCCCGAGATGTTGGTAAACAGCTTTTGTCCAGCCGATACCCAAAAAGGCGAGCCGTCGTCTCCTTCTTCGTACCGACCCATACCACTTACCTCCATTCTTTCCAAGGTCATGGAAACGCTGATCAATTTTCAGCCCAAGAAATATCTTGAAACCAACTAATTCCTTAGTGACCGGCAGTATGGATTTCGGGGGCAAAGTTCTACTGGTGATTTGATGGTATATCTCACCAAACAGTGGAAGCGGTCTTTGCATCAATTTGGAGAAAGCAAAGCTGTTGCACTCGATATTTCTAAGGCATTTGACAGAGTTTGGCATCAAGCTCTTTTGTCCAAAATGCGTGCTTTTGGAGTTGATGATAAACTGATTCACTGGATTAGAAGCTATCTTTTGGACCGCTCAATTCAAGTCTAAAGTACATTTCTTAAATGTTGGCTTTCCTCAGGGCTCTGTTTTGTCCCCGACTCTCTTCCTAATTTTTATTAATGATTTATTATCTGTAACTTCTAATCCAATTCACTCGTTCGCTGACGACAGCACTCTCAGCTTCTCATATAAGTTTGAGGAACGTCCCTCCACTTCGCATGTGGAACTCAAACAATTACGTATGTTAAGCACGTTTAATTCTGACCTTGACAGCATAATGCAATAGGGAGAACTCAATCGAGTAGAATTTAAAGCTTCCAAATCCCAATGCTGTCTCCTGTCGTCTAAGCGAATCCTAAATGCTATGCCATTATTCATGAATGGCACTTGCATCGAGGAAACTGAAAATCTAGCAATTCTCGGTATGTGCGTTAACGACAAGCTTGGTTGGAATGACCACATATTTACCGTCGCCGCAAATGCTGCGAAGTGTTTAGGTTTTCTAGCCCGGTTCAAGAACTATTTTACTCCATCTGATTTGGCTACTATATACAAGGCTTTTATTCGCCCTAAACTTGAGTACAATTGCTATATCTGGTCTGGTGCGCCTAAAACTACTTTGCATCAGCTAGATACAAAACTGCGCGATAAAACTTATCAACGACGAAATATAGCTAAATCAATAGATTCGCTTGAACACCGCAGGAACGTTTTCTGCTTGTCACTGTTTTATCGATTCTTCTACCAGCCCACACTTTACCAAGCATTTAGCCGAGGTAAATAAGGGTGCGAATCCCTTTAAGCGTAGGCGAATTAGAGTCGAGTACCGATTAACCGGGATTAATGGGACCGGGCTCATAACGGAAAATCGAATATCCCGGATAAACGAATAAATTTACATTAAAAAAAAACCCAAAATTCAACAAAAAACAGTTTATTATGGAAAAAAAACGCAAACGAAGAAAAACTTAAGAAAATAAATAAAAATACGAAAAATAAATAAGGAAATTCATTAAGAACAATTCAAAATGTACACATATAAACATTTAAATGGGACATTTAAAAAATTCGGAAAGTTTTAATCTGCCTCTTACATTTATATCTATTATTTTCTTTAATTAAGTTTTCTCTAATGCGATAAACTATCATTTTGTCTTGAAGCGTTACTTTAGGTAGATCAGAGCCCTCTAAGAATTCCAGAATTCATGAGGATGCTTCAGCATACCACAATTTCGTGGATATGCTGAAGTTTTGGTGTTAAGTGATTTGCAAAACTCTTGTCGGCTTTTTGAACTTACTAATTTTCGCACACTTTCTTTGAGGTAATGACTCTTCAAGCTCCGTATGACACCATGATCCATTGGATAGATATCTAACAATAATATTATGGCGTTTGAAATCTTCTACATCTGGGTGAGCTAGGCAGTTATCTAAGAGTAATATAACTTTACGGTTTTCTTCATGATTAATATTCTTCAAATGCTCTTTCACTTCCTGTACAAAGTTTTGATTGAACCACTCAAGAAAAAGTTGTTGGGTAACCTAAGCACTCTTGTTGGCCTTATAAATGACAGCTCTCTGATGTTTTTCAATGCTCTTGGGCGGATACTTTTACCTATTACCATCAACTTGCATTTGGAGCATTGCAGCAACCTAGCACAGAGCATCCTTGGATTCTTTGTAGCCTTCTATTGAATTTTCTTCTCTACACGCCAAAGTATTTCCTGGTAAAAACTTCCAAAACAGGCTTGTCTCATCCGCATTATATATTTGCTCATTTGTTAAGTTTTCCTTTTTAAATTCTCTATATTAACTTCGCGTGCACGTGGCTGGTCAGATTTTCCCACTTTTTAACCCACTTCCCAAAGCCCGACTTTATTGAAATTGTGTACACAAATTTTCAGTAAGATCGGGCTGCGGGATCGGTGGGGGGGGGGGGGGGGGGCTCCCATACAATTTTTTGTTTCAGATCATATCATACTATAATGACTGTGTTCTGTGTGCGCTGATGAGTTATGCAATGTAGGCAGCGCTGCGAATTTACGATTGGGATTGTTTTGTTGTTGCGTTGCAGCAGGGAGTATAGAGAATTTGTGTTTTGTACAATATTACGAGTATATGAAGAACTGGTTTCGCACTCAACTGCTTTACAGCTTGACTAAACTCAAAATAAAGAATTTTAGTGGTACTTCGTACGTCGTTGTGTGTACGTCGCACCAACCGTGCGCTGTGGCTGCTATGTTTTCATACCAAATGGAAAATTCACCACAAAATCGAATCTCCGATCAGAGAATTTACAAACAAAATTTCAATTTTTAAAACCGCTTGCCTATCTGTCGGTCAGTCGGTCTGTTTGTCCTGGAATCTTGCGATCAATTTTTAACCCACTGCCAAAAGCCCAGTTTTATTGAAATTTTGCACACATATATAGTTATTTCCGGTGACAATAATTTCTATTAAAATTTGAGGCCCCTCGTGGTCGGGGGCTCCCATACAAATATTTTATAAAATTTACCCGATTTTCTTAAAATTTTATACAAATGTGTATCTCCGATGGAAAACACTTTTTTAAAAATTTTGGATACCCCGAGCCCCAGGGTCGTGGGGCCCCCCATAAATTTTTTTTTTCAAAAATTAACCCAATTTTTTTCAAGTTTTATATACGTGTGTATCTCCGATGGACAAAACTTTTTGTAAAAATTTTGGAGACCCCGGGGTCGTGGGGCTCCATACAAATTTTTTTTAAAAACCAACCCAAATTTCTTCCAATTTAACACTCGGGTGTACCTCCGATAGACAAAACTTTTTGGACAATTTTTGAGCGAATGAGCCCTGAGGCCCGAGGGGGCCCGTGTAAATTGTTTAAAAATTAACCCGATTTTCTTCAAATTTTAATCATATGTTTATCCCAATGGACAAAAGTTTTTGTAAAATTTTTGGAGCGAATGGGCCCTGAGGGCCAGGGACAGGGCCATACATTTTTTTAAAAAAATTAGCCCGATTTACTTTAAATTTTAAACATATGTGTATCTCCGACAGACCGAACTTTTTGTAAAGAATTTTGAGTTTTTGATTTTATTTTTTTTTTCATACAAATTTTTTTAAACATGTTTATCTCCGTAGAGAATAGTTTTTTTAAAAATAATATTAATTTTTTCCATATTAACCCGGTTCAAAATTTGCACACATATGTATCCCCTATTAGAAAATTTACATGAAAATTTTTAATTTTTATGGGTTGTTTTTTTTATTAACTCAGCTAGTTCTTCAACAAAAAGGGTAGCGGATTCATAATCAGCCGACTGTTTTTTTTTTTTTTAAAATCAATTTTTTTTAAATTCTCTATATTAACTTCACTTGCCCGTGGGTCGGTCGTCGGTCGTCTGTCGTGGATTCTTGCGATCAATTTTTAACCTACTTCCCATGGCCCGATTTTATTGAAATTTTGCACACATGTGTATTTCCGGAGACAACTCCCATACAAAAAATTTAAAAAATTTACCCGATTTTCTTCAATTTTTACACACATGTGTATACCCAATAAACAATACTTTTTCGAAAATTTGGTAGTGATCGGGTACCGGGTTCGGCCGCAAGGCCCTTATACATTTTTTAAATATCTATACTGGCATCAGATATTCGTCGCCCTTTATGGACTGTGTGCGGTGTGTGCTGCGCAGTCGGCTGCGCTACATGGTTTGGTGGTAGAGAGAGAGAGAAATCTTAGCTCACGCACAAATGAACCCAGCAAATGAAACGAGACATAAATGTTTTATGCTTAATTCAACTTACATTTTTATTTACTGAATTTTATTTTTATTGATGTCGTTTTTTGTTGTCGATATCAACTTATAGATAGAACAACAAGTTTTCGCAATATTCTGTCATTTCGCGTTTTCATAAATTAGTTCAGCGCAGTCAAAGAGTTCTCAAGATAAATGTTCGTGTTTCTTATTTGCTCAGAGTATGAGCGTGCTCTAAGTGCTCAGAATAAAATGATCTGAGCATTTTCAATTTTAACATCTGATGTCAAATGTCTGTTTCGATGATTTTCTCCTACAATAAAAAAAATGGCCCAGGATCGAGAGGCTCCCACATCAATTTCTGCGATTAAAGAATTTAGATGAAAAATTTTAATTTTTATGGGTTGTTTTTTTTAATAATCAACCCAACTTTCTTCCAATTTAACACTCGGGTGTACCTCTGATAGACAAAACTTTTGATCGAATGAGCGCTGAGGCCCGAGGGGTGCCCGTGTAAATTGTTTAAAAATTAACCCGATTTTCTTCAAATTTTAATCATATGTTTATCCCAATGGACAAAAGTTTTTGTAAAATTTTTGGAGCGATGGTCCCTGAGGGCCGGGGACGCGGCCATACATTTTTTTAAAAAAATTATCCCGATTTACTTTAAATTTTAAACATATGTGTATCTTCGATAGACCGAACTTTTTGTAAAGAATTTTGAGTTTTTGATTTTATTTTTTTCCCATACAAATTTTTTTTTACACATGTGTATCTCTGGTGAGAACAGTTTTTTAAAAATAATATTAATTTTTTCCATATTAACCCGGTTCAAAATTTGTACACATATGTATCCCCTATTAGAGAATTTACATGAAAAATTTTAATTTTTATGGGTTTTTTTTTTTTATTAACTCAGCTAGTTCTTCAACAAAAAGGGTAGCGGATTCATAATCAGGCGACTTTTACTTGAACTTTTAAGACAGTGAATTCCATGACGGGTTTTAAAATTTCTCAGCCAGTCAGGTGAATACACACATCCAGAATCTTGACCCAAGTTAACGTAAAAATACTTTGTCTTTTCCACAATCATTTTGCCAGAAAGTGGAAAGTCTCTGAATCTTTGTTGACGTACCCATTCATACGTTGCACTGTCCACTTTTGGGTATTCAGCATTCTTTAGTGTTTTACGTTTCTGCAAACCTTTGATGGAATCACTTTCAGCAAAAAACTTTAAGATCATGTCCTTATTTTTAAGCAGGTCACTGTTTGTACGCCGACTTCATATTTTTGAGCTTAATTCTTCACAGAAATGTTTTTTGTTTCATGATCGTTAATTAAATTTTTTGTTCTTCAATTGACAACACTTTTCTCTTGCCTTTAAGATAAAGAGGCCATTACACTATAATAAGCTTCGCAACCGGTACAAGTTAATTTTAACGATACGCACCGTGTAACTATTGCGAACAATATGATGAAACACGTATAAGTTTGTCAATTAGCCCACAACAGCATATTCCTAAGTTAAACAAGATTTAACATGTTAAATTTTTTCGAGAGAAATTACTGAAATCAATAATGCACAACAAACAAAAAGTGCGGAGAATGTTCACGATTGTACATGCAACACGACTGTTTTGTTTTTATTTTCAACTTCATTTTTGCTTGCAACACGGATAATAGAGTTTTTTTCCGGATAATGAAGTTATTTCCGAATTTCAACCGGAAAGCAAGTCTGTTTTAAACTTTCCGGTTGATTGGGCATACCGGTTAATTGGACCCCGGTAACTGGTACTCAACTGTATAAAAAAATCATGTTTAAGTTTAAAAAAACAATTTATTTCTCTTAAATTATAATTATAACTGTTATATGTTTAACAATAATAAATATTACTAACATTATGTGTTTTCTTCTAGGTTGTCTATTTTCCTGATAAAACGATATAGAATGAGGAATGCATAGTTTTTATATACCAACAAATTAACTATAAAGCAGGAAATGGTTTCTTCTACATATATTTGATACAAGTTCTACTGCATCATCTAATTAATTCTGAAAAAGAAAAAACCCCATAAAAGAATTTGACTGTCAAAAATAGTTAAGAAAACTCTATTATGGCCACGTCTCCTACACCATCTTTAGACTCAATAAGAGGAACAAATTCAATTGAATCATATGGGGAACATAACGACTATTTATCAGATTCACCTCTTACTTTAAGTGGATCGTCACCACCAGTCAGTGACTCGGCTATCTGTGATGATTTTAGTAGTAGTGGGGCAACAAGTAGCATTGATTCACAACATCCAGTATCATCAGTTTCATCATCAGCTTCATCAACATCATCAAGTAGTGGTCTTAGTTGTGGCAGTGGATCTGGTATAATTAGCAACGAAACCGGCGGCAATGGAGCCAGTCCTTGTAATGGAATTATTTCGAATAATGTTATAAGCATCACAACATCCAATGGTTCGACTGTTCCCCGTTGTACTGCATGTAAAAGTAAACAATCCGATGCAGTTGCAAAATGCTTCGAATGTGTAAATTTTCTTTGTTCTAACTGCGCCACAGCACACGAATTCATGCATTGTTTTAATGGCCATAATGTTTGTCTGATTAGTGGATTTGAAAACTCACTACCAACATCAGCTTTAATTAAAACTCCATTACCAAATTTATCCGAAATCAAATTCTCAAGCTCTCTATCAATGATGCTTCAAGCTCAGCAGCAACAGCCACCGCAAAAGCAGCTTACATCTCAGTTGTCGAAAATTATTATAAATGCAAATGCATATGAGGCTGGACTAACACATAATCAATTTAATAGCACAAAAGAAGAAATTCTACCAAAATTATCAATAAGCAGTTCCTTATCTAGCAATGTTACCGAAATATTGCCGCAAAATTCATCTCATTTAGCATCTACAAATAATAAAGTACCACTTTCTAGTCAATACTTTTGCAGCCGTCATAAAGCTGAACTTTTAACATTTTTCTGCCGTACATGCTGTGTTTTAATTTGCAAAAATTGCATTACTACCGATCATTCATCTGGGCTCCATGAAGTAGAACATTCTCAAGAGATTGCGCACAAACAATCGGATAGTATAATGCAAAGTATTGTCACTGAGTTGCGTGGCAAAGTCGGTGAAATTATTTCAGTTGTTACTAACTCTGACTCAAATATGTGTAAAATTAAGATGCAGTATCAAAAAGCACACAATGAAATTAACGAGACATACCAGTTTTTCTGTTCCATGCTAGACGAACGCAAACACGAATTGCTTAAGGAACTGGAGAGTTTATATAACTCTAGAGTTTCATCAAATAATTCTTTGATCACCAGGTCAAAGGAGTTAGTTGAAAAGGTCATACAATCTTGCGATTCTATCGAACGATCAGCAAAAACACATAATATTTCCGACATATTGATGCTTCGAAAAACTTTAGATATTCAACATCAGTCTTCGTTACAGGAACTTCAAGTGCCCTTTGAATTGGAGTTTGTTTCAAATTATCAATCAATACAGGTAGGAGTACGAAACACCTTTGGGTACATTCGTGCTACATCTGAAGCTACAGCAACAATACAAAAACAGCCGCCTATAGCCAGACCCACTCAGAGTTTATCAACATCAAATGTGTCAAACAATAATAACATCTCCTGTTTTAATCTATCGGCTAACGTGTTGGATAATCCATTTTCTAATTTATCAAACAACGTAGTTTCAGTACATAATGGTGGTATTAACTCGTCTCCAAGTTTCGACAACAATTTGATATCAAAACGTTTTCAAACAAACACTTTTGGCGCTTTTGTTAACGATGTTAATATGCAGATTAATCCGTATGAAAAATGGAGTAATGGTGGTTCTGATAACCTTTTTAACGGAATTACCGATCAGTATTCAATTTCGTTAACATCTTCCAACTGTAATAATGGTGTAAATAGTGTCAATGCTCTTGCAACTACAACAGTCAACAGTTTGACCAGTAGTAATGGTTCGGATTCCATAATTGGCCTTACGTCAAAAATTCTATCTGCTACAATTTATCCCCCGAAATCGCAAATTAAACGTCAAAAAATGATTTATCACTGCAAATTTGGAGAATTTGGCGTAATGGAAGGGCAGTTTACGGAACCAAGTGGAGTTGCTGTAAATGCACAAAATGACATCATCGTAGCTGACACAAACAATCATCGCATTCAAATATTTGACAAAGAGGGCCGTTTTAAGTTCCAATTTGGCGAATGCGGTAAACGGGATAGTCAACTACTCTACCCAAATCGTGTTGCTGTTGTAAAGACATCTGGAGACATTATTGTAACTGAACGCTCTCCCACTCATCAAATTCAAATTTATAATCAATACGGGCAATTTGTAAGAAAGTTTGGGGCAAACATTTTGCAACATCCTCGTGGTGTTACAGTTGACAACAAAGGACGAATTATCGTCGTTGAATGCAAAGTAATGCGAGTTATTATTTTCGATCAAAATGGTAATGTAATTCAGAAATTTGGATGCAGCAAACATCTAGAGTTCCCAAATGGAGTTGTAGTAAATGACAAACAAGAAATTTTTATTAGCGATAACCGAGCTCATTGCGTGAAAGTATTCAATTACGATGGCCAATATTTACGGCAAATTGGTGGTGAAGGAGTTACTAACTATCCTATTGGGGTCGGAATAAACACAAATGGAGAGATTCTTATTGCAGATAACCATAACAATTTTAACCTGACAATTTTTACACAGGATGGACAGTTGGTATCAGCCCTTGAATCCAAAGTGAAGCATGCACAATGTTTTGATGTTGCACTCATGGACGATGGAAGTGTGGTGTTAGCTAGCAAAGACTACCGTTTATATATTTATCGTTATGTGCAGGTACCACCGATTGGTTTGTAAGTAAAACCATACAAAAAATAATTAAATAATTATATA
This sequence comes from Nephrocerus scutellatus, assembly GCA_947095585.1. Lineage (NCBI taxonomy): Eukaryota > Metazoa > Arthropoda > Insecta > Diptera > Pipunculidae > Nephrocerus > Nephrocerus scutellatus. The sequence continues at coordinate 51,752,262 of OX352764.1, forward strand.
TTATTCGCATTCTTATGCGACTTTTCTTTTGCACTTATTTATCTACATAACTTATGTTTGTTATCATTTTTTATGTTTTCGTTATTATTATTATTAAATTTTTGTTTGGTTTTTGTTTTTTAAAGTAATATTTAGTCACTGGAAAGTTTCAATTTTATTTAACTTATAACATAAATATTTACGAATAATGTAATGATGTATTGGACCATGTTTAATGAAACAATTGGTAATAACAAATGTTTTATGTAATCGTATGCAGACTATATGACAAAATAAAATAATATACAATGTAATATTGAAATATTGGCAATCAGCGAAGACTTATTAAGGACTTTACACTACAAGAATGTTTTTTACACTGATTGAATTTAATGAATTGTTTTTTGTTTACATAGAAAACATGTATATATATGTATATATATATATATATATGTTTGTATATGTTATGTATATGTATATATATGATATATGTTTATATATGTATATATATATATATATATGTTTGTGTATATATATATATATATATATATATATATATATATATATATATATATATATATATATATGTGTGTGTGTGTGTATGAATGTGTGTTTGTTTATTCAAGAACTTGTTAATTGAGATTCATGCCCGAAAAACATTTATGTGTTTTTTTAATATACATATATTAAAATTCGACAAGATATACAAACAGGGATGTATTTATGTATGCATGTTTTATTATCTGATTAGCTTAGAACATTATTGAAATGAGATATAATAGTTTTAAAATAAAATGGGAACAACTTATTGAAAACATAAAAAATAACTACCTTGAGATTATTGTTTTGTTGCAAACAGCACATATATCTAATTGATGCACAATTTTCTATTTCATATCCTGAAATGAATATACATTTTACATACTTATTGAAACACTAAAACAAAAAACGCTGGTATACAAAATAATTCCATACAATATTTTTAATAATTCTTTTGTTCAAGATTGAACAACATTTTATAGAATTAAGGTTCTTTATTTGCATATGTATTGTTTTTTTCTGCGTATTTTGTATTTTTACGACCAATTTGTTTTTATTAATAAAAAATAAAAAAAAATAAAAGTCACGGAATTTTGTACATATTGGATAAATTCAATCAATTGTGCTGAGATTTTATCAATGTTTGGGTCATACGTAAATTAAGTAGTGCTTCTTTTCAAAAAAATTGTTACGTGAATACGACCAAAATAGTATGTTTAGAAATTTTAAATATCTGTTTTAGATCTCAAATTAGACTGTCGGAGATGACTAAAATAAAGAACCTTCTGAATAAATAAAGCATTCCACATACTGTTATTATATACTAATTATATGTTTGACGTACTTAAGTAAGAAAATTACTTCCACATATGTATTATTATGCCAATAATATATTAAGCAAAAGCTGTATTGCTCTCTATGGTATATTAATGTGAAAGATTTGAGTTCTCAGTGGTGTGGCCATGTTGGTATTTTTGCAACCGTTCCTGTGTATCTTGGTAACAGATTCTACACCCAATGCGCTAAAAATTTTAATATGTACACTCAACAAAGAAATAAAGACGCGCACAGGTTTGATGTATTTGATGTATTCAATATTTTTAAAATGCATTTATAGACTAGTCTCACTTTGATATCGGCAAAGTTTATAGTTTTATTAAACAATAAACTTAAAAAATGTAATTAAAAACATCCATTTCTCTCTAACGATAGGATTATTATGATTATACTATGCCATTGGTGTTAATGAATTACATAGTACGTACATATGATTAAAGCTGTTTTTCTAGTTGTAAACTGTATTTGATTGAAATGTTAGCAAAACCATTTCATGTACTTGATATTTATATTTTTGATATATTATTATTAACAAATTTTGATATACAAATAAAATTTGAAAAATACAAAAGTAAGTAGATACATACATTGATAAAAGCTTAACTGGATTTAACTTGAATATAATAATACGATAGTAACCTATTTATATTGTGAGTTTTACAAACGTTTGCTTTTTCTACATAAACATGGTATGGTTATTAAAAAATTACATTTAAAATTGAAAATAAAATAATCATGAACCATTTTATTATCGCTTGTATTTGAATTAATGATCTTCATTGCATTTAATAGAAAAAAAATACCTAAAAATCTATGAAATCTTTTATAACGACTTTTATAACAAAGAATTATTAAAAATGAAAAGTATTAATCATAGCAATATTCAAGAAAAATAATTAAATATTAGTAATATATAAAGTATAGTACATAGCGAACATACCTAGCGTATATAAACAATTATTATGACTGACTGATTTTTAATATACCTATTTATCTATATCTATTTATTTGTAGTTACAGGTGTTCTTCTTAATAAATACAATAACGTAATTATATAATATATATGTACATATATATTTATCACGATAGTCGTGTCTGAGCAAGTCGACCACTCTTCTTTTGACAAAATAAAGGCACATACTCTCCTTGGTGTCTTTTGTTTTCTACTAATAGAAATAAAATTCAACGACTATCGTCATACAATATACATATTTTTATTTGTTTGTTTTATAATTAATTTTCTAATGAAAGTTTCAAATGAATAATTATTTATTTCATTTATTGGCCAATAACAAGAAGTATAAAACATCTTTACGTTTTTTATACTATTTAGAACCATAAGAAAGTTTTGAATAACTCATGCAAACAACAAGGAGGTTTTTGACCGCTGTATTTGAGTTATAATACCTAAACTTAATATTGTTTATGTTACGGCTATAAAATTAGGAATAGAGGATTAAACAATGATTATATATATACCATGCTGTTGTTTGAAGTAATTGTTTATCTTGTAGTATGACTTATTGTATGACTATCTATTAAATTACTAAGTTGTGCTAGCTACCTTCGGTCAGCATTAAATATAACCTCGTACTCATTCCACTATAAGAATGTCAATATAATATTCTGTGAAAATGAAACTTGTTTAGGGAATTTTAATATGATAAAAATTTAACATTGAGTAAAAAACAAATCTTAACTCACTAAAAAAAGAAGATCAACAAAAACTAGAGACATACCTATTAAACAAAGTAATTACATTTGCATTAAGAAAAAATTACTACGAATCATCATTTTGTTTTAGTTCTTCGTGATAAAGTAATGTTAGAAAATTTATACATATTGTAAAATTACATATTTGAGAAACATACTCGTTTTAAAATGGTCTAACTCGTTTTCGGGTTAATATGTTCTTGTGTCTTGTTTCCGTCTACATTTCATTTTGGAACCCAATAGAATGGTTTTTTGTTTAATGTATATATATATAATAATCGTTCGCATAACATTTTCAAAAAACATTTAATTATTTATTGAAGAAGTTGTTTTTTTATTTTCTTTTTTAATTGATTTGAATGTCTCAACGATTTTATAGTTTTCACTTAGTTTAATAATTTTTTTCGTTATTACTACATTGTTTGCTTGAAATTAATTACATTAAAATGTTTGTTTAACTTTGTTTTTATATTATTTTTATATTTTAATGATTAGATATTTTTAGATTAGACAATTGTTATTCAATTGTTTGAACACCACGTTTTAGTATTATGTATTCTGCGATTGCTTTTGTTTTTGTTTTTATATAAGTATAAATTGTAATAGTAAATATGAATGTGTTTTCAGAGAATCGTGATTGGATTTTCTACTATTTAATTATTTTAAATCTGTTTTTGTTATTATTGCAAAAGTAAAAATTGTTTTTAAATCAATAGGCATGTGTGTTTTTATTTTTTAAAACTTGTGAGTCTGATTTGCATGCATTACATAAACTTTTAGAAAAGTAAACCGTAAACGTTTTTTTCATATTTGAGGTCCTTTTTAACCAAATTTCACACATCCAAGAGATTGGAAATTCTGTGCGCATCCAGCCGAAGTCTCATGAAACATAGAGACCTGAAATTTTTGGCATCGCTTAGTCTTCATGGGCTTTGATACACTTGTGGCTGCGCGTGTGACGCTTGCAAGTCTTGGCTTTTTCAACTTCTTTCAGATCCCTTTTAACTGTCAAACGCATAAATAAAAGTTTCTAACCGAAAAATAAGTTTTATTTTAAACTAGCAGAAATAATCAGAGTTTGACATCCTGACTGACATCTCTCCACATATAGACCACGACATTCACACATACTATAGACACTAACTAACATTGGCAAAAAAAGCACTGAAATTTATAAAATCGCATAAATATACGTTGCCAAGTACAATTAGTACTTGTGTGTAGATTATAAATGAGACGTCATTTTGTTTGGCCGAAATATGCTAACGGTTCCTTCCTCATCAGTGAAGCATCATTAAAAAAAAATCAAACAATCGACGGTGAGGATTTCTATAAGAAACAGACATCAAACATATTTTCAAATTTATATATAATTCGTTTTTTTTCCTTTTAGAAATCGGCGCTCGAGCTCAGATTTTTTCTCGGCAAATAGAACACGAAAGGCGTGTTGTTGTTGTTTGTAGGTAGTAATAAAAACAACCCATAAAAATTGAAATTTTTTATGTAAATTCTCTAATAACCAAAAGTATCCTGAATTCCACTATAAATGCTGAAATATAAAAACATACAAAGCACTGCAACCCAACAACAAAACAACACCAATCGTAAAGCAAACAGCGCTGCCCACAGAGCACAACGCACATAGAACACAGTATAGTATGAATGGAATAGAAAGTATATCATGTATATATGATTTCAATTTCAAATTAAACCATTTAAAGTTCAATGCAAACTTTTTCGAAAATAAATGAAACCTTTTCCAAAGCAAATAAAACTTTTTCCAAACCAAACAAAACTTTTTCAAATCCAAATGAAGCTTTTTCAAAATTAAAAGAAACTTTTTCAAAATCAAAAGAAACTAAATTTTTATTTTCAATTTCAATTAGCAGATTTTGTTGTTATTGTTGCAGTGTCTATTGTGACCTCTTCCATGTAATTGTCTTCATCATCGTTGTTATGATTCTCCCACGCTGATTCTTCTCTTTTCACTTCCAAATTATGCAAAATGCAGCAGGCTTAAACAATTTTACCTGCAATAGTGGACTGCATACGAAGATGGTTCAAACACGGAAACTTTTCCTTCAATATTCCTAAAAAATAAAAAGTTTTAGAATGCAAGTGACTAGTACACGTCACATACCACAACTTTTTTCGATGATTCGTCTAGTCTTTTTATGAGCGCGGTTAAAACGCTGTTCCACTGGATCTTTCGGATTTGACCTGAGTGGTTTTATTAACCATCTTAAAGAGTATGCGCTGTCTCCTAGAAGTACTGCATTTGGAAATGGTCGATATCCAGCATTGAAATTTGCTGCCAAACGGGTTTTTCCTAATACTCTTACGTCATGCACACTTCCTGGCCAGCTTACGTTTACAGCATAGAAAGATCGATCCGACCCACAAACCAGCTCTTCGTTTTCCTTGGGTGCATCGATTTCTGGCCAGCAAATGGTGTTTGCAATAAATTCATCAATTATTGCATCAGAAACTAGGTGTACTACTCTGCAGACTGTAGCTTTACTTATTCCATGCATAGTTGCGACTCCATGATACTGAGCTCCATTTCCAATCCAACGTAGTGTACATAAAAGTTGTTGCAAGGGACTTAAACAATTATTTCGTTGGCTGTTAAACTTCAGCTTATGTCCAATTTTTGACAAAACACATTAAATATTAGTTTTTGTTAAACGAAAGCTTTCCAAAGTTGAAGAATTATTCCCAAATTCAAAATTAGTTCTTAGTTTTACAACTCTTTGTACACTATTACTATCGTCTTCGTTTTCAAAACGTGAATCGAAACGGTTCATTTTAATTTTTAAATTCTCTATATTAACTTCGCGTGCCCGTGGCTGGCTGGCTGGTGGGCAGAATCTTGTGATCAATTTTTCACACACTTCCTAAAGTCTGATTTTTTTCAAACTTTGCGCACATGTGTATTTCCCATGACATTACTTTCTATTAAAATTTGGGGCATCTCGGGCCTCGGGGTAGGGGGGCTCCCATACAAGTTTTTTTTAAAAATTTACCCGTTTTTTTTTTAAATTTTATACGCATGTGTATCTCCGATGCTACATACAAATTGTTTACAAAATTTACCCGATTTTCTTCAAATTTTATATGCATGTGTATCTCCGATGGACAACACTTTTTTAAAAAATTTGGATGTGAAATGGCCCCGGTGTCGTGGGGCTCTCTAACAAAAATTTTAAAAAATTTACCCAATATTATTTAAACTGCACTATATGTATTCCCGATTAGAGAATTTACACGAAAAATTTTAATTTTTATGGGTTGTTTTATTTAATTTATTACAACCAACTTGTCACAACCAATGCTCAACTGCAAATGCAATTTTTTCTTCGCATATTATTGAAAAGCTTTTCACAATTTTAAATACGAAGTGCAAAGATTATTTGTTTGGTGAAACGAAATGGAAGAATTCTTTGCAAACTATGAAAACTTTGCACTTTCCAAATTCATACTTTACACTTTGCAAATTTCTGTTTGGTGAAACGAATTTTGCAAAGAGAGACAAGTTTCAACTTTTCAAAAGAATAATTTCCTCTGCAAATTTGCGTTTGGTGAAACGAAATTTTAAAAGATAAAGTGAAAAGTTGCAATGAGCAAAGTGAAAAGTGGTTGGTGAAATAGGGCCCTGTTTAGCTCTATGGTGGATTGGTTTTTTTTAGGGGAAACAAACAACTTGGCAGCCAAAAAACCCCTGTTTTTATAGTAAAAAAAATTTTGAAAACTAATTTTTAATTCAAGAAAAAAAAGTGGTAAGATTCAAAACACTTTTTGCACATATTGATCTTTTATGACAAATCTTATATTGTTGGCGAAATCTTTGTTCTTGGTGATCTGCTACTTCTGGATCAAATACTGACAATACAATATATAAACGGCATTGTTATGTAAATCCCAATTTCGACTGAGCCATCAAGGTGAAGAAACTTCTTCTTTTCACAACGTTAATTTGATTTACGTGATCGGTGGCTTGCCATCGTATTTGCCCTTATCCTGCTAGCGGCACACGAGTATCTTGCTAGTTTTATCGAAGGCCGCATTAAATACACTTAAAAAGCAATAATACGATTCTAAGAATAGCCACGTTCGAAATATATTTGAACGGAAAATTGTTGGTCCAAAATGTTGGGGGGGAGTGTTAGGAAAATTTGATAACACGCCCATTGCATTGCACACTCGCTTTCGTCGAGTCGAGACGCGTCGAATGGTTTATGGTACGATCAACTCCTATACCAAAAAACTGTATTGAAACTACAACATGCCAATTTGCTCGGATAAAATTCCTTCGCATCCAAACCGCAGCAAATTAAACAAATTCAATTGCATTTTAAAGTGGAGAACAACTGCTTTCCATTTGCATAGTGTTGCTGTTATTTTTCTTTTACTTTTTAAACTTATTTGCTTAAATCGTCCAATAAATCATTAACTAAGCTGCGATCCCAATAAGAAGAACGGCTTTTCATCACGGTGGCTATTGGTCTAATAAGATCGAACCTAATCAGCGACTTTAACTCGAAAGTATTTTTTGCTAGATCTTTATTTATATTAAGTTTTACCAAAAAAGTAATTCCATGATTATAGACCTTTAATAGATGTTCATAGAAAACATCAGTTAAGTTCTGGCCTAAAGTTTCAATTGCATCCCTAAATTTTGTAACATCATCCAGTTCTACAAAGCTTAGCTTGGCAAGATTTTTTACTAACCAAAATGATTGCCAATAAATTTTGGCACATTTTTAACTATTTGCAAGTATGAATTAACATCAATCTTTCCATCCAATTCATCAATTTTCTGCCACAGGCTATTTAAATCATATAAAACTGAAATATGAAAATACCTCAAAAACGTATAAAAGGACTTACATAGTCCAGCAATTTAACAATTTTAAATAAATGACTGATTCGGTAGTCACCACAACTGCGGCTTATATAAACTTTGCGTGCCCGTGGATTTGTGTGTGTCGTGGAATCTTGCGATCAATTTTTAACCCACTTCCCAAAACCCGATTTTTTGTATTCCGAAGACCATTTGTATTAAAATTTGGGGTGCCCATATAAAATTTTTAAAAATTAACCCGATTTTCTTTAAATTTTATATACATGTGTATCTCCGATGGACAACACTTTTAGTAAAAATTTTGGAGACCCCGGGCCTTGGGTTCGTGGGGCAAAAATTAAAATCAAAAACTCAAAAATTTTTACAAAAAGTTCGGTCTATCGGAGATACAAATATGTTTAAAATTCAAAGTAAACCCGGCTAAGTTTTAAAAAAAAATGTATGGCCCCGCCGCCGGCCCTCAGGGCCCATGTGTTCCAAAAAATTTACAAACACTTTTGTACAATGGGATAAACATTAAAATTTGAAGAAAATCGGGCTAATTTTTAATAAATTTACAAGGGCACCCCTCGGGCCTCAGGGCCCATTCGCTCAAAAATTGTCCAAAAAGTTTTGTCTATCGGAGATACACATGCGTATAACATTGTACCAAAATCGGGTTAATTTAATCTGTAAAATTTCTATAATAAGTGTTGTCCATCGGAGGTACACCCGTGTGTTAGATTGGAAGAAAGTTGGTTAATTTTTAAAAAAATTGTATGGGGCCACACGACCATGGTGCCCGGGGTCTCCAAAATTTTTACAAAAAGTTTTGTCCATCGGAAATAACAGCGTGTATGCAATTTGAAAAAATTCGGGTTAATTTTTTTAAAAAAATTGTTGGGCCTTATGATCCAGGGGTCTCCAAAATTTTTACAAAAATTGTTGTCCATGGAGATACACACGTATATAAAACTTAAAGAAATTCGGGTTAATTTTTTTTAAAAAATTTGTTGGGGCCCCATGACCATCAAAACCCTGTCTCCAAAAGTGTTGCCCATCGGAGATACACACGTATATAAAATTTAAAGAAAATCGGGTTAATTTTTTTTTTTAATTTTGGGGCCCCACGACCCCGGGACCCAGGGTCTGCAAATTTTTTACAAAAAGTTTTGTCTATCGGAGAGACACATGTGTATTAAATTTGAAGAAAATCGGGTTATTTTTTTAAAAAATTTATGGGGCCTCACGAGTCCGGGCCCGGGGTCTCCAAACTTTTTACAAAAAGTGTTGTCTATCGGAGATACACATGTGTATTAAATTTGACGAAAATCGGGTTAATTTTTTTAAAAAAAGTTATGGGGCCCCACGAACCTGGGCCCGGGGTCTCCAAAATTTTTACAAAAAGTGTTGTATATCAGAGATACACAAGTGTATAAAATTTGAAGAAAATCGAGTAAAATTTGTAAAATATTTGTAGGGGAGCTCACCGACCCCGTGGCCCGAGGGTCCTCAAATTTTAATAGATTAATAGTGTTGTCATCGGAGATATGCATGTGTATAAAATTTGAAGAAAATCGAGTAAAATTTGTAAAATATTTGTAGGGGAGCTCACCGACCCCGTGGCCCGAGGGTCCTCAAATTTTAATAGATTAATAGTGTTGTCATCGGAGATATGCATGTGTGCAAAATTTCAATAAAATTGGGCTATGGGAAGTGGGTTAAAAATTGATCGCAAGATTCCATGACACACAAATCCACAAACCCACGGGCAAGTGAAGTTAATATAGAGAATTTAAAAAGCAAAAAAGGCGCAAAACACAAACAATAAACAACTCCGACTAAAAGTTAAATCAACTGAACTGAAGCTAACAAGTAGCAAGTTGCAACTACAACTAGCGAGAAAATCATTCATTTAAAGCAAAAACCATTCGAACATTTCCATCCGATAGTCCAAAGTCCAAACTAATGAAAAAATCATTCATTCAAATCAAAAACCATTCGAACATTTCCATCCGATAGTCCAAAGTCCAAACTAATGAAAAAATCATTCATTCAAACCAAAAACCATTCGAACATTTCCATCCGATAGTCCAAAGTCCAACATTAAATGAAAAATGGATACATACACAATTTTTACAGGGCAGCCGTCGCCAAAGTGCACACTGACTGCACAGCCAATGCAATAATGCAACATACACAAAAATCATTCAGCCAAAATAAGTCGGACTATGCATAGTGAAACATTTAAATGATTTTTTTCATTCGTACGAATGCTTTATGAAAAATAGTAATTGAACGATTTTGATAACTATCGAATAAATGAACATTTTGCAACTATCGAATAAGTCGATAGTTTTTATTCGATAGTTCCCAACGTTATTTAATTCACGTCGATCATAAAGGGGTTATCAACAGGGTTTTCGTTTTTTTGACGTTCCAACTCGTATAACTTGCTATTTAATTTTGGACAATTACACGTTTTAACATCTTTTTGTAAATCTTTTGTAAATTATCCTATTTTTCATCGAATTTCATGTTCGGTTGTGACTAATTAACGTGCACTAACTTTCCAGAAAAACGCACAATGTAATGTCTGGAAAAAAAATTCGAGTCATCATAATGCACTTTATAATTTTCCGTGCCAAAAAACGCTGGGAGTGGCGAGAATATAACGGTTGCGGCCGTGATTGTGAGCTTCTAAGTTTTATGATTCGGTGTCGATCGCTTTTACCCATGAACTGTAGCCGAACTTCGGCGATTGGGGTCTAAACAAGTGCAAAAACGATCCCCATTTGCGTCGCGATAAACCCTTTTCTGGCTCAGCGGCATTTGGACAAGTCAGCAAATCAAAGCCATTTACGAAATGCAATTACACCCGCAACTGTTTTATTAAAAGGTCAAATTTGGGCGCTTTTAATGAAATCCATACAACTCACCAGATTTATTGCGGCGAGAGTTCATTCGATTTTTATTTTAAATAAAAAAAAATTTCCTGCTATCGATAAGGACGTCGTGCATATTCCAGTCGGCAATCATCTTATTAGTAAAAATTAAAACTACTTTTTTAACGTATGAATTCAGTGCCCTATGACCACCCACCCCCTGACCTCCCGCCCTATTGCCACTGACCAAGTCGCCAACTGACCACCTGACCAACACAGAAAGCTATAGAATCGAAACTAATATCCAAAACCTTCTCTACAGAAAGCCCAACTGTTCCAGTTATACACAGATCTATGCTTAGAAAAATCCCAAATGTTATGTAATCAACTAAAGAGCAAAATCCATATAAAATTTTTCTGTTTCCCACTACACATGTTGCTCTTTGCATTACCACCAGTTACCGCATTTTATAAAATGCGTCTGCTTATTTTGTGAACACTGTATTCGCATCAAAACCTCTACAGAAAGCCCAATTGTTCCGCTGATACACAGCACATGCTTAGAAAAATCCCAAATGTTTATGTATTGATAATCAACTAAAGAGCAAAATCCATATAAAATTTTTCTGTTTCACACAAAACCTTACATGCTTATATTTATCCCAAACGTGTTTGTTTAGTAATCAATTCATTCATAATCATTAGAGAGCAAAATCCATATTTTTAAAAAAATTTAATATCTTAAAAAATCCCAAATGTTTATGTGTTGGTAATCAACAAAAGAGTAAAATCCATATACAAATTTTCTGATTTCCACTACCGCATCATACGTTTCTCGCGTTTTGCACTACAAGACACACTTCTATATTGTTGTCATTTTGATTCGTTGTGTTTGTGCTTGAAGAAAATGTCGATTTCGTCAATCTAACACAGGAATTTAACAATTAACACTGTTTCTGAAATTTTAGTTATCAGATTTAGTCTAAGAAAGGAAAGTTTAAATAAATCTTCGCTGATTTCATGTTGATTTTTTTGCTTTCCAGAATATATTCGTTAACAAGACAGCATGGTATTAGGAATAATTATCACGCGTAAATTAAATTATCGTAAACAATATTCTGCAGTTGACTGTGAATACAAAAATTGTTAAAAATAATAATGTTGCTTAAGACAAATTCGTTAATAGAATTTACTTTTAATCAAACTTCTAACATTATTTTAAATAAGTGATTTGTTTCATAATAACCAAATAAAATAATCTTTATTATGATAATTACAGTAAGACCCCTATGTTAGACTCTATATAAATGTGAATTCACGCACTTTGCTGAATATTTTAGACAATATGAACATGTTGGTTATATTTTTTGTTATATGAGTATATACAGTAGCCAACCACCAACCTGTTTCATACACAAAACCTTCTCTATAGAAAGTCCGACTGTTCCGCTGATACACAGATGCATGCTTAAAAAAATCCCAAATGTTTTTGTATTAGTAATAAACTAAAGAGCAAAATCCATATACAATTTTTCTGTTTCTCACTACCCCATCTTACGTCTCTCGCTCTTTGCGACAGCTTATTTTTTGTACACTATATTCACATCCCACAAACACAGACGCGTTTGGGATTGTTCGGTGCATTAGGATCAAAACCTTCTCTATAGAAAGCCCAACTGTTCCGATAGTACACAGATACATGCTTAGATTTTGACCAAACGTATTTGTATTAGTAATCAACTAAAGAGCAAAATTTATATACAATTTTTCTGTTTCCCACTACCACATCTTACGTTTCTCGCTCTTTGCGACTACTTATTTTTTGTACACTGTATTCACATCCCACAAACACACATGCGTTTGGTCTTGGTTTACAGCATTAGTATGCGTAGAGTTGGGCTTTCTATAGAGAAGGTTTTGATTAGGATGCATACAATTGGGCTTTCTATAGAGAAGGTTTTGTTCATACATACTTGTACAATACATTGAAAATCAGTGGTTCCAATGTTATCATAGTCTATCTATGACTAAAACAATAACGCGGAAAATGCTTATACATAATTAAGATATAATTGATCCTTGGCAGAGATTTTTATTTTTTATTAAAATTTATTATTATGAATTCAAGTGTATATTCTATTTGAAACTATTGTACTGTCTTATTTACGTTTACATTACGATTACTTAGATTTGTAAAAGTGAAAAAAGTTTAATCTATAAAAAATTTAATCGATTTTAAAATATGTGTGAAAAGTTGATAATCAATTATTTATTTTTATTAAGTTTAATTTATGTGTCCAACATGTTTTCTAAAATGTATATACAATAAAAAAAAATCCGATTATAGGTAATGTTGAACTTGAGTTAAAACATATTTAAATTTTCAATAAGTTACTTATTTTCCAATTTGGTCGGCATGTCGCAAAATAAGCACTTTTTTACTAGATAGTGTTTACATTATTTTGTTTTTAAACGCACATTTAAAATAAACTTTACTTTTATGCACAACATAAAATTTTGGATTTTTGGTTTAAAGTTTTATACGTGTACAACTATTTTTAAAACGGATAATACAACTAATAGCAGGTAATTGAAAATCAATTTTACCAAGAAAAGATTTGTTTATTGTGTAGAATAGGTTAAAGAACCAAATACAAAACATTTCTTTATAATTATATTTTTAAATTTTTTGTGTTAAAAAAGCATTTGGAATCTCTTTTCAGTGCACTTCACCAAGATTTTCTTTAACTGAATTTGTACTTACATATCAGGGTAATGTGAGCTATGACTATCGTTATGTTTACCTTTTGGGTGCCACTTTTATGATTTAATGCTCTGTTTATCTTTTATTATATGCTTATTATATCAGTAATGTATTATGAATGCATTAATAACACAAACGATATAAATATTGAACAAAATTTTTGTCTATATAAACATATTTTGAAATTTAAAGTTCTACAAATAATTAAAATTTCGTATCAAAATCAAGAAAACATATTTGATGGCATTTAACCACACAGTAATTACGCTAAAAAATTTGCTAAATAAATCTAGAAGTAGTAACAGATTTTGCAAAATTGCGTTCTAGTTTTACCGTCCGTCCTATACCCGTTTTGAAAATTAAAAAATGAACCCCTAATTACGAGTCCATTGCTCGAATACTCAAGACTAATCAATTATCAACTCGAATAATATAACTATTTATACATATTAGTTATAATATTATATTACTAATATAAAACTAAAAATTTTGTCGTCAATTAAATATTTTTGTATTACAAAAAAGAAACGAAGTGGGGGCATGATACAATTAAGTGTAATTAGGTAGTTATTAGTATACTGTTATAGTATATATAACAAAAAAGCTGATATTTTTTAATATGTCGTTAAGGTTAAAATTTATTTATTCATTAAAATAATATCAATGTAATACATACAAAAAATTTTTTAATTATAAATGTTGTGTAAGAAATGTTTGTCTAGCTACATTCATTATTAAAAAAATAATAATTTTTAATCTAGATTTGAACGGATCTAAAATATGTCTTCTTTTATTCAAAAGACAAATTCACCGTTTTCAGAGACTACGCGCTTTATTATTATGGATGCAAAATGTAAAAATATAATATAGTGCAAAATTAAAATGTAGCATAATCTGATTATAAAATATTTATTTATTGTACGTAGGACTGACAGCTTATTACTACTTTAATTACTCATATCTTATTAATATTGCCGGCAGTAGTTGGAGTTATGAAGTATGTTAAAGCGTTACCTTATCTATGTTTCATAAAAATTAAAATCTTATCTTATCTTATTTTATCTTATGACCAGTTAACAAAATCCTATTTTTAAGTATTTTTTTATGTTCAAAATACACTGATAAAAGAAATATACGTGTTTTTTATGATATAAATTGTGATTTATTTTTTAACCGGTTTTGGTGTACAAAGTAAAGTTGAAAGGTGGGCATGGATGCTCAACACTAATTTTGTACACATGGATATCTTCATTCATTTCATTTGTTTACTGTGATGCATTCTTGGTTAGGGAAAGTGCTTCACAACCATGAAAAAATATGTGTATGTACGCGTATTTGCGCAAAAAATGGTTCTCAATCACGTAATCTTTCATGCTTTAAACAACTAATCGTATACCGTTGCTTGTTTATGTTGAGATTCCAAACTAGCATGACTATAGTTCCAGCTTTAAGAATCAGAGTATGTTGAGGTAAGCCAGCTTCCAGCCGGATTGATGGAATTCAAATATTCTAGGGTTAAATTAAGACGTTCACTTTCATCTTCTGTATCGACTTCATCTGTACATAAATACACTCGACTTTGTTCGTGAAGCAAGCTAAAAATTTGATTGTTGTTTCTGTCCATATCAACGTTCTTTTTGCATAAAATTACTTTTATCGACAAAGAAGAGATGTCATTTGAAGAAATTGTTTTTCCAAAAAATGCTGTCACCAAATCATCGTCACAAATTAAGTTTTCTGGAATTTCAATAGTGTCAGGTGTTCAGCTGTTCCCACAATCAAGTGTTCCAGCTCGAAGTGGTAACAACTGATAATTATAGTCTTGATCAACGCATCTCATGTTCTTTACTAAACTCAGTTTATCAAAATTGGCCAGTTTTGCGAATACTTTAAGCTTGACTGAACTACAGCAGACCAATAGCTAAACATTGCTGGAAATCCCCTTTTTATAAAATTTGAAAAGGTCGAAAATGAAATCATTCATTCAGCATTTGAAAACTACAGTTTCAGGTTATAAAAAGCGCTAAATCACTACAGTGTGGTGCAGTTAACGATTAAACAGAAAACTAGCAGAATTTTTATACAATTTAAAATTGTTTTTTTTATTCATTATTGTAATATTATCATTTACAGATTACATTTACTAGTGTGCTCATTTGAATGCATTTATTTGCTTATTAGTAGGTAAATAATGAATTTATCAAAATCAAAATATCTGTCAGCTGGGGTAGTTTGTGCAGTTTCAGTTTGTAGAGCAACAAAGCGGAGATTCCCAAACAAGAAATTTTTTACTTTCCGTCTAACAGTTCTCCGATTTATAATGATTGGATTGAAAAATGTAAGTTAGAAACAATTTAAATAAGTTTTTCAAAGTATGCGAGGATCATTTCGTTGACAAAGTCAAGATTCAAAATCGTCTTAAACCGGGTACAATCCTGTTGTAGCTCGGTAGTAATACGAATGAGGTACAAACTAAATGATATTTTATTAGAACTTTACACTTTTAAATATAAATCAAGCCTCTCACCTAAATCATATTTTATTAGAACTTAACAATATGAAATATAAATCAAGACTGAAGGTCGAGACTTATTTGGTGAGAGGCAAATAAAACTGTGATAGAGACTTCATGCCAAAGTTATATGATGGTGTTTGACGATAGTTGAACAGAAACTTTCACAGCTTCTGGTCGAAGTTTCCTTTGTCCTTCTTTAAACCTGTTTTTACTAGATCAACGAATTGCTCGTTAAGACCATTCGATTGAGGACTGTAAGGCGGTTCTGATGTGTTCAATTCTATGTGACTCGCAGAAATCTTTGAACTCTTGTGACGTGAATTGTGCACCATTGTCCGATACTATTGTTTTGCAGACACCTAAGCGGAAGAAAACATCAATAGCAATTCGGTGGTTTTTGCTGAGGTGGTTTATGACCATAAAGAAATCTCTGATTGCGTTTAGTTTTTTATGTTTTGCTTGAGATAACAAAGAATTTGTGCTAATCATTTCTGCAACCTTGCTGAGGGTCGGTCGTTGAGTTGTGACTTCTCTGATGTACTCAATGTTGACAAGAAGTCTGCGTTACCGAATTCGTCAGTTTTCACGTATTTGATTGTGAAATCATAGGCCACCACTCTGTGAAAGCATAACGTTAGAGCCGATTTGCCGTATATGCTGGAATTCCGCCTTTCTTGCCAAATATCGTTATTAAGGGTTTGTTGTCTATCTGGATCTCGAATTGTATGCCGCACATGTAACTGTGTGCTTTCTTCAGACCGAACACAATAGCGCGAGCTTCTTTCTGTATTTGAGGATAATTTCTTTCTGCAGCGTGCCTGGATGTGGTTTTATTCCACTATTGTCGATGATGTGACCACAAAACTCAACACTTTTCTTACCGAACTCGCATTTTTCCCACTGTAGCTTGAAACCACATTCTCTGATGTGCTCCATGGCTTTGAAGAGCTGCTCATCGTGATCTTGTTCGTCGACTCCAGCAATGATAATGTCGTCGATGAAACCGTGAGATGTGATGCCAGCGAGCATTGCGTTGTCTTCACACCTTGTTGCAGTCGGTTGACGTTGAATAGGCCGATGTGAGTATTGATGGTCATCAGTTGTTTTGCTTGTACATCGTTTTCGACTTGGAAATATGCATCGCCCAGGTCAATTTTTCTGAACACTCTTTTGCCTGCCAAGTTTGCGAAAATTTCTTCTGGTGTTGGCAATGGATACTGATTTGGCTCCAGATTGCTATTGAGTCTAGATAAGTAATCACCACATATTTGAATCTTGTCATTTTTCTTCTTGACTGCCACGATCGGAGCTGCTGATTCGGAGTAAGAGACAGGTAATAAAACTCCGAGATGTTGAAGGCGTTCAAGTTCTGCTTATACTTGTACTCTGGAGAGTTGGTTTTCCAAGGCGGCTCCAGTTTCTTTTTGAAATGATCGTTATGTCTGAAGCTGTGTCGAGTTGCAGCTTCACGTTCACGCCGTTGATCTTTGGTTTAACAAACTTGCGTTGCGCGGCATTGTTGACTTTGCTGACTTGATTGATTTGAAGGCCTGCTTCTTAAGCATTTTTGTTGGCTCTCGATCTGTTGCTCTATAAAATCCATACAACTTTGACAGTGATCAGCTTTATGACTCAAGCTCTTGCATTTTTTGCAAGTCTTCGCTTTGTAAGGACAGAAATTAACACTCTGTGCTGATCACCGCACGCTGGACAGGTTCGAGCTTTCTTTTGAAAAAAACTAGATCTGCCAGATGATGCTTTTTTTCTCTGCTGGACCGCTTTGACTTCGAACTATTTGACGACTTTGGTTTTGTCGCGTTTCGGGCAAACGATTCTATCTGCTTCGTTAACCAGATCCTGAAGCGTAAGTTTTTTGATCACTTCGATTTGCTGAGGATCGATGAGAGCTTCGAGCTGTGCTGCGCGTCGACTTTGGCGACTAGCTTTTCAAGGATCAACGAATCGTTTTTGTACTTTAGTCCAATGATGAACAACAAAACTTTTCAGCGTGCTTGTTGATTCGTGTTGCGTAGACTAAATAAGCTTCTTTCTCGGCCTTTTTATTCGAAGCATTTGTGTCGGAGTGCGAAACTTGTTTCGCAGTATCCGAATAGTCGCTTTAGTTTTGAAATAAATTCGTCGAAATTCAGCTCCGTAGGCTTTTTCGGTAGTACGTGATCAGCAAAAGTGTGATAGTTTTTTTGTGAAAACTTGCTGAGCACAAGCTGGATCTTCATTTTTGGCGTTAGTTCAGCTGGCAAATACGTTTCGTGTCTATTGAATCACGTCTCGAATATTCTGTTCTCTTCTGGATTATATTCGAACTGTGTGATTAATTTCGCTGCTTCATTAATCTTGCCTGGACTCGAATCGATTTTAGCTACTTGTTGCACTTTACCAGCTTGGCCTTTTCATTTACCTGCGAGAAATTGCATTATTTGAGCTTGTTGCTGCATAACCTTCATAAATTTTTCCATGTCGAACATTTTTAGGTTATGCACGAAATTTCGAAAAAAAATGTTCTTGGTAAATTCCTTAAAATCCTCGTCGCCACTGTTGTATCTCAGTAGTAATGAGGTTAAAACCTAACACTATGAAATATTAATCAAGCGTCTCACCTAAATGATATTTTATTAGAACTTAATACTATGAAATATAAATCAAGACTGAAGGTCGAGACTTATTTGGAGAGAGAGATAGAATAAAAGGAGAGAAATATAGATATGGTTCTCCACATATCCCATCTTTAAATTTGGGTATTCTAGTGATATCAAACTGAAGATGATAATTTTATCATACCTGACCCAAGTTATATAAAAAGTGTGCATCATAAGTATTCTAAACCCGGTTCCTGCAACGCAGATTTAACCTTAGAAGAATTTTAGAAATACGAACCTCCTTCGAAATTAATTTGTACCGATGACAAAGAAAAATCCATTTGTCGTAATTGCGAGACCCAAACAAAAAATTGTGCGTATTATAGAGCAGAATATAATAATATTGAAGAAAATTAGCAACTATGAAAAAGAAAATGCAGCAAAAAAAATTAAAATTAGATCTCTAACTTTAAAAGCTCGGTATTTACGAAAAATTAAATTGAAATCTAAAATAAGTTTAAACGAAGGAATAAATCAGTTGAGTTACGTAGCAGACCATTCGAAATAACTAGGCAAAATGTTATTGCTTCGGAAATCTAAAACGACGAAATGGAGCCAACCCCAAAAATTTCTAGCTCATAATATATATTTTCGGTCCGGATGCCAGTAAAACACATAAAACCTGGTATTAATGGAGACATATTTATAATAATTTTGCTGAAAGTTGCTAGGACATGGATGATAATTCAAAATATGCGGTTATTGTGTATGACGAGGTCGATATTAAACGAGATCTTGAATATAATTCTTATCATGGACATATTGATGGATTCAGTGACCTAGGTAATAAACGAGAAAAGGCAATTACAAAATCTATTTGCTTATTTATGATCCGAGGTATGTTTTCAAATTATAAGTACATATTGTCGTACTATTCATCAAAAAATAATATGAAGGGTTACCAAATAAGAAAAAAATAATTAGAAAATATTAATTTAGCCGACCCACTCCCCAAACCCCGATTTTATTGAAATTTTGTACACATGTATATTTCTGGTGACAATACCTTCCATTAAAATTATCGGGCCGCGGGGTCGGTGGGCTTCTATACAAATTTTTTTTCCCGGAATCAGATCATTTCATACTGTAATGACTGTGTTCTGTGTGCGTTCTGCGCTGTGGGCAGCGCTGCTTGCTTTACGATTGGGGTTGTTTTGATGGTTGGTTGCAGTCCTTCGTATGTGTTTTTATATTTCTGCATTTGTAGTGGAATTCAGTACATTAAACATTAAGGTTATTAAAGAATTTACATGAAAAATTTTAATTTTTATAGGTTGTTTTTATAATTAATAACATGTTAACTAATAAAAATACATTTTTAATTTAAAATGTTAAAAACGAGTATTGTGCGTAGTAGTTTGATTTGATATGCAACAAATTTCAAACTCGTGTTGAATAACTTTTTTTTTGCAATTTGTTGTCTTTTTTTTGTGATTTGTCAATGTTCATCCAGTTCTGAGCTATGTTTAAAGTTTCAAGTCTCTAACTCAATTGTAAGTTAGC
This sequence comes from Nephrocerus scutellatus, assembly GCA_947095585.1. Classification (NCBI taxonomy): domain Eukaryota; kingdom Metazoa; phylum Arthropoda; class Insecta; order Diptera; family Pipunculidae; genus Nephrocerus; species Nephrocerus scutellatus. The sequence goes on from OX352764.1 coordinate 51,772,498, forward strand.
TTAAAATTAATTACAAAATTCCACCCGCACAGACAGACATACACGAAAGCGAGCTAATAAAAACGTTTTAAAATAAGAAGATTTATGCTATGTATGACCCTCGTTACTAAGTTAAAAGTGTTCGAAACAACTTATTATCTACGGATTTGTCAACCTTATACAAAGTTAGTCCAATGATGAACAACAAAACTTTTCAGCGTGCTTGTTGATTCGTGTTGCGTAGACTAAATAAGCTTCTTTCTCGGCCTTTTTATTCGAAGCATTTGTGTCGGAGTGCGAAACTTGTTTCATCATCCAGTTCTGAGCTATGTTTAAAGTTTCAAGTCTCTAACTCAATTGTAAGTTAGCTTAAAATTAATTACAAAATTCCACCCGCACAGACAGACATACACGAAAGCGAGCTAATAAAAACGTTTTAAAATAAGAAGATTTATGCTATGTATGACCCTCGTTACTAAGTTAAAAGTGTTCGAAACAACTTATTATCTACGGATTTGTCAACCTTATACAAAGTTGCAAGTTGGTCAGTATTAGAAGAATTGTATGAGATCCAAACAAATTCTACCACAATAATGTGCACAAAATTGTCACCATTTAAAGCCTTGTCAACAATGAATTTTTGTGATAAATTCGACATGCTCTTCGATGCTTTAAATAGTAAAAAAACAATTTCATTTAAATTGAAAAGCTCTAAAACTAGAAAATAGACCATATTAAATTTGAAAATCGTCGTTAAATTTTATAAACCATTAAAGGGTGTACCAAAATAAAAGCTTATTTTTTTTCTGGACTTTTGCAAACTATTAATGCTGTGTTAAATCTCCCTGACGAATTTTTAAACAAAAATGAAGAAATTTCGTTTATACTAATCTCACGGTCAAATCGAGATCCATGCCAAAATTTATTTTTAATAATTCGACAAAGAGGCGGAAATTCAAGAAATCCAACAGTACAGCATTTCAACAACATTATTGCTCAAATTATGCCTAAGAAAATTTTACAACCAACGGAGCATTCTAACTGAAGGATGATAATGATGAAATTTTAATGGATCCTTACAACTATTTTCGGGCTTCTGATAGATTTCAATTACAAACTAACGATCCAGCAATCAATCAGGTACTGGAACTGGAAATGCTGAAATAATTTATTTTGACGATTTAGAAGATACAATCATTGAAGCGCTTCCTATATTAGATGATGAAAACAAAAATTAACTGTACGCATTATAAAAACAGAATAAAAATCGGATGAGAAAATGAATCTTCAAAATGAGTCATTAATATTAAAAAATATAAAACAAATTATAATTGACCAATGTGTGGATTTGACCAGGCAACACAAGGAATTTAATTTGTGGTTTGACGGTGATAAAATAATATTGAATTTTTTGATTCTTGTGGTAATTCGAAAACAACGCAAACGGATTGTGAAATGTAAATCATTAAAAACGAATCCAATGAACACGAAATACGAACGTTGCAAAATCGAGCTCTAGAATTAAAAGGAACCACCCTCGTTTAAAAATCCTACAATAATTTTAGGAATAGGAAATCAAAATCTTATTTATACTGCGAATTTATTGGGATTCACTTCTTATTATTTTTTTTTACTTTATTTTACAATTTATCATCTTTAATTTCGGTGATGTCATTCTATTACTAACGAAAATCATACCTATAAAAGCAACGAAAACGGCTAAATGATTAAGAATTTTCTCATGGAACGTACGCTCACTGTATAGAGCTCGAGCTGCACAGCAGCTGGCCGATACCCTGTCTAAATATAAGGCTGACATAACAGCAATCCAGGAGATGCGGTGGACAGGAAATGGTGTCTTACAAAAATCAGAATATGACATATATTACAGCTGTCATGCAAGACATCATGTGCTCGGGGTGGGGTTTCTAGTCAGCAAAAGAATGAAACCCACCGTTATCGGCTTTAAAGCAATAAATGAACGGCTATGCACCCTTCGCGTGCGGGGCAAATTTAAAAACATAAGCCTCATAAACGTTCACGCACCTACAGAGGATTCCCCAGATGATGAAAAAGAAGAATTCTTTGAATCAGTCGAACGGGAATTCCATGCCTGCCCTCAGTATGTTGTAAAAATCATTCTGGGGGATATGCATGCTAAAATAGGTAGGCAGCCAGTATTCAGGCACTACATTGGCACCCATAGCTTACACGAGAACAGTAATGACAATGGACAACGAGTCTTAGAGATGGCAGCAAGCAATAATTTGGTCGTTGCGAGTACAAGATTTGCGCGTAAAAATATCCACAAAGCCACCTGGGTATCCCCCGATGGAGCCACTCGCAACCAGATAGATCACGTGTTGATAGACCGCCGCCACAACCCGAACCTGATGACGGTACGAACGTACCGATGTGCCAACGTCGACTCGGACCACTATCTTGTTGGTATGGTGCTCCGAGCGCGGATTGCATCATCACGAAAGACTGGATCCGCGAATCAGATTCGAGTCAACACGTCTGCCCTTCGCAATGAAGAGACCAGAAGCAACTACGGTCAAGCGATAGGACTCGCCCTAAATGCAGGGAGAGTAAGTCCTGGGGCTGAGATGCCGGGCATAGAAGAGAAATGGACACGCCTTAAGAATACTGTTATTAGTACTGCTGACTCCATCTTAGGCAATAGTCGTAGAGATCGGAACGACTGGTTCGATGACGAATGTAAGCTAGCGACTGAACGTAAGAATGTTGCGTACTGAGCAATGCAACAATCTCATAGAACGCGGGCACGCGAAGATGAATATAAAGAGCTCAGAAGATATGAAAAAACAGTTCACCGGCGAAAGAAAGCAGCCTGGGAGAAGAGTCTCGTCCGTGAACTGAAACAGTACAGAGAGCAAGGACCGCATCAGGCGCAGAAGTTCTACCAAAGAGTCCGCGGTATGACGCAATATACACAGCGTTGCACACACTGCAAGGACAACGAGGGTAATCTGATCGCCAATCTCAAAGGCATCTTGTAGCATGGAAAGAGCACTTTCATGAGTTGCTAAATGGCCAGCTAGCTCAGGAATTGGAAGTTCCACCAATGACCGAAGATCATACTATGCTGCCGCCACCAAGCATAGACGAAGTTAGCAGAGCGATAAATCGGCTCAAAAATAATAAGGCTGATGGGGTCCAAGCGGAATATTTTCTCCTCTATCCTTCAAGACATACGCTGAAGTCATCATTGGTCCATACCAGTGTGGATTCATTCCAGGCAAATCAACAACTGATTAGATTTACACCCTAAGGCAGTTGATGGAAAAATGTCTAGAGTTTCAAAACACACTACACTATCTTTTTATAGACTTTAAAGCCGCCTATGATAGCATAGCCAGAGTAGAACTTTATAAAGCCATGAGAGAATTCGGCATCCTAAATAAACTGACACGACTTTGTAGGTTGACCAAACCCAATGTTATAAGCCATGTAAAAATATCCGGATCACTATCAAGCCCATTTAACATCTATAACGGGCTCCGAAAAGGGGATGGACTGGCCTGCGTCCTCTTCAACCTGGCGTTGGAGAAAGTGATCCAAGACTCTGACTTAACAGCGAGAGGAACAATCCTCTACAAGTTCATTCAGATACTGACGAAACATAGTACATGGTGGCCACGTCTGCGAGTAGAAGATCCAACATTGGTCCCTCAATTCAAATAGTGGAGCGCGAATTTGAAGTAGTGCAATCCTTTAACTATCTCGGGTCAACTATAGCAGCCGATAACAGCATGGAACCAGATATACGCGCACGGTCGCGCTTAAAGCCAACAAAGCCTACTATAGTCTGTCAAGGCTCTTCAAATCCAGGAACTTAACCTTAAGATCCAACCTGCTGATATGTATATAAGACAATGGTCATACCAGTACTTACATATGGATCCGAGACTTGGGTGCGTAGCAAAAAGCATTCTGACCTCTTAGTCGCGTTCGAGAGAAAAGTCTTACGGAGAATTATTGGCCCCGTATGTGAGGAAGGACGATTCCGGAGACTCTATAATGATAAGATCTACGAGATTTACCGCGATTTCGACATCGTGAAGAAAGGACACCTAGCTCGCATGAGCGAAGAGGATCTTGCTCGGCAAGTCCTTTGCGGTAGGATTTATGAAACACGACAGCGAGGCCGGCCAAGCTTACGCTGGAGGGATGGCAAAGACCAGGACGCCCAGAGTTTAGGGATGCCAAACTGGATGACATTGGCTCGAAATTGGGACCGGTAAAGAGACTTTTTGCGGGAGGCCAGGACCGGACCCCGGTTGTAGAGCCAAATATGATGATGATGATAAATGTTGTTGTTATATCTAAGTGTGGGTACAATGTATAGCCGATGCTGTACTTTTGGTTTAATGGAAGCGCACCACAGCAGCTGCGGAGGCGACAAGGTGTTGAATTTTTCACTTGAAAATATTTTCACCTTTTCTGATAGTATTTTCGTAGGTTTTGTGTATGCCTACACACATACATTATTAGTTGTTCTAGTCTGTAGTTGACGACGCAACAAGAAAAAAATATCACACCATCGGTTGGTGCTGTTTGAAGAATAAAGTAACGGAGAATTTAGACTTTATAGTTAAATTGAAGTTGTGGTTAGCCAGAAGAGATCGACGTTAGGATTTTTTACGTACGGGCCGGAATCTTTAGTAAATGTATATTAAATTTCTTTTTAAATTTTTTTTTTAAATTTTATTTAATTTTTTAAATTTTTTTTTGTTTAAATTTCTTTTGCACTAAACAGATTTCTCCTAAGTGCTATACTTTTTGAGTTTTTTGCAAAAACTCGAAAAACTGTCACTTCCGGCTGTCATATTTCCCTCAAAATAATCTGGCCCCTTACAGTTTATGTAAAAGGCTTAAATATGAATTTTCATTCCGATAAGTTTAGCCGTATGGGCTGTAAAATGGACACAGACAAACATACAAACAGACAGGCAGAGATTTTTTTATTTTTGCTTTTTCAGACTCAGGAGATGCGGTAATGGGTAAATCTGCAAAAATCCAGAGTTCGAAAATTTTCATGATTACTACACTTGTAAAAGAAAGTAGAAACAACCCATACAAATTTAATTGTTTTTATGTAAATTCTCTAATCGGAAATAAACATGAGCGCAAGGTTTGAATAAAATCCAGTTACTTTAAAAAAAATGTTGGGACCACGGGCCCAATCATTAAAAATTTTTACAAAAATTTTGTCCGTCAGAGATACACATGTGTTTAAAAATTAAAAAAAATCGCATACATTTTTAAAAAAATTGTATTATATTGTAGAGAAAGTTTTTTCCATCGGATATACACAGGTGTTTAAAATTTGAAGATAATCTGGAGATAATTTTTAATAAATGTACAACAGCACCCCTAACCTCAAGGCCCGATCACTCCAAAAATGTTTGTCCATCGGAGATACACAGGTGGTTAAAATTTGCAGAAAATTTGGTTAATTTTAAAAAAATGTATGGGCACCCCTCTCAACTCCAAAAATTTTACAAAAAGTTTTGTCCATAGGAGATACACATGGGTTTAAAATTTGAAGAAAATCGGGGTAATTAAAAAAAAATCATGTGGGCACCCCTCGGACCACAGGGCCCACTGACTTTAAAATTGGAAGAAAATCTGGTTAATTTCAAAAAAATGTATGGCCACCCCACGGGCCTCAGTCCCCGATCACTCCAAAAATGTTACAAAAAGTTATGTGTTTAAAATTTTAAGAAAATCTCCGATCACTCCTAAAATTTTACAAAAGTTCATCGGAGACACACATGTGTTTAAAATTTGAAGAAAACCGGGTTATTTTTTTTTTTAAATTTATAAAGGAGCTCCTTGGCCCTCAGGGCCCGATCACTTCAAAAAATTTACAAAAAGTTATTTCCATTGGAGATACACTTGTGTTTAAAATTTGAAGAAAATCGGATTATTTTTAAAAAATTTATATGGGCACATATCGCAAGATCGCAAGATTCCACGACAAACAAATACACAAACAGACAAACAAACACACGAGCACGAGAAGTTATTATAGAGAATTTAAAAATAACGTGCCGATTTCAAAACAAAAACACGAACTTTTATAATTTCCGCGTTTGGTTCGCAGAGAAATACCGATCACTCTGTTTGCCGTGAAATTAACATAAGACTAAAGCAACAAACTGTGTAGATATGGAAAAATGTACTTTGATAATAAAACATAGCAATGATTGAGAGCGGCGGTCAGCCATCAGCAGCGGCTATGCACCCTTCGCATGCGGGATAGACTTAAAAACATAAGCCTCATACACGTTCACGCACCTACAGAGGATTCCCCAGATGATGAAAACGAAGAATTCTTTGAATCAGTCGAACGGGAACTCCATAACTGCCCTCAGTATGATGTTAAATGTTGATGTTGATAGACCGCCGGCACAACCCGAATCTGATGACGGTACGAACGTACCGAGGTGTTAACGTCGACTCGGACCATTATCTTGTTGGTGCTCCGAGCGCGGATTGCATAATCACGAAAGACTACATCCGCGAATCAGATTCGAGTCAACACGGCTGCCCTTTGCAACGAAGAGACCAGAAAAAACTACGGTCAAGCGATAGGACACGCCCTAAACGTAGGTAGAGTAAGTCCTGGGGCTGAGATGTCGGACGTAGAAGAGAAATGGGCACGCCTTAAGAATACTGTCATTAGTACAGCTGACTCCATCTTAGGCAGAAGTCGTACAGATCAAAACGACTGGTTCGATGACGAATTTAAGCTAGCGACTGAAAGTAAGAATGATGCGTACCAAGCAATGCAACAATCTCATAAAACGGGCTGGCACGGGCGGAAAGATGAATATAAAGAGCTCAGAAGATATGAAAAAATAGTCCACAGGCGAAAGAAAGTAGCCTTGGAGAAGAATCTCGTCCGTGAACTAGAACAGTACAGAGAGCAAAGACCGCACCAGGCGCGGAAGTTCTACCGAAGAGTCCGTAGTATGACGCAATATACACCGCGTTGCACATACTGCAAGGACAAAGAGGGTAATCTGATCGCCGATCTCAAAGGCATCTTAGACCGATGGCTAGATCAATTTCATGAGTTGCTAAATGGGCAACTAACTGATGAATTGGAGGCTCCACCAATGACCGAAGACCATACTATGCTGCCACCACCAAGCATAGACGAAGTTAGCAGAGCGATAAATCGGCTCAAAAATAAAAGGCCCCGACATCAGATGGGATCCCAGCGGAACTGATAAAAATAGGAGGCTCCACATTACACCAAGCAATTCATGAGATGCCAGAAGACTGGCGAAGAGGCATCCTGTGCCTCATACATAAGGGAGATATCACAAAATGTAGCAATTATCGTGGTATAACCAACCATACCAATGTGGCTTCATCCCAGGCAAATCAACAACTGATAAGATTTACACCCTATCTAGAGTTTCAAAACTCACTACGCCATATTTTTATAGACTTTAAAGCCGGCTATGATAGCATAGCCGTGGGCGCCATGGCTCAGTTGAAAATGGTATGGCTATTGAGCAGACCGAACTTTTTGTAAGCATTTTTGAGTTTTTGATTTGAATTTTTTTCCCATACAAATTTTTTTTTACACATGTGTATTTCCGGCGAGAACAGTTTTTGAAAAATTTTGAAGTGAAGGGGGCTCTAATATTAAGTTTTTCCGAATTAACCCGGTTCAAACTTTGCACACATATGTATCTCCTATTAGCGAACTTACATGAATAATTTTAATTTTTATGGGTTGTTGTTTTCAGTCTATTTCAGAAATTGCTTATGACAGAAATACTTTTCGCTTATGAATGACCTTCATTTAACGTTGCATACTATTAGGCTTTTAAGATAAATTAGTTTTTAGACTGAATTACAACTAAATATACATACACGCGTGTGTGTAGTCACTCGCATAGCAAAATACATTAGCTCGTGTGTCTATAGTAGTGAAAAGTTTTTGGTAGGAACTCGTATATCTCAGCTTCTACCAGTCAGAATTAAATGGGACTAGTTTTAAAACAACAAAAACATTTTTTTTTAAATTGTTCTTCGATTTTAAATCTGATTCATGAATATTTAGGAATGCTTTTCAGATTTCTAAAATTTATCGAAACTGACATAAGCTCGAAATATGTGTATCCTATATAATTTTTATACTGAATGTATTGTTTGGTTTTTCTGTAAGTAAGTATTAACATAAACTCTGCATAGAATTCATAGTTCGCAATAATACTGAAAAAAGTTCGTTATTTCGTTTGTCTGCGTTGACGCTAAGTATGCACAATGCTGTGCATGTTTGAATAGCATTTCCACGCCTATACCATTACGCAAACTGAAGCGAAAATAAGAAAGCCGAACAACAAGTTAAACATCATAACTCATAGCATACAGAAACATATGAGAACTGTCATTGCATTTTTGTTTTTATTTGCTGGTTTGTGTGAAGGATTTTCGAATTTGCTGTAAGCTCTCCGTTGCAATAAATCTCAAATTAAAAAAAAAACCACCAGTCCCAGTTCGAATTGAATCCGATCAAGATGCTTTTAAAAACATAAAAATTTCTGAACATAACATCTGTCCATAAGGGTGAGACATCTAGGTATTTATTATCTTTGATATTAGATGCCAGCAACCGGAAAAAAATGCGATATGACCTTCGTGCGAACTATGAAGAAATTCAGGAAGGAGACTTGGTTTGGCCTTACAATCCCAAGAGAATAAAAGGTAAATCTCCGACATTACAGTAAAGTTGGGAAGTCCCTTACAAGATCAACGATGTAGTGTATCGGATTCAACAAAGCCCCAGATGTAAAATGAAAATTAATAAGCTACAACGTCAGGAGGAGTACTGAATCTGGACGAACAAAATTAAGGCAGGGGTAATGTTATGAAAATAATCATGATCCCGAAGGTCGGCAAGGACCCTACCGTTGAATCATCTTATCGACCAATAAGTCTATTGCCTTTATTATCCAAAGTCTTTGAGAAACGACTACTCGGAAAAATAACTCCGTTCTTGGAAAAGGAAGGAATAACACCTTGGCACCAGTTGGAATTTAAAGATAAGCATAGCACTATAGAACAGGTTCATAGGATAGTATCTGAGGCAAGGATAGCCTTCCATAAAAGACAGTACTGCCCGGCTATATTTCTTGGGCCTTGCATCATGTGCTTATCCATAAAATTAATAAACTTTGACCCCGAAACTTTCACAAAATCCTAAAATCGTAGCTTCTAAACCGCCACTTCAGGATAAATTACGTATCCTTCACATCAAAAGACCACTGTATAAGAGCGGGTGTCCCCCAAGGAAGTGTTCTTGGCCAACTCCTATACATATTTTTTTTTGATTTATACCTTAGCACAAATGGGAGATACTGCAACCTAAAAGATCTATTGTATATTAGGGTTTGTTTGTTTTAAGAGGTGTATTACCTCCCTAATGAACGATAGTAAATCCTTATTGGCAGAATTTCTCAACTCCGCTGTCGAGCATATTTCCTTGTGAATGCGTCCCCTTAACCAAAGTAATGCTGCCATTCACAGAAAATGTGCTCAGATGACTTTTCATCTTCCGAGCAGAACCTATATTCTGTCTCTGAGCCCCCACTAATTTTGTTAAGGTAATATCGTAAGCCAGTGGGCGCCGTGGCTCAGTGGTAATGAGCGTGGCTACTGAGCAGGGGGTTCGTTGTTCGAATCCCAGTAAAACCAAAAGTATTTTTCACGGTGTCCCACCTCTCGCGAATGGGTGACAAACGTTCCGAGAGTAATAACTTGTCACGGAAAGCTTCTCAATTCGCCGTTCGGATCCTTAAATTGTAGGTCCCCTCCATTTGTGTGCAAAAATATACATGCTCAACACGAATGGTTGCGAGAACTAGGCCTTGGACCGCAATGGTCTGTCGCGCCGAATATTATTAATATCGTAAGCCACAATGACCTGTTAGAAAACTCAACAGTTTCCTAATGCTATCGCTATTAAAATAAAGAATTTCCTTGTAGGAAAAGGGCCTGATTAATTGTTTGGATTGCCTAAGCGTCGGGACACTTTAGCAGTGGGCCAGACGAAGTTTGTGTTCCCAAAAATTTATCAGTGCTATGGCGGCAGCCCAGTTGACACCACAGTAGGGTTTTATACATATTATTTACATCAGACCTTCCGACGGAAAACAACTTAACCATCTCTACTTTTGCGGACCACACCACACCGGACCACACCGCGATACTAAGCATCTACAGTGACCCCAAATCAGCTTCTCATAATCTCAATTATTACATAAAGCGACTCAAACTCTGGTCAATAACTTATAACAATAATACTAATATTTCGGGGCGACAAACCATTGTGTCCAGGGCCTAGATTCTCGTGACCATTTGTGTTGTGCATGTATATTTTTGCAAACAAAATGGAAGGGACCTACAATTTAATACCGTATCTGAACGGCAAATTGAGAAGCATTCCGTGACAAGTTATTATTCTCGAATGTTTATCAGACATTAGGGAGAGGTGGGACCGTGAAAAATTATTTTGGTGTTTTCTGAGATTCGAACCTTCTGCTCAGAAGTTCATGCACTTCCCACTGAGCCACGGTAACCTACTGTTTAATTACTTAGGGAATTAAAATGAACGAGACGAAAATCACTCACATCAGTTTTGCCCTCAAGCAACAGAACTTTCCACCTACCACTCTCAACAACACAATAATTCCTCAAAGTAAAGATGTGAAGTACCTCGACGACTTACCTGGAGAAAACACATTGAGTCTAAACGCAATCTGTACTGGATGCTAAACAAACACTTCACCATCAGTCTAGATAACAAAGTCCTTCTCCATAAAGCAATCATCAAGCCAATATGGACCCAGCAAGTTCTTGCAATCTAGAAATCCTGCAACGGTTGCAGACCATAATCCCAAGAACAATCAGGGGCGCACCATAATACTTAAAAACTTCCTGCTGCATAGAGACCTTAGTATCCCGACTATTAGAGAAGAAATCAAAATCAAAAAACTAAACTATACATTAAAACTTAACTGTAATCCTAACCCCCTTATTAATGAACTACTACACCAGAATAAGCCGTATAAGGTGAAGAGATTTAAAAGTACAATTGTGTCATTTCAGCAGCAAGCAAGCCGGGCATCATTAAGGCTATAATATTATTACGAAAAGTAGTTAGTAGCGCATATAATAGAATTCAAATCCTAAGATAAATAGCAATGTACATACTGCATACTAAAAATAAACAGTTTTATGTAGCATACTTTTAGGCTGTAAGACTATTAGATTATTTGAAATTTGAAATGTAACCGCCTGTAAGTTTAAATCATTACGTAGTGGTCAAAAATGTTGTCAAACCGGTTTGTGCGGTTTGCCCAGTTTTTGTAAAAGAACATGATTGAACATGTAGCTTAGTTTGACTCATTACATATAAATATCGTTAGTTGTAAATAAGGGAATAAGGCTATAATTTTCTGGACTTTTCTCAATATTTCTGTTTATAATATTGGAAGTTTCTGGAACCTTTTCAATGAGTATAAAAGGTGGTGTTCACTGTAGAGAATTCATTAGTTAATTGGAATTTAACTAGTGAAGTTGTAAAAGTTCTTACAAAGCGATTAAGCTACTACCTAAGCGAATGATTGTAAAGTACAAGTAATAAGTGTTTTTGTGTACATTTAAAGTTATCACCAGTATAAATTGTGAACTTGTGTTATTTGTACTGTTTTATTATTAAAATTATTATTTGTAAATTAAATTAACTTGTGTTGTGTTTTATTTGCAAAATCCTTTACGAACTCGAAAGCCTGAATTTCGTAACAATTGGTCTCAGAAGTGGGATTTTGCAAATCGTGTAAATTGAGAGACAATAAAATTTTGCATATCCTGAGACAGTAAAGTTAATAAGCTACAACGTCAGGAGGAGTACTGAATCTGGACGAACAAAATTAAGGCAGGGGTAATGTTATGAAAATAATCATGATCCCGAAGGTCGGCAAGGACCCTACCGTTGAATCATCTTATCGACCAATAAGTCTATTGCCTTTATTATCCAAAGCCTTTGAGAAACGACTACTCGGAAAAATAACTCCGTTCTTGGAAAAGGAAGGAATAACACCTTGGCACCAGTTGGAATTTAAAGATAAGCATAGCACTATAGAACAGGTTCATAGGATAGTATCTGAGGCAAGGATAGCCTTCCATAAAAGACAGTACTGCCCGGCTATATTTCTTGGGCCTTGCATCATGTGCTTATCCATAAAATTAATAAACTTTGACCCCGAAACTTTCACAAAATCCTAAAATCGTAGCTTCTAAACCGCCACTTCAGGATAAATTACGTATCCTTCACATCAAAAGACCACTGTATAAGAGCGGGTGTCCCCCAAGGAAGTGTTCTTGGCCAACTCCTATACATATTTTTTTTTGATTTATACCTTAGCACAAATGGGAGATACTGCAACCTAAAAGATCTATTGTATATTAGGGTTTGTTTGTTTTAAGAGGTGTATTACCTCCCTAATGAACGATAGTAAATCCTTATTGGCAGAATTTCTCAACTCCGCTGTCGAGCATATTTCCTTGTGAATGCGTCCCCTTAACCAAAGTAATGCTGCCATTCACAGAAAATGTGCTCAGATGACTTTTCATCTTCCGAGCAGAACCTATATTCTGTCTCTGAGCCCCCACTAATTTTGTTAAGGTAATATCGTAAGCCAGTGGGCGCCGTGGCTCAGTGGTAATGAGCGTGGCTACTGAGCAGGGGGTTCGTTGTTCGAATCCCAGTAAAACCAAAAGTATTTTTCACGGTGTCCCACCTCTCGCGAATGGGTGACAAACGTTCCGAGAGTAATAACTTGTCACGGAAAGCTTCTCAATTCGCCGTTCGGATCCTTAAATTGTAGGTCCCCTCCATTTGTGTGCAAAAATATACATGCTCAACACGAATGGTTGCGAGAACTAGGCCTTGGACCGCAATGGTCTGTCGCGCCGAATATTATTAATATCGTAAGCCACAATGACCTGTTAGAAAACTCAACAGTTTCCTAATGCTATCGCTATTAAAATAAAGAATTTCCTTGTAGGAAAAGGGCCTGATTAATTGTTTGGATTGCCTAAGCGTCGGGACACTTTAGCAGTGGGCCAGACGAAGTTTGTGTTCCCAAAAATTTATCAGTGCTATGGCGGCAGCCCAGTTGACACCACAGTAGGGTTTTATACATATTATTTACATCAGACCTTCCGACGGAAAACAACTTAACCATCTCTACTTTTGCGGACCACACCACACCGGACCACACCGCGATACTAAGCATCTACAGTGACCCCAAATCAGCTTCTCATAATCTCAATTATTACATAAAGCGACTCAAACTCTGGTCAATAACTTATAACAATAATACTAATATTTCGGGGCGACAAACCATTGTGTCCAGGGCCTAGATTCTCGTGACCATTTGTGTTGTGCATGTATATTTTTGCAAACAAAATGGAAGGGACCTACAATTTAATACCGTATCTGAACGGCAAATTGAGAAGCATTCCGTGACAAGTTATTATTCTCGAATGTTTATCAGACATTAGGGAGAGGTGGGACCGTGAAAAATTATTTTGGTGTTTTCTGAGATTCGAACCTTCTGCTCAGAAGTTCATGCACTTCCCACTGAGCCACGGTAACCTACTGTTTAATTACTTAGGGAATTAAAATGAACGAGACGAAAATCACTCACATCAGTTTTGCCCTCAAGCAACAGAACTTTCCACCTACCACTCTCAACAACACAATAATTCCTCAAAGTAAAGATGTGAAGTACCTCGACGACTTACCTGGAGAAAACACATTGAGTCTAAACGCAATCTGTACTGGATGCTAAACAAACACTTCACCATCAGTCTAGATAACAAAGTCCTTCTCCATAAAGCAATCATCAAGCCAATATGGACCCAGCAAGTTCTTGCAATCTAGAAATCCTGCAACGGTTGCAGACCATAATCCCAAGAACAATCAGGGGCGCACCATAATACTTAAAAACTTCCTGCTGCATAGAGACCTTAGTATCCCGACTATTAGAGAAGAAATCAAAATCAAAAAACTAAACTATACATTAAAACTTAACTGTAATCCTAACCCCCTTATTAATGAACTACTACACCAGAATAAGCCGTATAAGGTGAAGAGATTTAAAAGTACAATTGTGTCATTTCAGCAGCAAGCAAGCCGGGCATCATTAAGGCTATAATATTATTACGAAAAGTAGTTAGTAGTGCATATAATAGAATTCAAATCCTAAGATAAATAGCAATGTACATACTGCATACTAAAAATAAACAGTTTTATGTAGCATACTTTTAGGCTGTAAGACTATTAGATTATTTGAAATTTGAAATGTAACCGCCTGTAAGTTTAAATCATTACGTAGTGGTCAAAAATGTTGTCAAACCGGTTTGTGCGGTTTGCCCAGTTTTTGTAAAAGAACATGATTGAACATGTAGCTTAGTTTGACTCATTACATATAAGTATCGTTAGTTGTAAATAAGGGAATAAGGCTATAATTTTCTGGACTTTTCTCAATATTTCTGTTTATAATATTGGAAGTTTCTGGAACCTTTTCAATGAGTATAAAAGGTGGTGTTCACTGTAGAGAATTCATTAGTTAATTGGAATTTAACTAGTGAAGTTGTAAAAGTTCTTACAAAGCGATTAAGCTACTACCTAAGCGAATGATTGTAAAGTACAAGTAATAAGTGTTTTTGTGTACATTTAAAGTTATCACCAGTATAAATTGTGAACTTGTGTTATTTGTACTGTTTTATTATTAAAATTATTATTTGTAAATTAAATTAACTTGTGTTGTGTTTTATTTGCAAAATCCTTTACGAACTCGAAAGCCTGAATTTCGTAACAATTGGTCTCAGAAGTGGGATTTTGCAAATCGTGTAAATTGAGAGACAATAAAATTTTGCATATCCTGAGACAGTAAAGTTTCACAAATCGTGGAACAATAAAATATTTGGTGATTTTCCAAACCTTGAGACAGTAAAAAAATTTTAGTGAAACTTTGCAAATCGAAAAACAGCAAATAATAAATGGATGGAAATGGTAAGTGCAGTGAACATCAAATCCTATAGTTCCTAGGAACTTACAGAAGAGCTTGGAAGGCGAGGCCTAAGCACCACTGGAAATAAGCAAGATTTACAAATGCAGTGGCAAAGTGAACAAAGTGAAGAGTGAAGAAAAGATTTTAATTTTCAATTTAGTGACAAGTTAGAACAGCAAAGCCAAAAGCTGAATCGACAAAACCAACAGCAGACCCAAGAACTGAACTCCAAATTCAATCAACAAAATCAGAAGCTGGAAAGACTCAAAGTTGAAATAAATGAAGTTCGAGCAACATTTCAAGAAGAAATGAAAACCCTCGAAACATTTCAGACTCTTCTAGTAATCAGAAAGGAATTTCGAAGCCACTTGCGTTTGATGGCGACAGAGCTTTTGAAAATTTCAAAGTCCAGTTTGCAGCTGCTGTACTACACAATGGATGGGGTGCTGAAGAGCAACTAAATTCTCTAGTACTAGCGTTGAGGGGCAAGGCGGCTGACGTATTACAAACGATTCCAAATGCTGAGATGAGTTCCGGAAGAATATTGAAAGAGTTGGACTTGCGTTATGGACAGTCTCACACCACACCCATGACTTCAACAATTAGAGCGGGAAATAACTAAGCTAGCACGACAATCCTATTGTGGGGTTCCGGCTGGTATCTTGGACGGATTGGCAGTGGATGCGTTCATCAATACTATCTGAGACGACGAATTAAAGTTTCATTTGAAGACAACATCGAGAGAAAAAACAATAAATCAAGTATTGGCATCGGCTTTGGAGTATGAAGCAGCTAAAGCCGCTGTGTCTTCAAATTTTGTTGGGCTACGCAAGTTGGAAACGGAGGACGTCGCACAAATAAAAGCTCTGATTCGAGAGGAGATCCAAAAATCAACCACTGGTCGCTTTCAAAACGGTAGAAATAGCAGATTCGATTCTTCATTAAGATGTTTTAGATTTCAGAAACCTGGACATTTCATTCGGGATTGCAAGGAACTGAGCACTGGAAACATGATCAGACAGCCTGTGAATGGTGTTTAATAATCTGGAAAGATTACGGCGGATAGATGCACAACATTTTAAAAAGGTGGAGCGATCTTGTACCAGCTTTGCAGGGCAAAGGCTGAAGAAGACAGGGAAATATCCCTGGGTCACAATACGCAGTACAAATCTTGGAAGGGATTGAACGTTTCCTTACAGTCTAGTTTGGATGATTAAGGTTTCGACATCGGTTTATTGTTGCCCGAGTGGAAGATGAATGCATATTGTGTCAGGACTTTATGATGGCGTACCATATGTCACTTGATTTGAGAAAGCAAGTACTGAGATGGCGTAATGTGGAAGCTGCGCTCAGCATGACCGGAAATCACAATGGTGGATCATTCAGGAAGTGTTGTGTCCCCGAGTACAAATAAAGTAGAAGACCGGAAATCCAAAAATGTTCAGTTGTTTCACAAATCACGGTCCAGCAGATGAAAGATCATTTGACAAGAAAGCATCTAAGGAAAGAACAAGAGCAGGATGTTTCAATTGTTCCAGTACTTCGATTAATGGAGCAAGGAGAAAGACCGGAGTGGCACGAAATTTCAACAACAAGTCCGACAGTAAAAAGTTACTGGGCTCAATGGCAGTCATTGATATTCAAAGATGGACTACTAGTAAGACAATGGGAATCTGCGAAGGTCGGTATTACAAATCAAAGGTGTTTGGTGAACAAAGTCTTCACGATGCATACAGGGGAACATCAGGCGAACATTTGGGAATTAAGAGGACACTAGCTGAAGAAAGAAGTCAATTCTTTTGGGTCAATTGTCGCAGAGATGTTGAAACTGATTCCAAACGTGTGCGAAATGTGCTGCAAGAAGAAAACTGCAAGCAACAGCTAGAGGGAAAACGCATCGATACAAAGTTGTAGCGCAAGATGCAAAGGATTCCGATCGAAGACCAATGGTGATCAATGTCCATAGATCAGTAAAGAACAACTTCGTGAATGGTAACGAAGGAATGAAAACACAGAATCACCTGCAGGCGAACTATAAAAAATTGCGGGAACGAGACTTCGTAAATTCCAAGACAAGACAAGGGAAATTACAGAAACCACAGCAAAGTTGGGAAGAACCCTACAAGAGGAACAACGACGCAGTATATAAGATTCAGCAAAACCCCAGATGTCAAAAGAAAGTTGTCTGCATCAACATATTGACAAGGTACAACATTAGAGAGAGTGCTGAATCTGTTCGGGACGAACAGAATTAAGGTGGGGGTAATGTTACGAAAAGTAGTTTGTAGCGCATGTAATAGAATTCGAATCCTAAGATCACAATGCATATACTGCATACTAAAAATAAGCACTTTTATGTAGCATACTTTTAGGCTGTAAGACTATTAGATTATTTGAAATTTGAAACGTAACCGCCTGGAAGTTTGAATCATTACGTACTGGTCAAAAATGTTGCCAAACCGGTTTGTGCGGTTTGCCCAGTTTTTGTAAAAGAACATGATTGAACATGTAGTTTATTTTTAGAAGATCACTCATTACATATAAGTATCGTTAGTTGAAAATAAGGGAATAAGGCTACAATTTTCTGGACTTTTCTCGATATTTCTGTTTATAATATTGGAAGTTTCTGGAACCTTTTCAATGAGTATAAAAGGTGGTGTTTACTGCAGAGAATTCATTAGTTAATTGGAATTTAACCAGTGAAGTTGTAAAAACTCTTGCAAAGCGATTAAGCTACTACCTAAGAGAATTATTGTAAAGTACAAGTAATATGTGTTTTTGTGTACATTTAAAGTTATCACCAGTATAAATTGTGAACTTGTGTTATTTGTACTGTTTGATTATTAAAATTGTTATTGGTAAATTAATAAACTTGTGTTGTGTTTAATTTGCAAAATTCTTAACGAACTCGAAAGCCTGAATTTCGTAACAATATTATGTCAAAGCATCTTTTGTTACAGAAATTTCTTCAAACTATTAAATAATGTGTGGGCGCCAGCCATGGCTCAGTGGATCAGAGCATGGCTTCTGAGTAGGAGGTTCGTGGTTCGAATCCCGGTAACACCAAAAGTATTTTTCACGGTTTCCCACCTCTCGCGAAAGTCTGACAAACGTCCGAGAGCAATTACTTGTCACGGAAAGCTTCTCAATTCGCCGTTCGGATCCGGCATTAAATTATAGGTCCCCTTCGATTCCATTTGTATGCAAAAACGTACATGATCAACACAAATGGTTGCGGGAAGCTAGGCCTTGGACCGCAATGGTCTGTCGAGCCGAATATTATTCTAAAAAGTATATCAAAGAATATAAATACTTGTACATATTGGTAGGTACCTAAGCATAAATATTATTGTTGTAGATGTTGCTAATTGAATCATTTAAATTTAAACACCAATAAACTAGCTTGACGTCAGTTGTCCGATTTCAACCCCTTGGCAAACGTGCTGAGTGCAAAAACAACCCGTTAAACATTTAAATTACTCGTACACTCAGTTTCAATTCTTCAGTTGCGTTGGACATAAAGTAACGCTGATAAGTTAACGCAAAATTGTGCTCGTTTTTAATATGTTTTGAATTAAATTTTACTTATACTCTGGAAAGCAACATAATAATGAGTGCTAGTTGGGGATATGCAGAGGAAAATGGTACGATTTTTAAAATTCAGCTACTTTTCATAGATACGAGTAAGTCGTTACTAAAAGTACTATTATGAGAAACAAAGCAAAAAAATGTATACTAACTAATAAATTTGGCTAGTGATCTTACAGTTTAAGTTGATAGTAAATCAATTACATAGTTCAAGCGTGTCAGCTTAATTTGTCGGTTATTGAAAGTAAAATTTTATTGTAGTTATTGTTTTTAATGGTGGCATAATGGTTTCATATATGAAAGCTCTAGATGCTCAGTTATAATAGTAGTGCCATCACGGTTCACGTAATCAACTACCCTTTAAGTTAAAAATACATACAAGTATCCAGCGAAACCTTAGCTGTGCACCGATTATAGCAATATAGAAAAGAGGCACTAAACAAAAACATTGCGTTTTAATAAATGCAATGCAGTCTCTTCCGTGATTATAATAAAAATACTCCTACCAGTTGCCTGAATATAGTGAATTTTTCATAAAATTAACATACATTTTTTTGTTATAATTTAATACTTTCATATCTAAGAAGATTATTGTTTTGGCAACTGTAAAAGTCAAGTAAGTCAAACAGAGACGTGGTATGTACAAATATTTTTGTACTCATCAAATTTTTTAATAAAGTAATTTTTTACCATCTTTCAAACGTCCTATAAGCCAAACTTTTGAACGCAGCGTGTGTATGTGTGTGGCGCGTGTGACGCGTGTATTTGGACACACATAGAAAATAATACTAAAAAAACTTTTAGTACATGTATAATTTTTTTTATAAAAATTATTGGACTATATCATATTCCCTATCTGATACGAACAAACATATTTACACATCAAACCTCGTGAGTCCCAGCACACGCACTTCTTATCAGATAATGGGCGCTTTTAACCGGTATTCGCATTGACACTTTGATTGATGGATCCAACTTTTGTTCCAAAACAGATTACCATTATTACACACAGGTATTAACTAATTATTAATAATTATTGTATGAATAATGAATGTATGAATTCACAATTAGTACATTTACATCCAAATTTATACTTTATAATATACAAATAGTTATTAATTATTGCAATCTACCTAACACTAATAGTTTTTTTTGTTAAAGTTTATTTTCTTAAGTAGGACTGTTTAAAAACAATAAAACGACAATAATATTAGCCTTATAAATGCAATATTACAGGATTATAAATTCAATACTACAGGGTTATTTAATTAATTTTAAGATTTACGATCACACTTGTATTTTGTATTTCACTTACGAAAACTATGAGTTTGACACCAAAATCGATCATGTCATGTGTCAATCCATTTTTACCACTGCCTTATCCTTACCACCATCTTATCACTAAAATATTTGATTCCAGATTGAAAGTCAAATGTGTACAAAGTGTGGTTTAAGTTACTCCAGGCTTTCCAGAGTTATATATGTATCGAATTTAATATATATGGCTCTAAAACGTTATCTAAATTATGATTTTGTAGTGCCAGACAATTTGAGTCAGAAGTCTCTTTACATCTTAAGCCATAAAGACAAAATTCAAAATATTTACGACCATACTTCTTATGATAATTCTATCAATACTGTTACTGTTTAAAACTGTATTTCAAAATTCATAATATTTTTATCTTTGAGCTGGCGCTGGGGCTTTGACATCTGCATATGGTAGACGACTGTGCTATGCACAAATTTAAAATTTTAAAATTTTTATTGACTGATAACGTCTCACTCTACATGTTCAAAAAGTTAAATGATAAATGTGCCAAGTTAAGCCACACTTGTATTTCCCATGTTCATGTCCCATGTTAAGTCACACTGTTATTTCTTTTGCTGTGTTTAGTTATGTACATGTCCACAGGCTAGCAATTCTGACACTGAGCGAAACGAATTGATAATTCTGATACATCGGAATTTAATCTGCCTGGTTATAACTTGGTGCCATTATTTTTCCCTCGCAGACTCGCAATCTATTTCCAGAGTGATGTTGCGTTTCAGCTTTTGCTTCAATTCAGCCAAAGTTCCAATCCGGAATTTAATTTCATTTGGCTCAATGTATAGGTACACGAGCGAAACATCCACTACTGTTTCCTTTACAGGAGCCCCCACGTAGACCGTTTTTCAATTCAGAACGAGTTTGATGCACTGTCTGATTCAATCTTAAGAATTGTCACAAAACATCGTAAAAATGAAATCGTTCTTGCGGGCGATTTCAATGTACACAATTATGGGTGGCTTCGCCATTCTGGCCAGACAACACCCGAAAGAAGGTGTATTCAGTTATTGGCTGAGTTTAATCACCTTATTTAGCTTGTAAATGAGCCTATACGAATACCTGACATTGCAATTCATTGCGCAATCACCCTCGACTTGCTCCTTACCTCTCGTCCTGATAAATGCTTCGTCAATGTATTGTTTTTTTTTTTAAATCATAAAAATTTAAAACAAAAGAACCAAATTTACAAATCTTCATCAAAGCCCTGAATTGGAGGTTTCTCGGGTGAAAATGGCCAAGCTACGAGGAACCGCAGAGAGTCTTCAAGAAGTCCATTTGAGTTCAGCTTTTTCGCTCATCCTTGGTGCAATGTTTGGCGTTGGAGCTAATCGGCTCGATAGTTGTGCGTGCCTTTTTCGTTTGTTAGGCCTGGTACTACAAACGAATCCGGTATAATTTACTGTCGAGTTGGCCTTCAAGAAAGAAGTAAGCTAGTTCCTGAAAGACCGAATTTTTCAATGGAGGTTCCAAGAAATTTGAAGGCTAACGTATGTTATTTTTTTTGTAATATTTTCTTGGCCAAGGTTTTTTGTAGTTTTCCTTGGCCATGATCCATTCATTAAAGCAATTGGACTGCTTTTTTCGATGAATCAGGAAGAATTCCGAGAAAATAATTTGAAACCGGCTACAAACGTGAGGAATGTGATATATTGTAAATAACATTTCTCCGATTTAATTCTTAATTTTAATAAAGGGCTTAGCCCACCTTATTGCCGTGGCGCAAGTCATTCAGGGAGTATTCCCTTGGCAATAAGTTTAAATATATAAAAAAAAAAAAAAAAAAATTGGGACGGCCCTTACAACAACTTCTTTCGGAGATGCAATCCCAAACATCATCCTTATTGGTCTGTTAAACCAAAGGAAGATGGATGGTATGATTCGAGCTGTAAAGAGGCTTCTAGGATTAGAGAGGTATGCTTTCGCTTTTTCAAAGCAAACCCTGCTGAGGAAAACCGAACAAACTTGATACGAGCCAGAAAAGATTGCAATGCCCATCTTCGGCGAGTCAAATTCGCCTACGACCAAAAATTGAGGCAAAAAATAGTAGTAAAGGCAGTAACAATTTTTGGTCATTCGTGAAAAGAATCAAAAATACAGCCTCGTCGTCGATTCCAGTTGTCAGCTAGACAAGGCCAATCTGTTTGCTGCGCATTTCGCAGCTAGCTCCACGCTTCCAGATTGTGCATCGCTGCCTCCTGAACCTCAGAGTATTGAACACTCTATGGGACAGATATTCATTCGTATTCGAGCAGTTGCTAGAGTCTTAAACGATCGCAACACTCACAAATCCGCTGGGCCAGATGGTATTTCCCCAATAGCTATGAAGAGGTATTTTTCCAAGCTGGCATTACCATAAGCTTAAGAGTAAGCTTTTCAATCTATCCTATTCTTCTGGACTCTTCGCGAGAAGTAAGAAAACAGCCTATGTCCAGGCCATACCCAAAAAAAGAGCAGGGTAGGCTGTGTCGAAGACACGGCCGTGGGTTTTAAGCGTGACAACGTCTGTCCGGGACGAAAGAAAAGAAAACAAAGATCTTGTTGTCTGTGGGACATAAACACGGACGGATATATTAAAAAAAATTTCCATACTAAATACAAGTCCTACGACTTGCACCGTAGCTCATCACATCACATTATATAATTATAAATTATTTATAAGCGAATTTTAATATTCATAACCACTAACTGTGAAGTTGCTGCATATTGCATATTACTGCCCAAACACAGTTATGCAGATTTTGGGTTAACTCATAAAAAATTTGAGTAGTTTTAAATTAAATTAGAAGAGAAAAGTAGTGAGTAGTGCTGCCCATGCTTCGAAATGGTATGGTAAGAATGTCGCTTTGAAACATGCAGGCCAATTATTTCTCATTAAATTTCTTTTGCATTGTTCTCTTATTTCTGTAAATGATCGAATAGTTATTTTGAACCGATGTTTAAGGCCTTGTATGATGTTTGATGGTTGACTCAATGGACTTAAGCTTGCAGGTTATCATTATTATATGCCTCTTTTTTTGTAACTTATAGCAGTATTTTTTCTGCAGAGCAGAGCACTGATAGAAAATGAACAGAGACTATACTATCATTACGGCTGCGGTAAAGAAATAAGAAGTTTCGCAGCTTGTGCTGCACAAAAAAATTACAGGCAGTCGGTATGCACGAAATTGCGGCTATATTTTGAACCGACTTACAGTCTGCTTCTAGGGCGACAATTTGACATTAACATTTTGCTATTTGAATCCAATTTTAAGTAGCTGCGTCTGCGCAGTCGATTTTTCTTTAATGCATTGGCTGAAAAGTGAATTTTTGACCAACATGCAGCATAAACTGCGCAGCGGCTGAATTCTTGACCGCAGCCTACTACTGCATATGTTTGTTTCGTTCTGCTCTGCTTGATTGTATGTTATTGAAACCACAAACATGATCATTAATCACATCACATACAACAGAATAAATAATTTATAAGCTGATTTATATGTTCATAACAATTTGTGAGGTGGGTACATATTATATATATCATATCACTGCACAAACATAGTAATGCAGTTGCGTCGATAGTAGTAGGAGAAGTAAGAGCTATTAAAAAAAATTGGTGCGTGTAATCTTTACGCGCGGTTGGAGTGATTCTCTTGTGGCCAATATTACGATTAAATTAAAAGGCACGAGTCGCTTGAGAAATTGCTTAGTTCCCGAAATTCTAGACCGTAATGATCATATTCCAGAATTCCCATAGGAAGAAGTCTTATAGCCGCATATTAGTCCTGCATTCCGAGTTTCATACGAATCCCTTGAGAAATGGCTTGGTTCCAAAAATCCCAGACCCTATTGGCCAGATCCCAGAATTTCCATAGGAACAAGTCTTATAGTCACATATTAGTCCTACATTCCGAGTTTCATACGAATCCCTTGAGAAATGGCTTGGTTCCAAAAATCCCAGACCCTATTGGCCAGATCCCAGAATTTCCATAGGAACAAGTCTTATAGTCACATATTAGTCCTACATTCCGAGTTTCATACGAATCCCTTGAGAAATGGCTTGGTTCCAAAAATTCCAGACCCTAATGGCCAGATCCCAGAATTTCCGTAGGAAGAAGTCTTATAGTCACATATTAGTCCTACATTCCGAGTTTCATACGAATCCCTTAAGAAATGGCTTGGTTCCAAAAATCCCAGACCCTATTGGCCAGATCCCAGAATTTCCATAGGAACAAGTCTTATAGTCACATATTAGTCCTACATTCCGAGTTTCATACAAATCCCTTGAGTAATGGCTTGGTTCCAAAAATCCCAGACCCTATTGGCCAGATCCCAGAACTTCCATAGGAACAAGTCTTATAGTCACATATTAGTCCTACATTCCGAGTTTCATACAAATCCCTTGAGAAATGGCTTGGTTCCAAAAATCCCAGACCCTATTGGCCAGATCCCAGGATTTCCATAGGACAAAGTCTTATATTCACATATTAGTCCTACATTCCGAGTTTCATACGAATCCCTTGAGAAATGGCTTGGTTCCAAAAATCCCAGACCCTATTGGCCAGATCCCAGAATTTCCATAGGAACAAGTCTTATAGTCACATATAAGTCCTACATTCCGAGTTTCATACGAATCCCTTGAGAAATGGCTTGGTTCCAAAAATCCCAGACCCTACTGGCCAGATCCCAGAATTTCCATAGGAACAAGTCTTATAGTCACATATTACTCCTACATTCCGAGTTTCATACGAATCCCTTGAGAAATGGCTTGGTTCCAAAAATCCCAGACCCTATTGGCCAGATCCCAGAATTTCGATAGGAACAAGTCTTATAGTCGTATCCTTGTCCTACATTCCGAAAATCATGCGAATCGCTTGGGAAATGGCTTAATTCCCAAAGTACTGACATTTAAAAGTGGATTACTTAAAAGTGTCTCACTTAACAGTGTCACACTTAACAACAGTGGGACATTTAACATTTTACTTTTTGAACATGTACCCCCTTATACCTTGTAGTGAGACGTTGTCACGTCAAAAGGTGAGCCGTCGTCTCCTTCTTCGTGCCGACCCATTGCACTTACATCCATTATTTTCAAGGTCATGGAAACGCTGATCAATTTTCAGCTCAAGAAATATCTTGAAATATATCTCACCGAACAGTAGAACCGGTCTTTGCATCAACTTGGAGAAAACAAACCTGTTGCACTCGATATTTCTAAGGCATTTGACAGAGTTTGGCATGAAGCTCTTTTGTCCAAAATGCGTGCTTATGGAGTCGATGATAAACTGAAAGTTAATTTTTTTATATATAGAGACTCATTGCCAAGGGAGGACTCTCTGAATGACTTACATCACGGCAATAAGTTGGGCTAAGCCGTTTATTAACATTCAAAATGAAATAAAAATCGAAGGAATGTGATTTACATTATATATAACATTCCTCACGTTTGTAGCCGGTTTCAATTTTTTTTCTCAGAATTTTCTCTGATTCATTGAAAAAGCAATACGAAAAAAAACCAACATGAAAACTACAAACGACGCGAGTCCAAATGCTTTCATCAATGAATCATGGTCAGAGAAAACTACAAAAAACCTTGACCAAGAAAATATTACAAATTTTAAAAATAATAAAAATAATACTGATAAATTTTTTTTTTTTTTTTTAATAATAATAAATATTTTATAGTAAAAAAAAGTTCCCAGGGCTCTGTTTTGTCCCCTCATTTTTATTAATGATCTCTTATCTGTGACTTCTAATCCAATTCACTCTTTCGCTGACGACAGCACTCTCAATTCCTCATATAAGTTTGAGGAACGTCCCTCCACTTCTCATGTGAAACTCAAACAACTTGGTATGTTGAGCACGTTAAATTCTGACTTAGACAGCATAAAACAATGAGGAGAAATCGCGTTAACGACAAGCTTCGTTGGAATGAACACATATTTACCGTCGCCAAAAATGCTGCGAAATGTTCAGGTTTTCTAGCCCTGTGTACAATTGCTATATCTGGTCTGGTGCGCCTAAAAAAACTTTGCATCAGCTAGATAGAATTCAAAACCGCGCGATAAAACTTATTGGTGACGCAAATATAGCGAAATCAATAGATTGGCTCGAACACCGCAGAAACGTTTCCTGCTTGTCACTGTTTTATCGTTTCTTCTACCAGCGGTGCTCAAGATAAATAGCCACCTCTCCTTGAATTCAACCGCAATACTGGGGGCGTTCTAAATGCTCATCAGTTAACCCTCAAGCCCATCTTCGCACGAACAGTTAAGTTCGTTAAGTTCAGGGATTCGTTCTTCAGTCGTACAACACATATGTGGAATGCTCTGCCAAGCTCTGTCTTCCCACATCACTATGATCCACAGGCATTCAAAACAACAGCTCATAGACATATCCTCTTTTCTCCTCCCTTTCCTCAACGCCCATGCTGTGCCAAGCAAAGAGCCGAGCATTATAAGGGCGCGAACCCCTTTAAGCGTGCGTCAATTATAAAAAGAAAAAAAAGAAACACACTCACAGAATCGAAAGAGATAGCCCTTGTACCTTCATAAACATAGAAGGGGCTTTCGATAATGCAGGTTATAACTCAATGGAAAGAGCAAGGGAAAACAGAATAGGAGCCAATCCACCATAACGAAATGGATGAAAACTATCCTAGAACAAAGAAGAATCACAGCGAACTTAGAACACCAACTTAACTATTAAAACAGTTAAAGTATGTCCGCAAGACGAGTACTTTCTCCCTTGCTGTGGCTTATAGAAGTTGACGAACTGCTAGTGATACTCAACAGAGGATTAAAGGCAATAGGATACGGCGACGACATCACAGTAATCATTAAAGACAAGCATGACAAAATCATAGGGGATATGATGCAAAATGCCCTAAAGCCAACATGGTGTGGAAAAGAGGAGTTATCCATCAACACTAACATAACCTCAGTAATACTCGTACCATACACCAAAAGGAGGAAAATAAATATTCCAACCCTAAAAGTAAAATAAACAGAAGTAAATCTCAAAAAGAAGCAAAATAGATACGAATCACCCTAGATAAAAAACGCACATGGGAGAAACATCTAAAAATGGTGACCATAAAACATATTAAAGCATTATGAACCCTAAGACAATCAAGGTAAACTAGGTTAATCCTGGGGACTAAACTCAAAACTGACTTCTTGGATACGGGTCGATAATATGGTGGGAAATAAAAAAAACCCTGCACATCAAAAATAAAATCTAAGCAAAATAGCCTAGATTTCTAGCCCTGTGTAAAATTGCTATATCTGGTCTGGTGCGCCTAAAAATACTTTGAATCAGCTAGATAGAATTCAAAACCGCGCGATAAAACTTATTGGTGACGCAAATATAGCGAAATCAATAAATTGGCTCGAACACCGCAGAAACGTTTCCTGCTTGTCACTGTTTTATCGTTTCTTCTACCAGCGGTGCTCAAGATAAATAGCCACCTCTCCTTGAATTCAACCTCAATACTGGGGGCGTTCTAAATGCTCATCAGTTAACCCTCAAGCCCATCTTCGGACGTACAGTTAAGTTCGTTAAGTTCAGGGATTCGTTCTTCAGTCGTACAACACATATGTGGAATGCTCTGCCAAGCTCTGTCTTCCCACATCTGTCTTCCCACATCACTATGATCCACAGGCATTCAAAACACAAGCTCATAGACATATCCTCTTTTCTCCTCCCTTTCCTCAACGCCCATGCTGTGCCAAGCAAAGAGCCGAGCATTATAAGGGCGCGAACCCCTTTAAGCGTGCGTCAATTATAAAAAGAAACACACTCACAGAATCGAAAGAGATAGCCCTTGTACCTTCATGAACATAGTAGGGGCTTTCGATAATGCAGGTTATAACTCAATAGAAAGAGCAAGGGAAAACAGAATAGGAGCCAATCCACCATAACGAAATGGATGAAAACTATCCTAGAACAAAGAAGAATCACAGCGAACTTAGAACACCAACTTAACTATTAAAACAGTTAAAGTATGTCCGCAAGACGAGTACTTTCTCCCTTGCTGTGGCTTATAGAAGTTGACGAACTGCTGGTGATACTCAACAGAGGATTAAAGGCAATAGGATACGGCGACGACATCACAGTAATCATTAAAGACAAGCATGACAAAATCATAGGGGACATGATGCAAAATGCCCTAAAGACAACATGGTGTGGAAAAGAGGAGTTATCCATCAACACTAACATAACCTCAGTAATACTCGTACCATACACCAAAAGGAGGAAAATAAATATTCCAACCCTAAAAGTAAAATAAACAGAAGTAAATCTCAAAAAGGAAGCAAAATAGATACGAATCACCCTAGATAAAAAACGCACATGGGAGAAACATCTAAAAATGGTGACCATAAAACATATTAAAGCATTATGAACCCTAAGGCAATCAAGGTAAACTAGGTTAATCGTGGGGACTAAACTCAAAACTGACTTCTTGGATACGGGTCGATAATATGGTGGGAAATAAAAAAAACCCTGCACATCAAAAATAAAATCTAAGCAAAATACTAGCATGTGTAGGTATAACAGGGAGAATGAGAACAACACCTACGGCAGGTTTAGAAGCTCTATTAAATCTTATACCGTTACAAATAACCCTTCACAAACTATACAATTTCAATCAAGAAAACTACAAAAGGCATCTGAGTATACTAGAAAACGTAAAAATCGTAAACTAACAATTATGAAACGATCATTCCCACTATCGATGAGTGGAATTTAAACCCAAAATGGATCAACGATGATTCTCAAAACTGGTTCACTGATGGGTCAAAATCAAGTGAAGGGTAAGGAGCTGGATTAGTGTGACCAAGACGTTACGAACTCCTTCCACTATGAAAAGACTCCACGATATTTCAAGCGGAGTCTTGGAAACATTGCAATAAGCGCTGCAACTGAAAACTTGCTAACAAGAAAGCTAACAAAGACAAAAATAAATATAAAGTCTGACAGTCAAACCGTGCTAAAAGCACTAAAGCACTAAGTATATTTCGCTCAAGGCAGTCATCGAATGCCACAATGCCCTGAATAAATTGGCAAAGAATAACTTTCTCAAACTTATTTGGGTACCAGTACACGAAGGGCATACTGAAAATGAGATGGCCGACCTAATGGCAAAGAAACGAGCTGAAACTCCATTCATAGGACCGAACCCCCTGTACGGGTTCAACAATGCAAATATAAATATGTAATGAATTAAAAGACTGGACAATAAAATGCACAAATAGTTACTGGAAAAAAATTTAGGCTTTAAACACTCAAATAAATTCCTAAATTTAACCACAATAATGCGAAAGAGGTCAAAAAACTCGAAAAGCGAGAACTAAGAATCTTATGTGGAGCACTAACGGGACACTATACCTGTAACTATCATCTACAGAAAACAGGAATCAGTAATGATGAGACCTGCAGATACTGCAATGAAGAAGGTGAGACAATGGAGCACCTCCTAGCAGATTGCCCAGATCTGATAAAATATAGTATATTACATAACGAGCGAGGAATATGCAATTTTTTTAGAGAGTAATGTATGCTATTTTTCACACGACCAAAACAATTTCTCTGCTAAACGGCTCATGCGAAATGCAAAACTACTGTGGGAATGTGTATTCGCTGAGATTGCAGTAAATAACAAAAGTATTTTCTATGTTAACACACTAGTGTGGATAATGCCGACTTTTGAGGACAGGTTATACCGTAGGAAAAAGTAATTTTCGTCTTTGGCCGTGTGAAAAAGGATTAAAACTATGAGCAAAATCATTATAATTGTAGAAAAATACCAACAAATTGCATCCAAAGGAATAATCCAGTTTATCAAAAGACTAAAAGATTTCTAGGGCCAGAGAATTGGGAGCACAATAGACCCCTGCAGGTTGTGGTGCAATTGTACAGACCCCCTAATTCTTATTGTATGCTAAGTCACACTCTTATGTCCCACAATTAAGTCAAGCTTTTAAGTCACTATTTTATACTACCTTACTTATAGTTATCTTCTATACTCTGTCTATACTACTATATGAAGAGGTAAGTTTACACTTTCAATTGAATATGCTAATCTTAGAAACTACTGGACCGATTTTAAGCAGGTTTTCATCCTTGTACAGAGTTTTTTGTCCCCTAGTTTACAGGCTATAGGAGTTTGGTCAGTGGTGGGTGGGTGGAAGAGGGCTCAGTGGTTGGGATTCGTGTGGATAGGGTGTCAGTTGGTGTGATGTTAGTGGGGCGGTGTCAGTAAGAAGGTGGCAGCTGGACACCGCCTGTTATTTTAGCTTATCTTAAGAACTACTGGGCCGATTTTGATGAGATTTAAGCTAAATCATTATGGTGAGAGGAGGTGGTCGATATACGGGGTCAGTGGAGAGATCATTGGGTGGGTGGTCAGTTGGGTTGAGTGAGTGAGTGGGTGGTCATTTGGGTGACGATGTGTAGGTGAGGGCAGCTGGGCAAGGCCAATTATCCATAGCCTTCCACACATAACCTCACCACCCATTTTCTATCTACTGACCCACTCCACAGCGACCAAAACAATGGTGTTGAAGGCACCTGCCCAGACAATTCAGTTGTATTCAAGTTTAGGGCGAATATCATCATCATCATCATCATATTTGGCTCTACAACCGGGGTCCGGACCTAGCCTTCCGCAAAAAGTCTCGGTCCCGATTTCGAGCCGATATCATCCAGTTTGGTATCCCTAAACCCTGGGCGCCCTGGTTTACGCTATCCTTCCAGCGTAGGCTTGGCCGGTCTCGCTGTAGTGTTCCATAAATCTGACCGCAAAGAACTTTCCGAGCAGGATCCTCTTCGCTCATGCGAGCTAGGTGTCCTGCCCACCGGAGCCTACCGAGCTTAATTTTCTTCACAACACAATGTTGACATCGCGGTAACGCTCGTAGATCTCATCATTATAGAGTCTCCGGAATCGTCCTTCTTCACATACGGGGCCAACAATTCTTCGTTAGACTTTCCTCTCGAACGCGGCTAAGAGGTCAGAATGCTTTTTGCTAAGCCCCAAGTCTCGGATCCACATGTAAGTACTGGTATGACCATGGTTAAGTTCCTGGATTTGAAGAGTCTTGACAGACTATAGTAGGCTTTGTTCGCTTTAAGCAACCGTGCGCGTATTTCTGGTTCCATGATGTTATGGGCTGCTATAGTCGATCCGAGATAGTTAAAGGATTGCACTACTTCAAATTCGTGCTCCACTATTTGAATTGAGGTCTTAGGGCGAATATACGCCTTGTAAATAGTAGCCAGATCTGAAAGAGTGAAGTACATCTTGCACCGTTTTAGAAAACCTAAACATCTCGCAGCATTTGGCGATGGCAAATATGTGGTCGTTCCAACGAAGCTTGTTGTTGACGCAAATACCGAGAATTGAGAGTTTTTCAGTTTCTTTGATGCAAGATCCATTCATGGATAAAGATTGGGGGTTTAAATGACGCTTGGACGATAGCAGACAGTATTGGGTTTTAGAAGCGTTAACTCCAACTCTATTATGTAGTCCCCACCTTGTTATGCTGTAAGGGTCAGAATTTAACGTGCTTAACATACGTTCTTATTCAAGTTCCACTTACGACGAAGAGTGGCGTGCAGAAAGCGTGAAGTCATACGAAAAGCTAAGAGTGCTGTCAGCAGCGAAATAATGGATTGGATTAGAAGTAGCGATTAGGAGATCGTTAATGAAATGAGAAAGAGTGTCGGAGACAAAACAGAGCCTTAGGAACACCGGCGTTTATGCGGTGAACATTAGATTTGAAACCGTCCAATACGACCTGGATAGGATGGCCAGCGAGGTAGTTACTATTCCAATCAAGCAGAGCCTTATCAATTCCATAACATTTTCGACAAAAGAGCTTGATGCCAAACTCGTCAAATGCCTTGGAAATATCGAGTGCGACAACTTTGCTTTCACCAAATTTGTGAATGGACTGGTTCCATTTTTCAGTGAGATAAACCATCAGGTCACCTGTAGAACGTTGCCTACGAAAACCTTACTGCTGGTCGCTAAGGATTTCACGTGATTCTAGGTATTGCATAAGCTTACGATTGATCAGCGTTTCCATGACCTTAGAAAGGCAATTGGTCGGTAGGAGGAAAGAGATGACGGTTCGACTTTTTTAGGAACAGGCTGGATAAAGGCTGTTTTACAATTCATTGGAACGACTCCAGAAGAATAAGACAAATGGAAAAGCTGGGCAGTGGCAATGCCAACGTTGAAGAACTCCTCTTCAACGTGTAAAAATGGCTGCACCCATCGAGAAATATACCATCATGAAATGAAACAGTTTGTGTTTTCGTGTGGAGATGATATTGTAAGAGAAAGATGTTGGGACGACAATTAACGAAGAACCAACGTCGCCAATCACAGATGCTTAGAAAAATTCAAATGAGAAGACAATTGCAAAAATTGAATTGGATATTGAGGTCAACCAATTGCAACTTGTTCGTGCATACAAACCCGATAAGAAAACGTGGAATTCTCTTAAAGAATTTCATTAGCAATATTGACCAGGTAGCCGAGTTCGGATTTTGTGTACAATTATGAACCAATGCATCAAGGAAAACGGTAATATCGAGTAGCATGTAAGAAAATTAAATGAATTATTCCAAAAACTGTTAGCGATTGGTGATGAAATTTTACTGTAATTTTTGATTCTTTCTTCTTCTTTCTTTCCTTTACTCCGGGGGGGAGCTTCTACAAACGACCACCAACGACCTCGATTTAACGCCTGAGGTTTCAAGAGACGCCACTCGGTTCTCTGGGATCTTGCTTCCTCTTCTATTGTCCTTTTCCATGTCTTGCTAGGACGGCCAACTCGACGGCTTCCTTGTGGATTCCAGTCGAGCGCTAGTTTCGTAATGGCTTTCTCAAAGTGTGGCCAATCCAGCTCCATTTTCGTCGTCTGATGGTGAGCGCGATTGCTTCCTGCTGTGTTACTCTCCGCAAGTCTTGATTGGTGATAATGTCCGGCCATCTTATTCTCAGTAACTGTGACTTTCCACGTTTCGCAGCCATACAAGAGAGAATACTGAGAGAACGTTAGATCTGAAGATCATTATCTTTACATTCCGGGAGATTTGCGAGGAGTTCCAGATATTATTTAGCATACTATAGGAGTGTCGCGCCTTGTTTACACGAGAGCACACATCCGAGTCAGCACCACCATTTTTAGACATCCAGCTGCCCAAATAACAAAACTTATCGACTTCCTCTATCTGATGTCCGTCAATCGAGAGATCACATGTTCCACTAGCGTTAACGCGAAGTAGTTTTGTTTTTGAGACGTTAATTTTTAAACCCACTTTGTTAGCGTGGAGTTCTAGTGAGTTTTATTTTCGCTCCAAGTCACCTAGCGATTGTGATAGCAGACAGATATCATTGGCATAGTCTAGGTCTTCCAGGCGGTGAAAAACATTCCATGGCAAACCCGATGGAGTACGGGTTACTATTTTCATCACCCAGTCGATAACAATTGTAAAAAGCAGTGGTGAGAGGGTGCAGCCTTGCTTGACTCCCGAGTAGATGTTGAAAGGTGAGCAAAGATGACCGTTATGAATGACGCGGCATGTTAAGTCGCGGTACAGCTCCTTAATGATGTTGATGATTTTTTCCGGAACACCATAACTAGACAAAATCTGCCACATCATGTTTCGGCCTACGCTATCAAAAGCGCGTTTAAAATCTACGAAAACCATATACAGAGGAGAGCGATACTCAACTGATTGCTCAATGATTATACGCAGGGTGTTAATTTGATCTGTACAAGAACGGTTTGGGCGAAATCCTGCTTGTTCATTTCTCAAGATTGGCTATAACGCATGCTGTAAGCGCCTAGCTATTATAGAGGAGATCACTTTGTTTAGAGTGTTTAGCAGGGTTATTCCTTTCCAGTTTTCGCAATTGCTTAAATCACCTTTCTTGGGAAGTTTGACTATTAAGCATTCTTTTAACGACGATGGAATGGATTCAGATTCTCAGATATCTTGATATATCGCATGCAATGTTCGCGTAGTTAACTCGACGTCCGCTTGGAAGAGTTCTGCATAGATATTGTCGTTGCCTGTTGCTTTACCTGATTGCAGTGAACGAATTGTTATCCTTATCTCATACATTGAAGGGGTAGCGACGCTGATGTTAAGTAGACTATTAGGGTGCATATTTGGGTTGATGGACGTGCCTGGCGAAGTACAATTCAAAACATTCCTAAAATGCTCTGTCTAGCGGGTTAATTGTTGTTCCTCCATAATGATCAAAGAGCCATCTACTGCCTTAACAGGGTAGTTGATGTGGTTTTTCTTGTTGGCGAGCTTACGAGCGAGTTGGTAGACTGTGCTATATTGCCTGCTATCAGTGGCTAGCTGTGCTTGTGTTGAGATGTCGCTTAGCCATGCTCGTTTGTCGTTCCTAGCTGAACGGCCAACTTGTCGGTCCAGATCCCTATACTTTCGCGCTAATGCGCTTTGCTCGGCACTTGAGGCCGCGTTTAACTCTGCTTTGATGGATTGGCGTTCACGAATGGTGTTCCATGTGCTATCTGATATCAATTCTTTTCTAGTTTTGTCGGCATAGCCTAAAACGGATGAGGCTGCTTCCGTATACGCATTTACTGTTTTCTTCCATTTAGACTCTAGGGTTTGGGGCTGTATCTCAGAGAGAGACTGTTGTACGCGGGATACATATTGCAGTTTCACATCTGGGTCTTTCAGTGCAGCTACAGCTGGCTTTCTCGTTATTTGACTTCGTGTGACTGAGTGGACCGCGAGCTTCAACCGCACACTGCCAACCACAAGGTGATGGTCGCTGTAGACGTCGGCTGCTCTATGGGTTCTAACGTCCAGCAAAGATGATCGCCACTTGCGGCTTATAGCGATGTGATCAATCTGGTTGTTGTACATGTGATCAGGAGATGTCCAGGTGGCTTTGTGGATGTTTTTGTGGGGAAAAATTGTGCCTCCAATGATTAGGTTGCGATCAGAACATAGATCAGCAAACCTTTCGCCGTTGTTATTCATAGAACCAAGGCCGTGTTTTCCCATGACATGTTCCCAATCACTGTTGTCGCTGCCTACCTTTGCGTTAAGGTCACCCATCAAAATAACGATGTCACTCTTCCGCAGTTGATCTAATGAATTATTTAGACGCAAGTAAAACGAGTCTTTTTCTTCAGAGGTGGCTTTTTCCGTTGGTGCGTAAACTTGAACAAACACGACCTGTCGAACAGCAGATTTAAATCTTGCAATAATAATTCTATCGGATATTGCTCGCCAGTCCTGTAACGATCTTCTCGCAACTTTAGAGAGTAGAAATCCCACTCCATTGGCATGGTGTTCTCCTGCAGGCTTACCCGAAAAAATTAGAAACTCGCCGGTGGATGTTCGTTTTTCCCCTACTCCAGGCCATCTCACCTCACTAAGACCAAGAATCTCTAGATGGTATTTACGAAATTCCTTTGTTAATATGGTTGCGTTATTGTCTTGACGAGCGTGCGAATGTTCCAAGTTCCAAAACGTGTCCTTCTCCGTGGGCCAAAGGTCAATGTTGATAAATTCGATACGTATCCGAGGTTTGTATTAGTTTCAAGAATCAATTAATTCAGTTGAGTGGTGATTGGCCAACCGCAACCTAGGTCATCATGAAGCGCCGCCGACCAAGGCAAGTCCACCTTCTTATTTATCCCCGACCCAAGCTAATACAAATCGGATTGGGTACCGAAATCGTTCACTTGATTTGGCAGAGTTTCCAGTGACGCGACGTGGACGCATAAGATATGAGTTGTGATGCGAGAGGCTAACGACATGACTGTCTATAATCGCGTCATCATCACCGTTTGTCACCGTAATTTTTGATTAGTGCGACGTTATTGGGTTCATTGCGTTGGAAGCCCGAAAAGAGGAAGAAATAACCTAAACGTTTGTTTGGTCCAAAATTATTGAAGAATATCGACAAAAAAAAAAGAAAGAGACGATAACAATGGTGATTTAGTATTGAACGTTTCAATGGAAACTATATGCGAAAAGACTGCCGTAAATTAACAAACTGTCTGGAAAAAATGTTCGCATAAGAGCCACAGGACTTACATTTAGGACCATTCCTATCGCTTGACCGTAGTGTTTTCTGGTTCCTTCATTGCGAAGGGCAGCCGTGTTGACTCGAATCAGATTCGCGGATGCAGTATTTCGTGATGATACAATCCGCACTCGGAACACCATATCAACAAGATAGTGGTCCGAGTCGATATTGGCACCTCAGTACGTTCGTACCGTCATCAAGTTTGGGTAGTAGCCTGGTAGTAGTTTGGGTCCACCTGGTCTTTCTGGTTGCGAATGGCTCCATAAGAATTTACCCATGTGGCTTTGTGGATTTTTTACGCGCAAATCTTTTACTCGCAACGACCAAAGTATTGCTTACCGCCACCTCTAAGACTCGTTGTCCATTGTAAGTTATGGGTGCCAATGTACTGCCTGAATACTGGCTCCCTACCTATTTTTGCATTTATATCGCCAGTGATGGCTCCCTACCTATTTTTGCATTTATATCGCCAGTGATGGCTGGCATGGAGCTCCCGTTCGATTGATTCAAAGAATTCTTATTTTTCATTAATTGGGGAATCCTCTGTAGGTGCGTGAACGTTTATGCGGACTATGTTTATAAATCTGCCCCGCATGCGAAGGATGCATAGCCTTTCATTTACTGCTTTAAAACGGTGGGTTTCATTCTTTTGCTGACCCCGAGCACATGAAGTCTTGTATGACAGCTGTAATATATGTTAATTCTGATTTTTGCAAGACACCATTTCCCGTCCACCACATCTCCTGGATTGCGGTTATGCCAGCATTATATTTGGACAGGGTATCAGCTAGCAGCTAGCAGCTCGAGCTCCATACAGTAAGCGTACGTTCCATGACGTTACGGCCACCTGCAATTCTGATGCATTCTGTGTTATTCCCCCTATTCTGGATGGCTGACCGCCTCATATGATTATATTCATTTCCTTCATTTTTCATTATGAAAAAGTCTCAGCAATGGCAATGAAGAGATGTCATCCGGTAAAGGTACAGTTATCATCAATCTAATGAACAATAATACCATTAATACACTGTAAAGACGATTTTGGACCCACACAAAATCTCTCCTACAATAGTAAATAGCTCAGCAGTTCAGGGTTACAAATTACATTATTCCAAACACCAACACTAGCATTTTGAAATTTAATTTTACTTTTGTCTTTTTTTTTTACTGTGGAACATTATACGATTTTGGACCCACACAAAATCTCTTCTACAATGGTAAATAGCTCAGCAAATCAGGGTTACAAATTACATTACACCAAACACCAACACTAGCATTTTGAAATTTCATTTTACTTTTGTCCTTTTTTTTACTGTGGAACATTATTTTTTTTACAAAAGCCTTGAAAGATATCATTATACTTTGCTTTATACTTGTAAATACTTTTACTCACGCTGTAGGATAACTACCCTGTAGGTTAAGGAAATGGGTGACTATGTGGGTCACCTGAAAATTCTTGACTAAATTCCTGAAAGAGACATGTTCGGCGCTATCCCCGACATTATGGTAAGAGAGCACGGTTTCGGAAGGAAATTTGAGGTAGAAATATTTGACGCGATCAAACCTTTACGTGGTGGCCGCCGGTAATTTTCCTCCAAATACAGGAAAAGCCACCTGTAGGTTAAGGAAATGGGTGACTATGTGGGTCACCTGAAAATTCTTGACTAAATTCCTAAAAGAGACATGTTCAGCGCTATCCCCGACATTATGGTCAGAGAGCATTGTTTCGGAAGGAAATTTGAGTTAGAAATATTTTACGCGATCAAACCTCCTCGTGGTGGCCGCCGGTAATTTTCCTTCAAATACAGGAAAAGCTAAATGATCGGGCTAGTCCCTTCGAAGTAAGGTTGGCGGGAGGCCAATAAGCTCGCCCGCAATGTTTATTACGGAACCCAAAATCAACCTCGGATACACTGATGAACGACGACGACCACGGCAACGATAACGGCTAAATGATTTAAAAATTGTCCCATGGAACGTATGCTCACTGTATAGACCTCGAGCTGCGCAGTAGCTAGCTGATACCATGTCCAAATATAATGGTGACATAACAGCAGTTCAGGACATTCGGTGGACACGGAATGGAATACATTACAGCTGGAATATATTACAGCTGTCATGCAATAAGTCATGTGCTTGGGGTGGGGTTTCTAGTCAGCAAAAGAATGAAACCAACCAAAGTCAAAGGTGACTTAAGATTCCAACATATTTCTGGAAGAATTCACAAATCGTAATTCCGTGGATCAACACGGCATCGTCATCGTCCCATACGTTCGTTGCAAATCGAATTGCAAAAATTCAAGAATTTTCCTTGGCAACCCAATGGTCTCATCCAAGGAGAATCCAGTTGCCTTACTATCACGACGAATACATCGGCTAGCTTTATGTCATGTAGTACGAGGCTTTATGGACCATTCTTTCTGCATGGAAATGAGTCATCATGGCCCCTACCATTCGCAAAGGAGCTAGAAACACCATCCGACTTAGAATGAAAAAGGAAACATATCGTTGCTGTAGCCCTAACACAAAGCTCCACACAAATAATTGATCAAATAAAACAGCGCAACTTATTCTCGTTTTTCTACAACGTACGATTAGTTACGTTCTTCGATTCATTCGAGCAACCAGGAAAATCGATACAATGCCAGTAAGGCAAACAGCATTATTACCTCAGGAATTCAACGAAGCCCTAATGGTAATTGTACAAGAAATACAACAATCAGATATCGGCAAGGAAATACAGGATTTTAATGTGGATGGAGAAAAAAAAAAAAAAGGATTTTAAGACTCACAAGGGCTTGTGCAGATCTAGCTCACTGACCAGCTTAGCACCATTTTTAGACGAGATGGGGATTTTACGAGTCGGAGGGCGCTTAGAAGACGCATCAATTTCTTTTGATGCAAATATTTGATTCCGTACAATGAATCTATAACCAAATCGCTATTAAAAATGAAGCATGACGAAAACGCTCATTGTGGATCACAGACACTGTTATTCATATTGAGATAACAATTTTGGCCTATCAAAGGAAAGGTCATGGCTCGGCACACAGTGCAAAGCTGCATTCGATGTACCAAAGTCAGACCACAGTTCATGACTCAAGTCAGGGGGAACCTGACAGCAGATCGCCACACACCAAATAAGCCATTCATAATTTCCGGTGTAGATTTTTGCGGGCCTCTATGGTGCATTACAAAATCAAAGGAAAGAGACCCCTCAAGGTATGCAGTCTTCTGTTGCTTCGCAACCAAGGCCATTAATTTGAAGGTAGTGACTGATTTGACAAGAGAGGCATTTATTGGAGCGTTAAGAAGATTCATCAGCCTACGCGGACGAATTCAAACTCTTTATTGCGACAATGCAACCAAACTCGTCGGGGCAAGAAATCAGCCGCAAGAATTACACGGCGCATTGCATACACCAGAAGTCAAAGAGACCATCATTAAGGCAAGCAGCGATAAGGGCATAACATTCAAGTTCATCTCACCTAGAGCTCCTCATTTTGGCGGTTTATGGGAGGCAGCAGTGAAATAAACCAAGCACCTCTTAATAAAAACCTTTTAAGCTGCGTCACTTGCACACGAAGGATTGGAAACCGTAATCATCGAAATTGAAGCTATTTTGAATTCGAGGTCAATTACACCTCTCTCGTCCGGTCCAAATGACCTATCGGCATTAATACCAGGACACTTTCCAATTGGTGAACCATTGGTAGCACAAGTCAATAGTGATACCGATCCAGCAAAATTAAATCTGACTTCGCGATGGAAATCGATCTATCATTTAAAACATGAATTCTGGTAACGATGGTCAAACGACTAATTAACCGAGTTGTAGCATCGACATAAATGGAAACAGCAAAATAAGAACATAAAGGTTGGCGGCATGGTTATTATCAGAGAAAACAACACGCCACCACTACAATGGCCTTTGGGAAGAGTCGTTACATTATTCAAGGGCGACGATAACATCGTTCTTGTAGTCAACGTTATAAACAGATCAGGAATATGGAAGCAACCAATTCAATGTTTAGCTCCACTATTTAAGGAACATGATAATACTGATCCAATAACCGTTGAATCAGAGAAGCCAGCTTCGGACTCCCAGCCCTCAGAACATGATACGACAGAAATACAACCAAGAACAAATTATTTACAACGGCTGTGTTATCATTGCTACTGTTGCCAGTAATCTGCGTATCGCTAATCAACGTAACAAGGTTCATCAATAATCTAGGAATCTACTTCGAACATCTGGGATCCACAAATTTAATTGCGAATGAGTGGACAATTATCGTTTACTATGACTTGGCACCAATCCGATCAGAGTTAGACGCATTTGGCAATGGAACAGTAGCGCTCCAACATCTATGTAATTAAATATTATGTAGTGCTCTAGTAACGTACTTCATCAATACAAGCAGATACAACTTTAATCACAAAACACCGAGTTCCTCGGGCAGCAATAAACATTATCGGTAATATAGCGCATTCTTTATTTGGACTT
The DNA here is from genome assembly GCA_947095585.1 of Nephrocerus scutellatus. Lineage (NCBI taxonomy): Eukaryota > Metazoa > Arthropoda > Insecta > Diptera > Pipunculidae > Nephrocerus > Nephrocerus scutellatus. Next base: position 51,813,105 of record OX352764.1, read on the forward strand.
CTTGATTCCGACTAGGCAGAAGAGATGTCTAAAACCATCGATCGAGTAAACAACAATAAAACACACTTATTGACTATGTTGAAGAACCAGACATCCATCATAGACTCAACCATTAAGATCATGAAGCAGTATCATCTCGAAATAATAGAACACACACAACCATATTGTCTCTCGAATTGGAGAGGTTTCTGAGTAATCAAGCGTTTTCCAAACTTTTACATCATTGACAATGGCACTACTAATCCTAGCTTCAAACTTGCAACGAATCTAAAGTGCAATATTAACTACCTTAACGGACGCTCACTATGGTACTATCAGCCCACTCTTGCTATCACCAACTCAATTAGAGGCAGAAATCATCAACATTAAAAACCTACTGCCACAGTCACAAGCATTACCATTCGAACAAGAGGATTTGCTTCACTTCTTCAAAATCTTAATAGCAAAGGGATAAGCTTCTGACAATCACCTTATGTTTGTCATCAAAATTCCACTAATCGAACAAACACAGTAAGAGATTGCAAGCTAATAAAACCAAGTAGCAATCTAACCTTGACACAGTTAAACAACAAAAATCACTGGATTTTTGGTACTTTGAAGGACGTTCAACTCACCACTGTATGTAGAACAAAAACACTTCAGATTGAACATACAGGATCTGGGCTCCTTTCACTGGAAGACAACTGCGTAATGATCCAATAAATCCGATGACGACCAGCACTCTGCGTTCCTCCAACATTAGTTTTGGTAATATTTCCACAATCGCAAAACCCGATGGTGTTCACGAATCACTAGAGCTAGTCCCAAAATTTAGACCCGGCAATTGAAATGCTTGCCATAAGTGTACATCGAGATCACTGATGGCAGCCTTACTGAATGATTGCGAGAAGGCAAAGGACATGCGATACTTTTGCTCCAATAAAAAGGCAAAATACCATGCTGGTTCTCGAGCATGTAACTGTGAATTCAACCTAACACAGTGAAAGATTGCAAGTCAATTAAACCAAGTAGCAATCTAATCTGGACACAGTTAAACAACAAAAATCACTGGATTTTCGGTACTCTGAAGGACGTTCAACTCACCGCTATATGTAGAACAAAAACATTTTAGATTGAACTGATGATCAGATTGATTGATCGAACTGGGCTCCTTTCACTGGAAGACAACTGCGTAATGAGAAACAATTAAATCACCATCTAAAGAAATCCGATGACGACCAGCACTCTGCTTTCCTCCAACATCAGTTTTGGTAATATTTCCACAATCGCAAAACCCGATGGTGTTCACGAATCAATAGAGCTAATCCCAAAATTGAACAACACTCATCTGGAATCACTAACAAGACTTCAGACTCAACTTTCTGCCTTGCAAAATAAGAGCTCACAAAATTGCATAGTACGTCCCTTGTGAAATAGAACACATCATCACATTATCAGTTATTGGGCTCTTATTCTATTAATTACCTTGGGAATAATTGTCACTATGTGCAGACTTCGCAGCCGAAAAAACACAGCCTCCATCCCTGTTCCACAACCTCGACAAGTAGGAACATCATACGCAGTCAACGTAATAAAAAACCCAGTTGATCGTATGTTAAGTAACCTAAAATAACCAACAACAATTTCAACTGCAACAACATAACGTGTTTATGCGGATACATCAACTATTCGTCATATTACAACGTGGATGTGCAGCAAACAACACCAATGCCAGACAGAACGTGCGTATGCAGCCAAGTCAGCAATTCGTAATAAAGGAATTTTACTTTTATCTAGCATAAGCATTAGATTACTCAGATTTATAATTATGTATTAGTTTATTAAGCACTTTTTATTTTGTAGACATAAGCATTTTACCGTGTAAATCATTTATATAAAAGAGTGCTTCGGCCAAAAAATAAACATAAATTTCTACTCAGAAACTTTTTGTTTACTTGATCACTCCACCTGCTAAGATTTGGTTCAAGTGCCTATATCTTAATTTCATCGCTCCTACTGTTTGTACAGTCAGGATACAAATCCACGCTGATCCTAGCTGATCCACGGTGCACGGTCTTATTTTTACGAGCTGTCAACGCATCCCAATGATTCCGGCCGACATGCCATTAGACTATAAGCACTTGGAGTTTCGGTTGTGGTTTGGATTTGAAATTACAATAAAAAAATCGCAAGGGCAATTATTGAGTGTTTGTGGCATTAACATTGAAAATCCGTGCTCTCGCAATGCCAATTGTATGTCACCTGATCCAGTGTCGAAAAACCATCTGCATTATTTGCTTACGCGCCAGACAACAAAACAAATAAAAAACAGTGTTCGTACCTTTTACTGGCGGTTGAAGTGTAACTTATTTGATGATGTGGGCAAAAATGCCTCCAAAAGACCCCTAAAAGACCCCAAAAGGTCCCCAAAAACCCCCAAAAGAATCACAAAAAGACCTACGAAAGACCCTCAAAAGGATTACCATAGACCACCCGGCCGGAAGACCCCAAAACACCCCCAAAAGATTCCAAAATGACCCCCAAAAGACCACCAAAAGATCTTCAAAAGATCCTCAAAATATTTCGCAAAAGACCTCAAAAAAACCTTCAAGAGACTCCCATCAAAAGACTCCTAAAAACCCCTTAAAAGACCCCAAAACACCCAAAAAATCATAAAAAGACTTCCAAAAGAGCCTCCAAATAATCACAAAATACCCCCCAAGAGACCCTCAAAAGGCCCCGAAAGACCCACAGCACAACGTCTGTCTGGTCGGCTGATTTAACTCATTTTTATTTTGAAATGCGAAAAAACAAATTGGAAAAATTGCCCGAAAAATTAGAAAATTCTGGAAACCCTGAAAGTGCGTGTTTTAATATTTCTTTCACGTCTCTTCATGGATTTGCGTAATTTTTTTATGTTTTGTTCGTTATGGTCCTGGAAAACAAAAACAAAAATTACAAAGCAAAAAATTCGGAAAAACAGCATAAATCATAATTTTGTATGCACTGACGATAGAAACGAGATATTTGGTTGATTCTTTTTTTGTTTTGTTCGTTATGCTCCTTGAGAAATTTTAAACAAAAGAAAGATCGGGAAAATTACAAAAGAGAGCAGGAAAATTTGGAAAACCATTATTTGGATATTTTTTGAGGAAATAACTCGATTGAATGTTTTCCGAAAATGAAAATCTAGAAAAACGCATTCCAGCCTGAATTAAAATAAAATTACATTTGTTTTTACTTCTGTTTTGATTCTCGATCTATCTTTTCTATTCTAAAAGATTCAAATAAATGGCACTATGTGCGCAAATGTTGTTTGGGAGCTGATCCATTTCCATGGTCTTTTTTTGCGATCAGTCAACGCAAAGATTCCGACAGACATGCCATTAGACATTAAGCACATGCAGTTTCGAGTGCGGTTTGCATTCGCAATTACAGTACAAATCACAAGGGCAGAGCATTAACCTTGAAAATCTATGCTACACACTGGTCAGTTGTATATCTCCTGCTCTATTGTCGGAAAACCATCATCTTTGTTTGTTTAGGCGCCAGACAACAAAACAATTAAAAAACAGTGCGCGTACCAAAAGACCCTTAAAAGACCCTCAAGACCCTCAGAACACACAGAACCGGAAAACCATCAGCTTTGTTTTTTTACGCGCCAGACAACAAAACAAATAAAAAACAATGCGTGTACCTTTTACGCGCGGTTGAAGTGAACGTTTTAATGTTGTGGGCAAAAAGACCTCCAAGAGACCCCAAAAGACCATCAAAAGACCTCAAAAGACCATCAAAATACCCCCAAAACCCTAAAAAGAATAATAAAAAGATCTCCGAAAGATCCTAACAGAATCCCAAAAGACCCTAAAAAGACCCCTAAAGGACCCCAAAAAATCGTTAAACCACCCAATATATGTTCAAAACACCCCCAAAAGACATTTTAGAAATCCTCATAAGACTTCCCAAAGACCCTCAAAGGCCCCAAAAGGAACCTCAAAAAACTCCCTAAAAATACCCCCAAAAGACCCTCTCAAGACTCCTCAGAAGACCCCCAAAGACCCTTAAAAGACGGTTAAAAATCGTAAAAAAAAACCTCAAAAGACCCTCAAAAGACCACCAAAAGAATTTTAAAAGACCACCAAAACCTCAAAAGACCCCCCAAAATACCCTCAAAAGACCCCTCAAAAGACCCCCCAAAATACCCTCAAAAGACCCCCAAAAGACCACTAAACGACCTCCAAGAGGAAATTTAAAAGACCATACCAAATTTCATACAAAGCGGTTGAGAAATGACTTCCCAAAATTTTAAAATTTAAACGAATTATGTAACCAATAATGTGACTCAAATTGCAACACAATATTACTTTTTGATACCGTAACAAACAAACAAACAAATGCTTTGTTTCGATTGGTTCGCTATGACATTGCAATCGAAATGGAAATGTAAAAAACATACCTTGAGATTAATGCTAACAGTTAATAATTGCTATATTGCTTTTAACAAAATGAGTTAGGTATTTTTGTGGTTAACGGCTGATTAAAGCAACAGCAAAAACTAACCAAATTTTGGCAAATTTTTTGTTTGATGTGTTTGCCAACTTATCCATATATAATTTTTAAAAGTCGACTCTGGTGGTGAGAATTATAAATAAGAATTTGGTTAAATATTTCTTAACAAAAAATTTTTTTGGGTTAACGCTAACCATTTTCTGTCTATGCAATGTGTTTGTTGTTGTAATTTTTATTTTTTTGTTGAAAGCAATATAGAAAATGTGACTCAAAATCGCAACACAAACGAAATAGTGATGTTCAAGCGAATAATCAAAAGCTGTTGCTATATTGCTTTGGCAAAGCCAGCTTGGCTTTACTTTAATTCTCAAAGCACAGCTTTTTTTTTTACCGCCTTACGGTGAGCACCATAACTATAAAATGGCTTAATTTTCTTAATCCTAACAATTTTTTGGATTTTCTTTCGGCTTTGTGCTTAAGCGATTGTTGTTGTAAGCCAAGCTGGCTTTGCCAAGGCAATATATGCTGCGTTGCTTTGGCTAATCCAGCTTGGCTTACAACAACAATCGCTTAAGCACAAAGCCGAAAGTAAATACAAAAAGTTTTTAGGATTTAAAACTAAAGCCATTTTATAGTTATAGCGCTCACCGTAAGGCGGTGATAAAGCGACATGAAGCCGAAGTAAATAAAAATGTTTAGGATAAAGGAAACTAAAGTCATGTTATAGTACTGGTGCTCACCGTAAGGCTGTAAAGCCAAATGCTGTTGCTTTGTAAAGCCAAGCCGGCTTTGCCAAAGCAACGCAACAATGGCTTGTGTTGCTTTGGTAAAGCTAAGCTGGTTTTACTTTAATATCTTAAAGCAACAGCTTTTGGTTTTAAATTTTCAATGCATTTTAATTTTTATGTGTTGGTACTAAAACATTGTTTCCTGGATTATTACACTTTCTTCGTATTAGTTCATTTTCTAAAAAACGTATATAAATAATTTTCTTTAATAAATTTAATTTGTATTCTTGAAAAAAATTTCACTTTAAATTTCACTTTTGCTTGTTTTCAAACTAATGCCAAGTCATTTCTTACGAAAAGATGACAACCCTTCGAGAAAAAAATTAAAATTAATTAATTCTTAAACCTAAAATTTTTTCTTTGGTTTACATTAAAGACACTTCGGCTTTATGCTTATGCGATTGTTGTTGTAAGCCAAGCTGGTTTTGCCAAAGCAACACAGCTATTAAAAACAAATGTTTTGTTTCGATTGGTTTTCTATGACATTGCAATCGAAATCGAAATATAAACAAAACACATTGAGATTCATTGTAATTTCAAATTTAATAAAAGATAAAAATTATTTGGTTGACGTTTTTTTCTCATTTTTACTTTGATTTAATATTTCGAATAGCTTTTTACAAGTCCACAAAACGATCACAAACAAATTTATTCAAAATAAAGGTTTTTTTTCATCTTTCAGCCCTATAAAATGGGGAAAAAGAAAAACGGAAGGAAAGGTTAATGAGGTATTAACCTTAATTAGACAAAAAGTCTCCAACCATGGTGGTGACTTCCTTGCTTCCTTATATGAAAGGCTGGATGAAGTCAACCAGCTGTGCGAAGACTCAGCTTCCTCTGAAAAGGAGAACATGTGCCTTGGCGAGTTATCGGACAATGATGCGTCCGAATCCAGCAGCAGCGATGAAGACAGTCGCAAACAGCGACCACGACCTTCAGCAAGCAAAAAAGCCGCAATTACAGGGCCAACATCGAAACCATTTGCTATGCCGCCAATAGTCTGTTTTAGACTCAACGTTGCTGAACTATCTAAGTTCGCGAAGAGTGCCAACATTAGTTGCAGAATTCGAAACATCAACTCTAGTAAATCAGTCGTTACGGCCATAAACAAAGATGGGCACCAGAAAATTCGGTCTTTTCTACAATCGGGAAAGACTGAATTTAACACTTACACTGCTAAGGAGGACCGTAAAGAAATGTTGGTCCTAAAAGGCATACACCACTCCTTCGTTACTGATGATGTCAAGGATGCAAATTAAAACTTTACTTATAAAATTTTGGAAAAAAATATTTTTTGGAGCAGAGCTCCATTCAGTTCAAAAAAATAACTAACTATAAGCTTAAACAATCTAATTCTTTTATACCTATCTTATTCTATATGTGCATGCAAGTATTACTGTTCTTTATGTTGGGATGTCGTCAGCAGATTTTATGATTGTCCATAGGGTTTGTCGTAGGTGGCCACTTAAATGTCCGATCCATTAATGATTTGGGATTTATGGTTTTCGTCTGCGCGTGTGCGCAATTAATATTTGGTTTGTTATTACAGCTGCGCGTATGCGTATGCTTAATGAAGAGTCATAAACTTATTTCCATTTTAAAGTTTGTTGTTGCAGCTGCGCGTATGCGTATGCTTGATGAAGAGCCATAAACTTATTACCATTTCAAAGTTTGTTGTTGCAGCTGCGCGTATGCGTATGTAACAAATAGTTGCAAAGTTAATTTAGGTTGCCTTAACTTAGTTGCAAAGTTAATTTAAGTTGCCTTAACTCCTCCCTCCTTAAAAAGACGATTGTCCTCAATCGTTTAGAAACAATGTGGTGTGATGATGATAGGGTAATGTGTTTAAAAATACGGTTGGTTGTGTAGCCGTGGTACAGATGCTGATGTTTCAATGTTGATCTCAATTAATGGATTTAGTTTTTTCTTCATGAGGCTTTTCTTCCTTCTGATAATTTATTTCCTTCTGTTCCAGGATAATTGTTCTTTTGCATTGATATTTATAAGTGATTATTATAAATGTAGTGATGTTGTAAATCTATTAATATGTGTGTCTTGTTTTATTGATTCTATTGTTTTAGTATTATTAATATGTAGTTCGCTTATTACTTCGAGGGATAGTTAATTAAGTCTGCTTTCTTCTACGGGGTTTGGTTGTAAAATAGCTGGGTCTATTTCCATAGGTGAAATTTCCAAATTGCTGTAAGTCTGATTGTTGTTGGTTGAGATGGTTTATTAGAAATGTACCATGTAAAGTGTAGTTTGTGGATTTTGTGGTCATTGCTCCATGGTAGTCGTTTAACAGGATAACTCCAGAAGAGATTTCTTCGATATGCGGTACATGGTGATTGTTACTTGCAATGCACGATGAATTTAAACCTTTAACTATTCTAGGAATACATTTATTTTCACTTAAATCTATTATTTGATTTTGCTTACAAATCCTAATTAAATTGTATGTTTGGCATTTATTTTTAATGCCATATATTTCATTTTTATTTCTTATAATTTCATTGTAATTAATTTTTATTATACTTTTTCCTCTTTTTATTGGTTTAATTATAAAGTTTTCATATATTTCATTATTCTTTCTTCTGTTTGTATTCCATTTATAACACTTGGGTTGAGGTATCTTTTGAGAAGGGTGATTAAATTGTCTCTATTAACATTTCTTTTGATTAAAATGTGTCTGTGGAAAGGTATCTTAAATTGGTAACTGTCTTCATTTTCAATTAACAGAATTATTTGATTTTTGAAAACATTAATGGGGCAATTAACTATGGGAATTAAATGTTGTCCAGAACTTTCATCACTATGGATTGCGGCGGCAGTGGAATCTATTTGATTGATTTGAGGTGGTCTCGATAAAGCGTCAGCAACAACATTACTCTTACCGGGTTTGTAAAAGAGTTCGTAGTTGTACTCTTCCAAAATTGCTTTCCATCTTTTCATTTTCATATTGTTATTCTTATTACTGAGGGCATAGGTGAGTGGTTGGTGGTCAGTATAAATTTTAACTTTGGCTGTACCATAAAGGTAATTACGTAAAGAATTTAGAGCCCATATTATCGCAAGCATTTCTTTTTCATTTGCTGCATAGTGCTCTTCGGATTTATTTAAAGTTCTAGATATGAAAATTATAGGTTTGTCGTTTTGACTGAGTACCGCTCCTATTGCGTAGTTTGAAGCGTCTGTGGTAAGCTCGAAACTTTTTGTAAAATCGGGATACATTAGAATTACGTCCTTGGAAGTGAGTATGTTTTTAATTTTGTTTAAAGCATCTATTGCTTCTTTGTTTAGATTAATGGGTTTTTTGTTTGAAGCATTTTTCGAACACCTTCCGTTTTCTCCTCTTAAAAAACTTGTAAGTGGTTTTGCAATCTTAGCGTAATCTTTGACAAAACGTCTATAGTAACTTGAAAGACCTAAAAATAATCTAAGATCTTTGAGTGTTTTAGGGACAGGAAAATTTTGTATTGCATTAATTTTTTCAGGATTGGTTTTAACACCTTCGTGGAAAACTACAAATCCCAAAAATTCTACTTCGTTCTTAAAGAAATCGCTTTTGTCTAGTTGGATTTTCATGTTTGCCTCGTTAAGAGTTTTAAATATTTCAAAAATGTCTTTTGCATGCTCATCTTCATTCTGACTAAAAATTATTATGTCGTCTATGTAGACGTAGCATCTTTTCCCTATATGAGCACGTAGGATATCGTCTAGACTCTAGAGCTCGTTGAAAGATTGACGGAGCATTCTTTAATCCGAATGGTAAACGTGTAAACTCATATTTTCCCTGGTTATCAGAAAATGCAGTTTTCTCAATATCGGATGGTTTGAGTGGGATTTGGTGGAAGCCGCTTTTTAAATCTAAAACTGTAAACCATTTGCTTTTCCTAGTTGTGAAAGGACTTCATTTATATCTGGAATAGGGTATCTATCTGAAATTGTGACCGAATTCAATTTTCTGTAGTCAATAACCATTCTATACTTTTTTTCGTTACTGGCGTCGATTTTTTTGGAACGATCCATACTGGAGAATTAAAAGGCGATCTTGAAGGTCGTATAATTCTGTCTTCTAAGAGTTTTTCTACTTGTTTTTCTACCTCATTCTTTAAGGACATTGGGCAAGGATACAATTTGGAATATATTGGGTTACCTGTTGTGGTACGAATTTCTCCTATTACCTTTGTTGTGTAGGTTAACTTTTCATCTGGTTCAGAGAAAAGATTTGGAGATATTTCTACTAAAGATTGATTTGTTCTTTTTGTTTCTTCGTCATGTGTTCTGTGCGTAGATTAGTTGCGTGAATAGAGTCGGAAGCGAATTGTTTTATCAGAATTTTATGTCCGTTCTTCATTGTCATTATATTGTCTTTGGTGTGTATTACCGCTGATAATTGTTTGAGACTGTCATTCCCTAGGATTCCGTGAAAGGATTTTAATGTAGGTAAAAGAAATAATTTTATTTGTACGTCCTTTAAGCCGAAAAGATTTGTGAGTTTGTGGTGACTAATTTTAACTTTGCTACCGACAGAATTAGCATAAAAACATTGTTCGTTGGGTATCGGGTTTTTTACAAGAGAAGGTTGTATATAATTTTTATTTGATCCGGTATCAATTAAAATCTTTAAAATTTGTCCGCTCCCCGTCTTGCACTCGAAATATGGCAGAGAGGAGTGATTTAGTCTAAAAAAAAAGTATGTCGGAAATTTCGTTAAGAAAATTAGAATCGTGAGATTCATGAACTAGTCTGTCTTGTTGTTCTATATATTCGTCTAAGGTTTATCCGTCGGTATAATGTTCTTCGTTGACCATTTGTTGATAAGATAATTGGTCATCTGGTGGTTTCGTACAGTCAGTATCTATTTTTTCTGCGTTAATGTGGAAGTGGATGTTTTGCAGGTAAATCAAAATCTTGGGATGGCCTTTTGCCTGAGAGTTATTAAAATTTGGACGATTCATGTAGATTACCATGCGAGAACGCATGCTTTGGTCTACATCCATTGGTTCAGGTCTAGGTTGTGGTTTAGGTTGAATAGGTCGAGCTGGTTGTTGATTTCTGTTAAAAGCAAAATTATTCTGAGCATTGGTTATTTGCGAAATTGCGTTCAAAAGGTCGGTAATGTTGAAATTGTTGTGGTCGTTGTGGAGATGGAATATGTCCGAGTTGAGGATAAAATTGTTGACGAGTAAAATTTGGAACAGGTCTACGAGGTGGTAGTGATGGTGATGGTCCTTGAAATTTTCTAATAGGATTCTGAGTATATGTTGCATGATGAGTAGGATAGTTCTGACACAAATGTAATGCTTGTGGTAAATCTAATGGTTCTCTAATGCCTAGCAGTCTGGGTAAATCACCTTTCAAACCTCTAATAAATGTATCAAGAGCTTTATCTCGATAGGTTTGAGTTAGTAGTGACATGGATTCGGTAGAGATTTCCATGCATGAGATTTTATTAAGGATAAGTGACAAGTGGGAGTATACTTGCTGGTAAAAATCTTGCACTGTTTTGTTTTCTTGAACTAGAGAGGTGAGTTGATACTCAAGTGTTTCTAAATCTCGTTTGTCTGCATAATGCAGGGACAAACAGCGTGAAAACATTCCCAATTAAGCGGTGTGTTATATGACTCTAGGACAGCATCTACATGTCCTATAATTTTATTACGAATGACGCTTAGAATAGCAAAATACTTCGGTGAGCCTTTCTGAGATTCATAGAGTCTGAGGACTCTTTCAACTCCTTTCTTCCATGAACTAAATTCCTCTGGTCTGATACCTGAGAAATCTCTCAAGCAGCGGACAATGTCCTGAACCTTATCTAGCTGATCTAGATTATTTCCATATTCGGGATTTATGCCCTGGTTGACATATTGCTGTCTAATGGAATTAGGATTTATAACAGATTCAATTAAATTCTTTACTTCACCTTGGAGTACTACTGAAACTATATTTCTAACGAGAGTTTCCAATGCTAGAGAACCGACGGGCGGTGCAGCTTGGTGTGAAGAAGGTTGGTCCATTTGTGCTGGATTTACAGGTGGTACCAATGGTTGTTGAGTGGGTTGGAGTACTGGTGGTCTGATTAAATTTTCGTTTACCATTTTCGTCAGTCGTTTAGTAAAATTTTGTCACTCAGTTAAAGAATTATATTTCAACAAGTAGTAAATAAAAAAAATTGTATTTCAATATAGTTATTATTATTATATTATTACCTTCAGCTATATGGTATATGGTATAGCCTTTATTTCAAAGAAAATTTGTTTTAGATTTTTAACTTTTTATTTTTTTGCTGGTTGATATTTTTTCATAAATATACTAAATTTTTATATTTTCTTTTAAATTTATCTCTTTTAGATTTTTTTTCCTATGTACTAAATTTTATTTTAATTTCACCTTTTTTTAAATTTCTTAATATATCCTTTGTTAGTTAAACTTTTCCCCTTTATTTTACTTTATATTTTTTATATTTTTTATAACTCTACTTTAATTACTTATCGCATCGTTACTTGATGATAATGATGATTATTTTTTATTGAAGGCTGTTGAATTATTATTATATTATTAGCTGCTTTTCTTCTTTTTCCGGTGGGGCGGCTGGTATCTTCTGACACCTCCTTTTTTCCTTTTGTGGATACTAAGGGACCCTTTATTTAATTTTTCCACAACACTTTAATGGCACCAGCGAACACAATTGTTAACGGTTTCACGCTTTGGAAAAATACGTTTCTCCTTATCTTGCCGGCACTTTGTGCTAAAACTTACTTAAATGTTTTATACGGCGTTGCGATAAATAACGCGTGTGATCGAGAAGTTAAGCACTCGCGAACTTACTTAAATGTTCTTAAATGTATGCTTACTCGAACTTTCAAAAAAATTATATTAGCACTGGTGAACTTACTTAAATGTTCTTATTGTGCTTATTTGAACTTACTTAAATGTTCTTAAAAACATTTTTTTGTTAACCGTTGAACTGTGTCACTGGTCCCTGCTCGGGCGTCAATTAAAACTTTACTTATAAAGTTTTGGAAAAAAATATTTTTTGGAGCAGAGCTCCTTCTTTATTCAGTTCAAAAAAATAACTAACTATAAGCTTAAACAATCTAATTCTTTTATACCTATCTTATTCTATATGTGCATGCAAGTATTACTGTTCTTTATGTTGGGATGTCGTCAGCAGATTTTATGATTGTCCATAGGGTTTGTCGTAGGTGGCCACTTAAATGTCCGATCCATTAATGATTTGGGATTTATTGTTTTCGTCTGCGCGTGTGCGCAATTAATATTTGGTTTGTTATTACAGCTGCGCGTATGCGTATGCTTAATGAAGAGCCATAAACTTATTTCCATTTCAAAGTTTGTTGTTGCAGCTGCGCGTATGCGTATGCTTGATGAAGAGCCATAAACTTATTACCATTTCAAAGTTTGTTGTTGCAGCTGCGCGTATGCGTATGTAACAAATAGTTGCAAAGTTAATTTAGGTTGCCTTAACTTAGCTGCAAAGTTAATTTAAGTTGCCTTAACTTGCATTAACGGCAGAGGGTATCCCTGTACTGGAGGTCAAACCCTTCAAATCTCAGAGGACCGACAGGAAATTGAACAATTTCATTGTCGAACTTGAGAAGAACTGCGATAAGGCAGCAGTTTGCTCAAAAACCCTCCTGATGAACCAGCTGGTACATTGGGAAAAACTAAACAGGCAGACATTACGCAGTGCAGAAACTGCCAAAAATTTGGACATGTAGCAAGCAATTGCGGCATGAAATACAGATGTGTTAAGTGCAAGGACGAACACTTACCTGGCCAATGCCCGGGAAATGTAGACAAAAAGAGAGACGACGACGTCTTCTGCACAAATTGCCAAAAATCTGGGCATCCTGCAACCTATCGAGGATGTCCTAAATATAAAGAAAAAATGGCGGAAAAAGTAAAAACCGCCAAAAAGAAGATGAAGCAGCATAAGTTCGCCCATAAATCGGCTGCAAAAGCTACAGTGAAAGGAGTTAGCTTTGCTAGCATAGCTGCTATGGGGACTGCTAGCAAGCCAGCAACAATCAACAAACCACCACCAACCATCCAAGCAAGCAAAAAACCAGTAAGTAAGCAAGCTCCAAAACCGGCACCATCTACTGGAAAATATAACATCTTCGACGATACGGAAAGGCTATTTGGAGTAGACCTTTTCAAAATTCTGCTGAAAGCAAGAGAAGTCGTGCCTGCTAATTATAGCAGTCTTGATGACAGGTCTAAAACAACCGTTTTGGGTCGACTTATTTGTGAATTATGTTCACAATAAGCAGGAAAAGTATATTCTCATATAATGTGAACTCCATTTATTCTTTAGCAAGGCGTATCACACTTAAATTATTTATTAAAACTAATAAACCTGACATTCTTATTTTACAGGAAACTAATCTCACAGGCAGAAACCCATTCAGTCCAGACGGATACAACATCCACAGGGTCGACAAAAGCAGTGTTTGCTCTGGGACGGCGGTCCTTATCAAGAACACTATGACAGGCGAAAAGGTGCAAATCAGTGGTTTGTGTAGCATGGAAGCAACAGCTGTCAGCATCAAAGTCAACGAGGTTGAGACCTAGGCACACCCGATGGCAAGATGAAGTATGCAACAACCAAGAAAAGGCGATTGCAGATTGGCTGGATTCAAATCCATGGCTGTTTCCCAGCCCCGGAAAACATATCCTCGGACACCATCCACGCTGGATTTCTTCTTGGCAACGACTAATTTCGTCAACATCCTGCCGGAATTAAGGAATTATTCCTGTTTTGCACATGATAGTGATTCGGATCATTTGGCCATAGAGCTTCGAGTGAGGTTGAATCAGCGAATTGTACAAGTTACCCCAACACCTGAACTACACATCAACTTTGCGAAAATAAACTGAACCGGTTTAGATCAGAAGTCGAAGCTGGACTTCAAATTCCAGCGGCTTGTAGAAATCTGGAGAATAACGAAATTGATGATGCTATCAACAATTTCGAGACTTCAGTTAACACAGCCATAGATCGGCAGAAAACTGTTCGCTCTAGCAGGGATCGCTTTCAACATCTACCTGAGAATATTCAGGCAATATATGCTCACAAGCAAAGGCTAATGAAACGCCTTCAGAGGATCTTTAACAGGACTCTAAACATAGTTAATGACGAATATCAGTCTGTATTTTCGCAACTCAAACGACTTCAGAACATCAAACCAGGCCCGAATGCTTTAAAAAAGCTGAATTCTGTGATCGGAAAACGTATTTCTATTCCAGAAATTATCACGTTTGGAGAGCAAGTAGCATCCAGTTCTGTTGAAAAAGCCGAAGCCTTTGCCTGTCATCTCGAAAGGAGCTTTACAGACCGACCACCAACTCATCTCCCAGAATTCATAGAGCAAGTTGAAAGTCTTGTGGAAGACACCACTTCCCCAAGAAATTTTGAAGTGCAATTCAGCGAAACTGTAGACGTGGATATGTTTACCGGGACAGCTGTTGTCAGTGATTTAATTATGAGTGGAAACTCTAAAAAATCACCGGGCACTGACGGAATTTCAAATTTTTTGTTTAAAAAGCTGCCGGTTATGGCAATTTTTATGTTAACCATCATATTCAACAATTGCCTTAACAATGGATACTTTCCAGACAACTGGAAGGTAGCCAAAGTAGTACCAGTACCGAAGAAAATCGACCGCTCCAGTGTAACTGGTTACCGCTCCGTAGCTTTACTGTGTTGTATCAGTAAAGTATTGGAGTCTTTGATCCGTAAAAAGATCAATGCGTATTGCTCAGAATCCTTTCAGTTCGGCTTTCGAGAAAAGCACTCTACGCTGCACCCTCTGATGAAGCTTCACAGTAACGTCACTCGAGGACTGAATGTCAAAAGTAGTACAGTAGCCTGTTTGTTAGACATCGAAAAAGCTTTTCATAGCGTCTGGACAAACGGGCCTCTGTACAAACTTATTAGATTTGGTTTCCCCAATTATATTGTGAAAATATTTAAAAAATTTCTTTTTAACAGGGTCTTTTTTGTACAGGTGTATGGCAGCCTATTGACAAGGAAAAGGATTAAAGCCGGAGTTCCCCAAGGCTCCAGACTTGGACCAGTCCTATTTAGTATCTTCACGGCGGATCAACCCACCAATACAGCCGGAACAAGGACCATGCTTTTCGCGGATGATTCCATCACGTATGCCGTTTCCCGCTCTCCTGAGATAGCTGCCCGAAGAGTGGAGGAACACCTCCGAAATCTTTGGGAGTACTACCTGAAGTGGGGGCTGAAGATCAACGCCAACAAAACGGAACTCATCTGCTTCCGAGTACCAGCAACCGAACAAGGATAAGAAAAATCGCAAGCCGGTGCAGAGCCTTAAAAATTACCCTTCCAGATAACACGACAATAAACACCAAGTCTGAGACTAAGTACCTGGGAATCAACTTTACTGAGAGGCTCAAGTTTAACTTTTACATCGATCAAACATTGAAGAAAGTTACCTACGCTCTTCATTTGGTGCACCCGCTTCTCAGAAGGCGAAACGGGCTGTCCAACAACACCAAGCTGCTTATCTACAAGTAGCTCATCAGGCCAGTGATAACCTATGGCTATCCCATATGGTTCACCGTCTCACCAACAACGATGAAGAAGATCTCCCTATTTGAAAGGAAGGTATTAAGGATCTGTACAGGACTCTGGAGGGTGCCAAACAGCTATAAGTTTGTGTCGACTGCAAGACTTTACGAAGCAGCAGGCCTGCTGCCAATAACCGACCACTTGTTCCAAATGGCGAGGAAATTCGTCGACGGAATGGAAACTCATCCAAGCCCTGGGATGCAAGGACTGAGAAGCGAAGAAATCGAGCCAAGTCACCGGTACATACACATCAGAGGATTCACAGATGCTAGATTCGATGACATCTTTAATAATCAAGACGTCTCATTCTACGAAAAGGCCAGCAATCAACCTTACAGAGGCTGAAGCTCGCCCTGTTAATACCCCCTCTGATATTTTTTTTCATTTTTATTTTATTTTAAAATTTATTGTTTAAAATTAAATGGCTGTAAATATAAACAAGTAGTAGATTAAGTAGTCGAAATTATTGTTTAGTAATAATCAATACAAAAAAAAGATAATGTAAATACGTCGGGCCCCTATTGTTGAGCTGACACTTATTAATGATAGTTATAAGTTTAGTTTTAAGTCAAAATTGTATATTACTGAAATGTTTAATAAAAAATATCTTAATCTAATCTAACTTTTTATGTACTTTCGATCATAACTGACGATAGGAACGACATATTTGGTTGATTCTTTTTTTGTTTTGTTCGTCATACTACCGGAGAAATGTAGCAAAAGAAAATTTGGGAAAATTACAAAAGAAAGTAGGAAAATTTGGAAAACGATAAATTGTATATTTTTAGAGGAAATCTGAATTGAAAAATCTGAAGAAAAAAAACGCATTCCGGCCTAAATTAAAATAAAATTAAATTTATTTTTACCTTTTTTTGATTCTCGATCTGTCCAATAATAGTCGTTATTTAATTTCTATTCCAATAGTTGTCGCTATTTGAGCAAATGTCGTTTGACAGCTGCTCCACGGTGCACGGTCTTTCTTTTGCGATCTGTCAACGCATCCCAATGATTCCGACCGACATGCCGTTAGTATTTAAGCACTTTCAGTTTCGGGTGCTGTTTGCATTCGCAATTACAGAAAACAAATCACAACGGAAGTCATTAAGTGTTTGCGGCATTAACTTTGAAAATCCATGCTTTTCGCGTGGTCAATTGTATGTCGCCTGTTCCAATGTCGGAAAACCATCAGCTTTGTCTGCTTACACGCCAGACAACAAAATAAGTAATAAGCAATGCGCGTAACTTTTACGGTTGAAGTGAAACTTATTTTATGTTGTGGGCAAAAAGACCTCCAAAAGACCCCTAAAAGACCCCAAAAGACCTCCGAAAGACCATCAAAAGAATTACAGAAACCCCTGAAAAGACCACCAAAAAACCCTCAAAAGACCCCCAAAAGACTTTCAAAAGACTCCTCAAAAGACTCTCAAAAAAAGCTTAAAAACTGTCAAAAAACCATAAAAAGACCCTCAAAATACCCGCAAAGGTCCCTCAAAAGACCTTACCGAATTTCATACAAACCGGTTGAGAAATGACCCAGTTCCAAAAATTTAAAAATGTACAATCATGTGACCAATAACGAAACTCAAAATCGCAACACAAAATTATTTTTTCATACCGTACTTAAATTTTTTCTCACCTCGCCGCGCCGGTAAAATAGTTTTACTTACAAAAATATCGTGTATCATAAAACAAACTAACAATTGCTTTGTTTCGATTGGTTTGCTTTGACATTGAAATCGAAATGTTGGTTGACCTTTTTTTCTCAATTTTGCTTTACGTTAACATTTTAAATAGCTCTTCACAAATTCAGAAAACGATCACATATCACAAACAAATTTGTTGAAAATTGGGCAGGATAATGTCTGTTTGGTCTATTATTCGAAATAAATGTTGAGCTGAAAACATGCGTTGTTGCAAACCGCCCAGCGGCTCGCAAGAATCTGCTGAATAAGAACGATTTGTGCAGTTTTAACAGCGTTCCGAGATTTAGAGTTCTTAAACGGTATTTGACTAGAAAATTTGGATTTAATTGCTAGAAAACAACCAAATGATTCCAATTCAACACCTCCTTCCAAAAACTAAGAAAAATATACTTTTATAAAAAACCCAAAACTTTGCAAGCCCCAATTAACTCTCTTAACAGTCACTCACTTAACTCACTACCACAATTAACTCACTCTTTTAAACCACTTAGAAAAAATTCATTTTTCTGAAGAATAAAAAACTCAACTTTGGAAGCCCCAAAAAAGAAGATGGCGATTTTCAAACTCTGCTTAGTTGGGGCTTTCAGGTGAAAAGTGTCTGAAAAAAAAGTGGCAGTATGGATTTCGTGGGCAACGTTCTATTGTTCTATGATTTGATGGTATATCAGATCGGTCTTTGCATCAATTTTGAGAAAGCAAAGCGTTGCACTCGATATTTCTAAGGCATTTGACAGAATTTGGCATCAAGCTCGGTGCGGTATTCAAGCGTATTTAAGACTTGTAGAATACACGATCAGGGTTGAAAACTAAACTTAAGCTTTTGTATTAAATTCAATATATTATATAATTTAATTCAAAACAAACCGATTTCTTCAAACAAATAACAACAGCTGTTAAAATTCTGTATGACTTGCCCTACTTCATTGGGATATTGCTATACGCCCACGTAAGCTACCAAACATTTGACAGAACCAAGAAACATACATTATGGTAACAGAATACGATGACCTTTAACAATTATCTCAAAATTATTGTCTCAATTATGTGATCGTGTCGATTAATCTAAAAACAAAGGACATAGTTGGAGTATATATTACTTATATTAATAACTATAAAATAAGTATAACCTCTCTTATGCAAATGTATTCCGCACATTAGGTCCGCAAGAATGGATGAACCTTTTTCCGCAGGCTTCAGGTCATAAGCAATCGCCAATAGATATTAAAACATTGAATGCAAAGCGAGTTCAGGATCTTAATGTAGCTCAGTTGACATGGAAATATATTCCAGGGCATTCTAAAAGTCTTATGAATTCGGGTAAGTGTAAATATGAATATTTCATTTTTTACAGATTTCAATTATCATGAGAATTTTATGTTATAAAAAATGTTTAGGGTACTGTTGGAGGGTTGATGTCAATGGTGATCAATTTCAATTGACTGGAGGTCCTTTGGGTGAAAACATTTATAAATTGGAACAATTTCATTGTCACTGGGGAAATTTAGATACAATGGGCTCTGAACACACGGTGGATGGCGAAGCTTACTCTGGTGAATTACACTTGGTTCACTGGAATACTACGAAATATACGACTTTTGGAGAAGCTGTCTCTTTTCCGGATGGTTTAGCGGTTATTGGTGTATTTTTAAAGGTAACAATTCAAAGGTTAAGAACCTGAGAAACATATACTAATGATCTTTTTGATCTAGCCAGGAAATTATCACGAAGAAATGGGTAAAATAACAAACCTGTTACCATTAATTCTGCATAAAGGCGATCGCATTACTTTGCCATATGTTTGTGATCCAAGTAAACTGTTGCCTAAACCAACTTCTTATTGGACATATGATGGCTCATTAACTACACCGCCGTGCTCAGAATCGGTTATCTGGATTATATTTAAAAGTCCTGTTGAAATTTCAAACGAGCAATTCGATGCCATGCGTAATTTAAATTGTTACGATGTCAAGGAAGAATGTCCTTGTAATAAATCAAATGGAAAAGTTATAAACAACTTTCGACCGCCACTGCCGTTAGGAAATAGAGAAATTCTTGAATTTAGGGAGGATTAAATCTACATATTGTATTTATGGTGTTATCATGATAGACGGATGAATTGATTTGTAAGAAATGGCAATGTAAAAATCTCAAGTTTATCAATGAATAGCACAAAAAAAAATACGAAAAAATGTTTACGAGAATGCGCAATGAAAATGTGGCAATGAAAAAAATTAAAATTATCTTCTTCTATCTTCTATATAAATAAAATTAATGTTGCTAATCGCAAAACTCGAGAACGGCTCGACCAATTAGGCAAATTTTTTTTTCGTATGTTCCTTAAGTTACACGGAATGCTCATTTTTTTTTAGCTGTCAAACAGTTGACGTAAATTGTCAACGTCAATTTAAACCAAACAAATGCGCGTTTAAATTATTTATGGTATATGTATATTCAAGTTGATTAGACTGTATGCATATCAATTTATGCATGTGAAAAAAATAATCAAAGACAATATTATAGTAATAATTAATTCTTTTGTGCGTGGCTGTTCTTGGTTTTTTTTATATTTTCACTTCTCTTGAAAACCAATTGTGTGTTCCGTGTGATTACGTTTAGACCCATGCCGCCAAAACGTGGGGCAGTAATTTGGGTCGAAGAACTCGAAATGCTACAAACCAAGAACAACGTGAAGAGCGAAATGAAATTGAAAGGATTAGGTTACGTGCAACGCGTCGTCTTCAAACTGCTTCCAATGTTTCACGAGCGGCTTTCAGTTACGATGTTTCAATTGACTACAGCTCCTACGAATGTGTTGCTATTGGACCTATGAACTTAGTTCGCCCATATTTAAGGCATTGAAATACAAAAATGAAGCAAATAGATTGTGTCGCGCAAATGGAAAAGTGAAAATAGCGTCATTGGTTCCACCACCAGAGCTATTGTACTCATTGGTCTAAGGAACTGGAACTGATTCTACACATTTCCTTACAAACATACAAAAATATAACAACTGCTTCATAATTTTTTTATGCCGTCTCGATCATAACTGAGGATAGGAACGACATATTTGAATTGGATATTGTTTGAGGAAAAAACTCTATTGAATGTTTTCGCTAAAATTTTAACTTTTATGTTGATTCGCGATCTCTTCAATACAAGTCGTTATTTCATTTCTATTCCAATAGATTCCAATTGTTTGAGTTTACGTTACGACACGGCATCCCGATGATTCTGACCGACATGCCATTAGATTTTAAGCGCTTGCAGTTTCGGGTGAAGTTTGCATTACAATAAACAATTTACAAGGGCAGTCAATGAGTGTTTGAGTCATTTACCTTGAAATAACGTGCCAGACGTTGAAGTAAAACTTCTTTACTGTTTTGGGAAAAAAGACCTCCAAAAGACCATCAAAAGACCGTCACAACACCAAAATGAAAATTTCCGAAAGAAACTTAAAAATCAGAAGAAAAAAACATTAAAGACCCCCCAAAAGATCCTCAAAAGACCCCTAAAAGACTTCTCAAGAGACCCCAAAAGACCCCCATAAGACCCTCAAAATTCCCACCAAAAGACCCTCAAAGGACCTCCAAAAGGCTCTCAAAGGACTTCCAAAAGGTTCAAAAGACTCATCAAAAGACCCCTAAAAGACTCTCAAAAGAAGCTTTAAAAATAGTAAAAAAAAAAAAAAAGACCACCTAAGACACTGAAAAGCCACAGAAACCCCCAAAAGACTCTCAAAATAACCCCAAAAGATGCTTAAAAGACCCCCAAAAGACCCTCAAAAAGCTTAAAATTACCCCCAAGAGACCATCAAAAGCCCCAACGAGGACCATCAAAAGACTTTACCGAATTTCATACAAATCAATTGAGAAAATTTGTGACTCAAAATCGCAGCACAAACGAATTAGTGATGTTCAAGCGAATAATCAAAACAAACAAATGCGTTGTTTCGATTGGTTTTCTATGACATTGCAATCGAAATCGAAATGTAAACAAAACACATTGAGATTCATTGTAATTTCAAATTGAATAACAAATATAATAACAACATATAACAAATTAAATATAATAATTTGGTTAAATAATTTTTCTCATTTTTACTTTGATTTAATATTTCGAATAGCTTTTCACAAGTCCACAAAACGATCACAAACAAATTTATTGAACGTGGGACAGGACAACGTCTGTCGGGTCAGCTAGTTATGAATAAATTAAAGTTACATAACTAACTAGGAGTTTGCTTATTAGGACGAATAAAAGAAGTTATTTAAATGGCTAACAGTTTACTATTTTCGGATTAGATATATTAAACACAAAAGATTTAGTTCATTAATGTTATGGTTACCTGGCCAGGTCTGATGGTTTTGTACGTTGCAGTCTTCTCCGGTAATGTAATGTACATCCCCACCGGACTGGCCAATCACAGTGCAGCACGCCACGTATGCCATGTAAAATAGTATAAAAGGGCGAACACGCAGGCGGACGCTCTCTTAGTTTTTCTTCGGTTGCTGTCGAGATCACGTCGGTAAGTCATTGTGATATTTTTTTCCTCTGCTGCCACCGTCGTCGTACAACGTAGCATCACTGTTTGATTAACCTGCGGATTGCTACGTCGGTACAGGTCAGCCTTTCGCTGCAATCGTTTTTCTCTGCTTTCGCTGCCAACAATGTCGTACAACGTAGCATCACTGTTTGATTAACCTGCGGGTTAATACGTACGTACAGTTTAGCCTTTCGCTGCAATGGTTTTCCTCTGCTTTCGCTGCCAACGTCGTTGTACAACGTAGCATTACTGTTTGATTAACCTGCGGATTGCTACGTCGGTACAGGTCAGCCTTTCGCTGCAATCGTTTTTCTCTGCTTTCGCTGCCAACAATGTCGTACAACGTAGCATCATTGTTTGATTAACCTGCGGGTTGCTACGTCGGCACAATTCAGCTTATCGCTGCAATAGTTTTTCTCTGCTTCGCTGCCAACGTCGTCGTACAACGTAGCATCACTGTTTGATTTACCTGCGGGTTGCTACGTCGGCACAGTTCAGCTTCTCACTGCAGTCTTCCGTGGAACACAAATACGCCCACGCATCGCTCAGGAGTCAGGCTCATCTCCAACTAACGCTCACAAATCGCTCGGGAGTCACGCTCATCTCAGGCTGAAACTAACGCATCGCTCAGGGTGCACGCTAATCTCAGACTTACGCTCACGAATCGCTCAGGAGTCACGATCGTCAGGCTTACGCGCACGCATCGC
The DNA here is from genome assembly GCA_947095585.1 of Nephrocerus scutellatus. Lineage (NCBI taxonomy): Eukaryota > Metazoa > Arthropoda > Insecta > Diptera > Pipunculidae > Nephrocerus > Nephrocerus scutellatus. Next base: position 51,835,961 of record OX352764.1, read on the forward strand.
TCAGGATTCACGATCGTCTCAAGCTCACGATCACGCATCGCTCAGGGTCCACGCACTCAGGCTCGTCAGACTCACCTGCAAGCATCGCAGCAAGCGTTTTTCTCTACTTTCGCTGCCAACTTCGTCGTACAACGTAGCATCACTGTTTGATTAACCTGCGGGTTGCCACGTCGGTACAGTTCAGCTTCTCGCTGCAGTCTTCCGTGAAACACAAACACGCCCACGCTTAGGAGTCACGCTTATCTCAAGCTGAAACTCACGCATCGCTCAGGGTGCACGCTCATCTCAGGCTAGCGCTCACGCATCGCTCAGGATTCACGATTGTCTCAGGCTCACAATCACGAATCGGTCAGGATCATCATCAGACAGGATCAGATCTTTGAAAAGAGTACAATTTAAGAAATAAACTAAGAATATAACTAAAAGTCCCATAAAAGTATAAATTTATTGTAACGACCCCTTTTTCTCTGAACTCTGGTCATGCTGAGTTTACCTCGGCTGGGAAAACTCCTTTACAATTGGCTCACCGGTGATAGCGAAACTGAAGAGGAAGGAATATGGCAAGGAGCGCACAACACACATAACGGAACTGAAAGTCTTTCACGAGGACCCACTGGAGGAAATACCCAAAGAAAACTCGACAACAAAGAAGGAACAGTCACGGCTACGACGGCGCAACCAAAATAATCATACAAAGCCAATCATTGGAAATATCACAACAACGACATCACAACAAAAAATCCAAAAACGACAGCATAAAAACTAAAACAACAATGAACACAGCATCAAAAATCAAAGTTTAAACGAAGCGACAGTAACAGTAGCGGAGAACGAACTAGTTCAGGCGCAACAACGACGACGCGGCAGAGAGAATCCTACAAAAACAATTACAAGCAAAGCAGCGAAAATGCCCAACAAGCAGAAAAACTACGGAGAGCAACAAAACCTCTGCAACAATGAGCATAGCAACAGAAGCCACCATATCCAAGGTCCAACAACAACGAGTGCAGCAGAAAAGGTCGGAGTACTCGCGCAGCGACGACGACGAAGCATGCAGAAGTCGGCGCACCAAAAACAAGAACAACGAACGTAATTACAAAAAAAAATCAAGCTTTAACAAGTACGACAACAACAACTAGATACCTAATCACGAAGACCACAGCACTCAATACACCGCGGCAACGACGCAGCGTTCGAAAATTATCAACAAACAACAACAATGAAAACGACAATGAAATGAATTTTAGAGAAACTAAAATAACCGTAGTCAAGCATGAGTTAGTTGAGACACAGCAACGACGCAACAGAAAAAAAAGGATGCAACAACAACGACTGGTGCAACAACGGTAATGTCATCTAGGCAGTAAGCAACAAAGAGCATACGATTACAACGTCAATACGGGACAGCAGATCGGAGCAGGATATACTGTGACCAAAACTTCGAACGGGACATCGACAACTCAAGAGAACTCTAGTAGTGCAGAGTAACAAAACGATTGCCCACTATATGCTAGGCGATCGATATCCAGTCGTAATCATTAAGTGGTGAATCGCCAAGGGAGAACGACATCGCATAATACATCAATTAACAACGCAGGATAAATATGAGAGGACTCACAGAAAAACAGGTAGAGCAGAGACAGCGACGCACCAACAACAGTGCAGCAGTGGCAGCATTAGTACGTGGCAAGATGCCGAAGTCTTATTTCCAGGACGTCACATAGCAATACCACAACAACCAAACCTGAGCGACTGTGGCTGTTTCCTGTTGGAAACCGCTGAGTACATAATGGAACACAGACCACCATACGAGGACCTGGAGACCAAGATCTCGCCGACACGCGCCATGCAGAAGCGAGCTGCACTAGCAGCCCTCGTTAGGGCTCAAGCCGAAGGCTCGACTAACGACACCAGGCACAACGACAGCGACACTAACAAAATTAAAGACAACGGCGGAAAACCGGTGAAGCGCGTACACCGCCCAGAGGAGGACAAAGAACCAACCACCAGCAAGCCACGCCTAGAGAGCTACCCTATCTACCAGGACGAAATAGAGGATATCCTCTCAATCACCGGGAGCGAGGTCTTCCCGACCGACGAAACCACATCGGAAGACTGGCCACAAGGGCTTCAGATCGAAATTGAAGCAGCTAAAGCTCTCTTAGCCAAAGACACCTGGCGACGAAAGGTGCGATTTTTTATCAACATGGGGACACTCGTTTCCACTAAACGGTAAAACAGGGTGGCGCAGTGGTCGTTCGGCAAAGTGAGGGGGGAGTGTGTGGAATAATTCTAGTGGAACGAATTTAGCCACAACAACAAAGTGAAACAATCAAAAATAAATACAACACCAAATAGCGCTTGTGTTTTATTTAAATAATAAAACAAAATAAAATAAACCTTAGTGCACCCACGCAGTGCAGCCATCAAGTAGATATGAAAGTCAGATGACAGCCAAAATAAAATCATGCCACCGAACTGGCCAATCACAGCGCAGCACGCCACTTGCAATTTTTGCATACAAAAAAAATATAAAAGGGCGAACACGCAGGCGGACGCTCTCTTAGTTTTTCTTCGGTTGTTGTCGAGATCACGTCGGTAAGTCATTGTGATATTTTTTCTCTGCTTTCGCTGCCAACGTCGTCGTACAACGTTGCATCACTGTTTGATTAACCTGCGGGTTGCTACGTCGGTACAGTTCAGCTTTTCGCTGCAGTCTTCCGTGGAACACAAACACGCCAACACATCATCCTGAATTTACACATTTACAAAATCGCTCAAGATTTACGTTCTCACGGTAGCACACATCGCTCGTGAGCACGCTCATATCAGATTAACGCTCACGCATCGCTCATGCTCACACGCACGCATCGCTCAGGAGTCACAATCGTCAGGCTCACGCCCACGCATCGCTCAGGATTCACGATGGTCTCAGGCTCACAATCACAAATCGCTCAGGATTCACGCACAAAGGCTCGTCCGACTCACGGCAAAGTCTCATGCACTCAGGCCTCGAGGCTCACTTCATCAGTGCTCACGCCAAGGATCCCGTCGTCTAGGATCACGTCGCGCAGGCTGGCGCATCGTTAAAATAGAGTATAATGAAAGAAATAAAGACTAAATTAAACTAAAAGTCCCACGAAAGTATAAATTTATTGTAACGACCCCCTTTTTTCATGAGCGTGAGGATTATAAAACTCGAGTAAAGAAACATTCCCAAATTTTTCTTTCAGTTAAATGTTACTTTGCAGTTCAAAGCATTCCATTTGAAGATTTAAAGGTAATTTATATATTTCAAGAGAAAATGGGGTGGAAATAGTTTAAAATACTCTTCATATTTCTTGAAAATCTTGAAATCTACTTTCAAACTCTTGAATTTAATCAAAAATTAATGCAGCATATTTAGCATATGCTGTGCAGCCAACAGCAACAGCGAAAGCTTCATTAACCATTTTAACGAGTCCCCCATTTTTACCAACCATGGCAGGGGCTCCGTCGGTTATGATAGCTGATATATTTTTCATAGATAAGGAAAACCTTTTCATCATCGTTTTCAATGCATCGAATAAATCTACATACATGGTTGTGTCTTTATTACGATACTAAAGCTACCATTTCTTCTGTGATAGTATAATGTTCATCGATACCTCTTATAAAATTTGCCAATTGTGCCGTATCAGAAGCTTCAGTACTTTCGTCCATGGCTAACGAATAAAATTTCAACTGAATTCCCCAACTCTTGTGACTATAGTTTCAACTTTTTTTTAGGGCAAATTATGTTTGCTACGCTTTCCATATATTCTTTTATAAATTCGCAATCAATAAAAGGTTTTGTTTTTATTTCGCTATTAAATTTGCTACGAAATAACTTGCTTTTACAATTTTATTATTTTGAGTTGGTCTTTTTTAAAAAAAAATTGCTCGTACGATAGTCTTTTATAAATTCTCTATATTAACTTCACTTGCCCGTGGCTGGCTGGCTGGCTATCCAAATCTTGTGATCAATTTTTAACCCACTTCCTACAGCCCGATTTTATTGAAATTTTGCACACATGTATATCTCCTAAGACAACACTTTCTATTAAAATTTGAGGCCCCTCGGACCGCGGGGTCGGGGGGTTCTCATACAAATATTTTACAAAATTTACCCGATTTTCTTTAAATTTTGTACACATGTGTGTCTTCGATGGAAAACACTTTTTGTAAAAATTTGAAGCGATCGGCCCCTTGGGGACCCCAATATACAATTTTTAAATATCGCTATATCGCATCAGATCACGGCAAAGTCTGAGCTCTGTGCTTTGTGAGCAGCGCTGTTCGCTGCCGCTGCGTCATTTGTGAATGATTTTGCCACAAAACGAGCACGCAGTGTGTGCGTGTGTGTGTTGGTGTGTATCCCCGATTAGAGAATTTACAAGAAAAATTTGAATTTTTATGGGTTGTTTTTTTAGTTCTGTGATCATATTTTGTGGCATGCTTTTGACTAAAATGTCATTTCAAATTCTAGTCTTTAAAAACTGTCACAAATTCTCTACAAATTAAGCAAAGTGCTTTATAATTCTCCTCAATAAAAAAGTATTTCTCCGTCAAGTTTTCATTAAAAAACTCTTTTTTCATCTTCAATTTTTCTTTTTTTAGGTTCTGCTTGTTTTTTAATTTTATTTTAATTTTATAAGCAAATATCCATAATGAATATGGTTTATTCATACCTTTATAAAGAATTTGATACAAGAATTAGGAAATCAAAATACAATGAAATATACTCCATACAAATATTGTAATTCTTCAAAGATTATTAATAATTTTTTATAAAATTGTTTTACAATTTACGATATTTTAACAAAATAGTAAAAATAAATCAATTTTGAAATTTCAAAAGAGATTCGATTCAATCTCAAGTAGAGAAATCCTGAACGTCATATCTGAAACTCTTTCAGAAATGATTACTGATCGTGGACCTGTCAGGGATCCCTTTTATAGACTTGGAGAGCATGGTGAATTTTCTAGAACACCTCGATCCGTAGCATACGCGCGATTGTGGCAAGTCTACGGTGGTGCGGTGGGTGACGTAGGAACTTTTTCCATTGCATGCCTTGTCTGCGTGAACGGAAAGAAAAAAGAAACGAAAAATAACGACTGTCCTGGCTTCAGAGGTTCAGCCGATGGTAGCAACGTGCTCGTCGTGTGTGTTTGTGCGGGTGTTCTGCAAAATAAAAAATCAAAATAAATAATCACCAAACCAGCGTGGCGTGTGTGTGCCGGTTTTCCTTCTTCTTTCCTTTTCAACTTATTTTCTTAGTAGCCGCATCGCTGCGGAAATGGCCGATGACCCTGTGTTTTTAGATCTGTACTCTTTAGAAAAGCAGACAGTGTGTGTGATTGCTGTGGCAGCGCCCAACTCTTGCCTTTTGTAAAGGCATAACACTTGCAACAGTTGGTTTGGGTGCTGTCATTGTCGCTTCGCATCGCGGTTCGTTTCGTATGTATCGGAGTTATCCTTTCGTGGGCTCAAATCGGATCTCTTTGCCACGTGCGTCTATTTAGCAGAATATAAACCTGCTATTCTGGCACTAACAGAAACCAAGGTTAGAAAAAAAAAAAAATTTCTTCCGGGGTTTCCGGAAGTTTTCGAGTTTTCCCCTCAGATTTTCCAATTTTTTTCTTCTTAAAGACCATCTGGATAAGATAGGCGCGAAATTCCGTAAAAAACATCATATTTCATTTTCCGGTGGATTTTCCAAAAATTTCTTTCGTAAAACCATCACCTAGCAATTGCAAACACAACAAAAAAAAATTTGAGCTAAGTCGGTTCAGCCGTCCTCAACTGATGCGCGTGCATACATTTTTTACACAATTTTTATATATTTAGATGAAATTTTTGAGTAAGATATTCTTAAGAAAATTGAATAATAATAATTTAAAAGAAATGATTGTATAATATGTACATAACAAATATCTATAAAAATTAAAATTTTTCATGGAAATTCTCTAATAAGCAAGTGACACATGCGAAGAAAAAGAATTCAAATTATGCACCTGAAAGTATACTAAATTCAACTATAAACGCTGAAAAATAAATGCGCATGCGAACCACTGTGTGCTTTTGTGACTAAAAACAACCACCAAATCGTATGGGGGAAGCAGAGCTTCGGCCCTTTTATGATTTTCGCCGCAAAAAAAATTTACACGATACCGTGAATTTGGACGATACCTTTCCGCTATCTATTCGCCAACAAAAAGGCGGACATTTTTTCGATTGACAATTGACATTGTCTCCCAATCGCCGCTGTTGACGATCGTGTTGTGTTACACTAAATTTCCTCTTTTGGATGTTGCTGTTGTTATCGATGACTTAATTTGTGCTGTTGAACTAAATCCATGCGTCACCTGCGTATGATGAATATACTGCTTTTATGTTCCTGGGGGTGAAGCCCGATCTGTGAAGCTGTGAAGTGATAAATTTTTTCATCGCTTCTTCTGGTCGTGTGATAAAATGAAAAGAAACGTCAAAAATTTTTATATGATAACTTTTTTATGTCAAAGCAATACCATTGTGAAGCGCGATTTAGCGCGAGCTAAATAATGTTTGTTGTATAAAAGTGGAGAATGGAAATGGAGAGGATAACAAAAAAAAAACGGGAAGCAAAAGCTTCCGAAAATTAAAAAAAAAAACATTTTAATTTAACCTTTGGAGCTAAATCCGGATTTGGCGAACGACAAGTAAGAATAAATACACATATTCATTATATATTCATTTAATGGTTTAAATAACATAAAATTGCCAGATTCACAACAGCAAACGGGGCTCATTGCAGGGACAACTCATCGAACTCACTGAGCTTGGTGCTAAATGGCTTGGCGGGTGGGGGTGGGGTGGGGCATTAAAGATGGAATTAAATGGAGGAGGTACTGGCGTAAGTTTTTTAATGATTGATAATAAACATTATTTTTACTTCATGTATTCAAGCATTAGTGTTCGAAGCCGCGAAAGTTTTATTAAGAAACACAAAAAGAAGTGTGGTAAAGGATTTGTCCGATTTGGACAAACGGATGGTTAATATTATAACACCAGAGGCCGTAAATGGAGTGTCAAACACGGTGACAGATGGGCTTTGGGGATATTGCAGAAGTTCAGCAACATCTATAAATATTTACGCTCCCTACTATATTTAATTGTTTTTAGGTTGACGTAGATGACATTATTTATGAAGCCCCACAAACTCCGAAAAATCCAGAAGCGGACAATCCATCTACTTCCAGAAGAGCCCGCGGTCGGAAGAGACCAAATTTGTGCACAACGACTGAACACGCTATGGCTTCCAGAAGAGCCCGCGGTCGGAAGAGACCAAATTTGTGCACAACGACTGAACACGCTATGGCATCCTACAAGAGGTATGAGGAGCCCAAAATAAATTTCTGGAAAGAAAATATGGAATATCAAAGAAAAAAAGAAAAAAACTTTTGGAAGAAAGTAATAAAACAAAAAATGAAAACCTAAAAGATATATTAAAATGTTTTAAAAAATAAAATAGAAACAATTTTGAGTTTAAATTTTAATATGCAAGAACAAAAGCCTGCTGAACTATTCTGCTCTGAATCAGTCTCCCCTGTTGTAGTATTTGATTCGATGTGGAGTATATTTATTGCTCTTGTGCTCTCTTGTCTGCTTATGAGATGCGTTGTATCTGTTTTCTGCCTCAGACGCACTTGTTAGAATAGGAGTCATAAGCCATGGCTGTAATGGGTAACCGCTGTCCCCTAATATCCAAAAGTTTCGTTCTCCTTCATTATATAAAGTTTCCAGCGTTGATTACTTTAGAACGTCGCCAAAGGTGTGTGTCATGAGCTGTTCCTCCATTTTGTGCATTAGCACTAAAAATCTAATCCATTCGAATCAAGGAGGACATTTTGAGAATCTTTTATAACTACATGTTGTAATTTTATCTAATAAAATATTTAAAAATAAAATATTAATTTTCCATCACATATTCAAACCTTTATACCGCAATAAATCGAGAGTCTCGAGCCAAACTTTGTATTAGGAGTTGTAGAGAATATCAAGGCGAATTAAAATAAGGATTTTTTCTCAGAATGAACCAAGTTTCCCCCCCCCCCCCCTTACGGATTAGCATCCCAAACCCGAACACCCTGTATAAATTAAAAAATAAATATATAACAACAAACAAATATTAAAAAATCGTGTTCTAAAAACATCCCAATTTTAATTTTCCTCATTTTTCCGCTTCAGGCGTAGACTGTCCGCTACAAATATAGTGAATTTTGCGGACAGATAAAAAAATAATTTGAAACTTAATTTTATCAGTATGAATGAAAATTTGTGTATTAACCTTTCATGCTTCACATTTAAACATGAAAAAATTATTTGTTTGGTCTTGGTAGAAATTATTGCCAAAAACTTTACCGTTGTCGCGGGCAAATTGTCCTAGAAAGAGCACACCTATTAAGAGATAAATCTAATATTTTGGAAATTCCTTCCAACATGTATGCATTTCTATAGCTTACAGCAATGTTTATATAAAAAATTAACCAATATGCGTTTCCAGGTTCTTAAAATTATCTAAATTAAAATGTCTATCAAAAGAATCGTTTTCCTATGTACTGAAAGAAATAAAAGACCAGTTGAAACCAATGCGTCGGTTAACTGCTATTCCGCCAATGATAAAGCTGGCCGCATCGTTTCATTTTTACGCTCAGGGTGGATATCAGTTGAGTGTGGGGGAGGACCTTTTTATTGCGATCTCTCAACAGAGCATGTCGGAGGTATTGAACGAAGTTTCAGAATCCATTGTGTAAATCCTTTCCCTTTAGGATTTCTTAAACTGACAACAACCTTACCACTGGTGGGGGGATAGTGGTCAATTTTTGTTAATTGAGATTAAAAGCAAATGCTTTTGTAAACTGACTCTTTCTCATTTATTCATTCTATATTTATACATTATTTTAGCTTACTACTTAAAAAGCATTCCAACAGTAATGTTGACCTACTGTTGGAAATGCTTACTAATTTAAACTTATTGCTAATATGCAATTGCTTTTCTGCTGATTGTGAAGAAAATAGCAATGGCATTAATGTGGGTCACTGGTTGTTGGGTGTGTGACGCTCGATGTAAGTGCAATTGTGAAATTGCTGATGTTACTTTTTGTAGTCGATACATCCGAATTGAATGTATTGTGCAATTGGGCAATTGCAGATATTGCTTTTTGTTGCCGATACATTGCTCGATGCAATGTGCAATTGCCCTGTTGCTGTTGATACACTCAACATTTTGCCTCCTCCGGTGTTGTTTCCCAGTTGATATCAAACCCTTGATTGATTCTCCTATGGTCTGTTAATTCTATTTTGGTAACACGATTATTTTTATTTCGCCCATTTCCGAATTTTAATATAACTGCCAGTAGACAAATGATGATTGTTGCGCCCGCAATGGTAGCACAGAAGCCAATTGTCCAATATTGGTGCCTTTTTATGGTGTTCCAATTGTAGTCATGTAGTCGGTTGAGTGCCTCGGTTGCAACCCGATCATTAACCTTTAACACCCCCATTAGATCCTTATTTAATGGGATGACAGTTTCATTTGTGAAATAGACTGGGATCTGGGTTGACAATGATGTATTTATAATAGCGATTAATTTGATGAGATGCATTATTATTGGCGTTTCTTTGAACAATTTTGCTTCCAATCAAATGAATCTCGCTTGAATGACACAATCCGGAGTCACATAAATGATACCTGTGTTATTTAAGATGACTTCTTCACGCTTGGATCAGCTTACGAATACAGTGGTTGGCTCTGGTGTAACAAACATCCATGAATTATGGGTCCATAATTCTTTCCACATGGTGTGTGTTAACCTTAATGTTCTGGTTGAACATCGCTTAAACGAAAGTTTTTTATATAGTTGCTGCACAATGCAATTTTCACTTTTTTCAATGCTGTGTGTGTGCTGTATAAATGGGCTGAGGATGAATGTTGTTTTGTTGAGTGTTGGTGGCCTTTTTATATCATCCAGTGGTAATTCGAAGTATATTTCTACGATGTAGTTAAATCCTAGTATTGTTTGCTGTATATATACCTCGCGAAATGTCTGCTCCCCTATCTTCTCAGGAACCGCATTAGGCTTGATCAGGTCATATTCATCAGCATCGCTTATCATTAGATATCGTGCTACTACAATTTCCGTTGATGTAATAGCCATGTCCAGTTTTTTCATTGGATCGGGAAGTACCTTTATTTCTAAACCCAACTTCTTCTCACACTTGCCTATTATTTCTTCCAATGTTCTGTGAGGTAAAAATTCAAACAGATGACTACGCTGAAGATAGGCGTTCAATAGCTTGTTGTATTTTACTTCGATTTCTTGCATGTAGTTGAGAGCGATAAGATAGGCGTTCGTTACATGGATATTGATCTTATTTTCGTCAGTGACTCTGTATCAAGACTCCATTTTGTCGATTTCACTTAGGCCGGCATTCAGTTTTTGTGTGAAGCTGTTGATTTTCTTAGAGATTCTAGTCTCGGTCTCATTGATATTGGAAATTGTAGACAGCATAATTTTTGTGTTTGTCTTCGCACTTTTAATTAGTTCCTTTTGATTGCTGTCCAGATCTTCGATGTCATGGAACACCTCATCATTGACTTCAAACAATGAATTAAGAGCCGTTCCTATTAGTCGTCATTTTTGCCTCCGCAGATGTGTTAATTGGAGTCTGTTGAAAATTGAGAATTGTTGATATGATATCTATCATTGGGAATCGAACGCTTGTTCATAGTATTCCTCGTTGAATTTTAGCTGTTCCAATTTGCTCCACAAACACTCCAACGTCAGGATTGGTGATTGTGTACCTTGCTGATATCGGCATGGCGACTGCAATCAGCGACAGTACCACAAGCGCGGTAGACAGTGGTGATGACGGGATGATTGTCTTATGCCTTTTATCTCTTGAGATTCTTCCTGGGTTTTTTTATGCTAACGATTTTGACGATTGTGTCCGTGGTTGAACTCCATCCTCCTGAGGCCTTATAAAGTTGCCCTCTATTGGTAATCAACAGGCTTTGGCTATGGGTCGCTTGAATGCTCCCTTTTCTGTCTTGACCGTTACCACCCTGGTGAGATCGTCAGATCCTTTGTATACTTCACTTGTTTTCCACAGGGGCCATTTCGATGGTGTCAGTAGTTCATTCTTCAGGAATACCAGTTGGCCAATCTCTATATTTTTCTCTCCATCGATTCCACTTGTATCGTTGTTGAGTTTTGTTTATATACTCCTCGTACCAACGTTTGCAGACATCTTGTTTGAGTTTTTGAATTAGTCTCCATCTTTTTACACTAGTTCCAGTAAGATCCAATATGAGATCATGCTGTGGTTCTATCAGTGGAGATCCAATGATGAAGTTACCTGGTGTAAGTGCATCAAGATCTTCGATGTTGTTTGTTAATGGATACAGTGGTCTCGAGTTCAGACATCCTTCAATTTGCACCAGAATAGTATTCATTTCTTCGTACGTTAGCTTCTGCTCTCCTATGATCCGATCCAGGTGATACTTTACTGATTTCACTCCGACTTCCCAGAGTCCGCCAAAGTGAGGAGCTCCAGGTGGGATGAAATGCCACTGGATTCCCTTACTGACAACCTTCATTTGTAAGGTTTTTCCAACAACATTTGCTCCATTATCACTGTATAGATGATGTACGGCACCTCTCCTGCTGATCATTCATTGTAATGCTGCCATAAATCCATCCGTTGTTAGATCAGATCTCGAAGCTGTGAGCATCTTATGTTGATTGGGCCTGCGTAGTCTACTCCACAATGTGTAAATGGTCGCGAGAACTTGACCCTTGCTTCCGGAAGTTGTCCCATAAGTTGGCTTGATTCCTTGGCCTTAAATCGAAAACAGTTTACGCATTTGTGTTGGTTCCTCAGATGATCCAAAATTTCCTCCGAATGTGATTCAGAGTTAGTTTTACTCCGCCCTGAAGTGTATCAATGTGAGATTTTCTAATGATTAATTTTGTCAGTGGATGCGATGATGCCAAAATGATTGGATGTTTCTGGTCGTCTGACAAATTTGCGTGTTTTAAACGGCCTCCCCACTCGCAATATTTCATTGGCATCTATGAATGGGTGTAGGGACGATATCGTGCTGATTGGTTTAAGTTCTTTATTTTGACGTAGTTTCTGCATGTCATCTTCAAATTCTTTTTGTGCACCTACCAGAGCGTTTTCTGCTTCCAGCTCTTTTATGGTTAGTTTTTCCAGATGTAGTGGCTCATCCTTCTTTTTCTTTCGGCAACTATTCTTAAATCGAAGACAATACGCGCTAATGTGTTGCAGTTTTGACAGTGATGAAAAGACAAGATAAATATCGTTCTTGCATGGAGGCCTGTCGTTTTGTATCACCATACATTCATGGGATTTTCGAACCTCAGGTATACCTCGCAACTCCATCATGATCTTGTCAGCTGACCACTGTTGTTCATCTCCTTTTAACCAAATTGGACCGTGCCATCATGTCGAGTTTTCAGCCAGAACATCTCCAAACAACCCTCTAGACGGAATGTCAGCAGGATTCTCACTTCCGGGCACATTTCCCTTTAAAATGTTGCTGCACGAAAGATACCCGATTGGCAACAAACGTGATCCACTTCAGTGGGTGTTGCTTTAACCAGCTCAGTACAGAATCTGACCAGGCCATGACTCTGCTGTATATCGTCTCTGTTCCTTGTGTAATGAACATCATTAGTTTCGTGAGCAATGTAGCTGCACATAGCTCCAACGAAAAATTGACCTTAAATCGGAATTCGTCTGTCTTCGGACACCATTTTATTCCCAAAATGCTGAATGTGGTGTAATTATTAAAGTCATGTTCTGGTTCCATTTCAATGACTTCTCTTGGCAGTGCCTCTAAGAACTCTGGACTGTTTGATGTCCATTTGCGTAGGCTAAATCCACCCTTGTGAAATAGCTGCGTCTGTTCTTGCTGAATACTTAGGCAATCCCTTACTGAATTTGCACCGCCGAGACAATCATCTACGTAGAATCCTTCAAGTACGGTTTGGCTTGCCCGCGGATATCGTTGTTTTTCATCTTCAGCTAGCTGGCACAGAGTCTTTATTGCCGGATAGGGTGCTGATGCTGTTCCGTAGGTGACGGTTTTAAGAGCGTACTCCTTGATTTGACTTTTTGGATTATCCCTCCACAAGATGCGTTGCAAATTTTGTGTATCGACTCAAATTTGCCTATACATCTTCTCGATGTCAGCTGTGAACACGACGAAAAATTTTCTCCATCGAAGTAGCAGATGAAACAGATCCCTTTGAATTGTTGGTCCGATCATCATGATGGTATTCAGCGATTCTCCAGATGTTGTCTTCGCCGAGGCGTAGAATACTACTCTCAGTTTTGTAGTACTGCTCTGCTCTTTTATCACTGCGTGATGAGGAAGATAGTATATTTTTTGTGTTGTATCTTCTGGTACTTCCTCCATGTGACCACGATCCAGATATTCTTGCATGAACTTAGAATATTCTAGCCGCAGTTCTTCTTTTTTATGCGAATTTTTACTCCAACGTAAAGAAGCGCTTTAGTGCCATTTTTCGGGATTCGCCTAATACCATGCGATCCTTTGACAGTGGTAGCTTGACAATGTAACGCCCTGTTTCATCTCGTTTGTGCGCCTGTTTATAGTGGTTTTCGCACATTTCTTCTGCGGACATACCCGTTGCACTAAGAACCTCTTCTTGCTCCCAAAATTTCTTTAACTGGTCATCTTCACTGCTGACACATGAGGTGATAATATTTACTTGCGCCTGCTTCCGTGGGATTGTGGTCATTATTGGTCCTGATAGTATCCATCCGAACATTGTGTTCTGCGCCATTGGAGTATTCACAAGACCCTTGACTAATCCATGTAGTAGGAATTGCGGCAAAATGTCTGATCCAATTAGCAAATCAATTTCTTTTGGTTGCGAGTACCATGGGTCCGCCAGCTTCAAACCTTGGATGTTTGGCCAATCATTTGGTGTAAATTGTTGTCCAGGCATTTTTGATGTAATAGCAGGCATTACTAGCCTTTACTTTCAAGTTGACTTTTTTATAGTGAATTGATTGGATGTTAAAGTTACATACTGCGACAATAGGTGTAGCATGCCCGTTCATTCCATTGACCCTTGAATGGTATTTGGTCATCGACACTCGTATTTGTCGAGCCAATTTTTTCGTCACGGCACATGATTGAGACCCTTGGTCAATTAGAGCTCGCGCCAGCTTGACTTGTCCCTTAACACATATGTTCACCATGGCCGTGGCAAGTAATACTATCCCTTCGTCATTTGTAGTAGCTGCGGTAGCAAATCCCGTCGTTGTTACCTTTGTTGATGACTTCTTGACCTCGGGTCTCGCTGGAATTTCTCCTTGTGGGATGTGAAGTAACAAATTATGCTGCCTTGTACATATTTGCATCCCTTTTTCATCGGACACTCCTTTGCATCATGTTCATCCCTCAAGCAATTAAAACACAGCTTCGATCTTCAAACCAAATCCTTTCGGCTTTTTACGTTCATGTTCAAAAGCTGTTTGCAGCTGAATAAATAATGAGATTCGCTGCAAAGTATGCACCTTGGTCGTAAAAATGTCGTCAAATAGCTTTTAGAAACTGTTGACTTTTCACGGATGAGTTCGCGACTGCCTTCCAGTCCTCTGAATCTACTTTCGATAAAATCGAAAAATTCACTTAGCTTTGGAATCTCTGTTGAATTTCCTCTTGATTGTTGATACTATTTCCTAGATTCTGGGTCAAGTTTTGGTAGCACCAACTGAATGACCAGCGGATCCCATGAGCTAACATCTACTCCAAAAATTTTAATGCCTTACAGGACTTCCCTTGATGTGTTCATGATGTTTTTTAAGTCGAATGCACTATCCTTTCTGTTTTTAGTGTAAGCAAAGCTTGAATGTAATTGTTGACTAATGTTTGGAGATTTTGGAACCGCTTCCGAAGCAGTTCTACCGCCGTTGCATTGTTGGTTGACGTTCGTGACAGATGGTTCACAATTCTCGCTGCTTCTCCACGAAGATTCCCCTTTAGTTATTGAATCCGTTTGACATCATCTAATGACTCGTTCTGGTGCACTACTCGCTTAAATAGCTCCCAAAATGGTGTCCATGCCTCATACCTTCCGCTAAATGTTGGTATGACAATGGTTGGAAGTTTGACTTGATTTATTGTACCACGTGGTGATACGGGCCGTGCCTGGTACTGAATTTCATCTGCCTCCCTGATCTGAATGTATGCCTCTTGATACATTTCCTCCAACTTTATGAATTCGTTGTTGGTCACGTAATCCAGATCATGCTCCGAGTAGTCTAGTGATAACATGATTTCCACGTTCATCGCAGCCAGCTTTGTCCAGCATTCCCCTAATTGATCCAGCTTAAACCCAAGGTAGACTGAATTCTTTCTTGCGGCGAATTGCCATTGCAGATTTGCCTTCCTTTGCTCTTCCAAGTTCTTATTATTGATCTGGAAGTCAACCCAGAATTTTTCCAGGACCTGCAGCCTCTTCCTTAGGTACTCTGGGGTGTATCGGGACTCCCCATCCTTCTTGAAGTTGGTCCATAACCGATGCACATCCTCCGTGATTCTCGTTTGTTCCAACGCGATGTCCTCGAATTCACCCATTTTTGTTGGTTGTAATGTGAGTTACTAAAAGCTCTTTTCCTTTACTGATTATAAACTGTTGTTTAAAATTTTCCGGAAAATCCGGCTTGAAGGACCATGAAATCCCTTTAGGATTTCTTAAACTGACAACAACCTTACCACTGGTGGGGGGATAGTTGTCAATTTTTGTTAATTGAGATTACAGTTATTTGCTTTTGTAAACTGACTCTTTCTCATTTATTCATTCTATATTTATACATTATTTTAGCTTACTACTTAAAAAGGATTCCAACAGTAATGTTGACCTACTGTTGGAAATGATTACTAATTTAAACTTATTGCTAATATGCAATTCCTTTTCTGCTGATTGTGAAGAAAACAGCGATGGCATTAATGTGGGTCACTGGTTGTTGGGTGTGTGACGCTCGATGTAACTGCAATTGTGCAATTGCTGATGTTGCTTTTTGTTGCCGATACATTGCTCGATGCATTGTGCAATTGCCTTGTTGTTGTTGATACGCTCAACACATTGAAAATACAAATGGATAAAATTAGAGATGTCTTTAACTGAAAAAAAGGAAGCGAAAAGGTATTTCTATGAAAATTATAGAATTCCCAATGTAATAATTGTAATTTGCTATTAGATAATAAAAATAAATTATGCTTACTCGTAGTTTATTATGTTTTATTTTTGTTCAATTTAATAGGAAATTCGGGATACCCACTGGAGCCGTGGCTATTAACACCATATCGTGTAGCCGCACATGGAAGTGCAGAGGTGTAAAAATTGTAATTGTGCATTGTAAAAATTTATCAACAATAAATATTAAAAATAATTCGCTCTGTAACTTTTAAAAAACACACACACACATATTTAACTTCAACTTGTACCATTTCATATTTAATAATATTAACTTACATTTTTTGTATGGGTTAAGCACTATCGGAAACACTTTTGATATCTAATCTGCTATCAGATAAATTTATTTGATTTTCGCGTCTTTTTAGGTTGAATATCGGAATACGCAGTACGAAAAAAACAAAAGTATTAAATGACATTTATTATCAAGAATATTTTCCGACTTTCAGAAATTAATTTCTGAGAATCGGTTTTATTTTCAGATAGGAATACGCAGTAGACCTACTGTGTCGACCCTACGTTCACTCTTGTTCGAGTCACTACAAACACACAAGCTGTTAAAAATTTAAATGGCGTATTTTATTTGCCGAGGAATAAGGAATTACAACAACAAGCGTATTTTATTTGGAATCCGAATAAGGAATTCGAATGTCAAAAACAGCCAAACAGCAGGTTTTCAACTTACAAAAAAGGAATTCGACAGTGCAAATGTTATTGTAATTCCTTATTCCTCGGCAAATAAAATACGCCTAAAAACTACAATCCACCGCATACAACCACGAAAGTATTGGAGCTTTGGAAAATACACATTAAGTGTAACTCATTTGATAAAATTTGTGGCTATTGTGAATAAATTGACTGTTGTGAAGGAGTCATGATATTTAACAGTTTGTCAACAGCAGATTTTTCCGTTATATTCGTATTTTTTGTCCAGCTTTTTTTTTATCTTGTTCCTCCACTGATTCCCATAATAGGTTCCATTTTTTTCTTTTTAAATTCTTTATATTAACTTCGCGTGCCCGTGGCTGGTGGACTGGTCAGATCTTGTGATCAATTTCTAACCCACTTCCCAAAGCCCGATTTTATTGAAATTTTGCACACATGTATGTTTCCGGTGAAAATACCTTCAGAGATATCAGGCTGCGGGATCGGGGGGCTCCCATACAAATTTCTCCATTTAGCGGCATCAGATCATATCATACTATAATGACTGTTTTCTGTGTGCGCTGATAAGCTGATGCGCTGTAAGCAGCGCTGCTTGCTTAACGATTGTGGTTGTTTTGTTGTTGTGTTGCAGCAGAGAGTATAGAGATTTCAAGATGGACAACACTTTTTGTAAACATGGGCCCTGAGACCCGAGGAGTGCCCGTATAAATTTTTTAAAAATTAGCTCGATTTTCTTCAAATTTTAAACATTTGTTTATTCCGATGGACAAAAATTTTTGGAGCGAATGGGCCCTGAGGCCATAATTTTTTTTTTAAAATAAGCCCGATTTACTTTAAATTTTAAACATGTGTCTCCGATAGACCGAAATTTTTGTAAAAATTTTTGAGTTTTTGATTTAAATTTTTTTCCATACAAATTTTTTTACACATGTGTATCTCCAGTGAGAACAGTTTATGAAAAAAATTTGAAGTGGGGCTCTAATATTAATTTTTTCCAAACTAACCCGGTATTCCTATTAGAGAATTTACATGAAAAATTTTAATGGGTTGTTTTTGTTATGTCTTATTTATTTCACTTTGACATATACAATTTAAGTTCTACATCCAAGTAGTTTTTAATAAATTGGATTAAAGATCTTTTGAAAACTATCAAGTACAAATAATTCGAAGATGGTCAAGCAGGCAAATAAATCGAGTAGGCAGATGAAATTCGATTTGCCTCAATTTAATGCATGGGCATGAGACATCTGTGTATTATATTATCTGTGGCATAACCAAATTGATTGAATAAAAATAAAAATAATTATTGTTAGTGGGTTTTGTTTTTTTTTTTTTGGGTTGGGAGTGGTGTGTTGAAGACGGGGGATGTTGATGATTGTTTGGTATGGGGTCGGTGAGGGAGAAGTGGGCGATGGGGTTAAGCCTTGGGAGCTCAGGTTAGTGATGGGGGTAATGGATGGTAATTGGTGTGGTTGGTGGTCTAAGAGAACGGAATCATTAGGGTGGCTGTCGCTGGGGACTGGGTCAGTGGATTGAAAGTAGGCGGTGGGGTTATATGTGAGAGGCTATGGATATATATGAGGGCGATGGAGTGATTAGGGAGAAGGCGTGGAGAGGTAATGCGGACCGATGGGGGCGATGGGTGGATAATGAAGCCACAGGCAACGCCGGGCATTTCAGCTAGTTTACTATAAAATGGTTTAAAAGACCAATACTTGCCTTCAGACATCTAATAAAGAAATTTAATTGCAATTAGTATCAGAAAAGAGAAAAGAAAAGAAATAATACATATTTAATATATATATATTTCATACCCATTGCCATTCGCGCTGTGGAAGACCTAAGCTGTTTAATTTTAATGAAAAAAGTTCCCACTTTTGTTGCAAAACGCTTTTCGACTTTAGATCAGATTCTTTATTCGTTTTGCAATGTTAAGGTTTTCTGTCAAAAAATTTTGATATCAATTGACAGACACAATACCTTTAGCTACGTTCACAACGGAAATTTGACACAAATTTACGATAGTCGATCATTCATTGATAATAGACAATCGCAATAACAACAACTACTCAAATTTTTTGATAAGTATCGTTTATCGTTTATTTTTTGACACTCGCAATAGGGTGTTACATCTTACGTGTCCAAAGAACTACTGATTCTGATTTCTGGTACAAAACTTCCGTACATTCCAAAACGGAATATACTCCTTTTGAGTTATTTTATGGTAAGCAATGAAAGTTACCCTTAAACATAACAAATCGGTTAGATCATGTATACAAATACCAAGTTTCCGCAATTGACTTGAGACACAAACTACAGACTACCCACAAGCAAACTAGACCCGTTTCGAACCAGGTAGTTTCGTTTTATTGAAAAATGAGACTCGTAAAAAGTGACAGTTTACGTGGGACCCTGTGAAGTTATCTCAGAGAGAGGTGTTAATTGCGACATTAGTTATAAAAACAAACGAGTAACCGTATATAAAAACAGACTTAAGCCCCTCTACGTCTACCTGTCCATAAGACTAGAATAAAAGAATAATTAAAGAGAAATGTTAATATAACTTAATTATATTATGCAAAATACTTAACTAAATTTCAATATATAACAGAAGTAAAACAAAAAAAAGTAATAATTAATAGGTTAATAAAAATGTATACATAAATTAAATAAAAACAACCCATAAAAATTAAAATTTTTCATCTAAATTCTCTAATCGCAGAAATTGATATGGGAGCCCCTCGATCCTGGGCCATTTTATTTTTATTGTAGGAGAAAATCATCGAAACAGACATTTGACATCAGATGTTAAAATTGAAAATGATCAGATCATTTTATTCTGAGCACGTAGAGCACGCTCATACTCTGAGCAAATAAGAAACACGAGCAGTTATCTTAAGAACTCTTTGACTGCTCTGAACTAATTTATGAAAACGCGAAATTACAGAATATTGTGAAAACTTGTTGTTCTATCTGTAAGTTGATATCGACAACAAAAAAAACGACATCAATAAAAATACAATTCAGTAAATAAAAAATGTAAGTTGAATTAAGCATAAAACATTTATGTCTCGTTTCATTTGCTGGGTTCATTTGTGCGTGAGCTAAGATTTCTCTATCTCTCTCCACCACCAAAACCATGCAGCGCAGCCGACTGCGCAGCACACACCACACACAGTCCATAAAGGGCGACGAATATCTGATGCCAGTATAAATATTTAAAAAAATGTATAAGGGCCTTGCGGCCGAACCCGGGACCCGATCACTACCAAATTTTCGAAAAAGTATTGTTTATGGGTATACACATGTGTGTAAAATTTGAAGAAAATCGGGTAAATTTTTTAAAATTTTTGTTTGGGAGCCCCCCGACCCCGCAGCCCGAGGGGCCTCAAAATTTAATAGAAAGTGTTGTCCCCGGAAATACACATGTGTGCAAAATTTCAATAAAATCGGGCCATGGGAAGTGGGTTAAAAATTGATCGCAAGAATCCACGACAGACGACCGACGACCCACGGGCAAGTGAAGTTAATATAGAGAATTTAAAAAGAGAGCTGTTAAGGGAAATTTAATAACATGAAATAAAGTAAACTAAAATTAGATACATGTAAGAAATAACTACAGATACTTAAAATATGCATGTACGAAAAACTAGCAGTAGTTAGTTAAAAAAACAACCCATAAAAATTTAAATTTTTTATATAAATTCTATAACAGGAGAATTTGAAGAAAATCGAGCTAATTTTTAAAACTCCAAAAACTTTACAAAAAATTGTGTCCATCGGAGATAAACATTTGTATAAAAATTAAAGAAAATCAGGTTAATTTTTTTGAAAAATTTTTATGGGGCCCTACGACTTCGGGGCCACCAAAATTTTTGCAAAAAGTGTTTTCCATCGGAGAAAATTTAAAAATTAAATTTTATACACATAAATTTAATTTTTAAATTTTAGGGGTTAATTTGTACCATATGAAAGGTAATAAAATTAGCGTTCTTTTAAAAAAAATGAAGCCAATCAAACCCAATTCGGCAGACTTAGAATCAAAAAACTGACTTTTCCATAAAGGTTAAATAGTGGGCGTGTTTATAGGGGACAGGTGTAAATGTTGGTATTAAATTAAAGGCGAATAATAGTTCCACACAGCCATACTATTTTTATGATCGTGGCCCAATTTTACCGGAAGGTGTATCAGTTTGTATTTGGTTTATGTGCAGTTTAATATGATTGAGTGGTATATCATATGAATCAGTTTTTTTCATACAAAAACATGTTTTTATATGAAAATGACAGTATAGCATACAAAGGGTAAGGGCTTTGGGACACATCTCTCCCGAAAGCTCCCATGGAGCAGTTTTCAAAAATCGCCATCTGGTTTGGGGCTAACGCCCCCTTTCTGAGAAAGCGGCTTCTAAAAATTGCATTTATTTTCAGAAAAGTATGTTTTTCTCTTCTAAGAGAAAAATCGTTCTACAGTAAGGGTCTATCTCCAATGTTGACATGATTTATCGGGCATTTAAGAAAAATCTTACTTTTGTGGACCCTTACCCATGTCAACAGAAATTGCTCTCTTAATACTAAGGGTAGAAACTTCGTTAGGGACTTTGTTTTTCAAAGAAGTACTAACCTCAAAATTAAAAATTAGCATGGGCAAGAAAACTGGAACAGGCATTGAAGTTGGATATCTGAAGACTCAAACAAGATATTAACTTTATTTAAACGTAGTTACAAAGGCTAGTATTTACTCTAAAAACAAAGATTTCTACTATTAGTTTTAACAGAGAATTTCCGTTAACATGGGTCAGGGTACACCAAAGTAAGCTTTTTCTTAAATCCCCGATAAATCATGTCAACATGGGAGATAGACCTTTACTGTAGAGCGATTTTTTACTTAGAATATTCCGAAGAATCATTTCTTATATTATCCACACCCATCCAGTATATAAGTAAAGACTTAATAATGTCTACAAATTCAAAAAAATGTATGAAATAAATTTAGGTGTAACTAGGTTAAGATTCAGTCGTTCAACTGAGTAAACATAACGATGGACAGTACTGTTCATTCCGCTTTTCAAGGAGATTTACTTAAGAACTCGAGAATATTTACGAGAAATAGTGTTATTAAAGATTTAGGATTTTGGACCGGTAATTATATATTGGGGTCAAAAGAAAAAAAAGTTAGTTCCGTAATTTTTGACGGGTTCTCACTAGTTATAATAATAATAACGTATTTATTTTTCATTCTAAAAGGAAATATTGAATAGTACCTATTTGGATTTACACAATCATTTTTTTAACACAATATTAACTGTAATAATACCAATAATTAATTGAATTGTTACCCTCTTTAAACTATGTACACGATATATTAAAAACTGGACCAATCCGCAAAAATACACGTCTAAGTACACTTCTTAGTTCAGGCTTAAGGTCGAAACACATTATTTCACACAGCAATGGATAATAATGGGATACATGAGTTGAAAACTGAAATATTATTAAAAATTTAATGGAAATTTTTATATTAAAAATAAATAAATGTAAGTTTACCCTTGAATCAGACATTTTTAGTATTCTAGTCAGTACGAGTAGCAATAAAGATGTCCATGTTTCTCGATGAGCTTCGCTATGTAGGCTAAGAAAATATGCCAGTGCTTCTATGCACAATGAAACAAGTTTATTTTCAATATCTAACCAATCCTGACTTCTATTTTCATCTCCATAAATTTTAAATAGAATACGTAAAACACATGCTAGGGACGATGTTTCCTGTTTGAGTAAATTTGGTTTTACTGATCCTTTAAATCCGGCACGCCAAAGTATATTACGTTGCTCTTGGTCGGAATTAAATTTTTTCGCAAATCGATGGGAATGCAGTAAACATTCCGTAAGCTGTACAAGTTGGTGAGTTTTCAGGTAGCTATACATTCCTTGCTCTTCACGTTGGCATTCAGAGAGAGTTTTCGCATTGTTTCCTGTTAAATCAGCTGCCGCTAAAGCAAGGGTCTCGGCGTCTTCTTTTCGTGAAGTAGCAGGGAAAAAGACAATACTATCTATTGTCTGAATGAGTTCTAATTGTACTACGCACCTTATAAGTAAACTAGAGAAAACAGAATTACTGGCATGATACTTAGACTCTCCTTTAATGCCATCATCTGAACTCACACTATAAACGGAATGCTGTGAATTGCTACGTTTCAAAATACTATGCCTTACTTCGCCTTTTTCGATTGTGGAATTTTTTCTCACATATTGAAATTGATCTGAATCAGGGCTCCATGTTAACAGTTCAGTTTGGAGAGTAGAGTCAAAAATATCTAACATACATTTACAAGTCTTGTCCCATGTCCCTTCAGTAAATTTTGACCCATTTGAAATAACGAGGTTTTCCAAACAGTTTGTTCCAGATCGAGCTAATTGCTCATTATTTTGCTGGACACACCAGTGCAGTTGCGCAAGTAAATCCTCAAGCAATAATTTTCCAAGGATATCAAAATACTGGGAAAACACGTCTACAATCGCATACAATGCGTGATTGCATGTTGTAGTCATCCATTCTGCCTTTTCCGTAGCATGTTCTGGTAATTTCATGTTGTCAAATATGCGAAATATTATATTAAATAAATCCTTCCACCAATTAGACTTAAAAGTATCACCATGAGTTTTCACAATTTCAAATAAAACTGTTAAGGCGCGAGTTCGAACATCAAGTTTGCATCGATTAACTACACAAGATAATGAAAACAGCATGGGAAACCATCCTCTAACCCAAACACGGTCTTCTTCAGCGACGGAAACGTCATTTTCCATTCCGGCGTGATCTGCAAATATGTTGGGTGAGTCGTGTACACATAAGGCACATGTCCGAACTAAACGGATAGCTTCCATGCTAAGATCAGGAAATTTTGCATTGCAGGCAAACTCTGATAAACACTTAACGGCATCTTGAAATGAATCGACCATAACAGCAAACTGTTTCTTGTAGAGTTCTGTTATTATTTTGCCCGTTGTTTGAAATGCCAATTCAACAATATTCTCGTCATTATCACCAGCGGCTAAGTAAAATATTGAAAATATATTTTTCCAACCTGATTTAATGTTGTGGGCTTGTGACATAACCATTTGAGCAATGCATCGCACAATCATATCTTTTATTGCTGGGGAATTGTTTTTTTTCATTATATGTTCAAATGGCCGCAGAAAATCTTTCTGGAACCTGAAATTTAAAAATTCTCCTTTTTCCATAAATTTCATTGAAAGTTGACGTAGCGAGTCCAAAGCAAAAAATGCTATCTCTTCATTAGCGTTACATCCAACAGTGTTAAAGTGTTCTCCAAGAACTTGCCATATTCTAGACCATTGAAGACGAATACGTTCCATATTGTAGTAGGATATTTCAACAATTTTTTGTAATGAAAACATTCTCGGTTGAGTGTTGTTCAGTTCGTCTGCTGATACCTATTACATCGAGAAGAACTATTAGTAAAAAGCTAATAACGACAACATTGCAGATAATGTGGTTGGTTTACAAAAAGATTTTCTCTTTATATTTGAGCTATTTAATGTATTTTTGATCGATTTAAAAAAAAAAATTAAAAAAAAATACCGGAAGTTTTTTCAGCTTGTACTTCTGCTTAGTAATAATATTAGCGTTCAGTAAGCAGAAGCAAAAAAGTAAGCAGAATAGGAGAATGACATTTATTATGTGAAAATGTGTACGTGCCTTACTATTTATACCATGCTCACTGCCTCACTATGATATAAAAATTTCTCTGGGGATATGAACGCAAAAGTAAGTCGAGAGCTAACATTCATAGTCATAGGATCGACAGCAATTAGGAATTCGGTCGTTGCGAATTTAACATTTGCGCGTCAGAATATTCACTATGTCGATGAATGTTAGCTAGCGATTGAAAGCAAGCAATTGAAAAAAATACCTATCAGGGGTCAAGGTTTCTGGAATTTAAATTTGTTTTTTGAATGGCAAGCCATATTTTTAACTTCAATTACCTTACGAGCATTCATGGTGAGCTTAATACAAGTATATTATATGAGAAAAGTTAAAAAATTATGCAAAGACAATATATGTCAATTAATTTATCGCTGCTTTTTCAACATAATCCTTTTCTTTATCAAATTAGCTCTTGCCCTTTCCAAACTTAATTGACAAATTTAAAGATAGAATACAGCGCTAAAAAAACATAAAAATATACACTATTTTACGTTCGGAGGCTGGCGAAGAGCAAAAAATACACTATCAGCAAAATCAGCCAGAATACCATATGCATCTGGCATCACCAGAAGCTTTACGGTCATGTCCGACCGATGCTTTAAACACAATTGTTACCATACGACAAAGTGTCGCAGAGAGCGGAAAGATTCAATCCGCTTATGAAGCCATTAATGCGACCGTTAATATCCAGCATTTTTTTAGGCAGTACCAAGAAGTATTCATGGGCATTACCCTTGATGGGTGCCAGGGTACAGTAACATAGAAGCCAATGAAAAAGCGGAGTAATAAGCGATTAGCGAAGAAGTGCGGCGCAGGGTATCCCACATAACACCTTTTGCATGAGCTTCAAGGAGATAAATAAGAAAGGCTCTAGCAAGGTTTAGACTCCTTAAATTCAATACGTAAAAGAGCTTTCGGAGTACAGGATCATTAATCCGATACCGCACTCCAACGTTACAGGCACTAGTTAATGTATTATTGCGGAGTTTTCATTTCAGCCGAGTTTGTTACATAATAGTAATAACTCCGCCTTGTTACCAAAGTAGCTTGCCGGTCCCAAAAACGGGTAAAGGAGGAGGGTGTGAGGCAACGGACTTGTCCTATCCTCAGTAAAGTAATTGTGGGCGCCGTGGCTCAGTGGATAGGTGCATGGCTGCTGAGCAGGAGGTTCGTGGCACGAATACCAAAAGTATTCTTCACGGTGTCCCACCTCTCGCAAATGTCTGACAAACGTCCGAGAGTAATAACCTGTCACAGTAAGCTTCTCAGTTCGCCTTTCGGATACGGCATTAAACTGTAGGTACCTTTCGATTTGTGTACAAAAATTTACATGCATAACACAATGGTCCCGTGAAGCTAGGCCTTTCTACGATGATCTTTTCTACACACCGGGAGGACTCCAGTGTTTCTCACATTGAACCAAGGATCATCAACTCAACTCAGCAATAGGTTTCACAGACCTTGATCTGCTACTACAACAGCATAATAGTAATTATTCTGAATTGGAAAATGTACAAATGTCATAATTCTTTAAATACGAGTGTCTTTTTAATTTGCGTTATAATTTTGATATACTCGTCATGTTTATAACTTTAGCCTTTTTATTATATTCTATATCTGATTTTAGTTAAAAATTGCTAATTTGTTTTTACTCTGTAGTGTTTATATGTATACTATTTTTGCGCTTTTTAAACAAAATATTAAAAAAAAAACATCATTATTATCACTTGCTATGCTTGTTTGCCATGTGACAAAGTAACTATTTATTAAACGATTTTGATCAATAATATTATATTAGACATACAAAAAAATGGAAGAGTTATTACCTGACACAATGCTTTCACAAAATCGACGATTGCGTCGCCATCTAGTTTTATAGATCCCGTAAATATACGGTCAACTGCAACAACAACGCTCTGACTACTTGTTTCGCCAATATGTTCTTTTACAGTCGGATTCAGAGTATCCTTTAACGTTGCGGGTCCTGACAAAAATTGTGTCCTAACACCAGTTCCAATTAATTGAGCCAATTCCAGTTGGCTTATGCACTTAACAATGTCAATCCAACTGGAACCTAAATAATTTCCGTCAGTATGCGCAACCACTATTAGCGTTTTTATTGTGTCGATATTTTTCGCTTTCATCTCATTAATTGGAGAGTTCGCTGTTAACAATGTGAAACGAGCCAAAGCCTGCACATATGCATCGCGTTCTAATGTCATGTGAAATATACATGCAATTCGTATTGCACAACGTATACCGTTTAGACAAAGACAGGCTATTTCCATGTCATCACAATCCTGTAAGCCAACGGAGAATGCTGCCAAGAAGGGTGTCCATGCCATTTTAAACATTGGCCGAACGTGTTCCAAGTGTTTTGCTGAAGTAAACGACGATTTTACATGCGAAACAGATTCCATAAGATTTTTTGCTGTTGATGAGATCGCTTCCATTTCCATATTCCAAAGAAGTTTTCTGCGTTTTTCATTAGCAATAATTTGCTTTCCTGGTTTATTCACAGCTGTATTTTTCATTTTTATTTCGTGACCTGCTATTTCATCATATATTGTTGACAGATAATCTTCGGGAAGATCATCTTTACAATCACTTATGCCTCTGTTCATTTTAATATATTGATCTTTTGTCATTTTATTCTTAACTTGTGGGGAATGTAAATCAGTAGTTAACATTATAATTGAAAAGGCTAAAACATATACAGTGTCGGCACTTTGAAATAGATGATTGTTAGGATTACATTCACAATACCTGCTGGCAAATTTTTCCATTAATCTATCAATTTTTTGCGCTTCACCTGGCAATCGAAATTCTTCTAAGAGAAATCGTAAAGCAGACACAACTTCCATGCTACTAAAATTCATTGCATCAATATAGGCACACATAACATCCTTCGAATGGTCATCGTTCTCACCTAAGTAATAACCAATAATTGTTTTATCTAACCGTTTATCTTCGTGCAACCATCTTGCAATTTCAGTGGACCGTTCCCCCAAAAGATTATTTTTTTGAAGAAATAAGACACCATTTCTAGGTTTACGATTAAAAAGTTCGATACCAGTCTCCATTACTTCTTTCCTCATTTTTCTTTCCTCTAAAGCTTCTGGCAAATCTAGCACCTCCTTATTCTTAACACTTTCGTAGGAGATGAGACTCTGATTAGACCCGCCATGTGAAGATTTATTCGTCATATTACATTCAATGTGATCTTCCATCAAAAATGGATTACTTTCTAATGAAGAAGTTGTCTGAATTATTGTTGGCTCGCTCATATTGGATTGAATATTTGGATAAATATACAAATCCTGACTCCACTCAACCATACACTTAAGGATTGACACGAGACACTCCAAGCCCCGAATCCTCATTGATTTTTCCTGCATTGGATTTGCTCCAAGTTCTAAAGCTTGACGGCCTTGTGCAATTTTGGACAGATCATTAACTAATCTTTCAAACAAATTAGCTGCAGAAAAATCACAGTCGTAGTTTACATATATATCA
This sequence comes from Nephrocerus scutellatus, assembly GCA_947095585.1. NCBI lineage: Eukaryota > Metazoa > Arthropoda > Insecta > Diptera > Pipunculidae > Nephrocerus > Nephrocerus scutellatus. The sequence goes on from OX352764.1 coordinate 51,864,192, forward strand.
ACTACAGACTGAGCATCTGCGCATATACGAGTTAATGCCTGGATAACCATCCATTTATGTTCAAATGAGCTCGATGTAGCCTCCAATATATTTAAAAATATCTCCTTGAAAAAAACTTCGATTTGTTTTTTTAAATGAACTTTAAAATTTGAAAGAAGTGCAACGAAAATCGAGAGGGAAAGCTCAAATACATCTGGAACTGAACTCACTCCATTTTTTGAGAGCGCTACACATAAGTATTGCTTTATAGCCATTATGAACATCTCGTTCGATCGAAAAACTGCTCCTGCGTTTTGAAGAATAGATAGCAACAAGTGAAGTGATAACACTTTAGACCGAAGTTCATGCGATTTTGGATCTGGAAGTCCTTCTGGTAATGGTTTCATAGATAATTTGCAAAGTGCTCTAAACACTAAAAACGCATCTTTTTGTAGTATATGGGTGAATTTTGCTGTAACAACTGCATCATTTTCGCTTTGTATTTCGACGCTTTCTTCAGAATGACTTCGATTAATGCTTTCCACGTCGATGGTGTCATCAGTTTTTTTATCCGGAGTGACTTCTTTTAAAGCCGCTGAAAATAATTTAAAGCATGTTTATTTTTGTTAAGAGTAGAAATATGTACTGATAATGTAAATAATAGAAAAAACCGACAACAATGAAATTTCTGTTAAACTGTATTTTTAAATGTTTTGAAAGCCAACGATTTATTTTTAAATTCTCTATACTAACTTCGCCCGTGTGTTTGTTTATTTGTCGTGGAATCTTGCGATCAATTTACCAGATTATCTTCAAATTTTATATACATGTGTACCTCAGATGAACAACACTTTTTGTAAAAATTTTGGTGACCCCGGGCTCCGCGGTGGTGAGGCGCCATACATATTTTTTAAAAAAATTAACCCAATTTTCTTCAAATTTTATATACGTGTGTATGTCCGATGGACAACGCTTTTTGTAAAAATGTTGGGGACCCTTCGAGACCCAAACGATTTTTTTTAAAAAATTAACCCGAAGCCCGAGGGGTTACAATAAAAATAATTTTAAAAATAAGCCCGATTTCATCAAATCTTAAGCACATGTGTATTTCCGATGGACAAAACCTGCAAAAATTTTGAAGTAAAGGGGCTCTAATATTAATTTTTTCTGTTTTCCCATCGAATTTTAAATAATTATTTTCGGCATAGCAGTTCATTTACATTCACCATTGCATCGTTAAACAAAAGCGAATGCAATAACAGTGTCTTTTTAAACAAGTGGCTATTTGATGCTTTGCATCTTGTTCGTCGTTTTATTAAAGCACGTGATGAAACTTTTCATTATTTAAATATGTATTTGGTAACGACAGAATTATCATTCCAAACCCCAACTCCATGTTTAAACCAGTTTTTATGAAAGGTGGAATACGTATATGCAAATAATGGTTTTGTCTTTGTCCAGGATAAAATTGAAAGCTTCAGTTTGAAATTAAAATATTGTTACGAATAGTAGTTAGTAATGCAGATAATAGAATTCGAATTCTAAGATAAATCGCAATGAACAAGCTGCATACTAAAAATAGGCACTGAATTAGAAATAAGCACTTTTGAATAGCATACTTTTAGGCTGTAAGATTTATTAGATTATTTGAAATGTAACCGCCTGTAAGTTTAAATCACTATGCATTGGTGATAAATGTAGTTAAACCGGTTTGTGAGGTTTGGCCGGTTTTTGTGAAAGTACATGACTGCTCGTGAACGTTATTTTTAGAAGATGACTCAATACATAAAAGTATCGTTAGTTGTAAATAAGGGATAATTTTCTTGTCTTTTCTCGATATTTCTGTCTATAAAATTGGAAGTTTCTGGAAACCTTTCAATGAGTATAAAAGGTGGCGTTCGCTACAGAGGACTCATTCATTGATTAGAATTCATCCAGTCAAGTTGTAAAATTTCTTGCAATTTACTTTGCATACAAGTGTTGTTGTTATAAGTGTTTTTGTGTACATTTAAAGTTATCACCAATATAAATTGTGAACATGTGTTATTAAATTCTCTATATTAACTTCGCGTGCACGTGGCTGGCTGGCTGGTCAGATTTTCTGATCAGTTTTTAACCCACTTCCCATAGCCCGATTTTATTGAGATTTTGCACACATGTATATTTCCGGTGACAATACTTTCTATTAAAATTTGAGTCCCCTCGGACCTTGGTGTCAGGGGGCACCCATACAAATTTTATGAAAAAAGTTCCCGATTTTCTTCAAATTTTATACGCATGTGTATCTCCGATGGACAAAACTTTTTGTAGATTTTTTGAAGCGATCGGGCCCCGGGGTCGGGGGGCTCCCATACAAATTTTTTTTTTAATAATCAATTTTTAACGCACTTCCTAAAACTCGATTTTCATGAAATTTTGTACACATGTGTATTTCCAGTGACAATTCTTTCTTTTACAATTTGGAAGTGATCGGGACCCGGGTTCGTGGGGCTCCCATACAAATTTAAAAAAAAATTTACCCGATTTCACACATGTGTATACCCAATAAACAATACTTTTTCTAAAATTTGGTAGTGATCGGGCCCCGGGTTCGGCCGCAAGGCCCTTATACATTTTTTTAATTTCTTACAGTATCATCAGATACCGTCGTTCTTGTTAATGACTGTGTGCGGTGTGTGAACCCAGCAAGTGAAACGAGACATAAATGTTTTATGCTTAATTCAACTTACTTACTTATTTACTGAATTGTATTTATATTGATGTCGTTTTTAAATTCTCTATATTAACTTCGCGTGCACGTGACTGGCTGGTTGGCTGGCTGGCTGGCTGGCTGGTCAGATTTTCTGATCAATTTTTAGCCCACTTCCCATCGCCCGATTTTATTGAAATTTTGCACACATGTATATTTCCGGTGACAGTTCTTTCTATTTCTCGGGTTCGGGGGGCTCCCATACAAATATTTTACAAAATTTACCCGATTTTCTTTAAATTTTGTACACATGTGTGTCTTCGATGGAAAACACTTTTTGTAAAAATTTGGAGCAATCGGGCCCTTGAGGACCCTAATATACAATTTTTAAATATCGCTATATCGCATATTTTGCTGACGTGTATATTTCCGGTGACAATACTTTCTATTAAAATTTGGGGCCCCTCTTAACGGGGGGTCGGGGGCCTTTTCTTCCAATTTTTTTTTGAGACCCCGGGCCCCAGGCTGGTAAGGCGCCATACAATTTTTTTTAAAAAATTAACCCGATTTTCTTCAATTTTTATATACGTGACTATCTCCGATACACAGCACTTTTTGTAAAAATTTTGGAGACCCCGGTCTCCGGAGTTGTGGGGCCCATACAAATTTTATAAAAAAATTAAACTGATTTCCTTCAAATTTTATATACATGGGTATCTCCGATACACAGCACTTTTTGTAAAAATTTTATATACCCCGGGTCTTACAAAATTTACCCGATTTTTTTCCAATTTTATACACATGTGTATCTCCGATGAAAAACACTTTTTTTAAAAATTTTGGAGACCCCAGGCCCCGGGCTAGTGAGGCCCATACAATTTTTTTAAAAAAATTAACTCGATTTTCTTCAAATTTTATATACGCGTGTACCTCCGATAGACAACACTTTTTGTAAACATTTTGGAGATCCCAGGCTACAGGGTATGGGGCCCCAACAATTTTTTTAAAAAAACTTAACCCGATTTTCTTCAAATTTTATACACGTGTGTATCTCCGATGGACAACACTTATTGTAAAAATTTTACAGACGCCGGGCCCTTGGGTCGTGGGGCCTCATACATATTTAAAATAAAGATAAACTCGATTTTGGTAAAATTTTATACACATGTGTATCTCCGATGGACAAAACTTTTTGGACATTTTTTGAGCGAAGGGTCCTAAGGCGCGAGGGGTGCCCGTATAATTTTTTTAAAAATTAGCCCGATTTTCTTCAAATTTTAAACAAATCCCGATGGACAAATGTTTTTGTAAAATTTTTGGAGCGAATGGGCCCAGAGGCCCGGGGGCGAGGCTATACAATTTACTTTAAATTTAATTTTAAATTTTAAACATATACCGAACTTTTTGTTAAAATTTTTGAGTTATTGATTTGAATTTTTTCCCATACAAATTTTTTTTACAAATCGAATCCCAGTAACACCAATAGTATTTTTCACGGTGTCCAACCTCTCCCGAATGGGGGACAAACGTTTTGAGAGTAATAACTTGTCACGGGAAAGCTTAAGCTTTTAAATTTGCCGTTCAGATCCGGCCTTTTTGTAAATTAATAAACTTGTGCTGTGTTTTATTTGCAAAATCCTTTACGAAGCCTAAATTTTGAAGCAATATAAGCGGTTTCTTTATTAAACAGAAAGTACAAAATTTTACTTACTGTTTAACACGGCTTTTTACCACATTTTACTTAAAGGGATTATGGCATTACACTTTTATTTTTTTTCGATTACGAGCTATGCACGACTTTTACAATTAATTAATTCTACAAATTATTTGACGTGCTATGCACGCATGTAACTGAATAGAGACTAACCCTACCATTTGCAGCAGGAAACAATAAAAGCATCAACCAGACGCTGATCATTCGAAAATTGTAGAATTGAGACGCGCATGGCTTATTTGCGCAGTTGGATAACGCAAGGCTAACGACCAAAGAACGCAAAACTTAGGGAACGAGAAGTGCGCGCGGGCTGCGATTTTAGCGGAAAGCAAAGGGATTGGAAAAATGAAAAATAAAATTAATGGTATAATATTTCGACTGGATTTTTTTTCTGAAATATCATTTTGGAAAACAGAAATAGTCACGCTTAACTAGTAATCAATCATAAAATAATATTTGGCGCAGCAGACCGTTGCGACCATTTGTGTTGTGCATGTATATTTTTGGACACAAATGAAAGGGTCCTACAATTTAAGGCCGGATCCGAACGGTGAATTAAAAAGCTTTCCGTGACAAGAGTTATTACTCTAGGAACGTTTCTCACCCATTCGCGAGAGGTGGGACACCGTGAAAAATACTTTTGCTGTAACTGGGATTCGAACCACAAACCCCTGCTCAGTAGCCATGCGCTTTTCCACTGAGCCACTGCCCCCACAATCAATAATAAGGCAAATAATTAAAACATTATTTTTTTGGGAAATAATTTGTTTATTCATTCCTTGACCCAGGAGTCTGGCCACTTCTAATACGACGCAGTGCCGTAAACTACTGTATTCATATGTGCGGTTGAGTTGGATGTATGTACAGCCAACAATGTGGGTTTATGTTTTAGTTTGTAAGTGGTTGGGTGTGAACTATAGCACAGCAGACTAGTCCAATCCCGTTCAGAACCTAGCTTCTCGCAACCATTCGTGTTATTCGTGTTATATTTGTTTACACTATGGGAAGTGACACATATTAAACCTATATTCGAAAGACATATACAGCCTATCAATGCATTCACCCGATCATATTTTTGTGCCGCTTCTCCTTGAGATCGCCATGAACTTCACAACTGCAAATTTCTGTCACTAAAATAAGATAGACAGTTAAAGTTGCCTCCTTTAACAGCTGCCAATCAATCTGGTACAATTATTAAAGTTAATTTGGAAGCATGTGTTCAATGTTTTATCTTCAATCATCGTCAATCAAAGGTTTATTCTCGGGTTTGCTAAAAGAAATGTTAAGTTGTGTTTTGTGTGTTTGTATGTTTATTATGACTAGGAATGCCAGTGGTCGAAAATCGAGCACACTCTAGAGGTAACCCTTAAAGGTTTCAATAAAGCAAATTGTTATTGGCACTAATGCAACGTTTAATATTCCTATTGATTACACTTACCCTTACGTCACACTCAAAAAAACAACCCATAAAAATTAAAATTTTTCATGTTAATTCTCTAATAGGAGATACATATGTGTGCAAAGTATGAACAGGGTTAATTTGGAAAAAATTAATATTAGAGCCCCCCTGACTTCACAACTTTTTCAAAAACTGTTGGCACCGAATATCCACATGTGTGTATGAGAACAAAATTCAAATCAAAAACTAAAAAATGTTTACAAAAAGTTCGGTCTATCGTAGATACACATGTGTTTAAAATTTAAAGTAAATCGGGCTAATTTAAAAAAAAATATATGGACCCATACCCGGGCCCATTCGTTCCAGAAATTTTGCAAATACTTTTGTCCATCGGGATAAACATATGTTTAAAGTTTGAAGAAAATCGGGCTAATTTTTAAAAAATTTATCCGGGCACCCCTCGCCCATTCGCTCAAAAAATTTCCAAAAAATTTTTTCAATCGGAGATACACATGTGTATAAAATTTTACCAAAATCGGGTTAATTTTTATTTTAAATTTATATGAAACACGTGCTGCGTATTAAGCATTATAAACAGATCGCTATTTAAATGTAAACAATACAGACTTTATCATCCGCAGTCAAGATGCTGCTTATTAAGCATTATAAACAGATCGCTATTTAAACCCAGATGTCTGCTTCAAAATCCATAGTAAAGGGAGTAAGTTTTGCTAGTATAGCTGCTATGGGGACTTCCTGCAAGCCAGCAACGATCACCAAAAGCCAACATCTTCGACGATACGGAAAGGCTATTTGGAGCTGACCTCTTTACAATTTTACAGAAGGCAAGAGAAGTCGTGCCTGCTAATTATAGCAGTCTTGATGACAGGTCCAAAACAACCGTTTTGGGTCGACTTATTTGTGAATTATGTTCACAATAAGCAGGATAGGTATATTCTCATATAATGTGATTCCATTTATTCGTTAGCTAGGCGTATCACACTAACATTATTTATTAAAACTAATAACCCGGACATTCTTCTTTTACAGGAAACAAATCTCACTGGGAGAAATCCGTTCAGTCCAGACGGATACAATATCCACAGGGTCGACAAAGGCAGTGGACGCTCTGGGACGGCGGTCCTTATCAGGAACACTATGGCAGGCGAAAAGGTGCAAATCAGTGGTCTACGTAGCATGGAAGCAACAGCTGTCAGCATTAAAGTCAACGAAGTGGAGACCTTGCTGGTGATATCGGTGTACAATCACTGTAACGCAACGAGGGAAGACATCCAACGGGATTTGCAAACTGTCTGCAACACCTCCTCTAGACACACATACTGTGTTGTTGGAGGTGATTTTAATGCTAGACATACTCGATGGCAGGACGAAGTGTGCAATCACAAAGGAAGGGCCATTACAGACTGGATGGACTCAAATCCGCATCAGCACACGATGGCTATAGTTTCACAGCCCCGGAAGACGTACCCTCGGACACCGTCAACTTTGGATTTCTTTCTGGCAACCACAAATTTCTTAAATATTCTCCCAGAATTAAGAAACTATTCCTGCTTGGCGCATGATAGCGACTCGGATCATATGGCCATAGAGCTTCAAGTGAGGCTGAACCAGCGAATTGTGCAAGTCACCCCAACACCAGAACTTCACATCAACTTTAAGAAAATAAACTGGAACCGGTTTAGATCAGAAGTTGAAGCTGAACTTCCTATGCCAGCGGCTTGCAGAAATCTGGAGAATACAGAAATTGATGATGCTATCAGAAATTTTGAGATTACAGTGAATTCAGCCATTAATCGGCAGAAAACAATTCGCACTAGCAGGGATCGCTTCCAACACTTGCCTGAGCATATACAGGTCATATATGCTCACAAGCATAGGCTTAGGAAACGCCTTCAGAGAATCTTCAATAGGACACTTAACACAGTCAACGACGAATACCTGTCTGTACTTTCGCAACTGCGTTGTACAGTTAACATGTGTCGTCAAGCTGTGCGGAGGTTTCAGGAAGATCAACTGACCAAACGGCTCCAGGACATCAAACCAGGCCCTGATGCTTTTAGGAAGCTGAACTCTCTGGTTGGAAAGCTTCCATTCCAGAGATTATCACCATTGAAGATCGAACAGTATTCAACGCTGCTGAGAAAGCGGAAGCCTTTGCCTGCCATTTTGAAAGGAGCTTTACGGACCGACCACCAACGCATCTTCCAGATTTCTTGGAAGAGGTTGAAAGTCTTGTGGAAGACACCACTTCTCCAGGAAATACTATAGTGCAGTTCAGTGATGAAAATTGCACCAACGCACCCGTAGATGTCGATATGTTTACCGGAACAGCTGTTGTCAATGATTTGATTATGAGTGGAAACTCAAAAAAATCATCAGGCACAGATGGGATTTGGCAATTTTGATGTTAACCATCATTTTCAACAATTGCCTAAACAATGGCTACTTTCCGGACAACTGGAAGGTGGCCAAGGTAGTACCAGTACCAAAGAAAACTGACAGCTCCAGCGTAACTGGTTACCGTCCAATAGCTTTACTGTGTTGTATCAGTAAAGTATTGGAATCATTGATCCGTAAAAAGATCAATCGTTTTGTACGGAAAGAAATCTTATTCCTTCCTTTCAGTACGGTTTCCGAGAAAAGCACTCTACGCTGCACCCTCTGCTAAAGCTTCACAGTGACGGCACTAAAGGACTGAACGTCAAAAGTAGTACAGTGGCCTGTTTGCTAGACATCGATTTTTAACAGGGTCTTCTTTGTACAGGTGTACGACCGCCCATCGACAAGGAAAAGGATCAAAGCCGGAGTTCCTCAAGGTTCCAGACTTGGACCAATCCTGTATAGCATCTTCACAGCGGATCAACCCACAAATACAGCCGGAACAAGGACTATGCTCTTCGCGGATGACTCCATAACGTATGCAGTTTCCCGCTCTCCCGAGATAGCTGCCCGAAGAGTGGAGGAACACCTCAGAAATCTTTGGGACTACTACCTGAAGTAGGGACTAAAGATCAACGCTAATAAAACGGACCTCATCTGCTTCCGAGTACCAGCAACCGAAACAAGGATAAGAAAAATAGGAAGCCGGTGCAGAGCCTTAAAAATCACCCTTCCGGATAACACAACAATAAACACCAAGTCAGAGACTAAGTACATGGGAATCAACTTTACTGAGAGGGTCAAGTTTAACTCTCACATCGACAAAACAATTAAAAAAGCGAACTACGCTTTTCATTTGGTGCACCCGCTACTTAAAAGACGAAACGGTCTGTCCAACAACACCAGGCTGCTTATCTACAAGCAACTCATCAGGCCAGTGATAACCTATGGCTACCCCATATGGTTCACCGTCTCACCAACAACGATGAAGAAGATCTCCCTATTTGAAAGGAAGGTACTAAGGACCTGTACAGGACTCTGGAGGGTGACAAACATGTATAAGTTTGTGTCGACTACAAAACTATACGAAGCAGCAGGTCTGCTGCCAATAACTGACCACTTGTTCCGAATGGCAAGGAAATTCGTCGACGCATTGGAAACACATCCAACTCCTGAGATGCAAGGACTGCGAATCGAGCAAATCGAGCCAAGTCACCGGTACATACACATAAGAGGATTCACTGATGCTATATTGGATGACATATTTCACATAAAGACGTCTCCTTCTACGAGAAGGCGGGCAACCAATATTACAGAGGCTGAAGTTCGCCCTGTTTATACGCCGCTTAATATTTTTCATTCTTATTTTATTTTAAAATTATTGTTTAAAATTTAATTACCTTAAAAATTAACATGTAGTAGATTAAGTAGTAAAAAATATTGTTTAAAAATAAACAATACCAAAAAAAAGACAATGTAAATACGTCGGGCCCCTATTGTTGAGCCGACACATATTAATATTAGTTTTAAGTTTAGTTTTAAATCAAAATTGTATATTACTTTAATGTTTAATAAAAATATCTTAATCTAAAAAAAGATCGCTATTTAAATGTAAACAATACAGAGTTTATCATCCGCAGTCAAAATGCGGCGTTAGCAATTAAGTAATATAAAAAGGGATCGCTTGATCCCAATTCGGCAGTCTTAAAACAGTTACCACGTATAGCTGCTGATTTTCCCCCACCAGTGGTAAGGGATCCGAAGCTCTAGATTAAACTCTCAAATAATAAAGATATACGTTTTGAAAAATTATTTTTTTTAACGTGAATCCTTAATTAAAGCTGGGACAGTCCGTAGGATTGACTAAATAGAACGAATATCGATTAATTTAAAAAGTCAATCCGTGTAACGAAAAAAAAAACCGCGAAAATCTGCAAACCGCGTGGAAACGTTGAAAGTAAAAAGTGTTCCATTGATGAACGAATATCATCAATTTACAAATTTCAATGTTTAAACACTAAATAAAGTTAACTCCACTTATCAAATTTAGTGACAATAAATTATTCGAGCGAAAATCGAATATAATATTGAAATGTAAATTATTTAGTAACCAAAATGAACAAAAATAATCATCGTTACGAAACCTCATAGAGAGGAAAGATTTTCAAGAAAAGTGTAGAACCAATAATTAAACCAATAAAAATAATTGCATGAAAAGTGAAGGAAATTATGAAGAATCAATAAAAAAACAACAAACTGAAGAAAAGTGGTATGATCTAATACCCCAACGTGATCGATAAATGAGGAGGTTAAAAGAACAATTAAGGAAACAGCGCAAATTCAACGCTTACAAACAGCAAGAGTCTTCTAATAACTCAAGTTCCGAAGAGAACGACGTAAGAATCATGGCGAACAATCAACACGAACAACAACAACCACCTCTAGGAGTTGGTAATAATATTAATAATAATAATACATTAAGAAGTTTAGAATTAAATCCATTGAAGTATATAGAAAGACTTACTACTTTTGATAGAAGCACAGAAGCACAGACAATCCTATACGCTCTAAAACCAAACACCATGGAGTTAGCACTTTAAGAGTTAAATAGCAGGTTTGTCATAAGACAAAAAAACGATGTAGACAGTTACAATGAAAAACAAAAAAACGATAATAAAAAATTAGAAAATAGGTATGAGCACAAAAATAGTAATAATTTTAAAAACCCCAATCAGAAACCCCTTCAGAAATATTTACAATAGGGAAATTAATAATAACAACAAAAGTAATAATAATAATTGGCAACCAAAAACGTACGTGCTAAACAATCAAAACAATTACCAAAGACCTAATAATAACAATTATAACTATAGACAACAACCCCAAAAAATTTAGCCTATGGATGTGGATCCTACATCTTCTCAAATCAAACGAATACCAAAAGCTAATTATGCGGAAGATACAGGAGGTAATACAAATTTTCACTATGCAGCCTCGGAACAAGAAGCGGAATGCCCTTTATTAAACTAAAATAAAACAACCTATAAAAATTAAAATGTTTCGTGTAAATTCTCTAATCGGGAATACATATAGTGCAGTTTGAATAAAATCGGGTAAATTTTTTAAAATTTTTGTTAGAGAGCCCCTCACCCCGGGGTCATTTCACTTCCAAATTTTTACAAAAAGTGTTGTCCATCGGAGATACACATGCATATAAAATTTGAAGAAAATCGGGTATTTTTTTTATAAACTTTATATGGGGTGCCCCCCGACCCCTGGGCCCGATTACTTCCAAATTTTTACAAAAAGGGTTGTGCATCGAAGATACACATGCGTATACAATTTTTTAAAAAAATTGTATCGGAGCCCCCGACCCTGAGGCCCGAGGTGCCCCAAATTTTAATAGAAAGTATTGTCATGGGAAATACACATGTGCGCAAAGTTTGAAAAAAAATCAGACTTTAGGAAGTGTGTTAAAAATTGATCACAAGATTCTACCCACCAGCCAGCCAGCCATCCAACCAGCTAGCCAGCCACGGGCACGCGAAGTTAATATAGAGAATTTAAAAAAGACAAACAACTTTTAGAATGCTCATTGACACAGGAGCAACTAATAGCCTTCTTGGAGAAGTAGATGGTCCAAAGAAATTTCTTAAAATAAGAAGAAATCCTCTAATTATAAAAACTTGTGAGAACACAGTAACTATAAATAAAGAAATTATTATACCTAAGGATCAATTTATTTTTTCAGTCATTGAAGACTGTGAATTCCAAATCCACACATTCAGTTCAGAATACAACGGAATAATAGGGAATAATATTTTATTTCCAAATAATTGTGCAATCAATTACAAAAATAAAATATTAAAGTTGAACGGTAATAGCATACCTTTCTTCCTCAACAGAAATGAAGAAGAAGAATATGAAAGCACAATCAATTACATTAATATGATTTCACCTCTTAATACAGGGTTTTTCAATAAGAGCACTTCAACTTTTTTTTTGAATAAAACACAAACTGTTCGACTTTTGAACTAACTTTTTTTTTATTAACGAATTTGTATACATATGATACATTTAAGTATGAAACTCGATAGCCTCATCGCTGAAGATGATTTTTCGGTGAAAATCTGAATTTAAAGTAGCGGCAACAGAACGATTATTTTGATAAAAAATTTGCACGATTTGCAATCGCTGTTCACATGTGTAGCGTTCCATGATGAAATGTATACTAAGGAAGTTTCCAAATGACAAAAGAACAATAAAAAATATGGCGTCGTTCGCCGTCCCTATCGGAGAAAAGTTGAAGCGCACCTGTTGAAACACCCGATACAATTATTGATCATTATTAAATTCTCTATATTAACTTCACTTGCCCGTGGCACGGATGTCGGACGTCTTTCGTTCGTCGGTCGTCTGTCTCTCGTGGATTCTTGCGATAAATTTTTAACCTACTTCCCAAAGCCCGATTTTATTGAAATTTTGCACACATGTGTATTTCCGGAGACAACACTTTCTATTAATATTTGAGGCCCCTCGGGCCACGGGGTCGGAGGGCTCCCATACAAATCTTTTACAAAATTTTACCTGATTTTATTCAAATTTTATACACATGTGTATCTCTGATGGACAACACTTTTTGTAAAAATTTTGGAGACCCCGGGCTCCGGGTTCGTGGGGCCCCATAAAAAATTTTTAAAACAATTAACCCGATTTTCTTCAAATTTATATACGCGTGTATCTCCGATAGACAACACTTTTTGTAAAAATTTTGGAGACCCCAGGCCCGGGTTTGTTTAATTTTTTTAATTTTTACTGACTGAGCATTTGAACTCAGAAGAAAAAAAACAAATTAATAAATTTATTAAAAACACACAAAAATTCTTTTTACCAAAAAGGTGACGATTTAAGTTTCACCAACCACGTAAAACACAACATACCAACGGAAAATACTTCCGCTATATACACAAGAATTTCCTCCAATGCAGGAAAAGCTGAATGATCGGGCTAGTCCCTTCAAAGTAAGGTTGGCGCGAGGCCAATAACCTCGCCTGTAAAAAAATTATTATTACGGAACCCAAAATCAGCCTCGGATACACTGATGAACGACGACGACCACGGCAACGAAAACGGCTAAACGATTTAAGAATTTTCTCATGGAACGTACGCTCACTGTATAGAGCTCGAGCTGCACAGCAGCTAGCCGATACCCTGTCCAAATATAATGCTGACTTAACAGCAATTCAGGAGATGCGGTGGACAGGGAATGGTGTCTTACAAAAATCAGAATATGACATTTATTACAGCTGTCATGCAAGACATCATGTGCTCGGGGTGGGGTTTCTAGTCAGCAAAAGAATGAAACCCACCGTTATCGGCTTTAATGCAGTAAATTAACGGCTATGCACCCTTCGCGTGCGGTGCAAATTTAAAAACATAAGCCTCATAAACGTTCACGCACCTACAGAGGATTCCCCAGATGATGAAAAATAAGAATTCTTTGAATCAGTCGAACGGGAACTCCATGCCTGCCCTCAGTATGATGTAAAAATCATTCTGGGGGATATGAATGCTAAAATAGGTAGGGAGCCAGTATTCAGCCAATACATTGGCACCCATAGCTTACACGAGTACACTAATGACAATGGACAACGAGTCATGGAGATAGCAGCAAGCAATAATTTGGTCGTTGCGAGTACAAAGTTTGCGCGTAAAAATATCCACAAAGCAGCCTGGGTATCTCCCGATGGAGCCACTCGCAACCAGATAGACCACGTGTTGATAGACCGCCGCCACAACCCGAACCTGATGACGGTACGAACGTACCGAGGTGCCAACGTCGACTCGGACCACTATCTTGTTGGTATGGTGCTCCGAGCGCGGATTGCATCATCACGGAAGACTGCATCCGCGAATCAGATTCGAGTCAACACGGCTGCCCTTCGCAATGAAGAGACCAGAAACAATTACGGTCAAGCGATAGGACTCGCCCTAAATGCAGGGAGAGTAAGTCCTGGGGCTGAGATGTCGGGCGTAGAAGAGAAATGGACACGCCTTAAGAATACTGTCATAAGTACTGCTGACTCCATCTTAGGCAGTAGTCGTAGAGATCGAGGCGACTGGTTCGATGACGAATGTAAGCTAGCGACTGAACGTAAGAATGTTGCGTACCGAGCAATGCAACAATCTCATAGAACGTGGGCACGCGAAGATGAATATAAAGAGCTCAGAAGATATGAAAAAACAGTTCACCGGCGAAAGAAAGCAGCCTGGGAGAAGAATCTCGTCCGTGAACTGGAACAGTACAGAGAGCAAGGACCGCACCAGGCGCAGGCGCGGAAGTTCTACCAAAGAGTCCGCGGTATGACGCAATATACACCGCGTTGCACATACTGCAAGGACAAAGAGGGTAATCTGATCGCCGATCTTAAAGGCATCTTAGAGCGATGGGAAGAGCACTTTCATGAGTTGCTAACTGAGGAATTGGAGGCTCCACCAATGACCGAAGATCATACTATGCTGCCGCCACCAAGCATAGTCGAAGTTAGCAGAGCGATAAATCGGCTCAAAAATAATAAGGCCCTGGAATCTGATGGGATCCCAGCGGAACTGATGAAAATAGGAGGCCCCACATTACACCAAGCAATTCATGAAATAATAGTGCAAGTATGGGAAGAAGAAGTTATGCCAGAAGATTGGCGAAGAGGCATCCTGTGCCCCATACATAAGAAGGGAGATATCACAAAATGCAGCAATTATCGCGGTATAACGTTGTTGAGTACCGCGTAAAAGATTTTCTCCTCTATCCTTCAAGACAGGATAGCCCCATACGCTAAAGTCATCATTGGTCCATACCAGGTGGCTTCATCCCAGGCAAATCAACAACTGATCAGATTTACACCCTAAGGCAGGTGATGGAAAAATGTCTAGAGTTTCAAAACTCACTACACCATCTTTTTATAGACTTTAAAGCCGCCTATGATAGCATAGCCAGAGTAGAACTTTATAAAACCATGAGAGAATTCGGCATCCCAAATAAACTGACACGACTATGTAGGTTGACCATGACCAATGTTATAAGCCAAGTAAAAATATCCGGATCACTATCAAGCCCATTCAACATCTATAACGGGCTCCGACAAGGGGATGGACTGGCCTGCGTCCTCTTCAACCTGGCGTTGGAGAAAGTGATCCGAGACTCTGACGTAACGGCGAGAGGAACAATCCTCTATAAGTCCATTCAGATACTGGCTTACGCAGACGATATTGACATCGTTTGTAGAAACCAAAGAGCTGTACAGGAAGCTTTCATCCAGATAGAGCAGGCGGCACGAAATCTGGGACTGCACATAAATGAGAGCTAAACAAAGTACATGGTGGCCACGTCTGCGAGTAGAAGATCCAACATTGGTCCCTCAATTCAGATAGTGGAGCGCGAATTTGAAGTAGTGCAATCCTTTAACTATCTCGGGTCAACTATAGCAGCCGATAACAGCATGGAACCAGAAATACGCGCACGGTTGCTTAAAGCCAACAAAGCCTACTATAGCCTGTCAAGACTCTTTAAATCCAGGAACTTAACCATAACATCCAAGCTGCTGATATATAAGACAATGGTCATACCAGTACTTACATATTGATCCGAGACTTGGGTGCTTAGCAAAAAGCATTCTGACCTCTTAGCCGCGTTCGAGAGAAAAGTCTTACGGAGAATTGTTGGCCCCGTATGTGAGGAAGGACGATTCCGGAGACTCTATAATGATGAGATCTACGAGCGTTACCGCGATGTCGACATCGTGAAGAAAATTAAGTTCGGTAGGCTCCGGTGGGCAGGACAACTAGCTCGCATGAGCGAAGAGGATCCTGCTCGGAAAGCCCTTTGCGGTAGGATTTATGGAACGACAGCGAGGCCGGCCAAGCCTACGCTGGAAGGATGGCGTAGACCAGGACGCCCAGAGTTTAGGGATGCCAAACTGGATGACATCGGCTCGAAATCGGGACCGGTGGAGAGACTTTTTACGGGAGGCCAGGACCGGACCCCGGTTGTAGAGCCAAATATGATGATGATATACACAAGAATATACAGATTTCCTGAAATCCACAAAAAAGAAGTGGATAGGCAAATAAAAAAAAGCTTGAATCAAAAATAATTCAGCATTTCACTTCGCCTTACAACGCGCCAATCTGGGTCGTACCTAAAAAAGAAGACCACGCTGGTAATAAAGAGTGGCGAATCATAATAGACTACAGGAAATTAAATAATGTTACCAAAGAAGATAAATATCCCATCCCAAATATGGATTCGATATTAGATAAGATAGGACAAGCAGTATATTTTACAACATTAGATCTCACAAAAGGTTTTTTTCAAATAGAAGTTGATGCTAAAGATAGAGAAAAAACAGAATTTTGTACATTAACTGGACACTATGAGTTTTAAAGAATGCACCCGCAACCTTTCAAAGACTCATAAATGAAGTCTTGAAAGACTACATAGGAAAAATATGCTACGTTTATTTAGATGATATTATAATATTTTCCTCCAGCCTACAAGAACATATGGATTCACTCCATAACATCTTAATGACACTTAAGAACGTAAATCTTAAAGTATCATTAAACAAATCTGAATTTCTACATATAGAAACATAATTTTTAGGGCATGTAGTGACTCCAAATGGTGTAAAACTAAACCCAAAGAAAATAGAAGCTATAAAGAATTTTCCTATCCCAAAAACAGTAAAAGAAATCCAAAGCTTTCTAGGTTTAGCAGAGTACTACAGAAAATTTATAGATGACTATGCAAAAATAATTAAGCCTTTAACTTTATGCCCAAAGAGAGAAAGTAAAATAAATATAAACGATCAAGACTACAAAGAATCCTTTCATAAATTAAAATCGTTAATGACAAATGATTTAATAAATAGACACCCAGACTTTTCAAAAGGATTTCATTAACAACTGATGCAAGCAATTTTGCTATTAGAGCAGTATTAAGTCAATCTCATGGTCCCCTTTGTTTCGCTTCAAGCACATTAAACAAACATGAGTGCCAATATAGCACAATAGAGAAGGAATTATTAGCCATTGTCTGGGCTACCGCTCAATTCCGACATTATTTGTACGGAAGAAAGTTCGTCATTAAGACTGACCACAGGCCATTAGCATGGCTTAGCAATTTAAAAGAACCAAACAGCAAATTACAACGCTGGAAAATCAAACTTGAAGAGTACGATTTTGAGATATAATATATATTCAAGGAAAAGAGAATAAAGAGGCTGACGCCTCAAGTAAAAATAAATATGCTACAACAAGATGACTTAGCAACCATGCACAGTGCTGAATCAGATAGTTCACATCTTATTCCTATTAGTGAAAAACCGGTTAATTTATTTAATCGACAAATAATACTTGAAATCAATGAAAATGATCGTCAATACATTTTGTATCCACATGTTGGAAAAAGAAGAATAATATATAGTAAAAAAGAATACAAAGAGAAAGATTTTTTAGAAATAATAAAAGAAGTGGACACTACAATGATAAATTCCATATATGTCAAAGATGATGAAATATTTAACAACTTCCAAAAAGTTTGGATAAATAAAATATGAAAATATAATGCTTAGGTAAGAAAAATATTTTATATGGTAGCACAAAACTTTTAAATGACATTAACACAATCGAAGCCGATGAGCTTATCCACAATATACACAAAAAATATAATCATATAGGAATAGGAAAAGTTTATTTAGAGATATACAAAGAAAATTATATACCCAATCTAAAACTCATGATAAATAAAATTTTAAATATTTGTGCAATATGCATGACCAAAGTTGATAGAAATCCTGTTAAACTGCCATTTGAGAAGACACCCACACCAACAGGACCCTGGCAGCATTACCACATTGATATATGGTTCTTAAAAAAAAAGAAATATGTTACATGTGAAGACAAATTTAGCTAAATTTAACCTATAAAACATAAAACTCACATAGATACTATAAAAGCGCTAACAAAGATTTTCTCATATATAGGATCACCAAATTTCATAACTCTCGACAACGAGAATGCTTTTGTTTCAGATTCCCTCAACAACTATTTAACAAATTAAGACCCCTAAATATAAAAAAACAAACGTAATAAATAAAGAAGGAAAAAAATATACTCTTAAAGAAGGCAATAGATTCAAAAAGAAACCCAACAGAACCTTACATACAGATCAATTCCATAGATTAAAGAAATTCACAGAAAATATTCCTGTTCACAGGGACGACATTTCATCAAAAGAAGCCACTTGCGGATCTTCATCTGATCAACCCAATACTTCTAAAGTAAATCATAATTATCCTCATTCTTCCAATAATTAAAACCCAAGAAATTCAGATAACAGATTTAAACCATGGCAATGGTTTCACAGTTATACAGCTACAGCAGATGCAAATAATAGAAAACTTCACTAAAATACTACACTTTATAAATTTAACTAATTACGAAACAAATTTAAATGTTTTTTATTTTATTATTATTATCTTTATTTCATGTAAAAACTTAAAGCTAACATTCTTTATATTACTACTATATAAAAACTATAACAAAGAGCTTTAATTTTTAGTGGAACAGTTAGGGACATTCAATTGTCACAAGACAAGAGGCGAATGTACCATTAGGTTTTAAATCAAAACTAAGAAAGTATTAAAGGGGGTCGATACAAATGTAATAAAAATTAAATTAAAAATAAAGTAAAAATGTTAGAGGAAAAAAGAAAAAAAAAATAAATCTATACAATTATGACGTGAGTACAAATCTATATATATAAAAATCAATTGCTGTTCGTTAGACTGGCTAAAACTCGAGAACGGCTGAACCGATTTGGCTAATTTTGGTCTTAAATTATTTGTGGAAGTCCAGAAAATGTTTAAAAGGTGAATTCAGCCCCGCTAGGTGGCGCTGGTATCGTTTTTTCTGAAAATTCTTATTTATGGAACGATTTGGCTCAAATTCACACCATATAATATTTAAATAAAAAGAAAGTCGTTGACAAAATTTGGACCCGATAGATGGCGCTGGTTTCTTTTTTTTCCCGAAAATTCTTATTTATTGAACGATTCGGCTCAAAGTCACATCATATAATATTTAAATAAAAATAAAGTCGTTGACAAAATTTCGAACCGATAGGTGGCGCTGGTGTCTTTTTCGTGTTTTAAGTGCAGAAGAAGAGGGCACAAAAGTTTCAATTGTCCCCAACGAGAACGAAAGAATAAAACAATGTACACAACTAACTACAAGAGAAAGGGTAAAAACTATAAAAAGAGAGAGAGCTCAGCCGTTGCATTTATGCTTGATGAAAACGGTAGATCAAACGTTTGGCTGCTATATTCTGGCAGTGTGTGCAAGCAAAGCAAACCGAATTACCATACAACAAACATAGACCAAAAACTTCAAGAGTACTTGAAAGAGTTCACACTGACGTGTGGGGTCCATTTACGCCAGCTACATATGACAGAAACAAATATTTCGTCAGCTTTATTGATGATTACACTCATTTCTCATCTGTTTTTTTAATGAAACATAAGTCAGATGTCTTTGATTGTTTTAAACAGTTTCAAATTCACGTAGAAGCAAAGTTTGGACATAATATTGCTTATTTACGCTGTGATAAAGGCACTGAATATTTATCAAAAGAACAAAAGAAATATTACATCGAGAAAGGAATCCAACTTGAAACCACAGTTGGTTATTGTCCAAAACAAAACGGTGTGGCAGAACGTTTCAATCGCACGGTAGTGGAAAAAGCGCGTACATTGTTGATTGACTCCGGTTTGAACAAAGGAATGTGGGCGAAGCAGTTTTGGCAGCCAAGTATTTGTTAAACCGATGTTCTACCAGGTGTGTTGCTTCCAAAACGCCTGCCGAAATATGGCACGGATTTAAGCCTGACGTTGGAAAACTGAGGATCTTTGGATGCCAGGTATTTGTGCTCCTACCTAAAGAAAAAAGAGGAAAATTCGATGCAAAAAGTTATGAAATGATAATGGTCGGATACGGAATAAACGGGTATAGGTTTTGGGATCCGAAAAGGAGAAAAATTGTTGTTGCACGAAATGCTAGATTCAACGAATCCAGATTTCCTGCAAAAGGTGGCGAATGTGCAGATCCTGATGAAGAAGACTTGGGCGTTTGGTGTATCGAGAAAAAACAAATGCCAAATGCAGAAGGGGATTTTTCATCAAACACTAATGAGAGTGATTATAAATCGCTTAAAGATGGTAAAGAAACAAGTTGCAGCAGTGGTGACAGCGATGTTTCTATGGATAATGGACCGGTGGCGCTCCGGCAACACTCAAATTTGGTAAATCAAAAGCAAAGTTGCCGTGAGCGCAAGATTACAGGCAAGTTACAATACGGTCATAATTTTGAGCAGATAAATCTGTCTGAATTTAATTTTACAGAAAACCCTAATAGCTTTTGAGGAAATAAAATATAGACCTGATAGAGCACATTGGCAAGTGGCTGTTGCAGATGAGTTGACTTCTTTAGAGAAAAACGGTGCTTTCGAGTTAGTAAGGAAAACTCCGGATATGAAGATAATCAGCTGTAGATGGGTATTTAAAATAAAGACCGACAAGTATAGTAAGCCTTGCTCATACAGAGCACGGCTTGTTGCTAGAGGATGTCAGCAAAGGTATGGCATAGATTATGAACAGACATACGCTCCGGTAGCGAAGCTTGCAGCGATTCGCACTGTTCTCTCTGCAGCAATCCATAAAGGGTATATCATAAGCCAAATGGATGTAAGAACCGCTTTCCTGAACGGAACATTGTCAGAAGCCGTATTTATGGAAATACCTAAAGGAATGAAAGCGAAAGAAGATTTTGTATGCAAATTAAAAAAATCATTGTATGGGTTGAAGCAGTCTCCTCTATGCTGGTACAGAAAATTTCATGACGTAACTGTAAAAATTGGATTTACAAGATCTCATCATGATTATTGCATTTATGTGCGGCAGTACAAAGGTCACGTAACTTATTTAGTACTATATTTCGATGACTTGCTTCTAGTCAGTTCAGATGAGCGACATCACGAAGAAATAAGGGCACTACTATGCAAAGAATTTGAAATTAAAGGTTCTCTGGAATTTGACCAATTTCTTGGTATTGGAATATCTTATAACAGACAAGAATCATGCCTAAAAATGTCACAAAAGAAAGCCATAAATGATCTCATGATTTATTTAAAAATGCAAGATTGTAATGCTGTATCAACTCCTATGGATCCGTCGAACAAATTAAAAAGAAATGACGCTAATAAAAGGTTGAATGTACCATACAGAGAGCTTATTGGAAAAGTGATGTATATAATGCAATGCAGCAGACCAGATATTTGTTATGCAATATCTCAGCTTAGTCGTCATCAAGAAAATCCTGGAGAAGTACACTGGAACGCTGCAAAGATATTGGTACGTTACTTGAAAGGCACCGTCGATCATGAACTAGTTTTTGATAAAAAGGAAGGCATGAAGCCGTATGTGGGATTTGCCGACGCTGATTACGCTTCTGATGAAACCGACAGAAAATCTACAAGTCGTTACTTGTTTAAAGTTTTTGGAAACATTGTCAGTTGGACGTCAAAGAAACAACAAGTTGTCGCATGCTCGACAACCGAATCGGAATATGTATCGTTGTCATTAGCTGTTCAAGAAGGTGTGTGGCTTCGAGGATTATTGAGCGATCTATTTGTCACAGTAGACAACATAATTATGTTCGAAGACAACCAAAGCTGCATCAAGATGGCTAATAACTTCGAAAATAAACGAATTAAGCATATTGATGTTAAACATCATTTTATACGCCAAAAGTTGGAAGACGGGGAAGTCGCTCTGAAATTTGTGGGCAGTTCGAAACAGGAGGCCGAAATCTTAACGAAGGCACTTCCAAAGCATCAGTTTCAACAAATTGTTAAGTTGCTCGGAATAGCACATCGAGAAGGGGTGTTGAAGAAAGCGATATGAAATACATAGAGTACAATGCTCTCATATTTATTTGTATATAGTGTACTCGTACTCTAAGATGCAATGTACTTGTTTAAGTAGTTCTTCAGTCTTCTACAGTAACTGAACTAGTGAAGTTGTGTTCTTTCAATTTTTACTTATTACTAAATCCTAATAAACTATAATACATATTAATAAACTAAACTACCTGTAGTTTGCTGTCTCATTTCTTCATTTAACAAGCGGGATTTTGCATATTCAAGCGTTAATGTTTCATCAGCCAAATTTTCAAGCGCCGTTATTAACGGTTGAAATTCTTCTGGAAACGTCTTGAATAAGTAATAAATTACTTCGTTAGAATCAATTTTTGCACCTGCAGCAGATAACTCTCTAACACATTCATCAAATTTTGCAAAATGCACTTTCATATCACTTGACGGCTCATACCTTAACCGATCCAAACGAGTTCGCAACATGTTCTGCTTTGCCATATTTGTGCCAGAAAATACGGTATTTAATGCACGCCACATTTCTTTCGCCGTAGTCTTACCCCTTATGAACTCTAGATGATTATCGTCCACTAACGAAATAATCAAATTTTTTGCTGTGGCATTTTGCTGACGCCATAACACAAAACCTTCCGCAGTAGGCTCTGGTTTCTCCTGCGACAACACCTCTAATGCGTTTTGTGTGTCGAGAAAGTTTTCCACGCGGTATTTCCAGGAGTCGAAGTTTCTTCCATCAAAAGGTTTTATATTTGCAAATACTAATTCCAGAGTGTTAGGCATGTCTGGGCCCATAACCTGTAGTTTATTAATATGTATTATAGTTTTTCCGGAACACCATAACTAGACAACATCTGCCACATCATGTTTCGGCCTACGCTATCAAAAGCGCGTTTAAAATCTACAAAAACCATACACAGAGGAGAGCGATACTCAACTGATTGCTGATTGGGCGAAATCCTGCTTGTTCATTTCTCAAGATTGGCTCTAACGCATTCTGTAAGCGCCTAGCTATTATAGAGCAGATCACTTTGTTTATAGTCTTTAGAAGGGTTATTCCTCTCTAGTTTTCGCAATTGCTCAAATCACCTTTCTTGGGAAGTTTGACTATTAAGCCTTCTTTTAACGACGATGGAATGGATTCAGATTCCCAGGTATCTTGATATATCGCATGCAATGTTCGCGTAGTTAACTCGACGTCGGCTTGGAGGAGTTCTGCGTAGATATTGTCGTTGCCTGCTGCTTTACCTGATTGTAGTGAACGAATTGTTGTCCTTATCTCATCTAACGAAGGGGTAGCGACGCTGATGTTAAGTAGCCTATTAGGGTGCATATGTGGGTTGATGGACGTGCCTGGCGAAGTACAATTCAAAACATTCCTAAAATGCTCTGTCCAGCGGGTTAATTGTTGTTCCACCCTAAAGAATCTATTGCCTTAACAGGGTAGTTGATGTGGTGTTTTTTGTTGGCGAGCTTACGAGCGAGTTGGTAGACTGTGCTATATTGCCTGCTATCAGCGGCTAGCTGTGCTTGTGTTGAGATGTCGCTTAGCTATGCTCTTTTGTCGTTCCTAGCGGAACGGCCAACTTGTCGGTCCAGATCCCTATACTTCCGCGCTAATGCGCTTCGCTCGGCACCCGAGGCCGCGTTTAACTCTGCTTTGATGGATTGGCGTTCACGAATGGTGTTCCATGTGCTATCTGATATCCATTCTTTTCTAGTTTTGTCGGCATAGCCTAAAACGGATGAGGCTGCTTCCGTATACACATTTACTGTTTTCTCCCATTTAGACTCTATCACAGAGAGAGACTGTTGTACGCGGGATAAATATTGCAGTTTTACATCTGGGTCTTTCAGTGCAGCTACAGCTGGCTTTCTCGTTATTTGAGTTCGTGTGACTGAGTGTACCGCGAGCTTCAACCGCACACTGCCAACCACAAGGTAGTGGTCGCTGTAGACGTCGGCTTCTAACGTCCAGCAAAGATGATCGCCACTTGCGGCTTATAGCGATGTGATCAATCTGGTTGTTGTACATGTGATCAGGAGAGGTCCAGGTGGCTTTGTGGTTGTTTTTGTGGGGAAAAATTGTGCCTCCAATGATTAGGTTGCGATCAGAACATAGATCAGCAAACCTTTTGCCGTTGTAATTCATAGAACCAAGGCCGTGATTTCCCATAACATGTTCCCAATCACTGTTGTCGCTGCCTACCTTTGCGTTAAGGTCACCCATCAAAATAACGATGTCGCTCTTCCGTAGTTGATCTAATGAATTATTTAGACGCAAGTAAAACGAGTCTTTTTCTTCAGAGGTGGCTTATTCCGTTGGTGCGTAAACTTGAACAAACACGACCTGTCGAACAGCAGATTTAAAGCCAAGTTTATTCTAATAGGTCCACAATGCTATTCCCATGGTGCAGTAAGGATGTTTGGTAACTATTTACCGTGATATTACGGGAAGATGTAAGCGTTAGTGTGTGAATCTCCGGTATTACCTTATATACTCATTGCCTCAGGTGAGTAACAAGGGAGGACTGCTGGGATATGTGTTTGTAAAATACGTTCTGGTGTAGAAAACAAGCGAGTCCTCCACCTCGGTCGGATCGGTCACTAAAGAACGATGTGATAACCGTCAGATGACATCCTGAGTATGAGTATGAGTTGGGATTTTTGGTTGCATTGCAGTTCCATTGAATTAACCTATTTGCTGGCGGTGTTGCGTTTGTGGAGATAGGGGGTCGGTAGAATATTAGTGCACAAGAATGTAGATGAAATTTTAGGAGGTTTTGGGGCTCCTTGGGAGCAGCAGGAAAAAATGAAATTGATGTTGTAATCACTGGTACTTAACAGTCCATCCTGGGCATTGCCGAAGGTGGCACCAGTTATTACAACTGTTGGAACGTACAGAGGCCACACTTTTGCGAACTAGACGGTTACAAAACGAGCAGTGCCAGGTTCTGGGACCTGAGTTTAACTGGATCCCGACTCTTATTAGTAGTAAGGAGAGTAGACTTGTCGGGAGGCCTACTCTAAAAGCAGAAAAAATAAGCAGAAAAAATAAGCATAAAAATAGATGCAAACTAAGGTACATGGAATAAGAGAATCTGAGTAGTCTAATATCAAATTTGTTGCTGGGTTCACAATCCTTGTTCCAGTGTTTGGATAAACACATAGAACATAGAAAGACAGAAAATAAAAGTCGAGCATGATGATGATGTCCAGTTTGGCATCCATGAACTCTGGGCGTCCTGGTCTACGCCTTCCTTCCAGCGTAGGCTTGGCCAGCCACGCTGTCGTGTTCCATAAATCCTACCGCAAAGGACTTTCCGAGCAGGATCATCTTCGCTCATGCGAGCTAGGTGTCCTGCCCACCGGAGCCTACCGAGCTTAATTCTCTTCACGATTTCGACATCGCGGTAATCGCCCTTCGTCACATAAGGCGCCGTTCTCCGTAAGACTTTTCCCTGGAACGCGACTAAGAGGTCAGAATGCTTTTTGCTAAGCACCCAGTCAGTCAGTACTGGTTTGGTTTCTGTTCGCCGCCATGTACGGGTGTGCTGCGCATCAGCACTGGCGCAATTAAAATAATTATAATAATAATAATAGTGTTAATAATCCACTGTGAACCATCCACTACACAAATTCGGTTAAAAGAAGCGCCACCTTAGATTTCAGTGAGACCGCCTTCAACGATTTTATGGCCGCATGACTGTAAACAAAATGATAATCTTCTTTGAAGATAGTACACTATGCTTCAGCCAACTCATAACCTCTTCAATCGCTATCACCTCAGCCTGGTATACGCTGCAGCGATCAGGTAGACGGACAGAGATGCTTACTTTCAGCTTGTCACAGTAGACTCCTGCTCCTACTTTACCGTCTTAGAGCCATCCGTGAAAAACTGTATTATTTCATTATCGGTTACGGATACACTCTTCCAGTCTTCTCTGGAGGGTATTGTTGTCCGAAAACCTTTTTGAAAGCATAACACTGGTGTTATGTAATCAAGTTTTGTCAGCTTTTGCTTTACCGATTTAGTTATGGTGAAGTGCCTCTTTTATAGACTTTTCCACTGATTGACAACTAGGAGTCGCGTAGCTGTAATTGCCGCTTTCTGTTTGCAAATATATCTAGTGGGATAAGGTGGAGCATAACCTCTAGAGCGCGAGTTGGTGTAGAGTGTAGACCTCAGCGCCCCGCTTATAAGCATACAGGCCCCTCTTTGTACCTTCCAAATTTTTACAAAAAGTGTTGTCCATCGAAGATAAACATGCGAATAAAATTTGAAGAAAATTGGGTACATTTTGTAAAATATTTGTATTGGAGCCCCAACCCCGATCACCGAGTGGCACAAAATTTTAATAGAAAGTGTTGTCATGGCAAATACACATGTGTGCAAAGTTTCAATAAAATCGGGCTTTAGGAAGTGCGTTAAAAATTTATTACAAGATTTGGTGTACCAGTCCGCCAGCCAGCCAGCCAGCCACGGGCACGCGAAGTTCATATAGAGAATTTAAAAATGGTGCAAGAATTGCTTCCCGATGTTATGAAAAAGAGACTTTAGTTTTCTAACTGGTTGCTGATCGTCAAAGTTAGCGGAGATTAGATGACAACGTTTCTCAATTTACAAGAGATGAAACTAAAAATTTAAACAATATTCATACATGGGCGGCGGATGGGAGACAGTCATCATTTCAACACAAATTCAGCGTCATATGTAGGTGTAATTGGAAACAAGTTCATCGGCCCCTTCAAACTACCACCCAGCCTGAATTCTACAAACTATCTGGAGTTTTTGCGAAATGATTTACCAGAACTATTTCATTTTATTTCACTGATTCAACTAGCTTTATCATATTTCCAAAAGGATGGTGCTCCAGCCCAATGTGGTCGAGAGGTTAAAAATTGGCTAGATGAAGAGTACGGTGATCGTTGGATAGGAAGAAATTGACCAGTTCACTGGCCTTCAAGATCACCTGACCTTACAGTATTGGATTTTTTGTATGGGGAAGAATGAAAGAACTCGTTTATTTTACCAAAATAGCAACTCTAAATGAATTAGAAGAGCGTATTTTCGAAGCGTCATCAAAAGTGAGGCAGCAGTTAGCATTAATAAATATTTGCAGTGAAATCAAAAAAATCAAAAAACGGGCTCTAGCATGCATACAAAACCCAGGAGGACATTTTGAGCACCTGTTATAACTGTTTTAGTACACACATAAAAAATTATCTAAAACCACAAAAAATCAATTTTTATTTGTAGCTTATTATTGTACCGTTCATAAGAAAAAAAAAAGTTAACGTTAAGTTTATTATAAATTTTCTGGAGAAAATTGAACTCAAAGTCAAAAAATAGCATGGGCAAGAAAAATGGAACAGGCAATGAGTCTGAAGACTCAAACAAGATATCAACTTTTTTTAAACGCAGTTGCAAGGGCTAGTATTTCTTCTAAAAATAAATTCCCAAACGAAATTACCACCATTAGTATTAACAGAGCAATTTCCGTTAACATGGGTCAGGGTACACCAAAGTAAGCTTTTTCTAAAATCCCCGATAAATCATGTCTACATTGGAGATAGACCATAACTGTAAAACGATTTTTTTTAGAATATAACCAAGAATCATTTCTCAAATGATCCTTGACGAATTAGTGTACATTTGAAATGATTTTAAGTTTTTTTGTAAATTTTTTTTTAAATACGTTTTAGGAATAATTTAACAACAATGAAGAAATCATTTTTAAGTGCAGCAGAGTATATAGCAGCAATTTATAGAATTAATAACACAATACATACATACATGATTTTAAGCTAAAAAAAGGTTTAGAATTTACACTTTCTACCACAAATCTCGTAATCGAATATGTACATTTGTTATGTGTAGTTGATCAAACAACTTTAACATTCGTGCAATCTACCATACGTTTCATTATGGTTTTTAAGGATTTCAAATCAACTTTCTTTGAGTTAAACACTTTATTTGAAACTTTTCTCCGTTTTCTAATTTGAAATCTATAATATCACTACTAGCAACCTTAAATGTTTCTAGCCAAAACGATATTGTGTCGTTTATTTCTCTAACTGTATTAAAACAAAAATCTGAATCGTGATTTTCCTAAGCTCAATTATATTTCGAACTTTTCCCCTTTTTTTATGTTCTATATTAACTTCGCGTACAGATGTGTTTGTTTATCGCGACCAACCAAACCCTGTTATCAATTTTTTATCTACTTCCTAAGACCCGATTTTAATCGCACATGTGTATCTCTTAGGTGATCTCAAGATCGAGGTGCAGCTTAATACATTTCGGAAAATATCTAATTTATCATTTCGGTTATGAACAAGTTTTTTTTACAGATTATAGAAAAATAACTTCTTTACAATTTGCTTAATAATATTTTAAGGTAAAATGAATAAAGTTGTGTGTTGAAGGCTGGATAAAGTATACAAGGTGAGTAAGTTTATGTGGAAAATACTTAAAGGTTAGATACATTTGTTAATTGCGAGAAAAAAAACGTACGGGAGTGGGTGAATCTATTTTCACCCCCTGTGGTCTGCGTACCGAGTTAATCTACGACCTTCATCGTCAAAGTTAATTTTTTATTGTATTTTTAAACGCGATTATCTCGGAAATCGTTTTCGATATTTTTTTTTACTAATGCAGTATTTAAGACTTTTCAATTTCCTACAAATACAAATTCCTCCTTCATATCTGTTCTACTGTTTCTATTTCTGTATAATATACCAGAAGGCCGATTTCGGTCGCAAATGAGTCTAGACTCCTGAAGGTGAGATGTCATTTTCGTATATGTACGAGGTGTATAGCATACAATTTTATTGTGTTATGTTTTTTCTTTCTTTGGGTTAGTGTAAATTTAATGACAGAAAGTAGTAAAATCTTGTACATATTTGCCGAATCGGTTCACTCTTGCCTCATGCAGTAGTCTAGCCACATGCTGGCGACTACGTGAAAAGTCTTTATCTGTCAAAATTGTAGTTAAACACTAATCATATGCTTATGACCAGTGCTGCTGCTAAATTGCAATCAAGGTATTATACTACTATTTCATTAGCCGCATTATTATACTACCTTAAACCTAATTATACTACTTTTATGAAGTAATTCTAAATCGAAACGATACCAAATTTATTTGATTTTTTAGCAAAAAAATGGTTTCTTTTACAATTACATGTTATTAAGTCTGTAAATTTCTCTCCGAACTATCAATAATTATTATAAAGGAATTTTTACATTTCCCAAAAATTATATTGACCAAGAATGTATGTTAAAAAATAAACAAAACACAAAAAACAAAATTTGGTATTTTATTTCAATTGATGCCTTTACTTCCAAATTGAAAGACAAATACTATTATATAATATACTAAGAAACCGACGAGTTTTTTTCGATTGATTTTTGTAAAATCTTTATATGATTTTGTTTTCGGATATATAATACACAAAATAAACGTCGGTTTATTTGTTATATTTTGGTACTTTATTTAAGGCATTTGTATTTAGTTGTTGCAATGTAGTAAAATAATAAAAGTATAAGTACATCATCGTACTTGTGTAGACATAATGAAACACAGGAATATAAACATGGAATAATTTATTTTGTGCAATTGCAAGGGGCGAAAAATCAATCACAAAATATTTATATAATTTAAAAGGCTTTTTTGTTTTCTGTTGGAACTATTTTTACAAATATTTTTATCGTATAATCCAGTATACTTCCAAAAAGCCGATAATATACTCCGCTCTAAAAATGTAAGCCAGCAGCACTACTCTTGACATAAAAGCAAAATCAAATTATGCGAATGCGTCAAAACGTCGTACCACTACACATAACATCTACTTACACCACAAACTTGCGGTTGTTCAGGAGTCTAGACTCATTTGCGACCGAAATCGGCCCCAGCTCTCCCATTCTTCCCCACACACACAAATCTAGAAGAGTTAGATCCATAGACGGCCAAAATACCGAACCGTTTCTACCACTCCATCGGTTTTGATAATGTTCACTTAAATATGCAATAACATTACTGTGGTAACGAGCACCATCTAGCTGAAAAAACATGTTGATTCGAGTCATTAATGAGACGTCTTCCATCAATTCTTGCAGGTGATTCGCAAAAAGGTTGCAGATACCCGTTTGATTTTAGCCGTTAGGGTAATATGTAAGAACTAGTGAAACGATCCCAGATTACTCCGACCCATACAATTATACTTTAGCTTACTTTACTTATTAATTTGGAAATATTTTAAATATTTTTAAACCCATTTTTAATATCTATATACCAAGGATTTTTCTTGATATATTTGAAATTGAAATTAGAAATTAAAAATTGAATTGAATTTAAACAAATACGGGTTTTAAGGGTTGCAAACCGTTTAAAACTGTTTGATTCCATCACTGATTATATTCTTTCAATTTTTAATCTATTTCATATCATGATTTTACGATGATCTCGTCTGCGCCATGTAATTTGAAAAGTACGCTTTTGGAATCATTTAACTGTATAAAAGGCAGAACACAAAAAAGTATATACTCCTAGTTTTACGGCCTACTATACTGAACCCTGTTCCTGATGTTTAGATAACCACGACAATCGAAACGGATTACGTTCCAGTTTTCAGTTTTAGCTGTGTCGGGAAAACGTACAATTATATTTTGTATTCTAATTAATCTACTTACCATTTATTACATCTTCCACTACAGCGTTAGCAATTTCTTCAGGTGAGTTATGGATATCATCACAAGTATCAACAGTTTTAAAATTTTTAATAGGTACTTCCACATTTACATCATAGATCTGATTTTCCATGCGTGTAAAAATCACGTTTAGCATTTGTGTCAGCGTGGCTCGTGCTGTAGTTTGATTAACAAGATTCTTACTAGACAAATAAATATCGTAACAAGTTCTCACGGCCTGTAATACAGTGCCTTCGTGGACTTCCACATGTTGTGATGTAACAACTGTTAGCAATGCCTTTATTATTTGAAGCTGAACACCTTCATCTGTCTGCAATCCATTAAAGCAATTACTTACTGTGTTAACAATACGATCTATTAGCAGCTTTTCCGGATTTGAAGAATCTTGAATATTGCCAGTTAAATGTCCATAAGCAATTAACTTTTGAAGGCAATCCAAAGCGGTGACAACTATCCGAGGAGTTTTACTTTGACATGCCAACTCAAAGGGAAGAAAGTATGCTTCCGCATTAATAACACTTCCAGCATCGTTTTTAGGTAATGGAAGAGCAGCACACGGTAACTCATTACCCTCAGCAATCTGACCAGCATTAATTAATTCAATTTTTATTTGCTTTAAAGCTAAATCGCACGATTTCTTTAGTTGTGTATGATGAGATCTTTTAATATCCTTATCAGCTAAAATTTTTTCTAATGCACGAATAATAAACATTTCTTTTGTATTTAATGAAAAGTTTTGCATATTGATGTTCTATTTATTAAGGATACGCACGACCCACTTCAAAATTTTTTTGTTAAAAATTTGTATATTTAATTGTAATAGCAGACATTTCGATTTTTTCTCATAATGTTTTAAAGATAACATGTAAAAATTGCCTAACTAGAAATTTACGAGAACTTTTTAAATCCATTTCACAAAACGTCATCAAAAAGTCAAAATCGTGGTTGTCATTTAAAGTTTTGTTCAGTGCTGTCGTTTCAACATATGCTATATTGCTTTCAACAAAATGAGTTAGGTATTTTTTGTGGTTAACGGCTGATCAAAGCAACAGCAAAAACTAACCTAATCAATTGGTCAATTTTTTGTTTCATGTGTTTGCCAACTTATCCATATATAATTTTTAAAAGTCGACTCTGGTGGTGGGAATTATAACTAAAAAATTGGTTAAATATTTCTTAACCCAAAAATTTTTTTTGGTTAACGCTAAACCTTTTCTGGTCTATCCAATGTGTTTGTTGTTGTAATTTTTATTTTTTGTTGAAAGCAATATAGCAATTTTCGACGGGTTCTCCATTTCTGGGGGGGGTCGATTATGTAAGCATTTCGAGTTTCGAATGACGTCACTTTTGTCGCAATTACGACTAAAAGCGATTATTGAAACATACGACTAGTCGTAGTTTCGACTCAATTGTTGGTGTTAAAATCGAACACCATTTGGATTTCGACTGGGAAATAAATGTAATTAAAATGATTATTACTGTATGAAATCAACCGCGTAAATAACTTTTAAGTGATATTTTTTAACTTTTATTAATGTTACTTATAAAATTATCACTAAAATAAAAACAAATATTTAGAATTTTAAATATATTATGCTGCTACATTCATTTGAGTGATGCAAGCAGCGCCGACCGTTCGGCGTTTTTTTAGTAACTACGTATTTGTAATTTTGTCAATACAAAGTAAACCAGTATAAACAACAACAAAACATGCAATTGAAATGGCGATATCGGGCAATTGCTTTAGTTCAAAAAAAACTTTGTCGTACATACTTACATAATTGCGTTATGTCGAAACTACGACTTTGAGCATTTCGACTTGTCGTAAGTCGAAAGTCGAAATACGACAGATACATAATCGGCCCCAGGTGTTAGACTGAAACACCAACAATTCAGTCGAAACTACGACTAGTCGTATAACTCAATAATCGCGTTAAGTCGTAATTGCGACAAAAGTAACGTCATTAGAAACACGACACGCTTACATAATCGACCCCCAAATGTCAGAGACGTCAACACAAAATCCAGGGTTGTCCAAAATAGTTTTGTCTAGGGTTACAACATCTCCCCCTAATAAAGGAGATATGGTTCTAGGTATCGAGGAACGAGGTGGTCCCGCGCAAATCGTCTTAACTTGGTTGGGACTACTGGAGATGGAACTCGCTCTTCCTCGGTTGAAACTGATTGAGGTACTTCAAAATCATCAAGCAGAATCTGAAGAGGTATTGTATCTTGTACTGGCGAAAACTGTCGATGTGATGATCTTGATATTAATTGATTTGCATGTGATCTGATATTTTTATTTCCATCTTCAAGGATCACTTTATACATAACACGTCCTATTTTGGAATTGATTTTTCCGGGGAACCATATAAAGTTATTGTTCTTATAACCCTTGGCTTGCACCAAGTCTCCAACTTTGTAATGCCTTGGTTTAGTTCCATGCTTTTTGTTAAACTGCTCATTCATTGAATTATTCCGATGATCTGATGCATGAGTTCTCTGACTTGGTAGTAATAGATCCAAAGTTGTTCTGATTCTGCGGCCAAACATAATCTCGGATGGAGACAATCCAGAAGGTTATTCGGATTCGGTGTAGTGCGATAATTTCACAAGAAAAGTTGTAACATTTCCTCTATCGACTCCTGTTCCCCTTGAATTTTCATCAGCGCCTGTTCAACGTATCGACGAACCTTTCCGCCTGTCCATTTGACTGCGGATGGTATGGTGCACAACGGAGATGCTGTATGCCGTTTCGCTCACACATTAATTGAAATTTTGCGGAAAAGAACTGTGTTCCGTTATCTGAGAATATCAGTTGTGGTGATCCAAAACGAGCAAAACTTTCTTCAATTATAGTTACTGTTTCGGTTGCGGTAATAGTTGGTGTAGTGAATATTTCTGGCCATTTCGAATATGCGTCAATAATGACTGAAAAATATAATCCGTTGATTGGACCGGCATAATCAATATGAATGCGCTGCCACGGGCCATCGGGTATTGACCATTGTCTCTAACGGTTCCTTTGCAGATGTATTTGCGACACTTGTGCATTTAACACATTCCTTGACCAAATCTGCAATATTTTCGTCAATTCAAGACCAGTATACGTAGCTGCGTGCAATTGATTTCATGCGCTCTATTCCTTGATGTGCTTGTGGTTGATATACATGTGGAATCACAATTCTATTTCCGAACATCAAGCAATCGTTTAAAAAATGCTCTGACATCCGTATTGGAAATAGATTTTGAATTTGGCCATTGGGGATTGACATAACGAATAACTGTTTGCAGTATTTTACATTGTTTAGTCGCCTTGACTATCATTGAATGCATTGGCAAATGACTGACTGTATCTGCCTGTGAATTGTGCAGATCAACTTCCAATTGAAGCGATGCTATTACGTAGTCCTCGTCAGGTTTTAATTGCGTGCGTTTATTAACCGTGAAAGAATATCGGCGTATCCAAATTTATCTGTCGATACGTACTCAATATTGAAATCGTACAGGAATAAGGTACAAAAAATGAGTTTAATTACTTATCAGAAACTATAGACAAAATTTACAAATACAGTCATTATCAGAATTGGTTGTCTTGGGCGATTTTAATGTCCACAATGATTCATGGTTGACCTATTCGAATGGTAGAGATAGTTCTGGTGAAACTCCTGAACTTTTTTCAAATATTAATCTTCTCACCCAACTCGTAGATAAGACAACTAGGTATCCCGATACTTCTGGTCAATCACCTTTTAGATTTATTTCTAACTTCTATGCCAATGAAATATTCAATTGATGTATCTGCACCATAAGGACTTCCTGACCATGCTTTAGTCGTAGCCAAATTTTCAATAACACCAGCCATTATACAGCCTACTCATAACAGGCTACTCTGGCACTATAAAAATGCTAACTGGGAGCACCTGAATAGCTAGAAACAGATCAAACGCTATTTTGAAAAGGTCAAAAATAATATTTGATATCTGATTCAAACAGTCGTAGCTTTTGGTCGTTGCTGCATTGGTTAAAATTAACTTTACAGACAATACTACGTCTATTCCATCTTTATTTCATAATGGAATTCATTATAGAACTGATATTGAAAAAGCTAACTAATGAACTATCTGGATTCGAATGTCCTTTATCCGATGTTCAGTATGGATTTCGTATTTTTCATTACATGGATTGAGAATTATTTATGGAACCGTAAAATAAAAGTTGTATTGAACGGTATATCTTCAGCTTCACATGGCGTGCCTCAAGGGTCGTCCCTGTCGCCCACGCTCTTCTTGATATACATCAACGACTTGTTGTCTTCTACAACCTGTGATATCCATTCTTTTGCTGATGATACAACACTATCGGCTTCCATTGAGTTTGTCAGTCAAAAATAATGCAATTCTCGCTTGATTGGTTCGCGAAATTCATTAGAATTTGACTGTCGCATATTCAAGTCGTTCTTGATTGCGGCATTTCTAATAGAGTAGAATTTAACCCAAGTAAATTTCAGTCTGGCCTTTTTTCTCAGAAGACAGTTCAGCATTACGTTCCACCTGTTATTAATGGTGCCCATATTGCGAGATCAGATTCACTTAAGTTGTTAGGTTTAAAAGTATCAAGTCATCTTTCCTGGAAGGATCATATTTATGAAATTTCAAAAAGAGCTAGCCAATGTTTAGGCTTCATAAGACGTTGTAACTTCTACTTCACTCCCTCTGAAGTATTAAGATTATATAAATCTTATGTTAGACCAATTTTAGAATTTAATTTATATGTGTGGGGTGGGGCTCTAAGATCGCATTTGGTTCATCTTGATGGAGTTCAAAATAGAGTTATTCGTTTGATAAACGATGTAACCAGTACTTCGTCTCTTGATACTTTGGAGCACAGACGAAATGTAGGAGCTTTATCTGTTTTCTACAAATTTTACAATGGTAAATGTGCTTTAGAAACCCGTTTAAAAATGTTTACCATTCGCGTTTTCGCAGGATCGCCATTTAAGGAATAGCGGAGTGTTTAAGAAAGTATCTGGTAGAAATCGCGTAGTGAAAACAACGTGGATTCAGTGGAGAACAACCCTTTCCTAGTAAACGTGTGTTTGGTCGAATCTGTGCAGTGACTGCAACGTATTCGTACTGCGGCTATCGCAAAGGCAATACGCAGTACTCGATATGAAAGAACAAGACCTTTCAGTATCGTGTTGAGAATTATTCTGATTTTATTTAATAAAGTCTTCTTATTTTATAGTAAAACTAGCAAAGGAAATTTCTTATTTACTAATAGAAAATACATATCTAATAATACAGTGTATCGTTATCGATGCACTTGAAATAATTTTATCAGTTACAAAATAGTGTGCTCATTAATGGTGCACTTGAAATATTTATGCTAGAGTAGGGCACGATGCAAATGCTCTACTTGTGTGTATGATTCATAATGCACTGTGTCGATATTAGCTGAACACGTGTGCTTTGTTTATAATATTTTTCAAGGTTTTTTGTATTTTGATTGATTATTAATTATTATAAAACCACGATGTGTGTTGATTGTAAGCAATTCTCGTGACTTCTTATCGACTTCTACCTGGAGGAATGCATCACACAAATCTATTTGACTAAAGACTGTGCCAATCGCCAGTTTTGCAAAAATGTCATCGGGTAGTGGTAATGGAAATTGATGAGGCTCATTTAGACCCTGTTGGATCGTTAGCCAACAAGATATACATACAAACCCGCACATCGGAAGTTACCTACTACTATGAGAAAATGACATTTGAGAGAATTGTCAGTTCTACTTCTTCCAATCGTAACAATATCGCCGCAGCTTTAATCTCTACCCATAACGAATTCAATAAATGTTTTTTATACAAATTTGCTTGTGATTTAAGTTCACTAATTGTAAATTGCATATGCATATTGCATATGTTCAATATATGCATTTCAATAAAGTTTTCTACTCGTGCAAGCATTCGACATAACCGCATTCTCATCAATCCACATTTTGGTCTTTCGTATTCGCTATTCATTCGACATTTTAGTCTTTCATATTCGCTATTCATTCAACATCCTTGTTTTTCAGACCAAGCACCCAGACCAGAGCCGTTGAATAGTCTGCACAAATTCTAATCCGACCGTTGCTTTTTTAACACAAACTATTGGAGCGGCTCATTCGGAAAAATCTACTGGTGTGATGGTACCAAGTACTTGGAGACGATCTAATTTGGCGTTCATTTGAGTTAGTGCTGCGTATGCTACTAGTCGTTTTGCTTTAAAAATTGGTCTTTTGTATGGTTTGAGGTGCAACGTGACTTGTGTTTTCGTGCACTTTTTGAGAGTTTCTTTGAATACGTCCAGAAATGATGAAACCAGTGTTTTTATCAGCTGTTAATCTGAACTGATGCCGTTAACGGAAGAAACGTTGCATATAGATTTGAGGGGCACATCCCAAATGTTAAATTTTTCAGTCCAATCAATTCCGAATAAATTTAGATTGTTATTGCCTCATACAAAACATTACCCCGTGATCGTAGTGTTATTGAATTCAATATCACAATGGAATTCCGCTAACAAATCAAGCTGTTGCCCAGATGCAGTTGGTGCTGTTTGAAGCTGGAAAACTTATGAGGAGAATGAGTGATACATAAGAAACACTCAAGGGAGAAATGAATTGGGGTCCAAACAACGCTAAAATGTGAAATTAGTGGAATTCAAAATGAAGTTAGATATACGACATTCATGAAGAAGTGAGTGGTCTGGAACTAAAAATTAGAGAGTTTGAGACACGGTTGGACAGTCGTACCCAACTCATCAGAGAGAACACTCAACAAAACAATACCAGAGTCATTCCAGAATCTTTTAACAACCAGAAAGGAATATTGAAACCCCCTGCGTTCGATGGCGATACCGCCTTTGGAAATTTTAAAGTCCAGTTTGCAGCTGCTGTACAACACAATGGATGGGGTGCTGAAGAGCAACTAAATTCTCTAATCCTGACGTTGAGGGGCAAGGAAGCTGATGTATTACAAATGATTTCAAATGCCGAGATCAGTTCCGGAAGAATCTTGAAAAAGTTGGTATCTTGGACGCATTGGCAGTGGATGCGTTCATCAATGATATTCGAGATGAACAGTTGAAGCTTCATTTGAGGACAACAGCCAGAGGAAATTCGATGAATGAAGTGTTGGCATCGGCTTTGGAATACGAAGCAGCTAGAGCCAGTTTGTCTACTGAGTTGGTTAGATTGCGCAAGTTGAAAACAGAGGACATTACACAAATAAAAGCCCTTATTAAAGTGGAAATACGAAAAACAAAAACTGAAAGCGTTCAGAACGACGGAAATCCAACATCTAGTTCCCGTCCAAAATGTTTTAGATGCCAGATACCTGAACATTTTATCCACAACTGCAAGGAACTAAGACCAATACAAACTACAGTACAGCCTGTGAATGGTGTCAATAATCTGGAAAGATTACGGCAAAGTAGGACAAAGGCTGAAGAAAACAAAGAAGTATCCCAGGGTCAAAATACGCAGCACAAATCTTGGAAGGCATTGCAACGTCAGTTTTTAATGACGTATTGGAGAGAAGACCTTGCGATTTTTTTCTAGACACAGGAGCTTCCACATCAATTGTGAGTCCTGAAATAGTTTCTGGAGAGCAAGTCAAGAAAGTTCATCACTACAAGTTGAGGACAGCTACAAGCGAGGCTGTAGCAGTTAAGGGTGAACGTTTCCTTACAGTGGAGTTTGGAGGATTAGGGTTTCGACATCGGATTATTTTTTCTCGTATGGAAGATCAATGCATATTGGGTCTAGACTTTATGATGGTGCACCAGGATCTCACTTGATTTGAGAAAGCAAGTACTGAGATGTCGTAATGTACAAGTTCCGCTCAGCATGACCGGCAATCACAATGGTGGATCATTCAGGAAGTGTTGTGTCCCCGAGTACAAACAAAGTAGAAGACTAGAAAACAAGAAATGCTCAGTTGTTTTACGAATTACGGTCCAGCAGAAGAAAGATCAATTGGCAAGTGAGCAGCTGAGAGAAGAACAAGAGCAGGATGATTCAATTGCTCCATTATTTACATGGATGGAGCAAGGAGAAAGACCGGAGTGGTATGAAATTGCAACAGCAAGTCTGACAGTAAAAAGTTACTGGGCTCAATGGCAGTAATTGAGATTCAAAGATGGACTAGTAGTAAGGAAATGGGAATATGCCGATGGACGGTGTAACAAATCAAAGGTAGTGTTACATGTTATATCTTTACTCTTAGTTCTTCTAACATTCAATAAATAAAAACACGACTTCTTGCTATTGTTATCTTTATTGTTTCACTGTCCAGACTGTACTGAACTCATCACGAAAATCATTACCATACTAATATAATTACGGGATGTACGTATATACATAACATCATCCTCTTTTTGACATAAAACTACTCATATAAATACATTATGTTAATCAATCCAATTTCCTATTATAAAACAAAGGCAAAATATTAGTATTTTATAAAATTAAAACAAAAATAATTCCTGTAACTTAAATAACTATAATGAGTCATACTGAAAGCGATTTGGAACAGATTTTATTCTACTGGATTTTCTCAAAATCGTATCCATTTCCATTTCATTTCATTTATTTCGTCACTCTTGCTAACTTCTCTTTCTGTGCGTGCTGTTTTAAACTTTCAGCTTCTACTTCAAATAAAGGGTGATACTTATCGTCTAAAGTAGATTTTCGTATTTCATGCACCAATTGTACTGTATTATTTACATTTATCAAATACGTAAATCTACTTATTTGTTTTAATATTCTTCCAGGAATCCATTTGATGTATTCCTTGAAGTGATTTCTATACATAATTTTTCTTCTATATCCAAATTCATAATCGTATATCAATAACAGAACTGCCCAACGTTGTAATCGCTCGGAGGTACTCTTCTTTGGATTGAATATCTCTCTTAAAGCTTGTGAATCTGAATATAATAAAAACCGATGACCATAAATGTATTTATGGGATTTTTTACAGCAAATACTATCGCTAATGCCTCTCTATGAATTTGGGCATAGTTTTTCTCAGCAGGAGTCAGTGTACTCGAAACAAACAGCACAGGTTTTTCTTCACCATTAACTATGTGAGACAAATCTGCGCCCACTCCATAAGGACTACCATCGGCCGCCACAAACATTGGTTTGCTTGGGTCGAAAAGTTCCAACAGATTTTTTTGAACTATTAGTTGTTTACATCGTGTAAATGTTTTTTCACATTTGTTGGACTATTTAAACGGTACGTCCCTTTTAAGTAGACTATATGACTCCTTCAACTCAGTCGATAAGTTGGGAATAAATCGTCCGTAGTAATTTAGCAACCCCAGAAATGATTGCAATTAAAATAAATTCATTGGGCATTGCGCATTTAGAATTGCATCAATTTTATCTTTACATGGACGTATACCATCATTCGATATCGTATGACCCAAAAACTAAACACTATCTTGGAAAAACTTTGATTTGTCTAGATTGACTTTCACATTATACCTGTTAAAGCGATATAAAACTTCTTTTAGTAATAGTTTACCCTCTTCAAATGAACTAAATCCTATTAAGATTTCATC
The DNA here is from genome assembly GCA_947095585.1 of Nephrocerus scutellatus. Taxonomy (NCBI): domain Eukaryota; kingdom Metazoa; phylum Arthropoda; class Insecta; order Diptera; family Pipunculidae; genus Nephrocerus; species Nephrocerus scutellatus. The sequence goes on from OX352764.1 coordinate 51,904,699, forward strand.
TAAATAACATAAGACTCTGTCTAACCCATGGAATATTTGATCCATTACAGCCTGAAAAATGGAATGGAATGGAATTGACTCCAAATGGTAAGCGTGTATATTGATACAACCCCTTATGAGTATGTATAGTTAATAACCGACGCGAACTTTCCGTAACTTTGAGTTGCCGCACTTAAATCGATCACGCAAAAAACTTTTGATCCCGCCAACTTCGCAAATAGATCGTCAATACGAGGCAAAGGGTAATGTTCAGTCTGTATAAACATATTGATTGTCACTTTACAATCAATGCATAACCGAATATTACCGTTAACCTTTGGTACTACAACCACTGGTAAAGCCCACTCACTGGTTTTGACGGATACTAATATACCAGAATTTCATAAGGAGTTAATTTCCTTCTCTACTATTGGTGGTATATGAAATGGTACGGTGTATGGCTAGTGGAATATGGGGATAGCGTCCATACAATCTCGGGTTTAATACAATCTCGGCTAAAAAATCTTTAATTGGTTCTGCAGAGGCTGATAGTACGTTGGGATAAACTTACTTAAACTCAATATACCCTTCAATCGCGACACTATCAAAATGTCGACTCACCTGACTGATGTGCAAAAACTCGGTAAACTTATCTCGCCAGCCGGAAATTGAAATATCCATACAATTTCTACCAAGTAAGGGTAATAACTCCTTCTTACTCTTGATCAAAATCAACTCCATCAACCTCTCTTGGGATCCTTCAGTAGTTCTGACTTTTACAGAAATTCATCCAATAACATCAATGGGGTTACCTGAAACTTCAGAAAGATTATCATTGACTTTTTCTAGTTCTACATTCCTAAAATACTTATTATACTTAACTATGGAAATAACGGGTGTTTTTTTGGGAGGTTTGTTTTTCCGATAGATGTCGTTTTATTTTATGACAGTTGTTTTGACAGCTCAAAGTGGCATTTCTACACCCGTTAGATATAACGTGTTTTTTTAAGAGGTTGCCGATTTTTTTTTTGAATAAAACACATATAAAATTATGAAATGACCAAAATTTTTTTTTATTTGGTAGATAATTTTTTGGCATTTAACATTTAAACACAATTTCTGGCATATGGCTACCACGACTATTTTTCACAAATGTAATTTTTTTTTTTTTTTTTCATAATGATTTGCCAAACAATACTGAGTAGAAATGCCACTTTGAGCTGTCAAAACAACAATGAATTTCCATGTAACCACCTTCCAATGATTGATGTTCTGTTATCATTTATAGAACAGGTTTCTACTTCTTCCGTTTCTGAGCATAAAGTTGACTTTTCTTGACTAGCGGCCATCTTTTTGTATTCCATGTGATGAACCGATAACTTCTTTATATTCAATTTATTATTGGTTCTATTCGGCGATTCACTTGACGAGCTACTTGTTACACATTCTGGAAAAGTTGCCCCTTTTGTTACAGTTGAAACATTCCCGATTTTTTGCAGGACATAAACTAGGGTTATGGCGCTTTCCACATCGGTAACACTGCATACCATTTCTTATGTGACACCCTCTTGATCGTTGCCTCGCCATACTTCTATAACTAGATTGACTGGAGTTAGATTGGCTTCTTCTTCTACTAAAGTGACTTGATGACTGGTTACGGCTTGATAATCGACTTCTTAAACGGTTAGATGTTAAGCTGCTGCTGGTAACTGATTGCAGCTTGTAATCGGAATGATAAGATTTTTCCTGTTCTGCTTACACCCAACTTACAGGGTGACTGACACGAAGTGTTACCAAAACAAAACGCCACAGAATTTTTATAAAAAATTTTCACAAATATTTAAATTTTCGAATTGCATTAGCAGTCTTAGATTTGGCCACCTTTAGCCGCGATTATGGCCTTCAAACTGCCGACAAAGCTATTGCATGCAGCACGAAAATGGCTCTGCGGTATTTTGGCCCATTCCCGGCGAAGAGCTTGCTTGAGATGATCGACACTTTGGAATTTTTTTGTCCTAACCTTGCTCTTCAAAATACCCCAAACCGAGAAATCCGGTGAATTTGATGGCCATTAGGCATTGGAAATGAACCGCGGAACGTTGTTTCTCAGCCAATCTTGATTGACGCGCGCTTTATGACTCGGCGGCGAGTCCTGTTGAAATGTCCAGGCTCTGCGGCTGAAATGTTTTGGTGCCCAGGGCTTCAACGCTCCCTCCAACACATGATCCCGATAAATTGAGCATTTATTTTGATGCCACGGTCCATAAAAACGAGCGGTGAACGGCATTCGGCCGTTACGGCAGCCCAAACCATCACCATCGGCGGCGCTTGGTTTCGAGCTGGAATCCGTTGGTCCAAATGTTCAGTAGAACGGCCGGGCAAGTAAATCCGGTCATTTTGCTTGTTCACATATTGCTCAATAACGAACGTTGACTCATCGGAGAAAACCAAATTCGGCAAATCGCCACTTTCGTGCAAGCGTAACAACTCCTTTGCACTTTCCACTCTAACTTTTGTTTGAGCATCGGTGAGACCATGCGTTTTTTGGAATTTCAAGGCCTTTAGTTCAAGATGATCTTTCAATATGTGCTGCATCCGTTCAAGCGAAATGTTCGCCTCACGAGCCATTTTTCTGCCGCTACGGCGCGGATTCCGAACCAATTTGGCCTTCACCTTCCGAATGATATGCGTTTCGGTCCACCACCATGGTGTTTTGCAATGCTGCCAGTATCGTTATAACGATTTATGGTGCGATACACACACATTTTATTCACATGCAGATGTTTTAACTGGTTAACAATCTGCGGCTGTGGTTTTCCAGCCAAAAATAGAGCAATCACACTATTACGGTTGAATTCCATTGCGGATTACTTTTTTCTGAATATTTCCCCACTAAAATGCTTTTGTACCCTTGTAAACAATGGAATGAACTGTCATTAGTGTAAATTGAGTTCTCTGTCATCACTGGTTTGACAGCAATGACATTGGTAACACTTCGTTTCAGTCACCCGGTAGAGCAATATCCGAAGCTTTTTCGAATTTTAGAATTTTTCTTTCAGTAAATGTGACCTCAATTGACTATTGACAGCTTACACCAAAAACGAATCAATCTCGCAATGCTTGCATCAAAAATTCTTCAAACTTACATGTCTGTGCTAACGATTTTAACTGCACAATATATTCCGCAACTGATTGTCCAGGTTTTTGATCTTCTTTGTGAAACTTATACCGTTCCGGAATATCATTAACATCAAGTGTAAAGTGTTTTTTTTAGAACGGCTATAATCTGCACATACGACTTTTTTGAAGGTTGTTCTGGTAGCAATAATTTCTTTAAAATCGAATACGTTTCACCGCCAATAAATGTTAGAACAAATGAAACTTTTTTATTCTTCCGTTACTTCATTCAAAAAAAAAAGATCCATACGTTCAGTATATTCCGTAAAATTATTTCCTAAGGCATATGGTTCAATGTTGCCGATCATCATTAATTTCGCTGTTGTATCCATTTTCTTTACAAAAACTTTTTTTCTCCGTCATACGACTGTCTGTAGGCGGCTATATACAAGACTGACGCTATCAATTTAACTAACGGAATCACACACTTGTAATAGAATAGGTTTACTTTTCTGTTTTATTAAAACGTTTGATTTTCCTCGTCGCCAAATGTTATATCTTTACTTTTAATTCTTCTAACATTCAACAATTAAAACACGACTTCTTGCTATTGGGATCTTTATTGTTTCACTGTCCAGACTGTACTGAACTCATCACAAAAATCATTACCATACTAATAGAATTACGGGATGTACATATGTACATAACATTACCGACGAATTTGTTGAGCAAAGTTCTTCACAAGCACACATTGGAACACCAGGAGAACACTTGGGAACTACGAGGATACTGAATAAAGTAAGAAGATTATTCTTTTAAGTCAATTGCCGCAGAGATGATGAAAGCTGGGGCCGAGCGTGTATAAAGTGTGCTGCAAGAGGTTATGTACATAACATTACCGACGAATTTGTTGAGCAAAGTTCTTCACAAGCACACATTGGAACTGCAACAAACAGCTAGAGGGAAAACTAATCGATACAAAGTTGTACCGCCAATAGTTGGGCAGGATGCAAAGGATTTCGGTCGAAGACCAATGGTGATCAATTTCCACAGATCAGTAAAGAAGAACGTCGTGAATGATAACGAAGGAATGAAAACACGATATCACCTGCGTGCGAACTTTGAAAAATTGCGGGAAGGAGACTTCGTTTAGCTATACAATTCAAAGACAAGACAAGGGAATTTAAAGAAATCACAGCAAAGTTGGGAGGAACCGTATAAATGGAACAACGACGCAGTCTATCAGATTCAACAAAACCCCAGATGTCAAAAGGAAGTTGTCTCTACAACAAATTGACAAGCTACAACATCAGAAAGAGAATCTATTCGGGACGAGCAGAATTAAGGTGGTGGTAATGTTACGAAAAGTAGTTAGCATCACAGATAGTGGGGTTCGAATCCTAGATTAATCGCAATGTACAGGCTCGTCCAAAAATAAGTACGACTTCTTAGATTATTTGAAATTTGAAATGTAACCGCCTGTAAGTTTGAATCATTATGTAATGCTCAAAAATTATGTTTGAACACGTAGTTTGTTTTGAGAAGATGACTAATTATACACATAAGTGTCGTTAGTTGTAAATATGGCAATAAGGCTACAATTTTCTGGATTTAAAATTTTGCACTTAAAAATTTTCCAGCATAAAATTGTGAACTTGTGTTATATTTACTATTTGTAAATTAAAGTTATTATTTGTAAATTAATAAACTTGTGTTGTGTTTTATTTGCAAAATCCTTTACGAACTCGAAAGCCTGAATTTCGTAACAATATCTAAACATTTCTGAAATTTTTGTTTTAATTTATGTTTATAAAAGAGCTTTACACAGCCAAAGCATTGCAATGGCGTGGCCAAATTTTCTCTTCAAAATTTATATAATAAGATGCCAAGTGCAATTAAGTACTTGTGAGTATATTATAAATATAACGGAATTTATATGTGTAATGACCTGTGGCCGTTTATAAAATAAAACACGAACTACGATTTCAACTTATAGTTTCTTTATTCGATATTATCAACCCATGATCAATGTGCTCAACCGCGTGGCTAGTTAATAACTGACGCAGCAGGGCAGTGTGGCTGTGCTGCTGCTGATATTGTGTGTGTGTTTTTTTTTTATGGATGTGCCAAAGGTGGGGAATAGAGCCCTCCAGGGGTACTAGCATGCACGATTCGTAAACCTGAATGTTCGTACCAGGAATTACGCATACGCACTTAACCCTCCTTACACACTTCAACCACTCTCCCCATGGGACTGCCGTTAGGTATTACATCACGGGGGGCTGGTTAGCAGATTACTCTATGCCTTCTGCATCTTCTGCTGCTGCTGATCGCCTTATCTTATCTTCGCAGCTCGTTTTGCACATTCGTTATGAATACACACACTTCTGTCCATTTATCCTCAGATCTCAGCATTTCTTCTACAAGTACCTGTGGACTTGGCAGGTTGCTTCTCCATTCTCTGAAGCGTCTGCAATGGAAAATCGCATGCTCTGTGTCTTCTTCCATGTCCGGACAATCTGGGCAAAAAGGTGAGGTATCGTGTCCAAATCGATAAAGATATTTTCGATAGCCGCCATGGCCTGACAGAAACTGCGTAAATTGGTAATTGCAGTTACTGTGAGATCGGTTTGTCCAATTCTCAATGTTCGGGATCAGCTTGTAGGTCCATCTTCCTTTCAAACTTATGTCCCACCGGTCTTGCCACACAGCCATTGAGGTGGCCTTTTCTTCCTCTTTGATCATTTCGATTGATCGTTGGTCCTGTTGTGATAAGGCTCTTCTATTGTAGATCCTAAGCATTTCATCTGCGAGGATATCTACTGGAACCATTCCTGCTAAAACGAGGGCAGCATCATCGGAGATCGTTCGGAACCCGCTGATCGTCCTTAGTGCACTGAGTCTGTATATAGACGATAAGTTTCTTCTTATTTCTTTAGTCACCAGTGCATCCGCCCAAACTGGGGCTGCGTAAAGGAGGACTGAGCTGACCACTCTGGACATTAGGACCCTCCTTGGATATCCTGGTTCTCCAACGTTTGGCAGAATCCGGAATAATGCTGCCTGCATCTGGGAAGCCTTTTTGCTCGAGTAGTCCACGTGTATTTTAAAACGGAGCCTATTGTCAAGCATTACACCTAGGTATTTGACAAAATCCTTTGATCTAATAGTCTGGTTACCAACTCGTATATTTATGTATTCTATATTATTCCGGCTGGTAATCAGGACTGCTTCCGTTTTATGGTCGGCTAATTCTAGACCGACGGATACTAGCCATTCTTTGATTTGGCCAACTGCTTCGTTCGTGGCTGACTCTATTCCATTGATTGTCTTTGACACTGTGACAACGGCGATGTTGTCAGCGAATCCAAATATTTGTACGCCTGGTGGTAATGCTAGTCTTAGAACTCCATCGTACATAATATTCCATAGAAGGGGACCCAGCACCGATCCTTGTGGGACCCCTGCAGAGACGTTATAGTACTTTGTACCCTCATTGGTTTCGTGACCTCAATTGACTATTGACAGCTTACACCAAAAACGAATCAATCTCGCAATGCTTGCATCAAAAATTCTTCAAACTTACATGTCTGTGCTAACGATTTTAACTGCACAATATATTCCGCAACTGATTGTCCAGGTTTTTGATCTTCTTTGTGAAACTTATACCGTTCCGGAATATCATTAACATCAAGTGTAAAGTGTTTTTTTAGAACGGCTATAATCTGCACATACGACTTTTTTGAAGGTTGTTCTGGTAGCAATAATTTCTTTAAAATCGAATACGTTTCACCGCCAATAAATGTTAGAACAAATGAAACTTTTTTATTCTTCCGTTACTTCATTCAAAAAAAAAAAGATCCATACGTTCAGTATATTCCGTAAAATTATTTCCTAAGGCATATGGTTCAATGTTGCCGATCATCATTAATTTCGCTGTTGTATCCATTTTCTTTACAAAAACTTTTTTTCTCCGTCACCCAGCACCGATCCTTGTGGGACCCCTGCAGAGACGTTATAGTACTTTGTACCCTCATTGGTTTCGTACCTCAACCTTCTATAACTTAAGTAGCTTGACACTATCTTCCTTATATAGTATGGTGCATCCATTCTGGCGAGTGATCTTCTTATTGAGGACCATTTTGCAGAGTTAAAGGCGTTTTTTATGTCCAGTGTCACTACTGCACAATATTCCTTTGTGTCCCACCGCCATCTTTTTCCTTCAATCGCATTCTTTGCTATATTGACCACCGCCTTTATGGCGTCGACGGTCGAGCGCGATTTTCGAAACCCGAACTGATGATCTGACAGTGCTCCTTTATTATCCTCTATATTAAGCAATCTGTCATATATGATCCGCTCGAGTATCTTTCCCATTGTGTCTAGTAGGCATATTGGGCGGTACGACGATGGTTCGCCAGGTGGTTTGTTTCCCTTTGGAAGCAATACTAAATGCTGCAGTTTCCAAGGTTCAGGGAAAACTCCTTCATCTAGACACTGTTGCATGCATGTCATGAACATGTCCGGCCTACTTCGGATGGCCGCTTTCAATGCTGTATTAGGAATGCCATCGGGTCCAGGAGCTTTGTTGTCTCATATTCTTTTACTTGCGTTCACGAGTTCATCAACTGTTAGCCTTGGAATACTTTTTGTGCTAATTTCTCTTATTATGTTGCACATAGTATATGGTCCTTTCGGAAATAGGTGTTCTACCTAACACCTAAGCTTTGTTGGGCATGATATTTGTGGGGTCTTACAGCCTTTTAGCTTTGCCATAACTATTTTGTATGCTGTGCCCCAGGGATTGATGTCCGCCTCGTCACATAGTCGTTTGAAGCACTTCTACTTGCTTTCTTTAATTGCATTTTTTAAATTTCGTCTAGCTAATCTTAGCATATCAAGACGTTCTTGAATGTCTGATCCCCTTCTTGATCGCTGCACTCTACGTCTGGCTTGTAAGCAGGTAGCTCTCAGTGCTTTTATATGCTCATTCCACCAGTAGCAGTATACACCTCTCTTGCTAAGTATTCTCCTGGGCATAGCTGCGTCGCACGCTGTAGTGATTATACTGGTAAGTTGTTGCGACAGGATCTCAGATGTTCCGCTTTCGATTAGGAAGCTTGAGTTTATGATTTCCGCAAACATTTCTTTATCAAGGAACTTGTCCTTCCATTTAGGTCCCCCTAATTTTGGGCGTTGCAAGGCTTTTTTTTTCTTTAATTTCAATTACAATCGCCTGGTGGTCGCTGTGCGTATAGTCTTCGCTGACGCGCCATTTTATCATCCGCAGGAGGGAACTGCTAGCGAAGGTAATATCGATGATCGATCCCCTTCCAGCTTTGCGATACGTATTTGCTCGTCCCGTGTTAGGTATGCCTATATTTAATGAGGCGAAAGATTCTAGCAGATAATGTCCTCTGATATTAGTAAATCTGCTGCCCCAGTCTGTTGCCCAGGCATTGAAGTCTCCGCCTATAACCACTGGAGCTCTTCCTCGAGCATCGGCCGTTAAATTTTCTAGCATTGTATGTATGAGTATTCGCTCATCGTCCAGCTGGGTCTTGCGTAACAACTATAAAAGTTGATTCCATTTATTTTTGCCCGTACGAAGCCCTCCGCCTGCTCGTCTACATATTGGAAGGCATGTCTGCCGCAAATCCATATTGGAGCTTTTTCTGTTTTGTCACATGCCCAAGCGTTGATGTCACGAGATTTGTACGGTTCGCTTATTAAAATTATGTCCGCTCTCTCGTCTTTAGCCGTCTGTAACAGGATATCCTGTGCTAACTCGCAGTGATTTAGGTTTATCTGGATAACCTTCATACTTTCCTGCTGGCGATAGCTCTTCTAAAGACTGGGCATTTGCTGCTGCCCGCTACATGCTTCGCATCTTCTGGGTGTTCCTTTCTACAGAACATGCACGAAGGCTCATTAGCTTAGCTATGTGGCCCTCATCCCCACATCTTCTACACAGCTTGGAGCGATCTTCTCCGTTTTTACACTGCTTGGCAATGTGCCCAAATTCCAGGCATTTGAAGCACTTTTTGAGGAGTGTCCGTTCGCGGATGCGACACACTACCCGATTTTTATCTTCTTTGCTTCCAGCAGCTTCTTTGCTTTTGCATTTGGAAGGCTGATAGTCGCCGTTTGGGTTCCAACATATGCTTTCCTCAGCGATATAAAGTCTGACGGTGTGACGCTTTCGACTCCGGCTTGGACTTCGATTGATTCACAAATGTCTTTTTTTGTGGTGATCTCATTGATGTCTTTCAGGTCGATGCTAGTGCGTTGGGTGAGGGTTCTTACGTTTGCCTGTTCGCCTAACGCCTCACTTCTGACGCTTTTAAATTCCGCTGTCTTGTCACTTGTCTCCTTCAATTGAATTAAGAGGTCACCTTTTTGTGTCCTTCTGATCCTAGATACTGCTTTTCCAATTGTTTCTAGTTTTGGATCAGCCTTCACGTTGCGCAATATTTCGCCCTTCGCTTCTATGACTATGGCGTCAGGTCTTGCCTTTCTTATAATTGGCTTTTGTTTTACGGCGGACTTCTTGGCAGATGCGTCTGGCTTCACTTTATTTTTAGTTTTAGCGACGACTTTTGTCCATTCGCCTTCTCCAGTTTTTTTTAACATTTTTAATACACTTTTCCTGGGTTTTTCTTCCGTCGCTATTACCATAGGTTTACGTCAGGACTGACGTTGCTCTTGCCTCCGCTTTGGGTTCGGCGTTTCGCTGTGGATAGGCTGCTTCCTTTTTTGCTCCATTGAAGCTTTGAGCCAGGGAGAGGTTTGAGATGAGGTGTGATTAACCATCTTCTCCTTAGTCTTCTTGACAGGATCTCAGATGTTCCGCTTTCGATTAGGAAGCTTGAGTTTATGATTTCCGCAAACATTTCTTTATCAAGGAACTTGTCCTTCCATTTAGGTCCCCCTAATTTTGGGCGTTGCAAGGCTTTTTTTTTCTTTAATTTCAATTACAATCGCCTGGTGGTCGCTGTGCGTATAGTCTTCGCTGACGCGCCATTTTATCATCCGCAGGAGGGAACTGCTAGCGAAGGTAATATCGATGATCGATCCCCTTCCAGCTTTGCGATACGTATTTGCTCGTCCCGTGTTAGGTATGCCTATATTTAATGAGGCGAAAGATTCTAGCAGATAATGTCCTCTGATATTAGTAAATCTGCTGCCCCAGTCTGTTGCCCAGGCATTGAAGTCTCCGCCTATAACCACTGGAGCTCTTCCTCGAGCATCGGCCGTTAAATTTTCTAGCATTGCTGAGTATTCGCTCATCGTCCAGCTGGGTCTTGCGTAACAACTATAAAAGTTGATTCCATTTATTTTTGCCCGTACGAAGCCCTCCGCCTGCTCGTCTACATATTGGAAGGCATGTCTGCCGCAAATCCATATTGGAGCTTTTTCTGTTTTGTCACATGCCCAAGCGTTGATGTCACGAGATTTGTACGGTTCGCTTATTAAAATTATGTCCGCTCTCTCGTCTTTAGCCGTCTGTAACAGGATATCCTGTGCTAACTCGCAGTGATTTAGGTTTATCTGGATAACCTTCATACTTTCCTGCTGGCGATAGCTCTTCTAAAGACTGGGCATTTGCTGCTGCCCGCTACATGCTTCGCATCTTCTGGGTGTTCCTTTCTACAGAACATGCACGAAGGCTCATTAGCTTAGCTATGTGGCCCTCATCCCCACATCTTCTACACAGCTTGGAGCGATCTTCTCCGTTTTTACACTGCTTGGCAATGTGCCCAAATTCCAGGCATTTGAAGCACTTTTTGAGGAGTGTCCGTTCGCGGATGCGACACACTACCCACCCGATTTTTATCTTCTTTGCTTCCAGCAGCTTCTTTGCTTTTGCATTTGGAAGGCTGATAGTCGCCGTTTGGGTTCCAACATATGCTTTCCTCAGCGATATAAAGTCTGACGGTGTGACGCTTTCGACTCCGGCTTGGACTTCGATTGATTTACAAATGTCTTTTTTTGTGGTGATCTCATCGATGTCTTTCAGGTCGATGCTAGTGCGTTGGGTGAGGGTTCTTACGTTTGCCTGTTCGCCTAACGCCTCACTTATGACGCTTTTAAATTCCGCTGTCTTGTCACTTGTCTCCTTCAATTGAATTAAGAGGTCACCTTTTTGTGTCCTTCTGATCCTAGATACTGCTTTTCCAATTGTTTCTAGTTTTGGATCAGCCTTCACGTTGCGCAATATTTCGCCCTTCGCTTCTATGACTATGGCGTCAGGTTTTGCCTTTCTTATGATTGGCTTTTGTTTTACGGCGGACTTCTTGGCAGATGCGTCTGGCTTCACTTTATTTTTAGTTTTAGCGACGACTTTTGTCCATTCGCCTTCTCCAGTTTTTTTTAACATTTTTAATACACTTTTCCTGGGTTTTTCTTCCGTCGCTATTACCATAGGTTTACGTCAGGACTGACGTTGCTCTTGCCTCCGCTTTGGGTTCGGCGTTTCGCTGTGGATAGGCTGCTTCCTTTTTTGCTCCATTGAAGCTTTGAGCCAGGGAGAGGTTTGAGATGAGGTGTGATTAACCATCTTCTCCTTAGTCTTCTTGTTATTAACGTAGATAGCCGATAACTCATAGAGTTTTTTAATGCTATCAATCGCATCCCTCATGGCTTGATGGATGGAACGTCTTTTTCCATCTTCCAACATTTCCCTTGATCTGCTCTCCTAGTTTATGAAAGTCGGATTTGCCGGGGCTGGCTTCCTTTATCACCTTTCTTGTTTCCGGTGATTCGCGCCTTTGTGACGTTTGGGCCACTGGTGATCTCGCCATCTTCGAACTCCTTTTAAAAGAATTCACATTCTCCTCTCCTACAACTCCTTCTACTTCTCCTCCTCCTAAATTCTGGAATTCATTGTAAATTGGGTCCCCACTCAAAGCCGTTATCAATGCTCGGGTGTATAGTCACCTATGGATCCCATGGTTATCTATGCAAGCAGTGAGGCCATGCGGGGGTTGACACGAGCCCTTATGGGGTCTTGTGTTCAGAGCCAGATCAGTGTTAGACAGGAATTTTCATATGTACCTACACCACTAACTTAATAACGACGAAACATTGAGCGTACTTTGAGTCCTGCCAGGGTTTTAACGGGACGGGGGCGCTGGTAGCATTAGCCTGAAAGCCATTTCAGCAAGATGTCACTCTCGCCTACTCAGGTAACAGAATACCACAGGCGCCAGCCCATAAGTCGACAAATTATAATGTTACTTCCAATATGCCATAATTAAGACCTTTCTGGGCTCAGTCTTAATGCATTCGTTGAATGCCTGCTTTTCCTCCGGGCGGGTTTGGAGTTATACCGCTCCTACTCGGTCGTCAGAGCCTCGGCGAACAGGTTTTTTCCTTGCAAGAGAGGTTGACAGTGACTTCATCTCCGCCGTAACCCTGGCTAGGGCCCCTCACATGGTACTATCACCCGGGGCAGGTGAACCAAGGTTTGTTGACGTGGTTTTACTCCCCGAACTAGGGCCCGTGGGGTCGTCAGTCCCAACACTCTACTTCAAGAGTGCCCTTGCGGACGATATTGTGTTTGCACGCGCGCGCATGTGTGTGTGTGTGTGTGTGTGTGTGTGTGTGTGTGTGTGTGTGTGTGTGTGTGTGTTTTTTTTTATGGCTGTGCCAAAGGTGGGGAATCTTCTAAAAGATACCAGTATGGCCCTCCAGGGGTACTAGCATGCACGATTCGTAAACCTGAATGTTCGTACCAGGAATTACGCATACGTACTAAACCCTCCTTACACACTTCAACCACTCTCCCCATGGGACTGCCGTTAGGTATTACATCACGGGGCTGGTTAGCAGATTACTCTATGCCTTCTGCATCTTCTGCTGCTGCTGATCGCCTTATATTTTCGATTCTTCGCAGCTCGTTTTGCACTTTCGTTACGAATACACACACTTCTGTCCACTTATCCTCGGATCTTTGCATTTCTTCTAAAAGGACGTGTGGACTTGGCAGGTTGCTTCTCCATTCTCTGAAGCGTCTGCAATGGAAAATCGCATGCTCTGTGTCTTCTTCTATGTCTGGAAAATCTGGGTGACAAGGTGAGCTATCGTGTCCAAATCGATAAAGATATTTTCGATAGCCGCCATGGCCTGACAGAAACTGCGTAAATTGGTAGTTGCAGTTACCGTGAGATCGGTTTGTCCAATTCTCAATGTTCGGGATCAGCTTGTAGGTCCATCTTCCTTTCAAACTTATGTCCCACCGGTCTTGCCACACAGCCATTGAGGTGGCCTTTTCTTCCTCTTTGATCATTTCGATTGTTCGTTGGTCCTGTTGTGATAAGGCTCTTCTATTGTAGATCCTAAGCATTTCATCTGCGAGGATATCTACTGGAACCATTCCTGCTATAACGAGGGCAGCATCATCGGAGATCGTTCGGAACCCGCTGATCGTCCTTAGTGCACTGAGTCTGTATATAGACGATAAGTTTCTTCTTATTTCTATAGTGACCAGTGCATCCGCCCAAACTGGGGCTGCGTAAAGGAGGACTGAGCTGACTACTCTAGACATTAGGACCCTCCTTGTATATCCTGGTCCTCCAACGTTTGGCAGAATCCGGAGAATCCTAGGTATTTGACAAAATCCTTTGATCTAATAGTCTGGTTACCAACTCGTATATTTATGTATTCTATATTTTTCCGGCTGGTAATCAGGACTGCTTCCGTTTTATGGTCGGCTAATTCTAGACCGACGGATACTAGCCATTTTTTGATTTGGCCAACTGCTTCATTCGTGGCTGACTCTATTCCATTGATTGTCTTTGACACTGTGACAACGGCGATGTCGTCAACGAATCCAAATATTTGTACGCCTGGTGGTAATGCTAGTCTTAGAACTCCATCGTACATTATATTCCATAGAAGGGGACCCAGCACCGATCCTTGTGGGACTCCTGCGGAGACGTTATAGTACTTTGTACCCTCATTGGTTTCGTACCTCAACCTTCTATAACTAAAGTAGCTTGACACTATCTTCCTTATATAGTATGGTGCATCCATTCTGGCGAGTGATCTTCTTATTGAGGACCATTTTGCAGAGTTAAAGGCGTTTTTTATGTCCAGTGTCACTACTGCACAATATTCCTTTGTGCCCCACCGCCATCTTTTTCCTTCAATCGCATTCTTTGCTATGTTGACCACCGCCTTTATGGCGTCGACGGTCGAGCGCGATTTTCGAAACCCGAACTGGTGATCTGACAGTGCTCCTTTATTATCCGCTATATTAAGCAATCTGTCATATATGATCCGCTCGAGTATCTTTCCCATTGTATCTAGTAGGCATATTGGGCGGTACGATGATGGTTCGCCCGGTGGTTTGTTTCCCTTTGGAAGCAACACTAAATGCTGCAGTTTCCAAGGTTCAGGGAAAACTCCTTCATCTAGACACTGTTGCATGCATGTCATGAACATGTCCGGCCTACTTCGGATGGCGGCTTTCAATGCTTCATTAGGAATGCCATCGGGTCCAGGAGCTTTGTTGTCTCGTATTCTTTTACTTGCGTTCACGAGTTCATCAACTGTTAGCCTTGGAATACTTTCTGTGCTAATTTCTCTTATTATGTTGCACATAGTATATGGTCCTTTCGGAAATAGGTGTTCTACGATGGACCTAAGCTTTGTTGGGCATGATATTTGCGGGGTCTTACAGCCTTTTAGCTTTGCCATAACTATTTTGTATGCTGTGCCCCAGGGATTGATGTCCGCCTCGTCACATAGTCGTTTGAAGCACTTCTACTTGCTTTCTTTAATTGCATTTTTTAAATTTCGTCTAGCTAATCTTAGCATATCAAGACGTTCTTGAATGTCTGATCCCCTTCTTGATCGCTGCACTCTACGTCTGGCTTGTAAGCAGGTAGCTCTCAGTGCTTTTATATGCTCATTCCACCAGTAGCAGTATACACCTCTCTTGCTAGGTCTTCTCCTGGGCATAGCTGCGTCGCACGCTGTAGTGATTATACTGGTAAGTTGTTGCGACAGGATCTCAGATGTTCCGCTTTCGATTAGGAAGCTTGAGTTTATGATTTCCGCAAACATTTCTTTATCAAGGAACTTGTCCTTCCATTTAGGTCCCCCTAATTTTGGGCGTTGCAAGGCTTTTTTTTCTTTAATTTCAATTACAATCGCCTGGTGGTCGCTGTGCGTATAGTCTTCGCTGACGCGCCATTTTATCATCCGCAGGAGGGAACTGCTAGCGAAGGTAATATCGATGATCGATCCCCTTCCAGCTTTGCGATACGTATTTGCTCGTCCCGTGTTAGGTATGCCTATATTTAATGAGGCGAAAGATTCTAGCAGATAATGTCCTCTGATATTAGTAAATCTGCTGCCCCAGTCTGTTGCCCAGGCATTGAAGTCTCCGCCTATAACCACTGGAGCTCTTCCTCGAGCATCGGCCGTTAAATTTTCTAGCATTGCTGAGTATTCGCTCATCGTCCAGCTGGGTCTTGCGTAACAACTATAAAAGTTGATTCCATTTATTTTTGCCCGTACGAAGCCCTCCGCCTGCTCGTCTACATATTGGAAGGCATGTCTGCCGCAAATCCATATTGGAGCTTTTTCTGTTTTGTCACATGCCCAAGCGTTGATGTCACGAGATTTGTACGGTTCGCTTATTAAAATTATGTCCGCTCTCTCGTCTTTAGCCGTCTGTAACAGGATATCCTGTGCTAACTCGCAGTGATTTAGGTTTATCTGGATAACCTTCATACTTTCCTGCTGGCGATAGCTCTTCTAAAGACTGGGCATTTGCTGCTGCCCGCTACATGCTTCGCATCTTCTGGGTGTTCCTTTCTACAGAACATGCACGAAGGCTCATTAGCTTAGCTATGTGGCCCTCATCCCCACATCTTCTACACAGCTTGGAGCGATCTTCTCCGTTTTTACACTGCTTGGCAATGTGCCCAAATTCCAGGCATTTGAAGCACTTTTTGAGGAGTGTCCGTTCGCGGATGCGACACACTACCCACCCGATTTTTATCTTCTTTGCTTCCAGCAGCTTCTTTGCTTTTGCATTTGGAAGGCTGATAGTCGCCGTTTGGGTTCCAACATATGCTTTCCTCAGCGATATAAAGTCTGACGGTGTGACGCTTTCGACTCCGGCTTGGACTTCGATTGATTTACAAATGTCTTTTTTTGTGGTGATCTCATCGATGTCTTTCAGGTCGATGCTAGTGCGTTGGGTGAGGGTTCTTACGTTTGCCTGTTCGCCTAACGCCTCACTTATGACGCTTTTAAATTCCGCTGTCTTGTCACTTGTCTCCTTCAATTGAATTAAGAGGTCACCTTTTTGTGTCCTTCTGATCCTAGATACTGCTTTTCCAATTGTTTCTAGTTTTGGATCAGCCTTCACGTTGCGCAATATTTCGCCCTTCGCTTCTATGACTATGGCGTCAGGTTTTGCCTTTCTTATGATTGGCTTTTGTTTTACGGCGGACTTCTTGGCAGATGCGTCTGGCTTCACTTTATTTTTAGTTTTAGCGACGACTTTTGTCCATTCGCCTTCTCCAGTTTTTTTTAACATTTTTAATACACTTTTCCTGGGTTTTTCTTCCGTCGCTATTACCATAGGTTTACGTCAGGACTGACGTTGCTCTTGCCTCCGCTTTGGGTTCGGCGTTTCGCTGTGGATAGGCTGCTTCCTTTTTTGCTCCATTGAAGCTTTGAGCCAGGGAGAGGTTTGAGATGAGGTGTGATTAACCATCTTCTCCTTAGTCTTCTTGTTATTAACGTAGATAGCCGATAACTCATAGAGTTTTTTAATGCTATCAATCGCATCCCTCATGGCTTGATGGATGGAACGTCTTTTTCCATCTTCCAACATTTCCCTTGATCTGCTCTCCTAGTTTATGAAAGTCGGATTTGCCGGGGCTGGCTTCCTTTATCACCTTTCTTGTTTCCGGTGATTCGCGCCTTTGTGACGTTTGGGCCACTGGTGATCTCGCCATCTTCGAACTCCTTTTAAAAGAATTCACATTCTCCTCTCCTACAACTCCTTCTACTTCTCCTCCTCCTAAATTCTGGAATTCATTGTAAATTGGGTCCCCACTCAAAGCCGTTATCAATGCTCGGGTGTATAGTCACCTATGGATCCCATGGTTATCTATGCAAGCAGTGAGGCCATGCGGGGGTTGACACGAGCCCTTATGGGGTCTTGTGTTCAGAGCCAGATCAGTGTTAGACAGGAATTTTCATATGTACCTACACCACTAACTTAATAACGACGAAACATTGAGCGTACTTTGAGTCCTGCCAGGGTTTTAACGGGACGGGGGCGCTGGTAGCATTAGCCTGAAAGCCATTTCAGCAAGATGTCACTCTCGCCTACTCAGGTAACAGAATACCACAGGCGCCAGCCCATAAGTCGACAAATTATAATGTTACTTCCAATATGCCATAATTAAGACCTTTCTGGGCTCAGTCTTAATGCATTCGTTGAATGCCTGCTTTTCCTCCGGGCGGGTTTGGAGTTATACCGCTCCTACTCGGTCGTCAGAGCCTCGGCGAACAGGTTTTTTCCTTGCAAGAGAGGTTGACAGTGACTTCATCTCCGCCGTAACCCTGGCTAGGGCCCCTCACATGGTACTATCACCCGGGGCAGGTGAACCAAGGTTTGTTGACGTGGTTTTACTCCCCGAACTAGGGCCCGTGGGGTCGTCAGTCCCAACACTCTACTTCAAGAGTGCCCTTGCGGACGATATTGTGTTTGCACGCGCGCGCATGTGTGTGTGTGTGTGTGTGTGTGTGTGTGTGTGTGTGTGTGTGTGTGTGTGTGTGTGTTTTTTTTTATGGCTGTGCCAAAGGTGGGGAATCTTCTAAAAGATACCAGTATGGCCCTCCAGGGGTACTAGCATGCACGATTCGTAAACCTGAATGTTCGTACCAGGAATTACGCATACGTACTAAACCCTCCTTACACACTTCAACCACTCTCCCCATGGGACTGCCGTTAGGTATTACATCACGGGGCTGGTTAGCAGATTACTCTATGCCTTCTGCATCTTCTGCTGCTGCTGATCGCCTTATATTTTCGATTCTTCGCAGCTCGTTTTGCACTTTCGTTACGAATACACACACTTCTGTCCACTTATCCTCGGATCTTTGCATTTCTTCTAAAAGGACGTGTGGACTTGGCAGGTTGCTTCTCCATTCTCTGAAGCGTCTGCAATGGAAAATCGCATGCTCTGTGTCTTCTTCTATGTCTGGAAAATCTGGGTGACAAGGTGAGCTATCGTGTCCAAATCGATAAAGATATTTTCGATAGCCGCCATGGCCTGACAGAAACTGCGTAAATTGGTAGTTGCAGTTACCGTGAGATCGGTTTGTCCAATTCTCAATGTTCGGGATCAGCTTGTAGGTCCATCTTCCTTTCAAACTTATGTCCCACCGGTCTTGCCACACAGCCATTGAGGTGGCCTTTTCTTCCTCTTTGATCATTTCGATTGTTCGTTGGTCCTGTTGTGATAAGGCTCTTCTATTGTAGATCCTAAGCATTTCATCTGCGAGGATATCTACTGGAACCATTCCTGCTATAACGAGGGCAGCATCATCGGAGATCGTTCGGAACCCGCTGATCGTCCTTAGTGCACTGAGTCTGTATATAGACGATAAGTTTCTTCTTATTTCTATAGTGACCAGTGCATCCGCCCAAACTGGGGCTGCGTAAAGGAGGACTGAGCTGACTACTCTAGACATTAGGACCCTCCTTGTATATCCTGGTCCTCCAACGTTTGGCAGAATCCGGAGAATCCTAGGTATTTGACAAAATCCTTTGATCTAATAGTCTGGTTACCAACTCGTATATTTATGTATTCTATATTTTTCCGGCTGGTAATCAGGACTGCTTCCGTTTTATGGTCGGCTAATTCTAGACCGACGGATACTAGCCATTTTTTGATTTGGCCAACTGCTTCATTCGTGGCTGACTCTATTCCATTGATTGTCTTTGACACTGTGACAACGGCGATGTCGTCAGCGAATCCAAATATTTGTACGCCTGGTGGTAATGCTAGTCTTAGAACTCCATCGTACATTATATTCCATAGAAGGGGACCCAGCACCGATCCTTGTGGGACTCCTGCGGAGACGTTATAGTACTTTGTACCCTCATTGGTTTCGTACCTCAACCTTCTATAACTAAAGTAGCTTGACACTATCTTCCTTATATAGTATGGTGCATCCATTCTGGCGAGTGATCTTCTTATTGAGGACCATTTTGCAGAGTTAAAGGCGTTTTTTATGTCCAGTGTCACTACTGCACAATATTCCTTTGTGCCCCACCGCCATCTTTTTCCTTCAATCGCATTCTTTGCTATGTTGACCACCGCCTTTATGGCGTCGACGGTCGAGCGCGATTTTCGAAACCCGAACTGGTGATCTGACAGTGCTCCTTTATTATCCGCTATATTAAGCAATCTGTCATATATGATCCGCTCGAGTATCTTTCCCATTGTATCTAGTAGGCATATTGGGCGGTACGATGATGGTTCGCCCGGTGGTTTGTTTCCCTTTGGAAGCAACACTAAATGCTGCAGTTTCCAAGGTTCAGGGAAAACTCCTTCATCTAGACACTGTTGCATGCATGTCATGAACATGTCCGGCCTACTTCGGATGGCGGCTTTCAATGCTTCATTAGGAATGCCATCGGGTCCAGGAGCTTTGTTGTCTCGTATTCTTTTACTTGCGTTCACGAGTTCATCAACTGTTAGCCTTGGAATACTTTCTGTGCTAATTTCTCTTATTATGTTGCACATAGTATATGGTCCTTTCGGAAATAGGTGTTCTACGATGGACCTAAGCTTTGTTGGGCATGATATTTGCGGGGTCTTACAGCCTTTTAGCTTTGCCATAACTATTTTGTATGCTGTGCCCCAGGGATTGATGTCCGCCTCGTCACATAGTCGTTTGAAGCACTTCTACTTGCTTTCTTTAATTGCATTTTTTAAATTTCGTCTAGCTAATCTTAGCATATCAAGACGTTCTTGAATGTCTGATCCCCTTCTTGATCGCTGCACTCTACGTCTGGCTTGTAAGCAGGTAGCTCTCAGTGCTTTTATATGCTCATTCCACCAGTAGCAGTATACACCTCTCTTGCTAGGTCTTCTCCTGGGCATAGCTGCGTCGCACGCTGTAGTGATTATACTGGTAAGTTGTTGCGACAGGATCTCAGATGTTCCGCTTTCGATTAGGAAGCTTGAGTTTATGATTTCCGCAAACATTTCTTTATCAAGGAACTTGTCCTTCCATTTAGGTCCCCCTAATTTTGGGCGTTGCAAGGCTTTTTTTTCTTTAATTTCAATTACAATCGCCTGGTGGTCGCTGTGCGTATAGTCTTCGCTGACGCGCCATTTTATCATCCGCAGGAGGGAACTGCTAGCGAAGGTAATATCGATGATCGATCCCCTTCCAGCTTTGCGATACGTATTTGCTCGTCCCGTGTTAGGTATGCCTATTTTTAATGAGGCGAAAGATTCTAGCAGATAATGTCCTCTGATATTAGTAAATCTGCTGCCCCAGTCTGTTGCCCAGGCATTGAAGTCTCCGCCTATAACCACTGGAGCTCTTCCTCGAGCATCGGCCGTTAAATTTTCTAGCATTGCTGAGTATTCGCTCATCGTCCAGCTGGGTCTTGCGTAACAACTATAAAAGTTGATTCCATTTATTTTTGCCCGTACGAAGCCCTCCGCCTGCTCGTCTACATATTGGAAGGCATGTCTGCCGCAAATCCATATTGCAGCTTTTTCTGTTTTGTCACATGCCCAAGCGTTGATGTCACGAGATTTGTACGGTTCGCTTATTAAAATTATGTCCGCTCTCTCGTCTTTAGCCGTCTGTAACAGGATATCCTGTGCTAACTCGCAGTGATTTAGGTTTATCTGGATAACCTTCATACTTTCCTGCTGGCGATAGCTCTTCTAAAGACTGGGCATTTGCTGCAGCCCGCTACATGCTTCGCATCTTCTGGGTGTTCCTTTCTACAGAACATGCAGGAAGGCTCATTAGCTTAGCTATGTGGCCCTCATCCCCACATCTTCTACACAGCTTGGAGCGATCTTCTCCGTTTTTACACTGCTTGGCAATGTGCCCAAATTCCAGGCATTTGAAGCACTTTTTGAGGAGTGTCCGTTCGCGGATGCGACACACTACCCACCCGATTTTTATCTTCTTTGCTTCCAGCAGCTTCTTTGCTTTTGCATTTGGAAGGCTGATAGTCGCCGTTTGGGTTCCACCATATGCTTTCCTCAGCGATATAAAGTCTGACGGTGTGACGCTTTCGACTCCGGCTTGGACTTCGATTGATTCACAAATGTCTTTTTTTGTGGTGATCTCATCGATGTCTTTCAGGTCGATGCTAGTGCGTTGGGTGAGGGTTCTTACGTTTGCCTGTTCGCCTAACGCCTCACTTATGACGCTTTTAAATTCCGCTGTCTTGTCACTTGTCTCCTTCAATTGAATTAAGAAGTCACCTTTTTGTGTCCTTCTGATCCTAGATACTGCTTTTCCAATTGTTTCTAGTTTTGGATCAGCCTTCACGTTGCGCAATATCTGCGCATAGGATATTTCGCCCTTCGCTTCTATGACTATGGCGTCAGGTCTTGCCTTTCTTATAATTGGCTTTTGTTTTACGGCGGACTTCTTGGCAGATGCGTCTGGCTTCACTTTATTTTTAGTTTTAGCGACGACTTTTGTCCATTCGCCTTCTCCAGTTTTTTTAACATTTTTAATACACTTTTCCTGGGTTTTTCTTCCGTCGCTATTACCATAGGTTTACGTCAGGACTGGCGTTGCTCTTACCTCCGCTTTGGGTTCGGCGTTTCGCTGTGGATTGGCTGCTTCCTTTTTTGCTCCATTGAAGCTTTGAGCCAGGGAGAGGTTTGAGATGAGGTGTGATTAACCATCTTCTTCTTAGTCTTCTTGTTATTAACGTAGATAGCCGATAACTCATAGAGTTTTTGAATGCTATCAATCGCATCCCGCATGGCTTGATGGATGGAACGTCTTTTTCCATCTTCCAACATTTCTACCAGTCCCTTGATCTGCTCTCCTAGTTTATGAAAGTCGGATTTGCCGGGGCTGGCTTCCTTTATCACCTTTTTTGTTTCCGGTGATTTGCGCCTTTGTGACGTTTGGGCCACTGGTGATCTCGCCATCTTCGAACTCCTTTTAAAAGAATTCACATTCTCCTCTCCTACAACTCCTTCTACTTCTCCTCCTCCTAAATTCTGGAATTCATTGTAAATTGGGTCCCCACTCAAAGCTGTTATCAATGCTCGGGTGTATAGTCACCTATGGATCCCATGGTTATCTATGCAAGCAGTGAGGCCATGCGGGGGTTGACACGAGCCCTTATGGGGTCTTGTGTTCAGAGCCAGATCAGTGTTAGACAGGAATTTTCATATGTACCTACACCACTAACTTAATAGCGACGAAACATTGAGCGTACTTTGAGTCCTGCCTGGGTTTTAACGGGACGGGGGCGCTGGTAGCATTAGCCTGAAAGCCATTTCAGCAAGATGTCACTCTCGCCTACTCAGGTAACAGAATACCACAGGCGTCAGCCCATAAGTCGACAAATTATAATGTTACTTCCAGTATGCCATAATTAAGACCTTACTGGGCTCAGTCTTAATGCATTCGTTGAATGCCGCGTTCCCGCGTAGGCCGCGGCTTTTCCTCCGGGCGGGTTGGGAGTTATACCGCTCCTACTCGGTCGTCAGAGCCTCGGCGAGCAGGTTTTTTCCTTGCAAGAGAGGTTGACAGTGACTTCATCTCCGCCGTAACCCTGGCTAGGGCCCCTCACATGGTACTATCACCCGGGGCAGGTGAACCAAGGTTTGTTGACGTGGTTTTACTCCCCGAACTAGGGCCCGTGGGGTTGAAGTCTCCGCCTATAACCACTGGAGCTCTTCCTCGAGCATCGGCCGTTAAATTTTCTAGCATTGCTGAGTATTCGCTCATCGTCCAGCTGGGTCTTGCGTAACAACTATAAAAGTTGATTCCATTTATTTTTGCCCGTACGAAGCCCTCCGCCTGCTCGTCTACATATTGGAAGGCATGTCTGCCGCAAATCCATATTGCAGCTTTTTCTGTTTTGTCACATGCCCAAGCGTTGATGTCACGAGATTTGTACGGTTCGCTTATTAAAATTATGTCCGCTCTCTCGTCTTTAGCCGTCTGTAACAGGATATCCTGTGCTAACTCGCAGTGATTTAGGTTTATCTGGATAACCTTCATACTTTCCTGCTGGCGATAGCTCTTCTAAAGACTGGGCATTTGCTGCAGCCCGCTACATGCTTCGCATCTTCTGGGTGTTCCTTTCTACAGAACATGCACGAAGGCTCATTAGCTTAGCTATGTGGCCCTCATCCCCACATCTTCTACACAGCTTGGAGCGATCTTCTCCGTTTTTACACTGCTTGGCAATGTGCCCAAATTCCAGGCATTTGAAGCACTTTTTGAGGAGTGTCCGTTCGCGGATGCGACACACTACCCACCCGATTTTTATCTTCTTTGCTTCCAGCAGCTTCTTTGCTTTTGCATTTGGAAGGCTGATAGTCGCCGTTTGGGTTCCACCATATGCTTTCCTCAGCGATATAAAGTCTGACGGTGTGACGCTTTCGACTCCGGCTTGGACTTCGATTGATTCACAAATGTCTTTTTTTGTGGTGATCTCATCGATGTCTTTCAGGTCGATGCTAGTGCGTTGGGTGAGGGTTCTTACGTTTGCCTGTTCGCCTAACGCCTCACTTATGACGCTTTTAAATTCCGCTGTCTTGTCACTTGTCTCCTTCAATTGAATTAAGAGGTCACCTTTTTGTGTCCTTCTGATCCTAGATACTGCTTTTCCAATTGTTTCTAGTTTTGGATCAGCCTTCACGTTGCGCAATATCTGCGCATAGGATATTTCGCCCTTCGCTTCTATGACTATGGCGTCAGGTCTTGCCTTTCTTATAATTGGCTTTTGTTTTACGGCGGACTTCTTGGCAGATGCGTCTGGCTTCACTTTATTTTTAGTTTTAGCGACGACTTTTGTCCATTCGCCTTCTCCAGTTTTTTTAACATTTTTAATACACTTTTCCTGGGTTTTTCTTCCGTCGCTATTACCATAGGTTTACGTCAGGACTGGCGTTGCTCTTACCTCCGCTTTGGGTTCGGCGTTTCGCTGTGGATTGGCTGCTTCCTTTTTTGCTCCATTGAAGCTTTGAGCCAGGGAGAGGTTTGAGATGAGGTGTGATTAACCATCTTCTTCTTAGTCTTCTTGTTATTAACGTAGATAGCCGATAACTCATAGAGTTTTTGAATGCTATCAATCGCATCCCGCATGGCTTGATGGATGGAACGTCTTTTTCCATCTTCCAACATTTCTACCAGTCCCTTGATCTGCTCTCCTAGTTTATGAAAGTCGGATTTGCCGGGGCTGGCTTCCTTTATCACCTTTTTTGTTTCCGGTGATTTGCGCCTTTGTGACGTTTGGGCCACTGGTGATCTCGCCATCTTCGAACTCCTTTTAAAAGAATTCACATTCTCCTCTCCTACAACTCCTTCTACTTCTCCTCCTCCTAAATTCTGGAATTCATTGTAAATTGGGTCCCCACACAAGGTTTTATCAATGCTCGGGTGTATAGTCACCTATGGATCCCATGGTTATCTATGCAAGCAGTGAGGCCATGCGGGGGTTGACACGAGCCCTTATGGGGTCTTGTGTTCAGAGCCAGATCAGTGTTAGACAGGAATTTTCATATGTACCTACACCACTAACTTAATAGCGACGAAACATTGAGCGTACTTTGAGTCCTGCCAGGGTTTTAACGGGACGGGGGCGCTGGTAGCATTAGCCTGAAAGCCATTTCAGCAAGATGTCACTCTCGCCTACTCAGGTAACAGAATACCACAGGCGTCAGCCCATAAGTCGACAAATTATAATGTTACTTCCAGTATGCCATAATTAAGACCTTACTGGGCTCAGTCTTAATGCATTCGTTGAATGCCGCGTTCCCGCGTAGGCCGCGGCTTTTCCTCCGGGCGGGTTGGGAGTTATACCGCTCCTACTCGGTCGTCAGAGCCTCGGCGAGCAGGTTTTTTCCTTGCAAGAGAGGTTGACAGCGACTTCATCTCCGCCGTAACCCTGGCTAGGGCCCCTCACATGGTACTATCACCCGGGGCAGGTGAACCAAGGTTTGTTGACGTGGTTTTACTCCCCGAACTAGGGCCCGTGGGGTTGTCAGTCCCAACACTCTACTTCAAGAGTGCCCTTGCGGACGATATTGTGTTTGCGTGTGTGTGTGTGTGTGTGTGTGTGTGTGTGTGTGTGTGTGTGTGTGTGTGTGTTTTTTTATGGCTGTGCCAAAACCTGAATGTTCGTACCATAAATTACGCATACGTACTAAACCCCCCTTACACAGTTCAACCACTCTCCCCCTGGGACTGCCGTTAGGTATTACATCACGGGGCTGGTTAGCAGATTACTCTATGCCTTCTGCATCTTCTGCTGCTGCTGATCGCCTTATATTTTCGATTCTTCGCAGCTCGTTTTGCACTTTCGTTACGAATACACACACTTCTGTCCACTTATCCTCGGATCTTTGCATTTCTTCTAAAAGGACGTGTGGACTTGGCAGGT
Organism: Nephrocerus scutellatus; assembly: GCA_947095585.1. Classification (NCBI taxonomy): domain Eukaryota; kingdom Metazoa; phylum Arthropoda; class Insecta; order Diptera; family Pipunculidae; genus Nephrocerus; species Nephrocerus scutellatus. The sequence continues at coordinate 51,930,449 of OX352764.1, forward strand.
TGCTTCTCCATTCTCTGAAGCGTCTGCAATGGAAAATCGCATGCTCTGTGTCTTCTTCTATGTCTGGACAATCTGGGCAAAAAGGTGAGCTATCGTGTCCAAATCGATAAAGATATTTTCGATAGCCGCCATGGCCTGACAGAAACTGCGTAAATTGGTAGTTGCAGTTACCGTGAGATCGGTTTGTCCAATTCTCAATGTTCGGGATCAGTTTGTAGGTCCATCTTCCTTTCAAACTTATGTCCCACCGGTCTTGCCACACAGCCATTGAGGTGGCCTTTTCTTCCTCTTTGATCATTTCGATTGTTCGTTGGTCCTGTTGTGATAAGGCTCTTCTATTGTAGATCCTAAGCATTTCATCTGCGAGGATATCTACTGGAACCATTCCTGCTATAACGAGGGCAGCATCATTGGAGATCGTTCGGAACCCGCTGATCGTCCTTAGTGCACTGAGTCTGTATATAGACGATAAGTTTCTTCTTATTTCTTTAGTCACCAGTGCATCCGCCCAAACTGGGGCTGCGTAAAGGAGGACTGAGCTGACTACCTCCTACCGGACCCTCCTTTTATATCCTGGTCCTCCAACGTTTGGCAGAATCCGGAATAATGCTGCCTGCATCTGGGAAGCCTTTTTGCTCGAGTAGTCCACGTGTATTTTAAAACGGAGCCTATTGTCAAGCATTACTCCTAGGTATTTGACAAAATCCTTTGATCTAATAGTCTGGTTACCAACTCGTATATTTATGTATTCTATATTTTTCCGGCTGGTAATCAGGACTGTTTCCGTTTTATGGTCGGCTAATTCTAGACCGACGGATACTAGCCATTTTTTGATTTGGTCAACTGCTTCATTCGTGGCTGACTCTATTCCATTGATTGTTTTTGACACTGTGACAACGGCGATATCGTCAGCGAATCCAAATATTTGTACGCCTGGTGGTAATGCTAGTCTTAGAACTCCATCGTACATAATATTCCATAGAAGGGGACCCAGCACCGATCCTTGTGGGACTCCTGCGGAGACGTTATAGTACTTTGTACCCTCATTGGTTTCGTACCTCAACCTTCTATAACTTGCAAGGCTTTTTTTTCTTTAATTTCAATTACAATCGCCTGGTGGTCGCTGTGCGTATAGTCTTCGCTGTGCGCCATTTTATCATCCGCAGGAGGGAACTGCTAGCGAAGGTAATATCGATGATCGATCCCCTTCCAGCTTTGCGATACGTATTTGCTCGTCCCGTGTTAGGTATGCCTATATTTAATGAGGCGAAAGATTCTAGCAGATAATGTCCTCTGATATTAGTAAATCTGCTGCCCCAGTCTGTTGCCCAGGCATTGAAGTCTCCGCCTATAACCACTGGAGCTCTTCCTCGAGCATCGGCCGTTAAATTTTCTAGCATTGCTGAGTATTCGCTCATCGTCCAGCTGGGTCTTGCGTAACAACTATAAAAGTTGATTCCATTTATTTTTTCCCGTACGAAGCCCTCCGCCTGCTCGTCTACATATTGGAAGGCATGTCTGCCGCAAATCCATATTGCAGCTTTTTCTGTTTTGTCACATGCCCAAGCGTTGATGTCACGAGATTTGTACGGTTCGCTTATTAAAATTATGTCCGCTCTCTCGTCTTTAGCCGTCTGTAACAGGATATCCTGTGCTAACTCGCAGTGATTTAGGTTTATCTGGATAACCTTCATACTTTTCTGCTGGCGATAGCTCTTCTAAGGACTGGGCATTTGCTGCTGCCCGCTACATGCTTCGCATCTTCTGGGTGTTCCTTTCTACAGAACATGCACGAAGGCTCATTAGCTTCGCTATGTGGCCCTAATCCCCACATCCTCTACACAGCGATCTTCTCCGTTTTTACACTGCTTGGCAATGTGCCCAAATTCCAGGCATTTGAAGCACTTTTTGAGGAGTGTCCGTTCGCGGATGCGACACACTACCCACCCGATTTTTATCTTCTTTGCTTCCAGCAGCTTCTTTGCTTTTGCATTTGGAAGGCTGATAGTCGCCGTTTGGGTTCCACCATATGCTTTCCTCAGCGATATAAAGTCTGACGGTGTGACGCTTTCGACTCCGGCTTGGACTTCGATTGATTCACAAATGTCTTTTTTTGTGGTGATCTCATCGATGTCTTTCAGGTCGATGCTAGTGCGTTGGGTGAGGGTTCTTACGTTTGCCTGTTCGCCTAACGCCTCACTTATGACGCTTTTAAATTCCGCTGTCTTGTCACTTGTCTCCTTCAATTGAATTAAGAGGTCACCTTTTTGTGTCCTTCTGATCCTAGATACTGCTTTTCCAATTGTTTCTAGTTTTGGATCAGCCTTCACGTTGCGCAATATCTGCGCATAGGATATTTCGCCCTTCGCTTCTATGACTATGGCGTCAGGTCTTGCCTTTCTTATAATTGGCTTTTGTTTTACGGCGGACTTCTTGGCAGATGCGTCTGGCTTCACTTTATTTTTAGTTTTAGCGACGACTTTTGTCCATTCGCCTTCTCCAGTTTTTTTAACATTTTTAGTACACTTTTCCTGGGTTTTTCTTCCGTCGCTATTACCATAGGTTTACGTCAGGACTGGCGTTGCTCTTGCCTCAGCTTTGGGTTCGGCGTTTCGCTGTGGATAGGCTGCTTCCTGTTTTGCTCCATTGAAGCTTTGAGCCAGGGAGAGGTTTGAGATGAGGTGTGATTAACCATCTTCTCCTTAGTCTTCTTGTTATTAACGTAGATAGCCGATAACTCATAGAGTTTTTTAATGCTATCAATCGCATCCCGCATGGCTTGATGGATGGAACGTCTTTTTCCATCTTCCAACATTTCTACCAGTCCCTTGATCTGCTCTCCTAGTTTATGAAAGTCGGATTTGCCGGGGCTGGCTTCCTTTATCACCTTTTTTGTTTCCGGTGATTCGCGCCTTTGTGACGTTTGGGCCACTGGTGATCTCGCCATCTTCGAACTCCTTTTAAAAGAAGTCACATTCTCCTCTCCTACAACTCCTTCTACTTCTCCTCCTCCTAAATTCTGGAATTCATTGTAAATTGGGTCCCCACTCAAAGCCGTTATCAATGCTCGGGTGTATAGTCACCTATGGATCCCATGGTTATCTATGCAAGCAGTGAGGCCATGCGGGGGTTGACACGAGCCCTTATGGGGTCTTGTGTTCAGAGCCAGATCAGTGTTAGACAGGAATTTTCATATGTACCTACACCACTAACTTAATAGCGACGAAACATTGAGCGTACTTTGAGTCCTGCCAGGGTTTTAACGGGACGGGGGGCTGGTAGCATTAGCCTGAAAGCCATTTCAGCAAGATGTCACTCTCGCCTACTCAGGTAACAGAATACCACAGGCGTAAGCCCATAAGTCGACAAATTATAATGTTACTTCCAGTATGCCATAATTAAGACCTTACTGGGCTCAGTCTTAATGCATTCGTTGAATGCCGCGTTCCCGCGTAGGCCGCGGCTTTTCCTCCGGGCAGGTTGGGAGTTCTACCGCTCCTACTCGGTCGTCAGAGCCTCGGCGAGCAGGTTTTTTCCTTGCAAGAGAGGTTGACAGTGACTTCATCTCCGCCGTAACCCTGGCTAGGGCCCCTCACATGGTACTATCACCCGGACGTGGTTTCTTGACGTGGTTTTACTCCCCGAACTAGGGCCCGTGGGGTGTGTGTGTGTGTGTGTGTGTGTGTGTGTGTGTTTTTTTTTTTTTTTTTATGGCTGTGCCAAAGGTGGGGAATCTTCTAAAAGATACCAGTAGAGCCCTCCAGGGGTACTAGCATGCACGATTCGTAAACCTGAATGTTCGTACCAGGAATTACGCATACGTACTAAACCCTCCTTACACACTTCAACCACTCTCCCCATGGGACTGCCGTTAGGTATTACATCACGGGGCTGGTTAGCAGATTACTCTATGCCTTCTGCATCTTCTGCTGCTGCTGATCGTCTTATATTTTCGAGTCTTCGCAGCTCGTTTTGCACATTCGTTACGAATACACACACTTCTGTCCACTTATCCTCGGATCTTTGCATTTCTTCTAAAAGGACGTGTGGACTTGGCGGGTTGCTTCTCCATTCTCTGAAGCGTCTGCAATGGAAAATCGCATGCTCTGTGTCTTCTTCTATGTCTGGACAATCTGGGCAAAAAGGTGAGCTATGGTGTCCAAATCGATAAAGATATTTTCGATAGCCGCCATGGCCTAACAGAAACTGCGTAAATTGGTAGTTGCAGTTACCGTGAGATCGGTGTGTCCAATTCTCAATGTTCGGGATCAGTTTGTAGGTCCATCTTCCTTTCAAACTTATGTCCCACCGGTCTTGCCACACAGCCATTGAGGTGGCCTTTTCTTCCTCTTTGATCATTTCGATTGTTCGTTGGTCCTGTTGTGATAAGGCTCTTCTATTGTAGATCCTAAGCATTTCATCTGCGAGGATATCTACTGGAACCATTCCTGCTATAACGAGGGCAGCATCATCGGAGATCGTTCGGAACCCGCTGATCGTCCTTAGTGCACTGAGTCTGTATATAGACGATAAGTTTCTTCTTATTTGTTTAGTCACCAGTGCATCCGCCCAAACTGGGGCTGCGTAAAGGAGGACTGAGCTGACTACTCTAGACATTAGGACCCTCCTTGTATATCCTGGTCCTCCAACGCTTGGCCGAATCCGGAATAATGCTGCCTGCATCTGGGAAGCCTTTTTGCTCGAGTAGTCCACGTGTGTTTTAAAACGGAGCCTATTGTCAAGCATTACTCCTAGGTATTTGACAAAATCCTTTGATCTAATAGTTTGGTTACCAACTCGTATATTTATGTATTCTATATTTTTCCGGCTGGTAATCAGGACTGCTTCCGTTTTATGGTCGGCTAATTCTAGACCGACGGATACTAGCCATTCTTTGATTTGGCCAACTGCTTCATTCGTGGCTGACTCTATTCCATTGATTGTCTTTGACACTGTGACAACGGCGATGTCGTCAGCGAATCCAAATATTTGTACGCCTGGTGGTAATGCTAGTCTTAGAACTCCATCGTACATAATATTCCATAGAAGGGGACCCAGCACCGATCCTTGTGGGACTCCTGCGGAGACGTTATAGTACTTTGTACCCTCATTGGTTTCGTACCTCAACCTTCTATAACTTAAGCAGCTTGACACTATCTTCCTTATATAGTATGGTGCATCCATTCTGGCGAGTGATCTTCTTATTGAGGACCATTTTGCAGAGTTAAAGGCGTTTTTTATGTCCAGTGTCACTACTGCACAATATTCCTTTGTGCCCCACCGCCATCTTTTTCCTTCAATCGCATTCTTTGCTATGTTGACCACCGCCTTTATGGCGTCGAAGGTCGAGCGCGATTTTCAAAACCCGAACTGATGATCTGACAGTGCTCCTTTATTATCCGCTATATTAAGCAATCTGTCATATATGATCCGCTCGAGTATCTTTCCCATTGTATCTAGTAGGCATATTGGGCGGTACGATGATGGTTCGCCCGGTGGTTTGTTTCCCTTTGGAAGCAATACCAAATGCTGCAGTTTCCAAGGTTCAGGGAAAACTCCTTCATCTAGACACTGTTGCATGCATGTCATGAACATGTCCGGCCTACTTCGGATGGCCGCTTTCAATGCTTTATTAGGAATTCCATCGGGTCCAGGAGCTTTGTTGTCTCGTATTCTTTTACTTGCGTTCACGAGTTCATCAACTGTTAGCCTTGGAATACTTTCTGTGCTAATTTCTCTTATTATGTTGCACATAGTATATGGTACTTTCGGAAATAGGTGTTCTACGATGGACCTAAGCTTTGTTGGGCATGATATTTGCGGGGTCCTACAGCCTTTTAGCTTTGCCATAACTATTTTGTATGCTGTGCCCCAGGGATTGATGTCCGCCTCGTCACATAGTCGTTTGAAGCACTTCGACTTGCTTTCTTTAATTGCATTTTTTAAATTTCGTCTAGCTAATCTTAGCAGGCATTGAAGTCTCCGCCTATAACCACTGGAGCTCTTCCTCGAGCATCGGTCGTTAAATTTTTGCTGAGTATTCGCTCATCGTCCAGCTGGGTCTTGCGTTACAACTATAAAAGTTGATTCCATTTATTTTTGCCCGTACGAAGCCCTCCGCCTGCCCGTCTACATCTTGGAAGGCATGTCTCCCGCAAATCCATATTGCAGCTTTTTCTGTTTTGTCACATGCCCAAGCGTTGATGTCACGAGATTTGTACGGTTCGCTTATTAAAATTATGTCCGCTCTCTCGTCTTTAGCCGTCTGTGACAGGATATCCTGTGCTATCTCGCTGTGATTTAGGTTTATCTGGATAACCTTCATACTTTTCTGCTGGCGATAGCTCTCCTAAAGACTGGGCATTTGCTGCTGCCCGCTACATGCTTCGCATCTTCTGGGTGTTCCTTTCTACAGAACATGCACGAAGGCTCCTTTGCGCAAGACTTAGCTATGTGGCCCTCATCCCCACATCTTCTACACAGCTTGGAGCGATCTTCTCCGTTTTTACACTGCTTGGCAATGTGCCCAAATTCCAGGCATTTGAAGCACTTTTTGAGGAGTGTCCGTTCGCGGATGCGACACACTACCCACCCGATTTTTATCTTCTTTGCTTCCAGCAGCTTCTTTGCTTTTGCATTTGGAAGTCTGATAGTCGCCGTTTGGGTTCCACCATATGCTTTCCTCAGCGATATAAAGTCTGACGGTGTGACGCCTTCGACTCCGGCTTGGACTTCGATTGATTCACAAATGTCTTCTTTTGTGGTGATCTCATCGATGTCTTTCAGCTCGATGCTAGTGCGTTGGGTGAGGGTTCTTACGTTTGCTTGTTCGCCTAACGCCTCACTTATGACGCTTTTAAATTCCGCTGTCTTGTCACTTGTCTCCTTCAATTGAATTAAGAGGTCACCTTTTTGTGTCCTTCTGATCCTAGATACTGCTTTTCCAATTGTTTCTAGTTTTGGATCAGCCTTCACGTTGCGCAATATCTGCGCATAGGATATTTCGCCCTTCGCTTCTATGACTATGGCGTCAGGTCTTGCCTTTCTTATAATTGGCTTTTGTTTTACGGCGGACTTCTTGGCAGATGCGTCTGACTTCACTTTATTTTTAGTTTTAGCGACGACTTTTGTCCATTTGCCTTCTCCAGTTTTTTTAACATTTTTAATACCCTTTTCCTGGGTTTTTTCTTCCGTCGCTATTACCATAGGCTTACGTGAGGACTGGCGTTGCTCTTGCCTCCGCTTTGGATTCGGCGTTTCGCTGTGGATAGGCTGCTTCCTTTTTTGCTCCATTGAAGTTTTGAGCCATGGAGAGGTTTGATATGAGGTGTGATTAACCATCTTCTCCTGAGTCTTCTTGTTATTAATGTAGATAGCCGATAACTCATAGAGGTTTTTAATGCTATCAATCGCATCCCGCATGGCTTGATGGATGGAACGTCTTTTTCCATCTTCCAACATTTCTACCAGTCCCTTGATCTGCTCTCCTAGTTTATGAAAGTCAGATTTGCCGGGGCTGGCTTCCTTTATCACCTTTCTTGTTTCCGGTGATTCGCGCCTTTGTGACGTTTGGGCCACTGGTGATCTCGCCATCTTCGAACTCCTTTTAAAAGAATTCACATTCTCCTCTCCTACAACTCCTTCTACTTCTCCTCCTCCTAAATTCTGGGAATTCATTGTAAATTGGGTCCCCACTCAAAGCCGTTATCAATGCTCGGGTGTGTAGTCACCTATGGATCCCATGGTTATCTATGCAAGCAGTGAGGCCATGCGGGGGTTGACACGAGCCCTTATGGGGTCTTGTGTTCAGAGCCAGATCAGTGTTAGACAGGAATTTTTCATCTGTACCTACACCACTAACTTAATAGCGACGTAACATTGAGCGTACTTTGAGTCCTGCCATGGTTTTAACGGGACGGGGGTGCCGGTAGCATTAGCCTGAAAGCCATTTCAGCAAAATTTCACTCTTGCCTACTCAGGTAACAGAATACCACAGACTTCAGCCCAAGAGTTGACAAATCAAAATGATTGCTTCCAGTATACAATAATTAAGACCTTACTGGGCTCAGTCTTAATACATTCATTGAATGCCGCGCTCCCTCGTTGGCCGCGGCTTTTCCTCCGGGCGGGTTGGGAGTTATACCGCTCCTACTCGGTCGTCAGAGCCTCGGCGAGCAGGTTTTTCCATGCAAGAGAGGTTGACAGTGACTTCTTCTCCGCCGTAACCCTGGCTAGGGCCCCTCACATGGTACTATCACCCGGGGCAGGTGAACCAAGGTTTGTTGACGTGGTTTTACTCCCCGGACTAGGGCCCGTGGGGTTGTCAGACCCAACACTCTACTTCAGAGTGCCTTGCCTTTGCGGTTGAGTGTGTGTGTGTGTGTGTGTGTGTGTGTGTGTGTGTGTGTGTGTGTGTGTGTGTGTGTGTGTGTGTGTGTGTGTGTGTGTGTGTGTGTGTGTGTGTGTGTGTGTGTGTGTGTGTGTTTTTTTTTAATGGCTGTGCCAAAGGTGGGGAATCTTCTAAAAGGTACCAGTAGAGCCCTCCAGGGGTACTAGCATGCACGATTCGTAAACCTGAACCAGGAATTACGCATACGTACTAAACCCTCCTTACACACTTCAACCACTCTCCCCCTGGGACTGCCGTTAGGTATTACATCACGGGGCTGGTTAGCAACTCTATGCCTTCTGCATCTTCTGCTGCTGCTGATCGCCTTATATTTTCGATTCTTCGCAGCTCGTTTTGCACATTCGTTACGAATACACACACTTCTGTCCACTTATCCTCGGATCTTTGCATTTCTTCTAAAAGGACGTGTGGAGTTGGCAGGTTTCTTCTCCATTCTCTGAAGCGTCTGCAATGGAAAATGCTCTGTGTCTTCTTCTATGTCTGGACAATCTGGGCAAAAAGGTGAGCTATCGTGTCCAAATCAATAAAGATATTTTCGATAGCCGCCATGGCCTGACAGAAACTGCGTAAATTGGTAGTTGCAGTTACCGTGAGATCGGTTTGTCCAATTCTCAATGTTCGGGATCAGTTTGTAGGTCCATCTTCCTTTCAAACTTATGTCCCACCGGTCTTGCCACACAGCCATTGAGGTGGCCTTTTCTTCCTCTTTGATCATTTCGATTGTTCGTTGGTCCTGTTGTGATAGGGCTCTTCTATTGTAGATCCTAAGCATTTCATCTGCGAGGATATCTACTGGAACCATTCCTGCTATAACGAGGGCAGCATCATCGGAGATCGTTCGGAACCCGCTGATCGTCCTTAGTGCACTGAGTCTGTATATAGACGATAAGTTTCTTCTTATTTCTTTAGTCACCAGTGCATCCGCCCAAACTGGGGCTGCGTAAAGGAGGACTGAGCTGACTACTCTAGACATTAGGACCCTCCTTGTATATCCTGGTCCTCCAACGTTTGGCAGAATCCGGAATAATGCTGCCTGCATCTGGGAAGCCTTTTTGCTCGAGTAGTCCACGTGTATTTTAAAACGGAGCCTATTGTCAAGCATTACTCCTAGGTATTTGACAAAATCCTTTGATCTAATAGTCTGGTTACCATCTCGTATATTTATGTATTCTATATTTTTCCGGCTGGTAATCAGGACTGTTTCCGTTTTATGGTCGGCTAATTCTAGACCGACGGATACTAGCCATTTTTTGATTTGGCCAACTGCTTCATTCGTGGCTGACTCTATTCCATTGATTGTTTTTGACACTGTGACAACGGCGATGTCGTCAGCGAATCCAAATATTTGTACGCCTGGTGGTAATGCTAGTCTTAGAACTCCATCGTACATAATATTCCATAGAAGGGGACCCAGCACCGATCCTTGTGGGACTCCTGCGGAGACGTTATAGTACTTTGTACCCTCATTGGTTTTGTACCTCAACCTTCTATAACTTAAGTAGCTTGACTATATCTTCCTTATATAGTAGGGTGCATCCATTCTGGCGAGTGATCGTCTTATTGAGGACCATTTTGCAGAGTTAAAGGCGTTTTTTATGTCCAGTGTCACTACTGCACAATATTCCTTTGTGCCCCACCGCCATCTTTTTCCTTCAATCGCATTCTTTGCTATATTGACCACCGCCTTTATGGCGTCGACGGTCGAGCGCGATTTTCGAAACCCGAACTGAAGATCTGACAGTGCTCCTTTATTATCCGCTATATTAAGCAATCTGTCATATATGATCCGCTCGAGTATCTTTCCCATTGTATCTAGTAGGCATATTGGGCGGTACGATGATGGTTCGCCCGGTGGTTTGTTTCCCTTTGGAAGCAATACCAAATGCTGCAGTTTCCAAGGTTCAGGGAAAACTCCTTCATCCAGACACTGTTGCATACATGAACATGTCCGGCCTACTTCGGATGGCCGCTTTCAATGCTTTATTAGGAATGCCATCGGGTCCAGGAGCTTTGTTGTCTCGTATTCTTTTACTTGCGTTCACGAGTTCATCAACTGTTAGCCTTGGAATACTTTCTGTGCTAATTTCTCTTATTATGTTGCACATAGTATATGGTCCTTTCGGAAATAGGTGTTCTACGATGGACCTAAGCTTTGTTGGGCATGATATTTGCGGGGTCCTACAGCCTTTTAGCTTTGCCATAACTATTTTGTATGCTGTGCCCCAGGGATTGCTGTCCGCCTCGTCACATAGTCGTTTGAAGCACTTCGACTTGCTTTCTTTAATTGCATTTTTTAAATTTCGTCTAGCTAATCTTAGCATATCAAGACGTTCTTGAATGTCTGATCCCCTTCTTGAGAGCTGCACTCTACGTCTGGCTTGTAAGCAGGCAGCTCTCAGTGCTTTTATCTGCTCATTCCACCAGTAGCAGTGTACACCTCTCTTGCTAGGTCTTCTCCTGGGCATAGCTGCGTCGCACGCTGTAGTGATTATACTGGTAAGTTGTTGCGACAGGATCTCAGATATTCCGCTTTCGATTAGGAAGCTTGAGTTTATGATTTCCTCAAACATTTCTTTATCAAGGAACTTGTCTTTCCATTTAGGTCCCCCTAATTTTGGGCGTTGCACGGCTTTTTTTTCTTTTATTTCAATTACAATCGCCTGGTGGTCGCTGTGCGTATAGTCTTCGCTGACGCGCCATTTTATCATCCGCAGGAGGGAACTGCTAGCGAAGGTAATATCGATGATCGATCCCCTTCCAGCTTTGCGATACGTATTTGCTCGTCCCGTGTTAGGTATGCCTATTTTTAATGAGGCGAAAGATTTTAGCAGATAATGTCCTCTGATATTAGTAAATCTGCTGCCCCAGTCTGTTGCCCAGGCATTGAAGTCTCCGCCTATAACCACTGGAGCTCTTCCTCGAGCATCGGCCGTTAAATTTTCTAGCATTGCTGAGTATTCGCTCATCGTCCAGCTGGGTCTTGCGTAACAACTATAAAAGTTGATTCCATTTATTTTTGCCCGTACGAAGCCCTCCGCCTGCTCGTCTACATATTGGAAGGCATGTCTGCCGCAAATCCATATTGCAGCTTTTTCTGTTTTGTCACATGCCCAAGCGTTGATGTCACGAGATTTGTACGGTTCGCTTATTAAAATTATGTCCGCTCTCTCGTCTTTAGCCGTCTGTAACAGGATATCCTGTGCTAACTCGAAGTGATTTAGGTTTATCTGGATAACCTTCATACTTTCCTGCTGGCGATAGCTCTTCTAAAGACTGGGCATTTGCTGCAGCCCGCTACATGCTTCGCATCTTCTGGGTGTTCCTTTCTACAGAACATGCACGAAGGCTCATTAGCTTAGCTATGTGGCCCTCATCCCCACATCTTCTACACAGCTTGGAGCGATCTTCTCCGTTTTTACACTGCTTGGCAATGTGCCCAAATTCCAGGCATTTGAAGCACTTTTTGAGGAGTGTCCGTTCGCGGATGCGACACACTACCCACCCGATTTTTATCTTCTTTGCTTCCAGCAGCTTCTTTGCTTTTGCATTTGGAAGTCTGATAGTCGCCGTTTGGGTTCCACCATATGCTTTCCTCAGCGATATAAAGTCTGACGGTGTGACGCCTTCGACTCCGGCTTGGACTTCGATTGATTCACAAATGTCTTCTTTTGTGGTGATCTCATCGATGTCTTTCAGCTCGATGCTAGTGCGTTGGGTGAGGGTTCTTACGTTTGCTTGTTCGCCTAACGCCTCACTTATGACGCTTTTAAATTCCGCTGTCTTGTCACTTGTCTCCTTCAATTGAATTAAGAGGTCACCTTTTTGTGTCCTTCTGATCCTAGATACTGCTTTTCCAATTGTTTCTAGTTTTGGATCAGCCTTCACGTTGCGCAATATCTGCGCATAGGATATTTCGCCCTTCGCTTCTATGACTATGGCGTCAGGTCTTGCCTTTCTTATAATTGGCTTTTGTTTTACGGCGGACTTCTTGGCAGATGCTGTAACGGAGTTTTCCCAGCCGGGGTAAACTCAGCGTGACCAGGGTTCTGAGGCAAGGGCTCGTTACAATAAAATTTCTATTTTGGGACTTTTCGAAGTATTTTCTTTATTTTCCTACTTTTCTTATAATCTATTATTTAACGTGAGTCCTAAGCGATACGAAAGCCTTTGACGAGCGCAAGTCCTGAGCGATGCGTTAGCGTGAGACCGTCGAGGCTTCTGAACGGTGTGTAGGCGTGAGACAGTCGGGACTCCTGAGCGACGAAATGACGTTAGTGACGTGAGAGCTTCGATGAAGTGACGTGGGTAATGCCTTGACGAAGTGACGTGACTGACGTGAATGGTGACGGGCCTTGACGTTAGTGACGACGAGCGACGTGAAGGGTGACGAGCCTTGCCGTTAGTGACGACGAGTGACGTGAGTGGTCACGAGCCTTGACGCTAGTAATGCCTTGACAACGTGACGTGAGAGGCGTGAGATAGTCGGGACTCCTGAGCGACGAAATGACGTGAGTGACGTGAGAGCTTCGATGAAGTGACGTTGGTAATGCCTTGACGAAGTGATGTGACTGACGTGAATGGTGACGAGCCTTGACGTTAGTAACGTGAATAATGCCTTGACAAATTGACGTGAGTATCGACGAGCCTAGACGTGAGCGTCCTGAGTAATGCCTTGACAAAGTGACGAGAGTTTCGACGAGAATGGTGACGAGCCTTGACGAAGCAACAGGGGTGGATGCAGCGAGAGAACGTCGGCAGCGATCTGCTGGATGTACCAGCGCAACAACCCGTAGGGGAGCCACACAGTGATGTTGCGTCGTACGAATGACGAAAGCAGAGAAAGACGTTGGCAGCGATCTGCTGGATGTACCAGCGCAACAACCCGTAGGGGTGCCACACAGTGATGTTGCGTCGTACGAAAGACGAAGGCAGAGAAAGACGTCGGCAGTGATCTGCTGGATGTACCAGCGCAACAACCCGTAGGGGAGCCACACAGTGATGTTGCGTCGTACGAATGACGAAAGCAGAGAAAGACGTCGGCAGCGATATGCTGGATGTACCAGCGCAACAACCCGTAGGGGAGCCACACAGTGATGTTGCGTCGTACGAATGACGAAAGCAGAGAAAGACGTCGGCAGCGATATGCTGGATGTACCAGCGCAACAACCCGTAGGGGAGCCACACAGTGATGTTGCGTCGTACGAATAACGAAAGCAGAGAAAGACGTCGGCAGCGATCTGCTGGATGTACCAGCGCAACGACCCGTAGGGGAGCCACACAGTGATGTTGCGTCGTACGAATGACGAAAGCAGAGAAAGACGTTGGCACCGATCTGCTGGATGTACCAGCGCAACAACCCGTAGGGGAGCCACACAGTGATGTTGCGTCGTACGAATGACGAAAGCAGAGAAAGAAGTCGGCAGTGATCTGCTGGATGTACCAGCGCAACAACCCGTAGGGGAGCCACACAGTGATGTTGCGTCGTACGAATGACGAAAGCAGAGAAAGACGTCGGCAGCGATATGCTGGATGTACCAGCGCAATAACCCGTAGGGGAGCCACACAGTGATGTTGCGTCGTACGAATGACGAAAGCAGAGAAAGACGTCGGCAGCGATATGCTGGATGTACCAGCGCAACAACCCGTAGGGGAGCCACACAGTGATGTTGCGTCGTACGAATGACGAAAGCAGAGAAAGACGTCGGCAGCGATCTGCTGGATGTACCAGCGCAACGACCCGTAGGGGAGCCACACAGTGATGTTGCGTCGTACGAATGACGAAAGCAGAGAAAGACGTCGGCAGCGATATGCTGGATGTACCAGCGCAACAACCCGTAGGGGAGCCACACAGTGATGTTGCGTCGTACGAATGACGAAAGCAGAGAAAGACGTCGGCAGCGATATGCTGGATGTACCAGCGCAACAACCCGTAGGGGAGCCACACAGTGATGTTGCGTCGTACGAATGACGAAAGCAGAGAAAGACGTCGGCAGCGATATGCTGGATGTACCAGCGCAACAACCCGTAGGGGAGCCACACAGTGATGTTGCGTCGTACGAATGACGAAAGCAGAGATAGACGTCGGCAGCGATATGCTGGATGTACCAGCGCAACAACCCGTAGGGGAGCCACACAGTGATGTTGCGTCGTACGAATGACGAAAGCAGAGAAAGACGTCGGCAGCGATATGCTGGATGTACCAGCGCAACAACCCGTAGGGGAGCCACACAGTGATGTTGCGTCGTACGAATGACGAAAGCAGAGAAAGACGTCGGCAGCGATCTGCTGGATGTACCAGCGCAACAACCCGTAGGGGAGCCACACAGTGATGTTGCGTCGTACGAATGACGAAAGCAGAGAAAGACGTCGGCAGCGATCTGCTGGATGTACCAGCGCAACAACCCGTAGGGGAGCCACACAGTAATGTTGCGTCGTACGAATGACGAAAGCAGAGAAAGACGTCGGCAGCGATATGCTGGATGTACCAGCGCAACAACCCGTAGGGGAGCCACACAGTGATGTTGCGTCGTACGAATGACGAACGCAGAGAAAGACGTCGGCAGCGATAGTCAGTGTATCAAAGGAATTAATTATTAAAAATGACTTACCACCACGTGATCCGAACTGCACAGGAAGCAGACTAAGAGTAAGAGAGCGACTGACTGCATGCTCGCCCTTTTATACCTTTTTGTGTGGCAAAAATTGTAAATAGCGTGCTGCGCTGTGATTGGTCAGTCCGGTAGCGTGATGTTGTTTTGACTATTTTTACGTTCATATCCGATTGTTGGCTGCACTGCCTGGGTACAGGGTGCACCAGGAAAAGATTATTTAAATAAAAAACAAGTTTGCATTTATTTAAGATTTATTGAATGTATTTAATTTTATTTGATGTTGTGGGAGAATTCGGTCGCCTGAATTGTCCCTCACACTCCCCCCTTTGTTACCTGGACGAGCACTGCTCCTCCCCTCTTTATGGAGTAGCGGAACTGGGTTTCCCCGTGTTGGAAAGAATGTCGCAACACTCGTCGCCAAGGTTCCCTGCCTAGGCGAGATTTGGCCGCTTCAATTTCTGCCCAAAGTTCTTGGGACCAATCTTCCACAGTGGTTCTATCGGCCGGATCTGCTTCACTCCCCGTGATAGACAGAATGTCCTCCTTTTCTTCCCCGAAGGCCGGGTAGTTCTCCTGGCGTCGCTTGCTGGACGTTGGTCCTTCGTGCTCCTTTGGGCGGTAGGGTTGCTTCCCGAGCAAGCCTTTGTTTGCTCCCTTGTCGTCCTCCTGGCAGGGTTCGGGCTTCTCCGGTGGTGTGCCGTTACCTCTGTTTTGAGCTTCTGGTTCCCGTTGGCCGTTGTTGTTGCTGCGCTTGCTGCTTTTATTGGAGCTGCTGCTGCTGCTGCTGTTGGTGGTGCCGCTGCTGCTGCTGTTGCTGGAGTCGCTGCTGCTACTGCTGGAGCTGCCGCTGCTGTTACTGCGGACCTTGTCGTCGTGATCTTGCGGACCTTGTCGTCGTGATCTTTGTGGTTACGTCTGCTGCCGCGACTGCACCCGCTGTCACTACCACTTAGGCTGGGGAAGCGAGGAGTCTTTGGGACTTCCGCCTTGTTTTCTTCGCTGCTGCTGTCGGCCTCGCTCCCTACACAGGGGGGGTGTAAGCTTTTATGGCATCTCTCCTTGTGGTCACCATCGCTGCCACTTTCCATGTCGGGCAGTCGAGGAGTCATGGGGACATTTCTGGAGTTGGCTCCGCCGCTGGTGCTGGCTTCGTGCTCCAAGTCGGAGGCAAGAAGGGTCTTAGGGCGACTGGTTTGGCGGCTGACGTTGGCGAAGCCCCTGTTATTCTGTCTTCCGTCCAGCCTTGGTAGCGTGACACCTGGTGGGGCCTGTGTCCGGATTAGGGCCGCTAGAACATCTCGCTTCTTTAAGGCGCGTTCCCTGAAGGTCTCTGACATCAGCTGGTGGTATGGCGATCTGGACTGCATGAGCACCTCCGCGGCTTCGAGTAGAAAAAGGCCGCAGTCCGTGTAGTTGGGCTGCTGCTGTTCTTCCAAGTGGAACCCTGGAAACAGGCCGTCAGCGTCCTGCCACGTCTTTAAATTTTTGATGGCGCGATGCTCCTGGATCAAGTAGCCCCTAAGCACCGCGATGGTCTCCTCCCGCTCTCCGGTCTCCGTCAACGAGTCGCATATGGCGATGGTAGCCTTGTTGAGGTCTCCTGGGTTCATTAGGGCAGCCAGGTACCAGTGTTGATCGGCGCTTACTGGCACGAGTACCAAGTCATTCTTTAATAACTCCCCCGGCTTATACCAGCGCCGTACCAAGGCGTGGCGTCTTTCGGCCGCTAGTTCTGCTGGTTCCGCTGTGCCCAGTTGGTCGGACATCAGCTTGGTAAGGAAGTAGGTGCTGCATACCTTGACGCGTTTTTGCCTCCGCTCCTCTAGTCTTCCCCAGGCCCACTTCAGGCCCAAATCTATCAAGGTGTCGTTAAGAAATTTTCCTGGCCTCAGCCTCCAATAGTCGTCCGGCCGGACGGTATGACCCCCTCGACCTGGGGGATACTGGCAGATAATCCTTCCCCTTGCCGTCGGATCGGATGCTGCTGACTTCGGCGTCGGCTTTGCTGTCGCCGTAGCCCTCTCTGCCGCTGCCTTTGTTGCTGTGGTGTCGGCGTCTCCTCCGGTTGCGCTGCTGATGCGGTGTACCCGCTGCGATGCGTAGGAAGTGGTTGCCTCGCTTTTGCGTCGCCCTTCTCTGCCCCTTTGTTGCTGCTGGTGTCGTCGTCCGTTGCGTACGTAGTTAGTGCGATGCATCCTTGGTGATGGTTGTTCATCGAATGACCAGAATCTCTCTGACTGTTGACTACCTTGTCGTATGCTGTGTAATGACATTTCGCATTCGTTATTACCTACCGTTATTGCGGCCTGGTTCGTGTTGGTAGGTTCAACACTGTGTCTGTGGTTGTTATTAGGTCGTGGCTGCTGTGTGCGTTGCTTCTTCGTTGTTCCGATTTCGATGGGTCTTTCCTCTGGCGGGTCCTCGTGAAATACCTTTAGCTCGCTTACGTGTGCTGTGCGCTCCTTTCCGTCCTCCTTTCTCTTCATTTTAGCTATTACCGGTGAGACAAAACTGATTATCTGGTAGGGCCCGTCGTACCTCGGGGCCAATTTGCTGGCGAACCCCTCCAGGGCGTTTGATTGAAGACGAGTTTCACTAAGACGAGTTGCCCGATCTCGGGTTTCCAGCTGCGCCGCCTCAGGTCGTAGTGTCGGGACTGGTCCTTAGCTGCGCGTTCAAGGTTCCGCCTTACTATCTCAAAGACCTCCTTCATATGGTCAGCTCGTTCTTCAGGTGTTTTGGCCAGCGTGCCTGTGCCCAGTGTGACTTCATCGTACAGTGCGTGTGGCAGACGGGGTTCCCGCCCCTGGGTGAGGAATGCTGGGCTATATCCCGTGGAGTCGCATAGGCTGGAGTTGATTGCCAGCATGATCTCGGGAAGTTTGTCGTCCCACGACCGCTGCTGGGGTCCCGACAGCTGGGAGATGATCATTTTTACGGTGCGGTTTACCCTCTCGGTGGGGTTTTCTTGAGGAGTGTAAGGGGCCGTAAACTGATGTAGAACTTTCATGTCCTGCAGGAAGCGTCGGAAGGCCCCACTGGTGAACTGCGTGCCGTTGTCGGTGATTAAAATCTTCGGTACCCCGTACCGTGCCAGGATTCGTTCTCGGAATGCCTTCTTCGTTCCCTCCGTAGTGGCTTGTCGTAAGGCAATCAATTCAGTCCACTTCGAGAAGCGATCGAAGAACACTAATAACATAGTGTTTCCGTGCTTTGACCTTGGCAGCGGTCCCACGAAATCTGCACAAAGGGTGGCCCAGGGTTCTTCCGCCACCTGTGTCAGCATTTGGCCCGCTGCTTGTTGTTGACTCGGCTTATACCGCTGACAGTTCTCGCATTTTTTAACGTAGTTCCGGATGTCGCGGAACATTCCAGGCCAGTAGTATCGTGCGCATACCCTCGCGATAGTCTTCCTGACTCCCATATGTCCTGCTGCTGAGTCGTCGTGGTTTTCTCGAAGTACCTGTCTACGCATTGGACTGGGGACGCACAACTTCCAAGGCGCCACGTCCTCATCTCCTGCTCTCTGCTCTATGTGACGGTATACCTGGCCGGCTTTGATGACATAGTCTGGAAACTTTTCTGGGCTCTCCAGGACTTGTTTACGTCGCTGTTCTAACCATTGGCATTTGGGTGCCTTTGTGTCTGTTGCCATCGTCATCAGCGTTTCCCGTGGCTGCCGCGACAACGCATCGGCCACCACATTGAGCTTGCCGCGTCTATACTGGACATCAAAAGTATACTGCTGGAGCTCGAAAGCCCATCGTGCCACGCGTCCAGACGGGCTCGATATGGAGTTAAGCCACTTCAAGGCGAGGTGGTCGGTCAGAACGGTGAATCTATAGCCTTCCACGTACTGGCGCATCTTCCGGATTCCCCAGACTATTGCCAAACATTCCTTCTCCGTGGGGGAATAATTTCGCTCTGCTTGGTTCAGATGTCGGCTAGCATACGCGATGACTCGTTCACCCTCGTCTTGTTCTTGAGTCAGCACTACTCCTAGCCCATAGTCACTCGCGTCAGTCTGCAGCACAAATCTCTTGGAAAAGTCGGGACATGCGAGAATCGGCGCCTCCGTCAGTTTCGTCTTGAGCTGCTCGAATGCTTTTTGGTGTTCCTCGGTCCACTTCCAGTGTTTGCCTTTTTTCAATAACGCCGTTAGTGGTCGTGAGATTTCCGAAAAATCAGGCACGAAACGTCGGTACCAGGAGGCTATACCTAGGTACCGTCGCACTTCTCGAACGTTCCTGGGGGGCAGGAGTTCTCTGATGGCCGCTACCTTTTCCGGATCGGTGTGGATGCCCTGATGGCTGACGACGTGGCCTAGGTAGCGTAGTTCCTTCTTACAGAACTCGCATTTTTCTGGGTTTATCCGTAGGTTCGCTGCTTGGAGTCTCTCGAATACCCTCCGTAGGTTCTGCTGGTGCTCCTCGAACGTCCGACCTATGACGATGATATTGTCCAAGTACGCGAAGGCGTGCGGCTCCATTTCCGGCCCAATCACTCGATCAAGCGCTCTTTGGAAGGTAGCTGGCGCCGAATGTAAGCCGAACGGCATTACCCGCCATTGAAACAGCCCGCGTCCAGGCACGGTAAAAGCGGTGTATGGCTTGCTGTGTTTCTCCATCGGAATTTGCCAATAGCCATTTCGGAGATCAAGACTGCTAATGAACTTTTCACCTCGGAGATGATCGAGAATATGTTGAATGCGCGGCAGTGGATACGCGTCTGGCACCGATCGAGCGTTCAACTCCCTATAGTCGATGCACAGTCTCCATTTCCCAGTTTTCTTTCTCACCAGAACTATGGGCGCGCTATGGGGACTGTGTGATGGTTCGATACATCCCTTTTGGAGTAGTTCGTCTATTTCCTTGTTGATTACTTCCTGCATCGCTGGGTTCCGCGGGAAATAGCGCTGCTTGATTGGGCGGGTGTCGTGCATGACAATCTTATGCTCGGTTATGTTTGAAACCATAGGCAATCGTTCGAACTTTTTGAACTCTCCCTTGAGGAACGTCGAGAGTTTCTCCTGGTTTGTCTGGGGTTTCGGTTGGATGGTTACGCAATGTGGGGTGTCTACTGCCTGTGTGGTCTGTTCCTGGAGTTTGATTGTTTGCCCAGCGCAGCTGAACCTAGCCCTTATTCGTAGGAGGAAGTCCAATCCTAGGATAACCTCATCCATGGCATCAGGTAATATCAAAAACAGGAATTCCAAGTCATGGCTTCCGATTCGGATGTTCAACTTCAGAGCTTCGCTAATGTGTTTCGGTGTGCCTTCGGCCATGTTCACCACCATATCCATAGAAACGCTGTTCGATGGTGTCCTGAGTTCGTCGGCGTACGCTTTGCTTATAAAGCTCCTCAATGCTCCCGTGTCGATGGTCACTTCTACCATCTCATTTCCCAGGGCTATACTGGCGGAGATGCGGGAGTCATTGAAGTGTAGAAAGTCTATAGGGACGGAGGTGAAGTCGTTTGGGAGTCCGTCGCACCTCTTCTCCGACGTTCCCCTTGGTCGTTTCCCGACCGCTTTCGACAACACTCTATGGTCCTTATATTTCGGCGCCCACATTCCCAGCAAAAGAGCACCTGAGGCCTGCGGCAATCTCGCCTAGTGTATCCGTCCTGGCCGCAATGTCGACACGCCGTTCTAACATTGATGCGATCATCTTGGTTTTCTGCGACCATGAGGTTCCTCTCCGTCTGTCGGGATCTAGGTGTCTGTCTGATTGGTTCTGGCGAGCCGGATATATCCTCCAGATCTTCTGCCAATCCAATCAGATCCTGTAAGTCCTGGAAGTCCCTCCTACGGACGTACAGCTGGTACTCTCTGCGGCAGTTCCTGAAGATCCGGTCGGTCTGCTGGGCCCTCGTATAGTTGGCATGTCGCATGAGGTTCTGCATGGTTATAACATAGTCCTTAAAGGGCTCTCCAGCTCTCTGATGGCGCTGTCGGATCTCATCGTCCAGCTGCTCCATGTATCTGGCTGGCAAGAAGAACTTCAGGAAGTCCATCTTAAATGCACCCCAATTCGACCACCGCTGGTTATTATTTCGGAACCACAACAGAGCTCGGTCTCGCAGTAATTCCGGCATAGTTTTGGCCAGAAGATTCTTGTCAAGGGAGTAGGCATCGGCCAGTTCCTCCAGCCGTTCGACAAAAGCGATGGGGTCTTTTCCAACGTCATACTTTACCGACCACTTCCGTACCGTGTCTATAACCACTGGGTATGATGCCGCAGATGTCTCCTTCGCTTGATGGGACGGCATTGCGACCGGCGGTTCCCAGGACCTTGTGTTGCTCGTTACAATTTCCTTAGTGTCATGGGCCGGTGTTGTCCCGTGTGGTGTCAGAGCAGTCGCATTAGTGGTCTTCCTTTCCTTTTGTACGTCGGCTGGTGTTAGGATCACAGGCGGTGATGGTGATGTGCCGCGTCGGTGCTTCGCTTCCAGTTCGGCCAGCCGAACCTCATCTTCCGACGTTACGTCATGTCCCGAGATGTGGGTTATGAAGCGCTTCCTTAACTCTTCCACTCCACCGGAATTGTTCAGCTTAAATTCGGCCATGTAGGTCTGCAGCTCCTCCTTTGAGAGGGTGTATACCCAGCTTGTCTTGACCATCTTGGCCTTTTTTTTTTTTCTTTACGCTTTTCTTCGTTCGGAAGTTATATTTCTTTTGCTAAGAAAAGTCCCTGCTCGGGCGCCAATTGTAACGGAGTTTTCCCAGCCGGGGTAAACTCAGCGTGACCAGGGTTCTGAGGCAAGGGGTCGTTACAATAAAATTTCTATTTTGGGACTTTTCGAAGTATTATCTTTATTTTCCTACTTTTCTTATAATCTATTATTTAACGTGAGTCCTAAGCGATACGTAAGCCTTTGACGAGCGCAAGTCCTGAGCGATGCGTTAGCGTGAGACCGTCGAGGCTTCTGAACGGTGTGTAGGCGTGAGACAGTCGGGACTCCTGAGCGACGAAATGACGTTAGTGACGTGAGAGCTTCGATGAAGTGACGTGGGTAATGCCTTGACGAAGTGACGTGACTGACGCGAATGGTGACGAGCCTTGCCGTTAGTGACGATGAGTGACGTGAGTGGTGACGAGCCTTGACGCTAGTAATGCCTTGAAAATGTGACGTGAGAGGCGTGAGACAGTCGGGACTCCTGAGCGACGAAGTGACGTGCGTGACGTTAGAGCTTCGATGAAGTGACGTGGGTAATGCCTTGACGAAGTGACGTGACTGACGTGAATGGTGACGGGCCTTGACGTTAGTGACGACGAGCGACGTGAAGGGTGACAAGCCTTGCCGTTAGTGACGACGAGTGACGTGAGTGGTGACGAGCCTTGACGCTAGTAATGCCTTGACAACGTGACGTGAGAGGCGTGAGATAGTCGGGACTCCTGAGCGACGAAATGACGTGAGTGACGTGAGAGCTTCGATGAAGTGACGTGGGTAATGCCTTGACGAAGTGACGTGACTGACGTGAATGGTGACGAGCCTTGACGTTAGTAACGTGAGTAATGCCTTGACAAATTGACGTGAGTATCGACGAGCCTAGACGTGAGCGTCCTGAGTAATGCCTTGACAAAGTGACGTGAGTTTCGACGAGAATGGTGACGAGCCTTGACGAAGCAACAGGGGTGGATGCAGCGAGAGAACGTCGGCAGCGATCTGCTGGATGTACCAGCGCAACAACCCGTAGGGGAGCCACACAGTGATGTTGCGTCGTACGAATGACGAAAGCAGAGAAAGACGTTGGCAGCGATCTGCTGGATGTACCAGCGCAACAACCCGTAGGGGAGCCACACAGTGATGTTGCGTCGTACGAATGACGAAAGCAGAGAAAGACGTCGGCAGTGATCTGCTGGATGTACCAGCGCAACAACCCGTAGGGGAGCCACACAGTGATGTTGCGTCGTACGAATGACGAAAGCAGAGAAAAACGTCGGCAGCGATATGCTGGATGTACCAGCGCAACAACCCGTAGGGGAGCCACACAGTGATGTTGCGTCGTACGAATGACGAAAGCAGAGAAAGACGTCGGCAGCGATATGCTGGATGTACCAGCGCAACAACCCGTAGGGGAGCCACACAGTGATGTTGCGTCGTACGAATGACGAAAGCAGAGAAAGACGTCGGCAGCGATCTGCTGGATGTACCAGAGCAACGACCCGTAGGGGAGCCACACAGTGATGTTGCGTCGTACGAATGACGAAAGCAGAGAAAGACGTCGGCATCGCCATCTTCTCCTGAGTCTTCTTGTTATTAATGTAGATAGCCGATAACTCATAGAGGTTTTTAATGCTATCATTCGCATCCCGCATGGCTTGATGGATGGAACGTCTTTTTCCATCTTCCAACATTTCTACCAGTCCCTTGATCTGCTCTCCTAGTTTATGAAAGTCAGATTTGCCGGGGCTGGCTTCCTTTATCACCTTTCCTGTTTCCGGTGATTCGCGCCTTTGTGACGTTTGGGTCACTGGTGATCTCGCCATCTTCGAACTCCTTTTAAAAGAATTCACATTCTCCTCTCCTACAACTCCTTCTACTTCTCCTCCTCCTTAATTCTGGGAATTCATTGTAAATTGGGTCCCCACTCAAAGCCGTTATCAATGCTCGGGTGTGTAGTCACCTATGGATCCCATGGTTATCTATGCAAACAGTGAGGCCAAGCGGGGGTTGACACGAGCCCTTATGGGGTCTTGTGTTCAGAGCCAGATCAGTGTTAGACAGGAATTTTTCATCTGTACCTACACCACTAACTTAATAGCGACGTAACATTGAGCGTACTTTGAGTCCTGCCAGGGTTTTAACGGGACGGGGGCGCCGGTAGCATTAGCCTGAAAGCCATTTCAGCAAAATTTCACTCTTGCCTACTCAGGTAACAGAATACCACAGACGTCAGCCCAAGAGTTGACAAATCAAAATGATTGCTTCCAGTATACCATAATTAAGACCTTACTGGGCTCAGTCTTAATACATTCATTGAATGCCGCGCTCCCTCGTTGGCCGCGGCTTTTCCTCCGGGCGGGTTGGGAGTTATACCGCTCCTACTCGGTCGTCAGAGCCTCGGCGAGCAGGTTTTTCCATGCAAGAGAGGTTGCCAGTGACTTCTTCTCCGCCGTAACCCTGGCTAGGGCCCCTCACATGGTACTATCACCCGGGGCAGGTGAACCAAGGTTTATTGACGTGGTTTTACTCCCCGGACTAGGGCCCGTGGGGTTGTCAGACCCAACACTCTACTTCAGAGTGCCCTTAGGTGTGTGTGTATGTGTGTGTGTGTGTGTGTGTGTGTGTGTGTGTGTGTGTGTGTGTGTGTGTGTGTGTGTGTGTGTGTGTGTGTGTGTGTGTGTGTGTGTGTGTGTGTGTGTTAAAAAAAAATAGACAGTAAAAATAATACAACAATTGAAACTACTTTAGCGACGGTAAGGAGAAAATTTATTAGAGTATAAAAATAAAATTTTGTTACGTTTTTGTGTTCGGATTTTGCGTTCCCTTTTTGTGTAACGTTTTTGTGTAATGTTTTTGTGTCGTACAATTTAATTATGGGAACTAAGCCATTTCTCAAGGGATTCGTTTGAAACTCGGAATGTAGGACTATTAGCTTTGTTCCTATGGAAATTGGGATCTGGCCAATAGGGTCTGGAATTTTGGGAACCAAGCCATTTCTCAAGGGATTCGTATGAACCTCGGAATGTAGCACTAATATGCGACTATAAGATTTGCTCCTATGGAAATTCTGGGATCTGGCCAATAGGGTCTGGAATTTTGGGAACCAAGCCATTTCTCAATGGGTTCGTATGAAACTCGGAATGTAGGACTAATATGCGACTATAAGATTTGTTCCTATGGATATTCTGGGATCTGGCCAATAGGGTCTGGAATTTTGGGAACCAAGCCATTTCTCAAGGGATTCGTATGAACCTCGGAATGTAGGACTAATATGCGACTGTAAGATTTGTTCCTATGGAAATTCTGTGATCTGGCCAATAGGGTCTGCAATTTTGGGAACCAAGCCATTTCTCAAGGGATTCATATGAAACTCGGAATGTAGGACTAATATGCGACTATAATATTTGTTCCTATAGAAATTCTGGGATCTGGCCAATAGGGTCTGCAATTTTGGAAACCAAGCCATTTCTCAAGGGATTCGTATGAAACTCGGAATGTAGGACTAATATGCGACTATAAGATTTGTTCCTATGGAAATTCTGGGATCTGGCCAATAGGGTCTGGAATTTTGGGAACCAAGCCATTTCTCAAGGGATTCGTATAAAACTCGGAATGTAGGACTAATATGCGACTATAAGATTTGTTCTTATGGAAATTCTGGGATCTGACCAATAGGGTCTGCAATTTTGGGAACCCAGCCATTTCTCAAGGGATTCGTATTGAACTCGGAATGAAGGAATAATATGCGACTATAAGATTTGTTCCTATGGAAATTCTGGGATCTGGCCAATTTCTCAAGCCATTTCTCAAGGAATTCGTATGAAACTCGGAATATAGGACTAATATGCGACTATAAGATTTGTTCTTATGGAAATTCTGGGATCTGGCCAATAGGGTCTGGAATTTTGGGAACCAAGCCATTTCTCAAGGGATTCGTATGAAACTCGGAATGTAGGACTAATATGCGACTAAAAGATTTGTTCCTATGGAAATTCTGGGATTTTGCCAATAGGGTCTGCAATTTTTGGAACCAAGCCATTTCTCAAGAGATTCGTATGAACTTAGGAATGTAGGACTAATATGCGACTATAAGATTTGTTCCTATGGAAATTCTGGGATCTGGCCAATAGGGTCTGCAATTTTGGGAACCAAGCCATTTCTCAAGGGATTCGTATGAAACTCGGAATGTAGGACTAATATGCGACTATAAGATTTGTTCCTATGGAAATTCTGGGATCTGGCCAATTTCTCAAGCCATTTCTCAAGGGATTTGTATGAAACTCGGAAGCCATTTCTCAAGGGATTCGTATGAAACTCGGAATATAGGACTAATATGCGACTATAAGATTTGTTCCTATGGAAATTCTGGGATCTGGCCAATTTCTCAAGCTATTTCTCAAGGGATTCGTATGAAACTCGGAAGCCATTTCTCAAGGGATTCGTATGAAACTCGGAATATAGGACTAATATGCGACTATAAGATTTGTTCCTATGGAAATTCTGGGATCTGGCCAATAGGGTCTGGAATTTTGGGAACCAAGCTATTTCTCAAGGGATTCGTATGAAACTCGGAATGTAGGACTAATATGCGACTATAAGATTTGTTCCTATGGAAATTCTGGGATCTGGCCAATAGGGTCTGCAATTTTTGGAACCAAGCCATTTCTCAAGGGATTCTTATGAACCTCGGAATGTAGGACTAATATGCGACTATAAGATTTGTTCCTATGGAAATTCTGGGATCTGGCCAATATGGTCTGGAATTTTGGGAACCAAGCCATTTCTCAAGGGATTCGTATGAAACTCGGAATGTAGGACTAATATGCGACTATAAGATTTGTTCCTATGGAAATTCTGGGATCTGGCCAATAGGGTCTGGAATTTTGGGAACCAAGCCATTTCTCAAGGGATGCGTATGAAACTCGGAATATAGGACTAATATGCGACTATAAGATTTGTTCTTATGGAAATTCTGGGATCTGGCCAATAGGGTCTGGAATTTTGGGAACCAAGCCATTTCTCAAGGGATTCGTATGAAACTCGGAATGTAGGACTAATATGCGACTATAAGATTTGTTCCTATGGAAATTCTGGGATTTGGCCAATAGGGTCTGCAATTTTTGGAACCAAGCCATTTCTCAAGGGATTCGTATGAACCTCGGAATATAGGACTAATATGCGACTATAAGATTTGTTCCTATGGAAATTCTGGGATCTGGCCAATAGGGTCTGCAATTTTGGGAACCAAGCCATTTCTCAAGGGATTCGTATGAAACTCGGAATGTAGGACTAATATGCGACTATAATATTTGTTCCTATAGAAATTCTGGGATCTGGCCAATAGGGTCTGCAATTTTGGAAACCAAGCCATTTCTTAAGGGATTCGTATGAAACTCGGAATGTAGGACTAATATGCGAGTATAAGATTTGTTCCTATGGAAATTCTGGGATCTGGCCAATAGGGTCTGGAATTTTGGGAACCAAGCTATTTCTCAAGGGATTCGTATAAAACTCGGAATGTAGGACTAATATGCGATTATAAGATTTGTTCTTATGGAAATTCTGGGATCTGACCAATAGGGTCTGCAATTTTGGGAACCAAGCCATTTCTCAAGGGATTCGTATTGAACTCGGAATGAAGGAATAATATGCGACTATAAGATTTGTTCCTATGGAAATTCTGGGATCTGGCCAATAGGGTCTGGAATTTTGGGAACCAAGCCATTTCTCAAGGGATTCGTATAAAACTCGGAATGTAGGACTAATATGCGACTATAAGATTTGTTCTTATGGAAATTCTGGGATATGACCAATAGGGTCTGCAATTTTGGGAACCAAGCCATTTCTCAAGGGATTCGTATGGAACTCGGAATGAAGGAATAATATGCGACTATAAGATTTGTTCCTATGGAAATTCTGGGATCTTGCCAATTTCTCAAGCCATTTCTCAAGGGATTCGTATGAAACTCGGAAGCCATTTCTCAAGGGATTTGTATGAAACTCGGAATATAGGACTAATATGCGACTATAAGATTTGTTCCTATGGAAATTCTGGGATCTGGCCAATAGGGTCTGGAATTTTGGGAACCAAGCCATTTCTCAAGTGATTCGTATGAAACTCAGAATATAGGACTAATATGCGGCTATAAGATTTGTTCCTATGGAAATTCTGGGATCTGGCCAATAGGGTCTGGAATTTTTGGAACCAAGCCATTTCTCAAGGGATTCGTATACAACTCGGAATATAGGACTAATATGCGACTATAAGATTTGTTCCTATGGAAATTCTGGGATCTAGCCAATAGGGTCTGGAATTTTGGGAACCAAGCCATTCCTCAAGGGATTCGTATGAAACTTGGAATGTAGGACTAATATGCGACTATAAGATTTGTTCCTATGTAAATTCTAGGATCTGGCCAATAGGGTCTGGAATTTTGGGAACCAAGCCATTTCTCATCGTCATCTCATCTCATCATTAATCGTAATATCGGCAACAACGTCAATAAAGTTTCATATCAACCACGCGTAAAAGTTACACGCACTCTTTTTTTTTGTTTCATGTGTTTGCCAACTTATCCATATATAACTTTTAAAAGTCGACTCTCGTGGTGAGAATTATAAGTAAAAATTTGGTTAAATATTCTTAACCAAAGTTTTTTTTTGGTTAACGCTTAACCACTTTCTGGTCTATCCAATGTGTTTGTTGTTGTAATTTTTATTTTTTTGTTGAAAGCAATATAGCAAATATTTCTGCAAGCAAGAGCTTTTCAACTGCACTGGTTCAATTCCAATGAACTAATAATTTCTCTGCAGCGAACGCCACCTTTTATACTCATTGACAATCTTCCAGAAACTTCTGATCAGAAATATCGAGAAAAGACCAGAAAATTGTAGCCCTATTCCCTTATCTGCATAAACCGGTTACATTTCAAATTTCAAATAATCTAATAATTCGTATGCTATTGATACGAAATTCTAATTTTAGTACTTATTTTTGGACGAGCCTGTACATTGAGATTTATCTAGGATTCGAACCACATAATCTGCGCTACTAACTACTTTTCGTAACAATATTTATCATTTTATAAATTTTTATTTTAATCTTTTTCCGCATCACCCTTGAGGCAAGCTAAGAAATGCATCCCCAGTAGGCCTAATTTAAAAAACACCTTTCAAAAGGAAAAATTCATTTCTGGTTATTAACCAAATAAGCAAGAGAATCATATCATTTCTTTTTGTATGGAAAAAATCACATGTAATAAAATTTAAATTAATCCACCTTACGTTAAAATTGGGCCACTTCCATAAAGCGGTTATGTAGAACTAATTTTCACCTTTAACTTGATATCAATATTTAGGACCGCCCACTTTTGAACACGCCCCTGCTAAACTTTCAAGCAAAATTATTTTTTGGCTCTAACTCTGTTGAGGGGGGTTGAATTGAACCCAATTTTTTACAATATTAATGGTATTTTTTTACCTTTTATATGATACCAATTAACCCCTTAACATCTATGAAAAACCACATGAACCAGGCACAACTTTATTAAACCTCCGTTTAAGCTGGCCAACGGCCTTAAAAAAATTACGGCCGTGTAGAAGTAATTTTCACCTTTCAGTTGATACCAATATTTAGGCCAGCACACTTTTAAACACGTCCCTGCTGAACTTTAATGTGAAAGTTATTTTTGGCTCTAACTCTGTCGAGGGGTGTTGGATTGGATTTTTTATAGGACGGAAGATATTTTTATTACCTTTTATATGATACCAATTAACTCCATAATATCCATCAAACCACTTAGAAAAATGCAGTTTTAAAAAAAGAGCTCCAAATTTTGGAAGTCCCTCTCTACTTAAGGGGGTATTTCCGCCAAACAGTATTGCGGTTTTCGATGCTTGCTCAATAAGGGCTTTCAGAAGGATGGTGCCCAAAAGCCATAACCCTTTGGCCCCTTAAACGCACTTTAGCCTTCTTTAATAATAAGGCCGGCTCCAAACGGCGAGTTGAGAAGCTTTCCGTGACAAGCTATTACTCTCGGAACGTTTATAACCCATTCGCGAGAGGTGGGATACCGTGAAAAATACTTCTGGTGTTACTAGGACTCGAACCACGAACCTCCTGCTCAGTAGCCACGCACATTTCCACTGAGCCACGGCGCCCACCTAGCCCTTTTTACTGTTAGTTAATTAAAGTAATAATATGTAAATTAATAAACTATTGTTGTTTATTATTTGCAAAATCCTTTACGAACTCGAAAGCCTAAATTCGTAGCAATATATATATATATATATATTTATACAAAACGCCACAGAATTATTATCTTTTAATAAATTTTATTGAATCAAAGAAAAAATGTTCACAAATATTTAAATTTTCGAATTGCACTAGCAGTTTTAGATTTGGTCACCCTTAGCCGCGATTATGGCCTTCAAACGGCCGACAAAGCTATTGCATGCAGCACTAAAGTGGCTCTGCGGTATTTTGGCCCATTCTCGGCGAAGCGCTCGCTTGAGATGTTCGACACTTTGGTATTTTTTTGTCCCAACCCTGCTCTTCAAAATACCCCAAACCGAGAAATCTAGCGGATTTGCATCCAGCGAATTTGCATCCAGCGAATTTGATGGCCATTTGGCAGTGGAAATGAACCGCGGAACGTTGTTTCTCAGCCAATCTTGATTGACGCGCGCTTTATGACTCGGCGCCGAGTCCTGTTGAAATGTCCAGGCTCTTTGGCCGAAATGTTTTTGTGCCCAAGGCTGTAACATTTGATTATATTTAATTTTATTTATTATAATTGAATTTTCAGAATTCTATATTTTTAATTATGTTTTCAGGAATTACAATAATGATCAGCGTTAATTCTATTGACGATAATAATCAAAAGACCATTGACAATTTTAAGCTAGGTTTACATTAGATCTTAAGGCTAGTTTTTATTACACGCTTTTTTTTTTTTTTTTAGCAGAAATTAAACAATTAATTTATGGACTTAACTATTAACAACTATTGCAACATTTACCAGCCATACCTTTGTGGTAATTTGATAATACGACCTCTGCGTGTTCGAACACTAGTTTCTACCCGCTGTTCGGGTAGTGATTGTGGTCCATTATCATTTGCATCTAAATCATCACTTCCAGTTGTTTCATAGTCTGATACTGAGTAACTATTATCAAATTCGACCGAATGTTCCGATTCGTCCGCAACTACTAAGTCCATGGGATTTTCTTCCTGGCCAATATTACTGTTGTTTTGTACAATACTTTCTTGGGCTGGCTCAATTCTTTGAATTTGCGGCAAATTATCCAAATAACAGATTTCACATCTTCCTCAAACACTAAATCACTAGCATTAAAGTCTTCATTCTTAGTCTTAGCAATAAATCTACGATTACGCCTAAAGTGATTATCAAACGAATCCTTAATGATATATGATCTATTCTTTACATTTTCGACGATTTTGCCATAATGCCATTGTTTTCCATTTTTCTTGAAAATAGTCAAATCATCCACGTTCAATAAAGGCAGCGATCTTGCGCTCCGGTCATAATAGTATTTTTGTTTTTGTTTTTTCTTTTTAATTTTTTCTTGAACTATTTCCTCTGAAATTCTGTTTCTGACAAGAACGCGTTCCGATACCGGCAGTCCGGTTTTAATGAGTCGACCAAAGAACAATTCCGATAACGAAACCCGCATACTTGAAATGGGTGTTGTATTGTACTCAAGGATTCGATACTGAGAAGTGTCAATCTCATTGGCTTCATAACATCGTTTAAGAATGTTCTTTGCGATTGCAACCCCTTTTTCCGCAAGTCCATTACTTTGAGCATATGTCGGACTTGAATATTGTAATTGAACATTGAATTTTCGACCGAATTTTTCTAATTCACTCGAATTAAATGGAACATTATCGCACTTGATGATCGTCGGATAGCCAATTTTATTAAAAATCTTACAAATGGCGGTAATAAGATGACCAGACGTCTTGTTATTTACCGGAATTGCGACCAAATAATTTGAATACGCATCAAAAATTGATAAACGATCCCTACCAGCGTATTCAAATAAATCCATCGATACAATTTTATACGGGTATTTTGTATCCATTTCCTGAACCAATGGTTCTTTTTGGTTGTTCCGTTTAAACTTTTCACACACATTACATGATATAATCATTTCTTTAATTTGTTTGTTCATTCCTGGCCAATAGTATAACATTCTTGCTCTTGCGAGAGTTTTTTCGATACCGAGATGTGGTGCATGTAACCATTTGGTCATTTTATTTTGTAATATGCTCGGAATCACCAGCCTATGCTTAAAAAGCAATAAGCCATTTTCAAAATGCAATTCCGATTTAAGTTTTTGAAAATTTTGGCAATATTCATTCAACTGGTGATATCCAGGCCAACCATTTCGGATGTAATCACAATTTTTTTTTAGATTTTCATCCGATTCCAAAAGTTCCTTGTAATAGTCATAATTGTCCTTTGACACACAAACAGTTCTTGTGATACTGTGAATTACTTCGGATAATCCATTCAGTTCGGAAGTTTCATTTAATTGAGCACGTGAAAGGCAATCAGCCAATAGCATGTGTTTCCCCGGTTTGTATACGATTTTGATTCCAGGATATTTCAGAAGCATCATAAACATTCTTTCTAGCCTAGGCGTTACACTGTCAATGTCACGCAAGTCTAGACTCTCTAGTGGCTTATGATCGCTTTCCACAATAAATCTGTGTCCATAAACGAGGTTATGGAAACGCTTGCATGCGAAAACCACAGCCAACAGCTCTTTTTCGATTTGTGCCCATCTTTGCTCACATTTGGTCAAAGTTCTTGAGGCATATGCCACTGGATAATCATTTTGCATCAAGCCCGAGCCAAGTCCATCTTTCGATGCATCAGTCTGAATAACAATAGCTTTGGCTGTATCGTATGGCTTTAGAACCGGATCCGAAATAATAATTGTCTTGAGATTTTCAAGCTCACGATCATGTTTCTCATTCCATTCAAATGGAGTCTTCTTTCCAGACAGTAATCGTAGCTCGGCTGTCATTTTCGACAGATTTGGCATGAATTTTCACAAATAATTGAACAGACCCAATAAACGCATTACACCATATTTGTCAGTTGGCTTTTTAATTTTGAGAATAGCCTCAATATGTTTTGAGTCCGGTTTAATTTTTCCTTTTGTTAAAATATGACCCATGAATTTTACTTCCGCTTTACGAACCTAACCTTTCAAATTTATAACGACCAAATGGTGTCATAAATGTTGTTAGTTCCGAACTTTTTTCATCCAATTCCAGTTGCCAGAACCCATTTGAACAGTCCAACATAGTGAATATTTCTTTGTTAACCAGTTCCAATGTTAAATCATCTATGGTAGGAATCAAAAAATGTTCGCGCTTAAGGCACTTATTAAGTGGTTTTGGGTCCAGACAAATGCGTAAATCACCATTTGATTTCTCAACCACCTGTAAATTATTAACCCACTCCGTTGGGTGAGAGACCGGTGAAATGATTCCATTTTTAACCATTTCCTCAAATTTTGGCTTAAGTTTTTTAACTATCGTGTCTGGAAAACGTTTTCTGTAATGAACAACTGGCTTTACATTTTCTTGTAAATGTATTGTAATTTTTCCTGGAATTTTTCCAATTTCCGTAAATACATCACTTTTGTCATTTACGAAACTATCTTTATCCACCGAGAAGGTAATTGAGTCCACATTCAAGCGTTTAACCAGTTTGAATTCAGTGCATGTTTGACGCCCAAGTATCGGTTCATATGAGTCATCAACAACTAAAAATTCCGCTAATTTCTTTTTATTCAGTTCTGAATCAACAAGTTGAAGTTTAGCAATACCAAACATTTTAACTTTATTACTACTATAATCATAAACAGGTATGTTATTTTGTTCATTGCTCATTTTAACTTTGAGTTTCTTAATAACTTTTAATGGAACACAATTGACATCAGCGCCCGTATCGATCTTAATTTGACTTTATTCTCTCCTATTTTATGTCTTAGTCCATATTTCATTTCTCCTTCCGATTGAATTTAATCTATAAATATAATTATCAAGACTAAGCGTATCTTCTATTTTATAAATGTTCTCTTTTTCAATTTCACCTGACATTCCACCCCAACTAAGATCATCGACCCGTTTTCCATTCGACTTTGAATCCGATGTACTTGCATTCGGTTTTTTGTTTTTTTTTACGACACATACGCCGGAAATGTCCTCTTTTACCGCATTCACAGGTGAAATTTTTTGCTGGACACTAGCTTCTGTGCTCTGCACTCCATTCGCCCCCACAGTTGAAACGAAAATGTTTATTGTTTACGTTGATTGCATTTACTGAATCGGTGTCTATGTTTTCCGATAATGTTACAGCTGCGATCGACTGCTTTGATGCTAAAATGCCTTTGTTAACATTCGCTGGTTCAAACGTTTTACAAATTTCAACGACACGTTCCAATGTTTCTTCACGTCCATCGAGCAACTTCAATTGAAGTTTCTTGTCAAAAATCCCAGTAATTATACGGTCACGTAACAATCGATTTTCATACGATGCTCCGCACTTACAGTTGAATTCACAACGTTCGATTTGTGTACGAAGCTCAGTCAAAAATTCATTGAATGGTTGACGTTCCCTTTGAATCAAATTGTTGAATTTAAATGACTCCATTGTCACATTTTTTTGTGGTAAACAATGTGCATCAAAGGCTTCCAATACTTCCTTCAATGTTCGTTGCTTTATTTCATTTTCACTACGTTCAGCTTCAGTATCCGTTGCCATTATATATACGAGTCACAGTGACTGTACCAAGCAAAGCATCTTGTGATCCGTTATTTGGAAATAAAGTATTGTAAATGTCGGCGCCCTTTGTTCCAATCAACCAAAGAAAAATTGCGATTGTTGATTCTGTTTGTTTGGTTTTGTCTTTGGCGATCATGTACACCAAAAAATCTCGTTTCCAACTCTTCCAATCCGATGACAAATTTGCACAATCTAATTCTCTTAACTCTTTCCGTGTATCAGCCATTTTGGTTATGTTTATGACTGTAAAAAATATCCAATAAAATATCAA
Source organism: Nephrocerus scutellatus (assembly GCA_947095585.1). NCBI lineage: Eukaryota > Metazoa > Arthropoda > Insecta > Diptera > Pipunculidae > Nephrocerus > Nephrocerus scutellatus. The sequence continues at coordinate 51,965,237 of OX352764.1, forward strand.
AATTTCCAAGAAATATAGCTACGATAATGATTTCCGATGTATCCTTTAATCCGATGAATGTTTCTTATTGCCCGATGTTTTGATTTTTCGGATGATTTATTCCGATGAACCAAATAATTTAATAACATGTTGTGTGTGTATGCAATATAAGATATGTAACGGGTGTTTTTTTAAGAGGTTGCCGATTTTTTTTTTGAATAACACACATATAAAATTATGAAATGACCAAAATTTTTTTTTATTTGGTAGATAATTTTTTGGCATTTAACATTTAAACACAATTTCTGGCATATGGCTACCACGACTATTTTTCACAAATGTCATTCTGGAGGTCCAATTTTCCAGCACTTTTTCAAGCATTTGAGGGCGTATGTCAGCAATGACACGTTGAATATTGGTTTCCAAAGCGTCAATCGATTGAGGTTTATCCACATAAACCAATGACTTCACGTATCCCCACAAAAAGTAATCGAGTGGCGTCAAATCGCACGAACGCGGAGGCCAATTCACCGGACCATTTCTCGAAATAATGTTGTCGTTGAAAGTTTCTTTCAATAAGTCGATTGTTTCACGTGCTGTATGGCAAGTGGCACCATCTTGTTGAAACCACATTTCATCCATATCCATATCTTCAAGATTTGACAACAAAAACTCATTTAACATGGTTCTGTATCGATTTCCATTCACGGTAACGCGTCGTCCTTCCTCATTTTTAAAGAAATATGGACCGATGATCCCACCAGCCCATAGACCGCACCAAACAGTACATTTATCAGGATGCATTGGTAATTCTTGAACGGCGTGTGGATTATCTTTGCTCCAAATGCGACAATTTTGTTTGTTGACGTATCCATTTAACAAAAAATGCGCCTCATCACTGAAGAGAATTTTACGGTAAAAAAATGGATCTTCGTTCAATTGATTTAACGACCAATCACTGAATTCACGGCGCAAACGATGGTCGTGTGGCTTTAATTCTTGCACCAATTGAATTTTGTATGGCACCAAACCCAAATCTTTACGTAAAATTTTCCATAAAGTCGATGGACAAAGTCCAATTTGCTGAGCACGACGACGAATCGATAAATTGTCGTTTTCTTCGACACTGGCCTCAACGACAGCAATATTTTCTTCTGTACGAACTCTTCTCATTCTTGTCGGTGGCTTGGCATCCAAAAGAGTGAATGTAGACCGAAATTTGGTAATTACGTTCTTTATGGTGGTCTCTGACGGACGATTATGTGCACCATAAAATTCACGAAGTGCTCTATAAACATTTTTAATTGAACACTGATTTTGAAAATAAATTTCCACGATTTGAAAACGTTGTTCTGGAGTTAACCTATTCATAATGATTTGCCAAACAATACTGAGTAGAAATGCCACTTTGAGCTGTCAAAACAACTGTCATAAAATAAAACGACATCTATCGGAAAAACAAACCTCCTAAAAAAACACCATTATATCAAACTCACTTTTATTTTTATTTCTTAAGTTTTAAGTTTCACATCTGACACCATGTAACATTTTATTATATTTAATTTTATTTATTATAATTGAATTTTCAGAATTCTATATTTTTAATTACGTTTTCAGGAATTACAATAATGATCAGCGTTAATTCTATTGACGATAATAATCAAAAGACCATTGATTTTAAGCTAGGTTTATATTAGATCATAAGGATAGTTCTTATTACAAAGGCTTCAACGCTTCCTCCTACTTATGATACCGATAAATTTGAGCATTTATTTTGATGCCACGGTCCAAAAAAACGAACGGTGACAGGCTTTCGGCCGTTACGGTGGCCCAAACCATCACCATCGGTGGCGCTTGGTTTCGAGTGGCAATCCGTTGGTCCAAATTTTCAGTAGAACAGCCGGGCAAGTAAATCTGGTCGTTTTGCTTGTTCACATATTGCTCAATAATTCAATTCAATTTCTCATCGGAGAAAACCAAATTCGGCAAATCGCCACTTTCGTGCAAGCGTAACAACTCCTTTTCTCTTTCCACTCTAACTTTTTTTTGAGAATCAGTTTTTTTGAATTTCAAGATGACCTTTCAATATGTTTTGCATCCGTTCGAGGAGCGATATGTTTGCCTCATGAGCCATTTTTCTGCCGGTACGGCGCAGATTCCGAGCCAATTTGGCCTTAACCTTCCGAATGATACCCAGCGATGTTGTAGTGCATTTCGGTCCACCACCATGGCGTTTTGCAATGCTGCCAATACCTTTACAACTATTTATGGTGCGATAGACAAACATTTTATTCACATACCGATGTTTTACAGGTTAACAATCTGCGGCTGTGGTTTTCCAGCCAAATACAGAGCAATCACACTATTACGCTTGAATTCCATTGCGGATTACTTTTTTCTGAATATTTTCCACTTAAATGCTTTTGTACGTTTGTAAACAATGGAATGAACTGTCATTAGTGTAAATTTGAGCGCTCTTCATCACTGGTTTGACAGCAATGACAGTCTGAAGTTGGTATCACTACGTGTCAGTCACTCGGTATAGAGAGAGATAAGAGAAAACAAACAATATGTTTTTTTTGTTACTTTTGGATCCCCAATTGTTTCGGATATAGAGATATAGAGATAAGAGAAAACAAACAATTGCTGTGTTGCTTTGGCAAAGCCGGCTTGGCTTACAACAACAATAGCATAAGCATAAAGTCAAAAATAAATCCAAAAATCTTTAAGATTTAAAAACTAAAGCCATTTTATAGTTATGGTACTCAACGTAAGGCGGTGTTTTGTTTAACACATAACAATTAAAATGCATCAAAAATTTAAAGCCAAAAGCTGTTGCTTTGTAAATATGGGGGCCGATTATGTATCTGTCGTATTTTGACTTCCGACTTACGACAAGTCGAAATGCTCAAAGTCGTGGTTTCGACATAACGCTATTGTCCGATATCGCCATTTCAATTGCATGTTTTGTTGTTGTTTATACTGGTTTACTTTGTATTGACAAAATTACAAATACGTAGTTACTAAAAAAACGCCAAACGGTCGGCGCTGCTTGCGTCAGTCAAATGAATGAAGCAGCATAATATATTTGAAATTCTAAATATTTGTTTTTATTTTAGTGATAATTTTTTAAATAATATTAAAAAAAAGTTAAAAAATATCACTTAAAAGTTATTTACGCGGTTGATTTCATACAGCAATAATCATTTTAATTACTCGACTGAAACATCAACAATTAAGTCAAAACTACGACTAGTCGTATGACTCAATAATCGCGTTTAATCGTAATTGCGACAAAAGTGACGTCATTCGAAACTGGAAATGCTTACATAATAGACCCCCTGTTTAGATTTCGACTGGGAAATAAATGTAGTTAAAATGATTATTTCAGTATGAAATCAACCGCGTAAATAACTTTTAAGTAATAATTTTTAATTTTTTTAATGTTATTTATAAAATTATCACTAAAATAAAAAAAAATATTTAAAATTTTTAATATATTATGCTGCTACATTCATTTGAATGACGCGAGCAGCGACGACCTTTTTGCGTTTTTTTTTTAGTAACTACGTATTTGTAATTTTGTCAATACAAATTTTCGTTGCTTACATAGAATATTAAATTTAACTTATAAGTTTTATATATTAAAAAATATAAATATTTTCGAAAATTGAAAAAAACCAAAAAAGGAAACGAGTATAAACAACAACAAAACATACATTCAAAATGGCGCTATCGGGCAATAGTTTAAGTTCGAAAAATTTTTATCGTACATGCTTACATAAGCCGTATTTTATTTGAATTCGAATTGGGAATTACAACAACAATTGCACTGTCGAATTCCTTCCGAATCCGAATCCGAATTCGAATGTCAAAACCAAACAGCAGGTTTTCAAATTCCAAAGAAGGAATTCGACAGTGCAATTGTTGTTGTAATTCCTTATTCCTCGGAAAATAAAATACGGCTATTCTAGTAGTTTAGTTTTGATTTGGATTCTAATAAAACCACAACATAACACAAGTTCACAATTTTATGCTGGACAACTTGGAGCGGATTTTGCAAATAAAACACAACACAAGTTTATTAATTTACAAATAACAAATTAGAAATAGACAGAAAAATTAACACAAGTTCACAATTTTATACTGGACAACTTATAATACTTGTACTTTACAATAATTCTGCAAGCAAAAGCTTTTCAACTGCACTAGTTAAATTCCAGTTAAATAATGAATTCTCTGCAGTGAATGCCACCTTTTATACTCATTGAAAAGCTTCCAGAAAATTCCAATACAAGAAAATTGTAGCTGTTTATGAAAGGTGATTTTACCAATCAAATGTTTGCTGAATGACTTGTCCAACCGAATGCACAAGGACAAGGATAAAAATGTTTGTGAAAGGTGAATTTACCAATCAAAATGTTGTAATTGTTATCAAGGCGATGACACCAACATAACGTATAGGGTTAACACAATCACTTGAACTTGGTTAGCTGGCGAATGGAAAGAAGTAAACACTCCAATGGCTTGAATAATTCTCTCGTCTTTTATTAAAAATATTGCTTCTTAAATACTAAATTTTTGCTGATTCTTATAATATTATTTCGTTTACATTGCTAAATGGCAATACTAATTATTGCTGATTCTTATAATATTATTTTGCTTAAATTGCTAAATGTGCATTGCAAGCTAATTTCATTTTTTTTGGTTTTTCTTTTGCTGTAGTTCGTTGCACATGCGATCAATTTCGCAATGTGCAATGACCTACAGCGGAAATAAATCACATAACGAATTATGTAGTGTGACATTCATGAATTTTGACTGCAGCAACTGAAAGCTGTCGATGGGCAATTAGAATTTAATGCAAGCATATGTACACACGTATGTTCATATGAAAGAAATTCTCTGTGAAAATTACTAAAAAAACGCCAAAAGGTCGGCGCTGCTCACGCCATTCAAATGATTGTAGCAGCATAATATATTAAAAATTTTAAATATTTTTTTTTATTTTAGTGATAATTTTTTAAATAACATTAAAAAACAATTAAAAATTTTTACTTAAAAGTTATTTACGCGTTTGATTTCAAACATAAATAATCATTTTAATTACATATATTTCCCATTCGAAATCCAAACAGGTGTTCGACTGAAACAACAACAATTCAGTCGAAACTACGACTAGTCGTATGACTAAATACTCGCGTTTAGTCGTAATTGCAACAAAAGTGACTTCATTCGAAACTAGAAATGCTTACATAATCGACCCCCTTGTTTTTTAAACTTTTGCTTGCTGGCTAGCCAAACTTATGGGGGCAGATTATGTTTCTGTCGTATTTCGACTTTCGACTTACGACAAGTCGAAATCATCAAAGTCGTAATTTCGACATATCGCAATTATGTAAGCATGTAAGCATGTACGATAGGGCCATTTCGAATGTATGTTTAGTTGTTGTTTATACTTGTTTACTTTTTGGTTTTTTTTTGAATATTCATAATATTTATATGTTTTTATATATAAAACTAATATTTTTATTAGTTAAATTTAATATTCTATGTAAGCAACGAAATTTGTGTTGACAAAATTACAAATACGTAGTTGCTAAAAAATGCCAAAAGGTCGGCGCTGCAACAGCATAATATATTAAAAATTTTAAATATTTTATGATAATTTTTTTTGCACATATGTGTGTATCCGATTAGAGATTTTACATAAACATTTTTAATTTTTATGTGTTGGTTTTTAAATTAATTAGAAATATAAAATATAAAAATTCATTTATTAAATTATTGAATGTTTGTATATTTTTAAGGATCTATTAAGGACATTCAAATGATCAATATCATCCCGTAATCACCTTCTTTAAAACTCAAAAATCGCTCAGTTTTCTCGCCTTCTATAATAATGCTATAGATAACAGGCGTATTCGGTTCAACTGAAGAGTACAACTCTTCACTTCAGCTAATTGAGCGACTCAAAAAATAAATCATTTTTAAATTGGCTTGTGTTGAAGAAGTGGCACACAATTTTGAACCGAATAAAATATTTTGGCATAATGGAAAATTCTGCTGAAAAAAGAAGATTATTAAGTGAAGTTTTAATGGTAATTTGTAAATTGTATATTATTATATTTGGTTCCTATTATAATAGAATTTGTCTAATTCAGGTTCTACAAGATACCAGTTACTGGAAACTTACGGGAGCTTCATCGTCCAGCTCTAGTGATAGTGAAGAAGAAATTACACCACTTCACAGGGTGATAGATTATTATGAAAAAACCGTACAGGCATATACTGATGAAGAATTTAAATCAAATTTTAGTTTAGAAAAATCTTCGTTTAATAATCTAATGGGTAAGACTTGTTTGTTAAGGCATTCCATAGAAACGTAACTTTGTATGTTTTTATTTTGTATATAGAGTTTTTGCTGCCAATATTAATTCAAAGTGTTACAACACACACTGGAGGAAGACAGGCAATGCCCGCTGAAAAAAAGTCCTAATGACTATTTATTATTTGTCTAATCAGGATAGTTTTAGGCAGGTTGCAAATTTATTTAATGTGTCCGATAGTACAGCTCATACAATTATAAATAATATTATCGATTTATTATATACTCATTCGCCGAAATTTATTAAATGAGTAACAGAAGAGCAAGCTTATGTCAATGAGCACCTTTTTTTTTAATAAAGGAGGCTTACGGAACGTTTTGGGGTGCATTGATGGATCCCACATTACGATACCTAACGTCGGAAAGGATAACGACTATATTAATAGAAAAGGATATTCCAGTATACTACTGCAAGGCGTTGTAAATTACAATATGGAAGTTATTGATGTTTACTGTGGCGAGCCGGGGTCAATGCATGACTCAAGATTATTGAGAAAGTCTGGCTTATACCAGGCTGTTCGAGAAAATCTTTCCTGCATGTACGGATATTTTCTGCTCGGTGACTCGGCATATATGTGCCAGGATTGGCTAGTACCGCCTTTCAAAGACAATGGCGCTTTAACATCAGAACAATTTCGGTTTAATTATATCCATTAATCATTAAGAGTAAAAGTGGAAAACGCGTTTGGCATGCTAAAGGGAAGGTTTCGCAGATTACGAGAATTCCAGAATGTAAGCCTCCATAATATATGTATGGCGACACACGACGAAATCGAGTTTCCAAACGAGAACGAAAATCAGGCTCACCATATTGAAACTGCTGAAGATACCTCTGCAGCAACGAATAGAAGGCTGCAAGCTTTTTTTTCAACTTTTCCCAAACAGTAATCAACTCGATTAATACTATTTAAAATAAAACAAAAGAAAAATAAAGCTTGGTTTCAAATATATTTCAATAACATTTTTAAAACTAGAAACCACCTTAAAACTAGTTATAACACTAAACTAGTTATTCCTTAAAATTATATTTTATTAACCAACTCCTTCATAATTTCAACTTTTTGTCTTTCTAATTAATAATTTAATAATTTCCTCCTCCCTGTTCTCCTTCTTTTCCAGGCGTTCGATTTTCAATTTATAATAGTTAATTTATAATTTATTTACTAAGTGTGAAAACTTAGTCGCTTTCTTTTTGTGGTTTTTTTAGGGGTGGGTTCCGAATTTTCCGTAAAATTTAAATCAGGAATCGTTTCGACTGTGTGAAGAGACTAATGGACACACTTTTCCCACTATCAGCGTTACTGTCCTTTTGCCCTAATATTTCATCCATTGCGTTGAAAAATTCAAAACGAATTGGCCCACGTCCCGATTTATGTGTATTATCTTTTACCGATTTGTACGTGCGTTGCAAATTGTTCCATTTATTTGAGCACTCCGTAGTTGATTTCTGAAAATACCAAAATTTATAATTATGCATGTTATTTTATACTTAAAAATTAAAATGCATTTTTACTCACCATCACATTAAGCGCCTGTAATTGAGTAGATATCATGGCCCAGGCATGCTTCCGCTGTTTGACATTATTGAAAGTTTCCTTAAATTAATCGTATGTCGCAATGAGCTGTAACGTTTCATTTTTAGTCCAAGTGGAAGATTTTGCTGTAAAAATTATCTGCCTATGATCCGGAATAATCTAATATGCATTTCATATCTAAATATATATAAGATAAATAAAAGCAAATTTACCTGGAACATCTGCGTTTGATAGATCGGTTTCTCCTCCGACGTACTCAATTAAATTATCATAATCATCAAACTTATTATTATTATTATCCATTTTAGAAAAAATATTATAGATTTATTATTAATAATTATTTTTTGAGTTCGCAAATTCACAACCAAATAAAACCGCACGAAACACAACACGAAAATAAAAACAAACGAAAAGAAAAACAAATAACTCATCAGAAGAACCTACACGAGCAGAACACCTCTTCACTTACTTCAGTAGCCCAATTTTGCCCAGTTTTTAACTGAAGTGAAGAGTTGTCAATAGAACAGTCTCTTCACTTCTGTTACTTCTGATACAGCTACTACTTCAGTTAATTCACACCAATCGAATACGCCTATCCCATATCCCATGTTACTATAAAATAATTATAACATTCGCGTTGTGTCAATCTCTGCTGGCTAACCACAACTTCAATTTAACTATAGTCGGTCTGCTTACTTTGTCTCGCACGCCTTATATGTAAATTTTGCATAACGCTTGATTTACATTTGTGGCGTGCGAGAAAAAATGAAGAGGACGGCTGTTAAATAGCAATTGTGGTTAGCCAGACGTGAGAAGTAGTTTATTTTTCAATGTTACCATAATGCTATAGATAACATTTCCCATGTTACTATAAAATAATTATAACATTCGTGTAGTGTCAATCTCTTCTGGCAAACCACAGCTTCTATTCAACTATAGTCGGCCCGCTCACTTTGTCGCGCACGGTTGTAGTCTAAATTCTCCATATTTGAGAAAAACTCGCTTCTCGCCTTCTCTGCAAAATCCCAGTCCAGTTATGTCGTTTTTTTTGTTTTAGAAATCTGCGCTCGAGCACAGATTTTTTTGTCAAAAAGACGAACACGAAAAGATTATGTCGTGTTTTAAAACAAAACAAAAAATCCGGCGTAGATTGATTTTTTACTGTCAAGTTATTTGTTTATTCCAAAAAACCAATCTACTGTATATCAAATTTCCCCTCTAACAAATCTTGATATTTTATAAGATTTACCACTCTTTTCATTAACTGCAACAACAACAACAACACAACAAAACAATGTAAACAAAAGATTCTCAGCTTTCATGTTCGTTTTTTCGTGAAAAAATCTACGCTCGAGCCCAGATTGCTAAAACAAAAAAACGCGATTTCTGTGTTTCTTTTGGCTTGGGTTACATCAAAAATTGCTGCGTTGCTTTGGCAAAGCCGGCTTAGCTTTACAAAACCACAGCTTTGGGCTTTAAATTACGATGTTTTTAATTGTTATGTGTGTTAAACAAAACAAAACACCGCCTTACGGTGAGCGCTATAACTAAAAAATGGCTTTAGTTATAAGTCCTAAAAACTTTTTGGAAGCAACACAGCTGATATCAATCTGCCTCAGAAGTTTTTTTTTTTTAAAACACGACATTAGAATTGTAATTAGAGGACAACCAATTAAGTTTCAACTATAATGCAATTTCGCCCCCTTACGTTAAAGTCAAAATCCGACGAAATGCTTTCCAAAGTTTCTAAAGTTTCTCATCCGACCATAATGTAATATTGTCAATGACAATGAAATAACATATGCCAACTGTCAAGTTTTCTTAAGAAAATGCGCTCGCCAGCGCACATCTTATCGATTGCCAAAGTAACGAATCTATTGCGAACGCTATTATGGGCGTAGCATACAATTTCATTGTATTCGCTCATTTCATCGTCGGGTTTTGACACTAGCGTAAAGAGACGAAATTGCATTATAGTTCCGACTTTAAGGCTCAACTATAATGCAATTTCGCCACCTTACGTTAAAGTCAAAATCCAACGAAATGCTTTCCAAAGTTTCTAAAGTTTCTCATCCGACCATAATGTAATTTTGTCAATGACAATGAAATAACATATGACAACTGTCAAGTTTTCTTAAGAAAATGCGCTCGCCAGCGCACATCTAATCGATTGCCAAAGTAACGAATCTATTGCGAACTCTATTATGGGCGCAGCATACATTTTCTTTGTATTCGCTCAGTTCATCGTCGGGTTTTGACACTAGCGTAAAGAGACGAAATTGCATTATAGTTCCGCTTTAAGGCTCAACTATAATGCAATTTCGCCACCTTACGTTAAAGTCAAAATCCAACGAAATGCTTTCCAAAGTTTCTAAAGTTTCTCATCCGACCATAATGTAATTTTGTCAATGACAATGAAATAACATATGACAACTGTCAAGTTTTCTTAAGAAAATGCGCTCGCCAGCGCACATCTAATCGATTGCCAAAGTAACGAATCTATTGCGAACTCTATTATGGACGCAGCATACATTTTCTTTGTATTCGCTCATTTCATCGTCGGGTTTTGACACTATCGTAAAGAGACGAAATTGCATTATAGTTCCGGCTTTAGAGTGTAGTGGTGTGGTTTCGCATAGATGTAGTTGAGACTTGCGTGGGTTTGTATTGTTTTTTTTTTTGTTTTTGATAAAAGGCGTATTTTATTTGTCGATGAATAAACATTTGAAAACCAGCAAAACAGCAGGTTCTTTTATTCCCAAAGAAGAAATAAGATAGTGCAATTGCTGTTGTAATTCCTTATTCCTCGGCAAATAAAATACAGCTAAAATTTTCGTGTTTTGAACATAGGGTGCGGCATATACTCAATACTGGAAACTGGAGAAACTACTTAAAAATTAAACAATGACTGAAAGATTTACTTTTGGTGGTTCTGTAATATCCATAACATGTCATGCATGGAACAAGGATAGGTCTCGTATGTATTTTCTTTATTAGACTTAAATTTATAGCTGGAACTTAATATTCTTTCTATTTTAGAGATAGCTTTTTCACCAAACAATAATGAAATACATATATATTCCCGAGAGTCAAATGAGTGGAAACTTGTTGACATATTAAATCAGCATGATTTAAGAGTTATGGGCATTGATTGGGCTAGAAACACGAATAGATTAGTCACCTGTGCTGCTGATAGGAATGCTTATGTTTGGTCGCATGGTGAAGATGGGAAATGGAAACCAACCTTAGTTTTGCTACGTATTAACCGTGCTGCGACTTGCGTAAAATGGTCTCCAGCAGAAAACAAATTTGCTGTAGGTTCCGGGGCACGTCTTATATCTGTTTGTTATTTCGAGTCTGAAAACGATTGGTGGGTGTCAAAACATATTAAAAAGCCTATTAGGTCGACTATAACGTCTTTAGACTGGCATCCAAACAATGTTCTTCTTGTTGCAGGATCCAGCGATTATAAGGTAAATTCTAAAATTAGCTTTACATAATACGATCTTCTCCTACATAGTTTAAACTTCTTAGGTGCGGGTTTTTTCAGCTTATATTAAAGACATTGAAGAGCAACCTTCTCCAACACCATGGGGCAATCGCATGCCGTTGGGATTTTTAATGTCTGAATTTAAAAACTCTATTAATTCTGGTGGAGGCTGGATACACGATGTCAGCTTTTCAAGTGACGGCAATAAAATATGCTGGGTGGGACACGATAGCGCTATTAATATAGCGGATGCAACGAAAGGAAACACTGTTGTTCGTTGCAAGACTGAATTCCTCCCATTTCTTTCATGTGAATGGATTTCTAAAACATCAGTCATTGTTGCAGGTTACAGCTGTGTACCTTTAATATACACAATTAATGGAAATAATATATGTTTTGCTGGCAAGCTAGACCAAACTCAAAGAAAAGAATCAAGTGGTATTTCAGCGATGCGTATCTTTCAATCCTTAGATCGCAACTTACGAACAGAAAACTCTGATACTCTTGTTGAGTCCATACACCAAAATGCAATCACTTGTATTCGTCTTTATTCGGGTGAAAAGGCAGAAGGAAGAAAGATCAGTACATCAGGCATTGATGGACAACTAGTAATATGGGATTTAAATTTTAACCCAAATAACCTAATAAAAAATTTGAAAATTTAATTTTATTGTCTAAAATCTTGAATTATGAAAGTATTAACAAACGATAAATGTATAAAGATGTTAAACTTGAATTTTTTATAAAACTTGTGCGTCAGATCTGAGGTTTTTGAATCGATATGGTTTAAATGCAAGAACTGCATTCTATACCTTGCGTTCAAGCTTAAATTGCAACTACCGAATAGAAAACTCGCATTTTTGTTGAGTCCATTCACCAAAATGCTATCACTTGTATTCGTCTTTGCATTGTTAAAAATACATTTTTGCAACAAATTGTTGCATTTGAAAACCAAAATTTTTGTTCAGTAAACGATTTCGGCGGTCGTTCGTCAGTTGACCAGCCTTAGAAAAACTTTCTGATGGCACTGACGTTGCGGGTATAGCAGAATATTTCAGGTACAGCTTATACAAATCGGGTAGTGTGTTTTTATGTTTTTTTCAACATTCCAACGGATTTGCAGATCTAGGTAGATTCGAAATATTGCCTCAATGTCAATATTGCCGTTACTTCTGGTGTAATGACTGTTTGCGTGTGAGCCAACTTTTCGTCAAAGTGAAACCAGAATCAGGATCATTTTGTGCTGGTACTTTGCTTGTCGATGGACTTATTGTTTCCGAATTTGGCGTAGCGTAGTACTCTGACAAATAAGACCATTTAGTTACTCTTTAAGCCATCTTTCAGAATTTCTTGCATTTTCTTCTACTACGAAAGCTGGTTTTTTGAGTCTTGGATCCAGCATAATTGTCTTCGAAGCAATTTTGTTGCTTTCAAAAGTACCAAACCGTCTCATGATTATTTGTGATAAACCATGTTGAAGCCTGGTACCAGTTAGTGTAAAACAGCTCCGATTTTTAATTGAAGCCCTCGCAATAAAGGTATCACAAGACCCATGGTCGGATAATCCTCCCCAGAAAGTTTCTTTGTAAGCGTGTCAAAGTGGAATGCAATCGTGAATCAATTCCCATTCGGACGCAACCAACAATTCTGGAGCTCTTGGTAAATCAGTATAGCCTTTCTATCATAATTAACGACGAATTCCACCTCATAACAACATCTTGCTTTATTTGAAGTTGTGGAAGTGACATGTTTTCTTGGGTTTTCTTTAATTTTTCGGATGCCAAAGTACTTTGCTTAAAATGAGCTACCAATGCTCTACATTTTTTTTTAACAAATCCGAAAATTCAGCATTTGCAGTTCATAAGTTCAATGTATGAGCCACACAGGGATGATGGTACTTCTTCAGGTGCTCATTTATTGTGTTTTTTTTGTTTGCTCCATTATCTGACACAACCGTTACGATTTTGTCATTAACGCACCACTTTTCAAAAATGTTTGTTAGAACTTTGGCGATATTGCTTCCTGTATGCGCTTCTCGCATTTCTCTTGTAGATATTATTGGCGAGTACAGCTTATCTTCAAAATTATAATGGCAAGTGACGGTGCAGTACGATGTGTTGCTGTCAGAAGTCCACATGTCAGTTGTTACTCCGACGTAGTCTACACCCGACAACATGAATTTTATTTTTCCCGCGACTTCATTGTAAGGATTGGGTAGCAACGTCATTGTAAGCGTTTTCCTGTTAGGAGTTTTATATAGAGAGGCAGGGGTATTCGGACCCAGACTCAAATTACGTATACCCCTAGGAAAATCCCCAACCGTTTTCCAAGCAGAAAAAACAGCATTAGAAGCCTGCACACTAGAATGCCTAAAAAGAAAATACAGAAGAACCGAGATTTATATGATCTCCGACAGTCAGGCCGCTCTGCTAGCGCTAAAAGGCCCGGTATTCAATTCAAAAACAACGTGGAGCTGCTACTGCCACCTAAATGAACTGGCAAAAACCAACAGAGTCAACCTGATGTGGTCTCCAGGCCATTCAGGCCTTTATGGGAACGAGACAGCAGACCTCTGCGCAAGAGCAGGCGCGGAAGAGACATTCACTGGCCCCGAGCCAAGCATTGCCTTCAGCAAGAGCCACCTCAAAAATAAGATAAAAGAGTGGGCAAACAACGCCATCGAGGCTGAATGGGAGTCATCAACTACGATGAAACAAACCAAAAAGCTTCTCAAATACAACATTAAAAATATAAACAAAGCAATCAAGTTAAACCGACAAACACTGAGATCCTTTGTCTGGTATATGACGGGACATGGTGCATTTAAGGGCCACTTAACAAAAATGGGGAAATCTCAAACAGATCGCTGCCGCTTTTGCGGCGAGGCAGAGGAGGCGCCAGAACACAGACATCCGAAAAGATACCTCAAGGCTCACACAGTTCTATGGCAGAATGCCAGACCTATCGACCTGGCAGATATATTGGCATTTCTAAAAGGACTAAGCCACCACATAATGTGGTAGACATCTTGGACGCACAATAGACCTTAAGTTCGCAGTGCACAAGGCTTTCCAGCCCATCAACAATAACATAACATAACATATATATAGAGGCTGAACCATATGGGTATATTCCAGAAATCCCGAAGTTTCCACCAGTGACAGCGGTTGATAATCAATGGTTATCATCTTCAATAAACATTTGTCGATCTTATCCTTTTCCTATTGAGAAAATTCTTTTTCTCTTACTCCATAAAGCCTCATTTGCTTAGTCTTTCGTTGACTAACTTCTGATCTGCCATCAGTGTCTGGAGCTGATCTCTTTTTGGCATTCGTTGTAGCTGCAATGTCATCAATTTCCTTCCCTAATTGCACGGGATGTATTCGTTTAAGATGCTGTTTTAAGTTGGTGGTATTTGCAAAAAAAAAATTAAATTCTTCTTGCAAATGTTGCATTTTACGAATTTAGAGTCCGCATCTTTCACGAAAAAATTCCAAACAACGGATTTCTTGGAACTAGGTTCATTTTGGTATTTTTGCTGCTTCTGGCAAAACGTTTAATTAATTTCCTATAAAAAAAATTCAATTTTAAAAAATTCTTTGTTTTTATACAAAGAAAAATGTAAAATGACAACGTTTTGGGTTTTACCGGTCCATATAAAAATGGGTAAATGACAGCCACAAGCCACAACGTTTTGCGTCTTACTGCAATACGTAAAAAAGTCAGATAAAAAATTTATTCCTGTGTGCTGAAGTAAAAAAGGGTTAATGACAACGTTATGGGTTTTACCGGTCTATTTAAAAATGGGTTAATGACAACCACAAGCCACAACGTTTTGCGTCTTACCGAAACACATAAAAAATAGTTTCGAAAAATTCGGTTGCTGTGTGCTTCATTAAAAAACGGTTAACGTTTCATATTTTGGACATTAACATACATCTCATTTAATTTACCCTTTACTTGAAATTTTAAATTGAGTAAAATGTCTAACAGTATTCGAGATATGATTGAAATACGAAATAGAAATAATTATCTATTTCCGGGCTTTGCTACCCGCAAGCGTACCGCCAACCAAATATCAACGCGTGGTGGGTGGTACTATACCATATAACCTCCCCCCACCATTCAGTAATAACCACTAAAAATTTCATAAAAATTGTTTAAAAAATGGTTACTATAGCCTATAACCTTCCCCCATCATTCAGTAATAACCACTGAAAATTTCATAAAAATGGTAATCAGAAATGTGGCTGATATTAACATTTTACATTAACATTGCATTCGTACTCGGTCTCGGAGGCAAAATCATTCGAATGATCACTCGAGAACTCGGTCTCGCTCACGATCTTTGTTGCAATATCATTCGAATGATCATCGATTATGAGCATCAAGCACTCGGTTGCAAAATCATTGGAATGAGCACGCAAGAACTCAGTCTCGCTAGGTTGCAAAATCATTCGAATGATAATCGATTATGAGCATCGAGTTCTCCATTACAAAATCATTCGAATGATCACTCGAGTTCTAGGTCTCGGTATTATTATTTCTGTTTTCTTTTCTCTCGCTGTAGCATGTTAGTCGCACTACGCAGTCGTAAGCGCAAGCACCAAGCACATCGCAAGAGCAGATCGCGCATGGGTGATGTGTTATGTGTATTGCTCCGACATGGGCCATGAACCATGCTATGATGTGCGAGTGAAGGTGAACAGCGATGAGCGAATACCAGATAATAATACAGAAAGCATTTGCCTTGCACTTTATTGTTGTTCTTGTTATACTTTTCACTCAGACGTGATATGTCACTCGTTGCTGTGCATATCCATATCTAGTTCGCGCTAGTTCGGTAGAACAGAATTAAGAAATCATTCGAATGATTTTGGACAATATCTCGAGATATCTCGAGACATTTCAATAATTAATTATATCGATTATATCATTCGAATGCGCCCAACACTAGCTGATCGCATCCTCATTAAGCTGTAATTGTTTCGAATGTTAATGCCCGCAGGCACAGAGCGTGCCAACAAAGTAATGCGACACTTTTGTTTTTGTTTGTACGTAAGCATTCTAAGTGCGGTTCGTATGCAGAGGGCATTTGCGAGGAATGCAATTAATGGGGATTTATTAAATCAAGAATTCAATCAGACCTATGAAGCAATTAATTGCTTTACAATGTTGTTGGTGCGACATGTATGTTAAGTGTTTTACAGGGGCGCTTAAGTCTGTGTTTATGGCGAAGCGTATTCGCGTCGCGCGAAGCGATGACTTTTCGCGGTATCACAAGCGACATCGCTACGTGCGAAATCGCAAGCGATTGAGTGTTTATGGCAGAGCGAATTCGCCTAGTTTCATTCCTGTTTTGATATTGGTAAAGTGAAAAACATGCGTCCTAAAATAAGGCGTTTATTTTTATTGGAAATCAGTTATTTGCTGCGTAAAAAATATTTGAAAACATTAAAAATAAATAAGAGATTTCAAGTGCATCCAATAGAACAAAGAACGCAAACATCATGGAGAATTTCAGCATTTGCACCCCCGCCTCCAACAATTTCCTGAAAATTTTAAAGAGTATTATCGTATGAACAGTGAAACATTTAAATATATCTTGGAAGCGATATCGTTCGATTCAACAAACACTGGTTTCCGCGCACAACCTCAATAAATTTTTCAATAATGAACGAGCGATTCGCTAAACTGATTCAAAATATTTTGATTGCAGTTTTTCGTCGCACGCAGTCGCTTGCAGTCGCTGGCGTCGCGTACAGTCGCTCATTTCACTTTTCGCCAAATCGCTGCGCCATAAACACCTCCATATGTACGCACGTAATTGATCGCAAGCAGCGAATCGCATCGCGTCGCGCGATGCGAATACGCTTCGCCATAAACACAGCCTAATGCGATCCCTTCACATATCATATACGGTCAAGGTCAGTTTAATAATACTGCCAATAAGTTTGGATATAATTAACGGTCGGCGGTCAGACATCAGCAGAAATAGGGGGAATAACAGAGAATGCTCTAGAATTGCATGTGGCCGTAACTATCTCTGACTGGTGGAAGTGCGATCAATCCTCAACGTGGTGGCCGCTGGTAATTTTCCTCCAATGCAGGAAAAGCTAAATGATCGGGCTAGTCCCTTCAAAGTGAGGTTGGCGCGAGGCCAATAACTTCGAACGTACGCTCACTGTATAGAGCTCGAGCTGCACAGCAGCTAGCCTCACCTTTAAGATTTATTTCTAACTACTATACCAGATAAATATTCAATTGATGTATCTGCTCCATTAGGACTTTCTGACCATGCATTGGTAGTAGCCAAATTTTCAATAACTCCAGCCTTTATAGAGCCTACTCATAAAAGGCTACTCTGGCACTATAAAAATGCTAACTGGGAGCACCTGAACCAATTTCATAGCTCATTTGATTGGTCAACCTGCTTTTCCAGCAATAATGCTGATGAAGCATCACAACTTATTACGACAACCATTTTGCTAGGAATGAAAAATTGCATTCCATCTTCATTTAAAAAAAAAATACCAGTAAGAATAAATGGTTTAACGAAAATTGCAGGTCAGCAGTCGCGTGTAAAAAAGCAGCCCATTTGGACTACGTTAATTGCACTTCTGAAGAAAACCTTGTTAAGTTTCGAATAGCTAGAAACAGATCAAACGCTATTTTGAAAAGGTCAAAAATAATATTTGACCTTAAGATTCGAGATAACATGCGAGAAATTTTGAATTCTGATTCAAAGAGTCGAAGCTTTTGGTCGTTTGCTGCATTGGTTAAAAGAAACTTTACAGACAATACTACGTCTATTCCATCTTTATTTCATAATGGAATTCATTATAGAACTGATATTGAGAAAGCTAACTAATGAACTATCTGGATTCGAATGTTCTTTTATCCGATGTGCAGTATGGATTTCGTAAAAATCGCTCTTCAGGTGAACTAATGACATGCATGACTCATTGTTTGGAGCGAAGCATTGAAAGCCTAGGTGAATCAAGCGTTGTTTCCTTAGATATTTCTAAAGCTTTTGATAGAGTTTTGGCATGATTGTCTTATTAATAAGATTCGTGCACTGAACTTACACTCCTCTCTCATTACATGGATTGAGAATTATTTATGGAACCGTAAAATAAAAGTTGTATTGAACGGTATATCTTCAGCTTCACATGGGATCAATGCTGGCGTGCCTCAAGGGTCATCCTTGTCGCCCACGCTCTTCTTGATATATATCAACGACCTGTTGTCTTCTACAACCTGTGATATTCATTCATTTGCTGATGATACAACACTATCGGCTTCCATTGAGTTTGTCAGTCAAAAAGAATGCAATTCTCGCTTGATAGGTTCGCGTGAATTAATGAATACGATAATTCTGTCGAACATTCAAGTCATTCTTGATTGGGGCAGATCTAATAGAGTAGAATTTAACCCAAATAAATTTCAGTCTTGTCTTTTTTCTCAGAAGACAGTTCAACATTACGTTTCACCTGTTATTATTGTGAGATCAGATTCACTGAAGTTGTTAGGTTTAAAAGTATCAAGTGATCTTTCCTGGAAAGAACATATTTATGAAATTTCAAAAAGAGCTAGCCAATGTTTGGGCCTCATAAAACGTTGTAACTTCTACTTCACTCCCTCAAAAGTATTAAGATTATATAAATCTTATGTTAGACCAATTTTAGAATTTAATTTATATGTGTGGGGTGGGGCTCCAAAATCTCATTTGGTTCATCTTGATGGAGTTCAAAATAGAGTTATACGTTTGATAAACGATGTATCCATTACTTCGTCTCTTGATACTTTGGAGCACAGACGAAATGTAGGAGCTTTATCTGTTTTCTACAAATTCTACAACGGTAGATGTGCTTTAGAAACCCGTTCTCTAGTTCCATGTCCATTTGTCAGTAACGTAAACACTCGTTTAAGGTCCAATTAACATAGATTTGCCTGAAATCTTTTTTCTTGTAGAACTAAACACTTTAAATCCTCCTTTTTTCCGAGAGTCTCTTCGATGTGGAATCAATTGGTAGATCCCGTGTTTCCCGATTCTTATAATCTGCATGCCTTCAAATTAGCCGTTAACAACTTCCTGAAGGATGAAGATGAAGGTTGAAGTGCTCATAAGCTTTTTATTGAATATAATATTTAATGAATATAAAATATATATAAAAAAAAAAAAATTATTATCAATATTATCTACATTATTTTTAAAATTTGTAATATTTCCTTGGTCAAGGTTTTTTGTAGTTTTCCCTGACCATGATTCAATGACGAAAGTACTTGGATTCGCGTCGTTTTAGTTTTTCGTGTTCGTTTTTCCGTATTGCTTTTTCAATGAATCAGAGAGAATTCTGAGAAAATAAATTGAACCTGGCTACAAACGTGAGAAATGTGATATATATTGTAAATCACATTTCTTCGATTTTTATTTTATTTTGAATTTAATAAATGGCTTAGCCCAACTTATTGCCGTGACGCAAGTCATTCAGGGAGTCCTCCCTTGGCAATAAGTCTCTTTATAAAAAAAAAAAAAAAAAAAAAATTATGCCAGAAGACTGGCTAAGAGGCATCCTGTGCCCCATACATAAGAAGGGAGATATTTGGAGAATTTTATGTTTTCTAATGCATGGTCAAAGGCATACCATATACGGATTGCTAGGTAATTTGCAGGAAGAGCAGAGCGTTTGCTTCCACATAGGGAATGTACTCCTTTCAGCATACCGTGCCACTTCGAGAAATACGAAACTTACTGCTTGGTTCAAAGTCAACCAAAATGATCCAGATGCAAACCAGTGGAAATATTGGAAATCCCCGTTTAATATGTTTGGAACAACAAATACAATTTCTGGAAAAAGCGACAACGTGGTGGCAATAAAATAATTGGACGGATGTATAGTGTTAGTATCAAGGATTCTGGAAGATTTTATCTTAGACTCTTGCTTCAACACGAGACGGGAGCTAAATCATTTGAATGGATGAATCAATTTGGCAAAAAACTTTGGAAGACGCCAAATCGTACGCTATGCCTGGCCAAATGATACAGCTTTTTGCATATATTTGTGCTTTTTCCTCGCCATTTGACCCTTTGTTGCTTTGAAATGAAAAAATGAAAAAAAAATGAATAACATGATTGAAGATACATGCCGCAAACTCGTAAAGAATGAGCCTTGCAACAATTGCGAATCGTATGCTTTAATGGACATTCAATCCGCTTTTGTGATACTAGGATTTACTCTATAGTCTTTCAACCTACCCAATGTTGCAAACGGATCACCTAGTATTTGAAGAAGAAAATGAAATTTCCATATTTATGATATCTTCTTTTAATCCCATGGAGTCAAGTGTATTTCACAAAATTGTTGGTGCAACTGAAGATGAAACCAGAAAGCCAAAATGTCATTTACTTAATGGTCCTGGAGGTAGTAGAAAAACTTATTTGTATGAAACACTAATTCGTCACTTTCGTGCAAGAAACCACTTGGTTTTGGCTAAGGCAACAACTGGTGTAGCTGCTAATTTATGAATTAATAGACGAACCTGCTATTCACTTTTTAAACTGTCTGTACCAATCGATGAAACATCCATATTGATTGAGGATGGAAAGTGATGGTGCAGAGGATATTCGTCGTGCAAAATTGATTATTAAAAATGAGATCACTATGGCATCCAGTCATGTTCTCAATACAATTGACAAGTTGCTGCAGTAAGTTATGCAAACTAACGTTCCTTTTGGTGGAAAGGTCATGTTAATTGGGGGAGATTTCTGGCAATGCTTACCTCTTGTTCCACATGCAATGCGGTCTGCTGTGGTTCAGTCAATCTAAAAGAATTCGCAAAACTGGCACACTTTTGAGAAACTGAGTTTAGTAGAGAACATGAGATGCACTGATCAGGACTATAATAATTGGTTGTTACAACTTGGATCTGGAACACTTGATTGTGGGAACAGCTTACCACCTGACACTATTGAAATTCCAGAAAACTTAATTTGTGACGATGATTTGGTAACAGAAACTTTTGGAAAAGCAATATCTTCAATTCAAATTCTTCTTTGTTGAAAAGTAATTTTGTACCCAAAGAACGTTGATGTGGACCGAATCAACAATCAAATTATTAGTTTGCTTCGCGAACAAAGTCGAGTGTATTTAAGTACAGATGAAGTCGATACAGAAGATGAAAGTGAACTTTGCACAAGAATATTTTAATTGTATCAATCCGCCTGGGTTACCTCAACATACTCTGAATCTTAAAGTAGGAACTTAAGTCATGCTATTTCGGAATCTCAACACTAAACATGGATTATGCAACGGTACACGATTAGTTGTGAAAAGCATGAAAGATTACGTATTGAGGCAGAAGTGCTCACTGGATCTCACAACGGCAACATCGTTTTAATTCCAAAAATCGATCTTTCAAGTTCCGACCTGAAGCTACCTGTTAAACTTAAATGACGTCAATTTCCTATTAAGGCGGCATTTTCTATGACCATAAATAAGTTTAAAGGTCAAACAATGGAAAATGTTGGGAAATACCTGTCGGAGCCTGCATTTGGATACGGACAACTTTATGTTGCATTCTCAAGGGTTCGTCGTTCCAAAGACGTCAATTTCCAGAAGACGTTTACTCCGTACCACGGAAAGCTGATTCAAGGAAGTAGAAACCTTTTTACGAAAAATGTTGTTTTTAAAGAAATTTTTGATTAATAAATTATAAAGTTTAATCATATTGCATATACCTTACTTTTTCAGTTTTTAAAATAAAATCAAATTATTTTATGTTATAAGTAAATGTAAAAAAAAACAACCCATAAAATTAAAATTTTTCTGTGCGAAGTTTGAACAATGTTAATTTGCAAAAAATTAATATTAGAGCCCCCTTCACTTCAAAATTTTTATGTTGACACACGACCTCGGGGCCAGGGGTCTCCAAAATATTTACCAAAATTGTTGTCCATCGGAGATACACCCGTGTGTAAAATTTGAAAAAGGCCGGGTTAATTTTTTTAAAAAATTTGTATGCGGCCCCACGACCCCGGGGCCCGGGGTCTCCAAAGTTTGTACAAAAAGTTGTATTTTCCCGGGGTCTCCAAAATTTTTACAAAAAGTGTTGTCTATGGACATACACACGTACATAAAATTTGAAATCGGGTTAATTTTTTTTTTAAATTTGTTGGGGCTCCATGATCTTGTGACCCGGGTTATTTTAGTTTCACACACCAATAGACGAAAGTGACTGTTTCATACACTATAAACTAGAAAGTAGCCCTTAAACACACTAGTGAGCTAACATATAAAATACTTTTGTTATATACTGCAGTCACAGCGACCACACATTCACAGAGTAATTTTGCATTGCGCATAACCCGTTTAGCAAAAAAACCGGTTTTGGTCGTGTGAAAAATAGCGTACATTACTCCCAGAAAAGTGCTCATCGTGTTCGTTAGGTTGCCGCACTCGGCTAACGCCTCGTGCTTCAAGCTTCCAACCCGCACGATAAACTCAACTTTCCTCGCTCGTTATTCTAATATATAAAAATGGTGTCTGTAATGATTGGGATTGCCTTTCTCAGGAGCCAGACATCGCAGGAAGCTGAAATTTTAACCATAGATTAGGAATTTAGCGGTTTGGGTTTTTGTTTTGGTTTGAACTCGCTAGGTGGCGCTGTTGTCAAAATATAACGGTTTTTTTGTTTCTCAGCAACGAAGCATCTTAGGAACTTCAGATTTTAATCATAGGTTTGTTTAATTGCTATTTGGGTTTTTGTGAAATTTGAACCCGATAGGTGTCGCTGTTTTCAAGATAGTAGGTGGTAATACCGCTATTTTTGACATTTATTTTGTTTCATTACAGCACGCGCAAGAATACATCGTAGGACGCCAAATTAAAAATGAAATTTATAATTAATCATAAAAAAACGTTATTACATAAAATAACTGTTTTTATATTATACTTATTATATTTTTCGGCACTGCAAATTCTACTATGCAATTGCAAAAATAAACGAAAACTTTATGAAAAATATAATTTGAAATTCAAATTGAGTAGCCAGGATTTCGGATTGCAAATTGCTTGCTTGCTCGGGGTAGATATTCTATCGACCCCTACGACTAAAAATAAAATTTTACAAAAATAAAAGAGTACGTGAAAACATTGATCGCAGGACGCTTAAAAGTGCATACATTTTCACTTATTGATTTCGGGTCTATTTTTTTATTCAACCCGAGCGAGAAGTGTACGTCAAAAATTTACACTGAGTTTTTTTATTCAACCGGGGTAATTTTACTCTGTACTCTGTGTTTTTTTTGTGAACCGAGCACGACACAGTGTGTACACAGTTTCATATTTTTAACTCACAAATGAATATCAGTGTAAGGCAGTCCCGAATCGTATAATCTGCAGGCCTTCAAATTAGCCGTTAACACCTTCCTGAAGAATGAAGGATGAAGTGCTCATAAGCTGTTTATTAAATATAAAATACAAGCAACCAGCCCCGGCTTCGCACGGGTTGCACTAATTATCTTTTGCCAGATGACTTCTGGGTGGATTATTCGTCTACATCCCCGGTTGCTTAAATCAGTGAGCTCGCTCCGCTCGCCGGTGAGAGTTGTATGGAAACCCCCCGACCCCATCCCCGGTTGCTTAAATCACTCCGCTCGCGGTTGACAGTTGTATGGAACTTCCCGACTCCATCCCCATCCCCGGTTGATTAAATCACTCCGCTCACTGGTGAGAGTTGTATGAAGCCCCCCGACACGGGTCCTGATCTCTTTCAAATTTTTACAAAAAGTGTTGTCCATCTGTGATACACATGCATATAAAATTTGAAAAAAATCGGGATTGTTGTTATGAAAACATGTGACAGCAGAAAAGTCAAACTAAAATCTCGTCTTTAGCCGTTTTTTAATAATTTTTAATAATTAGTTTTAAAATAAAATAAAAATGAAAAAAATATAAGAGGGGGTATAAACAGAGCGATCTTCAGCCTCTGTAATGTTGATTGCTGGCCTTCTCGTAGAAGGAGACGTCTTGATTATTAAGGATGTCGTCGAATCTAGCATCTGTGAATCCTCTGATGTGTATGTACCGGTGACTTGGCTCGATTTCTTCGCTTCTCAGTCCTTGCATCTCAGGACTTGGATGAGTTTCCAATCCGTCGATGAATTTCCTCGCCATTTGGAACAAGTGGTCGGTTATTGGCAGCAGACCAGCTGCTTCGTAAAGTCTTGCAGTCGACACAACCTTATAGCTGTTTGGCACCCTCCAGTGTCCTGTACAGATCCTAAGTACCTTCCTTTCAAATAGGGAGATCTTCTTCATCGTTGTTGGTGAGACGGTGAACCATATGGGATAGCCATAGGTTATCACTGGCCTGATGAGTTGCTTGTAGATAAGCAGCCTGGTGTTGTTGGACAGACCGTTTCGTCTTTTAAGTAGCGGGTGCACCAAATGAAAATAATAGTTCGCTTTTTTCATTGTTTTGTCGATGTGAGAGTTAAACTTGAGCCTCTCAGTAAAGTTGATTCCCAGGTACTTAGTCTCTGTCTTGGTGTTTATTGTCGTG
The DNA here is from genome assembly GCA_947095585.1 of Nephrocerus scutellatus. NCBI lineage: Eukaryota > Metazoa > Arthropoda > Insecta > Diptera > Pipunculidae > Nephrocerus > Nephrocerus scutellatus. The sequence goes on from OX352764.1 coordinate 51,990,195, forward strand.
TTATCCGGAAAGGTGATTTTTAAGGCTCTGCACCGGCTTGCGATTTTTCTTATCCTTGTTTCGGTTGCTGATACTCGAAAGTAGATGAGTTCCGTTTTGTTAGCGTTGATCTTCAGTCCCCACTTCAGGTAGTACTCCCAAAGATTTCGGAGGTGTTCCTCCACTCTTCGGGCAGCTATCTCAGGAGAGCGGGAAACGGCATTCGTGATGGAGTCATCCGCGAAAAGCATGGTCCTTGTTCCGGCTGTATTGGTGGGTTGATCCGCCGTGAAGATGCTAAATAGGACTGGTCCAAGTCTGGAGCCTTGGGGAACTCCAGCTTTAATCCTTTTCCTTATCGATGGGCTGCCATACACCTGTACAAAAAAGACCCTGTTAAAAAGAAAAATTTTAATTATGTTCACAATATAAAAGGAAAAGGAAGGAATTAGATTTCTTAGTAGCGGGTGCACCAAATGAAAAGAATAGTTCGCTTTTTTCATTGTTTTGTCGATGTGAGAGTTAAACTTGAGCCTCTCAGTAAAGTTGATTCCCAGGTACTTAGTCTCTGTCTTGGTGTTTATTGTCGTGTTATCCGGAAAGGTGATTTTTAAGGCTCTGCACCGGCTTGCGATTTTTCTTATCCTTGTTTCGGTTGCTGATACTCGGAAGTAGATGAGTTCCGTTTTGTTAGCGTTGATCTTCAGTCCCCACTTCAGGTAGTACTCCCAAAGATTTCGGAGGTGTTCCTCCACTCTTCGGACAGCTATCTCAGGAGAGCGGGAAACGGCATACGTGATGGAGTCATCCGCGAAAAGCATGGTCCTTGTTCCGGCTGTATTGGTGGGTTGATCCGCCGTGAAGATGCTAAATAGGACTGGTCCAAGTCTGGAGCCTTGGGGAACTCCAGCTTTAATCCTTTTCCTTATCGATGGGCTGCCATACACCTGTACAAAAAAGACCCTGTTAAAAAGAAAAATTTTAATTATGTTCACAATATAAATGGGGAAACCAAATCTAATAAGTTTGTACAGAAGCCCGTTTGTCCAGACGCTATCGAAAGCTTTTTCGATGTCTAACAAACAGGCTACTGTACTGCTTGTGACGTTCAGTCCTCGAGTGACGTTACTGTGAAGCTTCATCAGAGGGTGCAGCGTAGAGTGCTTTTCTCGAAAGCCGAACTGAAAGGAAGGAATTAGATTTCTTTCCGAACAATACGCATTGATCTTTTTACGGATCAAAGACTCCAATACTTTACTGATACAACACAGTAAAGCTATGGGGCGGTAACCAGTTACACTGGAGCGGCCGGTTTTCTTCGGTACTGGTACTACTTTGGCTACCTTCCAGTTGTATGGGAAGTATCCATTGTTAAGGCAATTGTGGAATATGATGGTTAACATCAAAATTGCCATACCCGGCAGCTTTTTAAGCAAAAAATTTGAAATTCCGTCAGTGCCCGATGATTTTTTAGAGTTTCCACTCATAATTAAATCACTGACAACAGCTGTCCCGGTAAACATATCCACGTCTACGGGTGCGTTTGCGGGATTGTCTTTGCTGAACTGCACTTCAAAATTTCTTGGGAAAGTGGTGTCTTCTACAAGACTTTCAACCTGCTCTACGAAATCTGGAAGATGATTTGGTGGTCGGTCTGTAAAGCTCCTTTCGAAATGACAGACAAAGGCTTCGGCTTTTTCAACAGGACTGGATGCTACTTGCTCTCCAAACGTGATACTTTTTGGAATAGAAATACGTTTTCCGATCACAGAATTAAGCATTTTAAAAGTATCCGGGCCTGGTTTGATGTTCTTTAGTCGTTTGGTTAGTTCGTCTTCCTGGTAACTTCGTACAGCTTGACGAAGCATGATTACTGTACAACGCAGTTGCGAAAATACAGACTGATATTCGTCATTTACAGTGTTGAGAGTCCTGTTGAAGATTCTCTGAAGGCGTTTCCCTAGCCTTTGCTTGTGAGCATATATTGCCTGGATATTCTCAGGTAGATCCCTGCTAGAGCGAACAGTTTTCTGCCGATCTATGGCTGTGTTCACTGAAGTCTCAAAATTTCTGATAGCATCATCAATTTCATTATTCTCCAGATTTCTACATGCCGCTGGAATTTGTAGTCCAGCTTCGACTTCTGATCTAAACCGGTTTCAGTTTATTTTCGTCGTAAAGTTGATGTGTAGTTCAGGTGTTGGGTAACTTGCACAATTCGCTGATTCAACCTCACTCGAAGCTCTATGGCCAAATGATCCGAATCACTATCATGTGCTAAACAGCAATAATTCCTTAGTTCTGGCAGAACGTTGACGAAATTTGTTGCCAAGAAGAAATCCAGCGTAGATGGTGTCCGAGGATATGTCTTCCGGGGCTGTGAAACAACGGCCATGGTATGCTGCTGAGGGTTTGAATTCAGCCAATCTGCAATGGCCTTTCCTTGATTGTTGCACACTTCATCTTGCCATCGGGTGTGCCTAGCGTTAAAATTCCCTCCAAACACACAGTATGTGTGCCCAGAGGAGATGCCGCAGACATTTTGCAGATCCCGTTGAATGTTTTCCCTCGTTGCATTACAGTGATTGTACACTGATATTACCAACAAGGTCTCAACCTCGTTGACTTTGATGCTAACAGCTGTTGCTTCCATGCTACGCAAACCACTGATTTGCACCTTTCCGCCCGCCATAGTGTTCCTGATAAGGACCGCCGTCCCAGAGCAATCACTGCTTTTGTCGACCCTGTGGATGTTGTATCCGTCTGGACTGAATTGGTTTCTCCCTGTGAGATTAGTTTCCTGTAAAAGAAGAATGTCAGGTTTATTAGTTTTAATAAATAATTTTAGTGTGATACGCCTAGCTAACGAATAAATAGAGTTCACATTATATGGGAATATACTTAGCCTGCTTATTGTGAACATAGTTCACAAATAAGTCGGCCCAAAACGGTTGTTTCCGTATCGTCAAAGATGTTGGATTTTCCAGTAGATGGTGCCGGTTTTGGAGCTTGCTTACTTACTGGTTTTTTGCTTGCTTGTATGGTTGGTGGTGTTTTGTTGATTGTTGCTAGCTTGCAAGCAGTCCCCATCGCAGCTATACTAGCAAAGCTAACTCCTTTCACTATCGCTTTTGCAGCAGATTTCTGGGCGAACTTATGCTGTTCCAACTTCTTATGGGCGGTTTTTACTTTTTCCGCCATTTTTTCTTTATATTTAGAACATCCTCGATAGTTTGCAGGATGTCCAGTTTTTTGACAATTTGTGCAGAAAACGTTGTCGTCTTTCTTGTTGTCTGCGTTTCTCAGTCTTTCCCTATTGTAGGAAGGACCGAATTCGCTGGTGGCCGTCTTTGTTCATGGCCGTAACAACCGATTTTCTGCTATTGATGTTGCGAATTCTGCAACTAATATTGGCACTCTTCGTGAACTTTGAGAGTTCAGCGACGTTCAGTCTGAAGCAGACTATTGGCGGCATGGCAAAGTTTTTGTTATTGGTCCCGTAGATTGGGGTTTTTTGGATGCTGGAACGACAGGTGGTGGCCTTGGCTGTTTTCTCTACAGCAGTGACTTTCGTCGGTTTTCTCACTTCAACAGCAACCACTGCAGGAGAAGATGATGTTTGTGGCATAAAAATTAATTTTTTTTTATCTAAATTCTCTAATCGCAGAAATTGATATGGGAGCCCCTCGATCCTGGGTCATTTCTTTAACATCAGATGTCAAATTTGAAAATGCTCAGACCATTTTATTCTGAGCACTTAGAGCACGCTCATACTCTGAGAAAATAAGAAGCACGAGCATTTCTCTTTAGAACTCTTTGACTGCTCTGAACTAATTTATGAAAACGCCAAATGCCAGAATATTGTGAAAACTTGTTCTTTTATCTGTAAGTTGATATCGACAGCAAAAAACGACATCAATAAAAATACAATTCAGTAAATAAGTAAGTAAGTTGAATTAAGCATAAAACATTTATGTCTCGTTTTACTTGCGGGGTTCATTTGTGCGTGAGCTAAGATTTCTCTCTCGTGGTTTCAGTTTAACGTTGCATTTGCGAACTGTGCCAGGCAGAATAGATTTTGCAATCGTATTCCACCAAACCAAGCAGCGCAGCCGACTGCGCATCACACACCGCACACAGTCAATAAAGTACGACGGTATCTGATGCCACTATATGATATTTAAAAAAATGTATAAGGGCCTTGCGGCCGAACCCGGAGCCCGATCACTGCAAAAAGTATAAAAGTAGAAAAAGTATTGTTTATTGGGTATAAACATGTGTGTAAAATTTGAAAAAATCGGGTAATTTTTATTTTAAATTTGTATGGGAGCCCCACGAACCCGGGGCCCGATCACTTCCAAATACTTCAAAAGAAAGTATTGCCACCGGAAATACACATGTGTACAAAATTTCAGGAAAATCAGGCTGTAGGAAGTGTGTTAAAAATGATAATTTAAAAAAAAATGTGTAAGGGAGCCTCTCGACCCCGGGGCCCGATCGCTTCAAAAATTTTACAAAAAGTTTTGTCCATCGGAGATACACATTTGTATAAAATTTGAAGAAAATCGGGTAACTTTTTTTGAAAATTTTGTATGGGAGCCCCCCGACCCCGCGGCCCGATGGGCCTCAAATATGTTGTCTCCGGAAATACACATGTGTGCAAAATTTCAATAAAATCGGGCCTTGGGAAATGGGTTAAAAATTGATCGCAAGATTCCACGACGACCGACATCCGTGCCACGGGCAAGTGAAGTTAATATAGAGAATTTAAAAAAAGCGCATCACTTGAGAACGGCTGAATCAATTTGGCTAATTTTGCTTGGAAATGTTCGTAAAAGTCCGAATAAGGTTTTAAGGAAAAAAAAGTTGGAAAAATTATCCGGAAAATTGGAAAATTCGGGTAAAACTGAAAGTGTTTTTTTCCATGGAATTTTTGTATGAACTCGCGAACATAACTCACGATTCCAAGTATGGATTTGCGTTATTTTTGCTTTGTTTTGTTCGTTATTATTCTGGGAAGTCAGAAAATTCGGACAAACTGAAAAAACCATAATTTTTGTATGTATCACTCACATTTATATACCAATTTTTATGAAATTTTCAATGTAAGTTATTGGCTGGTGGGAGAAGGTTATAGGCTATAGTACGCCCCAACCACGCGGGGTAAGAGGAGGTGGTTAGCGGGTAGTGAAGCGCTCGGGAACAGCTAATGTAATATACTATTCTATCTTCCAATATGGCAACTCTTAGTGTATGAAGTGAATCATGAAAGTATGTTTTTATAGATATTTGTTTGTTCAAGTTTTCTATTGTGTTATGAATTTTTTTTTGTTTATGTCTAATTGTCCCAAATTTCTTTTCTATTTTCAGTATCCATATTTCTAAATAATCATTTATGAGCTACAAAATTAAATAAACCTTTTTTTTCTCAATTGGGACCAATTGGCATAATTGATTTTATTTTCACCCTAATAACATTACTTGTTACCTTCATTACTTTTGCAGTACTAGGTAACATATCAAATTCTGCTTCACTTAAATGAAATGGTACAAAATCAACAGGTATCAATGCCAATGGAGTTGATGCTTGGTCAATAGTATCTGAAGTTTGAATATTTTCCGTGCTATATCCATAACTGACTAAAATTCGAGATTTTGAAAAACTCATATGATTACTCAGTACTTGGTCTTATCCACGTAATGTTGGAAGAAGAGGAATTTCCACTTCCTGTTGCACCCGACCGTGCCCCCGTATTCGGTCCACGACCAGACCCACTTTTTTGATGAACATTTTCTTGCATAGTAACATCCATATTAGTAACAGAATTATTAGAATTAACTGGATCTTTAGCGATAGTATTATCGTTATTAGCAACCGTATTTGGTTCACTACTATCGTCAGGTCTTGGTCGTTTGGCGTTGGGTTCCTTATTGGTTCCGGAGCTTCGTTCAGCATCAAAACCTCTTTTTAATGCTGAATAATAATACCCATCAGTTTTATAACTATCGTATATTTGTCTAGCAATTAATGCTTTTACTTTAAAATCTTGGTAAAATCTATATCCTCCTTTATCAGGCGTATCTTTAATTCTCGCCCACTCTTGCGCTAAATGTCGTTCACGTGCTGCATATACTAATTGATTGAATGTTCTTCCTTCATTATTCATATTAGGATATCGTACACCTACAATACTTTCAAAACCATATTTAATCGATAATCCAATAATTCCTGCTAATTCAGCAACTTTTCCATTTGTTTTATAATCTTCAAGAAATGAATTTATCGCTTTACGATCTGCTTCTCTTATATCTTGCGGTGTTGTTGCTAATTCGTATTCCAAATCATGTATATAGGCATCAAAATCCACATCGTCGACCGGTTCGTCGTTAATAAAATCAATAGTATTACCCGGACCTAAATAATTATGACCAGGCCAATTCAAACCGTCACTTGGAAATAATAACACCATACTGAAGTCTTATGATAGTTAATTGTTAATTTATACAGCCAATCACAAACAAGAAAACAAGTATAAAACTAATACGTAACAGGTTTTATTATATTTAATAAGTTTTGTATTGCGCAGTAAAAATAATAAAACATTATGACGACGACGACGACGACCGATTGGCTGACTGGGGGCAGCGCTGCTTTTTACTAGTTCATGACTTAGCGAATCATGGCCTACGGTCGATCGTTGTCGAACGTAACTTTCTTTAGTAATTCTTTGTTTTTTATGTCCATATTTTCAGTATTTGTCTCCATTTAGTTTAGTATGTGACATATTTCTTAAAGATTTGTAACATGCAAAATTGTACTCGTACTGTTTATAATTTATACTGTCTGGACTTTTATCATCGTGTACCCTAGTTCTTCAGAGATGAGATTGAACTTACTTGCAGTTGAGCCAGTGTCACTGGGCTCATAATTTTTAAATTCTCTATATTAACTTCACTTGCCCGTTTGTTTGTGGGTTTGTTTGTGGATTTGTGGCTTTGTGTCTAATGGAATCTTGCGATCAATTTTTAACCCACTTCCAAAGGCCCGATTTTATTGACACATGTGTATTTCCGGTGACAATACTTTCTATTAAAATTTGAGGCCCTTTGGACCTCGGGGTCGGGGGGCTCCCATACAAATATTTTACAAAATTTTACTCGATTTTCTTCAAATTTTATACACATGTGTATCTCTGATATACAACACTTTTTGTTAAAATTTTGGACACCCCGGGCCCGGGTTCGTGGGGGCCCCATAACTTTTTTTAAAAAAATTATCCCGATTTTCTTCAAATTTAATACACATGTGTATCTCCGATTGACAACACTTTTTGTAAAAAATTCGGAGACCCCGGGCCCGGGTTCGTGGGGTCCCATAACTTTTTTTTAAAAAAATTAGCCCGATGTTCTTCAAATTTAATACACATGTGTATCTCCGATAGACAACACTTTTTGTAAAAAATTTGGAGACCCCGGGTCCGGTTTCGTGGGGCCCCATAACTTTTTTTAAAAAAATTAACCCGATTTTCTTCAAATTTAATACACATGTGTATCTCCGATAGACAACACTTTTTGTGAAAAATTTGGAGACCCCGGGCACGGGTTCGTGGGGCCCCATAACTTTTTTTTAAAAAAATTAACCCGGTTTTCTTGAAATTTAATACACACGTGTATCTCCGATGGACAAAATTTTTTGTAAAGTGTTTGGAGTGAGGCCCTGAGGTCCGAGGGGTGCCCATATAAATTTTTTAAAAGTTAGCTCGATTTTCTTCAAATTTTAACACATACCCATCTCCAATTAGAGAATTTACATGAAAAATTGTATTTTTATGGGTTGTTTTTTTATTTTTATGTATTTAACTGAAAATTTTAAAGGTCGTTTTGATATATAAACATTTTGTAGGTGGGATAATCTTATAGTATGGTTCGTCTTTATGACGAAGTCTTTTTTTAGTTCCGAATATGGCCAGTTTGTCTTTTTAAAAACTTTTATTTAACTTGAATGGACCCCTTTTTGTCTATATTTTCGACTATATTTTATATTCCGCTCATGACGCATGACGGGTTTACATTTTTTTGTCGCCCGTTGAGGTCTTTTTTAACCACTTTAAATGTCGTTTTGATATATACAAAATGTAGAGGATAATCTATAGTATGGTTCGTCTTTATGTCGAAGTCTTTTATAGTTCCGAATATGGCCAGTTTGTCTTTTTAAAACCTTTTATTTAACTTGACACCTTTTTGTCTGTATTTTCGACTACTTTGAGGTCCCTTTTAACCACCTTCCACACGACCTAGAGAGCTTAAATTTTTTCAGTGTCTAAGTCCAAGATAGCATTTTTTATATTCCGCGTATCACGCGTGTCACGTGTGGCACGTGGTGTGGTTTGGTTTTTTTTTCGAATTCTTTGAAGTCCTTTTTAGCCACCTACGACCTAGAAAGCTGAAATTTTGTGAGAGTACTCACTCTCACTCTTTATGTTCCACGCGTCGTGTGTGATATGATGGGTTTAATTTTTTTTTTCGACATCTTTAAGGTCCTTTTTAACTACCTCCCACATGATCTAGAAAGCTGAAATTTTGTGAGTATCTACGTCCAAAATAGGATTTTTCTATATTCCGTGTATGACGCGAGCCGCGTGTTTCACGTGTGGTGGGTTGATATTTCTTTTCGATGTCCTTTTTAACCACCTTCCACACGACCTAGAAAGCTGAAATTTTGTGAGTGTCTAAGTCCAGAATAGCATATTTTATATTCCGCGTATGACGCGTGTCGCGTGTGGCGCGTGTGATGTGTATAAATTTTTTTCAACTTCTTTGAGGTCCTTTTAAACCACCTTCTACACGACCTAGAGAGCGGAAATTTTTTTAAGTGTTTAAGTCCAAAATAGCATTTTTTATATTCCGCGAATCACGCATTTTTTAAATCTCGATATTTACTTCGCGCGCCCGTGGCTGGTGGATAGGATCTTGTGATACATTTTTAACACACTTCCTAAAGCCCGATTTTATTCAAACTTTGCACACATGCGTATTTCCCAGGACAACACTTTCTATTCAAATTTGGAGCCCCTCGAGCCTCGGTGTCGGGGAACGTGATCGGGCCCCCGGGACGGGGAGTACCCATACAAAATTTATAAAAAAAGTACCCAATTTTCTTGAAATTTTATACGCATGGACAATACTTTTGTAAAATTTTGGAAGTGATCGGGCCTCCGGGACGGACGGACGGGACCCATACAAATTTTATAAAAAAAAATACCCGATTTTCTTCAATTTTTATACCCATGTGTACCTCCAATGGACAACACATTTTGTAAAAAATCGGGGTCGGGGGCACCCATACATGTGTATGGACAACACTCCTATGGGAACACTTTTTGTAAACATTTTACAGTGATCGGGATTTTTAAAAATTTACCCTATTTTATTCAAACTTTGCACTTTTTATGGCTTGTTTTTTTTAATTATATTTTGCGTATGACGAGTTTCGCGTTTTGCGTATTGCGCATGTGATGATTTGAAAACGCGTCATTTTCTCGTTTTTTGAGGTATTTTTTAACCACCTTTCGCAAGACTGAAATTTTGTGAGCGGCTCAATGTCAGGGGCCAATTTTGATATTCCGCGTTTGACGAGTGTTGCAAGTCGAGTCTGGCGCATTTGAAGCGTGGAAAAAGAAAATACTTAGAAATAGCCCCAACCTCAAAAACAGATATTTAGGCGATTATTACCAAATAATAAAGGACTGTGTGGCGCGTGTCGATGTATTAGTCCTCAATTCCTGTTACGTTTTCAAACAAGGTTGAGTGTAATCTCTCAATATCCGCATTGCCAGTTTGATTATTGGCTTTTGTAAAGAGAAATTCTACACTTTCGGTTTGTAAATATTTTATTAACTGTTCTCATCTAAATTCATTGTCAATAATAATTTTCTTGGGTTTGTCGAATTTTGAAAATTCTTCCATGATTATTAATATTTTTGCTCTCCCATTTCTATCTGTAATACTAAAAGCTGCTGCAAATTTGGTAAATTTATCTGTGGTTGTTACAAAGCATGTTTCTTAAAGTGAAATATGTCCATATGGAAAATGTCGTTTCTTGGTTTGGGGGATTGTATTCTGACTTTATAGGTTTCTTATTTTATTGTTACGAAATTAAGTAAATTTACTAAAGGTTCGTAAAGTGGGCGCTGTGGCTTATTGGATAAGTGCATGGCTTCGTGTTTCGAATCTCAGTAACACGAAAAGTACCTTTCACGGTCTGATAAACGTCAGAGAGTAATAATTTGTCACGGAAAGCTTCTCAATTCGCCGTGCGGATACGGCATTAAATTGTAGGTATCTTTCATTTGTGTGCGAAAAAATACATGCACAACATAAATGGTCGCGAGGAGCTAGACAGAACACACGTTCGTTTATTCACAAATTACAGCTTTTAATCCAAAAAAGCTAGAGTTTACAAATGCACCCTTGTAATTACTTTTAATTTACACTAATTACAATTATATTCACAAATGACACTGCATGTGCTACTTGCGTGTTCTTGACTCTGGTACAGATCCAGTCGATCACTATCGGTAACTAAACTCACTGACCCGCAGTGGAGCTATTTATAACCAATTCTGTTCCATTTGACTAATCTACCAAGGACAAGAACATACTGGTAAATTCTTTCATATAAATCACCAAATAACAAGTATATAAAAGTAGTTCAAATAAAATAAACAAAACGTATAAGTACATACAAGTGCAACTACATATATGAGTACACACCAGCACAGCTACTATTGGAACATAACTTATAAGCACATACAACTACCACACAAAACTACTTATAACTAAATAAATGAAATAGTACATATAACTTTTAGGAATAAGTTCCACATAATATATAAGTAATATTACTTACCCCCGCCTTAATTCTGTTCGTCCCGAATAGATTCATTACTCCTCCTGACGTTGTACCGTGTTAATCTGTCGATGTGGACAAATTTAATTTTAAATCTTGGGGTTTGTTGAACCCGATATACTACTTCATTAATCCTCTTGATGATGAATGTAAGGGCATTCCCAATTTTTCTGTAATTTTGGAAAGTTAACTTTTCTTCTCTTGGGATTGTAAAGTAAAGCCAGACCAAATATCCTTCCTGAAATCCTCCACAGTTCGCACCCAGGTTATATCGCATTTTAATCCGGTTGTTGCCATCCAATATGTTGCTGCTTACTGCTGCATAAAAATTGATCATCCTTCGTGATCGACCAGCTACCATTGCAACTTGCTCAATAAATGGCGCTTTAATCCTGTTTCCATGCATTTTCCCTCTAGTTGTTTCTTGCGGTCCTCTTCTAGCAGCACATTTCCCACACGTTCAGCACCAGTTTTCCACATCTCTGCGGCAATTGACTCAGAAGAAACGATGTCTTACTCTATCTTCTGATGTTTCAATGTATGTTTCTTGAAGAAACACGCCCGATTCGTTGGTGCACTACATTCGATGTGGTGCTTCGAACGTCGGAGGTTTCCCAAAGTCTTACAAGCAGTCCATTTTCCATTTTAATGAGTTTCATTGAGCCCAGTAACTTTTTACTGTAGGGCTTGCTGTTTCAATCTCGTGCCACTGCAGTATTTTTCCATGCTCCATGCACTGAAATATTCGAGCAATTGAATGTTCACGTGCTTCTTCTTCTCTTAGCTGCTCCTTTCCCCAACGATCTTTCTTCTGGACCGTAATTCGTTAAACAACTGAGCCCTGCTAGTTTTTCGGAATTTAACTGTGTTTGTACTGGGAGACACAACACCTTCTGAATGACCCATCATTGTTATTATCAGTAACTAGCTTTTCCCGGGGGCTCCGCTACCCGCAGAAATGAATCCCCGCCTTGCCATCACTACCGCGGGAGGAGTATACAATTTCCTTATCCTGTTCGTGGGTCATTATTGATTCAAGTTTTAAAAATTATGGGATCGATGCATCTTAAAGTGCATCAACCTCGAGTCCTGCTGTTGAGCAACCCGCCGAATCTAGAAAAGCTGTTTTTCCTATTCTCGATGGCCTACCCCATTTTGGTCTCAACTGCTCGGTCTGCTGTTGTGCAGCCGAACCATACCCAGAGTTCCAACGCCGTTGGCATACGGATGCTCTTCTATTGGAAAGGCATTAGATGGGCTACTGATCCAGCAACACCGAGGTGGATTCATTAAATTCGCTAGAGATAAGGCGACTTAAACATGCATTACGCATGGGCAAGGAGAGAGAGAATGCTCTTGCTTTTGCCAAAGCCACCCCTTCCAGGGAGAACTAATAAGCTCCATCAGGGTATTACAGGCGAACCTGCATCACGAGTAGGGAGCATCTGCTACCCTCAGCAAGCGGTTCGCAGAGGAAAATATAACCCTTGGTCTCATCCAAGAGCCTTGGGTTATTAGCGGACAAATAAAAGGTCTACGGAACGGGACAAGTAAGTTGATCTGTAAATGCGGGGAGCCAGTGCCAAGGGCGGCCTGCTTGATCGGCACGAACATCAACTTTCTTCCTATCCCAGAATTCGTAACGAAAGACCTGGTGGCCCTGCTGATTAAAGTTTCGACCGAGAGGGCACCACAGAACATCGTGTGTGCTTTAGCATATTTCCCCGGCGACGACGACAGAGATCTAGGAGCTGATAGAGCACTGCCAGAACAGAAACCTCCAGTACCTCATAGGATGCGATGCAAATGCACATCACGAGGTCTGGGGCAGCAGCGACATCAATATAAGGGGTAGGGTCTTTTAGAATATCTTATAAGTAGTAATTAAGATATACTCAGGTCCGAATCGATAGACATTACCACAACTACAACTCATGCTATAGCCATGGAATAGATTGGAATGGAACATTGTAGCAAGGCTTGTAGTCATCAAAATCCGTCAATAAAAGTATTGCTTTTAGTTATAGTTACGTCTATCGATCAATCAGGTTTATCGAATAACGAATGTTATTGAAAAAGCCCTTGAAGAGAAAAGGATATATTCTAGCTCTTCTCTGGACGCATCGCAAGCCTTCGATAAGGTATGGCACGAAGGACTGAAGTATAAGCTTAAGCTTGTCCTACCGGAAAAATTGTTTAGAATACTGGAATCTTATCAATAGGACAATAGGTTCTTTTGTATTAGATACGCAACTGAGTACTCGAAGTTCAAAGAAATTCACGCCGGTGTTCTCGGTCCAATCCTGTTCTTGCTTTACACAACAGACATACCTCAAGACGTAGAGACAGTCGTAGCCACGTTCGCAGACGATATGGGTATTCTAGCAACGGGTATCCTCGCAACGGGTAATACTATTGAATCATCAACGGAAAACTTCAACGAGCTTTAGACAAAATATGCGAGTGGAAAAATAATAATATTCGGCGCGAAAGACAGTTGCGGTCCAAGGTCTAGCTTCTCGCGACCATTTGTGTTGTGCATGTATATTTTTAGACACAAAAGTAAGGGACCTACAATTTAAGGCCAGTTCCGAACGGCGAATTTAGAAGCTTTCCGTGACAAGTTATTACTCTCGGAACGTTTGTCACCCAAGACGTGGGAAACCGTGAAAAATACTTCTTGGTTTACTGGCGAATTATTCTCGCAAAACTTTAGTGGAAGTCACACGTAAAAAAGAAACGCGACGAGCTCGAAACCAGGATCAGAGATATGTATTGGCTCATCGGAACATTTTCGAAACTAAGCGTATACAACAAACTGCTCTTTTATAAACAAGTGCTAAAACCGTCTTGGACATATGCTTTGGGGTTGTACCAAACCAAACAATATATCAATATTACAAACATTTCAAAACAAAACACTAAGAGCAATCGTAAATGCTCCATGGTACATTAGGAGTACTGATATTCACAGAGATCTAGGAACTGCTACTGTGATTGACGAGGTAACCAAATTTTGCTCGCAAACTTCGCCCCCGTCTTCAAGTTCATTGAAATAATGAACCATGAAATAGTCCGAACTTTGTGCGACGACTACAAAGAACAAGACCGTTCGATCTAGCGCAGTAAGTAAAAACCGCTTGTTATGAAGGTTTTAGTAGGTGTCATCAGTGGAAGTCAGCCTACCTAACACGATAAACTACAGAAGCGTAAATTACTTCTTAATGAAACTTAGTCGTAGTCATAACAAATATAAAAAATTAGAGGATGGTTTTTCGTACTACTATGAGCACGCGCGGCCAGTTCTCTCTCGCAGTGGGCTCTTTTAAATCTTTCAATGCTCCCGGCGGTGATGGGTTCTTTCTAGCGCTTCTACGGATGGCAGTCGATTTCATCCTACCAGGTATGATTGCTTTATTTAGAGCCAGCTACAACTGGGGGTATATTCCTACTATCTGGAGACAGGTAAATGTGATATTTATCCCCAAACCAGGCAACAGGCCTAGTGAGCTGCCTAAACTATAAGTCTAACATCATTCGTCCTCAAAACCATGGAGAGACTTATTGATGTTCATAAAGAGGCTGGTTAGAATTGTCTACCCCTCTACACTCAAGTCAGTTTGCGTACAGGAAAGGCAAAAGCACAGAAGGTGCCCTTCACTATCTTGTAAAGAATTTAGAAGCAACATTTCGTTAAAAGGAAGTAGCTCTGTTGGCTTCCTCGACATTGAGGGCAATCAGTAGCAGGGTCATGCTTGAAAGTTGAGATATTATTTCCTCCTCGGGAGGAATGTCTGTTTCTGTGACTGCAGTTAAGGGATGTCCCCAAGGAGGAGAGCTTTCTTCGCTTTTATGTTCACTAATCATTGATAATCATCTAGTAGATCGTCACAGATCACGCTACATCGCAATTGGTTATGCGGACGATTTGGCGATTTTTATTAGTGGTAAGCACTGCACGACTAGGGTCATGCAAGGTGCTTTATTACAAGTTTTAGAATGGTGCAGCAGAGAAGGACTATCTATCAATACTGGCTAAACTGGAGTTCTTATATTAATTTCGCAATAGAACGCGTCACTAGGGCCTTGTGGCCCAGTAGACGCCTCTACGGCAGAACTAGGGGTCTAAATCCTAAAATGGTACATTGGATGTAAACAATAATGTTGACCTCTTATCACGTGTGCGGCCATCGTTTGGTGGCCAAAAGTTCTTGAACGGACAACGGCAACTAAGCTTCAGAAGGTACATAGAGCTGCCTGTGTAGGTATAACGGGTGACATGCGCCCCTGACATACGACAGCACTAGAAGCTGTTATGGGTCTTTGACTCCTGCCAATCTTCTTTAGGAAGACGGCTGCTAGATGCGCTATTAAGCTGCAACTAAAATACGGGTACAAACCGGGTGACTATGTGGGTCACCGGAAAATTCTTGACTCAATTTGGACCGGGTAAACTGGTGCAATGGTGTTCCGGCACTGGACGCTAAAGGTCTGGTCTGGTTCATAGATGGATCGAAGATGGAAACCAGAGTTGGAGCTGGTGTCTTTGGACCCATCACCAAAGTCTCGGTACCAATGGGAAAAAGTCACTCGGTTTTCCAGGCGGAACTCCATCCCCCTGACATCTGTGCCAAAATTAACCATAGTAAAGGAATGAAGGTGTGGGCGCCGTGGCTCAGTCGATAGGAGCATGGACTGCTGAGCAGGGGGTTCATGGTTTGAATCCCAGTAACACCAAAGTATTTTTCACGGTGTCCCACCTCTCGCGAAAGTTTGACAAACGTCCGAGAGTAATAACTTGTCACTGAAAGCTTCTGAATTCGCCGTTTGGATCCGGCATTAAATTGTAGGTCCCTCCATTTGTGTGCAAAAATATGCATGCTCAACACAAATGGTTGCGAGAAGTCAGGCCTTGGACCGCATGGTCTGTCGCGCCGATATATATTATTAAAGGAATGAAGGGCGCTATAGTATACATCTTTTCATATAGCCAGGCAGCACTTAGAGCGCTGTCGTCCAATTTGGTAGATTCAGTATCAGTCAAAAACTATTACGATGCACTGCAATCTCTTGCTAGACACAACAAAGTCACACTCGGTTGGGTTCCTGGTCACCAAGAAATTGCAGGCAACGAATCTGCAGATGAACTTGCTAGGGCTGGCTCGAAATCTACGTTCATAGGGTCTGAACCCTACTGTGATGTCAACTGGGCTGCCGCCACAGCACTAATAAATTTTTGGGAACACAAACTTCGTCTGGCTCACTGAGAAAGCTTCCCGGGGCTTAGGCAATGCAAACAATTTATCAGATCCTTTTTCTACAAGGAAATCCTGTTACGGAGCGAGTTCTCACTTGGGGTTCTGCCACTGGCAAAGACGTCGCGACACGGTCGTGGTTGCATGACTTAGTTGTACACATACAACCATCGGGGAAATGGTGGACTTTGTCCCGTACATCGGTCCACAGTCCGTCAGGTCATGATCTAAAGAACTAAACCGCGGGATCACCATTTCACCCACACACCTTGTCCAGTATAATCTATGTACATATACACGAGGTTTTTCCCAGCCGGGGTATCCTCAAGGTGACCAGGGTTCGTTTAATTTAGGGTCGTTACAATAAAAGATTTATTTGTTTTGGAACTCTGAATTCAAATATTTATATTTCTTTCTTAAAAAAAAGGGAAAAGATTATAAAATGGGTAGATGACTTAGGTCTGAGATTTTAAGTAGTGTGTCCTGTGGTTCGATGACTTGGTCCAGCGTTATCGAAGTAATTCGTCTGCGCAGGAATCACTGTCGCTATGTCTAAACATTTCTGACCAGTGAAAAGAGGATTATGCGCTCAGTGCGCTGCCAAGAGTATCTGTGTCCAAGTTTTTTGACCAGTGAAAAGAGGATTCTACCAAGAGTCGCTGTGTTCAAGTATTTTGACCAGTGAAAAGAGGATTATACGCTCAGTTCGCTACCAAGAGTAGCTGTGTCAATGTATTTTGATCAGTGAAAAGAGGATTCTACGCTCAGTTCACTATCAGGAGCAAGAAGAAGAGGCTGTTCACTTGATCTGTGTCCCCTTTTAAAGAGCGTGAAACGGTTTATAACTTCGAACCGGGTTGTTCTTTTCCATATTTTTCCAGCGTCCTGTAAATCATCGTTGTTGTTATGCTGTTTTCTTATCCATTATCAATTACATCGGAACTGCATTGCGTATGCGGCATGCCGTGTTGTTGTTGTTGTTTTTATTTCAGTCGCTTATGTGTATAAGTTAATAAAAGAAATGTTCTTTTATATTTTTAAAAAATACAAAGCATCGAAGTGAGCTTCGATGTGTCTTTATTGAAAGCCAAACTACAACTCATCTTAATTCTATAATCTTAATCTACAGTAGCATAATAATATGGGAGAAAAACAAAGAGATTATTTGTCCGAGAATGTCGGCCAGTGCAACTGCGTCATGATGTTGTTTTCGTCTGTGCAGCTGCGTGATGATTTCACTTGTTTACGTCTGGGCCTGTTGTTGTTTTGATGTGATGCTGTGTACGATGTTCGGTGATGTCGTATTGAATCTGATTTGAATATCTGTTGGCTTAACTCTTCCCTCCTTAAGTTCAAAAGTCCTCATTTGATTAAAGCAGAAAATGATGTTTTATGTTAGAATTTTAAAAGAATGGAATTTGATAAATTCTAGAAACTTTTGATGATGATTCTTGAAGTTCGATATTTGTAGAAGTTTCTATTGATGGATTTGTTATTGGGGTTTCTTTAAATTGTTTTGATCTTCTTGCCAGGTAAGTTTTTGTAAGGGCGAAAGTGATTAAGAGAAGTGCTAGCGCTGTTAGTCCAAAATTAAATCCAAAAATTGTAGAGTTCTTTTTGTCTATAAGACTGATGTGTTGACTGTTGTTCAAATTTCATTCTTTTAGTAGATGTAATGTCATTAATTTTTGATATGCATTGTTCAATGATGGTCCTTGCAATATCGCAGGTAATGGTTTAAAGCTTGATATTTCAGAAGAGGTAAATGAGTGATTCCCTGCAATTATGTTAGCATTTCGATACTGTATAACGTAAGAGCCTTCTAGGTTTATTGGTTTGTTGTTAATGTGGATTGTCTGATTAATTTGATTAAGCAATAATGTTCCGGGGTTGATTTCTTCAATGGTTGGTATGTGTAGATTATTCGTTTTGTTGCATGTTGATGGTATACTTAATAATAAATTGGGTATGCATGTACTGTTACTTATATCTATAATATTCTTAGATCTACAAATGGTTTTTCTGTCATTTGTTTCACATTTATTCTTTATTCCGAACATTTTCTTTTGACAGTTAATTATATTTTTAAATGGAATGTTTGTTATTAAATCTTCTTCTTCTTTAATGTCTTTATAAAAATAAATTCGCAATTATGCTTGTTTGTAATTGGTAATTCGACAATATATAATATCAATGAAATATTAGAAATAATTTTTATTTCTGCAAATTTAAATAATTCTTCAAAATTAATAAATTCTATATTTTGTTCCTTTATGTATTCTTTAACAATATTAATTTCTATATTCCCATAAATCATGGTATTAGTTATGTCAGATTTGACCCAATGAATTGCATAATTAATATTTATTATTTCCTCTTTTATTATTTTTAATTGATACATTATGTTTGTAGCTAATTCATGCTGAATATTTTCTGTGTGTTCAAATGTTAGTTTTTCTAACAATACTCTATTTATTAAAACTTTGTTATTATTATTGGTCAATATATTATTTATTTTTTCGTTAATTATTCTGAGATCATTACTATCGGGTGATCCTGCAATCCATTTCCATGCAGTTCCTAACATATCGATAGATCTCTTGGATTGTGTTATCGGCCTAAGCCTTTCAATATTGTCATTAATTTGGGAAATATCATGGAGTAGGTAAGGACGATTGGGTTATTTTTTTTTCAATTTTAGAGCGTATCGTATTATTATTTTTTTCCATAAGTGTTTGGTATGTTTCAACATCAATAATGTGTATGATACTAAATGTTCCTGTCTGTATTTTAGCCGGTCCTGTTTTGAAAGTTACTACCTCGAAATTTGAATAGACTAGTACCTGTACTTCTGCGGTACATATGGAAATAAATAGCCTAGTGTTGGAAACGATTGTCGAAATCAATTCCTCTAATTGGGCTCTTTCAAATTGTGGTACAGGTTGGGCTATTGGAGGTGGAGGAGGAATTAAGACTGGAAGTCTTATAATGTTATTTGGATAAGCCATTTTTGGGATAAGGTTATGTATTAGAGTGTTAGTATTATATGTTATAAAAATTTGTAAGAAACTTTTTCTTTGTGAGGAAAAGTTATAAAATTCTTAAATAATTTTATTTTGTAATAATATAAATTTTTTATTTTATTTTTATTAATTCTATTTTTATTCTTAAGCTTTCTTTTTTATTTTACCTTTGTTTTGTTGTTTTAACTTTTAAATATTTTTCACCTTTATTTTATTCTTGCTTTCTGGTATTATTTTCTGAGTATATTCACTTGTTAAATAATTATTTTCTTTTGAATCTTTAAATAATATATTTTTTTCTTGTAATTATTTTTAATAATTTATTCTTTTTAAATATCGTAATTTTAATAATTTCTTTCTTTTAAAACTTTTAATAATATATTTATTTCTTGTAAATCTTTTGTAATTCTTCTTATAGTTTATTTTAAATATAATAATTTTAAGAAATCTTACATAAATAAAAACATGACTCCAACGACGACTGGGCAGAATTGTCTGGTTTCCAATTGAGGTACTTGGGGTCTGCTTGCAGCACGGATTTGTTTCGTTGTTGCCTACGAATGGATACTATAGGCAAGTCGAAGTTATGGTTGTAGGAAGCCGGTGGGAGTGGCTTAATTGTTAATTATGGTTTCAGCCGCTTGTGGAGTTTTTAGGCTGCCAGCTACGCACTTTCAACGATGTGCAATTTTTTTTTGCTGCCACTTGGGGAGCACTTAAATTTTTTTTAACACACCGAGTTAATTTTTTTTATAACACTATCACTTAAGTTAGCTTTAAAATTTATGAAAGCACTAACGTTTTTTTGAAGCTATAACAATTCGAATTAATTAATTAATTTAATTTTACACCGGGTCCCTGCTCGGGCGCCAGTTAATAAAAGAAATGTTCTTTTATATTTTTAAAAAATACAAAGCTGCTCGAAGCTCGCTTCGATGTGTCTTTATTGAGACACAACACCTTCTGAATGACCCATCATTGTTATTATCAGTAACTAGCTTTTCCCGGCGGCTCCGCTACCCGCAGAAATGAATCCCCGCCTTGCCATCACTACCGCGGGATGAGTATACTATTTCCTAATCCTGTTCGTGGGTCATTATTGATTGAAGTTTTAAAAATTATGGGATCGATGCATCTCAAAGTGCATCAACCTCGAGTCCTGCTGTTGAGCAACCCGCCGAATCTAGAAAAGCTGTTTTTCCTATTCTCGATGGCCTACCCCATTTTGGTCTCAACTGCTCGGTCTGCTGTTGTGCAGCCGAACCATACCCAGAGTTCCAACGCCGTTGTCATACGGACCCATATGTAACTCGCGAGGGAAAAATGCGGATGCTCTTCTATTGGAAAGGCATTAGATGGGCTACTGATCCAGCAACACCGAGGTGGATTCATTAAATTCGCTAGAGAGAAGGCGACTTAAACATACATTACGCATGGGCAAGGAGAGAGAGAATGCTCTTGCTTTTTCCAAAGCCACCCCTTCCAGGGAGAACTAATAAGATCCATCAGGGTATTACAGGCGAACCTGCATCACGAGTAGGGAGCGTCTGCTACCCTCAGCAAGCGGTTCGCAGAGGAAAATATAACCCTTGGTCTCATCCAAGAGCCTTGGGTTATTAGCGGACAGATAAAAGGTCTACGGAACGGGACAAGTAAGTTGATCTGTAAATGCGGGGAGCCAGTGCCAAGGGCGGCCTGCTTGATCGGCACGAACATCAACTTTCTTCCTATCCCAGAATTCGTAACGAAAGACCTGGTGGCCCTGCTGATTAAAGTTTCGACCGAGAGGGCACCACAGAACATCGTGTGTGCTTTAGCATATTTCCCCGGCGACGACGACAGAGATCTAGGAGCTGATAGAGCACTGCCAGAACAGAAACCTCCAGTACCTCATAGGATGCGATGCAAATACACATCACGAGGTCTGGGGCAACGACATCAATATAAGGGGTATGGTCTTTTAGAATATCTTATAAGTAGTAATTAAGATATACTCAGGTCCGAATCGATAGACATTACCACAACTACAACTCATGCTATAGCCATGGAATAGATTGGAATGGAACATTGTAGCAAGGCTTGTAGTCATCAAAATCTGTCAATAAAAGTATTGCTTTTAGTTATAGTTACGTCTATCGATCAATCAGGTTTATCGAATAACGAATGTTATTGAAAAAGCCCTTGAAGAGAAAAGGATATATTCTAGCTCTTCTCTGGACGCATCGCAAGCCTTCGATAAGGTATGGCACGAAGGACTGAAGTATAAGCTTAAGCTTGTCCTACCGGAAAAATTGTTTAGAATACTGGAATCTTATCAATAGGACAATAGGTTCTTTTGTATTAGATACGCAACTGAGTACTCGAAGTTCAAAGAAATTCACGCCGGTGTTCTCGGTCCAATCCTGTTCTTGCTTTACACAACAGACATACCTCAAGACGTAGAGACAGTCGTAGCCACGTTCGCAGACGATATGGGTATTCTAGCAACGGGTATCCTCGCAACGGGTAATACTATTGAATCATCAACGGAAAACTTCAACGAGCTTTAGACAAAATATGCGAGTGGAAAAATAATAATATTCGGCGCGAAAGACAGTTGCGGTCCAAGGTCTAGCTTCTCGCGACCATTTGTGTTGTGCATGTATATTTTTAGACACAAAAGTAAGGGACCTACAATTTAAGGCCAGTTCCGAACGGCGAATTTAGAAGCTTTCCGTGACAAGTTATTACTCTCGGAACGTTTGTCACCCAAGACGTGGGAAACCGTGAAAAATACTTCTTGGTTTACTGGCGAATTATTCTCGCAAAACTTAAGTGGAAGTCACACGTAAAAAAGAAACGCGACGAGCTCGAAACCAGGATCAGAGATATGTATTGGCTCATCGGAACATTTTCGAAACTAAGCGTATACAACAAACTGCTCTTTTATAAACAAGTGCTAAAACCGTCTTGGACATATGCTTTGGGGTTGTACCAAACCAAACAATATATCAATATTACAAACATTTCAAAACAAAACACTAAGAGCAATCGTAAATGCTCCATGGTACATTAGGAGTACTGATATTCACAGACATCTAGGAACTGCTACTGTGATTGACGAGGTAACCAAATTTTGCTCGCAAACTTCGCCCCCGTCTTCAAGTGCATTGAAATAATGAACCATGAAATAGTCCGAACTTTGTGCGACGACTACAAAGAACAAGACCGTTCGATCTAGCGCAGTAAGTAAAAACCGCTTGTTATGAAGGTTTTAGTAGGTGTCATCAGTGGAAGTCAGCCTACCTAACACGATAAACTACAGAAGCGTAAATTACTTCTTAATGAAACTTAGTCGTAGTCATAACAAATATAAAAAATTAGAGGATGGTTTTTCGTACTACTATGAGCACGCGCGGCCAGTTCTCTCTCGCAGTGGGCTCTTTTAAATCTTTCAATGCTCCCGGCGGTGATGGGTTCTTTCTAGCGCTTCTACGGATGGCAGTCGATTTCATCCTACCAGGTATGATTGCTTTATTTAGAGCCAGCTACAACTAGGGGTATATTCCTACTATCTGGAGACAGGTAAATGTGATATTTATCCCCAAACCAGGCAACAGGCCTAGTGAGCTGCCTAAACTATAAGTCTAACATCATTCGTCCTCAAAACAATGGAGAGACTTATTGATGTTCATAAAGAGGCTGGTTAGAATTGTCTACCCCTCTACACCTAAGTCAGTTTGCGTACAGGAAAGGCAAAAGCACAGAAGGTGCCCTTCACTATATTGTAAAGAATTTAGAAGCAACATTTCGTTAAAAGGAAGTAGCTCTGTTGGCTTCCTCGACATTGAGGGCAATCAGTAGCAGGGTCATGCTTGAAAGTTGAGATATTATTTCCTCCTCGGGAGGAATGTCTGTTTCTGTGACTGCAGTTAAGGGATGTCCCCAAGGAGGAGAGCTTTCTTCGCTTTTATGTTCACTAATCATTGATAATCATCTAGTAGATCGTCACAGATCACGCTACATCGCAATTGGTTATGCGGACGATTTGGCGATTTTTATTAGTGGTAAGCACTGCACGACTAGGGTCATGCAAGGTGCTTTATTACAAGTTTTAGAATGGTGCAGCAGAGAAGGACTATCCATCAATACTGGCTAAACTGGAGTTCTCATATTAATTCCGCAATAGAACGCGTCACTAGGGCCTTGTGGCCCAGTAGACGCCTCTACGGCAGAACTAGGGGTCTAAATCCTAAAATGGTACATTGGATGTAAACAATAATGTTGACCTCTTATCACGTGTGCGGCCATCGTTTGGTGGCCAAAAGTTCTTGAACGGACAACGGCAACTAAGCTTCAGAAGGTACATAGAGCTGCCTGTGTAGGTATAACGGGTGACATGCGCCCCTGACATACGACAGCACTAGAAGCTGTTGTGGGTCTTTGACTCCTGCCAATCTTCTTTAGGAAGACGGCTGCTAGATGCGCTATTAAGCTGCAACTAAAATACGGTTACAAACCGGGTGACTATGTGGGTCACCGGAAAATTATTGACTCAATTTGGACCGGGTAAACTGGTGCAATGGTGTTCCGGCACTGGACGCTAAAGGTCTGGTCTGGTTCATAGATGGATCGAAGATGGAAACCAGAGTTGGAGCTGGTGTCTTTGGACCCATCACCAAAGTCTCGGTACCAATGGGAAAAAGTCACTCGGTTTTCCAGGCGGAACTCCATCCCACTGACATCTGTGCCAAAATTAACCATAGTAAAGGAATGAAGGTGTGGGCGCCGTGGCTCAGTGGATAGGAGCATGGACTGCTGAGCAGGGGATTCATGGTTTGATTCCCAGTAACACCAAAGTATTTTTCACGGTGTCCCACCTCTCGCGAAAGTTTGACAAACGTCCGAGAGTAATAACTTGTCACTGAAAGCTTCTGAATTCGCCGTTTGGATCCGGCATTAAATTGTAGGTCCCTCCATTTGTGTGCAAAAATATGCATGCTCAACACAAATGGTTGCGAGAAGTCAGGCTTTGGACCGCATGGTCTGTCGCGCCGATATATATTATTAAAGGAATAAAGGGCGCTATAGTATACATCTTTTCATATAGCCAGGCAGCACTTAGAGCGCTGTCGTCCAATTTGGTAGATTCAGTATCAGTCAAAAACTATTACGATGCACTGCAATCTCTTGCTAGACACAACAAAGTCACACTCGGTTGGGTCCCTGGTCATCAGGAAATTGCAGGCAACGAATCTGCAGATGAACTAGCTAGGGCTGGCTCGAAATCTACGTTCATAGGGTCTGAACCCTACTGTGATGTCAACTGGGCTGCCGCCACAGCACTAATAAATTTTTGGGAACACAAACTTCGTCTGGCTCACTGGGAAAGCTTCCCGGGGCTTAGGCAATGCAAACAATTTATCAGATCCTTTTTCTACAAGGAAATCCTGTTACGGAGCGAGTTCTCACTTGGGGTTCTGCCACTGGCAAAGACGTCGCGACACAGTCGTGGTTGCATGACTTAGTTGTACACATACAACCATCGGGGAAATGGTGGACTTTGTCCCGTACATCGGTCCACAGTCCGTCAGGTCATGATCTAAAGAACTAAACCGCGGGATCACCATTTCACCCACACACCTTGGCCAGTATAATCTATGTACATATACACGAGGTTTTTCCCAGCCGGGGTATCCTCAAGGTGACCAGGGTTCGTTTAATTTAGGGTCGTTACAATAAAAGATTTATTTGTTTTGGAACTCTGAATTCAAATATTTATATTTCTTTCTTAAAAAAAAGGGAAAAGATTATTAAATGGGTAGATGACTTAGGTCTGAGATTTTAAGTAGTGTGTCCTGTGGTTCGATGACTTGGTCCAGCGTTATCGAAGTAATTCGTCTGCGCAGGAATCACTGTCGCTATGTCTAAATATTTCTGACCAGTGAAAAGAGGATTATGCGCTCAGTGCGCTGCCAAGAGTATCTGTGTCCAAGTTTTTTGACCAGTGAAAAGAGGATTCTACCAAGAGTCGCTGTGTTCAAGTATTTTGACCAGTGAAAAGAGGATTATACGCTCAGTTCGCTGCCAAGAGTAGCTGTGTCAATGTATTTTGATCAGTGAAAAGAGGATTCTACGCTCAGTTCACTATCAGGAGCAAGAAGAAGAGGCTGTTCACTTGATCTGTGTCCCCTTTTAAAGAGCGTGAAACGGTTTATAACTTCGAACCGGGTTGTTCTTTTCCATATTTTTCCAGCGTCCTGTAAATCATCGTTGTTGTTATGCTGTTTTCTTATCCATTATCAATTACATCGGAACTGCATTGCGTATGCGTCATGCCGTGTTGTTGTTGTTAATTTTATTTCAGTCGCTTATGTGTATAAGTTAATAAAAGAAATGTTCTTTTATATTTTTAAAAAATACAAAGCATCGAAGTGAGCTTCGATGTGTCTTTATTGAAAGCCAAACTACAACTCATCTTAATTCTATAATCTTAATCTACAGTAGCATAATAATATGGGAGAAAAACAAAGAGATTATTTGTCCGTGAATGTCGGCCAGTGCAACTGCGTCATGATGTTGTTTTCGTCTGTGCAGCTGCGTGATGATTTCACTTGTTTACGTCTGGGCCTGTTGTTGTTTTGATGTGATGCTGTGTACGATGTTCGGTGATGTCGTATTGAATCTGATTTGAATATCTGTTGGCTTAACTTATACACAACTCCAGGTTGCTGTGTTTATTTTTATTGTCTTTGTTGTTTTGAAGAAATGTTGGAGAAAATCCCCCTATGTTAGTTGCTGTACGGGATTTCGTTTGCCCACTGTGGCTATGCATTGGTTTATTGCACTAAGATTAATAGCATTGTTTTTGTTGTTTGCAAAATATGTCGACGAAAAACCCCTGTTTATTTGTTGTTGTTCGGGATTTCGTTTGTCTACTATCGCTATGCATAGGCTTACTGTACTCAATGGCTTATGCATAGGCTAACGTCAGCAGTATTGTTTTTGGTGTTGTGTATAAATCGTATTGTTGTTAACGCTTCTCGGTCGTTGAACTCATCCGTTGATTTCAATCATCATAACTTCTATGCTTGTGTTTGCGATATTTTGTGATTGTTGGTGTTGTGTTCGTCTATTTTATTATAGAGACCGCATATACTTCTGCGATTCCGAATGCATGCAGAGTTTTGCATGTCGTATGCGTCGTCCCACTTCTGTCGTTGCGTTAAGGTGGTTGCAGTAGGGGCATGGCTACTCAGTATTAATAATTGTTTGTCGATTGAAGATCACTGTCCCAAAAATGGGGGCGTGGTCTCATCATCGCATTTGTAAAGCGGAGAAGTGCAGTCGGCCTGCGTCTGAGCAGAGATGCCGTCGGCATTATTGAATTTAATGAATGTTGGTGTAAAAATTATCTTGTCGTAATATTTTATTTTCAATTCGATTTATTTTATAACAGAAATAAAGTAAGTATACCTATATTTTTACAGAAAAATAAACGTGTGGAGTAAATTTGCTGCCGAATTGACTCCTCACAATGTTGTTTTACCGCAGCGAGAAGAAAAAGAAAACTCAAAGAAAAATAAACACCTCAAAACCAGGGGCAGAGGCAATAAAAGAAATCAAGGTTTCTTCATTCTCAATAAAACAACACATAAAAATTAAATTTTTTTGTGTAAATTCTCTAATTGATACACACTGTTCAAAGTTTGAATAAAATCGGGTGACATTTTAAAAAAAAAATTGTGAGCCCCCTTATCCTGTTCACTCTAAAATTCTTACAAAAAGTGTTTCCATCGGAGATACAAATTTAACGAAGTTAAAGAAAAGAAAATCGGAAAAAATACATCACTTCAAAATTTAAATTTTTTTAAAAACTGTTCTCACCGGAGATCATATGTAAAAAAAATTGTATGGAAAAAACGTCTAAATCAAAAACTCAAAAGTTTTGACAAAAAGTTCGGTATATATTAAAAATTTAAAGTAAAATTTAAAGTAAATTGTATAGCCTCGGGCCTCAAGGCTCATTCGCTCCAAAAATTGTACAAAAACGTTTGTCCCTCGGGATAAGCATATGGTAAAATTTGAAGAAAATCGGGCTAATTTTTAAAAAATTTATAGGGGCACCCCTCCGGCCTTAGGGCCCGGCGTCTGTAAAAATTTTACAATAAGTGTTGTCCATCGGAAATACACACGTGTATAAAATTCGTATGGTGACACGCAACCAGCCCGGGGACTCCAAAATATTTACAAAAGTTGTTGTCCATCGGAGGCACACCCGTGTGTAAAATTTGAAGAAAGTCTGGTTAATTTGTTTAAAAAATTTGTGTGGGGCCCCATGACACCGGGGCCCGGGGTCTCCCAAATTTTTACAAAAAGTGTTGTCCATCGGAGATAACAGCGTGTATAAAATTTGAAAAAATTCGAGTTAATTTTTTAAAAAAAATTGTTTGGGCCCCATGACCCTGGGGTCTTCAAAAGCTTTACAAAAAGTGTTGTCCATCGGAGATACACACGTATTTTAAAATTTGAAGAAAATCGGGTTAAGTTTTTTAAAAAAAATTGTTGGGCCCCATGACCCTGAAGCCTGGGATATCCAAAATGTTTACAGGAAGTGTTGTCTATCGGAGGTACACGCGTATATAAATTTTGAAGAAAATTGGGTAAATTATTTTAAAAAAGTTTTTGGGGCCCCACGACCCCGAGGCCCGGGGTCTCCAAAATTTTTACAAAGGTGTTGTCCATGGAGATACACACGTATATAAAATTTGAAGACAATCAAGTTAATAGAGAGAATTTAAAAAGCGTTGTCCATAGGATTAAACATGTGTGTATAAAATTTGAAAAAAATCTGGTTGAAATTTTTAAAATTTTAATGGGGCCTTCCGACAAAAAGTGTTGTCCATCGGAGATACACACGTATTTTAAAATTTGAAGAAAATCGGGTTAAGTTTTTTAAAAAAAATTGTTGGGGCCCCATGACCCTGAAGCCTGGGATATCCAAAATGTTTACAGGAAGTGTTGTCTATCGGAGGTACACGCGTATATAAAATTTGAAGAAAATTGGGTAAATTATTTTAAAAAAGTTTTTGGGGCCCCACGACCCCGAGGCCCGGGGTCTCCAAAATTTTTACAAAGGTGTTGTCCATGGAGATACGCACGTATATAAAATTTGAAGACAATCAAGTTAATAGAGAGAATTTAAAAAGCGTTGTCCATAGGATTAAACATGTGTGTATAAAATTTGAAAAAAATCTGGTTGAAATTTTTAAAATTTTAATGGGGCCTTCCGACAAAAAGTGTTGTCCAACGGAGATACATGCATATACAATTTGAAGAAAATCGGGTCCTTTTTTTTATAAAATTTGTATGGGTGCACCAGACCCCGGGGCCGGATCACTTCGAAATTTTTACAGAAAGTGTTGTCTGTCGGAGATACACTCGCGTATACAATTTTAAGACAATCGGCAATCGGTGTCCCCGGACCCCAGGACCCGATCACTTCCAAATTTTTACAAAAAGTGTTGTCCATCGGATATACACATGCGTATAAAATTTGAAGAAATTCGGGAACATTTTGTAAAATATTTGTAAAAATGAGGGAGAAAAAAAACAACCCATAAAAATTTAAATTTTTCATCTAAATTCTCTAATCGCAGAAATTGATATGGGATCATCGAAAGAGACATTTGACATCAGATGATAAAATTGAAAATGCTCAGATCATTTTATTCTGAGCACTTAGAGCAAATAAGAAACACGAGCATTTATCTTGAGAACTCTTTGACTGCTCTGAACTAATTTATGAAAACGCGAAATGTCAGAATATTGTGAAAACTTGTTGTTCTATCTGTAAGTTGATATCGACAACAAAAAACGACATCAATAAAAATACAATTCAGTAAATAAGTAAGTAAGTTGAATTAAGCATAAAACATTTATGTCTCGTTTCATTTGCTGGGTTCATTTGTGCGTGAGCTAAGATTTCTCTCTCTCCCCACCACCAAAACCATGCAGCGCAGCCGACTCCGCAGCACACACCGCACACAGTCATTAAAGTGCGACGGTATATGATTCCACTATTAGATATTTAAAAAAATGTGTGAGGGCCTTGCGGCCGAACCCGGGGCCCGATCACTACCAAATTTTAGAAAAGTATTTTTTATTGGGTATACGCATGTGTGTAAAATTTGAAAAAAATCGGGTAATTTTTATTTTAAATTTGTATGGGAGCCCCACGAACCCGGGGCCCGATCACTTCTAAATTTTAAACGAAAGTATTGTCACTGGAAATACACATGTGTACAAAATTTCAGGAAAATCGGGCTTTAGGAAGTGCGTTAAAAATTGATAATTAAAAAAAAAATTTGTATGGGAGCCCCAGACCCCGGGGCCCGATCGCTTCAAAAATTTTACAAAAAGTTTTGTCCATCGGAGATAAACATGCGTATAAAATTTGAAAAAAATCGGGAACTTTTTTCATAAAATTTGTATTGGTGCCCCCCGACCTAGCGGCCCGATCACTTCCAAATTTTAACAAAAAGTGTTGTCCATTGGAGACACACATGCCCGACTCCGTGGCCCGAGGTGCCTTAAAATTTAATAGAAAGTGTTATCTCCGGAAATACACATGTGTACAAAATTTCAATGAAATCGGGCCATGGGAAGTGGGTTAAAAATTGATCGCAAGATTCCACGACGACCGACGACCGACATCCGTGCCACGGGCAAGTGAAGTTAATATAGAGAATTTAAAAAACAAAACAAAAATATTTCCGGTTAAAACCACTAAAAGCAATTTTCAAGAGCAAATTCAAATTAAAACAAAATTAAGGGGAACATTTTAAAAATAAAGAATTCAAAAATATATAAAAAAAATGGTTTTCTTTGATAAGCGCTGGTTAGATGATAATTCTATTTAAGATCAAAATATGCAAATCTCTTTGAGAAGCTCTGAATTATTTTAATTGATTTGAAACTTGGATAAAAGTAGAGAAAATAAAAAAAAGTTTTCTGTGACAAGCGCTGGCTAGTTGTTAATTCAATTTAAAATATATATAAAGCTTTGTATGCTAGTTGGTAATAATTTTTTTTTCTTTTAAAGGTTCAAAAAAACGATATATTATACTTATATACTTGTGAAAGTGCCTCCAGTGTTTAAGTGTATCCTTGTTCTTGGTATATCCTTAAGGTCGCGTAAAATTGGTAGTGGCTTGACCTGTCGCACGCCGTTATTTCCTCCGTTTTAGGACTAAGAAATTTAGAGTTTTAACTATTACGAAAAGTAGTTAGTAGCGCAGATAATGGGGTTCGAATCCTAGATAAGTGTACAATGAACAGGCTCCTCCAAATATATACTATAATTAGAATTAAAAATAGCATACGAGTAGCACAAGAGTAGCTGTGTCAATGTATTTTGATCAGTGAAAAGAGGATTCTACGCTCAGTTCACTATCAGGAGCAAGAAGAAGAGGCTGTTCACTTGATCTGTGTCCCCTTTTAAAGAGCGTGAAACGGTTTATAACTTCGAACCGGGTTGTTCTTTTCCATATTTTTCCAGCGTCCTGTAAATCATCGTTGTTGTTATGCTGTTTTCTTATCCATTATCAATTACATCGGAACTGCATTGCGTATGCGTCATGCCGTGTTGTTGTTGTTAATTTTATTTCAGTCGCTTATGTGTATAAGTTAATAAAAGAAATGTTCTTTTATATTTTTAAAAAATACAAAGCATCGAAGTGAGCTTCGATGTGTCTTTATTGAAAGCCAAACTACAACTCATCTTAATTCTATAATCTTAATCTACAGTAGCATAATAATATGGGAGA
Organism: Nephrocerus scutellatus; assembly: GCA_947095585.1. NCBI lineage: Eukaryota > Metazoa > Arthropoda > Insecta > Diptera > Pipunculidae > Nephrocerus > Nephrocerus scutellatus. Next base: position 52,021,168 of record OX352764.1, read on the forward strand.
AAAACAAAGAGATTATTTGTCCGTGAATGTCGGCCAGTGCAACTGCGTCATGATGTTGTTTTCGTCTGTGCAGCTGCGTGATGATTTCACTTGTTTACGTCTGGGCCTGTTGTTGTTTTGATGTGATGCTGTGTACGATGTTCGGTGATGTCGTATTGAATCTGATTTGAATATCTGTTGGCTTAACTTATACACAACTCCAGGTTGCTGTGTTTATTTTTATTGTCTTTGTTGTTTTGAAGAAATGTTGGAGAAAATCCCCCTATGTTAGTTGCTGTACGGGATTTCGTTTGCCCACTGTGGCTATGCATTGGTTTATTGCACTAAGATTAATAGCATTGTTTTTGTTGTTTGCAAAATATGTCGACGAAAAACCCCTTTTTATTTGTTGTTGTTCGGGATTTCGTTTGTCTACTATCGCTATGCATAGGCTTACTGTACTCAATGGCTTATGCATAGGCTAACGTCAGCAGTATTGTTTTTGGTGTTGTGTATAAATCGTATTGTTGTTAACGCTTCTCGGTCGTTGAACTCATCCGTTGATTTCAATCATCATAACTTCTATGCTTGTGTTTGCGATATTTTGTGATTGTTGGTGTTGTGTTCGTCTATTTTATTATAGAGACCGCATATACTTCTGCGATTCCGAATGCATGCAGAGTTTTGCATGTCGTATGCGTCGTCCCACTTCTGTCGTTGCGTTAAGGTGGTTGCAGTAGGGGCATGGCTACTCAGTATTAATAATTGTTTGTCGATTGAAGATCACTGTCCCAAAAATGGGGGCGTGGTCTCATCATCGCATTTGTAAAGCGGAGAAGTGCAGTCGGCCTGCGTCTGAGCAGAGATGCCGTCGGCATTATTGAATTTAATGAATGTTGGTGTAAAAATTATCTTGTCGTAATATTTTATTTTCAATTCGATTTATTTTATAACAGAAATAAAGTAAGTATACCTATATTTTTACAGAAAAATAAACGTGTGGAGTAAATTTGCTGCCGAATTGACTCCTCACAATGTTGTTTTACTTCCGCAGCGAGAAGAAAAAGAAAACTCAAAGAAAAATAAACACCTCAAAACCAGGGGCAGAGGCAATAAAAGAAATCAAGGTTTCTTCATTCTCAATAAAACAACACATAAAAATTAAATTTTTTTGTGTAAATTCTCTAATTGATACACACTGTTCAAAGTTTGAATAAAATCGGGTGACATTTTAAAAAAAAATTGTGAGCCCCCTTATCCTGTTCACTCTAAAATTCTTACAAAAAGTGTTTCCATCGGAGATACAAATTTAACGAAGTTAAAGAAAAGAAAATCGGAAAAAATACATCACTTCAAAATTTAAATTTTTTTAAAAACTGTTCTCACCGGAGATCATATGTAAAAAAAATTGTATGGAAAAAACGTCTAAATCAAAAACTCAAAAGTTTTGACAAAAAGTTCGGTATATATTAAAAATTTAAAGTAAAATTTAAAGTAAATTGTATAGCCCCGGGCCTCAAGGCTCATTCGCTCCAAAAATTGTACAAAAACGTTTGTCCCTCGGGATAAGCATATGGTAAAATTTGAAGAAAATCGGGCTAATTTTTAAAAAATTTATAGGGGCACCCCTCCGGCCTTAGGGCCCGGCGTCTGTAAAAATTTTACAATAAGTGTTGTCCATCGGAAATACACACGTGTATAAAATTCGTATGGTGCCACGCAACCAGCCCGGGGACTCCAAAATATTTACAAAAGTTGTTGTCCATCGGAGGCACACCCGTGTGTAAAATTTGAAGAAAGTCTGGTTAATTTGTTTAAAAAATTTGTGTGGGGCCCCATGACACCGGGGCCCGGGGTCTCCCAAATTTTTACAAAAAGTGTTGTCCATCGGAGATAACAGCGTGTATAAAATTTGAAAAAATTCGAGTTAATTTTTTAAAAAAAATTGTTTGGGCCCCATGACCCTGGGGTCTTCAAAAGCTTTACAAAAAGTGTTGTCCATCGGAGATACACACGTATTTTAAAATTTGAAGAAAATCGGGTTAAGTTTTTTAAAAAAAATTGTTGGGCCCCATGACCCTGAAGCCTGGGATATCCAAAATGTTTACAGGAAGTGTTGTCTATCGGAGGTACACGCGTATATAAAATTTGAAGAAAATTGGGTAAATTATTTTAAAAAAGTTTTTGGGGCCCCACGACCCCGAGGCCCGGGGTCTCCAAAATTTTTACAAAGGTGTTGTCCATGGAGATACACACGTATATAAAATTTGAAGACAATCAAGTTAATAGAGAGAATTTAAAAAGCGTTGTCCATAGGATTAAACATGTGTGTATAAAATTTGAAAAAAATCTGGTTGAAATTTTTAAAATTTTAATGGGGCCTTCCGACAAAAAGTGTTGTCCATCGGAGATACACACGTATTTTAAAATTTGAAGAAAATCGGGTTAAGTTTTTTAAAAAAAATTGTTGGGGCCCCATGACCCTGAAGCCTGGGATATCCAAAATGTTTACAGGAAGTGTTGTCTATCGGAGGTACACGCGTATATAAAATTTGAAGAAAATTGGGTAAATTATTTTAAAAAAGTTTTTGGGGCCCCACGACCCCGAGGCCCGGGGTCTCCAAAATTTTTACAAAGGTGTTGTCCATGGAGATACGCACGTATATAAAATTTGAAGACAATCAAGTTAATAGAGAGAATTTAAAAAGCGTTGTCCATAGGATTAAACATGTGTGTATAAAATTTGAAAAAAATCTGGTTGAAATTTTTAAAATTTTAATGGGGCCTTCCGACAAAAAGTGTTGTCCAACGGAGATACATGCATATACAATTTGAAGAAAATCGGGTCCTTTTTTTTATAAAATTTGTATGGGTGCACCAGACCCCGGGGCCGGATCACTTCGAAATTTTTACAGAAAGTGTTGTCTGTCGGAGATACACTCGCGTATACAATTTTAAGACAATCGGCAATCGGTGTCCCCGGACCCCAGGACCCGATCACTTCCAAATTTTTACAAAAAGTGTTGTCCATCGGATATACACATGCGTATAAAATTTGAAGAAATTCGGGAACATTTTGTAAAATATTTGTAAAAATGAGGGAGAAAAAAAACAACCCATAAAAATTTAAATTTTTCATCTAAATTCTCTAATCGCAGAAATTGATATGGGATCATCGAAAGAGACATTTGACATCAGATGATAAAATTGAAAATGCTCAGATCATTTTATTCTGAGCACTTAGAGCAAATAAGAAACACGAGCATTTATCTTGAGAACTCTTTGACTGCTCTGAACTAATTTATGAAAACGCGAAATGTCAGAATATTGTGAAAACTTGTTGTTCTATCTGTAAGTTGATATCGACAACAAAAAACGACATCAATAAAAATACAATTCAGTAAATAAGTAAGTAAGTTGAATTAAGCATAAAACATTTATGTCTCGTTTCATTTGCTGGGTTCATTTGTGCGTGAGCTAAGATTTCTCTCTCTCCCCACCACCAAAACCATGCAGCGCAGCCGACTCCGCAGCACACACCGCACACAGTCATTAAAGTGCGACGGTATATGATTCCACTATTAGATATTTAAAAAAATGTGTGAGGGCCTTGCGGCCGAACCCGGGGCCCGATCACTACCAAATTTTAGAAAAGTATTTTTTATTGGGTATACGCATGTGTGTAAAATTTGAAAAAAATCGGGTAATTTTTATTTTAAATTTGTATGGGAGCCCCACGAACCCGGGGCCCGATCACTTCTAAATTTTAAACGAAAGTATTGTCACTGGAAATACACATGTGTACAAAATTTCAGGAAAATCGGGCTTTAGGAAGTGCGTTAAAAATTGATAATTAAAAAAAAAATTTGTATGGGAGCCCCAGACCCCGGGGCCCGATCGCTTCAAAAATTTTACAAAAAGTTTTGTCCATCGGAGATAAACATGCGTATAAAATTTGAAAAAAATCGGGAACTTTTTTCATAAAATTTGTATTGGTGCCCCCGACCTAGCGGCCCGATCACTTCCAAATTTTAACAAAAAGTGTTGTCCATTGGAGACACACATGCCCGACTCCGTGGCCCGAGGTGCCTTAAAATTTAATAGAAAGTGTTATCTCCGGAAATACACATGTGTACAAAATTTCAATGAAATCGGGCCATGGGAAGTTAATATAGAGAATTTAAAAAACAAAACAAAAATATTTCCGGTTAAAACCACTAAAAGCAATTTTCAAGAGCAAATTCAAATTAAAACAAAATTAAGGGGAACATTTTAAAAATAAAGAATTCAAAAATATATAAAAAAAATGGTTTTCTTTGATAAGCGCTGGTTAGATGATAATTCTATTTAAGATCAAAATATGCAAATCTCTTTGAGAAGCTCTGAATTATTTTAATTGATTTGAAACTTGGATAAAAGTAGAGAAAATAAAAAAAAGTTTTCTGTGACAAGCGCTGGCTAGTTGTTAATTCAATTTAAAATATATATAAAGCTTTGTATGCTAGTTGGTAATAATTTTTTTTTCTTTTAAAGGTTCAAAAAAACGATATATTATACTTATATACTTGTGAAAGTGCCTCCAGTGTTTAAGTGTATCCTTGTTCTTGGTATATCCTTAAGGTCGCGTAAAATTGGTAGTGGCTTGACCTGTCGCACGCCGTTATTTCCTCCGTTTTAGGACTAAGAAATTTAGAGTTTTAACTATTACGAAAAGTAGTTAGTAGCGCAGATAATGGGGTTCGAATCCTAGATAAGTGTACAATGAACAGGCTCCTCCAAATATATACTATAATTAGAATTAAAAATAGCATACGACTTATTAGATTATTTCAAATTTGAAATATAACCGCCTGTAAGTTCGAATCATTGATGACTGGTCAAAAATGTAGTCAAACCGGTTTGTGCGGTTGTGTGTGAACTGGCGTTCACTGCAGAGAATTCATTAGTTAATTTGAAATTAACCAGTGCAGTGAAAAGCTCTTGCTTGAAGAAATATTGTACAGTACAAGTAATAAGTGTTTTTGTGTACATTTAAAAGTTGTCCAGTATAAAATTGTGAACTTTATTATTTTTACTGTCTATTAATTAAAGTTGTTATTTGTAAATTAATAAACTTGTGTTGTGTTTTATTTGTAAAATCCTTTACAAACTTGAAAGCCTAAATTTCGTAACAATTGGTGTCAGAAGTGGGATTTTGCAAATCGTGTAAATTTTGAGACTGTAAAGTTTTGCAAATCGGAAAACAATAAAATTTTTTAAAACGAGAGACAGTAAACTATTGGTGATTTTGCAAACCTTGAGACAGTAAAAAAAATTAAGTGAAATTTTACAAACTGATAAACAGTAAATTTTAAAATGGAAAGTGCAGGTAACATAAATTCCCAGGAGCTTAATGAAGAGCTTGGAAGGCGAGGTCTTAGCAACAAATGAATAGCAAGTTTGATCAGCAAAGAGAAGAAATGAATCAGCAAAGTGAACAAACGAACAGAAAGGAGAACAAGCAGATGAATCTAGAATTGACTTCCAAGCTAAACGAGAAGTTGGACCAGCAGAAGAAAGATTTGAATCAGCAAACTGATAAGTTGGAACAGTAAAGCCAAAAGCTTGATTGACAAAATCAACATCAGAGCCAGAAACTGAAGCAGGAATTAAATTCCAAATTTGACCAACAAAAGCAAGAATTTACTCGGCAAACCCTAGAACTGAACAAATTGGATCAGCAAAATCAAATGATCGATGTTATTCAAGAAAAGCTAAGAGGTGAAATGGGCGAAATTCAGGAAACGCTCAAAGGAGAAATAAGTGGAATTCATGAAGAAGTAAGTGGTCTGGAAGGCAAAATAAAAGAGTTCGAGACCCGATTGGACAATCGTATCCAATTTGTCAGAGAGAATACTCAAAAAAGCAGCACCAGAGTAATTCCAGAATTTTCTAGCAACCAGAAAGGAATACTGAAGACTCCTGCGTTTGATGACAAGGCCGCATTTGAAAATTTCAAAGTCCGGTTTGCAGCTGTACAGCACAGTAGATCGGGTGCTGAAGAACAACTAAATTCTCCAATCCTGACGTTGAGGGGCAAGGCGGCTGATGTATTGAAAATGATTCCAAATGCCGAGATGAGTTCCGGAATAATCTTAAAAGAGTTGGACAAGGTTATGGACAGTCACACACAGGAGCAAGGCACAATACAGCTCCAGATGAAGAAACAGCAGAGAGGAGAACGACTTCAAGAATTGGAGCGGGAAATAACTAAGCTCGCACGACAAGCCAATTGTGGAGTTCCGGCTGGTATATTGGACGGACTAGCAGTGGATGCGTTCATTAATGCTATCCGAGATGAGCAATTAAAACTTCATTTGAGGACAAGAGCCAGAGGAAAGTCGATGAATGAAGTGTTGGCATCGGCTTTGGAATACGAAGCAGCTAGAGCCAGTTTGTCTACTGAATTGCTTGGATTGCTCCAGTTGGAAACTGAGGACATCACACAAATAGAAGCCCTCATTGATAAGAAGATCGGAAACTGAACGATGTCACCAAAAAGGATAGTTATCCATTACCGCGTATAGATGACACATTGGACACCTTATCCGAAGCCTGAATCTTCAGTACATTGGATCTGAAAAGCGGATACTGGCAGGTAGCAATTCATGACGACGACAAGAATAACCCAGCATTTACTGCAGGAAACGGTTGTATCTAGGTTCAAGCGGTTGATGGAACATGTTTTGCGAGGCCTTAGCTGGAAGAGATGTTAAGTCTATTTGGATGACATCATTGTTTTTGGCTGCACATTTAATGAGCACGTATATAATCTTCAATAACAAACAAACAAACAAACAAACAAACAAACAAACAAACAAACAAACAAACAAACAAACAAACAAACAAACAAACACAGCCACACCGTATAGCAGAATAGGTCTGACTACTACTGAGTACAGCCAATGAGTGATATGCGGTTCAAGACCCCATTTATTTCCTATGGCTTTTTTGCTTGAGAAGAGTGCCACTGTGGCTTTACGGACTCTTTTTTGTATGTTGGCTTTCCAGTTCAGTTTCCTATCCAGAATAAGACCAAGATATTTGGCCTTATCGCAGAAAGTCAAGCTTGTGCCCTTGATGGACGGAGGATTGACGAGTGGGTATACTTCCTCGTAAATAGGACAAGTTCGGTTTTTTGGGGGTTTATCCCTAGACTACAATGATCTGCCCAGCTTATTAGCTTATTTAGAGCATTCTGCAGAAGTTATTTCAAGGTGTGTGGGTGCTTTCCTGAGACGGCTATGGCACGTCGTCCGCATAGGCGATCACTCCGCAGCCCTCCTCCCTCAGGCGAACCAGCCGCCCATTCACCGCCAGGTTCCAAAGAAGTGGGGACGCATTGCAAAAAAACAAACAAACAAACAAAAACTCGGGCACGTGAAGTTAATATAGAGAATTTAAAAATACAAAAAGTGTTGTGAATCGGAGACACACATGCAAATAAAATTTAAAAAAAAATCGGGTACATTTTTTTATAAAATTTGTATGGGTACCCCTAATCCGAAGGCCCGAGGTGCCCCAATTGAAATAGAAAGTATTCTCACCGAAAATATACATGTGTGCAATAAATTTCAATAAAATCGGGCTTTGGGAAGTGGGTTAAATTGATGACCAGCCACGGGAACGCGAAGTTTTTATAGAGAATTTAAAAAAACAACCCATAAAAATTAAAATTTTTCATTTAAATTCTCTAATAGGAGATACATATGTGTGCAAGTTTGAACCGGGTTAATTTTGAAAAAATCCATATTGAACTGTCACTTCAAAATTTCAAATTTTTCAAAAACTGTTCTCACCGGAGAAACACATGTGTAAAAAAAATTTGTATGGAAAAAAAATTAAATTTATAGCCCCGCCCCCGGGCCTCAAGGCCCATTCGCTCCAAAAATTTTACAAAAACGTTTGTCCCTCGGGATAAACATATGTTTAAAATTTGAAGAAAATCGGGATACTTTTTAAAAAATTTATACGGACACCCCTCGGGCCTTACGACGAATTCGCTCAAAAAATGTCCAAAAAGTTTTGTCCATCTGAGATACACATGTGTATAAAATTTTACCAAAATCGGGTTAATTTTTATTTTAAATATGTATGAGGCCCCATGACCCCAGGGCCCGGCGTCTGTAAAATTTTTGCAATAAGTGTTGTCCATCGGAGATACACACGTGTATAAAATTTGAATAAAGTCGGGTTAATTTTTTTTAAAAATTCGTATGGTGCCACGCGACCAGCCCGTGGTCTCCAATGACTGCCATTGAGCCCAGTAACTTTGTACTGTAGGACTTGCTGTTGCAATCTCGTGCCACTCCGGTCTTATACCTTGATCCAGCCATTGAAATGTTGGAGCAATCGAATCATCACGTACTTGTTCCTTCATTAGGAAGAAAATAGTTCTCCTGCCACTCGAGCATTGGAACATTTGGTTCTTCTCAGTAAGGCGATGAAAGCTTCGTGCAACATCTGCGAAGTTAGGTACAAACCGTCGATAGTAGGAGCATAGCCCCAGAAAACTTCGCAGCTCATGTAAATTCTTTGGTACCGGCCATTCGTTAACAGCTTCCAACTTCTTGGGATCTGTGCGTACTCCTTGACTATACACAATGTGGCCCAAATAGTTCACTTCATTTTTGAAAAGGCTACATTTCGGCGGACTCAACTCTAATCCGGCTGCTTTTATGGTTTCCAGAACTGTCTTTTTGGATGACATCATTGTTTTTGGCTGTACATTTAATGAGCACGTATATAATCTTCGGCAAGTTCTGTTTTGTTTTGTTTGTTTGTTTGTTTGTTTGTTTGTTTGTTTGTTTGTTTGTTTGTCTGTTTGTCTGTTTGTCTGTTTGTCTGTTTGTCTGTTTGTCTGTTTGTCTGTTTGTCTGTTTGTCTGTTTGTCTGTTTGTCTGTTTGTCTGTTTGTCTGTTGGTCTGTTGGTCTGTTGGTCTGTTGGTCTGTTGGTCTGTTTGTCTGTTTGTCTGTTTGTCTGTTTGTCTGTCTGTTTGTCTGTTTGTCTGTTTGTCTGTTTGTCTGTTTGTCTGTTTGTCTGTTTTTCTGTTTGTCTGTTTGTCTGTTTGTCTGTTTGTCTGTTTGTCTGTTTGTCTGTTTGTCTGTTTGTCTGTTTGTCTGTTTGTCTGTTTGTCTGTTTGTCTGTTTGTCTGTTTGTTTGTTTGTTTGTTTGTTTGTTTGTTTGTTTGTTTGTTTGTTTGTTTGTTTGTTTGTTTGTTTGTTTGTTTGTTTGTTTGTTTGTTTGTTTGTTTGTTTGTTTGTTTGTTTGTTTGTTTGTTTGTTTGTTTGTTTGTTTGTTTGTTTGTTTGTTTGTTTGTTTGTTTGTTTGTTTGTTTGTTTGTTTGTTTGTTTGTTTGTTTGTTTGTTTGTTTGTTTGTTTGTTTGTTTGTTTGTTTGTTTGTTTGTTTGTTTGTTTGTTTGTTTGTTTGTTTGTTTGTTTGTTTGTTTGTTTGTTTGTTTGTTTGTTTGTTTGTTTGTTTGTTTGTTTGTTTGTTTGTTTGTTTGTTTGTTTGTTTGTTTGTTTGTTTGTTTGTTTGTTTGTTTGTTTGTTTGTTTGTTTGTTTGTTTGTTTGTTTGTTTGTTTGTTTGTTTGTTTGTTTGTTTGTTTGTTTGTTTGTTTGTTTGTTTGTTGGTTTGTTGGTTTGTTGGTTTGTTGGTTTGTTGGTTTGTTGGTTTGTTGGTTTGTTGGTTTGTTGGTTTGTTGGTTTGTTGGTTTGTTGGTTTGTTGGTTTGTTGGTTTGTTGGTTTGTTGGTTTGTTGGTTTGTTGGTTTGTTGGTTTGTTGGTTTGTTGGTTTGTTGGTTTGTTGGTTTGTTGGTTTGTTGGTTTGTTGGTTTGTTGGTTTGTTGGTTTGTTGGTTTGTTGGTTTGTTGGTTTGTTGGTTTGTTGGTTTGTTGGTTTGTTGGTTTGTTGGTTTGTTGGTTTGTTGGTTTGTTGGTTTGTTGGTTTGTTGGTTTGTTGGTTTGTTGGTTTGTTGGTTTGTTGGTTTGTTGGTTTGTTGGTTTGTTGGTTTGTTGGTTTGTTGGTTTGTTGGTTTGTTGGTTTGTTGGTTTGTTGGTTTGTTGGTTTGTTGGTTTGTTGGTTTGTTGGTTTGTTGGTTTGTTGGTTTGTTGGTTTGTTGGTTTGTTGGTTTGTTGGTTTGTTGGTTTGTTGGTTTGTTGGTTTGTTGGTTTGTTGGTTTGTTGGTTTGTTGGTTTGTTGGTTTGTTGGTTTGTTGGTTTGTTGGTTTGTTGGTTTGTTGGTTTGTTGGTTTGTTGGTTTGTTGGTTTGTTGGTTTGTTGGTTTGTTGGTTTGTTGGTTTGTTGGTTTGTTGGTTTGTTGGTTTGTTGGTTTGTTGGTTTGTTGGTTTGTTGGTTTGTTGGTTTGTTGGTTTGTTGGTTTGTTGGTTTGTTGGTTTGTTGGTTTGTTGGTTTGTTGGTTTGTTGGTTTGTTGGTTTGTTGGTTTGTTGGTTTGTTGGTTTGTTGGTTTGTTGGTTTGTTGGTTTGTTGGTTTGTTGGTTTGTTGGTTTGTTGGTTTGTTGGTTTGTTGGTTGGTTTGTTTGTTTGTTGGTTTGTTTGTTGGTTTGTTTGTTGGTTTGTTTGTTGGTTTGTTTGTTGGTTTGTTTGTTGGTTTGTTTGTTGGTTTGTTTGTTGGTTTGTTTGTTGGTTTGTTTGTTGGTTGGTTTGTTGGTTGGTTTGTTGGTTGGTTTGTTGGTTGGTTTGTTGGTTGGTTTGTTGGTTGGTTTGTTGGTTGGTTTGTTGGTTGGTTTGTTGGTTGGTTTGTTGGTTGGTTTGTTGGTTGGTTTGTTGGTTGGTTTGTTGGTTGGTTTGTTGGTTGGTTTGTTGGTTGGTTTGTTGGTTGGTTTGTTGGTTGGTTTGTTGGTTGGTTTGTTGGTTGGTTTGTTGGTTGGTTTGTTGGTTGGTTTGTTGGTTGGTTTGTTGGTTGGTTTGTTGGTTGGTTTGTTGGTTGGTTTGTTGGTTGGTTTGTTGGTTGGTTTGTTGGTTGGTTTGTTGGTTGGTTTGTTGGTTGGTTTGTTGGCTGGTTTGTTGGTTGGTTTGTTGGTTGGTTTGTTGGTTGGTTTGTTGGTTGGTTTGTTGGTTGGTTTGTTGGTTGGTTTGTTGGTTGGTTTGTTGGTTGGTTTGTTGGTTGGTTTGTTGGTTGGTTTGTTGGTTGGTTTGTTGGTTGGTTTGTTGGTTGGTTTGTTGGTTGGTTTGTTGGTTGGTTTGTTGGTTGGTTTGTTGGTTGGTTTGTTGGTTGGTTTGTTGGTTGGTTTGTTGGTTGGTTTGTTGGTTGGTTTGTTGGTTGGTTTGTTGGTTGGTTTGTTGGTTGGTTTGTTGGTTGGTTTGTTGGTTGGTTTGTTGGTTGGTTTGTTGGTTGGTTGGTTTGTTGGTTTGTTGGTTTGTTGGTTTGTTGGTTTGTTGGTTTGTTGGTTTGTTGGTTTGTTGGTTTGTTGGTTTGTTGGTTTGTTGGTTTGTTGGTTTGTTGGTTTGTTGGTTTGTTGGTTTGTTGGTTTGTTGGTTTGTTGGTTTGTTGGTTTGTTGGTTTGTTGGTTTGTTGGTTTGTTGGTTTGTTGGTTTGTTGGTTTGTTGGTTTGTTGGTTTGTTGGTTTGTTGGTTTGTTGGTTTGTTGGTTTGTTGGTTTGTTGGTTTGTTGGTTTGTTGGTTTGTTGGTTTGTTGGTTTGTTGGTTTGTTGGTTTGTTGGTTTGTTGGTTTGTTGGTTTGTTGGTTTGTTGGTTTGTTGGTTTGTTGGTTGTTGGTTTGTGGTGTGGTTTGTTGGTTTGTTGGTTTGTTGTTTGTTGGTTTGTTGGTTTGTTGGTTTGTTGGGTTGTGGTTGTTGGGTGTGGTTTGTTGGTTTGTTGGTTTGTTGGTTGGTGGGTTGGTGGTTTGTTGGTTTGTTGGTTTGTTGGTTGGTGGTTTGTGGGTTGTGGTTGTGGTTTGTTGGTTTGTGGTTTGTTGGTTTGTTGGTTTGTTGGTTTGTTGGGTTGGTGGGTTTGTGGGTTGTTGGTTGTGGTTGTTGGTGTGTTGGTGTGGTGGGTTGGTGGTTTGTTGGTTTGTTGGTTTGTGGGGGGGGGGGGGTGGGTTGGTTGGTTGGTTGGTTGGTTGGTTGGTGGTTTGTTTGGTTTGTTTGTTTGTTTGTTTGTTTGTTTGTTTGTTTGTTTGTTTGTTTGTTTGTTTGTTTGTTTGTTTGTTTGTTTGTTTGTTTGTTTGTTTGTTTGTTTGTTTGTTTGTTTGTTTGTTTGTTTGTTTGTTTGTTTGTTTGTTTGTTTGTTTGTTTGTTTGTTTGTTTGTTTGTTTGTTTGTTTGTTTGTTTGTTTGTTTGTTTGTTTGTTTGTTTGTTTGTTTGTTTGTTTGTTTGTTTGTTTGTTTGTTTGTTTGTTTGTTTGTTTGTTTGTTTGTTTGTTTGTTTGTTTGTTTGTTTGTTTGTTTGTTTGTTTGTTTGTTTGTTTGTTTGTTTGTTTGTTTGTTTGTTTGTTTGTTTGTTTGTTTGTTTGTTTGTTTGTTTGTTTGTTTGTTTGTTTGTTTGTTTGTTTGTTTGTTTGTTTGTTTGTTTGTTTGTTTGTTTGTTTGTTTGTTTGTTTGTTTGTTTGTTTGTTTGTTTGTTTGTTTGTTTGTTTGTTTGTTTGTTTGTTTGTTTGTTTGTTTGTTTGTTTGTTTGTTTGTTTGTTTGTTTGTTTGTTTGTTTGTTTGTTTGTTTGTTTGTTTGTTTGTTTGTTTGTTTGTTTGTTTGTTTGTTTGTTTGTTTGTTTGTTTGTTTGTTTGTTTGTTTGTTTGTTTGTTTGTTTGTTTGTTTGTTTGTTTGTTTGTTTGTTTGTTTGTTTGTTTGTTTGTTTGTTTGTTTGTTTGTTTGTTTGTTTGTTTGTTTGTTTGTTTGTTTGTTTGTTTGTTTGTTTGTTTGTTTGTTTGTTTGTTTGTTTGTTTGTTTGTTTGTTTGTTTGTTTGTTTGTTTGTTTGTTTGTTTGTTTGTTTGTTTGTTTGTTTGTTTGTTTGTTTGTTTGTTTGTTTGTTTGTTTGTTTGTTTGTTTGTTTGTTTGTTTGTTTGTTTGTTTGTTTGTTTGTTTGTTTGTTTGTTTGTTTGTTTGTTTGTTTGTTTGTTTGTTTGTTTGTTTGTTTGTTTGTTTGTTTGTTTGTTTGTTTGTTTGTTTGTTTGTTTGTTTGTTTGTTTGTTTGTTTGTTTGTTTGTTTGTTTGTTTGTTTGTTTGTTTGTTTGTTTGTTTGTTTGTTTGTTTGTTTGTTTGTTTGTTTGTTTGTTTGTTTGTTTGTTTGTTTGTTTGTTTGTTTGTTTGTTTGTTTGTTTGTTTGTTTGTTTGTTTGTTTGTTTGTTTGTTTGTTTGTTTGTTTGTTTGTTTGTTTGTTTGTTTGTTTGTTTGTTTGTTTGTTTGTTTGTTTGTTTGTTTGTTTGTTTGTTTGTTTGTTTGTTTGTTTGTTTGTTTGTTTGTTTGTTTGTTTGTTTGTTTGTTTGTTTGTTTGTTTGTTTGTTTGTTTGTTTGTTTGTTTGTTTGTTTGTTTGTTTGTTTGTTTGTTTGTTTGTTTGTTTGTTTGTTTGTTTGTTTGTTTGTTTGTTTGTTTGTTTGTTTGTTTGTTTGTTTGTTTGTTTGTTTGTTTGTTTGTTTGTTTGTTTGTTTGTTTGTTTGTTTGTTTGTTTGTTTGTTTGTTTGTTTGTTTGTTTGTTTGTTTGTTTGTTTGTTTGTTTGTTTGTTTGTTTGTTTGTTTGTTTGTTTGTTTGTTTGTTTGTTTGTTTGTTTGTTTGTTTGTTTGTTTGTTTGTTTGTTTGTTTGTTTGTTTGTTTGTTTGTTTGTTTGTTTGTTTGTTTGTTTGTTTGTTTGTTTGTTTGTTTGTTTGTTTGTTTGTTTGTTTGTTTGTTTGTTTGTTTGTTTGTTTGTTTGTTTGTTTGTTTGTTTGTTTGTTTGTTTGTTTGTTTGTTTGTTTGTTTGTTTGTTTGTTTGTTTGTTTGTTTGTTTGTTTGTTTGTTTGTTTGTTTGTTTGTTTGTTTGTTTGTTTGTTTGTTTGTTTGTTTGTTTGTTTGTTTGTTTGTTTGTTTGTTTGTTTGTTTGTTTGTTTGTTTGTTTGTTTGTTTGTTTGTTTGTTTGTTTGTTTGTTTGTTTGTTTGTTTGTTTGTTTGTTTGTTTGTTTGTTTGTTTGTTTGTTTGTTTGTTTGTTTGTTTGTTTGTTTGTTTGTTTGTTTGTTTGTTTGTTTGTTTGTTTGTTTGTTTGTTTGTTTGTTTGTTTGTTTGTTTGTTTGTTTGTTTGTTTGTTTGTTTGTTTGTTTGTTTGTTTGTTTGTTTGTTTGTTTGTTTGTTTGTTTGTTTGTTTGTTTGTTTGTTTGTTTGTTTGTTTGTTTGTTTGTTTGTTCGTTTGAAATTCGGTAAGTATGACTAAGATGCGATTATAAGACTTTTTCCTATGGAAATTCTGGAATATGGCCATTATGGTCAGGATTTCGGGAACAAAGCAACTTCTCAAGCGATTCGCATGAAATTCAGTATTTTTTGGACTAAAATGCGACTATAACACTTTTTCCTATGGAATTTCTGGAATATGGTCAATATGATCTGTATTTCGGGAACAAAGCTATTCCTCAAGCGATTCGCATGAAATTCAGTATTTTTTGGACTAAAATGCGACTATAACACTTTTTCCTATGGAAATTCTGGAATATGGTCATTATGGTCTGGATTTCGGGAACAAATCTATTTCTCAAGCGATTCGCATAAAATACGGTATGTAGGACTAAGATGCAATTATAAGACTTTATCCCGTGGAAATTCTGGAATATGGTAACTATGGCCTGGATTTCTGGAACAAACCAATTTCTAAAGCGATTCGCATAAAATTATGTATGTAGGACTAAGATGAGACCATAAGACTTGTTTCTATTCAAATTCTGGAATATTAGCAAAACGTTCAGACTTATTTGAAATTTTCAAACATTCTGAAATCTACCAAATCGAGTTGCAAAATCAGAGATAATTTTGCCAATATATTTGCTATTTATATGCAGCGTTTTTAAGCAAACTATTTTGCTCTGATTCAGAGCTGAACTTAGGCAACGCGTTCAGACTAAATAAAAATTTTCAAACATTCTGAATTTTAGCAAAAGCGTGTTAAAAATCAGAATAATTAATGCCAATATTTTTGCTATTTTTCAGCGCTTTTTAAGCAAACTATTTTGCTCTGATTCAGCAAAAGCGTGTTGCAAAATCAGAACAATTTTTGCCAATATTTTTGCTATTTTTCAGCGCTTTTTGAGCAAACTATTTTGCTCTGATTCAGAGCTGAAATTAGGCAACACGTTCAGACTAAATAAAAATTTTCAAACATTCTGAATTTTAGCAAAAGCGAGTTGCAAAACGAAAACATTTTTGTAGATATTTTTGCTATTTGCAGCGTTTTTTAGCAAACAATTTTGCTCTGAATCAGAGCGGAAATTAAGCAACACAGCTTTGAAATTATTTCGCATGTGTCCAAACAGTACAACTAGTTAATTTTCAACTAGCTATCTCATTGTTCCCCAAATTTGTTAAGTAACAGCCATCTTGAAATTTTTGAAAATATTCTTAATACGCAATTTTTGATGTTTTTGTCGCTGCAAATTGAACACCAAAATTGATTTGGGTTTGTTTCCATTTTTTTACAGGTTTGTTTTTTAATTTTTTCACAAAATATATTAATTTTCGCAACATAAAAAATGTCAAGCCAAGTGCAAGCAAAAAACCTGTTGTTGGTGGTAATAAAAAAGGTATAAATCTGCCGAAATATATAGATCTTTTTTTTTGGCAAATGGAAAACTTGACAGCCAAACGGGCTGATAGATTTTCATGTCAAATAAAAAACAAAACAAAACAGGTAAATGTAAAAACAAATCGTTTTTCTGGTACAAATGTTTATTTATACACCGACATTCGCGCCACACGTTTCAGACGCGCACAAAACTTTAACTCTATAGTTGGATAAAAATGACTTCAGAGAAGCCGAAACAACTACTATTGCACGAATCACACGCGCCAGAGGAGACTAATGAAATGTGTCACTCGTGCCACATGCGCCAAAAGCGGAATCTTTGAAAAGGACACTGAGTTGCTCAAAAAAATTAGCTATCTAGTTTGCTTTAAAGATGGTTAAAAAGTACCTCAAAAAAGTTGAGGGGTCAACTTAAGTTAAATAAAAGTTTGAAAAAAACGACCCATTAAAATTTTTCATGTAAATTCTGTAAAAGGAGGTACACATGTGTGCAAAGTTTGAACCGGGTTAATTTGGGAAAAAATAATATTGGAGCCCCTTTACTTCAAAATGTTTACAAAAACTATTGTCAGCGGGAGCCCCCGACCTTGGGGCGAGATCACTTCCAAATTTCAATAGGAAGTGTTGACATTGGAGATAGACGTGTGTTGAAAATTTTAAGAAAATCGGGCTAATTTTTAAAAAATGTATATGGGCACTCCAAAAATTGTACAAAAAGTTTTGTCCATCGGAAATCATATGTTTAAAATTTGAAGAAAATCAGGCTAATTTTTTAATTTTTAAATGGGCACCCCTCGGTCCTCAGGGCCCGTTTACTCCAAAAATTTTACAAAACGTTTTGTTCATCGGAGATACATAAAAAATGTGTAAAATTTTAAAAAAATCAGGTTAACGACCCCGGGGTCCCCGAAATTTTTACATGTATGTAAAATTTGAAGAAAATCGGGTAAATGGTACTCCGAAGCCCGATTACTTGCCAAATATTCTATCCTTATTGTAATAAATATTTGTATGGGAGCCCCCAAACCCCGGGGCCCGAGGGGCACCAAATTTTAATAGAAAATGTTGTCATCGGAGATATGCGTGTGTGCAAAGTCACAATGAAATCTGACTTTGGTAAATGGGTTAAAAATTTATCGTAAGATTCCACGACAAACATATAAACACACGGGCACGCGAAGCTAATATAGAAAATTTAAAAAAGATTGAACTTTGGAATAGACCCATCGCTAATAACAGACCATTTGAAAATTTGATGATCAGCAAATGATATGATAATAAATTTAAGATTTTTTTATTTATTATTTATTATCTAGTATGGTAAATCACTTTTATTTACGTAAATGGAAATAGGGAAGGTGTGAGTTTGCAAGTAAGATTTTTATAACCGAGATTTTAAAGAAAAATGTATACATAAAATTTTTATAAAATCTGTCATTAAAACGCAACAAGCTGAAATTAGTTTTCTAAAATATATTATATTTTTTTCGCATGTGTCCAAATAGTATAACTAGTTCAATTTACAACTCATTGTTTCTTATTCCTTACTTTAGCAGCCATCTTGAAAATTTGCAAAAAAATCCCAATCTGCAATTTTTGATGGAATCGAAAATTAAAAATACATTTAAGAAAATATGTATAATTAATGCAATGATTTCTCCTTGTTTTATTTACATTAAAGTTTCAAGATGTACAAAGTTGTATAAACTAATGAAGCCAATTTCGGCAGAAATCTTATGCTGTGCCAAGTGGGTGGAAATAAAATGGCATTTTATCGCGGCCAGAAGATGGCACTAAGTTTGCAGTAAGCTAAGTGCGAGTTTAATTTAACTGGAATAATCAAGTCGGTATCTCATTATCCATATTTGTATGGGAGCCCCCCAAAATATGACGGTTCTTGTTTTCTTTAAATACGAAAAAGGCGTGTATTTTAGGTAGCTAAAATTTAATTCTAAAAAATTCATAAAAACTTTGTACATTTTTGGATTATAAAAAAATTGGAAATTTGAAAGTTGCTCTACTGAAATTCAGATAGTTTGAAATTTTTAAATGAGTCTGAACGTTTTTCTTAATTTCAGCTCTGAATCAGAGCAAAATAGTTTACTCAAAAACGTTACATATAAAAACAAACAAAATCAGCTTTGATTTTTCAACTCTCATTTGCTAAAATTCAGAATGTTTATAAATTTAATTTGGTCTGAACATTTTGCTTAATTTCAGCTCTGAATCAGAGCAAGATTGTTTGCTTAAAAAACGCTGAAAAATAGCGAAAATATAGGAAAAATTTTAGCATTGGTTGTATACACAGTACTTAGGTCAGATGGTTAAAGAGTCGCTTCATATCCAGAAGATGATGGTTCAAATCCCCTATCAGGTAACTTTTCAAAACACTATTGAATTATTATTCTTAAATAAAAAAGTATAAAATATTTAAATTCCAGGAAACCGCGGGTTTATGGGTGATAGAAAAAAATTGTAAAATAGAGAAGACGAAGGGTGGAAATTAACAACAATTAACAACAACAACAACAACAACAACATCAACAACAACAATAACCAGAAAAAAATATACAAAAATTAAATAAATTAAAAATTATATTATTTAAATTTATTAAATTTTTTTTGTTGTAATTTCTCGAAAAATTTAGCAAAGTTTTTTCTGATTATTAGAAATTGTTAAGCAAACTTTTCTCTGATTTTTCCATGATTCAGCGATTACGCAAAATATAGCGATAGCAAACTAATTTGCTTAGTTGCAAATTTGCTGATCAGAAGGGTTTATATCTCCACTATGTTCTGAACTTCTTCTGTTTTGCAAAAAAAAGATGATTTTTCGAAAAGTAAGCAAACCTTTTTCTGATTATTCTAGCAAATTTTGCCCTGACTTTTCGAGAAATTTAAGCGAATTTTTCTCTGATTTTTCGAAATATACAAGCAAAGTTTTCTCTGTTTTTTCTCTGACACAGCGATTACGCAAAATACAGTGTTAGCAAACTATTTTGCTTATTTGAAATTTTATTATTCCTAAGAAGCTGATCAGAAGGTTTTCGACCTCCACTTTCTTCTGAATACCTACTGTTTTGCTAAAAAAGAGTCTTAATGATTTCTCAAAAAAATAGCAACATTTTCACTGGTTTTTCGAAAAAAGTTGAGCAAAGTTTTATCTGATTTTTCGAACAAAATTAGCAAACTGTTCTTTGATTTTTTGAAAAATTTAAGCAAATTTTTCTCTGATTCAGCAATAACGCAAAATACACCGTTAGCAAACTAATTTGCTTAGTTGCAAATTTATTGCTTCTAAGAAGATGATCAGAAGGATTTCGACCTCCACTTTCTTCGGATTACCTACTGTTTTGCTAAAAAAGAGTCTTAACGATTTCTCAAAAAAAATTAGCAAAATTTTCTCTGATTTTTCGAAAAAATTTAAGCAAAGTTTTCTCTGATTTCTCGAAAAAAAATTAGCTAACTTTTCTCTGATTTTTTGAAAAACCTTAACAAATTTTTCTCTGATTCAGCAGTTACGCAAAATACAGCGTTAGCAAACTATTTTGCTTAGTTACATATTTATTGCTTCTAAAAAGCTGATCAGAAGGATTTCGACCTCCACTTTCTTCGGAATACCTACTGTTTTGCTAAATAACAGCTCTCAGAATTTCGCAAATTTTGCTATTAGGCAACTACTTTTCGCAATTTCAGAGAATAATTTGCTTGAAATTGTTACTTGGGTTGTTTCTATTCAAATTCTGGAATATGGTCATTATATGAAATTCGGTAGGTAGGACTAAGATGGGACTATAAGACTTTTTCCTATGGAAATTCTGGAATATGGTCAATATGGTCCGGATTTCGGGAACAAACAATTTCTCAAGGGATTCGCATAAAATTTGGTATGTAGGACTAAGATGAGACCATAAGACTTGTTTCTATAGAAATTCTGGAATATGGTCATTATGGTCTGGATTTCGGAAACAAAATTAAAATTCTGGAATATGGTCATTATATGAAATTCGGTAGGTAGGACTAAGATGGGACTATAAGACTTTTTCCTATGGAAATTCTGGAATATGGACATTAAGGTCTGGATTTCGGGAACAAGCGATTCGCATGAAATTCGGTTTGTAGGACTAAGATGCGACTATAAAACTTTTTCCTATGGCAATTCTGGAATATGGTCAATATGGTCCGGATTTCGGGAACAAACAATTTCTCAAGCGATTCGCATAAAATTTGGTATGTAGGACTAAGATGAGACCATAAGACTTGTTTCTATAGAAATTCTGGAATATGGTCATTATGGTCTGGATTTCGGAAACAAAATTAAAATTCTGGAATATGGTCATTATATGAAATTCGGTAGGTAGGACTAAGATGGGACTATAAGACTTTTTCCTATGGAAATTCTGGAATATGGACATTAAGGTCTGGATTTCGGGAACAAGCGATTCGCATGAAATTCGGTATGTAGGACTAAGATACGACTATAAGACTTTTTCCTATGGCAATTCTGGAATATGGTCAATATCGTCCGGATTTCGGGAACAAACAATTTCTCAAGCGATTCGCATAAAATTTCGTGTGTAGGACTAAGATTCGACTATAAGACTTTTTTCTATGGTAGTTCTGGAATATGGTCAATATGGTCTGAATTTCGGGAACAAAGCAATTTCTCAAGCGATTCGCATAATTCGGTATGTAGGAATAAGATGCGACTATAAGACTTTTTCATATGGAAATTCTGGAATATGGTAACTATGGCCTGGATTTCTGGAACAAAGCAATTTATAAAGCGATTCGCATAAAATTATGTATGTAGGACTAAGATGAGACCATAAGACTTGTTTCTATTCAATTTCTGGAATATGGTCATTATATGAAATTCGGTAGGTAGGACTAAGATGGGACTATTTTTCCTATGGAAATTCTGGAATATGGACATTAAGGTCTGGATTTCGGGAACAAGCGATTCGCATGAAATTCGGTTTGTAGGACTAAGATGCGACTATAAGACTTTTTCCTATGGCAATTCTGGAATATGGTCAATATGGTCCGGATTTCAGGAACAAACAATTTCTCAAGCGATTTGCATAAAATTTGGTATGTAGGACTAAGATTCGACTATAGACTTTTTTCTATGGTAGTTCTGGAATATGGTCAATATGGTCTGAATTTCGGGAACAAAGCAATTTCTCAAGCGATTCGCATAATTCGGTATGTAGGAATAAGATGCGACTATAAGACTTTTTCCTATGGAAATTCTGGAATATGGTCTGGATTTCGGGAACAAAGCAATTTCTCAAGCGATTCGCATAAAATACGGTATGTAGGACTAAGATGCAATTATAAGACTTTATCCCTTGGAAATTCTGGAATATGGTAACTTTGGCCTGGATTTCTGGAACAAAGCAATTTCTAAAGCGATTCGCATAAAATTATTTATGTAGGACTAAGATGAGACCATAAGACTTGTTTCAATTCAAATTCTGGAATATGGTCATTATATGAAATATGTCGCATAAAATTCCTTATTCAGAACTAAGATGAGACCATAAGACTTGTTTCTATTCAAATTCTGGAATATGGTCATTATATGAAATTTGGTAGGTAGGACTAAGATGGCACTATAAGACTTTTTCCTATGAAAATTCTGGAATATGGTCAATATGGTCTGAATTTCGGGAACAAAGCAATTTCTCAAGCGATTCGCATAATTCGGTATGTAGGAATAAGATGGGACTATAAGACTTTTTCCTATTGAAATATTGGAATATGGTCATTATGGTCTGGATTTCGGGAACAAAGCAATTTCTCAAGCGATTCGCATAAAATACGGTATGTAGGACTAAGATGCAATTATAAGACTTTATTCCATGGAAATTCTGGAATATGGTAACTATGACCTGGATTTCTGGAACAAAGCAATTTCTCAAGCAATTCGCATGAAATTCGGTATGTAGGACTAAGATGCGACTATAAGACTTGTTCCTATGGAAATTCTGGAATATGGTTATTAAGTCTAGATTTCGGGAAAAAAACAATTTCTCAAGCGATTCCGCATGAAATTCGGTAAATTCGGACTAAGATGCGGCTATAAGACTTTTTCCTATGGAAATTCTGGAATATGCGATGCGTATGAAATTCGGTATGTAGGACTAAGATGCGACTATAAGAATTGTTCCAATGAAAATTATGGAACTATGGAACTAAGCAATTTCCCAAGCGTTTCGTATGATATTCGGTATGCAGGACTAAGATGAGACTATAAGACTTGTTTCTATGGAAATTCTGGAATTTCCGGAACTAAGCAATTTTTGAAGCGACTCGTATATAAATGGGTATGTAAGACTAATCTATGACTATAAGAGTTGTTCCTATGGAAATTCGGGAATATGGTCATTATGGTCTGGAATTTCGGGAACTAAGCAAGTTCTCAAGCGATTCGTATGAAATTCGACCCAAACGATTCATATGAAATTCGCGTTTGACGCGTGTTGCGTGTGGGGCGTGTGAAGAGTGGAAAAAAGAAAATTATTTGAACTGACCTCAAAAGCAATGTGTGGCGTGTTTCGATGTGTACATAAAAGTTTGTACCCGAAAAACGAAGTTTTTTTTTATATTTACTTTTTTAAATTGATCACAGCATTTGGTTGTCTGCCGCAACAAACAAACACATCTGTGGGCGAATTAAATAGGCGTAGAGAATTTAAAAAATCGATGCACTTCAAGGCAAATCTGCTGTTGAACCTACAGTAAAGTTTTTGAACTTTTATGCTGCACGTTGTTTGAGTACATGCCCAGCATACACGTGGTGACCCTGTCCAGCTGAAGTCAACGGATTTAGAGGAGAGAACCTCAATAAAAAATCCTCAATCCAAGGTGAGACACGTGGCCATGAGGATTTTGGTCGCAAGCACGAAACTACAGGTACCTGGTAACCTCCGGCTTCAAACTGCCTTACCACAGTAAGAGGCTCTGCTGTGGTGGACCTCTTCTCCTCAATAAACAAAGTTCATGGATAGAGAACAACAAATAAAACCTGAGGGCGGTGCTCCTCCAAACGCACCAATCTCAGAAGCCAAGAACCCCCTAGGTCCTACTTCTGAGATTGAACAATCAAACCTCGATAGTACAGACTCGTCGAACATTACCGTGACTACGTCCCTGCACAAGGCTCCAACGTGCCATTATGCAGGGACAACCTGTCCACATCAACCACCACTGACCTAAGGGACAGACTTAATAGTCTAATACTTGAGGACAGCAAAAGACAGCGACAACACCTAAGCGGAGCGGCTAGGAAAAGACTATCTTTCCTAAAGCAAAAGGGGCTCACTCATGACGAGGTAATATCACAGTGCCTGACAAAAGTTAGAAACAGGACTGCAACAACGACCGTCAACCGAGGCCGATCGAACGACTCCAGCCCAAAAAACAAAAAGGTAGGCTAGCTCCAACTCCTAAAGTAGGCGAAACAACCGATACCACGGCTATATCGGGCCCAGGCGAAAAAGGGTCAGCGGGCCGGTCAAGGACAGTATTCAACTATAGCGACTTCGCGAAGGCAATCAGGTTGGCAATTACCGACCAAAGTTTTCCCAATGTCAAATTAGACACGTCACAGATGTCCAAAATCCAAGAACATACAATGGACGCAGTACCAGAGCTCCCTCTTGATGAAATTAGCTCTTTCTTTCTTTCTGGGATGCCAACTTAGGAACGTCTGGCTATCTGTAAGCTGCGCGGATGTAGACACGGCTGAATGGCTTACAAAAGCAGTGCCAAATATCAAACCGTGGGACAACGCCAAAATCAAAATCATCGGGGAGGATGAAATTCCCCACAAACAAATCTTCTTCGTTTATCTTCCCCACTGCAGGAATGAAACAAACGAAAAGATAAGCAGGGGCCTGGTGGTCCAAAACAAGGAGCTTAGAAACGCAGACTGATGGAAGATTCTCTCTCGTAAATATAAAGAAAATGACTATCTCCAACTGACTGTTTGAGCGTCGCCAAAGATAGCGGAGAACATAAAGGGCTCCAACTACAGGGTCAATTAGCTCTTCGGGTCAGTCTATTTCCGACTGAAAAAAGACGAAAATACCAAAAAAGATACAGCGGAAATCAGACCCGACAATCGGTACATGGAAACGAGAGGCTAGGTAAACCACTACAGGCCAAAATATGCAAAAAATATGGCCTTGAAACAGCAAGACCTATCAAGCCAGCCGCAATTCCAACTACACAGGGACCGAATGTCAGGCCAAACAGTCCCATATGCCAAAAATCTGTTGAATTGCATGCAGATAAGCCTACATAGGTCCAAGGCAGCCACTGCCAACCTTTGCCACCTCTTTGTGGCTCACAACTGGGACATTGATCTTATTCAGGAGCCATGGACCAACAAGGGTAGAATCCAGGGTATCCCTAACAAAATAGGTTAGTTGATTTATAGCAAAGGTGACGAGATGCCAAGGACAGCTATCCTATTTTATGTCGCCACCAATATAATATCCACTCTATAAATCAATCCAGAGACATAACCGCGATCTCCTAAGAGACGCATACAACTCATGGCACCACGAGCATCAACAACTTTGCCGGTGCCTATTTCCCAGGAGATGATGAAGAATCACCACCAAAAACAACACAGAGCTTCGTTGAGTACTGTCAAGCTCTCAACCTAAAGTTTGTGATCGGATGCGACGCAAATGCACACCACGTAGTCTGGGGAAGCACCGACACAAACACAAGAGGTGAGTTACTCCTTAACTCTGGAACTTACTCTATCGGAAAGGGGTACGGCCAGCGCAATTCGAAATTGGCACGTTATGAAAGAGGCATCGCTTTCAGACCACATGTACATAAAATGCAATGAAGAAACTCCCAATAGGGTTCAATCCATTATAAGAACTCCCAAACATATCAATTGGCAAGACACACTGCAAACAAACTTGACTAGTATTAGTAGCCAAATAAGCTCGATAGCCGATCTAGACTCCACGGCAATCGACCTTACAGAGGCATTTATAAATGCCTACCACACAAGCTGTCCTGCAGCCCGAGTCAAAGGTACGAGAGATGTTCCCTGGTGGAACCATTATCTCGAGGCTAAGAGAAGAGAAGTTCGACAACTGTTCAACAAGGCCAAACGAACAAATATTTGGACGACCTATCGAACTTCCCTTACCAAATACAACGCGGCACTAAGAAGCAGAAAACGTTATAGCTGGAGAGAATTTTGTGATCGATAAACTCCCAACAGCATGTCGACTTCACAAGGCTCTCTCCTTTAACCACACAAGTCCACTCGGGTCAGTCAAGAAACCTAACGGAGAATTGACAACCACAAGATACGAAAGTCTTGACTTTTTTTTTTAAATTCTCTATATTAACTTTACTTGCCCGTGGCACGGATGTCGGTCGGTCGGCAGTCGTGAAATATTGCGATCAATTTTTAACCCACTTCCCAAAGCCCGATTTTATTGAAATTTTGCACCCATGTGTACTTCCGGAGACAACACTTTTTGTAAAAATTTGGGAGACCCCGGCCCCAATTTTTTTTTTAAAAAAATTAACCCGATTTTTTTAAAATTTTATATACGTATGTATCTCCGATGAAAAACACTTTTTGTAAAAATTTTGGAGAACCCGGGCCCAAGGGTCATTGGGCCCCAACAATTTTTTTAAAAAAGTTAGCCCGATTTTTTTTAAATTTTATATACGAGTGTATCTC
The DNA here is from genome assembly GCA_947095585.1 of Nephrocerus scutellatus. Lineage (NCBI taxonomy): Eukaryota > Metazoa > Arthropoda > Insecta > Diptera > Pipunculidae > Nephrocerus > Nephrocerus scutellatus. The sequence goes on from OX352764.1 coordinate 52,046,636, forward strand.
CGATGGTGTAAATCCTTTCTCTTTAGGATTTCTTTACTGAACAACCACCTTGCCGCTGGTGGGGGGATAGTTTTCAGTTTTATTAATAAGACCGTTTATTTGATTTTGTAAAACGGACTCTTTCTCATTTATTCATTCTATATGTATACATTAATTTTTGCTTACTACTTAAAAAGCATTCCAACAGTAATGTTGACCTACTGTTGGAAATGCTTACTTATTTAAACTTATTGCTAATATGCAATTGCATTTCTGCTGATTATGAAGAAAAAGCAATTAAATTAATGTGGGTCACCGGTTGTTGGGTGTGTGACGCTCGATGTAAGTGCAATTGTGCAATTGCTGAAGTTGCTTTTTGTTGCCGATACATTCGAATTGAATGTATTGTGCAATTGGGCAATTGCTGAGTTGCTTTTTGTTGCCGATACATTGCTCGATGCATCGTGCAATTGTGCAATTGCTTTTTTGTTGTTGATACACTCAACATTTTGCCTCCTCCGGTGTTGTTTCCCAGTTGATATCAAACCCTTGATTGATTCTCCTATGGTCGTTTAATTCTATTTTAGTAACGCGATTATTTCTATTTCGCCCATTTCCGTATTTTAATAGAACTGCTGCCAGTAGACAAATGATGATTGTTGCGCCCGCAATGGTAGCACAGAAGCCAATTGTCCAATATTGGTGCTTTTTTATTATGTTCCAATTGTAGTCATGTAGTCGGTTGAGTGTCTCGGTTGCATCCCGATCATTGACCTTTAACACCTCCATCAGATCCTTATTTAATGGGATGACAGTTTCATTTGTGAAATAAACTGGGATCTGGGTTGACAATGATGTATTTATAATAATAATAATATTTCACTATTTTCAATGCTGTGGAATATGAATGGGCTGAGGATGAATATTGTTTTGTTGAGTGTTGGTGCCCTTTTTATATTATCCAGTGGTAATTCGAAGTATCTTTCTACGTAGTAGTTGATTCCTAGTATTGTTTGCTGTATATATACCTCGCGAAATGTCTACTCCCCTATCTTCTCAGGAATCGCATTAGGCTTGATCAGGGCATATTCATCAGCATCACTTATCATTAGATATCCTGTTACTACAACTTCCGTTGATGTAATAGCCATGTCCAGTTTTTCCATTGGATCGGGGAGTACCTTCATTTCGGCGCCCAACTTCTTCTCACACTTGTCTATTAGTTCTTCCAATGTACTCTGAGGTAAAAATTCAAACAGATGACTACGCTGAAGATAGGCGTTCAATAGCATGTTGTATTTTGCTTGGATTTCTTGAATGTAGCTGAGAGCGATTAGATAGGCGTTCGTTACATGGATATTGATCTTGTTTTCGTCAGTGACTCTGTACCAAGACTCCATTTTGTTGATTTCACTTAGGCCGGCATTCGGTTTTTGTGTGAAGCTGTTGATTTTCTTAGAGATCCTAGTCTCGGTCTCATTGATATGTGAAATTGTAGACAGCATAATTTTTGTGTTTGTCTTTGCACTTTTAATTAGTTCCTTTTGATTGCTGTCCAGATCTTCGATGTCATGGAACACCTCATCATTGACTTCAAACAATGAATTAAGAGCCGTTCCTAGTAGTCCTCGTTTTTGCCTCCGCAGATGTGTTTTTTGGAGTCTGTTGAAAATTGAGAACCCATTGTGATGACGCAATTCGTCGCATTGACTTTCTTTTGTCACCGATTTGGCCTTATTACACAGTTGAGTCATTTGATCTCTAGTCCTATTTATGTTGATTTGATCACGTATGATATCTATCATTGGGAATCGAACGCTTGTTCATAGTATTCCTCGTTGAATTTTAGCTGTTCCAATTTGCTCCACAAACACTCCAACGTCAGGATTGGTGATTGTGTACCTTGCTGATATCGGCATGGCGACTGCAATCAGCGACAGTACCACAAGCGCGGTAGACAGTGGTGATGACGGGATGATTGTCTTACGCCTTTTATCTCTTGAGATTCTTCCTGGGTTTTTTTATGCTAACGATTTTGACGATTGTGTCCGTGGTTGAACTCCGTCGTCCTGAGGCCTTATGAAGTTGTCCTCTATTGGTAGTAAACAGACTTTGGCTATGGGTCGCTTGAATTCTCTCTTTTCTGTCTTGACCGTTACCACCCTGGTGAGATCGTCAGCTCCTTTGTCCATTTTGATGGTCTCAATAGTTCATTCTTCAGTAATACCAGTTGGCCAATCTCTATGTTTTTCTCTGGTCGATTCCACTTGTATCGTTGTTAAGTTTTGTTTATATACTCCTCGTACCAACGTTTGCAGACATCTTGTTTGAGTTTTTGAATTAGTCTCCATCTTTTTACACTAGTTCCAGTAAGATCTAATATGAGATCATGCTGTGGTTCTATAAGTGGAGATCCAATGATGAAGTGACCTGGTGTAAGTGCATCAAGATCTTCGATGTTGTTTGTTAATGGACACAGTGGTCTTGAGTTCAGACATCCTTCAATTTGCACCAGAATAGTATTCATTTCATCGTACGTTAGCTTCTGCTCTCCTATGATCCGATTTAAGTGATACTGTACTGATTTCACTCCGGCTTCCCAGAGTCCACCAAAGTGAGGAGCTCCAGGTGGGATAAAATGCCACTGGATTCCCTTACTGACAACCTTCATTTGTAGTGCATCAATAAGGTTTTTTGCTCCAACAAAATTTGTTCCATTATCACTGTATAGATGATGTACGGCACCTCTCCTGGTAATCATTCGTTGTAATGCTGCCATAAATCCATCCGTTGTTAGATCAGAAGTGAGTTCAATGTGCACCGCATTGGTTAACATGCAAACAAAGAGTGCTATGTAAGCCTTATGCGACCTTACACCTCGAAGCTGTGAGCTTCTTATGTTGATTGGGCCTGCGTAGTCTACCCCACAATGTTTAAATGGTCGCGAGAACTTAACCCTTGCTTCCGGAAGTTGTACCATAAGTTGGCTTGATTCCTTGGCCTTAAATCCAAAACATTTTACGCATTGATTTACGACGGCCTTGACGGTGTTGGTTCCTCGGATGATCCAAAATTTCCTCCGGATGTTAGTTTTAGTTTCAGAGTTAGTTTTACTCCGCCGTGAAGTGTATCAATGTGAGATTTGCTAATGATTAACCTTGTCAGTGGATGCGATGATGCCAAAATGATTGGATGTTTCTGGTCGTCTGACAAATTTGCGTGTTTTAAACGGCCTTCCACTCGCAATATTCCATTGGCATCTATGAATGGGTGTAGGGATGATATCGTGCTGATTGGTTAAGGTTCCTTATTTTGACGTAGTTTCTGCATATCATCTTCAAATTCTTGTTGTGCACCCCTTACTAAAGCTTTTTCTGCTTCCAGGAGCTCTTTTATGGTTAGTTTTTCCAGATGTAGTGGCTCATCCTTCTTTTTCTTTCGGCAATTATTCTTGAATCGAAGACAGTACGCGCTAATGCGTTGCAGTTTTGACAGTGATGAACAGACAAGATAAATATCGTTCTTGCATGGAGCCCTGTCGTTTTGTATCACCATACATTCATGGGATTTTCGAACCTCAGGCATACCTCGCAACTCCATCATGATCTTGTCAGCTGGCCACTGTTGTTCGTCTCCTTTTAACCAAGTTGGACCGTGCCACCAAGTTGAGTTTTCAGCCAGAACATCTCCAAACAACCCTCTAGACGGAATGTCAGCAGGATTCTCACTTCCTGGCACAAACCTCCATTGCCCTTTAAAATTTTGCTGCACGAAAGATACCCGATTGGCGACAAACATGTTCCATTTCACTGGGTGTTGTTTTAACCAGCTCAGTACAATGGTAGAATCCGACCATGCCACGACTCTGCTGTATCTCGTCTCTGTTCCTTGTGTAAAGCACATCATTAGTTTCGTGAGCAATGTAGCTGCACATAGCTCCAACCTTGCTAGTGAAACTTGTTTCACAGGGCACACCTTGGTTTTTGCCGCGATAATGCATATTGTCGTGGAACCGTAGTTAATCACCTTCTGATATACCACTGCTGCATAGGCTGACTCTGATGCGTCTGCAAACCCATGTAGCTCTATTCGAGAGTCTTCTAACTGTCGCGTCAATCTTGGAATTCTTACTTTTTCAAGCGTCACCAGCCTCGTTTTGAAATCGTTCCACTCGTTATGAATTCTCATTGGCACCTTTTCGTCCCACTCGATGCCCAAAAGCCAAAGGCGTTGGATGAAAATCTTCGCCTTGATTGTTATTGGTTATAACCAACCAAATGGGTCGAAAATTTTTCCAGCATCACTTAGTATTGTTCGTTTGGTGCCCTTAGTGCTGAAAGACGAAAGATTGCCCTTAAATCGGAATTCGTCTGTCTTCGGACACCATTTTATTCCCAAAATGCTGAACGTAGTGTCATTATTAAAATCATGTTCTGGTTCCATTTCAATGACTTCTCTTGGTAGTGCCTCTAAGAACTCTGGACTGTTTGATGTCCATTTGCGTAGGCTAAATCCACCCTTGTGAAGTAGCTGCGTCAGTTCTTGCTGAATACTTAGACAATCCCTTACTGAATTTGCACCGCCGAGACAATCATCTACGTAGAATCCTTCAAGTACGGTTTGGCTTGCCCGCGGATATCGTTGTTTTTCATCTTTTGCCAGCTGGCACAGAGTCTTGATTGCCAGATGGGGTGCTGATGCTGTTCCGTAGGTGACGGTTTTGAGAGCGATAGTATATTTTTTGTGTTGTATCTTCTGGTACTTCCTCCATTTGACCACGATCGAGATATTCTTGCATGAATTTAGAATATTCTAGCCGCAGTTTTTTTTTTTTTGCGAATTTTTGCTCCTTTCGGCTTTTTACGTTCATGTTCAAAAACTGTTTGCAGCTGAATAGATAATGAGATTCGCTGCAAAGTATGCACCTTGGTCGTAAAACTGTCGTCAAATAGCTTTTAGAAACTGTTGACTTTTCACGGCTGAGTTCGCGACTGCCTTCTAGTCCTCTGAATCTACTTTCGATAAAGTCGAAAAATTCACTTAGTTTTGGAATTTCTGTTGAATTTCCTCTTGATTGTTGGTATGATTTCCTGGATTCAGGGTCAAGTTTTGGTAGCACCAACTGAATGACTAGCGGATCCCATGAGCTAACATCAACTCCCAAATTCTTAATGCCATACAGGACTTCCCTTGATGTGTCCATGATGTTTTTTAAGTCGAATGCACTATCATTTCTAACTGCTTTTAGTGTAAGCAAAGTCTGAATGTAATTGTTGACTAATGCTGCTGAATTTTGGAACCGATTCCGAAGCAGTTCTACCGCCGTTGCATAGTGGGTTGACGTCGGTGACAGATGGTTCTCAATTCTCGCTGCTTCTCCACGAAGATTCCACTTTAGGTATTGAATCCGTTCGACATCATCTAATGACTCGTTCTGGTGCACTACTCGCTCAAATAGCTCCCAAAAGGGTGTCCATTCCTCATACCTTCCGCTGAATGTTGGTATGACAATGGTTGGAAGTTTGATTTGATTCATTGTACCACGTGATGATACGGGCTGTGCCTGGTGCTGAATTTCATCTGCCTCCATGATCTGAATGTATGCCTCTTGATACATTTCCTCCAACTTTATGAATTCGTTGTTGGTCACGTAATCCAGATCATGCTCCGAGTCGTCTAGTGATGACATGATTTCCTCGTTCATCGCAGCCAGCTTTGTCCAGCATTCCCTTAATTGATCCAACTTAAACCCAAGGTAGACTGAATTCTTTGTAAGGTCTAAGCTGTCAATTATTCGAAGGAGATGATTTTTGATAAGATTTAACGCCTGATGGTCTGGATTTCGGGAACAAAGCAATTTCTCAAGCGATTCGCATAAAATACGGTATGTAGGACTAAGATGCAATTATAAGACTTTATCCCATGGAAATTCTGGAATATGGTAACTATGGCCTGGATTTCTGGAACAAAGCAATTTCTAAAGCGATTCGCATAAAATTATGTATGTAGGACTAAGATGAGACCATAAGACTTGTTTCTATTCAATTTCTGGAATATGGTCATTATATGAAATTCGGTAGGTAGGACTAAGATGGGACTATAAGACTTTTTCCTATAGAAATTCTGGAATATGGACATTAAGGTCTGGATTTCGGGAACAAGCGATTCGCATGAAATTCGGTTTGTAGGACTAAGATGCGACTATAAGACTTTTTCCTATGGCCATTCTGGAATATGGTCAATATGGTCCGGATTTCAGGAACAAACAATTTCTCAAGCGATTTGCATAAGATTTGGTATGTAGGACTAAGATTCGACTATAGACTTTTTTCTATGGTAGTTCTGGAATATGGTCAATATGGTCTGAATTTCGGGAACAAAGCAATTTCTCAAGCGATTCGCATAATTCGGTATGTAGGAATAAGATGCGACTATAAGACTTTTTCCTATTGAAATATTGGAATATGGTCATTATGGTCTGGATTTCGGGAACAAAGCAATTTCTCAAGCGATTCGCATAAAATACGGTATGTAGGACTAAGATGCAATTATAAGACTTTATTCCATGGAAATTCTGGAATATGGTAACTATGACCTGGATTTCTGGAACAAAGCAATTTCTCAAGCAATTCGCATGAAATTCGGTATGTAGGACTAAGATGCGACTATAAGACTTGTTCCTATGGAAATTCTGGAATATGGTTATTAAGTCTAGATTTCGGGAAAAAAAACAATTTCTCAAGCGATTCCGCATGAAATTCGGTAAATTCGGACTAAGAGGCGGCTATAAGACTTTTTCCTATGGAAATTCTGGAATATGCGATGCGTATGAAATTCGGTATGTAGGACTAAGATGCGACTATAAGAATTGTTCCAATGAAAATTATGGAACTATGGAACTAAGCAATTTCCCAAGTGTTTCGTATGATATTCGGTATGCAGGACTAAGATGAGACTATAAGACTTGTTTCTATGGAAATTCTGGAATTTCCGGAATTAAGCAATTTCTGAAGCGACTCGTATATAATAGGGTATGTAAGACTAATCTATGACTATAAGAGTTGTTCCTATGGAAATTCGGGAATATGGTCATTATGGTCTGGAATTTCGGGAACTAAGCAAGTTCTCAAGCGATTCGTATGAAATTCGACCCAAACGATTCATATGAAATTTGCGTTTGACGCGTGTTGCGTGTGGGGCGTGTGAAGAGTGGAAAAAAGAAAATTATTTGAACTGACCTCAAAAGCAATGTGTGGCGTGTTTCGATGTGTACATAAAAGTTTGTACCCGAAAAACGAAGTTTTTTTTTATATTTACTTTTTTAAATTGATCACAGCATTTGGTTGTCTGCCGCAACAAACAAACACATCTGTGGGCGAATTAAATAGGCGTAGAGAATTTAAAAAATCGATGCACTTCAAGGCAAATCTGCTGTTGAACCTACAGTAAAGTTTTTGAACTTTTATGCTGCACGTTGTTTGAGTACATGCCCAGCCTACACGTGGTGACCCTGTCCAGCTGAAGTCAACGGATTTAGAGGAGAGAACCTCAATAAAAAATCCTCAATCCAAGGTGAGACATGTGGCCATGAGGATTTTGGTCGCAAGCACGAAACTACAGGTACCTGGTAACCTCCGGCTTCAAACTGCCTTACCAAAGTAAGAGGCTCTGCTGTGGTGGACCTCTTCTCCTCAATAAACAAAGTTCATGGATAGAGAACAACAAATAAAACCTGAGGGCGGTGCTCCTCCAAACGCACCAATCTCAGAAGCCAAGAACCCCCTAGGTCCTACTTCTGAGATTGAATAATCAAACCTCGATAGTACAGACTCGTCGAACATTACCGTGACTACGTCCCTGCACAAGGCTCCAACGTGCCATTATGCAGGGACAACCTGTCCACATCAACCACCACTGACCTAAGGGACAGACTTAATAGTCTAATACTTGAGGACAGCAAAAGACAGCGACAACACCTAAGCGGAGCGGCTAGGAAAAGACTATCTTTCCTAAAGCAAAAGGGGCTCACTCATGACGAGGTAATATCACAGTGCCTGACAAAAGTTAGAAACAGGACTGCAACAACGACCGTCAACCGAGGCCGATCGAACGACTCCAGCCCAAAAAACAAAAAGGTAGGCTAGCTCCAACTCCTAAAGTAGGCGAAACAACCGATACCACGGCTATATCGGGCCCAGGCGAAAAAGGGTCAGCGGGCCGGTCAAGGACAGTACTCAACTATAGCGACATCGCGAAGGCAATCAGGTTGGCAATTACCGACCAAAGTTTTCCCAATGTCAAATTAGACACGTCACAGATGTCCAAAATCCAAGAACATACAATGGACGCAGTACCAGAGCTCCCTCTTGATGAAATTAGCTCTTTCTTTCTTTCTGGGATGCCAACTTAGGAACGTCTGGCTATCTGTAAGCTGCGCGGATGTAGACACGGCTGAATGGCTTACAAAAGCAGTGCCAAATATCAAACCGTGGGACAACGCCAAAATCAAAATCATCGGGGAGGATGAAATTCCCCACAAACAAATCTTCTTCGTTTATCTTCCCCACTGCAGGAACGAAACAAACGAAAAGATAAGCAGGCGCCTGGTGGTCCAAAACAAGGAGCTTAGAAACGCAGACTGATGGAAGATTCTCTCTCGTAAATATAAAGAAAATGACTATCTCCAACTGACTGTTTGAGCGTCGCCAAAGATAGCGGAGAACATAAAGGGCTCCAACTACAGGGTCAATTAGCTCTTCGGGTCAGTCTATTTCCGACTGAAAAAAGACGAAAATACCAAAAAAGATACAGCGGAAATCAGACCCGACAATCGGTACATGGAAACGAGAGGCTAGGTAAACCACTACAGGCCAAAATATGCAAAAAATATGGCCTTGAAACAGCAAGACCTATCAAGCCAGCCGAAATTCCAACTACACAGGGACCGAATGTCAGGCCAAACAGTCCCATATGCCAAAAATCTGTTGAATTGCATGCAGATAAGCCTACATAGGTCCAAGGCAGCCACTGCCAACCTTTGCCACCTCTTTGTGGCTCACAACTGGGACATTGATCTTATTCAGGAGCCATGGACCAACAAGGGTAGAATCCAGGGTATCCCTAACAAAATAGGTTAGTTGATTTATAGCAAAGGTGACGATATGCCAAGGACAGCTATCCTATCTTATGTCGCCACCAATATAATATCCACTCTATAAATCAATCCAGAGACATAACCGCGATCTCCTAAGAGACGCATACAACTCATGGCACCACGAGCATCAACAACTTTGCCGGTGCCTATTTCCCAGGAGATGATGAAGAATCACCACCAAAAACAACACAGAGCTTCGTTGAGTACTGTCAAGCTCTCAACCTAAAGTTTGTGATCGGATGCGACGCAAATGCACACCACGTAGTCTGGGGAAGCACCGACACAAACACAAGAGGTGAGTTACTCCTTAACTCTGGAACTTACTCTATCGGAAAGGGGTACGGCCAGCGCAATTCGAAATTGGCACGTTATGAAAGAGGCATCGCTTTCAGACCACATGTACATAAAATGCAATGAAGAAACTCCCAATAGGGTTCAATCCATTATAAGAACTCCCAAACATATCAATTGGCAAGACACACTGCAAACAAACTTGACTAGTATTAGTAGCCAAATAAGCTCGATAGCCGATCTAGACTCCACGGCAATCGACCGCAATCGACCTTACAGAGGCATTCATAAATGCCTACCACACAAGCTGTCCTGCAGCCCGAGTCAAAGGTACGAGAGATGTTCCCTGGTGGAACCATTATCTCGAGGCTAAGAGAAGAGAAGTTCGACAACTGTTCAACAAGGCCAAACGAACAAATATTTGGACGACCTATCGAACTTCCCTTACCAAATACAACGCGGCACTAAGAAGCAGAAAACGTTATAGCTGGAGAGAATTTTGTGATCGATAAACTCCCAACAGCATGTCGACTTCACAAGGCTCTCTCCTTTAACCACACAAATCCACTCGGGTCAGTCAAGAAACTTAACGGAGAATTGACAACCACAAGATACGAAAGTCTCGACTTTTTTTTTTTTAAATTCTCAATATTAACTTTACTTTCCCGTGGCACGGATGTCGGTCGGTCGGCAGTCGTGAAATATTGCGATCAATTTTTAACCCACTTCCCAAAGCCCGATTTTATTGAAATTTTGCACCCATGTGTACTTCCGGAGACAACACTTTTTGTAAAAATTTGGAAGACCCCGGCCCCAAATTTTTTTTTTAAAAAAATTAACCCGATTTTTTTATTTTCTTTCTCATTTATTCATTCTATATGTATACATTAATTTTTGCTTACTACTTAAAAAGCATTCCAACAGTAATGTTGACCTACTGTTGGAAATGCTTACTAATTTAAACTTATTGCTAATATGCAATTGCATTTCTGCTGATTATGAAGAAAAAGCAATTAAATTAATGTGGGTCACCGGTTGTTGGGTGTGTGACGCTCGATGTAAGTGCAATTGTGCAATTGCTGAAGTTGCTTTTTGTTGCCGATACATTCGAATTGAATGTATTGTGCAATTGGGCAATTGCTGAGTTGCTTTTTGTTGCCGATACATTGCTCGATGCATTGTGCAATTGCTTTGTTGTTGTTGATACACTCAACATTTTGCCTCCTCCGGTGTTGTTTCCCAGTTGATATCAAACCCTTAATTGATTCTCCTATGGTCGTTTAATTCTATTTTGGTAACGCGATTATTTCTATTTCGCCCATTTCCGTATTTTAATAGAACTGCTGCCAGTAGACAAATGATGATTGTTGCGCCCGCAATGGTAGCACAGAAGCCAATTGTCCAATATTGGTGCTTTTTTATTATGTTCCAATTGTAGTCATGTAGTCGGTTGAGTGTCTCGGTTGCATCCCGATCATTGACCTTTAACACCTCCATCAGATCCTTATTTAATGGGATGACAGTTTCATTTGTGAAATAAACTGGGATCTGGGTTGACAATGATGTATTTATAATAATAATAATATTTCACTATTTTCAATGCTGTGGAATATGAATGGGCTGAGGATGAATATTGTTTTGTTGAGTGTTGGTGCCCTTTTTATATCATCCAGTGGTAATTCGAAGTATCTTTCTACGTTGTAGTTGATTCCTAGTATTGTTTGCTGTATATATACCTCGCGAAATGTCTACTCCCCTATCTACTCAGGAATCGCATTAGGCTTGATCAGGGCATATTCATCAGCATCACTTATCATTAGATATCCTGTTACTACAACTTCCGTTGATGTAATAGCCATGTCCAGTTTTTCCATTGGATCGGGGAGTACCTTCATTTCGGCGCCCAACTTCTTCTCACACTTGTCTATTAGTTCTTCCAATGTACTGTGAGGTTAAAATTCAAACAGATGACTACGCTGAAGATAGGCGTTCAATAGCATGTTGTATTTTGCTTGGATTTCTTGAATGTAGCTGAGAGCGATTAGATAGGCGTTCGTTACATGGATATTGATCTTGTTTTCGTCAGTGACTCTGTACCAAGACTCCATTTTGTTGATTTCACTTAGGCCGGCATTCGGTTTTTGTGTGAAGCTGTTGATTTTCTTAGAGATCCTAGTCTCGGTCTCATTGATATGTGAAATTGTAGACAGCATAATTTTTGTGTTTGTCTTTGCACTTTTAATTAGTTCCTTTTGATTGCTGTCCAGATCTTCGATGTCATGGAACTCCTCATCATTGACTTCAAACAATGAATTAAGAGCCGTTCCTAGTAGTCCTCGTTTTTGCCTCCGCAGATGTGTTTTTTGGAGTCTGTTGAAAATTGAGAACCCATTGTGATGACGCAAATCGTCGCATTGGCTTACTTTTGTCACCGATTTGGCCTTATTACACAGTTGAGTCATTTGATCTCTAGTCCTATTTATGTTGATTTGATCACGTATGATATCTATCATTGGGAATCGAACGCTTGTTCATAGTATTCCTCGTTGAATTTTAGCTGTTCCAATTTGCTCCACAAACACTCCAACGTCAGGATTGGTGATTGTGTACCTTGCTGATATCGGCATGGCGACTGCAATCAGCGACAGTACCACAAGCGCGGTAGACAGTGGTGATGACGGGATGATTGTCTTATGCCTTTTATCTCTTGAGATTCTTCCTGGGTTTTTTTATGCTAACGATTTTGACGATTGTGTCCGTGGTTGAACTCCGTCGTCCTGAGGCCTTATGAAGTTGTCCTCTATTGGTAGTAAACAGACTTTGGCTATGGGTCGCTTGAATTCTCTCTTTTCTGTCTTGACCGTTACCACCCTGGTGAGATCGTCAGCTCCTTTGTGTACTTCACTTATTTTCCCTAGGGGCCATTTTGATGGTGTCAATAGTTCATTCTTCAGTAATACCAGTTGGCCAATCTCTATGTTTTTCTCTGGTCGATTCCACTTGTATCGTTGTTAAGTTTTGTTTATATACTCCTCATACCAACGTTTGCAGACATCTTGTTTGAGTTTTTGAATTAGTCTCCATCTTTTTACACTAGTTCCAGTAAGATCTAATATGAGATCATGCTGTGGTTCTATAAGTGGAGATCCAATGATGAAGTGACCTGGTGTAAGTGCATCAAGATCTTCGATGTTGTTTGTTAATGGACACAGTGGTCTTGAGTTCAGACATCCTTCAATTTGCACCAGAATAGTATTCATTTCATCGTACGTTAGCTTCTGCTCTCCTATTATCCGATTTAAGTGATACTTTACTGATTTCACTCCGGCTTCCCAGAGTCCACCAAAGTGAGGAGCTCCAGGTGGGATAAAATGCCACTGGATTCCCTTACTGACAACCTTCATTTGTAGTGCATCAATAAGGTTTTTTGCTCCAACAAAATTTGTTCCATTATCACTGTATAGATGATGTACGGCACCTCTCCTGGTAATCATTCGTTGTAATGCTGCCATAAATCCATCCGTTGTTAGATCAGAAGTGAGTTCAATGTGCACCGCATTGGTTAATATGCAAACATGCTATGTAAGCCTTATGCGACCTTACACCTCGAAGCTGTGAGCTTCTTATGTTGAATGGGCCTGCGTAGTCTACTCCACAATGTTTAAATGGTCGCGAGAACTTAACCCTTGCTTCCGGAAGTTGTACCATAAGTTGGCTTGATTCCTTGGCCTTAAATCCAAAACATTTTACGCATTGATTTACGACGGCCTTGACGGTGTTGGTTCCTCGGATGATCCAAAATTTCCTCCGGATGTTAGTTTTAGTTTCAGAGTTAGTTTTACTCCGCCGTGAAGTGTATCAATGTGAGATTTGCTAATGATTAACCTTGTCAGTGGATGCGATGATGCCAAAATGATTGGATGTTTCTGGTCGTCTGACAAATTTGCGTGTTTTAAACGGCCTTCCACTCGCAATATTCCATTGGCATCTATGAATGGGTGTAGGGATGATATCGTGCTGATTGGTTAAGGTTCCTTATTTTGACGTAGTTTCTGCATATCATCTTCAAATTCTTGTTGTGCACCCCTTACTAGAGCTTTTTCTGCTTCCAGGAGCTCTTTTATGGTTAGTTTTTCCAGATGTAGTGGCTCATCCTTCTTTTTCTTTCGGCAATTATTCTTGAATCGAAGACAGTACGCGCTAATGCGTTGCAGTTTTGACAGTGATGAACAGACAAGATAAATATCGTTCTTGCATGGAGCCCTGTCGTTTTGTATCACCATACATTCATGGGATTTTCGAACCTCAGGCATACCTCGCAACTCCATCATGATCTTGTCAGCTGGCCACTGTTGTTCGTCTCCTTTTAACCAAGTTGGACCGTGCCACCAAGTTGAGTTTTCAGCCAGAACATCTCCAAACAACCCTCTAGACGGAATGTCAGCAGGATTCTCACTTCCTGGCACAAACCTCCATTGCCCTTTAAAATTTTGCGAAAGATACCCGATTGGCGACAAACATGTTCCATTTCACTGGGTGTTGTTTTAACCAGCTCAGTACAATGGTAGAATCCGACCATGCCACGACTCTGCTGTATCTCGTCTCTGTTCCTTGTGTAAAGCACATCATTAGTTTCGTGAGCAATGTAGCTGCACATAGCTCCAACCTTGCTAGTGAAACTTGTTTCACAGGGCACACCTTGGTTTTTGCCGCGATAATGCATATTGTCGTGGAACCGTAGTTAATCACCTTCTGATATACCACTGCTGCATAGGCTGACTCTGATGCGTCTGCAAACCCATGTAGCTCTATTCGAGAGTCTTCTAACTGTCGCGTCAATCTTGGAATTCTTACTTTTTCAAGCGTCACCAGCCTCGTTTTGAAATCGTTCCACTCGTTATGAATTCTCATTGGCACCTTTTCGTCCCACTCGATGCCCAAAAGCCAAAGGCGTTGGATGAAAATCTTCGCCTTGATTGTTATTGGTGATAACCAACCAAATGGGTCGAAAATTTTTCCAGCATCACTTAGTATTGCTCGTTTGGTGCCCTTAGTGCTGAAAGACGAAAGATTGACCTTAAATCGGAATTCGTCTGTCTTCGGACACCATTTTATTCCCAAAATGCTGAACGTAGTGTCATATTAAAATCATGTTCTGGTTCCATTTCAATGACTTCTCTTGGCAGTGCCTCTAAGAACTCTGGTAGAATCCTTCAAGTACGGTTGGCTTGCCCGCGGATATCGTTGTTTTTCATCTTTTGCCAGCTGGCACAGAGTCTTGATTGCCAGATGGGGTGCTGATGCTGTTCCGTAGGTGACGGTTTTGAGAGCGATAGTATATTTTTTGTGTTGTATCTTCTGGTACTTCCTCCATTTGACCACGATCGAGATATTCTTGCATGAATTTAGAATATTCTAGCCGCAGTTTTTTTTTTTTTTGCGAATTTTTGCTCCTTTCGGCTTTTTACGTTCATGTTCAAAAACTGTTTGCAGCTGAATAGATAATGAGATTCGCTGCAAAGTATGCACCTTGGTCGTAAAACTGTCGTCAAATAGCTTTTAGAAACTGTTGACTTTTCACGGCTAAGTTCGCGACTGCCTTCTAGTCCTCTGAATCTACTTTCGATAAAGTCGAAAAATTCACTTAGTTTTGGAATTTCTGTTGAATTTCCTGTTGATTGTTTGTATGATTTCCTGGATTCAGGGTCAAGTTTTGGTAGCACCAACTGAATGACTAGCGGATCCCATGAGCTAACATCAACTCCCAAATTCTTAATGCCATACAGGACTTCCCTTGATGTGTCCATGATGTTTTTTAAGTCGAATGCACTATCATTTCTAACTGCTTTTAGTGTAAGCAAAGTCTGAATGTAATTGTTGACTAATGCTGCTGAATTTTGGAACCGATTCCGAAGCAGTTCTACCGCCGTTGCATAGTGGGTTGACGTCGGTGACAGATGGTTCACAATTCTCGCTGCTTCTCCACGAAGATTCCACTTTAGGTATTGAATCCGTTCGACATCATCTAATGACTCGTTCTGGTGCACTACTCGCTCAAATAGCTTCCAAAAGGGTGTCCATTCCTCATACCTTCCGCTGAATGTTGGTATGACAATGGTTAGAAGTTTGATTTGATTCATTGTACCACGTGGTGATACGGGCTGTGCCTGGTGCTGAATTTCATCTGCCTCCATGATCTGAATGTATGCCTCTTGATACATTTCCTCCAACTTTATGAATTCGTTGTTGGTCACGTAATCCAGATCATGCTCCGAGTCGTCTAGTGATGACATGATTTCCTCGTTCATCGCAGCCAGCTTTGTCCAGCATTCCCTTAATTGATCCAACTTAAACCTAAGGTAGACTGAATTCTTTGTAAGGTCTAAGCTGTCAATTATTCGAAGGAGATTATTTTTGATAAGATTTAACGCCTGATCGCCTACATCTGTTGTTGCGGCGAAAGGCTGCAACTTCCTTCTGGTCTCCAGTTTTGTCTTGATGGTGTCCTTGATATCTAAGTATCTTACCTCGAACTGGCTAAAGTATTTTTTCATGAAGTACTCATGTTGCGGATTTGCCTTCCTTTGCTCTTCTAAGTACCCATTATTGATCTGTAAGTCAACCCAGAATTTTTCCAGGTCCTCCAGCCTCTTCCTTAGGTACTCTGGGGTGTATCGGGACTCCCCATCCCTCTTGAAGTTGGTCCATAACCGATGGACCTCCTCCGTGATTCTCGTTTGTTCCAACACGATGTCCTCGAAATCACCCATTTTTGTCTGGTTGTAATTTGACTTACTAAATGGACCTTTGCCTTTACTGAATTAAAACTGTTGTTTAAACCTTTCCGGATAATCCGGCTCGAAGGACCATGTAAATCCTTTCTCTTTAGGATTTCTTTACTGAACAACCACCTTACCACTGGTGGGGGGATAGTTGTCAGTTTTAGTAATAAGACCGTTTATTTGATTTTGTAAAACTGACTCTTTCTCATTTATTCATTCTATATTTATACATTAATTTTTGCTTTCTACTTAAAAAGCATTCCAACAGTAATGTTGATCTACTGTTGGAAATGCTTACTAATTTAAACTTATTGCTAATATGCAATTGCATTTCTGCTGATTATGAAGAAAAAGCAATTAAATTAATGTGGGTCACCGGTTGTTGAGTGTGTGACGCTCGATGTAAGTGCAATTGTGCAATTGCTGAAGTTGCTTTTTGTTGCCGATACATTCGAATTGAATGTATTGTGCAATTGGGCAATTGCTGAGTTGCTTTTTGTTGCCGATACATTGCTCGATGCATCGTGCAATTGTGCAATTGCTTTGTTGTTGTTGATACACTCAACAGATGGACAACACTTTTTGCAAAAATGTTGGTGGCCGGGGTCCGATAACCCGATTTTCTTCAAATTTTATACACATGTGTATCTCCGATGGACAACATTTTTTGTAAATTTTTTGGAGTGAACTGGCCTTGAGGCCTGTGGAGTGCCCATATAAATTTTTTAAAAATTAGTTCGATTTTCTTCAAATTTTAAACACATGTGTATCACTGATGGACAAAACTTTTTGTAAATTTGTTGGAGTGATCGGGACCTGAGACCCGTATGGTGTCCATGTAAACTTTTTAAAAATGAACCCGATTTTCTTCAAATTTTAACACATACCCATCTCCTATTAGAGAATTTACATGAAAAATTTTATGGGTTGTTTTTTTTATAATGTACACATGCTAAAGGGATTTACACCCTCATAGTGCTTAGCACAGCGTAGGCGTTAGGAAATTAAGGAGAGGAAAATATGAGATGTCTATGCACGCGTGTCTTAAATGACTGCAGATAATATAAATGCGGAAACACAGAATCGGGCAATTCATTCCACATAACTGTAGTGCGGCTACGACTGCCAAGTGAAAAGCCACTTTCCAGACTGCTTAATATTGGTTAACGATGAAAGGAACAAGGATATAAACTCACATCCTTATATCATACCAATCGAGGCCTACATGCGCTCAAAAGACATCTTCTCCATTGAAGGAGTCCGCTGGGCATTGAAATCCGCTGGAGGAGACGGGGTCTACCCAATTCTGTTGCAACGTGGGCTCCGTCAGATAGAATCTCTGCTCGTGAAACTCTACAAAGCCAGCTACTGCCTAGAATATGTTCCAAGATGCTGGAGAGAAGTGGAGGTCCTATAGACCAATCAGCATATCTTCATTATTACTTTAATCCATAGAAAAGTTATAAGGTCATTACATAAAATCTAATGAACTCAAAACTAACCCTCTAAACCCCAGCCAGCTCGCATATCAGACTGGAATATCAACAGAAACAGCACTGCAAGAGCTGACAGATGAAATCCTTTTGACAACACTAACTTCGAAGTAATTCAATCAGAAGCCAGAAACAAGGGTGTAGAATCCTCAATCATAGGATGGGTTATAAGCATGCTAAGAGGTAGAAGGCCTCGTTCGGCGACGAAGCCATCACAGGAGCGACAACTAAAGGCTGCCCATAAGGCGGAGTCCTGTCACCTCTTTTGTGGCTGCTGGTAATAGACCAGTTACTCTCTAGCCTTAAGAACAACCGTATCACCAACATTGGCTATGCGGATGACCTCGTCCTCATAGTTCGCGCCAAACTAGTACACGAATGGTGTAAAGAGGTGAACCTAAGCGTCAACCCAGACAAGATAGTGTGCACCATCTTCACATAGAGAAGAAGAATGAATCTTCCTACACTGAATTTCCAAGGTAAGGTCCTCCAAATAATGCCGGAAGCCAAATATCTGGGAGTTATTTTCGACCAAAAACTAACATGGAACTCCCATATGACATACATTATTAACAAAGCTAATAAAGCTTACTTCACATGCCAACGCATGTTTTATAAAACGTCGGGAATAAACCCGCAAATGACTCTATGGCTATACCAGTTATTTAATTTCCAAAATAAACTCGGAACATGGTATTGTCATACAATCAGAATCAATGACAAAAACAACTGATTTCCAAAGGAACTTCTGG
This sequence comes from Nephrocerus scutellatus, assembly GCA_947095585.1. Classification (NCBI taxonomy): domain Eukaryota; kingdom Metazoa; phylum Arthropoda; class Insecta; order Diptera; family Pipunculidae; genus Nephrocerus; species Nephrocerus scutellatus. The sequence goes on from OX352764.1 coordinate 52,065,087, forward strand.
GTAAGTATTCCAAAACGTCATGAAGTTGCAAATATCATCAATAACCTCCCCCATCATGCATCCATCTGATACACAGATACAGGATCTAAAACAGACACAGGAACAGGAGCAGGAGTATTCGGACCCAGAACCAAACTGCGAATACCCCTAGGTAACTCCCATACCGTTTTCCAGGCAGAAACAATAGCATTAGAAGCCTGCATCTTAGAATGCATTAAAATAAGATATATAAGAACTGAGATTTACATGATCTAGATAGCCAGGCCGCACTACTTGCACTAAAAGGCCCTACTTTCAACACCATAACAACGTGGAGCTGCTACTGCTACTTAAAACAATTGGCCAAAACCAATAAAATTACCCTTATGTGGTCTCCAGGGCACTCAAGCAACGAGGCAGCAGATCTTTGCGCAAAAGAAGGTGCAGAAGGTACATTCACTGGGCCGGAACCAAGTATTGCCTACTCCCTTAGCCACCTCAAAAACTGTTGTTTTGGTAAATTGTATAGAATAAGAAAATATTAAAGAAAACGTTAAACAAGATAAATGTGTTATCGATCTAGTTTTTCAAGTACAAGTTAGAGAATGACAGATATACCATTAATAAAGTCTGAACATATGAAAAACATAAAGTCGTAAACGCTTGAGCCAATTTTAATACTTTATTTCAACACTCCCTCCTGTTTAAGATTGATGTTGTTTCTTATAAACTGGAATTTACTTCTTTCTAGTGTTTTTGTAAATATGTCGGCTAACTGTTCTTTGGTTTGCACATATCTTATATTTAACTGCTTGCCAAGTTCATCCTTTATAAAGTGATAACGAACATCTATGTGTTTCGTCCGTTTATGTGCGGTTTCATCGCTAATATATTTTAATTGCACTTTGGTTGTCCAAATTTAATAAAAACGGCTTCTTACACAAATGTATTTCCTCACATAACCTTCCCATTGGTATTATCGCCTCGACTGCCTTGCATGCAGCTATGTATTCTGCATCAGCTGTTGACAAAGCTACGACTGACTGACGCCTTGCATACCAATCGACCGCTGTTCCATTAATTATTAGATATCCTGGTGCTGATTTTCTTGTTTTTTCGTCACCAGCAAAATATGCATTACTGGAGCATTTAATTGTCCCTCCAAATCTGATTTAAACTTGAAACCATATTACTTGGTTCCATTTAAGTATCGGAACACCCTCTTTAATGCTTCCCAGTTAACTAATGTTGGAGATTTTATGTATCGACTTAGTTTGTTTACAGTGTAAGTTATATCTGGTCTGCAAACTGATGACAGGAACAATAAACTTCCAATTGCTTCTCGATAAGGACCATTAAATATTGCACTGTCCTTATTGTCCATATCTTTCGTTGGTCCAGGTGTCCAAACTGCTTTGCTAACATGCATATTAAAATTTTCCAAATTTTTTTCAATATCTTCTTGTTTAACAAAAATGTCACCCGACGGTTGTAGTGTTATTTGCATTCCCAGAAATTGATGTAGGTTTTCTCGTTTGATGTCAAAATTATTCTCCAGATGTTCCATTAGTTTTTCAGTTTCTGGCTTACTGGAAGATAAAATAAAACTATCATCTACATATATTACCAGATAAAGTTTCTCGGTACTCTTTCCCATAAAGATACAAGGATCGTTTTCAGATTGACTTAAATTGAATTGCTTGATAACTTCAATAAATTTATTGTTCCAATTTCGTGGTGCTTGTTTCAACCCATATATACATTTGTTCAAACGACAAACTCTTCTAGTGCCATCTTCAAAACCCATTGGTTTTTCCATGTATATCTCTTCGTCCAAGCCGCCATTGAGGAATGCAGTTTTTATATCAAATTGCGCGATATGTAATTTACTCATAGCAGCAACACTCAGAAGTAATCTGATACTTTTATATTGAGCCACTGGACTAAAAGTTTCTAAGTAGTCTCGTCCTAATTTTTGACTGCAACCTTTAGCGACCAATCGTGCTTTATATCGATTATCCGACTTAATACGAAATACCCATTTGTTGGCAATTGCTTTCTTCCCTTCTGGTAAATGAGTTAACTTCCATGTGTTGTTAAGATTCAGAGCATTCATTTCTTCTTTCATTGCGGTCTTCCAATTGTGATCATTGATTGCTTTTGTATATTCAATTTCTGTACATGCAACTAAACTAACATAATCGTTGTATTTAGTTGGGGCTTTTAACGCATTTCTGTCGCGCAAGACTCGGCCTCCCTGTTCTATTTCTTGGTTTTCACACGTTTCATTTTCAGCATCTGCCCGATGACCATCACTGGTTTCAATTTTATCGATTGCAATCGGTTCTTCAGTAGCATTTTCTATTTTAAAATATTTCTTTGGTACTTCAATCCCTGTTGAATCCTTAGCGACTTCAATACCAACAACACTCGATCGACCACTCAATTCTTTGAATATTACATCTCGACATCCAAATCCTTTTAACAATGTTTCGATGTTTCTGTTTTTGAATTCACTACCATTATCAGATCTGACTATTTTAATTTTCTCTCCAGGTTATATCCTAAATTTCGGTACATATTCTCTCAATTTATCAAATACCTCTGATTTGTATTTTAAGAAGTATTATGTTCTATGATTTGTTAAATCATCCTTTAATAGTAGAAAATATCTTGAACCTCCTATGGACATCTTTTCCATCGGTCCACAAACATGTATTACTTCACCCGGTTTTGTTGATGTCGTGCTGGACGATTGAAATGATTGCCTGCACTGCTTTCCATAAATACATGATTCGCATTGAAAATTTGGTTCATATTGTAATTTTATTCCATTATTTTCTAGAATTATTTTACAATATTGGATATTCTGATGCCAACGTTCTTAAGATCTTTTTGCTACTTTTTGAGTATAAAATGCTGCATCCAGCCTTCGTGATCTTAATTTTAACTTAAACAAATTTCAAACTCTTACACAATATACTATTGTTTCATTTTTCATCTTGATTTCACATCCATTCTTTTTTGTTGTAATTACATAACCTTTATCTACGGCAACATTTGCTGAGTATAACTTGCACATCAGTTTTGGAACATGGAAAACGTCTTCAATATTTCCATCAACCCACTCATTTTTTTTCAGAAGCTGTACCGGAATCACTCTTATACCAATAGCCTCGAGTTTTGTTCCGTCGCCTTTTGTTATGTGTTTTGGATTTTTAAATTTTTCATAGTGAGCAAAGCAAGTATAATTTGACGTCATATGATGACTTGCACAAGAGTCTAGAAACCAATCAAATTTCATATCACTTGCTTCATCTGTAACTAATGCAAAATCATTATTTGTTTTATTTTGGCTTCTGTTGTTTTTATCCTTTTTGAACCAATAGTCTCGTTCCCAGTGACCTTTCTTTTTGCAATAGTGACAAATATCATTTTGTTTAAAATTTGATTTACGACGGTCACTTTTAAAATGTGCTCTATTAACTTTTCTAGCTGTCAACGCTCCATCCACTTCTTGATTTTGATTTTGCCGACTATTTATTCTCTCTTCCTCAATAATGAGTCTAGAAGTTAGTGCATTTAAGGTTTTTACCGATGAGCTATCCCATGCTGAATGAAAATATGAATTCCTCCGGAAGAGTCATTAAAATTTTGTTAATTAACATATTTTCACTTACTTCTTCGCCACATGCTTTCATCATGGCTTAAATTTTCAAGGTCCTTTATACACATATGCATAAAACTTCGTTGTCGTTGTCATGAATTGCTACCTGCCAGTATCCGCTTTTCAGATCCAATGTACTGAAGATTCTGTCTCCCGATAAGATGTCCAACGTGTCGTTTATACGTGGTAATGGATAACTATCCTTCTTGGTGACATCGTTCAGTTTCCGATAGTCCACACAAAATCTCTTTGAACCATCTTTATTTTGAACAAGGACCACAGGTGAACTCCATGGGCTTTTGGTCTTCTCTATGATTCCATCCCGTTCCATTTTCTTAACCAGCGTTTCTGCTTCTTGTTGCTTAGCAAGTGGTAATCGTCTTGGCGCCTGTCGAATTCGAGTCGCATTTCCTGTATCGATTCGATGTCGCACAATGTTGGTTTTACCCATGTCGTTGTCGTTGACAGCCAAAACGTCGGCAAATTGCTCTAGCGCCTTTCTGCTGCTTGTCGATGTGCTGCTGGAAGATGTTTGCATAGTGAACGAATTATCTGCTTCCTCTCCAGATCTAGTGGCGTATTCTTTACTGTTACAGGCTGGCAGTTTGCAATGCAGCTTACTCCCTGAGTCTTGCCAATGACGGTTCCTTCTCTTATTACCTTCGGTGATGGGCTAACGTTCATTATATTCACTGGTAGCTGGAGTTTCACTAGAGTTCTTCCGCATATCAATCCGTTCTTATTGAAATTGGTTGGCTCCACTATTCCTACTCTACTGTCCCCAAGATCACCGTTCACCTTGCCAGAGATGATTTTCTCGCACATCTTCAATAATGATTCTTAGCCCGCCAATCTGGTTGTTGTTTATTTGCAGGGGTACTTCCACATTACGCTATTTTAACACGTGGTTCATAAGATCAAGGGCCAGCTCGTGTTCTGTCATGAAATCCAAGCCTAATATGCATTCATCTGTAATGCTGGCAACAATAAACCGATGAGTAAACTGTATTTCTCCAACATGACACTACAGAAGCACTCTCCTTTAATTGCTATAAGTTCACCCGTCGCTGTCCTCAAATTATAGCGAAATACTTTTTCCACTTGACTTTTGGACACCACTTTGGGATTTACAACTGATCTGGAAGCTCCTGTATCCAAGGTAAACGTACATGGTTTTCCTTCTAACACACCACTAACAACCAAGCTGTTGCTGTCCTTTCCAAGTTTGGCAATGTTCACTGTGGCCTTGGGGCTCTCTCCTCTCTTCAACAGCTTACGCCCCGTTGGTGTAACTTAGTTTTCCTGGTCTGCAGCTACGAGGTAAGCTCGCTGCTGCACCTCATTCATCTGCGATGCGCCTATCTGCCTCAAATTTTTAGGCCTCTTGACACGATTCACTGGCTGTACTGTAGTTTGTACTGGTCTTGACTCTTTGCAGTCGCGGGTAAAATGTCCAGATTTCTGACATCTGAAGCATTTTGGACGGGAATTAGATGTGGAATTCATGGTGTTCTGGAAGCTTCCAGTCTTTGATTTTCTAATGTTCTCATTAATAAGGGCTTCTATTTGTGTGATGTCCTAGCTGCTTCGTATTCCAAAGCGGATGCCAACACTTCATTCATTGACTTTCCTCTGGCTGGTTGTCCTCAAATGAAGCTTCAACTGTTCATCTCGAACAGCATTGATGAACGCATCCACTGCCAAACCATCCAGGATACCAGCCGGAACTCCACAATAGGATTGACTGGCTAGCTTAGTTATTTCCCGTTCTAATTCTTGAAGTCGTTCTCCTCACTGTTGTTTCTTCATCTGCAGCTGTATTTTGCTTAGCTCCTGGGTGTGAGACTGTCCATAACGCAAGTCCAACTCTTTCAAGATTCTTCCGGAAGTCATCTCGGCATTTGGAATCATTTGCAATACATCACTCGCCTTGCCCCTCAACGCCAGGATTAGAGAATTTAGTTCTTCTTCAGCACCCCATCCATTGTGTTGTACAGCAGCTGCAAACTGGACTTTGAAATTTTCAAAAGCTGTATCGCCATCGAACGCAGGAGGCTTCATTATTCCTTTCTGGTTGCTAGAAAATTCTGGAATTACTCTGGTACGTCTTTGTTGAGTATTCTCTCTGACGAATTGGGGACGATTGTCATGCCGGGTCTCAATCTCCTTTATTTTGCCTTCAAGACCACTAACCTTCCCTGTCATATTCGTTTCGAGCGATTTCACTTCCTCTTGAAATGTTGCTTGAACTTAAGTTTATTTCACCCTTAAGTGATTCCAGCTTGTGATTTTGCTGATCATATTTGGAGTTCAACTCCTGTCTCAGTTCTTGGCTTTGTTTCTGCGATTGTTGATTTTACTGTTCAAACTTAACGGTTAGTTTAGAATTTAACTGCTGATTTTGCTGCTCCATTTCTTACTTTAGTTTTTCGCTATGCTGTTCCAACTTGTCACTAATTTGTTTAATTTGGAACTCAATTCTAAATTCATCCGTTTATTCTCCTGACTCTGTTGCTGCGATTGTTCACTTTGCCGCTTCATTTGTTCATTTTGCTGCATTAGAGCATTAAACATCGCTTCCATGTTTGGTGCTTCTTTATGTTCTGAAGTAGCCGTTTTTCGCTCCATTAACTCCGTCTTAATTGAAAACACTTCATTGGCTTGCTGTTTTTCCCCTTTAACGACTTGTTGCAATCCAGCGGTGCTTAGACCTCGCATTCCAAGCTCTTCTTTAAGCTCCTGGGAACTATAGGATTTAATGTTCACTGCACTCTCCATTTTGTTATTTACTGTTTATCGGTTTGTAAAATTTCACTTAACTTATTTACTGTCCCAAAATTAGCAAAACCACCAATTAATTTATTGTTCAACGGTTTGAAAAATTTAATATCTGACACCAATTGTTACGAAATTCAGGCTTTCGAGTTCGTAAAGGATTTCACAAATAAAACACAACGCAAGGTAATTAATTTACAAATAAAAACTTTAATGAACAAGAATAAAATTAACACAAGTTCACAATTTATTTTGATGATTACTTTTAGATACACACAAAAACACTTATGATACTAGTACTTCACAATAATTCTCTTAGGTTATAGCTTTATCACTTTACAAGTACTTTTACAACTGCACTGGTTAAAGTCCAAAGAACTAATAATCTTACTTCGGCCTAACGCCTCTATTTATACTCAATCAAAAGCTTCCAGAAACTTCCAATATTGTAGACAGAAATATCCAGAAAATTGTAGCCTTATTCCCTTATTTACAACTAACGATACTTATATGTAATGAGTCAACTTCTAAAAATAGACTACATGTTCAATCATGTTCTTTTACAAAGACCGGGCAAACCGCACAAACCGGTTTGACTACTTGTTTGACCAGTACACAATGATTCAAACTTGCAGGCGGTTACATTTCAAATTTCAAATAATATAATAGTCTTAGAGCCTAAAAGTATGCAACACGAAAGTGCTTATTTTTAGTATGCAGTATTTACATTGGGATTTATTTTAGGATTTGAATTCTATTATATGCGCTACTAACTAATTTTCGTAACAATATGTTGTTTTATTGAATTAACCAAAAGTTGTTCGATCGAGTTTTTCAAGTACAAGTTAGAGAATGACAGATATGCCATTAATAAAGTCTGAGTATAAGAAAAACATAAAGTCGTAAACACATGAGCCAATTTTAATACTCTATTTCAACAAAAACAAAATTAAAGAGTAGGCTAACAATGCCATCGAAGCTGAATGGGAATCGTCGACAGGGATGAAACATACCAAAGGGCTTCTCAAGTACAACATTAAACATATAGACAAGGCAATCAAACTGAACCGTCATGCACTCAGATCCCTAGTCTGGTACATAATGGGACACGGCCCATTCAACACTTAACGAAAATGGGGAAATCCCAGACGGACAGTTGGCGTATCTGTAACAAGGCAAAAGAATCGCCAGAACACATACTGTTCATGTGTAATGCTCTCACACGGAAAAGACTTAAGCACCTCAAGGCTCACACAGTCCCAGGACAGAATGCCATTTCAATCGAATTGGCAGACGTAATGGCATTCATAAAGGAACTAAGCCACCACATAAAGTGGTAATTATCTGGGATGCACAATAGATCTCTAGGTCGCAGTCAGTTAAATTGTTCCAAAGGGAAACAATTAAGAAGGAAAAGAAATTTAAAAATTTAAACTTTATTTTTCCTAATGAGCCGATCTGCTTGGTGTTGTTGACAAAATCAAGACTGAGCTACTTAACAATTTCTTAATCTATATATACTTAACTAAAGAGGCATCCATCGTTTGTCATTCGGTTTTATCGATTGCAGATGTGGATTAACGGGAATGGATAGTTACCAAATGAATGTCCCTTGGTGTCTTTTACTTTTACGTATTACTTTTATGTTGCACGTGCTCCATATGTTGGTGCCTGTGTGGTTGAGATCGTTCTTCCACTTGAAATTCCATCACAAGGAATATACCTCTTCCAGGAGATGTCACATAAAATGTGTGATTTATTTATTTCGTTAAATGAATGTTTTAACTCCTCCCTCCGCCGGAAGACGTTTGCACCAAACGTTTCAATCTGAAATCCTCTAGATTTTTCAATTTCAATTTCAATTTGTTTGTTTATTTTGTTCTTATACACAGTAAGATAAAATATCTTATAATTTAGTGACAAGCTTAATTAATATTGTGTGAGAAGACAAACTTAAATCAGTTATAATTAACAATAGAGAATAGAGTAAAGAGAAACATAGCGAAAAACAAAATAAGACGAGAAAAAGGAAAGAAAAAAAGAAAAAAAGAAAAGAGAAAGAAAAAGAATAAAAGAATAATGATTATTTATACTCGTAGATAGATAGTTTCTCAGTTGAGTTTTAAGTATTGCCATATTATTCGTTCTTCTAATGTGCCGTGGCAAGGTGTTCCACAAGCGAGCTGAATTTATAAAAAATTGACGTTCAGATGTCGTAGATGAGAAACGGGGAAGGATAAGTTGGTTTCATCTGTTTGAAGAAGCCAATATAATTTTATCATAAAGATATGAAGGTTGGTGAGTAAGCAGGATATCCGTAAAAAGACTAAGCGTACGATATTTTAGAAGACTATCGAGCGTCATGCCGTAGAGACGAGGTATAATTAGATACGTGATCAAATCGTCGTAAACCGAAAACATATCTAACTGTAGTTTAATGTGCGCAGTGCACATGACACACTTTATAATCCAAAGACTCAGGAGTTGATGCAACCCAGGTTTTGCGTGTTGTCCAATCAAAGCAGTTAAATGAATCCACTGTTATGGCAAAATGTATTTAATTACCCAACATAAGAACAATATCATTACTTTTTGTTAAACACCAATCGTTATGATAATTGCGAGTCAGAAATAATAAAAAGATCAATTAACAATTTTGAGTAAATTTATTTATATGCGAACAATGTTAAATATGAATATCTGTGTATGCCTTCTCGAACGCAATTCTCGAAAAAAAAAATCCATTAAAGTTCGCGGAATTCCGGGTGAAAGGGGTGAAGGTCCCTTCCTTCTTTTTTCTTCCTTGTATACTAACCTCCTTTCCACTGACAGGATCATCGCGTCGCGACTTCGACAGCGCTGCCGACGACGGGACGTGAGAATCACGAGGTAAGTGGTAACGTTGATTTTTGTAGTATAACCTCTTTCGAGAGGATCGAAATAGTCGTTCCTAACAATATCTCGGTCGCCTTGAGAGTTGCGTTTTGGAGCATATAGAGAGGTTCGGTTTGTTATAAGTACTGTGAACCACCTGAACCGCTCTGATTTTTCCTCTTTTCCATGTTCTCATTGGAGATAATATACTTAACAAATATATTTAGGATTACCTACCGTACGATAAGCTCGTAAAATTAAATTACTTACGATTTATCGAGTTGCACATAGCAACCTTATTAACAATAAATTTTTTTATTTGTACTCTTTAATACCTTATAAGATTAAATTAAAATTACTTACGATTTATCGAGTTGCACATAGCAACCTTATTAACAATTAATTCTTTATTTGTTCTCTTTAATACCTTATAAGATTAAATTAAAATTACTTACGATTTATCAAGTTGCACATAGCAACCTTATTATCAATAAATTTTTTTTGTTCTCTTTAATACCTTATAAGATTAAATTAAATTTACTTACGGTTTATCAAGTTGCACATAGCAACCTTATTTGCCTATACAACTTTTGATTACCTTTGTATTTACCCTCTCGGAAGAAAATTTATAATTATAAATTCCTAACTAGGAATCCATTCAAATTCTCGTAAGAACCTAACTTATAAACTATGAATTTTGGAGTTATTTGTTTTATTTTCCATTTAAATATAATATATAAATATATATATACATCAAAACTTAAGGATTTGTCAACCGAACTTTCATATTTACTTTAATTAATATAATGCAAGTATAAGAATGAAAACCGTGTGAAGTTATTTTTCTTTGACTCCTTCTTACAGCCATGAACAGAAACGAACGGTAGAGAGGGTGTAATAACCCATAGGGGATTCCACGGTCATCGGGATCCAAGGCAGGGAGGGTAGAGACGGAGCGGGACTTCCCTAGAAGGGTGGTATACCGTTTCCAAAGTCCATCCCTGATAGCAGAAATTACCTTGTCAAAGCATTACATTTAGACTGTAATGCCTTGAGCTTCTCCTATCAAGATTTTATCTTTGGTCCGATATGCACGTAACTTTTTTTGTTTGTAATGGGTTGGAGAGCTACTGCTAGCAAGACCCCACCCCATATCCCGGCGAGCGAATCCGTACCAGTACGTGCAAAACGCCAGCAGTACCTCCTTTGAGATGAGAACGCTTCCTAGAGGGGAGCCGCAGATAACTCCTCTCTGGGAATGAATGCGATCTCTTCCAGATACTCTCTAGACATATATATCTAGCCTTATAGATATATAACGATACAAAGAAACCCTTCATATTGCACATTACAGATAAAATGGCGCCCAACGTGGGGCACGAAAGGAGGTCCATTACGGATTACCTTTGGGTACCCCAAATTTCTTTCCGAATTTTAAATTTCATTATAGATTAATATGTGTCGTCTGTTGGACACAACATTGCTCTTGGATGTGGACAGTCAGCAGATTCCTTTGGAAGCACAGATATTTTTGAGATTTTGCCGATTTTCTGACCAAAGATCTCTGCCTGATTAAACCCTTGATACTTTCTCTCGTGTTAAGGTCACGCCACACCATATTATTCTTTTCCTATCTGGACCAAAACCGACTGCTTAAAGGTGACTCTGCTTTTCTGGAATTTCAGGCGTTTTCTTCGAACTGGCGTTCTGACCAGAAAAACAACGGTTTACCTTGCAACGGTTTGGCCAAAATTTTACCTTTTTGAACTTTGCTTTGTGCTCAATCAATTTTGTTTTGGAATTAGTGTTCTCTCGCAATGCTTATCTGGAAGGGCCATCGAGTAATTGGCGGACCAGTGTGTCATTGGGTGGAGAGCTTTTCCTTTTTTTTTTTGCTTCAAGGATTTAACGTAGTTAAATTAAATTTAATATTTAAAAAATTAACTCGCGGAAATACTACGTATTTGCACTCTACGAATACTAGACCAGAGCTCTGATTGCTTACCTATATACATTTAGATGTCATCCTTTAGTTCCCACCTTAAACTGTTATCTTGTGATGGATCTTGTGTAGTAGACCTTCCGTGGGGTCTGGGATGGCTGGAGGAGGAGGAAGAAGAATGTTTTTTGTTGGTTTTCGAAATTACGAATAGTCTGGCGATTTTGTAACCACCCTATATTCAGATGTAATTTGCCGTATAAAAAATCTTGGCTGCTGGAAGTAGATGCGGTCTATGTGGCCATGTAAAAAGAACGGGATGCGTAAAATTATTCGATGTTTGGTACAGCTACGCCGTAGCATTATTAGTTGTCTGAGCTGTTTTCACTGGTTGGCAAAGATCAGGCGATATTGTTTCGGAGAATACTCCAATGCGCATATATCGTGCAAACGAAAATTGCAGGATTGGAAGTGCTATGCGGTGCTACCTATGCATGAAAGAGAGAGGTATTGGAAAGGTACCGTAGTATCAGGCGATGCGTTTGGTCTGTGGCACTAATCTATAGGTACAAGAAAACCGAAACCTACTCCGGACTGCGACGCCAGACGAGGAGACAAGTCGATTTGTTTTTTGAGTAAAGTCAGTCAGTTACAAGCCACTCCACCATCTGCATCGGTAGTGTTGCAGTGGAATTTTTTTTCTATCAGTATCGTTTTCGTGTACCGTGGAGTATAAAGCGTATAGCGTACCTTAATGGCTGATTTTCGGTTATGTGTTGCTGCTTTTGATGAGAAGCAGAAACGTCGCATTGTTTAAGTTAAACCCGCAATACAAGTTTTTTTATATTAAAATGCAATCAAATTATTAAGTTAATTGTTTAAATTTTCTTTCAATGCATTCAAGCCAAAATCGTGTAGCAACAAAAGTGCCAAGCGAAGAATTAACAGAAAAAAAAACGGGAAAAATTTCTGGTCATTAGAAACGAGAGAAAATGGCGAACTCGCCATTAAGATTTGATATTATGAAATTCGGCTAAACGCGAAATAAAGTTTTTTTTGGTGATTGCTGCGTAATGACGATGCGCAATTAAGTTTCGTTACGGTGTTAGACTGGTTCTAATTTTATGCAACCAATTCAACCGGTGCGATTCGTCAACCACGAGGATTGGCGCTCACCATCGCCTGGAGCCTTGGCTTCCGCTTCCTGTATAAAAAAAAAGGGAAATGGCATTGCGTAGTGTGTGATAGATAGTTCGTTTTTTTTTGTACATTGGCCATTGCGCTACGGTGATAAGTTTCGTTTTGTTTAAGCGGGTGACTGAAGTTTTGGTGGCTGTGTGCAGATTGTGTGTGTACTTTTTGTAACAGTAATGGATGTGTCCAATCTAGTCTACCAACCAACAGCTACCTATTTCGCTACCACCAAAGTGATTTTCGATTCCTCCCGTCTATATCCTTATAGTGTGTGTCCGAAACTTTTACGTCTATACCTGGTGCTCCATCGGAATTTCCATTACCATCACCATTAGTTCCACCGGTGTACAGTAACAGATGGTTGTGTACCTTAATGGAGTACATCCGCAGCAACACAACCACTAGAATTCTGTCGGATGCCCAACCTAGGATCCTTATGGAATATTTTCTGCATCAATTGGTGATAAGACAAGCACCAAATCAAAGTAAAATCCGTATTTTACAACATTGTTGGATAATCAGCGAGATAGTCTTCGCTGAGGCCTAAGCGATTTGCAACGTCGAGGTAGCGACTTCCGCTGTTTCCATGCGAAACGATTTTCTTGGCAACGACGCCGCATCTACCGCATGTCTCACAACCACTTCATGAGCAAGGGCCGGACCTGTGCCCGAAGGACATCAACGCCGCATCGAAACTCTCCAGCCTCTATTAAATAAAAATTATATGCTTGTTTTTTTTTGCCTTATGCAATATATATATTGGTTTTATATTCAAAGTGATTATGGGTAGTATGTAGAGTTAATGGTCGAGGTGGTCTATGCCTTCTCGAACGCAATTCTCGAAAAAAAAAAAATCCATTAAAGTTCGCGGAATTCCGGGTGAAAGGGGTGAAGGTCCCTTCCTTCTTTTTTCTTCCTTGTATACTTACCTCCTTTCCACTGGCAGGATCATCGCGTCGCGACTTCGACAGCGCTGCCGACGACGGGACGTGAGAATCACGAGGTAAGTGGTAACGTTGATTTTTGTAGTATAACCTCTTTCGAGAGGATCGAAATAGTCGTTCCTAACAATATCTCGGTCGCCTTGAGAGTTGCGTTTTGGAGCATATAGAGAGGTTCGGTTTGTTAAAAGTACTGTGAACCACCTGAACCGCTCTGATTTTTCCTCTTTTCCATGTTCTCATTGGAGATAATTTACTTAACAAATATATTTAGGATTACCTACCGTAAGATAAGCTCGTAAAATTAAATTACTTACGATTTATCGAGTTGCACATAGCAACCTTATTAACAATAAATTTTTTTATTTGTTCTCTTTAATACCTTATAAGATTAAATTAAAATTACTTACAATTTATCGAGTTGCACATAGCAACCTTATTATCAATAAATTTTTTTTGTTCTCTTTAATACCTTATAAGATTAAATTAAATTTACTTACGGTTTATCAAGTTGCACATAGCAACCTTATTTGCCTATAAACTTTTGATTACCTTTGTATTTACCCTCTCGGAAGAAAATTTATAATTATAAATTCCTAACTAGGAATCCATTCAAATTCTCGTAAGAACCTAACTTATAAACTATGAATTTTGGAGTTATTTGTTTTATTTCCCATTTAAATATAATATATAAATATATATATACATCAAAACTTAAGGATTTGTCAACCGAACTTTCATATTTACTTTAATGAATATAATGCAAGTATAAGAATGAAAACCGTGTGAAGTTATTTTTCTTTGACTCCTTCTTACAGCCATGAACAGAAACGAACGGTAGGGAGGGTGTAACAACCCATAGGGGATTCCACGGTCATCGGGATCCAAGGCAGGGAGGGTAGAGACGGAGCGGGACTTCCCTAGAAGGGTGGTATACCGTTCCCAAAGTCCATCCCTGATAGCAGAAATTACCTTGTCGAAGCATTACATTTAGACTGTAATGCCTTGAGCTTCTCCTATCAAGATTTTATCTTTGGTCCGATATGTACGTAACTTTTTTTGTTTGTAATTGGTTGGAGAGCTACTGCTAGCAAGACCCCACCCCATATCCCGGCGAGCGAATCCGTACCAGTACGTGCAAAACGCCAGCAGTACCTCCTTTGAGATGAGAACGCTTCCTAGAGGGGAGCCGCAGATAACTCCTCTCTGGGAAAGAATGCGATCTCTTCCAGATACTCTCTAGACATATATATCTAGCCTTATAGATATATAACGATACAAAGAAACCCTTCATATTGCACATTACAGAAATTAATGCAGGAGTACCCCAAGGCAGTATATTGGGCCCAGTTCTATACTTGATTTACACAAGTGATATCCCACAATCAGATAATGTAATGCTTGCAACATTTGCAGATGACACTTCAGTAATGGCTGTTGGCTCAAACATCAATGAAGCTACGGATAAACTACAAACAGCTGTTAATGCTATCTCTAATTGGTGCAATAAATGGAAAATTAAACTAAATGAAGTGAAATCTACCCACGTAAACTTCACAAATAGGAAAATCGAAACCCTTCCTGTTAAAATAAACGACGTTGTAATTCCACATGATAACAAGAGCTCGATTGCAGATACAGAAATATGTATTGGCTGATTGGACGGCGCTCAAAATTATCGATATACAACAAAATTTTGATTTACAACCAAATTTTAAAACCAGTGTGGACATACGGTATTCAACTATGGGGCTGTGCTAAGCGGTCTTATCTTCAAAGTATCCAAACTTTTCAAAACAAAGTACTACGTAATATACTGAATGCACCTTGGTATGTTCGCAATACTGATATTCATAGAGACATCAAAATCCCATCAGTGGTGGAGGAAATAAAGAAATTTGCTGCAAAGCATAAAGTTCGGCTAAACCAACACGTTAATATGGAAGCATTAATTTTGCTTCACAATCAAAATGTTGTGATGCGACTTAAACGGACCAACCCGTTAGAGTTGGGTTAAATTTAAAAAAAAATTTAGTAGCGCTGGAAAACTAATTAGTTTTCCAACTGTTTAAAATTATTTAGTACAATCCCAAAGAACTGACACGAAAATTAATAGTTAGCCTATCAAGACTAGTTTTAATACTAACAAGGGAGGAGGTTTTTAGTGGGTGTGAGTCCCACAGTACCCACATTGGGTCTCTTTCATGATTTTCCTCCTTCCCCAAAACAAAAAAAAAAAAACAAAAAAAAAAAAACATTAGAGATGTCTTAAGTGAACGATGAAAACGTTCAATGATACCGTTACAAGCCGAATTGTACGCTGTAGTTCTTTTGTATCTAAAACCGATAAATTTTGCTAAGTCTGAGGTAATAGACGATGGAACACCAAAACGACAAATCCATCTGCTGTAAATGGCTCTAGCTACTGTGTCTGATTTTATATCAGATGTTGGACAAACTTCAGGCCAACGTGTATAACGATCAATTATGGTTACACAATATTTCATCCCTTCAGATTCTGTTAATGGACCAATAATGTCTACATGAATTTGATCAAAACGTTGTCAATTGATAATTCCCTTTAGGAGAACTGACGTGTTTCGTAACTTTTGCTTTCTGACAAGGTTGACAAGATCTTGCGAACGTTCTTATATCTTTTCCATATCAGACCAAAAATATTTCCGTTTCACCATTTTGACTGTGGTTCGTATGCTAGGATGTGATAATCCATGACAATCGACAAAAATTTGGTAACGGAGTTGACCAGGAATATATGGTCGCATAACACCAGTTGAACTTTCGCAAGTGATAGTTTTATCAGAACTAAACAGAGGTACGTTAACGAATTTTAAATTGGGCTTGGATAATAGTTCTTTGAGTTCAACATCATTACGTTGACTTTCCGCAATTTCCTCAAATATTAACTTTGATGGTAAACGAATTTCCTCAACACGCGATAAGGCGTCAGCAACAATGTTCTCCCGACCGGAAATGTGGCGAATTTCGGTGGTAAATTGTGAAACAAAATCTAAATGCCGTCTATGTCGAGGCGATGCCTTGTCTAAATTCTGTTGAAAGGCATAATCAAGCGGTTTGTGGTCAGTATAAATTACAAAAACACGACCCTCCAACAAATACCTGAAATGCTTCACAGCTGAGTAAGCGGCTAGAAGTTCACGGTCATAAGCGCTGTACTTACGTTGTGCATCATTTAACTTGCTTGAGAAAAACCCTAAAGGTTGCCAGACATTGTTAACAAACTGTTGTACAACAGCACCAATTGCAGTGTCTGAAGCATCCACTATTAAGGATATTTCGACAATTTCTCGCGGATGACAAAGTTGAGCAGCTTCGTTGACTGAGATTTTTGTTTTTTCGAAGGCTTGCGACGCTTCTTCTGACTAGATAATCTTAGTTTTATCGTTTTTACGTTTGCTACCAATAAAATAATTATTCAAAATTCTCTGAAATTCAGCAGCATTGGGAATAAAAGATCGGTAAAAGTTGACCATACCCATGAACCTTCGAAGATCTTTCACTGTGATGGGTTTGGGGAAATTGATAATGGCATCAACTATCTCGGGTGAAGCGAAAACGCATTTACTGACGTTAATAACAAAAGCAGCGTCTTGAAGACGACTGAATAAAATTTCTAGATGATTCAAATGCTGTTCGAAATCTTTGGATGCTATCAAAATATCATCCAGATAAGGAAACGCGAATGATAAACCACGACAAATTGAATCAATACAACGTTGAAACGTCTGAGCTGCATTCTTAAAACCAAAAGTCATGCGTACGAATTCGAAAAGTCCGAATCGAGTACAGATAGCGGTTTTTGGAATATCCGATTCTTCAACCGGAATTTGGTGAAAAGCTTTTACCAAATCGACTTTCGAAAAAAAGGTGCATCCATCTAGTTGTGAATTAAAGTCACGTAGATTAGGTACAGGGTAACGATCTGGCTTAGTTAATTTATTGAGTGCACGGTAATCGCCACACGGACGATACTGACCGTCACTTTTTCTTACCAAGTGAAGTGGACTTGACCACTTACTACACGATGTTCTACATATACCTTGACGAATTAAAGACTCGAATTCAGCTTTTGCAATGCGAAGCTTATCGGGAGCAAGTCTTCGGGCTTTCGCTGCGCAAGGAGGACCTACAGTGACAATAGCATGAGTAACCTTGAGTTTGAATTCGTTCAGCTGAGGTGATTCTCTTGTAATTTCTTTGAATTTTTGTAGAAGTTTGACAATATCTTGATTAAGATCTTTTGGAGAAATTCCACTGATCTCACTAGTATTTGTGTTGTCTTCGGAAACAAATAAAGAATGATGTTACCGTGTCGATGAGTTTTCGATTTTTGAGGTCAACTAACAACCCGTATTTAGACAAAAAGTCAGCTCCAATAATAGGTTTGCAAACGTCAGCTACTATAAACTTCCAAGAAAAATTTCGTCGAAGGCCTAAATAAGGGTTGAGGATTTGTAAACCAAATGTATTGATTTTTTGTGCCATTTGCTGCATAAAGTTTATATGACTTGGAATGACAATTTTTACTACGTGAAGGAGGAATCACAGACACATCGGCACCTGTGTCAACTAGAAATTGAACTTTAGAAATACGATCTGTAATAATTAGGCGACTATTGACTGAACTAACAGCATCGCTGGTCGCCGTACGCAATACTTTACTTAGTTTTTTGAATTGTTAGAGGCTCTAAAATTCTCGTAGAACTTGCAAAACGGTTTGCAATTACGAACCTTACTTTTGTACCGATTGTGATAAAAACAAACTTGATCATCGCTTGAAGCACGACTTTTAGATTTCTGACGATTGTGAAAATGGTTTCGGGAACGACTACGACTGTGCGATTCTAAGAACCTATCAAATTGAGCAGCTAATTCACTCTCATTTTGAGACGACACGCTGCTTACGCTGCTTACACCTAGAGGTTTGTCTACGTCATAAATATTGTCAGCTGCCTTAGCCATATGTTCCAAATCAGTCTCTAAACTAACCAAAATTTTTTGAGTGCCGTGTGGTAATCGTTTTAACCAAATTTCTTGGAGGACATTATCCTTCATTTGATCACCAGCCAAATTTCTCATTTCACGGAGAAGTTGTGTTGGCTTTTTATCTCCCAGTTGTAACCCGCTGAGCAATTGATCTAATTTGCTTCTTGCAGATTCGGCTCTACGATCAATGATTGTTTGCTTTAAATCAGCATATTTATTTGTTTTGGATGGCTTAATAATTTTGTCGCGAACCTGTTTCACTGTATCGGGATCGAGAGCGGACAGTAAATGGCTATACATCGTAGAATCTACCGATATATTAGCGATACTGAATTGGGTTTCCAGTTGGAAGAACCAGATCTCGGGATTATCACGATTAAATGGTGGGGGTTTAACCGATACATGCGCTACTGTCGGAGTTTCATTGTCATCAACCATTTTGAGGAAGCAATTATTTATAAAAATAATCAAATGAAAAAAACTACACAATCGCGCGGAATCGCAATTAAATCTCTAATACCATAAATAACACGACAACACAAATCACGTGAAAAATGTGATAAAAGACAAAGAAAACGGTTTCGTCACTTACTTGATCCTTCTCAACCCAATTGAAAATTATTTATAATATTTAGGAGAGAAAAAAAAATGACGCTATAAAAATTTTGATGATCCGTATCCTCGATGATTCAATGATTAGAACTTGATAGTTGAGCTGGCTCGAACTGTTTATGGTATGTTGCAGTATAATTTTATGATCCGATGATCCGCACCCGTGATGATTCGATAGAGCAGTACTTGATGGTTGATCGTCCAAAACAAAATGTATGCGCGTGCATTGAAAACAATTTTCGTGGAATATTGAAATCGACGATATATTCGCAATAATTATGCGACCGGATTTAATTTTATTATATTTGAACTTGTGTTACTTTTTTTAAAAAACACTCGGTGGTCACCACTGTAGTTTAATGTGCGCAGTGCACATGACTCACTTTATAATCCAAAGACTCAGGAGTTGATGCAACCCAGGTTTTGCGTGTTGTCCAATCAAAGCAGTTAAATTAATCCACTGTTATGGCAAAATGTATTTAATTACCCAACTTAAGAACAATATCATTACTTTTTGTTAAACACCAATCGTTTTGATAATTGCGAGTCAGAAATAATAAAAAGATCAATTAACAATTTTGAGTAAATTTATTTATATTCGAACAATGTTAAATATGAATATCTGTATGTGAACAATGTGGAATATGAAGTTACTTATCCGGCGAGCGTCTAGACAGGAATGAACAGAAACAAATGTGTGACAATGCTGCTCTCCGTCTACCCATCACACACACTCCCATAGAAAGAAACGAGTTCTATGGAAAGTGTTTCATCATCGTGATGCGCATATATGGCATAGAGACAAAATTGCGATTTATTAAAAATTAAAACGATTCTATTCCGCCACATAACTATGGCATTAAAAGTAACATTTAGTTTCCTCTTAGATCTTCTTCTTCTTTATGTCCTGTATCCCCTTGTGGGTCCTAGGGCCTCTACTACGCCTACGCGCCATCGCGTGCGGTACCTGGCAGTGAGCGTCAGCTCTCTCCAACTCTTCCCCAATTGCCGTGTCTCCTCCTCAACTGTTCTGCGCCATTTATTTCTCGGACGACCCGTTCTTCTACCATCCTGAGATAACGGGTTCCATTGCGTTGCGTAGTTTGCTTTGGAACTGTCGCCTTTTCGGAGTGTATGACCAATCCACTGCCACTTCCGTCGTTGGATGGTTGTGCCTATTGGTTCCTGATCCGTTCTCTGGTAAAGATGTTCGTTAGAGATACGGTTAGGCCAGAAAACTCTTAAGATGTTCCGTAGGCACCTATTTACGAATGTTTGTAATCTTTTTGTGATAGTAGCGGTCACCTTCCAAGTGCTGCACCCATACAACAGCACAGATTCAACATTTGAGCGGAACAGTCGCAGCTTGGTGTTTAAGCTGATCGCATTGCTTCGCCATATCATGGACATCATTCCAAACACCGATTTTGCTTTGCCGATTCGGTTGTCGATGTCCTGTTCGGTTCCACCTTCGGTCGAGACAATACTCCCAAGATATTGGAAACTCTCTACTCTCTCTACCGGCTGTCCAGCAATGTTAACATGAGTAACTGAGTTAGTGCCGAGGTTGATGATTTTGGTTTTAGCAGTATTAATCTTCAAACCCGCAACATTTGCCTCTCTCTCCACATTTGTTGCCATTTGGTGCAGCTCCATAATTCTGTGTGAGAGTAAACAAACGTCGTCAGCGTAATCCAGATGTTTGAGTTGAGATGTAAGAGTCCAACGAATTCCTCCGTTTCCAGCAGATAAAGCTGCGCGAAGTACATCGCTAATCACCAACAAAAAAAGTATCGGCGATAGAATGCAACCTTGTCGTACCCCACTTAGAATCTCGAATTCCTCTGACAGCTTTCCTCTATGCAGCACATGACATTTAGAGCCATCATAGGTTGCTTTAATAATATCTATTAATTTATCGGGTATACCTCTCCTGCGCAAGGCGAGCCAGATAAACTGTCTGTTGACACTGTCAAACGCCTTCTCAAAATCGATGAACAGCAGATGCAGTAGTGACCGGAATTCAACGCACTGTTCAATAATGATCCGCAGGGTGTTTATGTGGTCTACACAGGAGGATCCAGTGCGGAAACCTGCTTGTTCGGCATCGAGTGTATCTTCCAGATGTTCCTTAATACGCTCAAGTACTACTTTGGCTATTACTTTTGCAACTGCAGGGAGAACGCAAATGCCTCTCCAGTTTTCGCACTCCATAAGACTACCTTTTTTAGGGAGCTTGACAATCATTCCCTTCTTCCACTCGTCGGGGAAACTTTGTACCTCCCAAGCTCTCTCTACAAGAGGATAAAAAAGCTCTGCTGATGTCGTTAGAGCTGCACGCAGAAGCTCTGCAGGTATACCATCTAGTCCTACCGACTTATTGTTCTTTAGTGCGTTAATTGCGGTAGCCATCTCGTCTTTACTGGGAGTTGAGGTGCGAATTCGGGAAATTGTTACTTCCGGCAACTCCGTTTGATTTAGGTGCATATCGTTAGCAAATACACGGTTAAGGACCGTAGAGAAATGCTCCTTCCATCGCTTAAGCTGATCCTCATCTGAAACGAGTACGGCACCATCTAGGCCTTTCACCGGATGTTGGCTAGAGCGGTGACCACCTGTCAGCACTTTGGTGATTCTGTAAATGGTTCTGCTATCGCACCTGCTCGCTGCTTCCTCTGCTTCTGAGGCCAGGTTGTTAATATAGTAACGCTTGTCACGTCTTACACTACGCTGCACTTCTCTCATTTTTCTTCGATACATGGACTCTAGCTCGCTCCTCGCTGCTGCTGGGATATCTACAATACGAGCTTTAAGTAGCTTACGTTCTTCAATCCGCCTCCAGGTATCTTCGGTAAGCCACGTGCTGTGCCTTGCCTGGCTTCTACCAACAATATTTTCCGCTCCAGATGTGAAAACATTTTTCACAGCCTTCCAATGTTCCTGGATGGTTGTCGGCAGTGAGCTGCTGATTGCTTCCACTCCTTGCGATAAATGATCCCTTAATTGTTGGCGTACTGAGGGGATCTTTAGCCGGTCGATGTTATATCTAGGCACTCGGATGATATTGCGGATTCTATGAACTGATGCAGTACGTAACTGGACAGTAGCTACCATAAGGTGATGATCACGTACCATACCCATGTCGGCTCCTCGTCTGCTTAGGACGTCTAACAGACAGCTCCTAAAACGTCGGCTGATCGCCACATGATCGATTTGGTTGGATGATGATTGCCTGTCAGTTGACACACAGCTGACCTTGTGGCAAGTCTTATGCGCAAACATGGTGCCTCCTATGACAAGGTTGTTAGTGATGCAGAAATCAACAAATCTTTCACCATTGTCATTTCGTTCGCCGAGGCCGTGCTTCCCAATCACATGCTTGAGTCCTTCATTGTCGTTGCCAACCTTGGCATTCAAGTCCCCCATCACGATGACGATATCTCCGTTCGGTGTTGCGTTGAATACAGCGTTTAGTTGATTGTAGAAGTTGTCCTTTTCATCCTCAGTCGAGGGATTCGTTGGGGCGTAGCACTGTATGATCGTGACGCGCCGTACTCTAGTCCGATATCTGGCCGATAAGATCCTATCACTATAAGGGTGCCAGGAAATTAGGCCTCTACGTGCTGTTGGCGTTAGCAGCAGACCCACTCCAGATTCACGGGGACTGCCGGAGGGTTTGCCAGAGTAGAGTAGCACAGTGTTACACGTTGGGAATTGGTACTCCCCGCGTCAAACCATCTTACTTCACTCACTCCCAGTATGTCCAAATTATATCGAAGAAACTCACGTTCCAGTTGAAGAAATCTGGCATTTTGAGGTCCTTCACTCCCAGAGTAAAGGAGCGTCCTCACATTCCAGAAACCAATCTTAGTCCGGGTACAATAGCCAAAAGTCGTCATTATTCGATCATTACTTTTCCGAGGCGTTGTGTCAGTTTCAGTAGCGGGTATTTTTCGGTACCGCAGGGTGCTGGCCCACGTTACCTAGACTAGAAACGCTAGACCGTTCGCACTTCTTCGCAGTTTTAGCCTAGATGTATAAGGATCTATACACATAGTTGCCCGGGGACCACCACGAGGAGGTAGAGCAAGCACTAGATCACAAACTTGATTGTTGCGCTACTCGCCCAGACCAAGTTTTGAGCAGTCAGTAGTTTCCCGATCAATCGCAATGCAGATCCCCGATACGTAGCAGCAATTACAGTAAATTTCGCAACCATATGTCAGGACTGGTACAGCTAATGTTTTTGCCAGTAAAATTCTAGTTTTGAAGGGAGTAAAAGAACGTGTAGCCCACAAAGTACGAAGCACTTCATGTCTTTCCTACTGCTATATTAATGTGAGTGTCCCATGCCAAGTCACGACTAAAGGCCATCCCAAGGTTTTTAACATTTTCAACATAGTCTATAGGGGTGTTATTTAATGTTGTTACAGGAAAATATGATAGATCCAACTGCTGCTTAGAGATGACTATGCATTTAGATTTTTTAGCATTTAGCATTAGACCATTACGATTTGACCATAGCGCTATCCTTGATAGATCCTCATTTAAACAACTCACAGTATGCTCTATTAAGCCCAGCGGACAACTTAGTACGAGCTGAGTATCATCAGCTTACATATGAAGTGAACTGTGCCTTACAATAGATGGGACTTCATTTACAAACATGGAAAATAATAATGGTCCTAAAACGGATCCCTGAGGAACTCCACTGGTTGTAGGGAGAAAGTCTGACAGGACCTTATTAATTTCTACTGCTTGAAATCTGTTTGTTAGATATGAAGATATCAAATTCACAGAGCTAGGTTCGAAATTGTAATCTCGAGATAGCTTTTTGCATAGAGTTGACTGGTCGACAGTATCAAACGCTTTAGAAAAATCTAGGAGTACGAGGAAATCCCTAATCTAGATCATGACGTATGTCATCTGATAAGCCTATAACGGCTGTTATGCAGCTATGTTTCTGCCGGAATCCTGATTGCGTAGGCGTTAAGATGTTATGGGTGGAGAGGAATTGACTTATTTGTTTTTGTATAGTTTTTTCAAACATTTTGGATTTAAATGGGAGAATGGAGATTGGTCTAAACTCATCCCCTTTAGGTGTTCTGAGGATAGGCAGTACTTTTGCATGTTTCCAATTTAAAGGAAAAATATTTGTTGTCACCACTGCATTAAAGATGTACGTTATACAGGGTAACACTACAGGTAAGATGATTTTTTAAAAAGATGGGTGTATTTCATCGCGGCCGACAGAATTTGATTTAATGGACTTTATACCCTCTACTTCATCAGTGCTGTTCAATGCTGTGAAAGAAAAACTTGGCAGTTGATAGTATGTGCTGCACCAGTTAGATGAGGGATGAGATGTGTGTTGTAGAGATGCCGTATATTAGAATATACGAATTCCACTTGATCATTTGGCAATGGTAAGCGGTTAATAACATCCCAATCAAATGTCCTTACATGTTCTTCTAAAAATGAGTAATTAATTTTTTAAAGTCTCTATATTCAAATGTATTGGAAATAGTCACAAAATTGAAATCATAAGTATGAGATCGTGCTTTGAAAAAGCGGGTGATGAGAGTTGATCATAGAGAAGAACCTTGTTGTTATCGTTGACTAAGAAAAGGTCCAGCACAGTAGCACTTTGGCCTGCAAAATGAGTCGGTGTTGTGGTATTAACTGAGAATAGGTTATACATTTGCATTAGTTCAGATAGGCGGGTTTCACATAAAATGTTACTGTTGAGATCCCCCCCACAGGATGATATTAGGGCATGTGAGAGAAATTTGTTCTAATATGGCTGTAAGAGGAACTAAAGAGGTGTATCTATTTGGTCGATACGCTACACCAACTAGAAGTTTATCATCGCTATTACTCAGCTCAACGAAAACATATTCGATTTTAGCATCACCTTGAGAACGGCACTTAAGTCTGAAACTAATACCCTCCCCTACACCTCCACCAACCAGCCCATTTCTATCAGCTCGAAATACTCTGTATCCACTAAGACGACACATTTCGTCATTAAAATTATCGCTAAACCACGTTTCGGATACGCAACCCACATCAACTGTAGACTTCACAAACAAATCTCGGAACTCATCGATTTTGGGAAATAGACTCTGTGCATTAATGTGACAGAGGTGAATACCAGTGTTCTGTCCTCGTAAAATTCTAATCATTGTTTTTAAGTTCTCATCCATAATATCGGAGATACGATAGTGCAATTAGTTCAGTAAGAAAGTAAAGATTGTAGAGATTAGAGTTATTTAAGTGAATATAGTAAGAGAGGATAAAAATAAATGAAAATAATTTTAAAAGAAAATAAAAAAAAAAAGTATATAAAAATTTAAGCAGGAATAATTATTCGAGATATATAATACTTATTTCACTACTAGGCTTCAATTATTCAATCCAAAATTAATATAAAGATGGTTAAGATAAAAGAGATCAGAGTTTCTTAAATGATCAAAGTTAAAGATATTAAAAATAAATCAAAATAAATTAAAAATATAAAAAAGGATAAAATTATGCGAAAAATATTATAAGTAGTAATTTACTATTAGACTTCACTGTTAACATCAGTAACATTTTGTCTTCTCGCAGCAAGCATTTCGTCCAAGACTCCAAAATCGTCAATATTGAGGGCATTTTCATTCTTTCTTAGTCTAACCCAAATTGATCCGCGACGCGTAAAGACAGATAACAGTTGTTTGGTCTCTTCATTTGGACTGCTTTTTGCAGAAGTGAGCGATTTCTCTGGGCGTTGCGGTTTGTGTGTTCAAGTAGAAGTTCAAAATTTCGATGATCTCTCTGTTGTCTCATTACTTTGTGCACGACTAATATTTTATGTTATAAATGCTGACATAATGATTACTATATTAATTGTAATTCCCCATAATACCGGGTGTTCCTTTACATTTTCTACATAGGTTAGTATATAGTCTATATTGGTAAATTTTAACAATTCATTATCTGATTTGATATATTTAACAATCTTAAAGTCAGAATCTTGATTTAGTTTTGTATGTTTATCTATCGACGATTCCAAGTTTACAAATAGTTGGTTATTTATTTTTATGGTACCTGTTTATTGGATTAATTGAGTACCGTAATATGTTTAAGTATTGATAAGTACTTCGCCAGAGGTTACGATATGATTATGACTAATAATATTAATAGTTGGATTTCTTTCCAATATTTTAGTACAATTTTATTTATTTTTATTTAATATATTTGTTAAACAATTTTGTTCTTTCATGTATTCACATATTTAATTCATGTTTACAATTGTTGGTGGTGTATGAATTCATATATGTATAATGTTGCATCAGTCGGAATAACAAGTTTAATGTTTTAAAATGCTTTCCTATACCATTAAGATTGGATATTTTACATATGTTACAATTATGTTGTTACGGCCTGTGCAAAAGGATGCGAAAGAAATTTAATAAAAAACAATAAATTGATTTCAAAGCAAATGATTTTATTGCGAAATGTGCGAAAAATGAAACGAATTAATGATGATGAGACTAGAAGTCAATGTTACCGATGCGAAGTGAAGAAAACGACTTAAATTTGTTACTTACTCATGAACATGCATAAACTCAGCAGAACAATGTAATTGTATGTACTAGCTGTTGCCAGTATGAACGAACGGTGTATGTGTTGTTTGTTGTTGCGGTCGCTCCCAGAAATTAGGTTTTTTTTGCATAGATTTTGCTATGTGACGTTGCTTAGCGGAATGTATGCCAATTTAATGCATCTTTTCTTCTTAATGTGGCCGTAGTGATAATGGACTGTATGTAATTTATGTATGTCAGTAGCGTCGACAAAACAAAATCGTGTGAACTTTGGGGGCGGCCGCAACATTCTCCCCCCTTGAAAGGTTCTACTTTCAACCCTTTCTAATATCAGCTTCATTTATTGGCAGGACACATAACTTTGAGATTGTACGTTTGAATATGCCAGTCGGAGTTTTGATTGTGGCAACACGTACCCTGCGATCATCTCCGGCATGGGTTTCTAATACTCGTCCCATTGGCCATTTCAACGGTGGGACATTGTCTTCCTTTATGAGCACAAGATCCCCCTGGTTAATATTTGGGTATGGTGTGGTCCATTTTTTGCGAAGTTGAAGCTGTTGCAAATACTCGTGACTCCACCGATTCCAAAATTGCTGTTGGATGAGTTGAACATATTTGTAGCGCTTCAGTTGACCTATGTTTATGTCGGTAATAGTTGGTTCTGCAACAGTAACAAGCGGTTCGCCTACTAAGAAGTGGCCTGGAGTTAGTGCGCAGAAGTCTTCTGGATCACTGGGTATGGGGGTAAGCGGTCTACTGTTCATTATGGCTTCCACTTGACAGCAAGCCGTATTTAATTCGTCGAATGTTAGAAGTGCGTTACCCATGATCTTTCGGATGTAGGTCTTGGCCACCTTTACTGCAGCTTCCCATAAGCCACCGAAATGGGGAGATCGCGGTGGGATAAATTTCCACGTAATGCCTTGTTGCAGACATTCCCTCTCCACGATTGATTTGTGTGCCTTAGCCAAAAACAAATTGTACAGCTCTTTCAGCTCCTTGTTGGCGCCAGTGAAATTAGTAGCGTTATCTGAATATATAACAGAGCATCTTCCTCGACGGGCGATAAACCTTTTAAGCGCTGTTAAAAACGCTGCAGTGTATAATTCGCCAACGACTTCAAGATGGACTGCTTTCGTTGCGAAACAAATGAAGATGGCTATATACATTTTCACTGGTGCCCGACCGCGAATTCTTTGCGAGATGTATATTGGCCCACAATAGTCAACGCCGGAAATAGCGAACGGCTTCGACTGCGCAATTCGTTCACGTGGTAGATCTGCCATTAATTGCTTATTTAACAGTGGTTTGGAGCGACAACAAATGACACAGCGGTGAATCTCTTGCCGAATAGTCTTCCGTGCATTTGGAATCCAAAATCGTTCCCTTAGTATGTTGTGCAGAGTTTGGCCTCCAGCGTGTAGGTGCCGTGTATGAAAGTGTCGAATTAGGCTTCTGGTAAATGGATGCGAATGTGGCAATAAAATTGGATGTGCTGTATCGAAAGGTAAGTGAGACCTTGATAAGCGCCCACCTACCCGAAGAAGTCCGTTCTGATAAAATGGTGCAAGTTGGCGAATGCGATTTGTGCGTGAGGTAAAAATTCCTGTTTGAGCTGCCTGAATCTCTTCTTGCATGTGAACTCGTTGAAGATTGTGAATCACACTGAGCAAAGCTGCATCGAACTCTTGGGGACTTATAGAGCTGCTAAATCCTTCCTTAACGTATACTTGTGAATTGCACCAATATCTCCTGACATAACAAAAAATGCGGATTAATTTGAGAAAGTCATTATGATACTTGCAAGAGATTATGAGATCTGTAGCTCCAGTTGCCAGAAGAACCGTTTTCGATTTTCTTTCTTCTTGAAGGTAGTTGCTGTCTTCATTGTCGCATTGTGCAGGCCACGCGGCTTCTAAGTCATGAAGAAATGTTGGCCCATGAAACCAGAGCTGGCTGTTAGCGAGCTCGGCAGGATATGCTCCTCTTGACACCAGGTCTGCTGGGTTTTGCGACGAAGAAACATGTCTCCATATAATGGGTTCTGGGTAGCTTTGAATCTTTGACACTCTATTAGCCACAAATGTCACCCAACGACATGCTTCGGATGCTAGCCATGCTAGGACTATTGTAGAGTCCGTCCAGCAGTATATTGGTGGGCTCGAACGTATAGCGCAAGTCTCACTCAATTTTTGTAGCATTTCTACTAACAACAGGGCAGCACACAGTTCAAGTCTCGGAAGAGACACTTCCTTCAATGGTGCAACCCGAGATTTTGCACACATTAAACTAACGGTGACTTGGCCTGATGGATGTACTGTGCGGATATACACGCACGCACCGTAAGCTTTCATGCTCGCATCTGAAAAGCCATGAAGATTAGTCTTGGTTGAACTCATCGGTACGTACCTTGGAATTTGCAGTTCATGGATCTGGTTGAAGTGTGCCATGTATTCGTTCCAATGTACGAGAATCTGATCGGGAAGAACTTCATCCCAATTAAGCTTCAGTTGCCACAGTGTTTGCATAAATAACTTCGCTTTGAGAACAAACGGATTCATCAAGCCAAGAGGGTCATACAATTGTGCAATGTGTGACAATATTTTTCTTTTTGTTTCTGATGGTTGTGACCCCTTGTGGATAAAACGAATTGAATCCTTCCTTGAGTCCCATGCAATTCCAAGCGCCTTGACTACTTCAGAATCGCCTAGTGGTATAGGAACTTCCTTGTGGTCGTCTGATACATCTGATATTAATTCAGGGTGATTTGTTGCCCATTTTCTTAAGGATAAACTGCCCAACTGTAGCAACTCCGTGACCTCATCCTTGATTTGACACACTTCATCGTGTTCATCAGCGCCTGACATTAAGTTGTCGACATAGAAATCGTGGAGTGTTACGCGTGAACCAACTGGAAACTTTGATGCATTGTCTTCAGCAAGTTTTGAAGGCACCTTATTGCTAAGTAAGGTGCAGAGCTCGTTCCGTATGTCACGGTTTGAAGTCTATAGCAATCGATTTGCTGCGTTTCTTGATTGCGCCACAGGATGCACTGAAGATTCGTATCGTGTTCATGAACCTGAACTTGACGATACATTTGTGTAATATCTGCCATTATTACGAACCGATGACTACGGAACCTGACCAGATGTGTGAAAATGTCGTCTTGAAGTGTTGGTCCTACTTTGAGTATATTATTAAGCGATGTTCCAGATGACGATTGACACGATGCATCAAACACCACCCGTACCTTCGTCGTTGAGCTGTCTAGTTTCACGACGCAATGATGAGGAATATAATTGAATCCGTCATCAAAATCAGCTTCTGGCACGAACTTCTGCATATGACCAAGTTTTGCATATTCTTCGAGGAACTGGTTATATGCTTTCTTTAAATCTAGAGATCGCTCCAGCTTACTTTCGATTGCTAACAAACGTTTTCTTGCGATTTCATATGATTTTCCCAATTGTGACCGATCCTGTCGAAACGGCAAACGAACAATGAATTTTCTGGAATATGGACATTGTCTGGTAGTTTCTAGAAAAAACTTCTCACACTCCAGTGCTTCGGCAGTCCACTTTGGTTGGTTTGAATGAGGGGTATGATCTTCTATGCTCCAGAATCTTTGAATAAGTTCATCGGTTGTGCGATTTTGCGAAATATTTGTCGACACAGCCGTGTACGACGTTCGATGCGATGATGCAGGTGTCAAACACGACATGTTTGTTGATGATGTGTTGCTTGGTGTCATCATTCCAGCAATTACCCAGCCAAAATGTGTTAATTGAGCTATTGGCAAATAATCTGCAAATCGTAGTTGTTTGTTCAAAAGCAATTCAAAGAACAAACCAGCTCCAATTAACATATCGATTGTGCCAGGTGAATTAAAGTGTGGATCGGCTAATTGCACATTCGCTGGGATGTTCCAATGTGTGATACTAAATCGTGCTTGTGGTTGTGCTGCTGTAATTTCTGGCAGCACGATAACTTCCATCGTTGTGTTGTACTCGTCGTACAATGATTTCACATGAACCACACCCTTTTGATGTGCGATTGTATTGACAGACCCAATACCATTAACATCTACGTTAATTGAATGCCGCCTTAGCTTAAGAAACTGAGCTATTCGCTCCGTTACAAAGTTTAGCTGCGATGCTGAATCTAAAACGGCTCGTGCTATTACAGAGGTTCCATGATGATTTTGTAATCGTACGAGTGCTGTGCCTAATAACACTTGGCTGTCAGAACATTGGATTTGTAATGCGGATGACGATGATGGGATGATGGTTCCACCATGAGTCTCAATTACATGCGGCGGAACATTTATATTTACTTCGTCGTTTGCTCGAAAATCTAATTGTTGCCGATGCAACAATGTATGATGACGCCCACCGCACCTTTGACATTTGTGAATTGAACTGCAATTATTGACCCCGTGTTTTGGTTTGAGACAATTTAGGCAAAGTCGAAGTTGTTTCACAAGCTTAAAACGATCTGTCGGACTGAGATTGGTAAATTTGCTGCACGAAAATTCACTGTGTCGGGGCGAGGCTCCACAGAATATACAGGATATATTACTCTTCAATGTAGTTGCTACAAAGGTAGAGTTGTTCATCGGCAATCTGGATTTTGACCTGTTGTCAATGGCATGAGACGGAGCCGTCGACACTGATGAACGATTGGTATCTGACGCCATAATGGAAAGTGTCTTTGAACGCCTTTCCAAAAATGTGGCAAACTGCTTCCAAGTTGGGTATTTAAACGAGGAAGCTTCGGAAGAGTTATATGAGTTACCAACATCCTCAAACCTTGTTGCTACATCTTCTTCCCATTTTGCTTGGGTTTCGCTGTCGAGCTTCGACAACAACAAATGCAGCAAAAAACCATCGTAAATTTGTTGCGAATTTCCGATTGAATTCAATGCACGCAAGTTTGAGTTTATTGTATCGATCATGTTGCGAAGCTTATTTACGCTTGGTCGTGAAATGGTTTGCAATTTAAATATTTCCTTTATATGGTCTTCAAATATCCCGCGCTTGTTGTCGTAACGAGATTTTAGCAACTCAACCGCTTGATCGTAATTAGCGTCAGTCATTTCTAATGACTGAATGACCTTTGCGGCTTCTCCTACGACACAAGACCGCAGGTACTGCAATTTTTCGACGCTTGTTAGCTCAACATTTTTGTCAACCATTGTTGAAAACGTGCTATAAAAATCCAACCATGTTGTGTATGAACCCGTAAATTTTGGCAACTGTAGTTTCTGCAGCGTTGCTCGACTACGATGAGCAAATGATGCTGTTGCGTCGAACATTGTAGGCATTGCGTTAGCATCAATCGACACTCGAGGATTTGCTGATTCTAATCATTCGAGGATTTGCGATTTTGCTTCACAGTAAACGTCTTCATACATGTCGCGTTTACCGCTGTTAATTTCTTCTTCGTCAAATCCTTCTATCTGGGATTGGACATGATTAAAATCAGTAAACTGCTTCTCAAGTATTCCAAGCTTGGTCTCTAACTGAAACTTGTTAAGCACATTAAAATTAGTAGCGATGTAGTTGCGAGTCTTGGTCAACTGGCCCATTAAAACGGCTCGTTGTACACGCAGTTGCTTAAATACCGGAATAGCGGCTAATGTCTCTGCGTCTTCAGGTGGCGCCATTTGTTAATTTGTATGTGTAGACGATGGTTTGCGAATGACCCTTATTCACAATTATGCACCAACTACCACTTAAACCCTGCCTTTCTAATCACGAGTTAAATTTCTGCGTTTTTACTTTGAAAGTTCAACACGTGTCTTCGATGCAATGAAATACCTTATTTGGCAATCAAAATTTGTTTAAAATATTTTTAAACATATTCGCGACGTGATCCCGTATCCGGCTCGAAGGACCAAATGTTACGGCCTGTGCAAAAGGATGCGAAAGAAATTTAATAAAAAACAATAAATTGATTTCAAAGCAAATGATTTTATTGCGAAATGTGCGAAAAATGAAACGAATTAATGATGATGAGACTAGAAGTCAATGTTACCGATGCGAAGTGAAGAAAACGACTTAAATTTGTTACTTACTCATGAACATGCATAAACTCAGCAGAACAATGTAATTGTATGTACTAGCTGTTGCCAGTATGAACGAACGGTATATGTGTTGTTTGTTGTTGCGGTCGCTCCCAGAAATTAGGTTTTTTTTGCATAGATTTTGCTATGTGACGTTGCTTAGCGGAATGTATGCCAATTTAATGCATCTTTTCTTCTTAATGTGGCCGTAGTGATAATGGACTGTATGTAATTTATGTATGTCAGTAGCGTCGACAAAACAAAATCGTGTGAACTTTGGGGGCGGCCGCAACATATGTCTTTAGTTTGAATAACGTGAAAATCAGAAGCATCAAGTACATCAATTAATAATACTTCTTTAGTTTCTATATTTATAAACTAGCTGATTACCTGGCGTTGCCCTGGTATTTATTCATCCCAATCTTCTATTAGGCAGGGGTAGAAAAAAGAATGATATCTATCTATAATGTAAAATTGCATTTTGTATTAACAAAATTTATTTTATAAAATATATTTTAAATTACAGCTATATATATAATTATACATAAAATCAAGGTCAACCCAACCCAGAGCAAGGAAAATTAAGTTGTCCGTGGGAAAAACCATGGCAATCTCAAATCTATACTCCACAGTACTTAATACACTGTCGGACTTATTGATCGTCATCGAAAACGCAAGTTTTACTGGAAATTGCAATATTTTGAATTTAAAAGTAAGATCCGTCGAAATGAGTGCTATCCGTGGGATAAAAACTATTTCACACTGTCCCTTTTCTGTAAAGATAGTCGCTTCAATTATATTGCCCGTTATCTCTTTTACGCACAGTCTTGTGCCGTTGCAAAGTTTTGGCGAGTCGAGAAGCCGAGTAAAATAATTGGAGATCAAACTGTAAGGTGGCAATCCAGACGAATTAAGTGACTTTAGGAACTCAGTTAGATAACTAACTTCCTCATCAGTATCTACAACGGTATCGATACACTTATATTGAGTGACTATATGCCTATTAACATGGCAAGTATTTTATTGTTTATTTCGTTGGTGTCTCCATTTTTAGTAGCAAGAATGGCCCGTTCTTGCAACCGGTTCAAAATGTGATAGTTTTAAGAAACAGCCGGATAAAACGAAATTATTAGTGCGACGGCAGATTTCAAAAATCTATGTAAATTTAATATAACGATAAGACACGGATACTAATCTACCTTTTCCATTTTGAAGTAGGGGCGACAATGTCCTCAACCCCAAATTCGTCGCCAAATGGTCGCCGAGTACCATTCTATACACCACTATTCATTTCAGCAAACACGAAAACTATAGGATCAACACTAATATCGGTCACCCTCCCCCCACCAGGGAGACGACTCACCCATAGGAGTGTCCTACCAACACTATTAATCTCAGTAGACACGATAACTATGGAATGGCTACTAACATCGGTCATCCCCCCTCAGGTATCGACGCAATCCACCTAGAGCTGTATTACCATCACCATTCAACTCAGCGACCACGAAAACCATAAAATCGACACTAATATCGTTCACCCTCCCCCACCCCCGTTATCGACCCAATCCCCCTAATGCTGTATTACCATCACCACTCAACTCAGCGACCACTAAAACCATAAAATCGACACTCATATCGTTCACCCCCTCCCCACTCCGTTATCGACCCCATCGCCCTAGAGCTGTCTTACCGTCACCATTCAACTCAGCGAACACGAAAACCATAAAATCAGCACTTATATCGGTCACCCCCCCCCCACAATTATCACCCCATCCCCCTAGAGCTGTATTACAATCACCATTCAACTCAGCGACCACGAAAACCACAAAATTGACGATCCCCCTAGAGCTGTCTTATCATAACCATTCAACTCAGCGACCCCGAAAACCATAGAATAGTCACTAATATCGGTCACCCCCCCCACAATTATCACCCCATCCCCCTAGAGCTGTATTACAATCACCATTCAACTCAGCAACCACGAAAACCACAAAATTGCCACTAATACCCTTCACCGCCCTCCTTCTCAGTTATCGACCCCATCCCCCTAGAGCTATCTTACCATCACCATTCAACTCAGCGACCCCGAAAACCATAGAATCGTTACTAATATCGGTCACCCCCCTCCCCTCCGTTATCGACCCCATCCACATAGAGCTGTCTTACCATCACCATTCAACTCAGTGACCACGAAAACCATAAAATCGATACTAATATCGTTCACCCACCCACCGTTATCGACCCCATCCCCCTAGAGCTGTCTTATCATAACCATTCAACTCAGCGACCCCGAAAACCATAGAATAGTCACTAATATCGGTCACCCCCCCCTCCACAATTATCACCCCATCCCCCTAGAGCTGTATTACAATCACCATTCAACTAAGCGACCACGAAAACCACAAAATTGACACTAATACCCTTCACCGCCCTCCATCTCAGTTATCGACCCCATCCCCTAGAGCTATCTTACCATCACCATTCAACTCAGCGACCCCGAAAACCAATGAATCGTTACTAATATCGGTCACCCCCCTCCCCACCGTTATCGACCCCATCCACATAGAGCTGTCTTACCATCACCATTCAACTCAGCGACCACGAAAACCATAAAATCGATACTAATATCGTTCACCCACCCACCGTTATCGACCCCATCCCCCTAGAGCTGTCTTATCATAACCATTCAACTCAGCGACCCCGAAAACCATAGAATAGTCACTAATATCGGTCACCCCCCCACAATTATCACCCCATCCCCCTAGAGCTGTATTACAATCACCATTCAACTCAGCGACCACGAAAACCACAAAATTGACACTAATACCCTTCACCGCCCTCCATCTCAGTTATCGACCCCATCCCCCTAGAGCTATCTTACCATCACCATTCAACTCAGCTACCCCGAAAACCATAGAATCGTTACTAATATCGGTCACCACCCTCCCCTCCGTTATCGACCCCATCCACATAGAGCTGTCTTACCATCACCATTCAACTCAGCGACCACGAAAACCATAAAATCGATACTAGTATCGTTCACCCACCCACCGTTATCGACCCCATCACCCTAGAGCTGTCTTACCATCACCATTCAACTCAGCGACCCCGAAAACCATAGAATCATCACTAATATCGGCCACCCACCAACACCACCATTATCGACTCCACCCCCCCTAGAGCTGTCTTACCATCACCATTCAACTCAGCGACCCTGAAAACCATAGAATCAACACCAATATCGCCCCCCCCCCCCACCAACACCACCATTATCGACCCCACCCCCCTAGAGCTGTCTTACCATCACCATTCAACTCAGCGACCACGAAAACCATAAAATCCACACTAATTTCCGTCACCCCCCCGCCGTGTTTTTTTTTTATATAGAGACTTATTGCCAAGGGAGGACTCCCTGAATGACTTGCGTCACGGCAATAAGTTGGGCTAAGCCCTTTATTAAAATTCAAAATAAAATAAAAATCGAAGGAATGCGATTTACAATACAGGGTGTACAAGAATTCGTGGCACAAACGAAGCAGGGTAATAGCGGAGGTCATTTCCAACCAAAATAGCCAAATGAAGTTTTATCGAATTGTTGATGGTTAAAATGTTATTCCATTTTAAGTATTTTTGGGTAAAATCGAATACGCCGCCACTAAAAAATTAATTAAATAAAAACCAACAGTTCTTTGGTTTATGTTTATTTTTTAATACGATCTGGAAGAGTATGCCTTCCCAATAAAGTAATTTTTATAAACTTTATTATCTTCTGTCAAATTAAAACAACAGATTTGTGATGTCTTCTTGTTTCCCAAAATTTTTTGATTGATTTTTAAGTAGGTCTGGCGGAAAAACAATGTACTACAGAAAGTTGACCGACTATCAGAAAAACTTGCGACATTAATGCAGATTCTTAAATGGTATCACGCATAGGACTATTCAAAACATAGTGTTTTTATCAATTGTTTTGTTATGTACGTAGAGTTTTAAAACAGAGATACGTACTTTTGACCTTACATCACTTTACACACTGTAACCCTTGATCAAGCTACAATATCACTGTTGGTCTATTTTGATAGAAAAATAAATCTTTAAGGTAAAAAAAATGTAATTTTTTTTTTAAATTCTCAAAACCATTACCGGTATAAACGTCGTCAAAGTCAAAAAAAGAAAGTTTTTTTTTAAATTTTTTTTTCAAACGCGATTATTTCGAAAAATGCTCTTGTATAATTTTTTTTGACAAATGCAGTATTAAAGCCCATTGCATTTTTTACTTCACCTCATAATATTGCTGCAATAGGTCAACAGGAACAGGATTAAAATTGAAAGTTTGTGAAATGATTGAAAACGTACTTTTGATCTTACATGCTTTACAGTTACATAACACCAATGTTATGCTTTCAAAAAGGTTTTCGGACAACAATACCCTTCAGAGAAGATTGGAAGAGTGTATCCGTAACCGACAACGAAACAATACCGTTTTTCACGAATGTTTACACCCTATACACTTGAACACTTCCAGCTACAAGGTTACTGTTAATCTTTTTTGAAGGAAAATTAAATTTTTAAGTTTAACCAATGTACATTTTTTAAATATGCGATTTTACCCAAAAATACTAAAAATGGAATAACTTTTTAACCATCAACAATTCGATAAAACTTCATTTGGCTATTTTGGTTGGAAATGACCTCCGCTATTACCCTGCTTCGTTTGTACTACGAATTCTTGTACACGTCACATTCCTGACGTTTGTAGCCGGTTTCAATTTATTTTCTCAGAACTCTCTCTAATTCATTGAAAAAGCAATGCGAAAAACGAAAACGAATTTAAAACGACGCGAGTCCAAATACTTTTATCAATGAATCATGGTCAGGGAAAACTACAAAAAACCTTGACCAAGAAAATATTACAAATTATAAAAATTATGTAAAAAATACTGATAATTTTTTTGTTTTTTTATATTAATAAACAACTAATGAATACTTTATCCATCATCCTTTAAGAAGTTGTTAACGGCTAATTTAAAGTGTTGGGTTCTACATGAAAAAAGTTTAAAGGCAAATCTATGTTGATTGGACCATAAACAAGTGTTTACGTTACTAATAAAAGGACCTGGAAATAGAGAACAGGGTTCTAAAGAACATTTACCGTTGTAAAATGTAATGGTTACATCGTTTATCAAACGGATAACTCTCTTCTGAATTCCATCAAGATGAACCAAATGCGATCTCGCAGCCCCACCCCACACATATGAATTAAATTCTAAAATTGGTCTAACATAAGATTTATATAATCCTAATAATTCAGAGGGAGTGAAGTAGAAGTTACAACGTCTAATGAAGCCCAAACATTGGCTAGCTCTTTTTGAAATATCATAAATATGTTCTTTCCAGGAAAGATCACTTGATACTTTTAAACCTAACAACTTTAGTGAATCAGATCTCGCAATAGGGGTACCATTAATAACAGGTGGAACATAATGTTAAGTTGTCTTCTGAGAAAAAAGACAAGACTGGAATTTATTTGGGTTAAATTCTACTCTATTAGAAATGCCCCAATCAAGAATGATTTAAATATTAGACAGAATAGTCAAATTCATTAATTCACGCGAACCATTCAAGCGAGAATTGCATTCTTTTTGACTGACAAACTCAATTGCTATTTTCCAAAATAATGGAAAAACACATTGCTAAGCGGTTTTGCCAAAGGAAGATGACAACTTTTCAATACTAATGGCGGAATACCGTCGGGGCGAGTCGCTTTATTGGGGTCAAGTTCTTTCAGAATCTTTGAAACAACCCGTTTCCGAAAATAGATTTTAGACATACCTGGGCCTAGATTTTGGAGAATTGGGGGGCTTTGGTTAGTTAAAGGAAGGGTAGACGCACCAGCGAAATGAGAAGCTAAGAGATTAGCTTTCTCAATATCAGTTCTATAATGAATACCATTATGAAATAAAGAAGCAAAGTTTCTTTTAACCAATTGTTTGAATCAGAATCCAAAATTTTTTGCATGCTAGCTCGAATCTTAAGGTCATATATTATTTGGGACCTTTTCAATATAGCGTTTGATCTGTTTCTAGCTATTCGAAACTTTACAAGGTTTTCTTCAGAAGTGCAATTAACGTAGTCCAAATGGGCTGCTTTTTTACACGCGACTGCTGTTCGTTAAACATTTATTTTTATAAGTATTTTTCTTTTTAAATGAAGAAGGAATGCAATTTTTCATTCATAGCAAAATGGTTGACGTGATAAGTTGTGATGCTTCATCAGCGTTATTGCTGAAAAAACAGGTTGACCAATCAAATAAGCTATAAAATTGGTTCAGGAGCTCCCAGTTAGCATTTTTATAGTGCCAGAGTAGCCTTTTACTTGTAGGCTCTATTAGGTCTGGTGTTATTAAAAATTTAGCTACTACCAAAGCATGTTCAGAAAGACCTAATGGAGCAGATACATCAATTGAATATTTATCTGGTATAGTAGTAAGAAATAAATCTAAAAGGTGAGGTGATTGACCAGTAGTATCGGGATATCTAGTTGGCTTATCAACGAGTTGGATGAAAAGATTAATATTTGAAAATAGTTCAGCGGTTTCACCAGATCGATCTCTACCATTCGAATAGGTCAACCATGAATCATTGTGGACATTAAAATCACCCAAGACTACCAATTCTGATGTTGGTGATGATAGGTAAATCTTGTCTATAGTGTCTGATAAGTAATTAAACTCAATATTAGTGTCATCAGGTGACAAATTAGGACTACGATAAAGGGAACAAATAAACATCGAATGGTTTGAATTTACAATTTCAATCCATATCGTATTGAACATGGGATTACTGTTTGGAATATTAAAATTAGGTACACTAAAACTGATGTCATCTCGTATAAATAAAATAACCCTACGATGTGGAACCAAACAGTCGACACGAGAATACCCCGGACAATGAAAATCATTAGGGGTACCCATAAAAGAGGCCTGCGTTTCACATAAACTTAGAACCGCAGGTTTATTCGCGTCAAGATGTGCTACGATCGAGTTGAAATTACTTTTAATGCCGCGAATATTTGTGAAATGAATTTCAAAATAAGACTTAATTTTTCAAAGTAAAAATACCGAAACCGTGGAGATGATGAAAATATACGTAAAATAAGATAAGAATATAATAAAAAATCAAAAAATATTAAAAATGACAATAATAAGAAGACTTTCTACTAACCAACCACTCAACAGTGAAAACGTTACTGATTCGTTTGTAGTACTAGGCCTAACAAACGAAAAAGGCACGCACAGCTACTGAGACAGAAAGTCAATAAAAATTCTACTTCTAAAAACTAGTCAAATAAAATAAATTATTTAAAAAAATTCAAAACTTGAATAAAAATACTTTTTAACGTAACTGCTTTTTTGGGCCCGAACCTTCGGTAACGTTACGAGATGATGACTTTGTTTTGATGGTATTGCTGTCAGCAGTATCCACGCTTGATGAACAATATCCGTGCAAAAAAATCTGTGATGATGAGAAACCATTGGTTGCGGTTGAACAATCACCGGAAAATGCCTGTATCCGCTTTTTGAGTTCAGCAATTTTTGTCGCAAGGATTTAATTTGACTTCTTTTTGGTGATTCAGTGTGATGTTCTTGTCGTTTAAATTATCCAACAGCACCAGACACAGCGATTATAAATCGGCGATTGTTTCCGTTTTGGTTGGTAAATCTACACCCCTTTCGTTGATATTCTTGATTGTACAAATGACCAATTTGTTCTTTTTAAGAAAGTGGATTGCTTTCTTTAACGATCTTGACCAATATAGTTATCACGTTTAGATATCAAAAAGTATTCTTGAAAATTTTTAACACAACAAATACTGAATGGTATAAAACACAATTTGAAATACATAATAAAAGTTAATTTTTAATTAAAAT
Source organism: Nephrocerus scutellatus (assembly GCA_947095585.1). Lineage (NCBI taxonomy): Eukaryota > Metazoa > Arthropoda > Insecta > Diptera > Pipunculidae > Nephrocerus > Nephrocerus scutellatus. The sequence continues at coordinate 52,105,673 of OX352764.1, forward strand.
GAAAAAATATTTTTAATTATTTCAAATAAAATTTATTATAATTTTTTGAATAAATTTTTTTGCTTGCGTTATTTATCGACCCCATCCCCCTAGAGCTGTCTTACCATCACCATTCAACTCAGCGACCCCGAAAACCATAGAATCAACTCAAATATCGATCAGCCACCCCCCTGCGGGAATATAACTCACCCATAAGAGTGTACTACCAGCACTATTCGTCTCGGCGATACCGAAATCGCCTGCCACGCCTCCCCCAGCTAAAAAACTTAGTACCCCCCACCCCTTATGTTTGATTCCACATAGTAACTAATATGTATACGAAGTTTGGTTGGAATTGGTCAAGGCGTTCCAGAGCTAGTTAGGCACAAACATATATATGTATATATACAAATATACAAATAAATATAAATATATTTTATATATATAGATTCGTTTATTTCCTCTTGACTAAATATAATATATAATTCAGAGGGAGTGAAGTAGAAGTTACAACGTCTAATGAAGCCCAAACATTGGCTAGCTCTTTTTGAAATATCATAAATATGTTCTTTCCAGGAAAGATCACTTGATACTTTTAAACCTAACAACTTTAGTGAATCAGATCTCGCAATAGGGGTACCATTAATAACAGGTGGAACATAATGTTAAGTTGTCTTCTGAGAAAAAAGACAAGACTGGAATTTATTTGGGTTAAATTCTACTCTATTAGAAATGCCCCAATCAAGAATGATTTAAATATTAGACAGAATAGTCAAATTCATTAATTCACGCGAACCATTCAAGCGAGAATTGCATTCTTTTTGACTGACAAACTCAATTGCTATTTTCCAAAATAATGGAAAAACACATTGCTAAGCGGTTTTGCCAAAGGAAGATGACAACTTTTCAATACTAATGGCGGAATACCGTCGGGGCGAGTCGCTTTATTGGGGTCAAGTTCTTTCAGAATCTTTGAAACAACCCGTTTCCGAAAATAGATTTTAGACATACCTGGGCCTAGATTTTGGAGAATTGGGGGGCTTTGGTTAGTTAAAGGAAGGGTAGACGCACCAGCGAAATGAGAAGCTAAGAGATTAGCTTTCTCAATATCAGTTCTATAATGAATACCATTATGAAATAAAGAAGCAAAGTTTCTTTTAACCAATTGTTTGAATCAGAATCCAAAATTTTTTGCATGCTAGCTCGAATCTTAAGGTCATATATTATTTGGGACCTTTTCAATATAGCGTTTGATCTGTTTCTAGCTATTCGAAACTTTACAAGGTTTTCTTCAGAAGTGCAATTAACGTAGTCCAAATGGGCTGCTTTTTTACACGCGACTGCTGTTCGTTAAACATTTATTTTTATGAGTATTTTTCTTTTTAAATGAAGAAGGAATGCAATTTTTCATTCATAGCAAAATGGTTGACGTGATAAGTTGTGATGCTTCATCAGCGTTATTGCTGAAAAAACAGGTTGACCAATCAAATAAGCTATAAAATTGGTTCAGGAGCTCCCAGTTAGCATTTTTATAGTGCCAGAGTAGCCTTTTACTTGTAGGCTCTATTAGGTCTGGTGTTATTAAAAATTTAGCTACTACCAAAGCATGTTCAGAAAGACCTAATGGAGCAGATACATCAATTGAATATTTATCTGGTATAGTAGTAAGAAATAAATATAAAAGGTGAGGTGATTGACCAGTAGTATCGGGATATCTAGTTGGCTTATCAACGAGTTGGATGAAAAGATTAATATTTGAAAATAGTTCAGCGGTTTCACCAGATCGATCTCTACCATTCGAATAGGTCAACCATGAATCATTGTGGACATTAAAATCACCCAAGACTACCAATTCTGATGTTGGTGATGATAGGTAAATCTTGTCTATAGTGTCTGATAAGTAATTAAACTCAATATTAGTGTCATCAGGTGACAAATTAGGACTACGATAAAGGGAACAAATAAACATCGAATGGTTTGAATTTACAATTTCAATCCATATCGTATTGAACATGGGATTACTGTTTGGAATATTAAAATTAGGTACACTAAAACTGATGTCATCTTGTATAAATAAAATAACCCCCGATGTGGAACCAAACAGTCGACACGAGAATACCCCGGACAATGAAAATCATTAGGGGTACCCATAAAAGAGGCCTGCGTTTCACATAAACTTAGAACCGCAGGTTTATTCGCGTCAAGATGTGCTACGATCGAGTTGAAATTACTTTTAATGCCGCGAATATTTGTGAAATGAATTTCAAAATAAGACTTAATTTTTCAAAGTAAAAATACCGAAACCGTGGAGATGATGAAAATATACGTAAAATAAGATAAGAATATAATAAAAAATCAAAAAATATTAAAAATGACAATAATAAGAAGACTTTCTACTAACCAACCACTCAACAGTGAAAACGTTACTGATTCGTTTGTAGTACTAGGCCTAACAAACGAAAAAGGCACGCACAGCTACTGAGACAGAAAGTCAATAAAAATTCTACTTCTAAAAACTAGTCAAATAAAATAAATTATTTAAAAAAATTCAAAACTTGAATAAAAATACTTTTTAACGTAACTGCTTTTTTGTGCCCGAACCTTCGGTAACGTTACGAGATGATGACTTTGTTTTGATGGTATTGCTGTCAGCAGTATCCACGCTTGATGAACAATATCCGTGCAAAAAAATCTGTGATGATGAGAAACCATTGGTTGCGGTTGAACAATCACCGGAAAATGCCTGTATCCGCTTTTTGAGTTCAGCAATTTTTGTCGCAAGGTGATTCTTTTTGGTGATTCAGTGTGATGTTCTTGTCGTTTAAATTATCCAACAGCACCAGACACAGCGATTATAAATCGGCGATTGTTTCCGTTTTGGTTGGTAAATCTACACCCCTTTCGTTGATATTCTTGATTGTACAAATGACCAATTTGTTCTTTTTAAGAAAGTGGATTGCTTTCTTTAACGATCTTGACCAATATAGTTATCACGTTTAGATATCAAAAAGTATTCTTGAAAATTTTTAACACAACAAATACTGAATGGTATAAAACACAATTTGAAATACATAATAAAAGTTAATTTTTAATTAAAATGAAAAAATATTTTTAATTATTTCAAATAAAATTTATTATAATTTTTTGAATAAATTTTTTTGCTTGCGTTATTTATCGACCCCATCCCCCTAGAGCTGTCTTACCATCACCATTCAACTCAGCGACCCCGAAAACCATAGAATCAACTCAAATATCGATCAGCCACCCCCCTGCGGGAATATAACTCACCCATAAGAGTGTACTACCAGCACTATTCGTCTCGGCGATACCGAAATCGCCTGCCACGCCTCCCCCAGCTAAAAAACTTAGTACCCCCCACCCCTTATGTTTGATTCCACATAGTAACTAATATGTATACCAAGTTTGGTTGGAATTGGTCAAGGCGTTCCAGAGCTAGTTAGGCACAAACATATATATGTATATATACAAATATACAAATAAATATAAATATTTTATATATATAGATTCGTTTATTTCCTCTTGACTAAATATAATAGTATTTAATATGTTATTTTTACCTAAATTAATAGTATAGACTACTTCCGTTAGTTCTATTATAATATGATATACTCTCCGTTTGCAATCTCTTGTATTGATTTATATAATTTTGAGTTAACTTCGAACTGTTTGTTATTAGAAATTATCAATTCTTTTAACTTGGTTTCTATATTTATTTAATCTTCGTGATCTGGTGTGCCATATATCCATTTGACTTACTAACTTATTTGCAAAACTTATTTTCAGTTGGAGGTCCTTGCATGTTGATCCTGGATCAATGGGGTCTCACAGTTCTTTGTAATAACTTATATTTGTCGTATGAAATAATTCTCCTGTATTATTATATATGGCTACCTTTCCGTCTTCTATTAGTATATCGTTTTTTTTAGAGTAATCCGTTACATGTATTTCCGCGTTTATTGTGGCTATCCACATTCCTCAGATTAGTAATGAGTATATCTGGAAATAGATTAAATCCTCAGATTATCTTTATGTATTAACTTGTTATTTTCTTCTAGGATGGTGTTTTTGTTATTTTTCTTAACTATTCTTTTGATATACGGTAAAACCTGTCAAATCGGACCACCCTTGGGAGCCAAAGATTGTGGTCCGATTAGCAGTTGGTCCAATTATGGAGGTCCCTTTTAATTGGACCGGTCCACTAACAAAGGTTTTTTCAGCGTATACATACATTGATGCAAATTGCTATTTATTCTTAAATTTAAAAGACAAAGTTCAGTTAAATAAAGTTTATTTTTTCTGTTTGAATACATCGGTATTTGTTATTGTAATTAATATACATATATATGTGTGTATGTTAATTTGTCTGTTGAGCAAAAAAATCGGTATTTTTTTTTGAACCACAGCATTATCCTGGAACGCTGCCAACAATTTTTGAGAACAGCTATTTAAAGACGACCATACTTCATCCAACCCATTTTCACACGAGAAGTCTTTTAACAAGTCCAAATGCGAAAATGCGTATTTGAATGTGAGAGATCGTGAGGGTCCAGGAATTGTCTCAATTTCTTCATCCGAAGGAGATTCTTCTACTTCAGCTTCAGAAGTTGCTGGCTGAATAGAGTTAAAAAAATAATTTTCCCAATTATCCGACCAGCCCTGGGATGTTACAACATTGTTGTCCATAGTAACAAAATCGTCAGACAGAGTAGGTTGAAGTGTTACCTCCTCAGCAATTGTATTGATCTCCTCTTCTGCGAAAAATCCACATTTCTTAAAGCAATTTGAAATTGTGGTTGGAGTGACGTCCTCCCATGCTAGTTTGAGCCAGCCGCATGCATCCAAGACATTTATTTTACCTGACACTTCAGATATATTATTGGCTTCATCTATGCACAAAATCAAATGCTGCATAAGATGTTTTCTATAATGGGATTTTAGGCTTTTGATGATGCCTTGATCGAGTGGCTGTAAATGCGATGTTGTGTTTGCAGGAAAGAACTTTAGATCGACGTTTTTAAATCCACTTATAACATGAGAAGGATCGTTGTCTGCAAAAACAAGAACCTTTCGGTTTTGTTTTATCATATTTTTGTCGAAAGAGGTAAGCCACTCTCGAAACAAAACAGAGTTCATCCAAGCCTTTTTATTGCTTCTCCAAGTTATGCCTAATGCCTTTTCGATATGCATATTTTTAAAAGCTCGGGGCTCAGCGGCTCTGCCTGTTGGTAGCAAAACAAGTAAGCTAACGAAATTTTTTTTTATAAAAAACTATCTTACCGATGACCATCACTGGCTCTTTTTCTCCCACCGCACTGCAAATTAAAGCTACTGTCAGTCTTTCCTTCGAAAGTTTACCCCCGCTGTAATTTTCTTTTTTAAGTTGAAGAGACTTTGTAGGTGTTGCTTTAAAAAACAACGCAGTTTCATCCAAGTTGAAAATGTTTTTAGGGTCATAACCATCACAGATAGCTTTTAAAATGTTCTTGAAATCCTGACATGTAGCAGTATCAAGCACATTCCTTTCTCTAGCTAAGCTGAACCACTTGAATGTCAAAAGATCTATTTCGGCAAAAGATAAACAAGATTTTATTCGTTTTTGTTTTAAAACAGCAAACTTTTCAAACGCCAATTTAATTTCCTCTTTGGTACTTAAAATTCTTTGGATCTGACTTTTGCTACAACCAAATTTCTGTGCAAGACCTCTTTGAGACAAATGTTCCTCTTCGTAACACTTTAAAACTTGAAATTTGTTTTCAAGTTCGCGGTAATTACGCTTATTAATTTTTTCTTTTTAAAATTCTGTTCACTCAAATAAAAACTGAAAATTATACCGACACGACGCGTTCGTCTTATGCAAATTGATTCAACTGACTCCTAAAATCCTTTGAAATCAAACAACTAAAAAAAGGGGAACCACCAATTAATGAAAGCGCAAACGACGAACGAAATGCTGAGTTTGACATAACATGGGGAATCCCCTAATAGGAACGTTAAAGAACGGAAAAAAATTAAATGTACATAGTTACATATACATATCTCTTTCTATACATGGTCCATTTAGTCAGGTAAATTAAGCAACGCATAGCATAGTAGTGGTCCATGGTCCGCTTAGCAGGTGTCCCGATTATAGAGGGAAAATTGTATGGAAAATAGCAGGGAAAGCATAAGGTGTGGTCCGATACGGAGTGTCCCGATTGGCAGGTTTTACTGTAGATAGGTTTTGCTTTGTTTAACCTACGGTCTGATTTTTCATAGACTACGTCATCTTCTTTATAGTCCTTATTCCTACGGTTCTTGTTTCTGTACGTCGGTGTTTGGGATTGTTTTATTTTTAATCTATCGTACCCCCCACCCCTTATGTTTGATTCCACATAGTAACTAATATGTATACCAAGTTTGGTTGGAATTGGTCAAGGCGTTCCAGAGCTAGTTAGGCACAAACATATATATGTATATATACAAATATACAAATAAATATAAATATATTTTATATATATAGATTCGTTTATTTCCTCTTGACTAAATATAATATATAATTCAGAGGGAGTGAAGTAGAAGTTACAACGTCTAATGAAGCCCAAACATTGGCTAGCTCTTTTTGAAATATCATAAATATGTTCTTTCCAGGAAAGATCACTTGATACTTTTAAACCTAACAACTTTAGTGAATCAGATCTCGCAATAGGGGTACCATTAATAACAGGTGGAACATAATGTTAAGTTGTCTTCTGAGAAAAAAGACAAGACTGGAATTTATTTGGGTTAAATTCTACTCTATTAGAAATGCCCCAATCAAGAATGATTTAAATATTAGACAGAATAGTCAAATTCATTAATTCACGCGAACCATTCAAGCGAGAATTGCATTCTTTTTGACTGACAAACTCAATTGCTATTTTCCAAAATAATGGAAAAACACATTGCTAAGCGGTTTTGCCAAAGGAAGATGACAACTTTTCAATACTAATGGCGGAATACCGTCGGGGCGAGTCGCTTTATTGGGGTCAAGTTCTTTCAGAATCTTTGAAACAACCCGTTTCCGAAAATAGATTTTAGACATACCTGGGCCTAGATTTTGGAGAATTGGGGGGCTTTGGTTAGTTAAAGGAAGGGTAGACGCACCAGCGAAATGAGAAGCTAAGAGATTAGCTTTCTCAATATCAGTTCTATAATGAATACCATTATGAAATAAAGAAGCAAAGTTTCTTTTAACCAATTGTTTGAATCAGAATCCAAAATTTTTTGCATGCTAGCTCGAATCTTAAGGTCATATATTATTTGGGACCTTTTCAATATAGCGTTTGATCTGTTTCTAGCTATTCGAAACTTTACAAGGTTTTCTTCAGAAGTGCAATTAACGTAGTCCAAATGGGCTGCTTTTTTACACGCGACTGCTGTTCGTTAAACATTTATTTTTATGAGTATTTTTCTTTTTAAATGAAGAAGGAATGCAATTTTTCATTCATAGCAAAATGGTTGACGTGATAAGTTGTGATGCTTCATCAGCGTTATTGCTGAAAAAACAGGTTGACCAATCAAATAAGCTATAAAATTGGTTCAGGAGCTCCCAGTTAGCATTTTTATAGTGCCAGAGTAGCCTTTTACTTGTAGGCTCTATTAGGTCTGGTGTTATTAAAAATTTAGCTACTACCAAAGCATGTTCAGAAAGACCTAATGGAGCAGATACATCAATTGAATATTTATCTGGTATAGTAGTAAGAAATAAATATAAAAGGTGAGGTGATTGACCAGTAGTATCGGGATATCTAGTTGGCTTATCAACGAGTTGGATGAAAAGATTAATATTTGAAAATAGTTCAGCGGTTTCACCAGATCGATCTCTACCATTCGAATAGGTCAACCATGAATCATTGTGGACATTAAAATCACCCAAGACTACCAATTCTGATGTTGGTGATGATAGGTAAATCTTGTCTATAGTGTCTGATAAGTAATTAAACTCAATATTAGTGTCATCAGGTGACAAATTAGGACTACGATAAAGGGAACAAATAAACATCGAATGGTTTGAATTTACAATTTCAATCCATATCGTATTGAACATGGGATTACTGTTTGGAATATTAAAATTAGGTACACTAAAACTGATGTCATCTTGTATAAATAAAATAACCCCCGATGTGGAACCAAACAGTCGACACGAGAATACCCCGGACAATGAAAATCATTAGGGGTACCCATAAAAGAGGCCTGCGTTTCACATAAACTTAGAACCGCAGGTTTATTCGCGTCAAGATGTGCTACGATCGAGTTGAAATTACTTTTAATGCCGCGAATATTTGTGAAATGAATTTCAAAATAAGACTTAATTTTTCAAAGTAAAAATACCGAAACCGTGGAGATGATGAAAATATACGTAAAATAAGATAAGAATATAATAAAAAATCAAAAAATATTAAAAATGACAATAATAAGAAGACTTTCTACTAACCAACCACTCAACAGTGAAAACGTTACTGATTCGTTTGTAGTACTAGGCCTAACAAACGAAAAAGGCACGCACAGCTACTGAGACAGAAAGTCAATAAAAATTCTACTTCTAAAAACTAGTCAAATAAAATAAATTATTTAAAAAAATTCAAAACTTGAATAAAAATACTTTTTAACGTAACTGCTTTTTTGTGCCCGAACCTTCGGTAACGTTACGAGATGATGACTTTGTTTTGATGGTATTGCTGTCAGCAGTATCCACGCTTGATGAACAATATCCGTGCAAAAAAATCTGTGATGATGAGAAACCATTGGTTGCGGTTGAACAATCACCGGAAAATGCCTGTATCCGCTTTTTGAGTTCAGCAATTTTTGTCGCAAGGTGATTCTTTTTGGTGATTCAGTGTGATGTTCTTGTCGTTTAAATTATCCAACAGCACCAGACACAGCGATTATAAATCGGCGATTGTTTCCGTTTTGGTTGGTAAATCTACACCCCTTTCGTTGATATTCTTGATTGTACAAATGACCAATTTGTTCTTTTTAAGAAAGTGGATTGCTTTCTTTAACGATCTTGACCAATATAGTTATCACGTTTAGATATCAAAAAGTATTCTTGAAAATTTTTAACACAACAAATACTGAATGGTATAAAACACAATTTGAAATACATAATAAAAGTTAATTTTTAATTAAAATGAAAAAATATTTTTAATTATTTCAAATAAAATTTATTATAATTTTTTGAATAAATTTTTTTGCTTGCGTTATTTATCGACCCCATCCCCCTAGAGCTGTCTTACCATCACCATTCAACTCAGCGACCCCGAAAACCATAGAATCAACTCAAATATCGATCAGCCACCCCCCTGCGGGAATATAACTCACCCATAAGAGTGTACTACCAGCACTATTCGTCTCGGCGATACCGAAATCGCCTGCCACGCCTCCCCCAGCTAAAAAACTTAGTACCCCCCACCCCTTATGTTTGATTCCACATAGTAACTAATATGTATACCAAGTTTGGTTGGAATTGGTCAAGGCGTTCCAGAGCTAGTTAGGCACAAACATATATATGTATATATACAAATATACAAATAAATATAAATATTTTATATATATAGATTCGTTTATTTCCTCTTGACTAAATATAATAGTATTTAATATGTTATTTTTACCTAAATTAATAGTATAGACTACTTCCGTTAGTTCTATTATAATATGATATACTCTCCGTTTGCAATCTCTTGTATTGATTTATATAATTTTGAGTTAACTTCGAACTGTTTGTTATTAGAAATTATCAATTCTTTTAACTTGGTTTCTATATTTATTTAATCTTCGTGATCTGGTGTGCCATATATCCATTTGACTTACTAACTTATTTGCAAAACTTATTTTCAGTTGGAGGTCCTTGCATGTTGATCCTGGATCAATGGGGTCTCACAGTTCTTTGTAATAACTTATATTTGTCGTATGAAATAATTCTCCTGTATTATTATATATGGCTACCTTTCCGTCTTCTATTAGTATATCGTTTTTTTTAGAGTAATCCGTTACATGTATTTCCGCGTTTATTGTGGCTATCCACATTCCTCAGATTAGTAATGAGTATATCTGGAAATAGATTAAATCCTCAGATTATCTTTATGTATTAACTTGTTATTTTCTTCTAGGATGGTGTTTTTGTTATTTTTCTTAACTATTCTTTTGATATACGGTAAAACCTGTCAAATCGGACCACCCTTGGGAGCCAAAGATTGTGGTCCGATTAGCAGTTGGTCCAATTATGGAGGTCCCTTTTAATTGGACCGGTCCACTAACAAAGGTTTTTTCAGCGTATACATACATTGATGCAAATTGCTATTTATTCTTAAATTTAAAAGACAAAGTTCAGTTAAATAAAGTTTATTTTTTCTGTTTGAATACATCGGTATTTGTTATTGTAATTAATATACATATATATGTGTGTATGTTAATTTGTCTGTTGAGCAAAAAAATCGGTATTTTTTTTTGAACCACAGCATTATCCTGGAACGCTGCCAACAATTTTTGAGAACAGCTATTTAAAGACGACCATACTTCATCCAACCCATTTTCACACGAGAAGTCTTTTAACAAGTCCAAATGCGAAAATGCGTATTTGAATGTGAGAGATCGTGAGGGTCCAGGAATTGTCTCAATTTCTTCATCCGAAGGAGATTCTTCTACTTCAGCTTCAGAAGTTGCTGGCTGAATAGAGTTAAAAAAATAATTTTCCCAATTATCCGACCAGCCCTGGGATGTTACAACATTGTTGTCCATAGTAACAAAATCGTCAGACAGAGTAGGTTGAAGTGTTACCTCCTCAGCAATTGTATTGATCTCCTCTTCTGCGAAAAATCCACATTTCTTAAAGCAATTTGAAATTGTGGTTGGAGTGACGTCCTCCCATGCTAGTTTGAGCCAGCCGCATGCATCCAAGACATTTATTTTACCTGACACTTCAGATATATTATTGGCTTCATCTATGCACAAAATCAAATGCTGCATAAGATGTTTTCTATAATGGGATTTTAGGCTTTTGATGATGCCTTGATCGAGTGGCTGTAAATGCGATGTTGTGTTTGCAGGAAAGAACTTTAGATCGACGTTTTTAAATCCACTTATAACATGAGAAGGATCGTTGTCTGCAAAAACAAGAACCTTTCGGTTTTGTTTTATCATATTTTTGTCGAAAGAGGTAAGCCACTCTCGAAACAAAACAGAGTTCATCCAAGCCTTTTTATTGCTTCTCCAAGTTATGCCTAATGCCTTTTCGATATGCATATTTTTAAAAGCTCGGGGCTCAGCGGCTCTGCCTGTTGGTAGCAAAACAAGTAAGCTAACGAAATTTTTTTTTATAAAAAACTATCTTACCGATGACCATCACTGGCTCTTTTTCTCCCACCGCACTGCAAATTAAAGCTACTGTCAGTCTTTCCTTCGAAAGTTTACCCCCGCTGTAATTTTCTTTTTTAAGTTGAAGAGACTTTGTAGGTGTTGCTTTAAAAAACAACGCAGTTTCATCCAAGTTGAAAATGTTTTTAGGGTCATAACCATCACAGATAGCTTTTAAAATGTTCTTGAAATCCTGACATGTAGCAGTATCAAGCACATTCCTTTCTCTAGCTAAGCTGAACCACTTGAATGTCAAAAGATCTATTTCGGCAAAAGATAAACAAGATTTTATTCGTTTTTGTTTTAAAACAGCAAACTTTTCAAACGCCAATTTAATTTCCTCTTTGGTACTTAAAATTCTTTGGATCTGACTTTTGCTACAACCAAATTTCTGTGCAAGACCTCTTTGAGACAAATGTTCCTCTTCGTAACACTTTAAAACTTGAAATTTGTTTTCAAGTTCGCGGTAATTACGCTTATTAATTTTTTCTTTTTAAAATTCTGTTCACTCAAATAAAAACTGAAAATTATACCGACACGACGCGTTCGTCTTATGCAAATTGATTCAACTGACTCCTAAAATCCTTTGAAATCAAACAACTAAAAAAAGGGGAACCACCAATTAATGAAAGCGCAAACGACGAACGAAATGCTGAGTTTGACATAACATGGGGAATCCCCTAATAGGAACGTTAAAGAACGGAAAAAAATTAAATGTACATAGTTACATATACATATCTCTTTCTATACATGGTCCATTTAGTCAGGTAAATTAAGCAACGCATAGCATAGTAGTGGTCCATGGTCCGCTTAGCAGGTGTCCCGATTATAGAGGGAAAATTGTATGGAAAATAGCAGGGAAAGCATAAGGTGTGGTCCGATACGGAGTGTCCCGATTGGCAGGTTTTACTGTAGATAGGTTTTGCTTTGTTTAACCTACGGTCTGATTTTTCATAGACTACGTCATCTTCTTTATAGTCCTTATTCCTACGGTTCTTGTTTCTGTACGTCGGTGTTTGGGATTGTTTTATTTTTAATCTATCGTATATGTGTGAGTACTTGTCGTAATTGTGAAAAACATCAGTTGGTTTTTCATTAGTGGTTGAGTGAATTGTCTCATTGTATTGTTCAACTGCATATGTCATGAGCTCATCGATTGTCGGATGTGAGTTCGAATATGTACTAACTATAATGAGTTCTGTAAGCGTGCTATGTACCTTTTCTACTATACCATTCGTCGTACTGTGATTAACTTGTGTTTTATAGTGCTTAATGTTTAATCTGGCTAGATCTAATTTTGTGGCTTCTGAGCAAAATGATCTTTCGTTATCGGTAATAACAGTGTCAACTGTACCGAATATAGGCAATATTCTCACTAGTCTATTCTTGGCTTCTATTTTATCTTTTAATTGTTCTTCACTACAATAAAATGCGTTAACACCTGAATGAATTATTCCTTTCATTGATTTAATTACTTCAATATCTTTATAATTTACTTCGTGCCTCCAATGTTTACCTTGTAATTGGATTGTATCAATCTTGTTTTCAGCTCCTTTGATTATTATTTGATTATTAAATATATTAAATTTCTTATTTGTTTTAGGGATATCGGTTCTCGAACTAGATTCTGCACTATGACAGGTTCCTAAGTCTGAGTTATCTAAATGGTTGAGATTTTGCCGGCTGACTGCGTCAGCTACGACATTCTCCTTCCCTGGTGTATATATTATTTCTGGTGCATATTCCTCAATAAATGCTCTCCAGCGTTTTAATTTAGCGTTTGGTTTTTTGTTGCTTATTGCGAAAGTTAAAGGTTAATGATCCGTGTAAATTTTTATACCACTATGTCCGTATAAAGAATTTTCTAGGTCCTTCAGTGCCCAAATTATGGCTAACAACTCTTTTTCGTTGGTTGCATATCAATTCAAATTTCTTGCTGAAATCTGGTTTGTTGAGTATAACCTGTTCTAATAATTTGTTTTTAATAGCTATAAATGCTTTAATAGCTTCTAGGGTGAATTCTATATTAATAGTTTTCCTTTTATTAAATTCTGTATATTAACTTCGCGTGCCCGTGGCTGGTCAGATTTCTGGTTAATTTTTAACCCACTTCCCAAAGCCCGATTTTATTGAAATTTTGCACACGTGTATATTTCCGGTGACAATACTTTCTATTAAAATTTGGGGCACCTCGGGCCTCGGAGTCGGGGGGCTTCCATACAAATTTTATAAAAAAAATACACGATTTTTTTCAAATTTTATATGCATGTGTATCTCCGATGGACAACATTTTTTGTAAAAATTTGGAAGTGAAAAGTATCCGATTTTCTTCAAATTTGGAATTGATCGGGCGCCGCGATCGGCGGGCACCCACACAAATTTTATAAAAAAAGGTACCCGATTTTCTTCAAATTTTATACGCATGTGTGTCTCCGATGTAAAAATTTGGAAATGATCGCGCCCCGGGGTCGGCGGGCACATATACAAATTTTATAAAAAAAGTACCCGATTTTCTTCAAATTGTATACGCATGTTTGCCTCCGATGGACAACACTTCTTCTAAAAACTCCGATGGAAACACTATTTGTAAAATTTTTGGAGAGATCGGGATAGGCGGATCCCAATTTTTTTTTAAATTTACACGATTTTATTCCAACTTTGCACATTGTGTATCCCCGATCAGAGAATTTACACGAAAAATTTTAATTTTTATGAGTTGTTTTTTGTTCTCAATTCCTCTAAGGAATAATGTGAGAAGTTTTGCTATGTGAGCGAAATTTTGTATAAATTTCCTATAATATCCGGCCGTACCTAAGAAACTTTTTAGTTGACGTATTGTCTTTGGCTCTAGGTATTCGTATATGGTCTTTTTTTTTGTCAGGGTCTGTCTTTATGCAATTCCAGCTGACAACATAGCCTAGAAATTTTACCTCTTGTTTAAAGTAAGTAGATTTCTCGCTGTTAATAGTCATATGAGCTTCGCTTAGTGCTTTAATTATAGTTTCTATATGAGCGAGGTGCTCGTCTGCGGTTTCAGAAAATATTATTACATCGTCTATATAGACGTGACCGAATGGCATTCTTACGTATTCGTACTTGATATTATTCACCGAAAATGCTTGTTTCCTAATATCTTCCTCCTTCATTTTAATTTGATGAAAAGCGCTTTGAAGATACAATATGGTAAAGAACTTTCCTTTACCTAAATTACTTGAAATAACCGATATTTCCGCCATAGGATATTTTATAGTTTTAGTAAATGCATTAAGCTTTTTAAAATCTACAACTAATCTAAACTTTTTTGTTCCATCTTCATTAAATCCCTTTTTGTCTACGACCCATATAGTATTGTTGTAGGCTGATGTGCTGGTACGGATTACATCGTTCTCTAACATATTCTTAATTTCGGAATTAATGAACTGATTAGCACTCTGAGAATATGGATATTGTTTTGACCATGTCGGGTCCTCATGTGCGGTGGGAATATCGCATTCAACATTTGTGTTGAATGGAAAATGATTGGGTTGTCGTGTAAATATACCCTGATTTTTCTTTAATAATTTTTTCAATTTTATGACGTGTTTTTCTTCATTACTTTCTATGTGAAGAGTATTTAGCAGGTGTTCGACGAAAACAAGGGGTACCTACTATGCCCGTTTCATATTCTAACGTTCCTTGACCTATGCTAATTACTCCATTTATTTTATTTATTGTTTTAGCTCCTAATATTACGTCGTACTCTGTTAATTCTGGAAGTACGTAATACTTATCTTTAATACCTAATAAATTTATTTCTTGATATTCATTGATTATAGTGGTTCCACGAACGCTTTTTACTTGGGACTTAACTTCTAACGTTTTCAGTGCATCTCACTGTTAGGTTTGACATAATTATGGGATGAGAGATAGAATGAGAACCTGACTTGTTGGATGCAAGGCAGGTCGTGCCTTATTCTAAAAAATCTTCACTTTCATTTAAATTGTTTAAGCGTGGAGCTTTTATAGCTATTTGATCGCTATTAGCTCTCCCTCTTTTAAACGGATTGTTTTGGTTATAGATATTTTGGTAATGGCGACTTTCGTTATTATTGCTATAAATTTTATAATCCCGTGAAATATTATAAGACCTATTCTGCTTTTGATGAATTTGTGTTTCCCTGCTAAATTGTTCGCTGTTTGGAACATCCATTTTCTGTGGATTGTTCTGCGCAAACGTTTGCCTTGGCTGTTGATAATTATTTTGATAATGAGATATTCTTGGTACTATACGGTGCGGAGTCACATTAGTATTTATTCCATCTTGATTGAATCTAGGAGTTGTAAGGACGATTTTGACTACACCCAAAATCACCCCCACATTTTCAGCGGTCTAGAGGATACACCATATTTTTGTACATATACTGTAAATAAAACACATCGTTATTTAAATGTTTTCCTTTTTTTACATACTCTGTATTTTAGTGTAGTCTCCCTGTATTTCTAAGAACATTTGTAACGGGGTTTTGCTTCAATAGCACTACAACGATAATGCATAGAAACACTCAGGGCAACACACAGTGTAAATTACATATTTACACGAGTGAATGCCGCCGAGTTACAAGCCATAAAAAAATAAACAACAGCAAGAATATCATGTAACACAGTTAAAACAACAAAATTATGTTACCAATGCATGAATTATAAGAAAACAACAACAACACGGTCATTGGGTTCAGCATGCAGGTTTTGGGCATAGGAAGAACTTATTGCACGCATTCTGGACCAAATGTACCGTTAACTTAGTATGAAAGAAGGCTGCCAACCCGCGGTAAGGGGTTGTATGCTATTATCGATATCATTATCATAGTTGGTTTACAGTTTGCAACTTCCCCCCACCCGTGGTAAGGAGTTGCAGACTACAGATTCTATTCCGCTTATAGGGGGCAGGTTCTTAGTCCCTCCAGTTGTAATTTGGCTAGCTACGTCTTGTAGAATTTAAAGGGTTTGTAACTTCCTGTAACTGTAATTCTATTCCGCTTATAGGGGGCAGGGACATAGACTCTCCAGTTTTCGATTGGACAGTTATCATACCTAGCACAAGTCTTATCACGAAATGCACCTTGTGATGCCGTAACGTCGACTCATTAACCAACGCAAAAGTATAATAAGCGTATATCTATATACTAATAAACCTTGTAATAACTCATTGAAAAGAAATCTGTCAAGATAAAAGCTAACGTTAATAAAGTAAATAAAATAAAAGCAATAAAAAAATGGTCTATGTAATTTCTGTAATGAACCTCCTGGATCCGCTGAGCATACCCCAGCCATAAAACTTCGTTACATTGGCGCCCGAGCAGGGACAATCATCGCAAAAAAAACATCGAACATCTTTAACATCATCACTGAATCACGACTATCATCAGAGGAAAACATCGAAAATCACCGCATCACGGCTATCACCACAAGAAAACATCAAACATCTTCAGATCACGACTATCATCAGAGGAAACCTAAGCATCATAAGATCACGACTATCAACAGGGAAACCCCCAAACTTGGCACAATCACTACACCACCGCAGAAGATCACATTCGTTTCACGTCATCGCCACAGAAGAAAACGACTTGTCATCCTGGAAATGCAGCATACGAGGAGCGTTTCACCAATGCCTCCACCGATTGCCATCACAGGAAGTGCTCACTTAAGCCCAACGACACAACTACACAAATTACAGGATCGACTGCGCGCCCTAGAAGCACAACACTCGAGAAGCGCCTCGCCGATACCACCGCATACCGACACCGACTACCAACAAAGTCAACAACGCAGATCAAAACACACTAGTTCCACCCCGCTGCACACCCTCATACTCACTTGTCGTCGACCAAGTCCAAAAATGGTCGGTGAAGTTTGACGGTGTCCGCGACCCATTAGCCTTTATCGAACGCGTCGAGGAGCTATCAGTGGTCTATGGGATTAACAAGGATTTACTTCCTCGGATGATGCCAGAACTGCTCAACGATCGAGCTTTGACCTGGTACCGAAATAACAACGTTCAGTGGAAAACATGGGAAACCTTTAGGAACGACTTTCTGAAGTTCTTCCTCCCAACACGTTTCTTCGAGCGGTTGGACGATGACATCCGCCAAAGAAGACAACTTCCAATAGAATCATTCAAGGATTACGTGATTACAGAACCTGATGCGACACGCGCAGTACACCGAGGATCAGAAGCTCGAACGAATTTTTCGCAACAGCCGTCAGGAATACCAGCTTTATATAAAGCGGAAAGATTTCGCCTGTCTCGAGGAGTTGGTTAACCTAGCCGAAGACTTCGAATGTCTAAACAACGGTAGTCGGAGTGTCGAAACCCCGCCACGACCACCGAGGAGAGACGAGAATCATCGACAAGTCGCCCAGATACCAAGAGAATAAGTGGACCTACGATCAGCATGCCGACGCTGTGGCCAAAAGGCAATTTTTTTCGGGAATGTCGAAAACCCAAGGTGCTGTTTTGTTGGGAATATTTTAAGCGAAATACGAGGAGCATCGAATGCTGCCGCCGACCGTCGGGAAATGTCAACGGGTTCCATCGAAGCCAGGGGATGATGGAACCCCAGAACGCCACGCCCCGAAACGCATAGAGTCACTACAGCAGGATTACGACCACATAGCCGCGACGATAATCATGGGAGAAGAAGCAGTCACCGCCACAATCGACACGGGAGCTACGAGGAGCTTCATCAGCGAAGCCTATGCATGCGAGGTACAGCACACAGGACAGGAAGTGAGGGCAGCAGCATCAGTACGGATGGCGAATGGCACGACCAGACTAGTGGAACAGGCATTCGAAACCACGGTGCGATTTGGCAACAGCGGTTGCAACATGCAGCTACTGATTCTCCCGGAAGCCATCGACAAAGTCATCTTAGAGCTGGATTTTCTCGGCCGGGCAAAATCAACAATTATCATAGGCGGACATTACTCACAGGTAATAGTAGAGCAACGAAACAACCAGAAGAACCTCATGTACTTGCAATGCAAAGTCAGACCCCCAGTGACGACGAGAAGATAAGGTCCTTTCTGGACCATGAACTAAAGGAATTTGGGGCGATGAGTGGCGTGTCCAACATCACTAGTCATAAAATCGTGATGCGGGATGACCGACCATTAAAGCAGCGCTACTTCCCGAAGAATCCAGCCATGCAAAGCATTATAGACGAAGAAATCAACGACTTACTGAAAAAAGGGTGCATTGAACCGTCCAAAAGCCCCTTCAGTGCCCCAATTGTCTTGGTAAAGAAGAAGACCGGGAAATGGAGACATTGTGTGGACTACAGGCACCTTAACTCCAAGTCTGTTTCAGATTCATACCCACTTCCGAGGATTCACCACATCTTAGACCGTCTCAGGAACGCGAAATACATAAGCAGCCTGGACCTCAAAAACGGGTACTGGCAAATTCCGATGGAAAAAGGCAGCAAGTGGTACACAGCGTTCACGGTACCAGGCCGTGGGCTCTTCCAATGGCGAGTCATGCCTTTTGGTCTACACTTGGCACCCGCTACGTTCCAGCGAGCATTAGACCAGGTCATCGGCCCAGACATGGAACCTCACGCTTTCGCCTATCTAGACGACATCGTCGTGACCGGTGAATCCCTGGAAGACCACATGACACACCTGAAGGAGGTACTGCGACGACTGCGTAAGGCAAACTTGAAAATCAACGTTGGGAAATGTGACCCGGAGAAAATCGCGGCCATACAAGAACTTCGACCGCCCACTACCCTGCGGGAACTCCGCCGCTGTCTAGGAATCGCCTCGTGGTACAGGAGACTCGTACCCGAGTTCGCCAAGGTTGTCCAACCCCTACCTAGCCTCCTGAAAAAGGAGAAACATTGGAGGTGGACCGACGCACAGCAAACCGCATTCGATCAACTAAAGGATCGTCTCACACAAGCACCCGTTCTCGCCTGCCCGGATTTCGAGAAGAAATTCACACTTCAGACAGATGCCAGCGACTATGGATTAGGAGTCGTACTTACGCAAGATATCAACGACCAAGAGACGGTTATTGCCTACGCCAGTCGTTATTTAAATCCAGCGGAACGTAACTACTCACCTACGGAAAAGGAATGTCTAGCCATAGTGTGGGGTGTCCGCAAGATGCGACCCTACCTAGAAGGATATCGATTTACGATCGTCACGGACCACCTCTCTCTGAAATGGCTTAACTCTATTGAGAGTCCGAATCGCTCGTTGGGCCTTGGAGTTGCAGCAATTCACCTACGACATCCAGTATCGACGAGGGAAGTTGAACGTGGTCGCCGATGCACTCTTACGTCAGCCACGAGAAATCCTACGAACAACAGCCGTGGAGAACGACGATTTAAAAAGGTGCAGTTGGTTAGAGAGAAGAAAGGAGGAGGTCAAGGGAAATCCGGAGAAATTCCCAGATTACATAATCGAAGGCAACGAACTATATCGCCACATCTTCCATCAGACCACAGACGAGGATTGCGCGTCCTGGAAATTGTGCGTCCCAAATTTCCTACGAGCACGATTCTTGAAGGAAAACCACGACGAACTCACCGCCGGACATTTGGGGATTCGTAAGACGATGGCACGAGTCACCAACCGATACTACTTGCCGGGCATGTTCCGGGACATCAGCCGATATGTCCGCCGGTGCGAATCCAGCCAAAAATATAAGTCGATCCAGCAGAAACCGGCCGGAGCCATGTTGTCTCAGATCGCAGACGGAACATGGGATATAGTGTGTGCAGACTTCGTTGGACCACTCCCCAGATCCAAGCACGGCAACACAGTAATGTTGGTCCTCTTCGATAAATTCTCGAAGCGGACAGAGATCAAAATCACTGAATAAGGCGTTTCGCGAAAGAATCTTGGCTAGATATGCGTCCCGAAGATTTTCGTGAGCGACAATGGGGTCCAATCGACAGGCTTCAGTCCAGCATTTCTCACTCAAGGCCGAGAGCCGCGCTTACCACAAACACTCTTCGACGAGAAGACAGGGACAGGACAGATAGCACAATCCCAAAAGGAAAAGGCCGCACATTTGAAGGAAGTTTTCCACATCGTACGTTGAAACTTGGAGCAGGCAGCCCAGAACCAAGCTAGGTACTACAACCTCAGCAGACGGTAATGGAAACCCACCATAGGACAGACGGTTTTGGTAAGACAATACCACCTATCCAAGGCAATCGACAATTTCGCGGCAAAACTCGCCCCCAGGTATGATGTACCCTACGAGGTCACCGGTTTTGTATCGCCAGTTATCGTACTCCGCATGAAAAATAAGACGCGCACCGCACACATCAGCGACCTAAAGGACTTCAAAACGGAATACACTCCGGTCCCACCAGACACGTCGGATTTCCCAAGTAAGAAACCTAACGAAACACTCGCGATCCATCGGACGATCCACTTCCATGGGTCCAAGCATCAGCAACACCCAAGGGAGAAAGCGGTGAGGTACAGCGGCACGGCGGGCTCACAACTCACGACGTCGGCCTCAAATCTCACAACGACAGGAGGAAACTACAAAACAGCAGCAGGAGCCAAGCTTTACAGTAAGCGCGAAGGAGACAGTACAGCGAAGGACCCACTTGTTGAAGGGTCGAGAAAGACGATCGATGGCAGTAAGGGCAAAAATTACGCAAGTAAGAACGAAGGAAACACACGACAACAGAGGCAAAATACGTGGCAAGAGCAAAAGAGACGGCAGAGAGAGCAAGGGAGACAGCGGTGGCAAAGCAAACGGCAGTGGGAGCGAAGGAAGAGCACGACAGCAGCAGTACAACCAGCACGAAATAAATACAATTTAAATTCTATTTATTTATTTCACGAATATCCCGTTAGCCCACTATAGATAGTGGGGCTGAGATCAAAGAACTCATAAGTAATCCATCCATCAGCAATACCATCGTAACGACAAGTGAAAAAAAAGTGAGACAATTCTTTTACCGCATTACGAATTACGATTGGAAGCAGCGAAGCAGCGGGCAAGGGAGCATGCTGAACGGGTCCATCAACAGCGTTCACTGATGAAGCCACTGGATGACCAGTGGGAGGCGATCTACGACCCCCGGACTGGGAGGATGCGGGTTAAACGTCGACAGCCCGACCAAATGAAACTAGAAGAAGTCAAGGTATGCCGATCCGACCCCATGGAAACGGAAGCTGACGGACTCACCCCAACCATAACCCTCTCCAGCGACGAGGAGGAGATTACCCCATTAAAAGACTTCTGTGTTTTCCCCCCGGGGCCATGCGGGATCGTCCTCACCAAAGAAGACTATGGCCGGCTGGCCATCGGCAGGTTCTTAAATGACCGGCTCATCGAAGCCCAGTTACGTTGGATCCAGCAGAAGGTCATGCCCAGAGAGCAGCGAGACCACAACTACATCGCCAGCACCTACTTCCTCCAGCGCCTCACCCAAGTCCAGGGGGAGAAGGACGAAACGCCACAGGGGCTTGCAGCCCGTCGACATTCCGCTGTAGCAAGCTGGACCAAGGCCATAAATATCCTTGACAAGAACAATGTCGTGGTCCCGGTAAACCAGAACCTTTGTTTCTGGTGGTGATCCGTTTGGTGCAGGACCCGAAACTCCCCTAAGGAGAAATCCTCATCTTTGATTCGCTACCACGACTATCAACCGAATACCCCACTGACATCCTACTTGACCTTGACTACACCCAAAATCACCCTCACATTTTCAGCCGCTCAGCGGTCGAGAGGACCAACCATATTTTTTTCCTCTCATTTTTGTACATATACTGTAAATAAAACACATCGTTATTTAAATATTTTCCTTTTTTAAATACTCTGAATTTTGGTGTAGTCACCTTGTCTTTCTAAGAAAATTTGTAACGGAGTTTTGCTTTAATAGCACTACATATTTTATTTTATATATAGCTTACAGCTTCCCCCACCCGTGGTAAGAGGTTGTAAGTACTATTTAGTTTATACTTAGTCTATACATAGCATATAGCTTCCCCCCACCCGCGGTAAGGGGTTATATGCTATTATCGATATCATTATCATAGTTGGTATACAGTTTGCAAGTTCCCCCACCCGTGGTAAGGGGTTGCAAACTATCATCTATTTCGCTCATAGGGGGCAGGGACGTAGTCTCTCCAGTTCTTGTTTGGTTAGCTAAGTGTCAAGCTTGTATACAGTCTGCAGCTTCCCCCCACACGCGGTAAGGGGTTGCAGACTACTGATCTATTCTGCTTATAGGGGGCAGGGACTTAGTCTCTCCAGTTGTGATTTGGGTAGCTACGTCTTGTAGAATTTATAGGATTTGTAATTTCCCCCAACCCGTGGTAAGGGATTACGAGTCCACAATTCCATTCCGCTTATAGGGGGCAGGGACATAGTCGCTCCAGTTTTCGATTGGACAGTTATCATACCTAGCACAAGTCTTACCACGAAATGAACCTTGCGATGCCGTAACGTCGACTCATCAACCAATGCAAAAGTATATTAAGCATATATCTATATAGTAATAAACCTTGTAATAACTCATTGAAAAGAAATCTGTCAAGATAAAAGCTAACGTTATTAAGTAAATAAAATAAAAGCAATAAAAAATGGTCTATGTAATTTCTGTAACGAACCTCCTGGATCCGCTGAGCATACCCCAGCTATAAAACTTCGTTACAGAGTTATAGGTAATGTCCTATGGGTGTTTGGTGAATTATCTCTAAACTGTACCATATTAGTCTCTATTTCCTGTGCGCGAGCTAGTGCATTTTGTAAATCACTTGGATTTAATGAGTAAGCTACCTGTGACGTTGGTTGCCTTAGACCTAGGACAAATGTTCTCAGAGCTTCCGATCTAGCAACATTTATTAAGCTACTTGTTTCGACTTTTTGTGGTCCGTAAGTCATTATTGTTTTATTATGAATAGAATCTACTGCCGCCTTTAACTGGGTCATATATATTCATACAGTTTTGCACGGCTGTACGCCAGCTCACGTAGTTGGAGCCTTCAAATTGTGGTAAACATTTAACTACGTATAAAAGTTCACCTCCCAGAATATGTGGGTTAATTGTAATGTTATGTATGGAACTAAAGGTTTACCTGGTTTTAAATTAACTCTTCACTTTGCAGTTTGAATTCATTAGTGGTATCTGATACAAGCCGCGTTATAAAATCTGTCATTTCCTCTGTGTTCATTTTATGTCATTTTAATTTATTTATTTAATGCTTCTTAAAAAAATTACTTCAAAATATATGTGCTAATTGCTTAAATTATTCACTTATTATAATATATTATTACTGATCCTTTTGGAGTTTGTGGAGTTTCTGCTTCTATTGTGTTGACTTTCTTCTGGGGTCTTATCGGATTTTCGATCTCTCAGGGATCTACTCAATCAACTTTTGCTGGTTCTGCAGCATAAAGTGCTTTACGCTCTACGACTTATATCGTTAGGTTAATTTTATATTAACCCTTCCAATGGTCATAGAATAGTTTGTTCTATTTTAATTTTGTACTTAACTTGCAAGTTTTTATTTCGTTACTTTTGTTTTTCACGATTTTTTTTGTCGGTTTAGCCAACAGTCAGGCTTGCATTAAATCACTGAAGTTAACTATTAACACTTTATTTAATATAACTTATTTCACTGATTATGTTTAGTCCCTGTTCGGGCGCCATTTAAATTGTTCCAAAGGGAAACAATTAAGAAGGAAAAGAAGGAAAATTTAAAAATTAATTATTCTTAAAATATTAAAACTTTATTTTTCCTAATAAAAAACGACAAGAACATTGCACTGAATCACCAAAAGAAGACAAATAAAATCCTTACGTCAAAAATTGCTGAACTCAAACACGGATACAGGCGTTATTCGGTGATTGTTAAACCGCAGCCAATGGTGTCTCTCCATCACAGATTCTTCTGCACGGATATTGTCCATCAAGCTTGGATACTGCTGACAGCAATACCATCGAAACAAAGTCTTCATCTCGTAACGTTACCGAAGATTCTGACACAAAAGAGCACTTACGTTAAAAAGTATTTTTATTCAAGTTTTTCAATTTTTTAAATAATTTATTTTATTTGAGTAGTTTTTAGTAGCAGAATTTTTATATACTTTCTGTCTCAGTAGCTGTGCGTGGCGTTTGTTAGGCCTGGTACTACAAACGAATCAGTAACGTTTTCACTGTTGAGTGGTTGGTTCGTAGAAATTCTTCTTGTTGTTATTTTTAATATTTTTAATTTTTTATTATATACTAATCTTATTTTACGTATATTTTCATCATCTTGACGCGTTCGGTATTTTTACTTTGTAAAATGAACTCTTATTTTGAAATTCATTTCACAAATATTCGCGGCATTAAAAGTAATTTCAACTCGATCGTGGCACATCTTGACGCGAATAAACCTGCGGTTCTAAGTTTATGTGAAACGCAAGCCTCTTATATTGGTACGCCAAATGATTTTCATTGTCCGGGGTATAATCGTGTCGACTGTTTGGTTCCATATCGTGGGGTTATTTTATTTATACGAGATGACATCAGTTTTAGTGTATCTAATTTTAATATTCCAAACAGTAATCCCATGTTCAATACGATATGGATTGAAATTGTAGTTTCAAACCATTCTATGTTTATTTGTTCCCTTTATCGTAGTCCTAATTTGTCACCTGATGATACTAATATTGAGTTTAATTACATGTCTGAAACTATAGACAAGATTTACCAATCCTCACCAACATCAGAATTGGTAGTCTTGGGTGATTTTAATGTCCACAATGATTCATGGTTGACCTATTCGAATGGTAGAGATCGATCTGGTGAAACAGCTGAACTATTTTCAAATGTTATTCTTCTCACCCAACTCGTTGATAAGCCAACTAGGTATCCCGATACTACTGGTCAATCACCTCACCTTTTAGATTTGTTTTTAACTACTATGCCAGATAAATATTCAATTGATGTATCTGCTTCATTAGGTCTTTCTGACCATGCTTTGGTAGTAGCCAAATTTTCAATAACACCAACCCTTTTAGAGCCTACTCGTAAAAGGCTACTCTGGCACTATAAAAATGCTAACTGGGAGCTCCTGAACCAATTTTATAGATCATTTGATTGGTCAACCTGTTTTTCCAGCAATAATGCTGATGAAGCATCACAACTTATCACGTCAACAGTTTTGCTAGGAATGAAAAATTGCATTCCTTCTTCATTTAAAATGACAAATACACATAAAAATAAAGGGTTTGACGAACATTGCAGGTCAGCAGTCGCAGTCGTAAAAAAGCAGCCCAACAGATCAAACGCTTTATTGAAAAGGTCCAAAATAATATATTACCTTAAGATTCGAGATAGCATGCGAAAAGTTTTGGATTCTGATTCAAACAATTGGTTAAAAGAAACTTTGCAGACAATACATTATTTATGGAACCGTAAAATAAAAGTTGTATTAAATGGTATATCTTCAGGTTCACATGGGATCAATGCTGGCGTGCCTCAAGGGTCATCGTTGCCGCCCACGCTCTTCTTGATATATATCAACGACCTGTTGTCTTCTACAACCTGTGATATCCATTCATTTGCTGATGATACAACACTATCGTCTTCCATTGAGTTTGTCAGTCAAAAAAACAACACATAAAAATTAAAATTTTTCATGTAAATTCTCTAATAGGAGATACAAACTACTGTGTTTAAAATTTGAAGGAAATTGGGCTAATTTTAAAAAAAATGTACATGGGAAGCACTCTGGTCTCAGGGCCGATCACTCCAAAAATTTTGCAAAAGTTTTGTCCATCGGAGAAACACATGTGTTTAAAAATTGAAGAAAATCGAGCTAATTTAAAAAAAAAACCCCGGGCCCGGGGTCTCCAAAATTTTTACAAAATTGTTGTCCATCGGAGATACACATGTGTATAAAATTTGAAGAAAATTGGGTAAATTTTGTAAAATATTTGTATGGGACATATTCATGAGCGCAAAATTTCAATAAAATAGGACTTTGGGAAGTGGGTTAAAAATTGATCGCAAGATTCCACGCCAAACAAACAAGCAAATAAAGCCACAAACAAACACACGGGCACGCGAAGATAATATAGAGAATTTAATAAAAAAAAACCCATAAAAATTAAAATTTTTCATCTAAATTCTCTAATCGCAGAAATTGATATGGGAGGCCCTCGATCCTGGGTCATTTTTTTTTATTGTAGGAGAAAATCATCGAGAGAGACATTTGACATCAGATGTCAAATTTTAAAATGCTCAGATCATTTTATTCTGAGCACTTAGAGCACGCTCATACTCTGAGCAAATAAGAAACACGAGCATTTTCTTGAGAACTCTTTGACTGCTCCGAACTAATTTATGAAAACGCCAAATGACAGAATATTGTGAAAACTTGTTGTTCTATCTGTAAGTCGATATCGACAACAAAAGACGACATCAATAAAAATCCAATTCAGTAAATAAGTAAGTAAGTTGAATTAAGCATAAAACATTTATGTCTCGTTTCATTTGCTGGGTTCATTTGTGCGTGAGCTAAGATTTATCTCTCTCACCAAGCAGCGCAGCGGGCTTTATGAAGTGCCTTAAAAATTGATAATTGAAAAAAAAATGTGTATGGGAGCCCCCGAGCTCCTAGGGGCCTCAAATTTTAACCGAAAGTACTGTCACCGGAAATATACATGTGTGCATGGGAAGTGGGTTAGAAATTGATCAAAAAATCTGACCAGCCAGCCACCCAGCCAGCCAGCCACGTGCACGCGAAATTAATATAGAGAATTTAAAAAGAATGCAATTCTCGCTTGATTGGTTCGCGTGAATTAATGGATTCGACAATTCTGTCGAACATTCAAGTCATTCTTGATTGGGGCAGATCTAATAGGGTGAAATTTAACCCAAATAAATTCCAGGCTTGTCTTTTTTCTAAAAAGGAAATTCAACATTACGTTCCACCAGTAATTAACGGTGCCACTGTTGCATGATCAGTTTCACTTAAGATGTTAGGTTTGAAAGTTTCAAGTGATCTTTCCTGGAAGGAACATATTTATGAAATTTCAAAAAGAGCTAGCCAATGTTTGTGCTTCATAAGACATTGTAACTTCTACATCACTCCCTTTGAAGTGTTAAGATTATATAAATCTTATGTTAGACCAATTTTAGAATTTAATTTATATGTGTGGGGTGGGGCTCCAAGATCGCATTTGGTTCACCTTGATGGAGTTCAGAATAGAGTTATCCGTTTGATAAACGATGTAACCATTACTTCGTCTCTTAATACTTTGGAGCACAGACGAAATGTAGGAGCTATATCTGTTTTCTACAAATTTTACAACGGTAGATGTTCTTTAGAAACCCATTCTCTAGTTCCAGGTCCTTTTATCAGTAACGTAAACACTCGTTTAAGGTCCAATCAAAAAGTGTTGCATATCGGAGATACACGCCAATATAAAATTTGAAGAAAATCGGGTTAATTTTTTTAAAAAAAATTTATGGGGCCCCGCGAACCCGGGGCCCTAGGTCTCCAAAATTTTTACAGAAAGTGTTGTCTATCGAAGATATATGCGTATATAAAATTTGAAGAAATTCGGGTTTTATTGAAATTTTGCACACATGTGTATTTCCGGAGACAACACATTTTATTAAAATTTGAGGCCCCTCGGGCCCCGGGGCCCGGGGTCTCCAAAATTTTAACAAAAAGTGTTGTTCAGCAGAGATACACATGTGAAGAAAATCGAGTAAAATTTTGTAAAATATTTCTATGGGAGCCCCCCGACCCCTCAAATTTTAATAAAATGTGTTGTCTCCGGAAATACACATGTGTGCAAAATTTCAATAAAATCAAGCTTTGGGAAGTGGGTTAAAAATTGATCGCAAGATTCCACGACGAACGACGACCGACAACCGACGACCGACATCCGTGCCACGGGCAAGTGAAGTTAATATAGAGAATTTAAAAAAGCGATCATACAAGACGAACACTGATGATGTGCCAAGCTGCAACATTAAATGACAAAAACTCTACACACCGCGTAGCCACTCCCATTGCGGGGAAATGAAAACAAGCTAAATGCAATAGGAAATAGGAGTGACGAGAGATCAACCAACACCGAATTTTTGCAAAAATTTTGGTGGCCGGGGTCGTGGGCCCCATACAAATTTTTCGAAAAAATTAACCCGATTTTTTTCAAATTTTATACACCTCTGTATCTCCGCTGGACAAATTTTTTTGTAAAGTTTTTGGAGTTAACAGGACC
Organism: Nephrocerus scutellatus; assembly: GCA_947095585.1. Classification (NCBI taxonomy): domain Eukaryota; kingdom Metazoa; phylum Arthropoda; class Insecta; order Diptera; family Pipunculidae; genus Nephrocerus; species Nephrocerus scutellatus. The sequence goes on from OX352764.1 coordinate 52,134,285, forward strand.
TGAGGCCCAAGGGGTGCTCATACAAATTTTTTAAAAATTAGCTCTATTTTCTTCAAATTTTTAACACATGTGTATCACTGATGGACATAACTTTTTGTAAATTTGTTGGAGTGATAGGGCCATGAGACCCGTGTGGTGTCCATGTAAATTTTTTAAAAATTAGCCCGATTTTCTTTTTAACATATTTTAACGATTTAAACACATACCCGTCTCCTATTAGAGAATTTACATGAACAATTTTAATTTTTATGGGTTGTTTTTTCTTTTGCCAGATTAGTTTGAGATTCTTATCAAGAACCATTCTCCAGTTGATGATTACAGCGACCACTTCGACCTGTTTAGTGTATTTTGCTGCAATTGAGGTGCCGTCGGCATTTCACTCTTTTGTTTGTGGGATACTGCCGATAAAAGTGATTTGTATGAAGGAATATATAGACATTTTGGTGTGACAAGTAAGGAATTCTTTCTTTATTTTCACGTAGGATTACAAAATGAAAAATTCAAAAAAAAAAAATGTAAATTTAATGTGTTGGGCAATTTTCCCAAATTGAAGAATTTAACGAAAATAACAAATGTTATAACCGATACACAAATGCTTCTTCCCCTCTGCATTGTAATCTAACATAATCAATTCGATAGATAATTCCTTTAGGAAGACACAGGTGTGGGTCAATTTAGTGAGACATCTCTCTGAACTGGCCAATCTGTTTTACAGTGAACCTTCAAAATAAAAAAAATTTCATTAAAATTCACATTCATAACAAAAGCTTATTTCTGCCCGTACGGTTATACAACATATTTTTTTTTTCATAGACCATTCCTTAAGGAAGACTTGGCTATTAGTAGCATCTATGGAACAAAGCTTTGAGCTGATTAAATTATATTACAGTGAACATATATTTAACAAATACAAAATGTTTGCATTCTGTTAAATAGCATTACCCATACATACAAATATTTTGTTATTTGTTAAAAACTGCAAATCCGTTATTTGGGAAGTTTTGAAAAATACAATTTTTCCATAGCTGAACTAGTGGATATTTATAAAATGGGGGGAAGCTGTATTTTATGTATAGACTAATGATAATAGGTTCAGAACCCCTTACCATGGGTAGGGGAAAGCTGTGACCTATATATAATCTAAAAAACACAACCCATAAATATTAAATTTTTCATGTAAATTCTCTAATAGAAGATACATATGTGTGCAAAGTTTGAACCGGGTGAATTTCGAAAAAATTAATATTAGAGCCCCCTTCACTTCAAAACTTCACTGTTCTTTGAAAGAATCACCTTATGAAGAAGATATCCGGAGATACACATGTGTACAAAAAATTTGTATGGGAAAAAAATTCAAATCTAAAACTAAAAAATGTTTACAAAAAGTTCGGTCTATCGGCCCCCATGACCCTGCGACCCGGGGTCTTCAAAATTTTTACAAAAAGTGTTGTCCATCGGAGATTCATACATCTATAAAATTTGAAGAAAATCGGGTTTTTTTTAAAAAAAATATTATGTGGCCCACGACCCTGGGGCCCGGGGTATCCAAAATTTTGACAAAAAGTGTTGTCCATCGGAGATGCATATGTGTAAAAAATTTAAAGAAAATCGGGTAAATTTTAAATTTTTTTATATGGGACCCTAAATTTTAATAGAAAGTATTGTCACTGAAAATATACATGTGTGCAAAATCTCAATAAAATCGGGCTTTGGGAAGTGGGTTAAAAATTGATCAGAAAATCTGACCAGCCAGGCAGCCAGCCAACGAGCCACGGGTACGCGAAGTTAATATAGAGAATTTAAAAAAATAATAAGAAGACTTAAGATAACCACGATGTGAACACTGCGATGGTTAACGCACGACTTCTGCTGATCGGTCATTACTTTTTTACTTATTTCCTATATCCCCTTGTGGGTCCTAGGGCCGCTATAATCGCATCAAACTTTTTGTTACTAAGATCGAGCAATTTCCATGATATTGTCGCATTGATATTAAACTCATCTGGGATTTTTGTAATTTTTTCATAATTAATGAACGTTTGTCCTGTAACAGTATTGATTGGTATAGGCTGAATTTTACTATTTGTAATTTGGGGAAGCATATGTTGATTAAGAAGTGATATGGACGATCCTGTATCAATCAAGCAATCGATCCTATGTCCATTTATATCCGAGGCGTTGAGAGGAAAATTTTCAGAACTTTGTACAGGTGTTTTGTTTATGTTATCAACATCCATTGGTTCAATTTGTTGATGGTTCCTAACTGAGTATTTCTAAATTGTCTTGAATTATTTTAGCTTTGTAAATTGTTATTATAGTTATTCCTATTTCATTTCATTAAAATTGCAAATATTCACATTCATAACAAAAGCTTATTTCTGCCCGTACGGTTATACAACATATTTTTTTTTTCATAGACCATTCCTTAAGGAAGACTTGGCTATTAGTAGCATCTATGGAACAAAGCTTTGAGCTGATTAAATTATATTACAGTGAACATATATTTAACAAATACAAAATGTTTGCATTCTGTTAAATAGCATTACCCATACATACAAATATTTTGTTATTTGTTAAAAACTGCAAATCCGTTATTTGGGAAGTTTTGAAAAATACAATTTTTCCATAGCTGAACTAGTGGATATTTATAAAATGGGGGGAAGCTGTATTTTATGTATAGACTAATGATAATAGGTTCAGAACCCCTTACCATGGGTAGGGGAAAGCTGTGACCTATATATAATCTAAAAAACACAACCCATAAATATTAAATTTTTCATGTAAATTCTCTAATAGAAGATACATATGTGTGCAAAGTTTGAACCGGGTGAATTTCGAAAAAATTAATATTAGAGCCCCCTTCACTTCAAAACTTCACTGTTCTTTGAAAGAATCACCTTATGAAGAAGATATCCGGAGATACACATGTGTACAAAAAATTTGTATGGGAAAAAAATTCAAATCTAAAACTAAAAAATGTTTACAAAAAGTTCGGTCTATCGGCCCCCATGACCCTGCGACCCGGGGTCTTCAAAATTTTTACAAAAAGTGTTGTCCATCGGAGATTCATACATCTATAAAATTTGAAGAAAATCGGGTTTTTTTTAAAAAAAATATTATGTGGCCCACGACCCTGGGGCCCGGGGTATCCAAAATTTTGACAAAAAGTGTTGTCCATCGGAGATGCATATGTGTAAAAAATTTAAAGAAAATCGGGTAAATTTTAAATTTTTTTATATGGGACCCTAAATTTTAATAGAAAGTATTGTCACTGAAAATATACATGTGTGCAAAATCTCAATAAAATCGGGCTTTGGGAAGTGGGTTAAAAATTGATCAGAAAATCTGACCAGCCAGGCAGCCAGCCAACGAGCCACGGGTACGCGAAGTTAATATAGAGAATTTAAAAAAATAATAAGAAGACTTAAGATAACCACGATGTGAACACTGCGATGGTTAACGCACGACTTCTGCTGATCGGTCATTACTTTTTTACTTATTTCCTATATCCCCTTGTGGGTCCTAGGGCCGCTATAATCGCATCAAACTTTTTGTTACTAAGATCGAGCAATTTCCATGATATTGTCGCATTGATATTAAACTCATCTGGGATTTTTGTAATTTTTTCATAATTAATGAACGTTTGTCCTGTAACAGTATTGATTGGTATAGGCTGAATTTTACTATTTGTAATTTGGGGAAGCATATGTTGATTAAGAAGTGATATGGACGATCCTGTATCAATCAAGCAATCGATCCTATGTCCATTTATATCCGAGGCGTTGACAGGAAAATTTTCAGAACTTTGTACAGGTGTTTTGTTTATGTTATCAACATCCATTGGTTCAATTTGTTGATGGTTCCTAACTGAGTATTTCTAAATTGTCTTGAATTATTTTAGCTTTGTAAATTGTTATTATAGTTATTCCTATTTCATTTCATTAAAATTGCAAATATTCACATTCATAACAAAAGCTTATTTCTGCCCGTACGGTTATACAACATATTTTTTTTTTCATAGACCATTCCTTAAGGAAGACTTGGCTATTAGTAGCATCTATGGAACAAAGCTTTGAGCTGATTAAATTATATTACAGTGAACATATATTTAACAAATACAAAATGTTTGCATTCTGTTAAATAGCATTACCCATACATACAAATATTTTGTTATTTGTTAAAAACTGCAAATCCGTTATTTGGGAAGTTTTGAAAAATACAATTTTTCCATAGCTGAACTAGTGGATATTTATAAAATGGGGGGAAGCTGTATTTTATGTATAGACTAATGATAATAGGTTCAGAACCCCTTACCATGGGTAGGGGAAAGCTGTGACCTATATATAATCTAAAAAACACAACCCATAAATATTAAATTTTTCATGTAAATTCTCTAATAGAAGATACATATGTGTGCAAAGTTTGAACCGGGTGAATTTCGAAAAAATTAATATTAGAGCCCCCTTCACTTCAAAACTTCACTGTTCTTTGAAAGAATCACCTTATGAAGAAGATATCCGGAGATACACATGTGTACAAAAAATTTGTATGGGAAAAAAATTCAAATCTAAAACTAAAAAATGTTGAAGACCCGGGGTCTTCAAAATTTTTACAAAAAGTGTTGTCCATCGGAGATTCATACATCTATAAAATTTGAAGAAAATCGGGTTTTTTTTTAAAAAAATATTATGTGGCCCACGACCCTGGGGCCCGGGGTATCCAAAATTTTGACAAAAAGTGTTGTCCATCGGAGATGCATATGTGTAAAAAATTTAAAGAAAATCGGGTAAATTTTAAATTTTTTTATATGGGACCCTAAATTTTAATAGAAAGTATTGTCACTGAAAATATACATGTGTGCAAAATCTCAATAAAATCGGGCTTTGGGAAGTGGGTTAAAAATTGATCAGAAAATCTGACCAGCCAGGCAGCCAGCCAACGAGCCACGGGTACGCGAAGTTAATATAGAGAATTTAAAAAAATAATAAGAAGACTTAAGATAACCACGATGTGAACACTGCGATGGTTAACGCACGACTTCTGCTGATCGGTCATTACTTTTTTACTTATTTCCTATATCCCCTTGTGGGTCCTAGGGCCGCTATAATCGCATCAAACTTTTTGTTACTAAGATCGAGCAATTTCCATGATATTGTCGCATTGATATTAAACTCATCTGGGATTTTTGTAATTTTTTCATAATTAATGAACGTTTGTCCTGTAACAGTATTGATTGGTATAGGCTGAATTTTACTATTTGTAATTTGGGGAAGCATATGTTGATTAAGAAGTGATATGGACGATCCTGTATCAATCAAGCAATCGATCCTATGTCCATTTATATCCGAGGCGTTGACAGGAAAATTTTCAGAACTTTGTACAGGTGTTTTGTTTATGTTATCAACATCCATTGGTTCAATTTGTTGATGGTTCCTAACTGAGTATTTCTAAATTGTCTTGAATTATTTTAGCTTTGTAAATTGTTATTATAGTTATTCCTATTGTTGGTATACTTGGTATAGTTACTTTGATTTTGATCTAACCTATTAGCATTAGTAGCCGTATTCCTCTGCCCACTGTTATTTTCGTATTGTCTAAAACTGTTTCTAAATTGTCATGAGTATTGTCGGTTTTGGTAATTTGTTTGATAATTGTTTCTATTGTTATACTGATTAGTATTCCTATTATTGTTGTTTTGACTATAATTTCTATTGTTTTCTCTAATATACCGGTTTTGTGATGATTGATTTCTACTGTTATAATAACTTTTATCTTCAATTTTTTCTTTTATTCCTGTTGCTACCAAAGAATGATAAGCTTCCTCTAAACTTTGTACACCGTTAACCCTAAGGTACATTTCTTCCTGCCTAGGGATTTTAAAGAGAAATTTAGAAAGAATACTTTCTTCGTTATTTTCTGGTTTATAATCTAAAGGTGGGTTTATTTCCAGTCTATATTTCAAATTTAGTCTATCTAAAACATCTTTGAGATCAATATAATATTGACTTACGTTAATATATTTAATATTATCGGCTTTATTTTTTTAATGCTGTAAATTCCTCTGGTACGCCAAATGACTTCTTCAATCGTTCCTTAATATCTTCCCAGCTGCTGTTTGGTGGTAGTTTTCTTATGGATGCTAGTATTTCGCCTTGGATTTTGGACACTATGATTCTCCTTGTATACTCCTTGGGCGCTGCATCTTGAACCAGTTCTAGTATATAGTCAGCTTCGGAGATGTATGATGTAAGGGAATAAGAGTCGTTCCCTCGAAATAGTGGGGGAGGATTTCTTTTATCAAATCCTAAATACCAAAATCCATTTTTTGTTCTGTTCCTGTTCTATTATTTGCTTCGAATTAGAGTAAAACTTCTATGCTCTTATGGCTGGAGGCAGAGTAGAGCAGCAGCAGTACTTTATAAAAATTGAAATCTCGTAATTTTACGAAAAGAAAACTGCGAATTGGAATAGCTGTTTTCTTTGTTTGCTTCTTTCAAACACTTGGAAGTAAATTTTATGTCTTTTAAACTGATAACTTGTTTATCAAATTTATTAATTTAATGATAAAAATCTCTACTCTCTCTACCGGTTGTCCAGCAATTTTAACTTGAGTTACTGAGTTAGTGCCGAGGTTCATGATTTTGGTTTTGGCAGTATTAATCTTCAAACTCGCAACATTTGCCTCCCCTTTCACATTTGTTGTCATTTGGTTCAGCTCCATAATCCTGTGTGAGAGTAAGCAAACGTAGTCAGCGTAGTCCAGACGTTTGAGTTGAGATGTAAGAGTCCAACTAATTCTTTCGTTTTCAGTAGATTAAGCTGCGCGAAACACATCGCTAATCACCAACAAAAAATATCGGCGATAGAATGCAACCTTGTCGTACCCCACTTAGGATCTCGAATTCCTCTGACAGCTTTTCTCTATGCAGTACATGACATTTAGAGCCATCAAAGGTTGCTTTAATAATAGCTATTATTTTATCGGGTATACCTCTCCTGCGCAAGACTAGCCAGATAAACTGTCTGTTGACACTGTCAAACGCCTTCTCAAAATCGAAGAACAGCAGGTGTAGGGGCGACCGGAATTCAACGCACTGTTCAATAATAATCCGCAGGGTGTTGATGTAGTTGACATAGGAGGATCCAGTACGGAAACCTGTTATGTTAATTCAATATCAGAAGCAGATAGGTAAAGTTTATATAAACATGGTTAGTTGCTTTAAATATTTGTTTTAATTATTACCAAATAATGACAACAATGTATACGACTAACGGAAGAAACGAAAACCTGAGTAATCGGTATTGTTGTCTAGAAAAGACATTTTATTGGTTTTGCACCATTTTATTTTTTGTTACCTTTGTACACGTAGAGCTAAATAAATGTTTTATCGAAATAAAAAGCCTACTCACGTAAATAAAATATAATTTGAATTAATAAAATATCTGTAAATACTCACGTATATAAAATATAAGTTGAATAAATAAGAAACCTATAAGACTCCCGATGTCGTTGGAGCGGCACGCAGAAGCTCTGTGAGTATACCATCTAGTCCAACCGACTTGTTGTTCTTTTGTGCGTTGTTCGCGGTAGCGATCTCATCTTTACTGGGAGTTGAGGTGCAAATTCGGGAAATTGTTACTTCCGGCAGCTCCATTTGATTTAGGTGCATTAAGTTGGCGAATTTACGGTTAAGGACTGTAGAAAACAGCTCCTTCCATCGCTTGAGCTGATCCTCATCTGAAACGAGTACCGCACCATCTAGGCCTTTCACCGGATGTTAGCTAGAACGGTGACCAACTGTCAGCTCTTTGGTGACTCTGTAAACGATTCTGCTATCGCACCTGCTCTCTACTTCCTCTGCTTGTGAGGCCAGGTTGTTAATATAATTATGTTTGTCACGTCTTACACTACGCTGCACTTCTTTAATTTTTCTTCGATACAGGGACTCTAGCTCTATTCTCGCTGCTGCTGGGGTATCAACAATACGAGCTTTAAGTAGCTTACGTTCTTTAATCCGCCTCAAGGTATCCTCTGGCAAGACACGTGCTGAACCTTGCATGGCTTCTATCAACAATACTTTCCGCTCCAGATGTGAAAACATTTTTCACAGCTACCAATGTTCTTGGATGGTTGTCGGCAGTGAGCTGCTGATTGCTTCCATTCCTTGCGATAAATGATCCCTTAATTGTTGGCGTACTGAGGGGATCTTTAGCCGGTCGATGTTATACCTACGCATGCGGATGATATTGCGGAGTCTTTGAACTGATGCAGTAAGTAACTGGACAGTAGCTACCATAAGGTGATGATCCCGTACCATATCCTTGTCTGTTTCGGACGTCTAAAAGACAGCTGCCAAAGCGTCGGCTGATCGCCACAGGGTCGATTTGGTTGGATGATGATTGCCTGTCAGTTGACACCCAGGTGACTTTGCTGCAGGTCTTATGCTCAAACATGTTGCCTCCTATGACAAGGTGGTTGGTGTTGCAGAAATCAACAAATCTTTCACCATTGTCATTTCGTTCGCCGAGGCTGTGCTTCCCAATCACATGTCTGAGTCCTTCATTGTAGTTGCCTACCTTGGCATTGATTGATTGAAGAAGTTATCCTTTTCATCCTCAGTCGAGGGATTCGTTGGGGCGTAACACTGTATGATCGTGACGCGCCGTACTCTAGTCCGAAATCTGGCCGATAAGATCCTATCACCATGTGGTTGCCAGGAAATTCGGTCTCAGCGTGCTGTTGGCGTTAGCAGCAGATCCACTCCAGATTCACGGGGACTTCCAGAGGTTTTGCCGGAGTAGAGTAGCACAGTGTTACACGTTGGCGGTTGGTACTCTCCCGCGTCGCACCATATTACTTCCATTATGTCCCATTATGTCCAAATTATATCGAAGAAACTCACGTTCCAGTTAAGAGAAATCTGACATTTTGGGGTACTTCACTCACTGAGTCATAGAGAGTCCTCACATTCCAGAAACCATTTCGTCATTATTCGATCATTACTTATCCGAGGCGTTGTGTCCGTTCAGTAGCGGGCATTTTTCGGTACAGCAATGTACTAACCCACGTTAACTTGACTAGAAACGCTAGACCAACTTGCAATTTTAGCCTACATATATAAGAATTTATACACAAAGTTGCCCGCGGCCCAAACTTTCGAAAATAATTTTCGTTTTTATTGCCATTATTTTCGATTGTCTTGTTGGTGTTCTTGCTTTTGTTTCCCTTGTCGTTGTCTCCTGCTGGGTACTTTGTTACTGCTGCGTACTTTGCTCCTGCATCGTTCTTTGCTACTGTTGCATACTTTTATCCTGCTGGGTACTTTATTTCTGCTGTCATGCGTTTTCCTGCCGCCGTCTCCTTCGTTCTTGCTGCCATCTCTTTTGCTCTTGCCTCCATCTCCTTTGCCCTTCCTATTACTATGTCCTTTACAGCTGCTGCAATCTACTTTGCTCTTGTTTTGCACGCTTTTTTGCGTTTCGCTACCGCCGTTTTCTTTGCTCTTGCTGTCTCTTTTGCCCCTCTACAAGTGGCTTCTTGTTTAAACCGTCTCCTTTGCCCCCTGCTGCCATCTCGTTCACGTCTATGAACTTCGCTGTTAAGTCTCATTCGTCGCCGTCGTATGTTTTGCCTCCGTCATGTCGCTGTACCTCCCCACTCCATATCGCTCGCTGCTGCCGCCGACGCTGCTGTAGTCTGGGATGCTTGTCCAAGTTTCGGCGTACGATGTGGAAAACTTGCTGTAAGTGTTCGGCCCTTTCCCTTGGGGAATGTGCTGCATGTCCTGTCCCGATTGTCTTCTCATCAGTGTTTTTGGTAAGCTCTCGGCTTCGGCTCTCGGCCCTGGGTGAGAAATTCTGGACTGAAACCTGTTGATTCTGCTACGCTGGAGTTTATGGCCAATGAGGTCTCGGGGAGGAGTTCGTCGAAGTGGTCCTACGACATCCACGCACACGATATTCTAGGTTCCGTCTGAGATTTGGGACAACACGGCTCCGACCGGGTTCTGACGGATCAATTTGTACTACTGGCAGGATTCGCAGCGGCGTACATACCGGCTGATGTCCCGGAACATGCCTATCCAGTAGTATCGATTGGTAATGCGTGTGATCGTCTTGCGAATTCCTAAATGTCCGGCGGTGGGCTTGTAATGATTCCCTGCAGCAAAATCACGCAGGCAGTACATTGGGCCCCATAGCTTACACGAGAACAGTTATGACCATGGACAACGAGTCATAGAGATGACAGCAAGCAATAATTTGGTCGTTGCGAGTAAAAGGTTTCCGCGTAAAAATATCCACAAAGCCCCCTGGATATCTCCCGATGGAGCCACTCGCAACCAAATAGACCACGTGTTGATAGACCGCCACCACAACCCGAATCTGATGACGGTACGAACGATGAACGTACCGAGGTGCCAACGTCGACTCGGACCACTATCTTATTGGTATGGTGCTCCGAGCCCGGATTGCATCATCACGGAAGACTGCATCCGCGAATCAGATTCGAGTCAACAGAAGAGAAATGGACACGCCATAAGAATACTGTTATTAGTACTACTGACTCCATCTCAGGGAGTAGTCGTAGAGATCGGAACGACAGGTTCGATGACGAATGTAAGCTAGCGACTGAGCGTAAGAATGTTGCGTACCGAGAAATGCAACAATCTTATAGAGTGCGGGCACGCGTAGATGAATAAAAAGAGCTCAGAATATATGAAAAATCTGTTCACCGGAGAAAGAAAGCAGTCTGGGATTAGAATCTCGTCCGTGAACTAGACTAGTAGACTAGACTAGTATAGAGAGCGAAGCCCGCATCAGGCGCGGAAGTTCTACCAAAGAGTCTGCGGTATGACGCAATATACACCGCGTTGCACATACTGCAAAGACAAACAGGGTCATCTGATCGCCGATCTCAAAGGCATCTTAGAGCAATGGGAAGAGCACTTTCATGAGTTGCTTAATAGCCAGCTAACTGAGGAATTGGAGGCTTCAGCAATGACTGAATACCACACTATGCTGCCGCCACCAAGCATAGACGAAGTTAGCAGAGCGATAAATCGGCTCAAAAATAATAAGGCCCCGGGATTTGATGGTATCCCAGCAGAGCTAATTAAAACAGCAGGCCCCGCAATACACCAAGCATTTCATGAAATAATAGTGCAAGTATGGGAGGAAAAAGCGATGCCAGAATGAGGCATCCTGTGCCCCATACAAAAGAAAGGAGATATCCGGATCACTATCAAGCCCATTCAACATTTATAACGTGCTCCGACAAGGGAATGGACTGGCCTGCGTCCTCTTCAACCTGGCGTTGGAGAAAGTGATCCGAGACTTTTACGTAAGTCCATTCAGATACGGGCTTACGCAGACGATATTGACATCGTTGGTAGTAACCGAATAGCTGTACAGGAAGCTTTCATCAAGATCGAGCAAGCGGTACGAAATCTGGGGCTGCACATAAATGAGAGCAAAACAAAGTACATGGTGGCCACGTCTGTGAGTAGAAGATCCAACATTGGTCCCTTAATTCAAATAGTGGAGCGCGAATTGGGACTAGTGCAATTCTTTAACTGTCAACTGTAGCAGCCGATAATAGCATGGAACCAGAAATACGCGCACGGTTGCTTAAAGCCAACAAAGCCTACTATAGTCTGTCAAGACACTTCAAATCCAGGTATTTAACCATAACATCCAAGCTGCTCCTATATAAGACAATAGTCATACCAGTACTTACATATGGATCAGAGACTTGGTGCTCTTAGCCGCGTTCGAGAGAAAAGTCTTACATAGAATTGTTGGCCCCGTATGTGAGGAAGGACGATTCTGGAGACTTTATAATGATGAGGTTTACGAGCGGTACCGCGATGTCGACATCGTTAAGAAAATTAAGCTCGGTAGGCTCCGGTGGGCAGGACACCTAGCTTGCATGAGCGAAGAGGATCCTGCTCGGAAAGTCCTTTGCGGTAGGATTTATGGAACATGACAGCGAGGCCAACCAAGCCTACGCTGAAAGGATGGCGTAGACCAGGACGCTCAGAGTTTAGGGATGCCAAATTGGATGACATCGGCTCGAAATCCGGTGGAGAGATATTTTGCGGGAGGCCGGGACCGGACACCGGTTGTAGAGCCAAATATGATGATGATGATTATGCCCTGTAGCGCTTTGAAAATTTACTACTTTTATATGCAGGGTTAAAGCCAGTTAAAACTACGTTTTGACACTATATAAACCTGGGTAGAGTGAAGTCGACTTGGAATTTTTCTTACCATCATAACCCAACAATGATCTTTGGACCCATGTGCTGAAATACACAGGTCGTTTTCATCACAATTCTAACTCAAATTAAACCCAGCATATAAATGTAGTTATGTTCCATCCATTAATGTCAAATTTCTTGTTTATTCGCTTTAAAATTTAACCGGCAAATGGATTCATGATGTTTTAATAGTTAATAGATAGTTTATAATCATTTATAGGGCTTCCTATTAGCAGATAATTTAAAAACTTTAAAGTTTTGATTCAAATCAATTATTATGTTGGTTGGCAAAAACATTTATCCGTTTTTTGATTCCATCAAAGATTCCATCAAGATTGAGATTTTCCCCCCCGCTTTGCTACCCGCACACATGAACCCACGCCATCGTCTTTTGATCGCATGGTGAGGGGTGTACTATATCTTATAACCATAGGGAAATAAGCACTAAGCACATAGCTTAAGTCTTTCCTATGGGCAGCCATAGTACGTACAAAACAGAGTACAGAAAGCAGCGCAGCACATAGTCATTATGACCCGCTATATGGCGTGATGTTCGTACAAAACAAAAGGACAGAAAGCAGCGCATCGAACAGTGCAGCACACAGCAAAACGCATTAGCTCGACCATTTTTCCGTCGACGTTAGATATTTAGTTAAAAAATTGGTCGCTAAAAAATGCCCTTTAATTTAAACGGGATAATATAGAGGGTGTTCGGATTTGGGATGCTAATCCGTTAATGGGGGGGTCAATTTTTGATATCCTTTGAGATGCAGGGTTTTTAAAAAATGTTGTTCAGAAAAAAATACATACAAATATTTAACTGTAACTTCGAAAATATTGATCGGAGAGCAACCAACATAGTCTTATTTGACTGGTAATTGTATAGGCTAACTACGCTACGATCTAAATGGTTATCTTGCATCTGCATCCATTTAAGAGCTATGATGCTTTAAATTTAAAAAAAAATGATTTTTTTAAAAAATCTAATTTTTCTCAAAAAACCCGTTATAATTTTCTATTTATTTGACCTTATTTTAATTCGCCTTGATATTCTCTACAACTCCTAATACAAAGTTTGGCTCCAGGTTTAAAGGTTTAAATATGTGATGAAAAAATCACCATTTTATTTTTAAATATTTTATTAGGTTATAAAAGATGCTCAAAATATCCTCCATGAGATTGAATATAGGCTAATAATCGTCTAAGTATGCCTTTGGTTATTTAAATTCTTGGTAATGCTTCCCTTATCTGTTGAGCTGCTGTGTGTATTCGTTGTATAAGTTCTTCTTTTGTATCAATTTCTTTGGAGTATACAAGCGATTTCATCGTTCCCCATCCATAAAAGTTTAATACTGTTAGTCCTAATAGTTCGAGGTAAATTCGAAAGCACGATAACAGAGCGCATGCAATTAGCTCATAAAATAGTAAACGAACAGTGCCGGGAGATAGACCTAAGTGTCAACCCAGACAAAATAGTATGCACCGTTTTCACAAAAAAAAAAAGAGAACAACTCTTCCCGCCCTAAGATTCCAAGGCAAAATACTCCAAATATACCTGAAGCCAAATACCTGGGGGTAATGTTTGACCAACATGGAACTCCCATACATCATACATCACCAACAAAGCTAACATTACTTCACTTGCCAACGCATGTTCAGCAAAACGTGGGAGTAAGCCCGCAAGTTACTCTATGGCTATACCAAAGCATTATCAGACCTAGGCTTACATACGCAGCCCTGATATGGTGGCCAAAAATAGAGCTGTGGAAAACACGCTAAAAACTCAGTAAAATTCAAAGATTAATATGTTTTAGTGCAACAGGAGCTATCAAGACTTGCCCAACAGCAGCACTAGACAAACTACTAGGACTCACAATACTTCACTTACACATGAAAAGCGAAGCGGGTGCAAGAGCCATTTCACTCAAGGTAACTAACCAACTCAAAGTCAATAGACCATGAGATATAAGCATCATCACCAAAATCTATTTGAAAAGCGAAATTGTCCTCCAATCAGACTTAATGATAAAAACAACTAATTTCCAAATTTTCAGTAAGAGTACAGGACAGTAATCAAGTTGAAAATATTGTTATGAAAAGTTGTTAGTAGCGCATATAATAGAATAAGAAATAAGCACTTTCATGTTGTATACTTTTAGGCTCCAAGACTATTAGATTATTTGAAATTTGAAATGTAACCGCCTGCAAGTTTGAATAATTGTGTACTGGTCAAACAAGTAGTCAAACCGGTTTGTGCGGTTTGCCCGGTTTTTATAAACGAACGAAGATGACTTATTACATATGAGTATCGTTAGTCGTAAATAAGGGAATAAGGCTACAATTTTCTGGATATTTCTGTCTACAATATTGGAAGTTTCTGGAAGCATTGAATTGAGTATAAATAGAGGCGTTAGGCCGAAGTAAGGTTATTAGTTGTTTGGAATTTAACCAGGGCAGTTTAAAAGTTCTTGTAAAGTGATAAAGCTATAAACTAAGAGAATTATTGTCCAGTACTAAGTGTTTTTGTGTACTGTGAAAAGTAATCACGAATATAAATTTTGAACTCGTGTAATTTTTACTCTTTGATAATTAATGTTATTATTTGTAAATTGATAAACTTGTGTTGTGTTTTATTTGCAAAATCCTTTACGAACTCGAAAGCCTAAATTTCATAACAATTGGTGTCAGAAGTGGGATTTTGCAAATCGTGAGACATTAAAATTTTGCAAATCGTGTATATTGAGAGACAAAATTTTTTTGCAAATTGAGAAATAGTAAAATTTTACAAACCGTGAACAATAAATAAATTAATTGGTGATTTTTCAAGCCTTGAGACATTGAATAAATTAATTAGTGATTTTACAAACATGATAAACATTAAACAATAAAATGGAAAGTGCAGTGAACATTAAATCCTATAGTTGCCAGGAGCTAAAAGAAGAGCTGGAACGGCGAGGTCTAAGTACTGCGGGAAATAAGCAAGAGTTATTCCTCCAATTGCAACAAGTCGTTAAAGGGGAAAAGCAGCAAGCTGGTGAAGTGCTTTCCATTGAGACGGAGTTAGTGGAGCGAAAATCGTCCACTCCGGAAGAAAAGAGTGATGTGCCAAACATGGAGGCGATGTTGCAAGTTCTAATGCAACAAATAAATAGCAAGTTTTACCAGCAGAGAGAACAAATGCAGCGGCAAAGTGAACGAAGTGAAGAGTTAAGAAAAGATCTGAATTTTCAAGTTATCGAAAAGTTAGACCAGCAAAGCAAAAAGCTGAAGAAAGAATTGGACCAACAAAATCACCAGTTAGATTCCAAATTGTTTGAACAGCAAATTCAACAGTCCAAGAAACAAAGCCAGGAACTGAAGCAGGAATAAAATTCCAAATTCGATCAACAAAATCAGAAGCTGGAAAACCTAAGAGGTGAAATGAGTGATATTCAAGAAACGCTCAAGGGAGAAATGAATGGGGTTCAAACAACGCTAAAAGATAAATTGAGTGGAATTCAAATATCGCTTAAAAGTGAGATACACGAAATTCATGAAGAAGTGAGTGGTCTGGAAGGAAAAATTAAAGAGTTTGAGACCCGGCTGAATAGTCGTTCTAAATTCGTCAGGGAAAGCACTCAACAAAGCAGTCCCAGGGTCATTCCAGAATCTTCTAGTAATCAGAAAGAAATATTAAGCCCTCCTGCATTCGATGGCGAGACAGCATTTGAAAATTTCAAAGTCCAGTTTGCAGCTGCTGTACAACATAATGGATGGGGTGCTGAAGAGCAACTAAATTCTCTAATCCTAGCGTTGAGGGGTAAGGCAGCAGACGTATTGCAAATGATTCCAAATGTTGAGATGAGTTCCGGAAGAATCTTGAAAGAGTTGGACTTGCGTTATGGACAGTCTCACACACAGGAGCTAAGCAAAATACAGCTCCAGATAAGAAACAACAGCGAGGAGAACGACTTCAAGAATTAGAACAGGAAATAACCAAGTTAGCACGACAAGCCTATTGTGGGGCTTCGGCTGGTATCTTGGACGGACTGGCAGTGGATGCGTTCATCAATGCTATCCGAGATTAACAGTTGAAGTTTCATTTGAGAACAACATCGAGAGGAGAAACTATGAATCAAGTATTGGCATCGGCTTTGGAGTATGAAGCAGCTAAAGCCAGTGTGTCTTCGAATTTTGTTGGGTTACGCAAGTTGGAAACAGAGGACGTCGTACAAATAAAAGCTCTCATTGATGAGAAGTTGCAGAAATCAACCACTGGTCGCTTTCAACACGAGAGAAGTAGCAGATTCGATTCTTCATTTAAGTGTTTTAGATGTCAGAAACCTGGACATTTCATTCGGAATTGCAAGGAAGTGAGCACTGGAAACATGATGAGACAGCCTGTGAATGGTGTCGATAATCTGGAGAGATTACGGCGCATAGATGCACAACATTTGAAGTAGGTGGAGCGATCGCCTTGTACCAGCTTTGCAGGGCAAAGGCTGAAGAAGACCAGGGAAGGAAGGTCACAATACGCAGTACATATCTTGGAGGGATTGCAACAGTTTTATTGTTAATGGTGTATTGGAGAGAAGGCCTTGCGATTTTATTCTAGACGCAGGAGCCTCCAGATCAATTGTGAGTTCTGAAATGGTGTCTGAAAAGCAAGTAAACAGAGTGCATCACTACAAGTTGAGGACAGCCACAGGAGAGGCTGCAGCAGTTAAGGGTGAACGTTTCGTTACAGTCGAGTTTGGAGGATTAAGGTTTCAACATCGGTTTATTGTTGCCCGTGTGGAAGATGAATGCATATTGGGTCTGGACTTTATGGTGGCGCACCAGATGTCACTTGATTTGAGAAAGCAAGTACTGAGATGGCGTAATTCGAAAGTTCCGCTCAGCATGACAGGCAATCACAATGGTGGATCATTCAGGAAGTGTTGTGTCCCCGAGCTCAAACAAAGTAGAAGACCGGAAATCCAAAAATGTTCAGTTGTTTTACGAATCAGGGTCCAAAAGATGAAAGATCATTTGACAAGAGAGCAGCTTAGGGAAGAACAAAAGCAGGATGATTCAATTGTTCCAGTACTTCGATGGATGGAGCAAGGAGAAAGACCGCAGTGGCACGAAATTGCAACAGCAATTCCGGCGGTAAAAATTTTCTTGGCTCAATGGCAGTCATTGAGATTCAAAGATGGACTACTAGTAAGGTAATGGGAATCTGCCGATGGTCGGTATTACAAATCAAAAGTAGTGTTACCAAAGAATTTGGTGAACACAGCTCTTCACGATGCACACAGTGGAACATCAGGTGAACATTTGGGAATTAAGAGGACACTAGATGAAGTAATAAGTCGATTCTTTTGGGTCAATTGTTGCAGAGACGTTGAAAACTGGTGCCGAACTTGTCAAAAATGTGCTGCAAGAGCAAAACGCATCGATACAAAGTTTTAGCGCCAATAGTTGGGCAGGATGCAAAGGATTCCTATCGAAGACCAATGGTGATCAATGTCCCTAGATCAGTAAAGAACAACGTCGTGAATGGTAACGAAGGAATGAAAACACAGAATCTCCTGCGTGCGAACTATGAAAATTTGCGGGAAGGAGACTTCGTTCGGCTATACAATTCCAAGACACGAGAAGGGAAATTACAGAAACCACAGCAAAGTTGGGAAGAACCCTACAAGAGGAACATCGACGCAGTATATCAGATTCAACGAAACCTCAGATGTCAAAAGGAAGTTGTCTGCATCAACAGATTGACAAGGTACAACATCAGAAGGAGTGCTGAACCTGTTCGGGACGAACAGAATTAAGGTGGGGGTAATGTTACGAAAAGTAGTTAGTAGCTCATATAATAGAATTCAAATCATAAAATAAATCCCAAAGTAAATATTGCATTCTAAAAATAAGCACTTTCATGTTGCATACTTTTAGGCTCTAAGACTATTAGATTGTTTGAAATTTGAAATGTAACCGCCTGTTTGAATCATTGTGTACTGGTCAAAATAAACAAACGGATTGCCCGGTTTTTATAAACGAACATGATTGAACATGTAGTCTATTTTTAGAAGATGACTTATTACATATAAGTATCCTTAGTAAATAAGGGAATAAGGCCACAATTTTCTGGATATTTCTGTCTACAATATTGGAAGTTTCTGGAAGCTTTTGATTGAGTATAAATAGCGGCGTTAGACCGAAGTAAGGTTATTAGTTGTTTCGTTTAAGTTGTTGTGCAGTTTAAAAGTTCTTGTAAAGTGATAAAGCTATAACCTAAGAGAATTATTGTCAAGTACTAGTATCATAAGTGTTTTTGTAGTAACAAGTAATATAAATTGTGAACTCGTGTAATTTTTACTCTTTGATAATTAAAGTTATTATTTGTAAATTAATAAACTTGTGTTTTATTTGCAAAATACTCACAAAATCCCCAACCGTTTTCCAAGCAGAAACAAAAGCATTAGAAACCTGCACATTAGAATGTATAAGGAGAAAATATAGAAGAACCGAGATATATATGATCTTCGATAGCCAGGCCGCTCTGCTAGCGCTAAAAGGCCCAGTTTTCAATTCAAAAACAACGTGGAGCTGCTACTGCCACCTAAACGAACTGGCCAACACCAACAAGGTCATCCTGATGTGGTATCCAGGCCATTCAGGCATTAATGGGAACGAGGCAGTAGACCTCTGCGCAAGAGCAGGCACGGAAGAGACCTTTACTGACCCCAAGCCAAGCATTGCAAGAGCCACCTCAAAAAAAAGATAAAAGCGTGGGTAACGCCATCGAGGCTGAATGGGAATCATCAACTACGATGATACAAACCAAATAGCGTCTTAAATACAACATTAAAAACATAAACAAAGCAATCAAGTTAAACAGACATACACATAGATCCCTTGTCTGGTACATGACGGGGCATGGCCCATCTAATGGGCACTAAACAAAAATGGGGAAATCCCAAACAGATCGCTGCCGCTTTTGCGGCGAGTCCTCTGCCTCGCCAGAAAACATACTTTTTATATGTGATGCCCTCACCCGAAAAAGACTTCAATGCCTCAACGCTCACACAGTTCTATGGCAGAATGCCAGACCTATCGACCTGGCAGATACATTGGCATTCATAAGAGGACTAAGCCACCAAATAATGTGGTAGACATCTGGGACGCACAGTAGACCTTAAGGTCGCAGTGCACAAGGCTTACCACCCCACCAACAATAACAATAACAATAATACTGTTAGATCTGGCAATCTTGCAGGCCAATGAATTGGACCATTTCAGAAAAAAAAATACACACAAATATTAAACTGTAACTTCTAAAATATTTATCGGAGAGCAACCATATTTGACTGGTATTTGTATAGGCTAATTTAAGATCTAAGTGGTTATCTTACATCTGCATCCGTTTGAGAGCTATGATGCTTAAAAGTAAACAAACATTATTTTTTTATAAAATTCAATTTTTCTCAACAAAAAAAAACGTAATATTTTTTTATTTTTTTGCCCTTATTTTAATTCGCCTTAATATTCTCTACAACTCCTAATACAAAGTTTGGCTCGAGACTCTCGATTAATTGCGGTATAAAGGTTAGAATATGGTATGAAAAAATTAACATTTTATTTTTAAATATTTTAAATATATTACTACATGTAGTTATAAAAGATGCTCAAAAGGCCTTCTTATGATTGAATATAGGCTAATATTCGTTCAAGATGACGAAAACCCGAGCAAAAAAAAACAAAAAAAAAACACCAGATAAAACCGTTGATCACCGTCGTGATGCATCTGGCTAACGGTAAATACTCGTATTTGATATTTTGTGTGCGGTTACTGTCTCTGCTTCGGTACTCTTACGGGGCGATTATTGTTGAGAAAGCAGTGTATTTTGTTGGTTAAGCAGTTTCTTTTGTTGAGTAAGCAGTGTCTTTTGTTGAGTAAGCAGTGTCTTTTGTCCTAATGATGCAGAGTTTTCAGGTGAGGAGTACGTTGATACCCATTTTTTTACGGATTTTGCGATGGTAATGCATCACGAGCTCGCAATGAATATCAACGCAGATTCCCAACGCGTTACATTCCTGACGCAAGAGTATTTACAAATATTTATAGAAGACTATGAGACAAACTCAAATACGCGGGTGGAGCCACATTCAGTATCAAGAAATCATTTGGATGTCGATGAAGAAATAGTTAGTAATGTAACATTAAATCTATCTATTAGCATAAGGAGGATCGCTTTACAATTGAACGTCTATTGCTACCAAATTCATCAAGTATTGCACAAGGAGCATCTTCATCCATACCATACTACACTAGTTCAAGAACTTATATAAATTGACCAACATAAAAGATTTGAGTTTTGTAATTGGTTGATTGAAAGGAATTTTGACAATGATAGTTTTGTGAAACTTATTCTATGGACGGATAAATCTCAATTCACAAGAGATGGCATAACAAACTTTCACAATCTGCTGCTGCTGAAAATTCTCATTCCACAAAACAAACATCATTTCAGCACCGCTTCAGTGTAAACGTATGGCCATTCATTATTACCATACATTAAATAGTGAACGTTATTTACAATTTTTACAAAATGATTTGCAACTCCTCCTTGATGATGTTTCTGTTTTAAGTAAATTCTTGCACACATACCAACATGATGGTGCACCTAGTAACTACGGTAATTGGATTGGAAGAAATAGTCCAATTCATTGACCTGCAAGATCCCCAGATCTAACAGTAGAGTATAAGACTTTTTTGTATGGAGAACGGTGAAGTCGCTTTCCAAAGAAATTGATAAAAAAAAACAACCCATAAAAATTAAAATTTTTCTTGTAAATTCTCTAATCGGGGATACACACACACACACACTGCGTGCTCGTTTTGTGACAAAATCATTCACAAATGACGCAGCGGCAGCGAACAGCGCTGCTCACAAAGCACAGAGCTCAGACTTTGCCGTGATCTGATGCGATATAGCGATATTTAAAAATTGTATATTGGGGTCCCCAAGGGGCCGATCGCTCCAAATTTTTACAAGAAGTATTTTCCATCGAAGACACACATGTGTACAAAATTTAAAGAAAATCGGGTAAATTTTGTAAAATATTTGTATGAGAACCCCCGACCCCGCGGCCCGAGGGGCCTCAAATTAATAGAAAGTGTTGTCTTGGGAGATATACATGTGTGCAAAATTTCAATAAAATCGGGCTGTAGGAAGTGGGTTAAAAATTGATCACAAGATTTGGCCAGCCAGCCAGTCAGCCACGGGCAAGTGAAGTTAATATAGAGAATTTAAAAAGAAGAACTTATACAACGAATACACACAGCAGCTCAACAGATAAGGGAAGAATTGCCAAGAAATGAAATAACCAAAGGCGTACTTAGACGATTATTAGCCTATATTCAATCACAAGGAGGATATTTTGAGCATCTTTTATAACTACATGTAGATAGTAATTTTACCTTATAAAATATCTAAAAATAAAATGTTAATTTTTTCATCACATATTCAAACCTTTATACAGCAATAAATCGAGATTAACGGATTAGCATCGCAAACCATATTAACCCTGAAAGTCCATTCTAAATATTGGTGAAAGAATTTTTGAAATCAGTCCAGTAGTTTAGAAGATTACCTCCTTCATACAAGCCAACATTACCTCTTTTTAATATTTTCACACGACCATAGACGAAAGTGACTGTTTTCTACGCTAAAACCCACCCTCGAAAGTACTCATTATCCACACTAGTGTATTAACATAGAAAATACTTTTGTTATTTACTGCAGTCTCAGCGTCGTGTGAAAAATAGCGTACTCTCTGAAAAGTGTTTATCGTGATAACGTGATAACGTCCATTTTCCTCGCTCGTTATGTAATATACTATAGTATAGATGGGCACGTCAAAATTAGAGTTAATGCAAAAATCCAATAGAAAGCCCTTCTAGTATAAATTGACCCGTTTTTATAGGGTTTGGGGTGGCGTGTTTTGGATGCTGATGGCTGTGATAGCAAAATAACATTTGGTGTGATTTAACTACTGTTTTAATTTAAGAAAAACTAAATAAAACAAAAAGTTTAGATTATAATTTGTTTCCAATTCTTTCAATTTCATCCAAAAAATAAACCATGTCTGATTTCTGTAAGCATGAGTTTTGCAAAACTAAACGAAAGAAATTGGGTAAAGCTCGCAATGGTTGATATGTTACCATCATAGAACCTTTTTTAACCATTTCCTCTTTAATTTTTGGGGCAATAAAGTGTAGTTTTTTTATGTACTCAGAGTTTTTTTCCATGTTTTTCAAACTTGGCGGTATGTACCAAAAGCTTACGTTTGTGCACTCTGGACTGATTAGAACCAATTCAAAATTTGACCTCTTTTTTATTTGTTCCGTAAAGTATTCAGCCATTTCAAATAAATGATTTATATGGTTTTCAAAGCCAATTGTTCCTTTTGCTTTCCACATAAACCAAAATTTAAAAACGTCTGCCCTTCGACCGCATTGAATATGTTTATCTCCGGTATCGTACGATGTGTTGTAGAATTTATCTTTTTGAAAGAGGTACGAAGCATTTGTTGAATGACACATGCATAGTATATCCTTATGACGTGTTAAAAATGTTGAGCACTGCTGCGAAGCCGCAAGGAGTTTGTGAGGATTCCAGGTAACAGAATCGCACCTACCGTTAAAACATAAGGTTTATTTATTGATTTCAATATTTAAATTTTTTTAAAACTATTTTACCTTTCGATTCCTTTTAATAGATGCCGATATTTTCTTGAAACGAGGGCACCTCCACCCCATGCTGCGTCGACATGCATCCATATTTTGTACTTTAAACACAAATCTGCAATTCCGTCCAGATAATCAAAAGCTCCCAGTACAGTTGTTCCAGCTGTAGCAGATACCATTAGTGGCTGGCAATGCTCTAAAAGAGAACGCCTAATTTCTTCTTCAAGATGGCTTAGCAACATTTTTCCACGACTATCTGTGACAATCTTATAAACATTATCACTACCAATTCCCATAAACATTGCCAACTTTTGAATTGAATAATGTGAATCTTCAGATGTAAAAATAATTAAACGTTTTTCCCCAAACAGGCCCTTTTGCTGCATGTAAAATGAAAGTACAAGATTAAAGTTATTTATACAATAGTTATTGCTGTTGTATATAGTTATGATAAATAAACAATAATATTGTATTAAGATTTTAGAATCCACACCCACACGTGTTGCTTCTTATTGTTTATGTGTATACAACTTTAGCGCTGTTTACAGGTATGAACTATGTACAAGTTTCACAAACAATCAATACATATATTGAATTAGCCAGTATTTAATTAATTAAAATTTGCACAAAACCTTCTGGCGACGAATGTCATGTGTGAGAAATAAGTAATTAATTGCTTCCTTGACCTTACATTTCAGGTTTGAATATTGGTTCGAACATTGCACTCAGTAATTGGCAAAAGTTGAATGGCATTAATAACTTGTAATGAAGTTGTTCCAGTTATATGTCATAAGTGTTAATGTTTAAACTGTATTTTTGTAAGGTATGTATTACATAAACATGTTAGCTAATAAAAATACATTTTTAATATAAAACGTTTAAATGAGTATTGTGCGTAGTAGCTTGCTTTTATCTGAAACAAACACGAGTTGAACTAATTTTTTATTTTTTTTTTCCATTTCTTGTCTTTTATTTTTGTGATTGGCCAATGTTCATCAAGTTCTGAGCTATGTTTAAAGTTTCAAGTCTCTAGCTCAATGGGAAGTTAGTATAAAATCAATTACAAAATTCCACCCGCACAGACAGACACACGAAAGCAAGCTAATAAAGCCGTTTTAATAAAGCATATTTTCTATAAATATAAAAATGAAACTGTCTGCATGTCTGAATGTGTGAATGGCTGTACGGCTGTTAACGCATAACTCGAAGACCGTTCATATGATATAGCTGAAACTTTGATGTGGTGGGGACGGTTAGGGTGGATTTTTGGAAGGCGTTAGTTTGGTAATGGTGTTGAGGGGGTTGACGTGGTAGATGGCTTGACTCGAAGACCGTGAATTTTTTTTATACATAAACTTATTGCGAGGGACAACTCACTGCGCCATGGCAATAGTGGGCTATACCCTTTTTTAAAATTAAAATAAACATAATAATAATAATAGTGCTGAGTTTTTATTTACGTAATAATACCGAACAATGCAAACGTTGTTCAAAGATATCATGTCGGTTTCTAGTTAAAGCGGACAAAAAACCAGACACACACATCCATAGATAAATTAAAGCAAACCTTTATGTCTGGTGAATGTCTGTGACGCGCACAACTTATGGCATAACCATTTGCTATGGAACCTCCAGGGCAAAATATTCCATCCCCTTCGCTATTGTTGGAAAACCCAACTATTCGCCTCATTTCAGCAAGAACTTCTTCCTCCATCAACGTAAAAACAGGAGCCACTTCGTATGTATATACACTGGGGTTGAGAGCGTCAGTAAGCCACTGCCCAATTAAAGCATATGGATCTAGACCTGAGTACAACTGATTTACAAAATATGGATGACCCGTTTTAACTGAATACTGAATTGTTTGTTTTATCAAATTTAGTAATTGTGGATGATTTTCACTGCGTTCTCTTAGTTTAAAGTCAAATATATTATATAATTCTTCCGGATCGTGCCACTCTACCACTTTATTGTTACGACTTGTGCCTTCGAAAATTGCAGACTTTAAAATTACTTCTAAGCACTCACGAAAAAAATCTTCGTAACCGAGGTCTGAATGAGTCGTGTATTTTTGAGTACGTTTTTCGTTTTCTTTATTCATAGTGTCAGATTCTTTAAGTTCAATTAAAGATTCGTTTTTAGTAAAACAACTTTTTTTGTTTGAATCCGCTACAAGATCTGCAGCATAACGAATAGTTGCTAATTCTGTGTCTCCCTGATTGATCATAGCTTCGCCAAAACATCGATTTAAATTTCCATTAGCGAGCATTGCTTATACAACAACAGATTTTCCAAAATCTGTCTTTACTTAGTAGTTCGAATTAACTGTTACTTTTTTAATTTACGATTAAATTGTAAACTTTCGATGAACCTTTAGTTGTTAAACTGCGAGTGATATTGATAATGTGTCACCTTTTTATAAATCTTTAGAACGTCAGAGCTTTATGTGGTCAGATTTGAAAGTAACACCTGCATTACAAAATACAGGTAGTGGGCTACAGTTTCAGTGGTGTTATGTTTGTATTTTTATTTCGTTTATTAATCGATATTAATGTTTAATATATATATATATATATGTTATGTACTTACAAAGGCATGTACAAATAGAAGCTGTAATAACGTAAAAAATCAAAATATATCGGATATTATTATACCCTGTGCGCATTATTGATACATTATTAGTTAGATATACATTTTTTTTAGCCAAATCATAATACATAGGTAATAAGAGAATCTCATTGCTAACTGCATATGGCTATGCGTATGCTTTAACTTACGACAATTGTTGTAAAAGCTTTTTTAAAGCTTTGTTAAAGTTTGTGAAAAAATAAACTAAAAAATGAACTAATTTTAAGTTATTTGCAATTGAATGAACGAGTTTTGTAACCTATTGTAACTTGTTCAATACGAAAAATATATTAACTTGTCAGAAAAGATTGGTTTCAGTCATATGTCTGCTATCGTAGTGCCTTGTTTTCTATTGGTTTTTAGTTATAACATACGGTTTTAGCGAATATTTTAAACTCTATTTTTAAGTTTATTTTATCTGTTGCGTGAACTGCCATAATTAAATGATTGCTGTACATACACATACATGTACACATTTGCTATATTACTTTCAACAAAAAACAAAAATTACAACAACAAACACATTGGATAGACCAGAAAATGGTTTAGCGTTAACCAAAAAAAATTTGTGGTTAAGAAATATTTAACAAAATTTTTATTTATAATTCCCACCACCAGAGTAGACTTTTAAAAATTATATATGGATAAGTTGGCAAACACATGAAACAAAAAATTGAACAAAATTTGGTTAGTTTTTGCTGTTGCTTTGATCAGCCGTTAACCACAAAAAATACCTAACTCATTTTGTTGAAAGCAATATAGCAATTAATAAAATTCATGCCACGCTCTTTTAATTGTAGGTACATTACGCGCTGTTTCCTCGTCAAATAACAATAATGCTACAATAAAATAATTTGCATGTGTGAGTAAAAGTATGGAGTTATCGCTGAAAAAAAACCCATGGCAAAAATTAAATGAATTATTGTTATCGTATATGCGAAAACATATGTTTTTGTTGCTTCTGTATCATAAGGTATATTATTATTACATAACGAGCGAGGAAAGTGGACATTATCGTGCGAGTTAGAAGCTTAAAACACGAGGCGGGAGCCGATTGCAGCAATCTAACGAACACGATGAGCAATTTTCTGCGAATAACGTACGACCAAAACAGGTTTTTCTGTTAAACCAGATATGCGCATTGCAAATTACTCTGGGAATGTGTGTTCGCTGTGACTGCAGTAAATAACAAAAGTATTTTATATGTTAACTCATTAGTGTGTATAACGGCTTCATTCGAGGCTACGTTATAGTGTGGGTCCATATCAGTTTGTTACAAATTGTTTGTTTATTTATTTCTTTTATTTTTCTTTATTCAGTTTCAACCTTAATTTAACATTTTGTTTAATAATAACACAATTTTATATCTTATCATACTATTACTAAGAATAACTTAATAAGGGTGACCTATGGGCGCAAACGTGGAAAGTAACAGAGTCTATTGCGACGCGCCTCCAAGTTTTCGTCAACAAGTGCTTAAGGATGATACTGAGAATAAGATGGCCGGACATTATCACCAATCAAGACTTGCGGAGAGTAACACAGCAGGAAGCAATCGCGCTCACCATAAGACGACGAAAATGGAGCTGGATTGGCCACACTTTGAGAAAGCCAGCGGACGACATTACGAAACTAGCGCTCGACTGGAATCCACAAGGAAGCCGACGAGTTGGCCGTTCTAGCAAGACATGGAAAAGGACAATAGAAGAGGAAGCAAGATCCCAGGGGACCGAGTGGCGTCTCTTGAAACCTCAGGTGTTAAATCGAGTTCGTTGGCGGGCGTTTGTAGAAGCCCTGTGCTCCCCCGCGGAGTAAGGGAAAGAAAGAAAGATGGGCGCAAAGGAGACGGCAATCCCCGCGATAGGCGTGCGTTGTAAGGTTGCCACTGAATAGAGAGAGAGAGCATGATGTCGGTACGCACTCCTAGACTCAAGTACAAGACGGCGGATAATAAATGAGTTTGGCCAATAGCCACGAAAACGAAAACGTCAGCGTAGAGCAGCAAAGGAGAATACTGCCGGCTCCTGGTCAGAACACGTCATCGTAGAGGAGGGAAAGGGAATGCTGCATGCTCCTGGTCAGAACACGTCAGCGTAGAGGAAGGAAAGAGAATGCTGCCGGCTCCTGGTCAGAACACGTCAGCGAGAGGAATGACAGGTAGGGAGGGTGGATGCGGTTCATAGACGGTCGTCCGGTCTGTCATAAATTATTTGAAATCTCCTATTTTATTTGTATATTGAACTTATGTCTATATATATTTTTATATTTGTTTTTGAGTTCACATTTCGTATTTGAATTATATTTCCTTTTTTTCATAGGATAGTCAACGTATTTCATACTTATATTTCGTATTGTATAAAAATAACATATGTATTTATATTTTATATCGTTATATATAAAAAAACATAAGTTTATTTGCATTTCGTATTTTATTCATAGTAGCGGGATAGCATAGTAACCCTATTTCTTATTGATATTTTATATCTCATTTATATTGTTACGAAATTCAGGGTTTCGAGTTCGTAAAGGATTTTGCAAATAAAACACAACACAAGTTTATTAATTTACAAATAACAACTTTAATGAACAACAATAAAATTAACACAAGTTCACAATTTCTATTGGTGATTACTTTTAGATGCACACAAAAACACTTATAATACTTGTACTTTACAATAATTCTCTTAGGTTATAGATTTATCACTTTACAAGTACTTTTAAACTGCACTGGTTAAATTCCAAACAACTAATAATCTTACTTCGGCCTAACGCCTCTATTTATACTCAATCAAAAGCTTCCAGAAACGTCCAATATTGTAGACAGAACTACCGAGAAAAGACCAGAAAATTGTAGCCTTATTCCCTTATTTACAACTAACGATACTTATATGTAATGAGTCATCTTCTAAAAATAGACTACATGTTCAATCATGTTCTTTTACAAAAACCGGGCAAACCGCACAAACCGGTTTGACTACTTGTTTGACCAGTAACAAATGATTCAAACTTGCAGGCGGTTACATTTCAAATTTCAAACAATCTAATAGTATTAGAGCCTAAAAGTATGCAACATGAAAGTGCTTATTTTTAGTATGCATTATTTACATTGGGATTTATTTTAGGATTTGAATTCTATTATATGAGCTATTAACTACTTTTCGTAACATTACCCCCACCTTAATTCTGTTCGTCCCGAACAGATTCAGCACTCCTTCTGATGTTGTACCTTGTCAATCTGTTGATGCAGACAACTTCCTTTTGACATCTGGGGTTTTGTTGAATCTGATATACTTCGTCATTGTTCTTCCCAACTTTGCTGTGGTTTCTGTAATTTCCCTTCTCTTGTCTTGGAATTGTATATCCAAACGAAGTCTCCTTCCCGCAATTTTTCATAGTTCGTACGCAGGTTAAATCTGTGTTTTCATTCCTTCGTGACCATTCACGACGTTGTTCTTTACTGATCTATGGACATTAATCACCATTGGTCTTCGATCGGAATCCCCTGCATCTTGCCCAACTATTGGCGCTACAACTTTGTATTGATGCGTTTTCCCTCTAGCTCTTTGTTGCAGTTTTCTTCTTGCAGCACATTCCGCAGACGTTCGGCACAAGTTTTCAACATCTCTGCGACAATTGACCCTAAAGAATCGGCTTCTTACTTCATCTAGTGTCCCATTATTTCCCAAATGTTCGCCTGATGTTCCACTTTGTGCATCTTGAAGAACTGTGTTCACCAAATTCTTTGGTAAACCTACTTTCGATTTGTAATGCCGACCATCGGCAGATTCCCATTGCCTTACTAGTAGTCCATCTTTGAATCACAATGACTGCCATTGAGCCCAGTATCTTTGTACTGTCGGACTTGCTGTTGCAATTTCATGCCACTGTGGTCTTTCTCCTTGCTCCAGCCATCGAAGTACTGGAGCAATTGAATAGTCCTGCTCTTGTTCTTCCTAAGCTGCTCTCTTGTCAAATGATCTTTCATCTGCTGAACCGTGTTTCGTGAAACAACTGAACCTTTTTGGTTTTCCGGTCTTCTACTTTGTTTGTACTCGGGGACACAACACTTCCTCAATGATCCACCATTGTGATTGCCGGTCATGCTGAGCCGAACTTCTACATTACGCTATGTCAGTACTTTCTTTCTCAAATCAAGTGACATCTGGTGCGCCATCATTAAGTCCAGAACCAATATGCATTCATCTTCCACTTGGGCAACAATAAACCGATGTCTAAAACTTAATCCTCCAACCGCGACTGTAAGGAAACGTTCTCCCTTAACGGCTGTAGCCTCTCCTATAGCTGTCTTCAACTTGTAGCGATGCACTCTGTTTACTTTCTCTCCAGACACCATTTCAGGATTTTTAATTGATCTGGAAGCTGTATTTTGCTTAGCTCCTGGGTGTGAGACTGTCCATAACTCAAGTCCAACTCTTTCAAGATTCTCCCGGAACTCATTTCGGCATTCGGAATCATTTGCAATACATCAGCCGCCTTGCCCCTCAACGCCAGTATAAGTGAATTTAGTTGTTCTTCAGCGCCCATTCCATTATGTTGTACCACAGCTCCAATCTGGACTTTGAAATTTTCAAATGCTGTCTCACCATCGAATACAGGAGGCTTCAAAATTCCTTTCTGGTTACTAGAAGATTCTGGAATTATTCTGGTACTGGTTTTTTAGTAATCTCTCTGACGAACTGAGAACAACTATCCAACCGGGTCTCAAACTCTGTGAGGAACAAAATTCTGTAAATTTTGTCCACACAAAACTACACAAAAATCACTCAATATAAAAGAAGAGTGGAAATGGTAGTCAATAAGCACCTAACACAACACAAAAAATTACTTAATATCCACCATTCTCGTTTTCTCATAAAAGCAGGCAAGCACTCAAAGGACAACCAACCACAGGCGGTGAATCTAACCACCACCGAGTCGAGCGAAACTGCAGTGACCAATCCGACGCAACTGATT
Source organism: Nephrocerus scutellatus (assembly GCA_947095585.1). Classification (NCBI taxonomy): domain Eukaryota; kingdom Metazoa; phylum Arthropoda; class Insecta; order Diptera; family Pipunculidae; genus Nephrocerus; species Nephrocerus scutellatus. Next base: position 52,164,861 of record OX352764.1, read on the forward strand.
TAGCATGAGTCATAGGCGAACATAAAATTCCAGAAGATAAATAAATATTAAGCACAAAACGAGAACAGCATTGAATTCGCCCGAAAATACGGCTGTCCCACTCACACCCAGACTGCAGTGGACTCTTACGCACCGATCGGAACCCAATGCACACTAACTTCAGACAAACGGCTGATGGGGTCGATGACCGAAACTTTTCAAAACACAAACCGTTTTCAAAAACCAAATGTGTAAATGACGTCAGCAGAGATCAAACAAACTACATGCATATGGTAGAGCATGCGTATAATAAAATCAAAACATATATATTTCATGTTTATGGCAATACAACAAAACATGTATATTGCATGTATATTGAAATAGAACAAAACATGTATATTGGAATGAATATGAAACGTGTATGCAAAACACGTCGATCATGTATATTGCCAACAATATATGACAATATGCATCGGACTATAGAGGGAAAACCGAAGAAAACAACAACAAAACATAAGGACGACGACAAACAAACGAAAAACCACGCTGTATAGCAACGGAAAAGTATAAAAGGAGCACGCAGCTCGACAGAAGAGCAGTCTTCCTGAGTTCCTTTTGGAATCACATTAGTGGCTTAAGAGTACTTACCTTGCCATTACCGCTGAAGCTAAACGCTGCGACGCTGACTGAATCCTCACATTAGTGGCGTAAGAGTACTTACCTTGCCATTACCGCTGAAGCTAAACGCTGCGACGCTGACTGAATCCTCACATTAGTGGCTTAAGAGTACTTACCTTGCCATTACCGCTGAAGCTAAACGCTGCAAGGCTGACTGAATCCTCACATTAGTGGCTTAAGAGTACTTACCTTGCCATTACCGCTGAAGCTAAACGCTGCAACGCTTACTGAATCCTCACATTAGTGGCTTAAGAGTATTTACCTTGCCATTACCGCTGAAGATAAACGCTGCAACGCTGACTGAATCCTCACATTAGTGGCTTAAGAGTACTTACCTTGCCATTACCGCTGAGGCTACACGCTGTGAACTCATCCGCCATCAAAGCATTATATCAAACTTTATATAAAATAAACAACTAACTTCCTAACCTCTTTTTCACAGGAGAATTATCAAACTTTATATAAAATAAACATTAATTCCCTAATATCTTCTCACAGGAAAATTATCAAACTTTATATAAAATAAACACTAATTTCCTAATATCTTCTCACAAGAAAATTATCAAACTTTATATAAAATAACTATTAATGTCATAAAATCTTTGTCACAGGAAAAATTATCACTACACGCCTCAAAGGGCCACAAATATCCTTTTGTATAACATTGAATTAATATACTTAAACTAAATAAAGAAAAAGTCCAAAAACCCTAAACAAACAAATCTTATTATTGTAACGACCAAATTAAAAATAGAACCCTGGTCACACTGAGTTCTACCCCGGCTGGGAAACTCCGTTACAATTGGCGCCCGAGCAGGGACTCTGGAATTTTAAAACCAAATTTAATAAAGCAATAACCCAATAACACCAGAATACAGGCAAAATGGTCAAAACGAGCTGGGTGTATAACCTATCGAAAGATGAATTAAAAAATTGTATGAACGAATTCAGACTTGATACCAACGGTGCGGTAGAAGAGCTGAGGAAACGCTTTTCCAACTTTATTACGGGCAGAGACTTCACGTCAGAGGACAAAACGCGCCTCATTGAATTGGAGAAGAGACATACCCGCAGCCCGTCGCCGCTGCCTCAAATATCCTTGAACCCTCCGGAATCAAAGAATTACACGGAACTAAAGGCGGACAAAAGCAGGACAACGTCCTCAGTACCACGGGAAACAATCGCCATGCGAAACCCAACACAGAGGCACCAGGGGCATCGTACCCAATGGTTATCGACCAGGTGCGTAAATGGTCAGTGCGGTACGACGGTGGCAAAGAGCCTCTTTTGTTTATCGAGAGATTGGAAGAGCTCGCTGATGCATACTCGTTGAGCAGAAACCTGCTCCCCCAGACTATGCCGGAGTTGCTTCGCGACCGAGCCTTGCTATGGTTCCGTAGCAACAACCAGAGGTGGCAGGACTGGAGCAACTTCAAGACGGACTTTTTGCAATTCTTCCTGCCCACCAGATACTGGGAACGTCTGGACGATGAAATCCGCTAAAGACGCCAGAAGCCGCAGGAACAATTCAAGGACTACGTAATTACGATGCAGAACCTGATGAGGCATGCGAATTATCCAGACGAAGAGCAGGTGGAGAGAATCTTCCGGAACTGCCGTCAGGAATACCAATATTATATCCGACGGAAAGATTTCTGTAACCTCCGTGAACTCATCGGACTCGCGGAAGATTTCGAGAGCATAGCAGAGGACTGCGTAAGTATCCAAACAAACCAGGTCAGCACAACGACGACACATCGAAGAAGGCCACAGGAGAGGCATTGTATGGTGAGTCAGCCTGAAGAAGGACCATATAATCCTCAAACGACTTGTTGATGGTGCCGACAGGAATGCCACTTTCAAAAGGAATGCATTAACCATCGGGTGATTTTCTGCTGGGATTGTGGCCAACAGAATATCAGGACAATTGACTGCTGCCGTCAACGCAATTTACACGCTGAGCATCGTCATTTGCTCCTGTCCGCCGATAAGTCAGCCCTGATCCAGGATCGACACCGAATTCTCGCTCGCATTATCATTAACCACGAACCCGTTCAGGCCACTATTGACACCGGAGCATCCCGCAGTTTCGTCAGCGAAGCCTTGCATGAAAGGGTAAGAAATGTGGACAACACCAACCCCGTGCACATCCCAATACAATTGGCTTACGGAAGTCAGATAACAGTCCGTCAAGAGTTGAACATCAACCTTCAGTTTGGGGAATCCTTATGTTCCCTACGCTTGCTGGTGTTGCCGAACGCCGCTGATGACTTTACATTAGGAATGGACTTCCTTACAAGAAATAGGGCCACTTTTAGTCTCGGAGGTGAGTGCTTAACACTACAAACTGGACCAGCACGGCCGGTTAAACGTCTGACGTGCAACACACTCCAAGAACTAGAGCAACCACAATTGCCAAAGACCCAACAGCCGTTAAAGTCACACTTGCCAGTAGTCACACCGTCCAGCAGACGACGTCGCAGCCACCAAAAACCCTTACAGATGCCAAACGACAAAATATCTTCACTTTCAGGACATCTAAAGTCATCGCAGCCTAGTTACCTCTGTCCAAAACAACAAAGCCATAGAATCGGCGAGAGACACCATAGTGTATCACCACATCCGTTTAGACATACTGCAGTCAGGACTCTCGCCAAAGATTGCTACAGACGTCTAAGCAGACAGCATTACCAGAAGTCATCTACAACAGCTAAACAATCATCATTGTTGAGCAGAACCTCCGTCACTCCAAACCACCAGAAGCCGGAAAAACCTTCGCCACGAACCATTTCAGCTTTTAGGATCACCATCACGCATCACCGTCGCCACAGCCACCAACCCAACACAAAACTGTCAAAGTCGCCACAGCCGTCACAGCCGCCACGGCAGTCACAGTCGCCACAGCCATCACAGTGGCAACAGCCAGAAGATCCATTGCCATTAACCAAAGCAGATTTTAGAAATTATCACCGTCACCAAAGCCACCAAATTTATCGAAAGCTATTAAAGTCGCCGCAACCGCCACAGTTACCGATGTCACATTCGTCACATACGCCACAGCAGTCACAGTCGCCACATTTGTCACAGTTACCACAGCAGTCACAGTCGCCACAGTCGTCTGGAACATTACAGTAGCTACCGCCGCCAATAATTAACGCAGTCACCAAAACAAAAAGGAACCGCATGCCAATCACAACCTGATTTCGTTCACTTCCAAGAGGGCTTGCGTATCACAGCTCTAATTATTGGGAAGGGTAAGTGCTTGTCCACCGAAGCAACGGGGGAGTGTGAGGAACAAAATTCTGTAATAGAATTTTGCTCACACAAAACTACACAAAAATCACTCAATATAAAGAAGAGTGGAAATGGTAGTCAATAAGCACCTAACACAACCCAAAAAACTCAATATCCACCATTCTCGTTTTCTCATAAAAGCAGGCAAGCACTCAAAGGACAACCAACCACAGGCGGTGAATCTAACCACCATCGAGTCGAGCGAAACTGCAGTGAACAATCCGACGCAACTGATTTAGCATGAGTCATAGACGAACATAAAACATCCGCCATCAAAGCATTATATCAAACTTTATATAAAATAAACAATTAACTTCCTAACCTCTTTTTCACAGGAGAATTATTAAACTTTATATAAAATAAACATTAATTCCCTAATATCTTCTCACAGGAAAATTATAAAACTTTATATAAAACTAGCTGATTACCCGGCGTTGCCCAGGTATTTATTCATCCCAATCTTCTATTAGGCAGAGGTAGAAAAAAGAACGATATCTATCTATAAGGTAAAATAGCAGTTTTTATTAACAAAATTTATTTTAAAAAATATATTTTAAATTATAGCTATTCAAATTATAACATAAAATTAAATAAACTTACATAAAATTAATTTAAAAAACAAATAAAAACTTGGTTGTATACAATGTTTTTTAGTTTCACCTTCAATAGCAAGAATAAATAAATTCTTAGGTCAACCCAACCCAGAGCAAGCAAAATAAAGTTGTCCTTGGGAAAACATGGCGATCTGAAATCTATACTCCGCAGTACTTAATAAACTGTCCGGCTAATTGATCGTCATTGATCGTCATCGAAAACTCAAGTTTTACTGGAAATTGCAATCTCTTTAATTTAAAAGGTAGATCCGTCGAAATGAGTGGGATAAAAACTGTTCCACACTGTCCCCTTTCTGTGAAGATAGTCGCTTTAATTATATTTCCCGGCATCTCTTTTACGCACAGTCTTGTGCTGTTGCAAAGTTTTGGCGAGTCGAGAATCCGTAGTAGGCAATCCAGACGAATAAAGTGAGTTTAGGAACTCAGTTAGATAGTTAACTTCCTCATCAGTATCTACAAAGGTATCGATACACTTTGCCTATTAACATGGGAAGTATTTGATTGCTTATTTCGTGGTTGTCTCCATTTTTAGTAGCAAGAATAGCCGCTTCTTGCAACCGGTTCAAAAGGTTATAGGTTTGAGAAACAGCCGGATAAATAGAATTTATTAGCGGCAGATTTCAAAAATCGATGTCAATTTAATATAACGATAGGACACGGATACTAATATACCTTTTCCAATTTGAAGTAGGGGCGACAATGTCCTCACCCCCAAATTCGTCACCAAATGGTCACCGAGTACCATTCTAAACACCAGTATTCATCACAGCGACCCCGAAAACTATGGGATCGACACAAATATCGGTCACCCTACCCCCTCCCGGGCGACAACTCACCCATAGGAGTGTCCTACCAACACTATTAAACTCAGTGGCCCCGAGAACTATTGAATGGACACTAATATTGGTCATCCCCCTGACGTATCGACTCCATCCCCCTTGAGCTATCGTACCATCACAATTCAAATCAACGACCACGAAAACCATAAAATCGACACTAATATCGGTCACCCTCCCCCCACAGTTATCGACCCCATCCCCCTAGAGCTGCCTTACAATCACCATTCAACTAAGCAACCACGAAAACCATAAAATCAACACTTATATCGGTCACCCCCCCCCCCAAACTCAGTTATCGACCCCATCCCCCTAGAGCTGTCTTACCATCACCATTCAACTCAGCGACCACGAAAACCATAGAATCGACAATAATATCGGTCACCCCTACCCGCAGTTATCGACCCCATCCTCCTAGAGCTGTCTTACCATCACCATTCAACTCAGTGACCCCGAAAACCATATAATCGACAGTAATGTCTGTCACCCTCCCACCTCCGGGGAGACAACTCACCCATAGGAGTGTCCTACCAACACTATTAAACTCAGTCGCCCCGAGAACTATTGAATGGACACTAATATCGGTCATCCCCCTGACGTATCGACTCCATCCACCTTGAGCTGTCGTACCATCACAATTCAACTCAACGACCACGAAAACCATAAAATCGACACTAATATCGGCCACCCTCCCCCCTCAGTTATCGACCCCATCCCCCTAGAGCTGCCTTACAATCACAATTCAATTCAGCGACCCCGAAAACCATAGAATCGAAACTAATATCGGTCACCCCCCCCTAAGTTATCGACCCCATCCCCCTAGGGCTGTATTACCATCACCATTCAACTCAGCGACCCCGAAAACCATAGAATCGACACTAATGTCGGTCACCTCCTACACTCAGTTATCGAACCCTTCCACCTAGAGCTGTCCTACCATCACCATTCAACTCAGTGACCCCGAAAACCATATAATCGACAGTAATGTCTGTCACCCTCCCCCCTCCGGGGAGACAACTCACCCATAGGAGTGTCCTACCAACACTATTAAACTCAGTCGCCCCGAGAACTATTGAATGGACACTAATATCGGTCATCCCCCTGACGTATCGACTCCATCCACCTTGAGCTGTCGTACCATCACAATTCAACTCAACGACCACGAAAACCATAAAATCGACACTAATATCGGCCACCCTCCCCCCTCAGTTATCGACCCCATCCCCCTAGAGCTGCCTTACCATAACCATTCAACTCAGCGACCACGAAAACCATAAAATCAACACTAATGTCGGTCACCCCCCCAAACTCAGTTATCGACCCCATCCCCCTAGAGCTGTCTTACCATCACCATTTAACTCAGCGACCCCGAAAACCATAGAATCGACACTAATATCGGTCACCCCTCCCCCTTCAGTTATCGACCCCATCCCCCTAGAGCTTTCTTACCATCACCATTCAACTCAGCGACCGAAACCATAGAATCGACACTAATATCGGTCACCCACCACCCTGCGGCGATACATAACTCATTCATAGGAGCGTACTACCGGCACTATTCATCACGGTGACACCGAAAACTGTGGCAGAGGAGGAAGCAGGTTTTTAGCCTGTGGTAGGGGTGGCAGCAGCCTCCCACAGCGAAAAAAGGTGCTACCACCACGACCACCTATGTTTGATTCCGGATAGTAATTAATATGTGTACCAAGTTTGGTTGAAATTGGTCAAGGCGTTCCAGAGCTAGTTAGGCACAAATATACAAACAAATTCTCTATTTTATATATATAGATAAACACTAATTTCCTAATATCTTCTCACAGGAAAATTATCAAACTTTATATAAAATAACTATTAATGTCATAAAATCTTTGTCACAGGAAAAATTATCACTACACGCCTCAAGGGGCCACAAATACCCTTTTGTATAACATTGAATTAATATACTTAAACTAAATAAAGAAAAATTCCAAAAACCCTAGACAAACAAATCTTATTATTGTAACGACCAAATTTAAAATAGAACCCTGGTCACACTGAGTTCTCCCCGGCAAGGGCTGGGAAACTCCGTTACAACTCTTTAATTTTTCATTCCAGACCACTCACTTCTCCGTTTATCGCACTTTTAAGCGATATTTGAATTCCACTCATTTCACCTTTTAGCGTTGTTTGAACTCCATTCATTTCTCCCTTGAGCGTTTCTTGAATATCACTCATTCACCTCTTAGGTTCTCCAGCTTCTGATTTTGTTTATCAAATTTGGAGTTAAGCTCTTGACTTTGCTGATAAATTTCTTTCTTAAGGTCTTGTGTTTGCTGACTAAATTCCTGCTTCAGTTCCTGGCTTTGTTTCTGCGATTGTTGAATTTGCTGTTCAAACTTAACGGTCAATTAACTGCTGATTTTGCTGATCCAGTTATTGGTTTTGCTGTTCTAACTTGTCGCTAATTTGAAAATTCAAATCTTTCTTATGCTGGTCTAACTTCTCGCTTAGCTTGGAACTCAATTCAGATTCATCTGTTTGTTCTCCTGACTCTGATGCTGCTTTTGCTGAATCAACTCTTTTTTAATCTCTTCACTTTGTTCACTTTGCCGCTGCATTTGTTCTCTCTGTTGGTCAAACTTGCTATTTATTTGCAGCATTAGAACTTGCAACATCGCCACCATGTTTGGCACACCACCCTTTTCTTCCGAAGTGGACGATTTTCGCTCCACTAACTCCGTCTCAATGGAAAACACTTCACCAGCGGAGAAGCAGCAACCCCTTTAACGACTTGTTGCAATCGGAGGAATAACTCTTGCTTATTTCCCGCAGTACTTATACCTCGCCTTCCAAGCTCTTCTTTAAGCTCCTGGGAACTATAGCATTTAATGTTCACTACACTTTCCATTTTATTGTTTAATGCTTATCAGTTTGTAAAATTTCACTAATTAATTTATTTATTGTTCAACGATTTGTAAATTTTACTATCTCTCAATTTGCAAAAATTTATTGTCTCTCAATTTACACGATTTGCAAAATTTTAATGTCTACGATTTTGCAAAATCCCACTTCTGACAACAATTGTTACGATATTCAGGCTTTCGAGTTCGTTAAGGATTTTGCAATTAAAACACAACCCAAGTTTATTAATTTACAAATAACAACTTTAATGAACAACAATAAAATTAACACAAGTTCATAATTTGGTGATAACATTTAGATGCACACAAAACATATAATACTTGTACTTTACAATAAATCTCCTAGGTTAGAGATTTATCACTTTACAAGAACTTTTACAACTACACTGGTTAAATTCCAACAACTAATAATCTTACTTCGGCCTAACGCCTCTATTTATACTCAATCAAAAGCTTCCAAAAACGTCTAATATTGTAGACAGAAATACCGAGAAAAGACCAGAAAATTGTAGCCTTATTCTTTTATTTACCACTAACGATACTTATTACATATAAGTATAAGTCATAATCTAAATATAGACTTCATGTTCAATCATGTTCTTTTACAAAAACCGGGCAAACCGCACAAACCGGTTTGACCACTTGTTTCACCAGTACACAATGATTCAAACTAAACTTGCAGGCGGCTACATTTCAAATTTCAAACAATCTAATAGACTTAGAGCATAAAAGTATGCAAAATGAAAGTGCTTATTTTAAGTATGCAGTATTTACATTGGGATTTATTTTAGGAATTGAATTCTATTATATGAGCTACTAACTACTTTTCGTAACAATATTAATATTATATCTATTACAGGTTTTGTTCATAGCATAGTATGTAGTATGTGGGATTTCCCGAACAACTCCCATCTTTTTTTTTTTTTTTTTTTTTTGTTCGGTCCTACTCTAACCTTATGAATATGTTTGTGGAATACGGTTTTTTGGAAAGGTTTTCATGTTTGAGTTAAAAAATTTTTTCCCTACCCAATTAATTTTATTTTTCGACCAGCTGGTTATCTTTGATGGTGGGTCCATTTAAGATTATCCTTCATTCGTCAACCGTAGATAAACCCTTGTGGCCCCTGTATCCGAAATTTGGGTTTATTGAATGTTGGGATCCGGAGACCGAAGAATTCTCCTTGCAAATCCAAAGCATTGGTCTAAGGGCCGAGTTGAGGGAGCATATCCACATCTACGGCCTGGTAGTTGGATCCTCGCTGGACGGCTCGGTCGGCTAGTTGGGTTTCATATATAACCGTGGCTTGTGCGGCGGTTGTTCGTTGGGTGGTGGTGTCAGTGGCACATGCTTGGTCTGGCGTCGGTTGCTGGTTTCGGTTGGTGGCTCGGTTAATTTGGCGACCGTTGGTGGTGTCATTGGCACCGGCTTGGTCTGGCGTCGGTTGGTGGCTTGGCAAATTTGGCGAACGTCGGCTGCGGCATTCTGTCTGAGACTGGTGTTGGTAGCTGGTTATCGGTTTTAGGTATACCCACAGCTTCGGATATGTCGGTGTGGGACGTACTCTCGGTTTTCTTTAAATATTTTGCGTGGGCGGTGGTGGTTTCTTTGTCTGTCCCTTGAAGTTGGAAATTGACCAGGGATAATTTCTTAGTGACTTGGTAGGGGCCTAAATAGCAGGGGTCCAATTTTGCCAAGAACTTATTGGGTGCCGAAAGTGGCCGGTGGCAGAGATATACTAACTCCCCAATAGTGGTGTTGTGTATCTTGTAATAAGTAAAAACGCAGGATATATAAATAATCTTTATTACTGACAGGACAATAAAACTTTATTATATTTTTCTAGAATGGCGTACAGAATATATATATATATTCAATATAGTTCTGAGTGAATGTAGCTGTCCTTAACACTAATGGATTTACATGATGAGTTTGTATCGTTTGGTTTACATGATGAATTTATAATGTTGGTTGAGATAAACAGCTCTTTCCCTCGCAAGTAATTCTTCTGTGAATATAATTTCGTTCCTTTTGTATTTTAGCAATCTAAACGTTTCGGCGCCTTTCGTTGTCGTGTGGATCGCCGCAACTCTACTGGAGCCTCCGTTTGCACAATTTCACTTGAAATTTGTGGAACGAATGCTGCCTTTGTTGTAGATGATATCGATGTATTTGGAATTTCTGTAGGAGTGTTTGATGATTTATTTTCGGCTGTTGAATTATCATTTTGCATGGATGACTTAGTTTTTATATTAATATGTTGATCTGTTGTATTTTGATTTTGTATCAAATCATCGAGATCTTGTTGAATACCAGGTAACGGTTGCAAATTATCACCAACTTTTCGTATTTGTTCAATGTGTCGCTTCCACTCACGACCATCATCCAATTTCACTTGTAACTGTAAAGCACCCACTTTTTCGATAATCCTGCCGAATTGCCATTTGTTTTTAGATAAATAATCACGCACAGCAACATGATCAGTAATATTCAATTTCGGTTTTGGTTGATTGCATTCATGCGATTTGTTTATTTGTTTTTCGACTGGCATCATCAGATCTAAACGGGAACGTATTTGTCGACCAAACATAAGCATTGATGGTGATCGACCAGTAGCAGGATGTATACTTCGTCTGTATGACAACATTAGACAATCCTGTTGTAATGTAAATTCAGTTTGATTGATACCAAAACGATCAGTTCCATTGCAATCGCGACCAATTTTCAACGCACGTATTAAATTTTTCACGGTCGGATCCTTTTTTGTAGCTTCACCAAGTTCGATTGTAGTCACTGGCAAATTTTCGATTGCATTAATTTCGATTACATCTGTTTCTTTGATTGTATTTGTTGTATTCGGAACTGGTAATCGAGACATCTCGTCAGCATTTGCATTTTCATTTGATTTTTTATGCCGTACAACGTAATCAAATGAACTTAAGAATATAGCGTAGTATTGCATTCTTGTAGTATATAGTACAGGTAAACTTCGGTAAATTTCGGTGAAATGATTTGAGCAATTGGTTTGTTGTCCGTTCACAATGTAAATTTTCGGCCAAAAATTTACTGATAAAATTTCTTGACACCAAAAATGATTGCATATGCCTCACGATCGATTTGTAAAATCAATGAACTAAAATATCGACGTGCATCGTCCAAATTAATAATTGTAACTGGACTGCCGGTATCTATTTCAAATGTAAAAGGAATATCATTGATTTTCAAATCGTAAAAATATTTATTCCGAAGACCATTTTTATTTTCAATGAGCAAAATTTCACTGATCTGCATATTATTGATGGGCTTCGCATTTCCTTTTTTTCATGCAAACTTTATCTAAATTACCTTTTTGTTTGCAGAAATTGCAATTTACATTTATGTATGTGCATTTGTTGGCAAAACGATCCGGTTTGCCGCACCGAAAACATTTTCTGCCACCATTTGTATTTGTGGTAGTAGCCACTTCATTCGATTTCTTCGCATCGCAGTTCGTACCGCCGCCGCCTTTACCGCTGTATGACTTCTTCTTTTTCGTATGTATTTTGACATGATTAACTGTATTCGTGTCTTTGCATTTGTAAATTTCAGCGCCACCTCATTCCGATGCTTCCACCGATTTCGCAGTGCTTAATGCATTTTCCAATGTTAAATTTTGCTTTTCCAATAACCGATTTAAAATACGTTCATTTTTCAAACCGAACACGAATTGATTCGGCAAAGCAGTGTCTAAATGTACACCGAATTTACACTCGGTTGACATACGACGCAAAGCCACCAACAATTCATCACATTTTTCATGGTCTTTTTGCTTACGTAAATGGAATCGATAATATTCCAATATTTCATTCGGTGTTGGTTCGTAATAAGCCTTCAATTTAGCCACAATTTCTTTGTATTGTTGATCTTTGTGCTTTGCAGGAGCAATTTTATCGCATAAAACGTTGTACGCATCACCGCCCATGTACATTAAAAGAAAACTAACCTTATTTTCCTCGCCATTGTCCAATAGAATGTATATATAGCTGCATTTTATTTGCCGAGCGAGTTCGGAATTCGAATGTCAAAACCAGCCAAACAGCAGGTTTTCACAATTCCAAGGAAGGAAATTGACAGTGCAATTGTTGTTGTTCCTCGGCAAATAATATACGGCTTATATATTCAACTAGTTAAGTGCCCGGCGTTGCACGGGTGTAAAATTTGACGCTAATATCGCCTCCAGACAGTCCCCCCCTGACCCCATCCGCAAAAAAGTGTCTTACTATAACTATTTATCTCAGCGATCCTGAAAACTATGGTATCGACAGTAATGTCGACACCCCTCCCCCTCTTCATCGAACCCCTAGCCGTAGAGGTGTCTTACCATCACTATTCACCGCAGCGACAACGGAAACTATAGAATCGACACTAATATCGGTAACCCCCCCCCCCCACAGTAATCGAAACCATCCCGCTAGAGCTGTCACCATCACCATTCAACTCAGCGACCCCGAAAACCATAGAATCGACACTACCATAGTCAACCCCCCCCCATCGTTTCGACACCATCCCCCTGGCGCTGTCTTACCATCACCATTCAACTCAGCGACCCCGAAAACCATAGAATCAACACGAATATCGGTAACCCACCACCCATAGGAGTGTACTACGAGCACTATTCGTCTCGGTGATACCGAAAACGGTGGGTCAGACCATAAAATCGCCTGCCACGCCTCCCCCAGCCAAAAAACCTACTACCCCCTCCCCCTAAGTTTGATTCCACATAGTAAATAATATGTAAACCAAGTTTGGTTGAAATTGGTCAAGGCGTTTCAGAGCTAATAAGGCACAAGTATACAAATTCACAAATAAATTCTCTACTTTATATAAAAAGATATAGTTCCGAGTGAACATAGCTGTCCTTAACCCTAATGGATTTACATGATGAGTTTGTATCGTTTGGTTTCTGGCCATCTGGCTATGGATGGTGTAGTGGTGTACCGGCGATATAACCGGTGGACACGTGTTGGCTGGTGTTTATAGCCAACATGAATTCGGGTAGGCGTTCATCCTATCGGCATACTAGGCGATCAAAGTTTTGATGACCCTGTTTACTCGCTCGATCGGATTAGCCTGGGGTGTGTACGGATGGGTGTACCTTTATTCGATATTCAGTTCCTTTAAAAGCGTTTGCTTCTGTGCTGAGGTGCCGGTGCTATCTGGGACATCAATATTTGCTTACTATTCTCTCTCTAAACACTTTTATTAGCGCTGTGTGGTATGTGGTCATTCCAACGAAGCTTGTCGTTAACGCACATACCAAGAAATGCGAGATTTTCAGTTTCTTCGATGCAAGTGACATTCATGGATAATGGCATGAGATTTAGGATTCCGTTAGACGACAGGAGACAGCCTTGGGTTTTGAAAGCGTTAAATTCTACTTGATAGTTTTCTCCCCATGGTATTATGCTGTCTAGGTCTGCATTTAACGTGTTTATATTACGAAGTTGTTTGAGTTCCACATGAGAAGTCGTGGAACGCTCGTCAAACTTATTTGAGAAGCTGAGTGCTGTCGTCAGCGAAAGAGTGAATTGGATTAGAAGTCACAGATAGGTGATCATTAATAAAAATGAGGAAGAGAGCCCTGGGGAACGCCAGCATTTAAGTAATGAACTTAAGACTTGAAACCATCCAATAAAACTTGAATTAAGCGGTCCAAAAGATCTTCTAATCCAGTGAAGCAGCTTATCATCGACTCGATAAGCATGCATTTTGGACAAAAGATCTTGATGCCAAAATCTGTCAAATGCCTTAGAAACATCGAGTGCAACAGCTTTGCTTTCTCCAAATGGATGCAAAGACCGGTTCCACTGTTCGGTGAGATATACCATCAAATCAGCAGTAGAACTTTGTCCACGAAATCAATACTGCCGGTCACTAAGGATTTAGTTGGTTTCAAGATATTTCTTGGGCTGAAAATTGATCAGCGTTTCCATGACCTTGGAAAGAATGGAGGTAAGTGCTATGGGTCGGTACGAAGAAGGAGACGTCGGCTCGCCTTTTTGGGTATGGGCTGGACAAAGGCTGTTTTACAACTTCTCGGGAAGAGTCTAGGAGAATAGGATACATGGAAAAACTTACGCAACGGTAATGCCAGCATAGAAGAACACCTCTTCAGAACTAATGGAGAAATACCATCTGGCCCAACGGATTTGTGAGTGTTGAGATCGTTTAAAACTCTAGCACGAGTACGAATGAATATCTGTCCCATAGAGTGTACAATACTCTAAGGTGCAGGAGGCAGCAATGCACATTCTGGAAGCGTGGAGCTAGCTGCAAAATGCGCAGCAAACAGATTAGCATTGTCTATAGAGCTGACATCTGGAATGTTATTGTAACTGAGCGTTGGAATCAACGACGAGGCTGTATTTTTGACTCTTTCCACGAAAGACAAAAAGTTTTACTACCTTTGGGACATTGTAGTATATTTTGCCTTTTGGTCGTAGACGAATTTCACTCGCCGGAGATGGGCATTGCAATCATTTCTAGCTCGTTTAAAATTTTTTAGGGTTTGCTTTGTAAAACCGAAAGCATAACTCTCTAATCCTAGAAGCCATTTTACAGCTCGAGTCATACCATCCATCTTCCTTTGGTTTGATAGACTTATTCCTGAAGGGGATAAACTTTCTCATACTTAACACACCTTCCTTCGGGTTTTGTCTGGCCAGAATGACGAAGCCACCCAGAATTGTGTACATTGAAAGCGCCCGCAATAACGATTGTCTAGGATGTGATTTATTGGCGGTAAGGGATTTGCATCTTTAATCGAAACCGCGTTGAGTTGACGAAAGTCCGCACATAACTTCCAAGTTCTTCTTCTTTACCAAAACAATTGGCGAATAGAATTTTCGAACCGATCAACCCATCGGCTCCACTTGACCACTTTAGCACCAAATGGTTCCATTGTTATCGTATTTTGTATTACTGCAGTCGCCATTGTAAATTGTACAATTAATAATTATTTGTAATTACATTATAATTAATAATTAACTGCAGAAATGTAGAAATTTGCACGAATAATTCTTTTTTTCTGTATCCTCCTCGCCAAATTGTTGTGTATCTTGTAATAAGTAAAAACGCAGGATATATAAATAATCTTTATTACTGACAGGACAATATAACTTTATTATTTTTTTCTATAATGGCGTACATAATGTATATATATATTCAATATAGTTCTGAGTGAACATAGCTGTCCTTAGCACTAATGGATTTACATGATGAGTTTGTATCGTTTGGTTTACATGATGAATTTATAATGTTGGTTAAGATATAACAACTGGGTGGCCATGGTCGCCGTCGTAGGTCGTAGTAGTGTTTTTGTTTTTCAAACTTTTTGGCCATGTTGATCCGTACTAGGGCTAAGATGTCGTTGGGGGCGGTGTTTCTTTCGGCGGTACTGGGTTGTGTATTCGATGGATGGTGTAGTGGTGTAGCGGCGATATAACCGGTGGACACGTGTTGGCTGGTGTTTATAGCCAACATGGATTCGGGTAGTCGTTCATCCTATCGGCATACTAGGCGATCATAGTTTTGATGACCCTGTTTACACGCTCGATCGGATTAGCCTGGGGTGTGTACGGAGGGGTGTACCTTTATTCGATATTCAGTTCCTTTAGAAGCGTTTGCTTCTGTGCTGAGGTATCGGTGCTATCTGGGACATCCATATTGGCTTACTATTCTCTCTATAAACCCTTTTATTAGCGCTGGCGTGGTTGCGTCTCGAAGGGCCAAGAACTCAGTCCACTTGGTGAATTTATCGTGGAACACCAGTATAAGTGTATTGCCCTTTGCGGAACGTGGCGCCAGCATTTAAGTAATGAACTTTAGACTTGAAACCATCCAATACAACTTGAATTAAGCGGTCCAAAAGATCTTCTAATCCAGTGAAGCAGCTTATCGTCGACTCCATAAGCATGCATTTTGGACAAAAGATCTTGATGCCAAACTCTGTCAAATGCCTTAGAAACATCGAGTGCAACAGCTTTGCTTTCTCCAAATGGATGCAAAGACTGGTTCCACTGTTCGGTGAGATATACCATCAAATCAGCAGTAGAACTTTGTCCACGAAATCAATACTGCCGGTCACTAAGGATTTAGTTGGTTTCAAGATATTTCTTGGGCTGAAAATTGATCAGCGTTTCCATGACCTTGGAAAGAATGGAGGTAAGTGCTATGGGTCGGTACGAAGAAGGAGACGTCGGCTCGCCTTTTTGGGTATGGGCTGGACAAAGGCTGTTTTACAACTTCTCGGGAAGAGTCTAGGAGAATAGGATAGATGGAAAAACTTACGCAACGGTAATGCCAGCATAGAAGAACACCTCTTCAGAACTAATGGAGAAATACCATCTGGCCCAACGGATTTGTGAGTGTTGAGTTCGTTTAAAACTCTAGCAACTGCACGAGTACGAATGAATATCTGTCCCATAGAGTGTACAATACTCTAAGGTGCAGGAGGCAGCAATGCACATTCTGGAAGCGTGGAGCTAGCTGCAAAATGCGCAGCAAACAGATTAGCCTTGTCTATAGAGCTGACATCTGGAATGTTATTGTAACTGAGCGTTGGAATCAACGACGAGGCTGTATTTTTGACACTTTCCACGAAAGACAAAAAAGTTTTACTACCTTTGGGACATTGTAGTATATTTTGCCTTTTGGTCGTAGACGAATTTCACTCGCCGGAGATGGGCATTGCAATCATTTCTAGCTCTTTTAAAATTTTTTAGGGTTTGCTTTGTAAAACCGAAAGCATAACTCTCTAATCCTAGAAGCCATTTTACAGCTCGAGTCATACCATCCATCTTCCTTTGGTTTGATAGACTTATTCCTGAAGGGGATAAACTTTCTCATACTTAACACACCTTCCTTCGGGTTTTGTCTGGCCAGAATGACGAAGCCACCCAGAATTGTGTACATTGAAAGCGCCCGCAATAACGATTTTCTAGGATGTGATTTATTGGCGGTAAGGGATTTGCATCTTTAATCGAAACCGCGTTGAGTTGACGAAAGTCCGCACATAACTTCCAAGTGCCTTGCTTCTTCTTTACCAAAACAATTGGCGAATAGAATTTTCGAACCGATCAACCCATCGGCTCCACTTGACCACTTTAGCACCAAATGGTTCCATTGTTATCGTATTTTGTATTACTGCAGTCGCCATTGTAAATTGTACAATTAATAATTATTTGTAATTACATTATAATTAATAATTAACTGCAGAAATGTAGAAATTTGCACGAATAATTCTTTTTTTCTGTATCCTCCTCGCCAAATTGTTGTGTATCTTGTAATAAGTAAAAACGCAGGATATATAAATAATCTTTATTACTGACAGGACAATATAACTTTATTATCTTTTTCTATAATGGCGTACATAATGTATATATATATTCAATATAGTTCTGAGTGAACATAGCTGTCCTTAGCACTAATGGATTTACATGATGAGTTTGTATCGTTTGGTTTACATGATGAATTTATAATGTTGGTTAAGATATAACAACTGGGTGGCCATGGTCGCCGTCGTAGGTCGTAGTAGTGTTTTTGTTTTTCAAACTTTTTGGCCATGTTGATCCGTACTAGGGCTAAGATGTCGTTGGGGGCGGTGTTTCTTTCGGCGGTACTGGGTTGTGTATTCGATGGATGGTGTAGTGGTGTAGCGGCGATATAACCGGTGGACACGTGTTGGCTGGTGTATATAGCCAACATGGATTCGGGTAGTCGTTCATCCTATCGGCATACTAGGCGATCATAGTTTTGATGACCCTGTTTACACGCTCGATCGGATTAGCCTGGGGTGTGTACGGAGGGGTGTACCTTTATTCGATATTCAGTTCCTTTAGAAGCGTTTGCTTCTGTGCTGAGGTGTCGGTGCTATCTGGGACATCCATATTGGCTTACTATTCTCTCTATAAACCCTTTTATTAGCGCTGGCGTGGTTGCGTCTCGAAGGGCCAAGAACTCAGTCCACTTGGTGAATTTATCGTGGAACACCAGTATAAATGTATTGCCCTTTGCGGAACGTGGCGCCAGCATTTAAGTAATGAACTTTAGACTTGAAACCATCCAATACAACTTGAATTAAGCGGTCCAAAAGATCTTCTAATCCAGTGAAGCAGCTTATCGTCGACTCCATAAGCATGCATTTTGGACAAAAGATCTTGATGCCAAACTCTGTCAAATGCCTTAGAAACATCGAGTGCAACAGCTTTGCTTTCTCCAAATGGATGCAAAGACTGGTTCCACTGTTCGGTGAGATATACCATCAAATCAGCAGTAGAACTTTGTCCACGAAATCAATACTGCCGGTCACTAAGGATTTAGTTGGTTTCAAGATATTTCTTGGGCTGAAAATTGATCAGCGTTTCCATGACCTTGGAAAGAATGGAGGTAAGTGCTATGGGTCGGTACGAAGAAGGAGACGTCGGCTCGCCTTTTTGGGTATGGGCTGGACAAAGGCTGTTTTACAACTTCTCGGGAAGAGTCTAGGAGAATAGGATAGATGGAAAAACTTACGCAACGGTAATGCCAGCATAGAAGAACACCTCTTCAGAACTAATGGAGAAATACCATCTGGCTCAACGGATTTGTGAGTGTTGAGTTCGTTTAAAACTCTAGCAACTGCACGAGTACGAATGAATATCTGTCCCATAGAGTGTACAATACTCTAAGGTGCAGGAGGCAGCAATGCACATTCTGGAAGCGTGGAGCTAGCTGCAAAATGCGCAGCAAACAGATTAGCCTTGTCTATAGAGCTGACATCTGGAATGTTATTGTAACTGAGCGTTGGAATCAACGACGAGGCTGTATTTTTGACTCTTTCCACGAAAGACAAAAAAGTTTTACTACCTTTGGGACATTGTAGTATATTTTGCCTTTTGGTCGTAGACGAATTTCACTCGCCGGAGATGGGCATTGCAATCATTTCTAGCTCGTTTAAAATTTTTTAGGGTTTGCTTTGTAAAACCGAAAGCATAACTCTCTAATCCTAGAAGCCATTTTACAGCTCGAGTCATACCATCCATCTTCCTTTGGTTTGATAGACTTATTCCTGAAGGGGATAAACTTTCTCATACTTAACACACCTTCCTTCGGGTGTTGTCTGGCCAGAATGTCGAAGCCACCCAGAATTGTGTACATTGAAAGCGCCCACAATAATGATTGTCTAGGATGTGATTTATTGGCGGTAAGGGATTTGCATCTTTAATCGAAACCTCGTTGAGTTGACGAAAGTCCGCACATAACCCACAAGTCCCTTGCTTCTTCTTTACCAAAACAATTGGCGAATAGAATTTTCGAAACGATCAACCCATCGGCGCCACTTGACCACTTTACCACCAAATGGTTCCATTGTTATCGTATTTTTTATTACAGTAGTCGCCATTGTAAATTGTAAAATTAATAATTATTTGTAATTACATTATAATTAATAATTAACTGCAGAAATGTAGAAATTTGCACGAATAATTCTTTTTTTCTGTATCCTCCTCGCCAAATTGTTGTGTATCTTGTAATAAGTAAAAACGCAGGATATATAAATAATCTTTATTACTGACAGGACAATATAATTTTATTATCTTTTTCTATAATGGCGTACAGAATGTATATATATATTCAATATAGTTCTGAGTGAACATAGCTGTCCTTAGCACTAATGGATTTACATGATGAGTTTGTATCGTTTGGTTTACACGATGAATTTATAATGTTGGTTAAGATATAACAACTGGGTGCCCATGGTCGCCGTCGTAGGTCGTAGTAGTGTTTTTGTTTTTCAAACTTTTTGGCCATGTTGATCCGTACTAAGGCTAAGATGTCGTTGGGGCGGTGTTTCTTTCGGCGGTACTGGGTTGTGTATTCGATGGATGGTGTAGTGGTGTAGCGGCGATATAACCGATGGACACGTGTAGGCTGGTGTTTATAGCCAACATGGATTCGGGTAGTCGTTCATCCTATCGGCATACTAGGCGATCATAGTCTTGATGACCCTGTTTACTCGCTCGATCGGATTAGCCTGGGGTCTGTACGGAGGGGTGTACCTTTATTCGATATTCAGTTCCTTTGGACATCCATATTGGCTTACTATTCTCTCTCTAAACCCTTTTATTAGCGCTGGCGTGGTTGCGTCACTCAGTCCACTTGGTGAATTTATCGTGGAACACAAGTATAAATGTATTGCCCTTTGCGGAACGTGGCGCTGGAATGTTGCCGGCACTGATTGAGTGCCCAAATGGCATAACCTTCCATTGATATAGACCTCGGCCTGAAACAGTGAATGCGGTGTACTGTCTGCTGGCTGGGTGCAATTGTATTAGCCAATAGCCTTGTTTCAAGTCAATGGAGGAGGTGGCATGCACCTGACTATTTCTCTTGAGCACCGCTGGTAGAAGAAGCGATGAAACAGTAACAAGCAGGAAACGTTCCTACGGTGCTCAAGCGAATCTATTGATTTCGCTATATTTGAGTCACCGATAAGTTTTATCGCGCGGTTTTGAATTCCATCCTCAAGTTTAGGGCGAATAAAAGTGAAGGTAAATATGTGGTCATTCCAACGAAGCTTGTCGTTAACGCACATACCAAGAATTGCGAGATTTTCAGTTGCTTCGATGCAAGTGACATTCATGGATAATGGCATGAGATTTAGAATTCCGTTAGACGACAGGAGACAGCCTTGGGTTTTGAAAGCGTTAAATTCTACTCGATAGTTTTCTCCCATTGTATTATGCTGTCTAGGTCTGTATTTAACGTGTTTATGTTACGAAGTTGTTTGAGTTCCACATGAGAATTCGAAGAACGCACGTCAAACTTGTATGAGAAGCTGAGTGCTGTCGTCAGCGAAAGAGTGAATTGGATTAGAAGTCACAGATGTGAGATCATTAATAAAAATGAGGAAGAGTGTCGGGGACAAAACAGAGCCCTGGGGAACGCCAGCATTTAAGTAATGAACTTTAGACTTGAAACCATCCAATACAACTTTTTGGGTATGGGCTGGACAAAGGCTGTTTTACAACTTCTCGGGAAGAGTCTAGGAGAATAGGATAGATGGAAAAACTTACGCAACGGTAATGCCAGCTTAGAAGAACACCTCTTCAGAACTAATGGAGAAATACCATCTGGCCCAACGAATTTGTGAGTGTTGAGTTCGTTTAAAACTCTAGCAACTGCACGAGTACGAATGAATATCTGTCCCATAGAGTGTACAATACTCTGAGGTGCAGGAGGCAGCAATGCACAATCTGGAAGCGTGGAGCTATCTGCAAAATGCGCAGCAAACAGATTAACCTTGTCTATAGAGCTGACAACTGGAATGTTATTGTAACTGAGCGTTGGAATCAACGAGGATGCTGTATTTTTGACTCTTTTCACGAAAGACAAAAAAGTTTTACTACCTTTGGGACATTGTAGTATATTTTGCCTTTTGGTCGTAGATGAATTTCACTCGCCGGAGATGGGCATTGCAATCATTTCTGGCTCGTTTAAAATATTTTCGGTTTTCCTCAGTAGGGTTTGCTTTGTAAAACCGAAAGCATAACTCTCTAATCCTAGAAACCATTTTACAGCTAGAGTCATACCATCCATCTTCCTTTGGTTTGATAGACTTATTCCTGAAGGGGATAAACTTTCTCATACTTAACACACCTTCCTTCGGGTGTTGTCTGGCCAGAATGACGAAGCCACCCAGAATTGTGTACATTGAAAGCGCCCGCAATAACGATTGTCTAGGATGTGATTTATTGGCGGTAAGGGATTTGCATCTTTAATCGAAACCTCGTTGAGTCGACGAAAGTCCGCACATAACCTCCAAGTCCCTTGCTTCTTCTTTACCAAAACAATTGGCGAATAGAATTTTCGAAACGATCAACCCATCGGCTCCACTTGACCACTTTAGCACCAAATGGTTCCATTGTTATCGTATTTTGTAATACTGTAGTCGCCATTGTAAATTGTACAATTAATAATTATTTGTAATTACATTATAATTAATAATTAACTGCAGAAATGTAGAAATTTGCACGAATAATTCTTTTTTTCTGTATCCTCCTCGCCAAATTGTTGTGTATCTTGTAATAAGTAAAAACGCAGGATATATAAATAATCTTTATTACTGACAGGACAATATAACTTTATTATCTTTTTCTATAATGGCGTACAGAATGTATATATATATTCAATATAGTTCTGAGTGAACATAGCTGTCCTTAGCACTAATGGATTTACATGATGTGTTTGTATCGTTTGGTTTACATGATGAATTTATAATGTTGGTTAAGATATAACAACTGGGTGCCCATGGTCGCCGTCGTAGGTCGTAGTAGTGTTTTTGTTTTTCAAACTTTTTGGCCATGTTGATCCGTACTAAGGCTAAGATGTCGTTGGGGCGGTGTTTCTTTCGGCGGTACTGGGTTGTGTATTCGATGGATGGTGTAGTGGTGTAGCGGCGATATAACCGGTGGACACGTGTTGGCTGGTGTTTATAGCCAACATGGATTCGGGTAGTCGTTCATCCTATCGGCATACTAGGCGATCATAGTTTTGATGACCCTGTTTACTCGCTCGATCGGATTAGCCTGGGGTGTGTACCGAGGGGTGTACCTTTATTCGATATTCAGTTCCTTTGGACATCCATATTGGCTTACTATTCTCTCTCTAAACCCTTTTATTAGCGCTGGCGTGGTTGCGTCACTCAGTCCACTTGGTGAATTTATCGTGGAACACAAGTATAGATGTATTGCCCTTTGCGGAACGTGGCGCTGGAATGTTGCCGGCACTGAGTGAGTGCCCAAATGGCATAACCTTCCATTGATATAGACCTCGGCCTGAAACAGTGAATGCGGTGTACTGTCTGCTGGCTGGGTGCAATTGTATTAGCCAATAGCCTTGTTTCAAGTCAATGGAGGAGGTGGCATGCACCTGACTATTTCTCTTGAGCACCGCTGGTAGAAGAAGCGATGAAACAGTAACAAGCAGGAAACGTTCCTACGGTGTTCAAGCGACTCAAGTGATTTCGCTATATTTGAGTCACCGATAAGTTTTATCGCGCGGTTTTGAATTCCATCCTCAAGTTTAGGGCGAATAAAAGTGAAGGTAAATATGTGGTCATTCCAACGAAGCTTGTCGTTAACGCACATACCAAGAATTGCGAGATTTTCAGTTTCTTCGATGCAAGTGACATTCATGGATAATGGCATGAGATTTAGAATTCCGTTAGACGACAGGAGACAGCCTTGGGTTTTGAAAGCGTTAAATTCTACTCGATAGTTTTCTCCCATTGTATTATGCTGTCTAGGTCTGTATTTAACGTGTTTATGTTACGAAGTTGTTTGAGTTCCACATGAGAATTCGAAGAACGCTCGTCAAACTTGTATGAGAAGCTGAGTGCTGTCGTCAGTGAAAGAGTGAATTGGATTAGAAGTCACAGATGTGAGATCATTAATAAAAATGAGGGGTCAAAACAGAGCCCTGGGGAACGCCAGCATTTAAGTAATGAACTTTAGACTTGAAACCATCCAATACAACTTTTTGGGTATGGGCTGGACAAAGGCTGTTTTACAACTTCTCGGGAAGAGTCTAGGAGAATAGGATAGATGGAAAAACTTACGCAACGGTAATGCCAGCTTAGAAGAACACCTCTTCAGAACTAATGGAGAAATACCATCTGACCCAACGAATTTGTGAGTGTTGAGTTCGTTTAAAACTCTAGCAACTGCACGAGTACGAATGAATATCTGTCCCATAGAGTGTAACATACTCTGAGGTGCAGGAGGCAGCAATGCACAATCTGGAAGCGTGGAGCTATCTGCAAAATGCGCAGCAAACAGATTAACCTTGTCTATAGAGCTGACAACTGGAATGTTATTGTAACTGAGCGTTGGAATCAACGACGATGCTGTATTTTTGACTCTTTTCACGAAAGACAAAAAAGTTTTACTACCTTTGGGACATTGTAGTATATTTTGCCTTTTGGTCGTAGACGAATTTCACTCGCCGGAGATGGGCATTGCAATCATTTCTGGCTCGTTTAAAATTTTTTCGGTTTTCCTCAGTAGGGTTTGCTTTGTAAAACCGAAAGCATAACTCTCTAATCCTAGAAGCCATTTTACAGCTCGAGTCATACCATCCATCTTCCTTTGGTTTGATAGACTTATTCCTAAAGGGGATAAACTTTCTCATACTTAATACACCTTCCTTCGGGTGTTGTCTGGCCAGAATGACGAAGCCACCCAGAATTGTGTACACTGAAAGCGCCCGCAATAACGATTGTCTAGGATGTGATTTATTGGCGGTAAGCGATTTGCATCTTAAATCGAAACCTCGTTGAGTTGACGAAAGTCCGCACATAACCTCCAAGTCCCTTGCTTCTTCTTTACCAAAACAATTGGCGAATAGAATTTTCGAAACGATCAACCCATCGGCTCCACTTGACCACTTTAGCACCAAATGGTTCCATTGTTATCGTATTTTGTATTACTGTAGTCGCCATTGTAAATTGTACAATTAATAATTATTTGTAATTACATTATAATTAATAATTAACTGCAGAAATGTAGAAATTTGCACGAATAATTCTTTTTTTCTGTATCCTCCTCGCCAAATTGTTGTGTATCTTGTAATAAGTAAAAACGCATGATATATAAATAATCTTTATTACTGACAGGACAATATAACTTTATTATCTTTTTCTATAATGGCGTACAAAATGTATATATATATTCAATATAGTTCTGAGTGAACATAGCTGTCCTTAGCACTAATGGATTTACATGATGAGTTTGTATCGTTTGGTTTACATGATGAATTTATAATGTTGGTTAAGATATAACAACTGGGTGCCCATGGTCGCCGTCGTAGGTCGTAGTAGTGTTTTTGTTTTTCAAACTTTTTGGCCATGTTGATCCGTACTAAGGCTAAGATGTCGTTGGGGCGGTGTTTCTTTCGGCGGTACTGGGTTGTGTATTCGATGGATGGTGTAGTGGTGTAGCGGCGATATAACCGGTGGACACGTGTTGGCTGGTGTTTATAGCCAACATGGATTCGGGTAGTCGTTCATCCTATCGGCATACTGGGCGATCATAGTTTTGATGACCCTGTTTACTCGCTCGATCGGATTAGCCTGGGGTGTGTACGGAGGGGTGTACCTTTATTCGATATTCAGTTCCTTTGGACATCCATATTGGCTTACTATTCTCTCTCTAAACCCTTTTATTAGCGCTGGCGTGGTTGCGTCACTCAGTCCACTTGGTGAATTTATCGTGAAACACAAGTATAAATATATTGCCCTTTGCGGAACGTGGCGCTGGAATGTTGCCGGCACTGAGTGAGTGCCCAAATGGCATAACCTTCCATTGATATAGACCTCGGCCTGAAACAGTGAATGCGGTGTACTGTCTGCTGGCTGGGTGCAATTGTATTAGCCAATAGCCTTGTTTCAAGTCAATGGAGGAGGTGGCATGCACCTGACTATTTCTCTTGAGTTGGTAGAAGAAGCGATGAAACAGTAACAAGCAGGAAACGTTCCTACGGTGTTCAAGCGAATCTATTGATTTCGCTATATTTGAGTCACCGATAAGTTTTATAGCGCGGTTTTTGAAGTTTAGGGCGAATAAAAGTGAAGGTAAATATGTGGTCATTCCAACGAAGCTTGTCGTTAACGCACATACCAAGAATTGCGAGATTTTCAGTTTCTTCGATGCAAGTGACATTCATGGATAATGGCATGAGATTTAGAATTCCGTTAGACGACAGGAGACAGCCTTGGGTTTTGAAAGCGTTAAATTGTACTCGATAGTTTTCTCCCATTGTATTATGCTGTCTAGGTCTGTATTTAACGTGTTTATGTTACGAAGTTGTTTGAGTTCCACATGAGAATTCGAAGAACGCTCGTCAAACTTATATGAGAAGCTGAGTGCTGTCGTCAGCGAAAGAGTGAATTGGGTTAGAAGTCACAGATGTGAGATCATTAATAAAAATGAGGAAGAGTGTCGGGGACAAAACAGAGCCCTGGGGAACGCCAGCATTTAAGTAATGAACTTTAGACTTGAAACCATCCAATCCAACTTGAATTAAGCTGTCCAAAAGATCTTCTAATCCAGTGAAGCAGCTTATCATCGACTCCATAAGCATGCATTTTGGACAAAAGAGCTTGATGCCAAACTATGTCAAATGCCTTAGAAATATCGAGTGTAACAACTTTGCTTTCTCCAAATGGATGCAAAGACCGGTTCCACTGTTCGGTGAGATATACCATCAAATCACCAGTAGAACTTTGCCCACGAAATCAATACTACCGGTCACTAAGGATTTAGTTGGTTTCAAGATATTTCTTGGGCTGAAAATTGATCAGCGTTTCCATGACCTTGGAAAGAATGGAGGTAAGTGCTATGGGTCGGTACGAAGAAGGAGACGTCGGCTCGCCTTTTTGGGTATGGGCTGGACAAAGGCTGTTTTACAACTTCTCGGGAAGAGTCTAGGAGAATAGGATAGATGGAAAAACCTACGCAACGGTAACGCCAGCTTAGAAGAACACCTCTTCAGAACTAATGGAGAAATACCATCTGGCCCAACGAATTTGTGAGTGTTGAGTTCGTTTAAAACTCTAGCAACTGCACGAGTACGAATGAATAGTGTACAATACTCTGAGGTGCAGGAGGCAGCAATGCACAATCTGGAAGCGTGGAGCTATCTGCAAAATGCGCAGCAAACAGATTAACCTTGTCTATAGAGCTGACAACTGGAATGTTATTGTAACTGAGCGTTGGAATCAACGACGAGGCTGTATTTTTGACTCTTTTCACGAAAGACAAAAAAGTTTTACTACCTTTGGGACATTGTAGTATTTTTTGCCTTTTGGTTGTAGGCGAATTTCACTCGCCCGAGATGGGCATTGCAATAATTTCTGGGTCGTTTAAAATTTTTTCGGTTTTCCTCAGTAGGGTTTGCTTTGTAAAACCGAAAGCATAACTCTCTAATCCTAGAAGCCATTTTACAGCTCGAGTCATACCATCCATCTTCCTTTGGTTTGATAGACTTATTCCTGAAGGGGATAAACTTTCTCATACTTAACACACCTTCCTTCGGGTGTTGTCTGGCCAGAATGGCGAAGTCACCCAGAATTGTGTACATTGAAAGCGCCCGCAATAACGATTGTCTAGGATGTGATTTATTGGCGGTAAGGGATTTGCATCTTTAATCGAAACCTCGTTGAGTTGATGAAAGTCCGCACATAAACTCCAAGTCCCTTGCTTCTTCTTTACCAAAACAATTGGCGAAGTATAAGGACTTTTGTGGGGCTCGATTTTATCTTCCGCCAGCAGCTAATTAGTCTCCTCATCAATTAGGGCTTGCATGGCTGGATTACGGGGCATGTACCTCTGTTTGTACGGTCTGGAATGTTTGAGGCGGATCATGTATTTTGCGATAGGTGGCACCCCTTTCATGGCTTCGAACTTAGGAAGTTTCTGGGCGAGAAATTTTTTTAAACACTGAGTTTTCGTCTGTAGTATTTGGAGGACGGATGGCGGGGGATCGGTTCTGGCCTTAAGTTTTGTGTCTCCATAATTTATCGAGAAGCCATTCTTAGCTAAGAAGTCGGTGCCACTGAGGCATTTGTCACTTAAATTCGGAACGTACACAAAGTCTTGGACAAACGTCCACTTTCCCTAGCTCAGTCGTAAGGACTTTACGAACGGTTATAGCTGACCTATCAGCCAATGAATATTCCAAGTTAATTTCTGGGACGGGTATCTTTTGGGCTTGGCATATGCTGTGAAGCTAATCGCCAATGCATGATCAGGCAGCGCCAGTGTCGATTATTGGGCTAAATGCATGTCGGCCTAATTTAACTGGTATGGCATAGTGTGTGAGACTGAGTCACTGGTAGAACGTCGATCGTCTCACGGTGTTGGATGTTCCGTTGGCGTTTCCCTCATGACAATTACAGTGTCGGCTCTGCACATCGGAACAATAGGAACAAAATATTCGCCGGTCTTGGCCCTAGCCTAGTCTTGGGCATAGCCTAGCATGCCCTAGCTGTCCACAAGCCCAACAACAACTTTCTCTGGTATATGGCTGCGGTTATAGACGGTCGGCTAGTGTTCCGATTTCTCCCGGCTTAATACAATATTCTGGGCTGAGAATATCATAAATACGATCTAGTCTTTCACTCGCACTAACGGAAACCTCCCACCTCATCAGGGTTTGAATGGCGGTGATGTATTCCTTCCATTTTCCTCGTGCCGTTTGGGTGCAACTTCGTATTCGGTCTAGAAGTTGGGTATCATATCACCACGGTAGATAGAACTGTCGTAACTCTCGACTGAAGGTAGCAATAAATTCTCGATTGTTTCTATACCATGCCAGTGCGGACGTTTTCAATAGTTCCGGTAGTGTTCGTACTACTCTATCGAATGGAAGTTGGTAGCAATCGGCCAACTCTTCTATCCGCTCCAAGAACTCTAAGGGGTTGCCCTTTTCGTCTTACCAGACATTCCACCTGCGCACCTTATCCATCACATCGGCATCGGATGGTGTGTCTGAAGTAGTAGCCCAATATGCATACATACGTTTGGTTGTAAGTTTGTTTTTTGGCTATGGTTGCAGGCAATTAATTACCTATGATATCGGCATTTCAGGTTTTGATTAGGTGACGTAATACCTCAATGTGCTGTGCAGAATTAGAATGCAGTCGGACGGACAAGGCGAGAAAACCTATCCGTATGCTGTGTAACGACGGCACTTCATTACAATATGTGTTCTAAATATTTAGTTTGGTAGTGCATTAGTTGTGGTTTCGTTCATAATTTCGGTGATCACAGCTACCAATTTTAACGCACCCTAATACATATGTTCTAAATTTTCTCTGCCTTCGTCTCGGGGTTTGCAGTGCGATCCTTCTCTACAATTTCAAATTTCGCCATTTTTATTCGTACCGACCTTGAAAATGGCTATAATAATCATACAACATTTTCCTTTAAATTCGGTGTTAACGGTGGAACTATTTTGTTCCAACGACGGAATAGTCAAGGTGCATGTACCTTGACTAATGATGTGGATATAACCGGTTCTTGTACCGATATATCTTAATATCCTATTAGTTAGCCGCCTTACCACTGGTGGGGGGATAGCTAACCAAAAATAAAATTGACAACAACCTTTTTTGATGATTAATAATTGAGTGATTTATTGTTCCCTAATACGGGAGTATTTATAAGGATAATATTGCCTACGTGGGCATAAATAACGAAAATACAAACATAAAGGAAAACGGATTATTGCTTAATTAGCATTAATGCCAAGTACAAAAAATACAAAAATGATTCTACTTAGAACTTTATAAAGGTAAATTATTGCCTAATTCGAATTAATTCCAAAAAAATTAAAAATACTGCAATAATATGCAGTCAGTTTGCACACGCAGTGACTGACCCAAAAAAAATAGTTTGAATTGCTGATAAGCGAAACATATTCCCATTGCTGCACCTATTTGTTTTTTACCTTGAGTTCAAGGTGAGCTGTAATAAGTCTGGAATCATGTTTCGCTCAGCCGGAATTCGAGACTTTGGCTTCGTGCATGTTGGATTCATTCGCATGCCTGATGAATTTGCATTATGAATTTTATTATGAAAATGAATCCAACATGCACAAACACATTTCTGTTCTTGAACATACTCCCCCCGTTGAATGCAGCCATTCAACAGATTTCGTCGCTAAGTAGGCTGAATTTTCGACGTATTCTAGGGATAGGTCCTGATGGCGATGGTTTGCTAGGTTTGTTTGTCTTCCTTGTTTTCCATCTCCAGAAGATGATTGCTGATACCGTTAAAATAAGTCCTAAGTATGCCACGGAGTATTGGTGAAGGTCATGGTTGCTTATTTTGTGTGGAATTTCTGTTGGAAGTTGCTTGATTTCTTGCCTCAACCTTTCGATCTCTGCCAATTGAAGTTGATCTGCCAATGAATACTCGTTAGTTGGGATAAGATTGCTTGGTATTGCGATGTCCGTTAGATTGACCAGTTTGGTGTAGGATGGTTTGCCGATACTGGTATAGATTTTATGTCCTTGGAATGTTAAGAGATCTTGTTTAATGACGCAGTTGGGCTGAATTTTTAAAAGGCCAGAGCCCTCCAGCGTTATTGGTGAAATCTCATTGCCGCATACAGTGTTGATGGTTGTCGTCGTTCTGAGGGCGTAAATCCATTCATTGGGGTGCGACAATCGTATCCATACCTGGTCTTCTGTGAGCTCAGTTATCTTGTATTGTTTTGGTAACGGCATATTGTTCAGTAAGTCAACCTCGCATGTACATATATTAGCCTTCTTGCGATAGAGCGGCTTTGTTTGCTCGCAGATATAAGTGGATGGTTCCGTTGTTGAGCACATTGCCAATTCCTGCTCCGTTATTGGATAGTATTGATCGCGGTGTGGACTTATGATTAGGTGAGATGAATCTGGGTTGATTGCAATTAGGGAGCCGTTTTTAAATATAGGTATGCCCAATACTCTGAATATCTCGAACACTTCTATATTGACAAGAGGCAATTTGATTTGGAAGATCACGTGGTCGTTAACGATCCCACTCTTTACGGACATCAGTTGATATAGGTGCAGCCGGTCTGACGAGTCTATTGGTAGGCGAAGTGAGGAAGGGACATGCGCCTTTATCATTATGACTTCGTGACTTAATTGCTGTGGTGATAGAAGAAGAGGGCTTATCTTTCCATGGTTTGTGTCGATTAGCACTCTGATTAGTAAGGCTTGTATTCGTTGTGTGTTGGACATGATTAGCGTCAGTTTAATGGATAAGGAAAGAAAAGTACTAGTTAGTTCTTCTTGAGTGGTATGCGCAGTTATTTGATTAATTTGCTCGTTCAACGCTCTAAATTTTTCTTGAACACTTAACTGGTTGCCCTTTATAATGTTTAAAGTTGAGTCTATTATTGATGTTTGATTATTGAGAAGTCGCAGAACGTGGTCTTCATTTCCCTTCATGTCATCAATTGTTTTTGATACCTCTTGTGCATATTCCGAGTCAAGAACTCCAAATAAGGAATTGGCTATGGTTCCAACTATATTGAAAGCTCCGCGTCTTGGTCTTGGTCTTGCCTTATGAAGGTTCCTCGAGAAGAATTCGTTCCCTGTTGTGAGCTCTTCTTTTACATGACTAAATTGATCGATTATTGACTTGCATGAATTGTTTTGCGGTATCACCTGGCAGAGTTGTCGCAAAGATTTAATTCCCTTTGTGATTTCATGGAATTCAGTCCAGTACGGTGTTAGCTCATAGTATACCAACAGGTTCCATTCGTTGGCTGCCAAGTTGGCTGTTCCTAGAGCTTCAAAATGAAGGCCTAGCTTAGATGGAAATTGGCTGACTTCCACTGGGTAACTACAACTACAACAACTTTCTCTGGTATATGGCTGCGGTTATAGACGATCGGCTAGTGTTCCGATTTCTCCCGGCTTAATACAATATTCTGGGCTGAGAATATCATAAATACGATCTAGTCTTTCACTCGCACTAACGGAAACCTCCCACCTCATCAGGGTTTGAATGGCGGTGATGTATTCCTTCCCTTTTCCTCGTGCCGTTTGGGTGCAACTTCGTATTCGGTCTAGAAGTTGGGTATCATATCACCACGGTAGATAGAACTGTCGTAACTCTCGACTGAAGGTAGCAATAAATTCTCGATTGTTTCTATACCATGCCAGTGCGGACGTTTTCAATAGTTCCGGTAGTGTTCGTACTACTCTATCGAATGGAAGTTGGTAGCAATCG
The DNA here is from genome assembly GCA_947095585.1 of Nephrocerus scutellatus. Lineage (NCBI taxonomy): Eukaryota > Metazoa > Arthropoda > Insecta > Diptera > Pipunculidae > Nephrocerus > Nephrocerus scutellatus. The sequence goes on from OX352764.1 coordinate 52,196,967, forward strand.
GCCAACTCTTCTATCCGCTCCAAGAACTCTAAGGGGTTGCCCTTTTCGTCTTACCAGACATTCCACCTGCGCACCTTATCCATCACATCGGCATCGGATGGTGTGTCTGAAGTAGTAGCCCAATATGCATACATACGTTCGTTTGGTTGTAAGTTTGTTTTTTGGCTATGGTTGCAGGCAATTAATTACCTATGATATCGGCATTTCAGGTTTTGATTAGGTGACGTAATACCTCAATGTGCTGTGCAGAATTAGAATGCAGTCGGACGGACAAGGCGAGAAAACCTATCCGTATGCTGTGTAACGACGGCACTTCATTACAATATGTGTTCTAAATATTTAGTTTGGTAGTGCATTAGTTGTGGTTTCGTTCATAATTTCGGTGATCACAGCTACCAATTTTAACGCACCCTAATACATATGTTCTAAATTTTCTCTGCCTTCGTCTCGGGGTTTGCAGTGCGATCCTTCTCTACAATTTCAAATTTCGCCATTTTTATTCGTACCGACCTTGAAAATGGCTATAATAATCATACAACATTTTCCTTTAAATTCGGTGTTAACGGTGGAACTATTTTGTTCCAACGACGGAATAGTCAAGGTGCATGTACCTTGACTAATGATGTGGATATAACCGGTTCTTGTACCGATATATCTTAATATCCTATTAGTTAGCCGCCTTACCACTGGTGGGGGGATAGCTAACCAAAAATAAAATTGACAACAACCTTTTTTGATGATTAATAATTGAGTGATTTATTGTTCCCTAATACGGGAGTATTTATAAGGATAATATTGCCTACGTGGGCATAAATAACGAAAATACAAACATAAAGGAAAACGGATTATTGCTTAATTAGCATTAATGCCAAGTACAAAAAATACAAAAATGATTCTACTTAGAACTTTATAAAGGTAAATTATTGCCTAATTCGAATTAATTCCAAAAAAATTAAAAATACTGCAATAATATGCAGTCAGTTTGCACACGCAGTGACTGACACAAAAAAAATAGTTCGAATTGTTGATAAGCGAAACATATTCCCATTGCTGCACCTATTTGTTTTTTACCTTGAGTTCAAGGTGAGCTGTAATAAGTCTGGGATCATGTTTCGCTCAGCCGGAATTCGAGACTTTGGCTTCGTGCATGTTGGATTCATTCGCATGCCTGATGAATTTGCATTATGAATTTTATTATGAAAATGAATCCAACATGCACAAACACATTTCTGTTCTTGAACATACTCCCCCCGTTGAATGCAGCCATTCAACAGATTTCGTCGCTAAGTAGGCTGAATTTTCGACGTATTCTAGGGATAGGTCCTGATGGCGATGGTTTGCTAGGTTTGTTTGTCTTCCTTGTTTTCCATCTCCAGAAGATGATTGCTGATACCGTTAAAATAAGTCCTAAGTATGCCACGGAGTATTGGTGAAGGTCATGGTTGCTTATTTTGTGTGGAATTTCTGTTGGAAGTTGCTTGATTTCTTGCCTCAACCTTTCGATCTCTGCCAATTGAAGTTGATCTGCCAATGAATACTCGTTAGTTGGGATAAGATTGCTTGGTATTGCGATGTCCGTTAGATTGACCAGTTTGGTGTAGGATGGTTTGCCGATACTGGTATAGATTTTATGTCCTTGGAATGTTAAGAGATCTTGTTTAATGACGCAGTTGGGCTGAATTTTTAAAAGGCCAGAGCCCTCCAGCGTTATTGGTGAAATCTCATTGCCGCATACAGTGTTGATGGTTGTCGTCGTTCTGAGGGCGTAAATCCATTCATTGGGGTGCGACAATCGTATCCATACCTGGTCTTCTGTGAGCTCAGTTATCTTGTATTGTTTTGGTAACGGCATATTGTTCAGTAAGTCAACCTCGCATGTACATATATTAGCCTTCTTGCGATAGAGCGGCTTTGTTTGCTCGCAGATATAAGTGGATGGTTCCGTTGTTGAGCACATTGCCAATTCCTGCTCCGTTATTGGATAGTATTGATCGCGGTGTGGACTTATGATTAGGTGAGATGAATCTGGGTTGATTGCAATTAGGGAGCCGTTTTTAAATATAGGTATGGCCAATACTCTGAATATCTCGAACACTTCTATATTGACAAGAGGCAATTTGATTTGGAAGATCACGTGGTCGTTAACGATCCCACTCTTTACGGACATCAGTTGATATAGGTGCAGCAGGTCTGACGAGTCTATTGGTAGGCGAAGTGAGGAAGGGACATGCGCCTTTATCATTATGACTTCGTGACTTAATTGCTGTGGTGATAGAAGAAGAGGGCTTATCTTTCCATGGTTTGTGTCGATTAGCACTCTGATTAGTAAGGCTTGTATTCGTTGTGTGTTGGACATGATTAGCGTCAGTTCAATGGATAAGGAAAGAAAAGTACTAGTTAGTTCTTCTTGAGTGGTATGCGCAGTTATTTGATTAATTTGCTCGTCCAACGCTCTAAATTTTTCTTGAACACTTAACTGGTTGCCCTTTATAATGTTTAAAGTTGAGTCTATTATTGATGTTTGATTATTGAGAAGTCGCAGAACGTGGTCTTCATTTCCCTTCATGTCATCAATTGTTTTTGATACCTCTTGTGCATATTCCGAGTCAAGAACTCCAAATAAGGAATTGGCTATGGTTCCAACTATATTGAAAGCTCCGCGTCTTGCTCTTGGTCTTGCCTTATGAAGGTTCCTCGAGAAGAATTCGTTCCCTGTTGTGAGCTCTTCTTTTACATGACTAAATTGATTGATTATTGACTTGCATGAATTGTTTTGCGGTATCACCTGGCAGAGTTGTCGCAAAGATTTAATTCCCTTTGTGATTTCATGGAATTCAGTCCAGTACGGTGTTAGCTCATAGTATACCAACAGGTTCCATTCGTTGGCTGCCAAGTTAGCTGTTCCTAGAGCTTAAAAATGAAGGCCTAGCTTAGATGGAAATTGGCTGACTTCCACTGGGTAACTACATGTGAGTGGTACTATCAGGCATACTATTAAGATGGATAACATTGCCGAGCCGTATGATTTTCGACATTTTCTCTTTGGTGGTTGGTCATTGTTTGTTGACTCCCCTGTGATTTGAGATGTTGATTCTGCTGCCTTTATTTTTGTGTGACATTCAAAATGATGTGGTCGTTCCTGTTTTGGGGTTTCATCATTAAGCGGAAGAGGAGCAAGTTTGTGAATCGCTCGCCGAAGAATGCTAGTTGATGTTTTGACGTCTGCTACGCGGCCCTGGCCATCTTCTCCAATGTGAGTTTTAATGACTCGTCCGAGTGGCCATTTCATCGATGGGGTGTTATCTTCTTTAATTAGAACTATGGCTCCAGGTTGTAAGTTTGGTTTTTGCTGTTTCCATTTAACCCGTTGCTGCAATTCATTTAGGTATTCACTCGACCATCTGCGCCAAAATTCATTTTTTAGGTGCGTCACTAATTTCCATCGTGTCGGCAGGTTGACGTTCGTGTTTTTAGCGTTTGCGTCAATCGGTGCTGTCAGTGGTTCACCGATTAGGAAGTGACCAGGAGTGAGTGCGGTGAGATCATTTGGATCTGAAGAAAGCGGTTTTAATGGCCGTGAATTAAGAATTGCCTCAATTTCAATTATTAGGGTCTCGAATTCTTCATGTGTCAAGGGTGCTGATGACACGCTTCGATATAGTAAATGTTTTGCTGATTTAACGGCAGCTTCCCATAATCCGCCGAAGTGGGGAGATCGGGGTGGAATGAAATGGAAATCGATGCCTTTTGTGCTGCACGAGTTTGAGATTGATTCTTGACCTTGCGTGGAATATACTGTCTGGCTAAGATCCTGAAGCTGATTTCTAGCTCCAACAAAATTAGTCGCATTATCACAGTATAGGTTACGAACATGGCCTCGTCTTCCCATGAAACGTTTCAGTGCTCCTATAAAGGCTTCCGTTGTTAAAGCACTAACGATCTCCAGGTGAACAGCCTTAGTAGCAAAGCAGCAGAATATTGCGATGTACCCCTTTTGTGGTCGACTTCCTCTCCCACGGTAGTGAATCCATATCGGCCCGCAAAAGTCCACTCCTGAATTGATGAACGGTCGTGCTGGTTGAACTCGATCGACTTGGGTTTTGCTTTTGCGCACCGAATGCAGTTTTGCACTATAGATCTGGCAATAGTTTTACCTTTGATCGGCCAGAATCGTTGTCTAGTAATGGCCAAAAGAGTCTGTGGTCCAACGTGCTTATTTATGCAATGAATCTCTGTCATTATCATTTTTGTGAAAGAATGTCCGTAAGGAAGTAAGATAGGATGTTTTGCATCGTATGAAAGCGCTGATGCTTCTAGTCTTCCTCCAACCCACATAATATCATTTGTATCCAAAAAGGGTGCGAGACTGCTTATGGCGCTGGTTTTCTCGCACTCGAATTGAACTCCTCTTTCTGCAGAAGTCGTAGAATGGTATGAAGCGAATCTGTTAATGCTTGGCTGGATAGTTCTTTTTTACTGCTTGTCTTATCTTCACGCCCTTTAAGTTTGCTGACGAATCTTAATATGTACGCAGTGATCCGCTGGACCCTTTGAAATTAGTTTCCATGCTTGATTTCGTAGATGAAGTGACCTGACTCCTTATCATTAGTTGTTATTGGTAACGCATTAGAGTTTGGTTGCTGCTCAGACAATGCCGATTTGTTGTAAGGTTGTGGCCAAGATGATTCTCGACCATGAAGGAATAGGGGACCGTAAAACCAAAGATTGCATTCCTTTAACCTTTCCGGAGTAATTCCTCGTGTAAGTAAATCAGCTGGGTTCTCCTTGGATTTTACGTGACGCCATTGTTGTGGTGTGGTACTAACCTTTATCGAGGATACTCTGTTAGCAATGAACGTTGGGAGGGATTTCTCGGAGGAGTTGATCCAAGCCAAGACAATTTCAGAGTCACTCCAAAAATACGTAGGAGCATCTTCGTACCCAATATCCCTTTTTATTCGATTGGCGAGATCCGTTGCTAGTTTGGCGGCGCACAATTCTAGCCGTGGAATGGTCGGCTTCTTAAATTTTTCCTTCTCAAGTGGTGCTACACGAGATTTAGCACACAACAATCGCACTATGATGGTTCCGTGACCAACCGTTAATCGTATATAGATGGAGGCTCCATACGCCCTTTCGGATGCATCAGCAAAAACGTGAACTTGTGTTACTTCTGGAGTCTGGTGTGAAAATATGTGTCGTGGAATCCTGATGAGACTTATTGCCTTGAGGTCGTCACGAAATCTTGACCATTGTGAATGCAATTCCTGAGGTAGAGCTGCATCCCAATCTAATTTTAATTTCCACAATTGTTGCAGAAAGATTTTCGCGGTGATTACCACTGGAGCCATGATTCCAAGTGGATCAAATATTCGTGCTATTTCTGATGAGACCTTTCTTTTTGTGACTTTGGCGTCGTGATTCTCATAAGTTTTGATGCAAAAATCGTCTACCTTGGGCAGCCAAGTTAGACCCAAAGTTTTTATGTTGTCTTCTGAGTCATTTTTGAAGTCCAGCTGTACTTCTTTGTCCTCTGAACCGAAATTTTGTATTAGCCGTGGGTGGTTTGAAACCTGCTCCCTGAAGCACGTCAATCAATTGCCTTTGCATTTCCAGAGCAGTGGAAAGACTGTTTGCGCCTGTCATGACGTCGTCTACGTAGAAATCGTGTTGAAGTATCTTGCTGCCGAAGGGGTGGCTTTTAGTTGTTGTTTGAGAGAGCTGTTGTAAACATTTGATTGATAAATAGGGGGCAGATGATGTGCCGTAGGTCACGGTGTTCAACTGATAACATTTTACAGGATCTGATACGTCCTTTCTCCACAGAATCAACTGGTAATTTCGATCTTCTTTATGTAGCAATACTTGTCTATACATTTTTTCTACATCGGCTGTAAAAACAAACCGTGGTAACCGGAATCTTAACAGAATTGTGAATAGGTCATCTTGAATTCTGGGGCCTACATGCAAGATATCATTGAGCGATATATTGGAGGATGTCTTGCATGACGCGTCGAATACGACTCTCAACTTGGTGGTACTGCTATCAGGTTTTTGCACGCAGTGGTGAGGAAGAAAATAGTGTGGTGAATTCCTTGGTGGAAGCTCTACTTCTGTCATGTGATTTAGAGTGATATACTCGTTCATAAATTGATCGTATTGTTGCTTAAGCTCCTTATTGTTAGCCAATCGTCTTTCTAAGGCATATAACCGTCGGAGGGCGATGGGTTTTGATTCCCCAAGACTTGTGGGATCGTCTGAAAATGGTAGTTTTACGGTAAATCGGCCTTGGAGATCCCGATGAGTTGTCTGTATAAAGTTCTTTTCACACCACTTTTCTGCTGTTGTAAGAGCTCCTTGTGGTTCCTCTGGTTCTTCAGTTGTCCAAAATTTTTCAATTAGTTTGTTCAGGTTTTCGTCTTCGATGCACATACCGCAAGTAATTGATGTATTTGGAAGTGGTCCAATTCTCCCTGTTGCCATCCACCCGAATACCGTGTTTTGAAAGGTGGGCATCTCGATGTTGGATCTTATTTGTCCAACAGACAGAAGTTCATGGTACAATTCTGCGTCGATGAGTAGGTCGATATGCTCCGTACAGTTGAAGTTTGGATCAGCTAATTTTATATTCTTTGGAATGTTCCATTGTGAGATGTCTATTGATTGTGTTGGTTGAGGTGAAAGTAATTTTGGCAAGACCAACGCTTCAATTCTAGCCGAGAACCCAGTCAGCCTGGATTGCAAATGTACATTCACTCTCTTATGTGCCCTTTGAGTGGCATGACCGATCCCCTGGATGCACAAAGAATCATGCCTTGCTGGAATCTTCAATTTTTTAACGAGTCTCTCCGTAATGAAATTTACTTGAGAGCTTGAATCTAGCAGCGCTCTGCATTCGACGAATTCACCATTGTGAGATTCTAACTTGACCCGAGCATTCCCCAACAAAACATATCCTAGACGTTGTTGACTAACGGTGCTAAGTGATAGAGCTTGATCGTGTCCCTGCGTCTTATTTTCCACTGAAGATGAGCCTGTTGTTCTAGTCGGGTTGATTCCTTTGAATTGTGTAGATGTTGTATTGATTTTTTGGCTTGAATTCACGGCTTCCAAATGCACTAAAGTATTGTGTTTTTTAGAGCATTTGGTGCATGATCCTCTCGGGCAAGTTGTTGCTCGATGTCCTTCCTTCAGGCAATTTATGCAGAGGTTATATTTTTTGAGCACATTTAGTCGTTGTGCGGGGGTTTTATCTAAAAATTCCTTGCAAGCGTAAAGTGCGTGATTTCCCTTGCAAACCAAGCATTCAGATGAACTCGCTGCCGCAACTAATGTCCTTAAAGGGTGGAGTCTTCGTCGATCCTCGATGTGCCGATCCTTGCCCAGAGCTTCCAGAGATTGAAATCGTTTCTCTTGTTGTTTGAAGTTCCTTTGGATTGTCGAGTGACTGCTCATATATGGTGTGCGTATCTCTGTCTAATTTTTTCGTCAATACGTGGGTTAATATTGGATCCCATTCCTTGGTGGACACACCGAGATTTTCTAATCCCATGAGACACTCCTTAGTAACGTCGTGAAGATTTCTAATGGCGTTGGGTGAACTTTTCTCTGCAGCAGTACTTGGTTGAGTGAGTAATTTACTTATAAGTGCAGAAACCAATAGTCTCGGATTAGCGTAACGATCTTCTAAGGTTTTCCAGGCCGCGACATAATTGCTGTCAGACGTTGAATAATGTCTGATTAGCCTTTCTGCCTCTCCAGTTAGGTTTGTTTTCAGATACCACATTTTTTGGCAATTTGCCATTGGTTGCATGTGGACCATTTGTTTAAAAAGATCGTGGAATTGTTGCCATTTGGAGTAATCCCCATCAAACTTTGGCAATTCCATTTTCGGAAGTGGTAACATGTGTGCAGCTGTTGTGCCTGTCCTAGGAGCACATTCCTGCAGTCTTACAATTAAGGCTGTGACAACCCCTTCAACTTCTTCAGCCAAGATGAAATGTTCTTCTTCATCGTAGCCGTTAGCTACGTTGTCATCACTTAGCTCATAAATTGATGTATGAAGTTCTTCAAGTTGAACCCAGTATTGTTCGATGGCTCTCAACTTATACTCCCAATGTGACCTTGTATGCTGTAGCTCTGGATTTAAATTGAAGTCTACACCACTCAATACACGACGTAGCGACACCACTATGGCGTTGTGTCGCCGTATGATTCTGTTGATCTCATCTGTTGGTTGAGTCGTGACGATATTTTTGTTTTCGGCATCGGATTGTTGCGGCCCTTGTTTCACGTCGGGGTCACCAAATGTTAACGGTGGAACTATTTTGTTCCAACGACGGAATAGTCAAGGTGCATGTACCTTGACTAATGATGTGGATATAACCGGTTCTTGTACCGATATATCTTAATATCCTATTAGTTAGCCGCCTTACCACTGGTGGGGGGATAGCTAACCAAAAATAAAATTGACAACAACCTTTTTTGATGATTAATAATTGAGTGATTTATTGTTCCCTAATACGGGAGTATTTATAAGGATAATATTGCCTACGTGGGCATAAATAACGAAAATACAAACATAAAGGAAAACGGATTATTGCTTAATTAGCATTAATGCCAAGTACAAAAAATACAAAAATGATTCTACTTAGAACTTTATAAAGGTAAATTATTGCCTAATTCGAATTAATTCCAAAAAAATTAAAAATACTGCAATAATATGCAGTCAGTTTGCACACGCAGTGACTGACACAAAAAAAATAGTTCGAATTGCTGATAAGCGAAACATATTCCCATTGCTGCACCTATTTGTTTTTTACCTTGAGTTCAAGGTGAGCTGTAATAAGTCTGGGATCATGTTTCGCTCAGCCGGAATTCGAGACTTTGGCTTCGTGCATGTTGGATTCATTCGCATGCCTGATGAATTTGCATTATGAATTTTATTATGAAAATGAATCCAACATGCACAAACACATTTCTGTTCTTGAACATTCGGCTCACATTTATTGTAGCATAATTTGAAGCCCGTATAGGTGTACATGCACGCAAGCAAATTATTTATTGTAGCAATATTGTTATTTGAGGTGGAAACAACGAGATAATCAACATGTACATTGAGTTTAGTAGTATCAAAACCGAACCATTTCCATTTTAGGAAATTATTGAGGGATCGAAGAAAACGTTTTAAAAGTTGTTTAATTAACATATTGATTTGTAACGGGTGTTTTTTTGGGAGGTTTGTTTTTCCGATAGATGTCGTTTTATTTTATGACAGTTGTTTTGACAGCTCAAAGTGGCATTTCTACTCAGTATTGTTTGGCAAATCATTATGAAAAAAAAAAAAAAAAAAAAAAAAAAAAAAAAATGACATTTGTGAAAAATAGTCGTGGTAGCCATATGCCAGAAATTGTGTTTAAATGTTAAATGCCAAAAAATTATCTACCAAATAAAAAAAAATTTTGGTCATTTCATAATTTTATATGTGTTTTATTCAAATCTTTATATCTAACGGGTGTTTTTTTAAGAGGTTGCCGATTTTTTTTTTGAATAAAACACATAAAAAATTATGAAATGACCAAAATTTTTTTTTATTTGGTAGATAATTTTTTGGCATTTAACATTTAAACACAATTTCTGGCATATGGCTACCACGACTATTTTTCACAAATGTCATTTTTTTTTTTTTTTTTTTTTTTTTTTTTTTTTTTTCAAAATGATTTGCCAAACAATACTGAGTAGAAATGCCACTTTGAGCTGTCAAAACAACTGTCATAAAATAAAACGACATCTATCGGAAAAACAAACCTCCCAAAAAAACACCCTTTATTATTGTTTTGGGATAAAAAACGGTTGTTTGATTTACAATTTTAATAAAAACAAATAGAAAACTTTGAAATTTAATGAGAAAAACATTTAGATATGTTTTGAAGCAACTGAATGTAACATTTATTTAAAAAATATAAATAATAACATAAAAATAAACAAGTCATGTTTAAATAATAAAAAAAAAATCTTAGTAAAATTAAATAAAAAATAAAGTAACAAAAAGAAATTCATTTTAAAATAAAAAATAAATCGAAGTACAATAAAATAAATAAAATAATAAAACAACAACAAACAATTCATTGAAAATAAAAAAAAATTACTTTTAAAGTGTTATAAATTTGAAAAAAATACAAATAATTGGCTTGAACTTAAAATTAATAAAACAGTCTACTCAGCTAGAAATATAAATCGACATCCTCAATGAATGTACAGACCTCATCATCACGTATATTTAGTAGCGAATTCCCGCCCAACAAACTCTTATAAGATAATAATTCTACGCGAGATTTCAAATTATCTCCGAAATGCTTCCTCAATAGATTTTATATGTCTTTCAGCTTTGCTGAATTAATGTCTCTGCCATTGCTAAGCCGATCGGGAAGAGTTTGAGGAAAATTTTAAGCCTTTTTCAATACAGAGCACGGATTGCATGGATCAGATCTGTAAGCAGCTTCATCTTGTACCGAAATCTCTCGCTTTGTTCCACTAATAATGAACCGCTCTGACTTCTTGAACTCAAAATGCCAGCTTCCATGTTTTTTGTAAAACAATGAAACATGAGTTTTCCAATCGTATATTGGGCAATCTTCACTTCCCATTACAACAATAGTGCCATACTCTGAATATATTTTTTCATAATCGATGGGTCTTATCTTTTTAGATGCACACATTTTTTCCTTCTTACTTGCTCCACGATTTTCCTAAGGTATTTTACCAGATCCAAAAAACGTGTGAGCCCAATCCGTAAAATGTTTTTAAAAGCCAGCAAGCAAACCCGAATCAATGCTACTTTCCGGTTCTTACTGTAGTATTTGATAAAAAAAAAATTTTTGCAGCTCCACCAGTTCTGCGATCGATCCTTGCAGTTATGTTTATTTTAGTATGCCGCAAAACAAAAGCATCTTGTGATGCCTTATTTTCACAGGAATAAAATAAAAAACTGAATTCCCGCCAAAAAAATATCAAAAAATGCATGGGAAATGTTACACTTTGTTTCAATCAGTACTTGTGTATGAACTTTTCAATGGGAAAAGTAACAATTTGGTTCAAACAAGTGTAAGTATAGGAAACGTTTTGTTTTGATGCAACGATTCACTGGAAAATATTTAATTTTGATCCAATCGCTATTTTTAAATTCTCTATATTAACCTCACTTGTCCGTGGCTGGCCGGCACACCAAATCTTGTGATCAATTTTTAACCCACTTCCAAAAGACGGATTTTATTGAAATTATGCACACATGTGTATCTCCCATGACAACACTTTCTTTTAAAATTTTGGGCCCCACGGGCTGCGGGGTCGGGGGGCTCCCATACAAATATTTTACAAAAAGTACCCGATTTTCCTAAAATTTTATACACATGTTTATCTCCAATGGAAAACACTTTTTGTAAAATTTTTGGAAGTGATCGAGCCCCGGGGTCGGGGGGCACCCATACAAATCTTATAAAAAAAGTACCCGATTTTCTTCAAATTGTATACACATGTGTATCTCCGATGGACAACACGTTTTGTAAACATTTTGGAGTGATCGCGCCCCGGGTTCGGGGGCCACCCATACAAGTTTTGTTAAAAAAAAGTTGCCAATTGTCTTAAAATTGTATACGCGAGTCTATCTCCGACGGACAAGTCTTTATGTATCACACTTTGTGTATTAATTAGAAAATTTACACGAAATATTTTAAATTTATGGGTTGTTTTTTATTATATTGTACAAGGGAAGGAAGGGAAGCATTGTGTCTTATTACATTCTGAATACGATTAAGTAATCAAATAACATGACATCATTAAGTAATAAAAATTCAAAAAAAGGGAATGTGTCGGTTTTGATACTTTTTCCAATAGGATTTTTTGACATGTCACGCGTGACTACTGTCAAACTAAATACATAATTTTATTCAGTATTCATTGACATTTCATCATGGAAAGACTAACGCCTGAACAACGTTTACAAATCGTACAGTTTTATTACAAAAATCGACGCTCTGTGAAAAGTGTTCATCGCGCGCTCAGGCCAACTTATGGTGTTCAGCGATGAGGCCCATTTTTGGCTTAATGGCTTCGTCAATAAGCAAAATTGCCGTATTTTGGCTGAAGAGCAACCCGAAGCCATTCACGAACTGCCATTACATTCATTGAAAACTACCGCTTGGTGCGGCCTACAGGCTGGAGAAATCATCGGACCATATTTCTTCAAAGACGAGGCTGGTGCCAATGTAACAGTGCATGGCGAACGCTATCACGCCATGATAAACGTGTTTTTGTTGCCGGAAATTGAAGCCCGTGATCTCCACGACATTTGGTTCCAACAAGACGGCGTTACATCTCATACAGCCCGTGACACAATGGATTTACTGCGTCCTCGTTTCGGTGAGCAATTGATCTCTCGTGTCGGACCGGTGGATTGGCCACCAAGATCGTGTGATATCACACCTTTGGACTTTTTTTTGTAGGGGTATGTAAAGTCTAAATGTTTTGTGGATAAACCAGCTACGATTGAGGCATTGGAAGCCAACATCACTCAAGTTATTCGCGAGATACTGACCGAAGTCCTCGAGCGAGTCGTTCAAAATTAGTGTTTTCGGATGGCCGAATTACGGCGCAGTTGCGGCCAACATTTGAAAGGGATTATCTTCAAAAAATAAATGTCATAAATGTTTCTAAACTAAAATAAAAAAGATTGTCCAATCAATTTGAATGTTTGTTGTTTTATTTCAATTTAAAATCCGATACCTCTAAATTGATCACCCTTTACATATATACAAAATTTTTAAATGACCTTAACACAATCGAAGCCTATGAGCTTATCCACAATAAACACAAAAAATATAATCATATAGGAATAGAAAAAGTTTATTTAGAAATATCCAAAGAAAATTATATACCCAATCTAAAACTCATGATAAATAAATTTTTAAATAATTGTGCAATATGCATGTCCAAAGTTGATAGAAATCCTGTTAAACTGCCATTTGAGAAGACACCCACACCAACAGGACCCAGGCAGCATTACCACATTGATATATCGTTCTTAAACAAAAAGAAGAAATATGTTACATGTATGTTGTTATGTATGTTGTCTACACATAATTTAGCAAATATGCCGCACCAGAACCTATAAAACATAAAACTCACATAGATACTATAAAAGCGTTAACAAAGATTTTCTCATATATGGGTCACCGAATTTCGTAACTCTCGACAACCAGAATGCTTTTGTTTCAGATTCCCTCAACAACTATTTAACAAATAAAGACATACAAATACATTACTGTACAGCAAACCGGCACACAGGAAATTCTGACATTGAAAGACTACATGGAACCCTTAACGAACATTTACGTATTTTATCATCAATCGAACAAATTGGTGAACAACTTGATCCAAGTGATCATACGGTTCAAGCTCTAAATGCTTGTAATAATATTATCCACCTAACAACTCGAGAAAAACCTTTCGATATCCATTTTGGTGTCATAAATAAGGAAATAATTTTTAAACGAATAGAAGACAGTAAAAACAAGGTAATTGAAATAAACGAACAATACGTGAAAACAACCGATCCCGATAAATTAAAAAACGAATTAACCCCTAAATATAAAAAAATAAACGTAATAAATAAAGAAGGAAAAAAATATACTCTTAAAGAAGGCAATAGATTCAAAAAGAAACCCAACAGAACCTTACACAAAGATCAATTCCATAGATTAAAGAAATTCACAGAAAATATTCCTATTCACAGGGACGACACTTCATCAAAAGAAGCCACTTGCGGATCTTCATCTGATCAACCCACTACTTCTAAGGGTAACCTTCATAATTATCCTCATTCTTCCAATAATTAAAACCCAAGAAATTCAAATAACAGATTTAAACCATGGTATAGTTTCACAGTTATACAGCTACAACAGATGCAAATAATAGAAAACTTTACTAAAATACTACACATTACAAATTTAACTAATTATGAAATAAATTTAAATATATTAGAAGACCATGTAAGACTTTTACCAAAAAATAATTTGAAACTTTAATACCACACGTTAGACAGAAAAGAGAACTTTTTAATATTTTAGGTACAGGAATTAAATTTTTATACGGAACTATGGATGACGAGGATAGAAAAGAAATAGAAGAAAGGTTAATATTAATAGAATCAAATACACATAACGTAATAGAAAATTCAAACTTACAAATACAAATAAATAATCATTTTAATGAACAAATTGCATTACTAACTAATACATTTAATAAAAAAACTAAAAAATTAATTGGGTATGTAGAAAAATTTACTCGCACAGAACACGATTTAGAAAGAGACTTTCACGAATTAAAATTGGAAATAGAAATTAAAGACAATATAAAATACCTAATAACGGGTGTTTTTTTGGGAGGTTTGTTTTTCCGATAGATGTCGTTTTATTTTATGACAGTTGTTTTGACAGCTCAAAGTGGCATTTCTACTCAGTATTGTTTGGCAAATCATTATGAAAAAAAAAAAAAAAAAAAAAAAAAAAAAATGACATTTGTGAAAAATAGTCGTGGTAGCCATATGCCAGAAATTGTGTTTAAATGTTAAATGCCAAAAAATTATCTACCAAATAAAATAAAATTTTGGTCATTTCATAATTTTTTATGTGTTTTATTCAAAAAAAAAATCGGCAACCTCTTAAAAAAACACCCGTTAGATATAAAGATTTGAATAAAACACATATAAAATTATGAAATGACCAAAATTTTTTTTTATTTGGTAGATAATTTTTTGGCATTTAACATTTAAACACAATTTCTGGCATATGGCTACCACGACTATTTTTCACAAATGTCATTTTTTTTTTTTTTTTTTTTTTTTTTTTTTTTTCATAATGATTTGCCAAACAATACTGAGTAGAAATGCCACTTTGAGCTGTCAAAACAACTGTCATAAAATAAAACGACATCTATCGGAAAAACAAACCTCCCAAAAAAACACCCTTTATATGACATAGAAAAAATTAAAGACATTGTTTTAACATCTAGATTAGGAATTCTAAGCAAGGATATTTTTTCAGAAACAGAACTTGACGAAAATAATATAACAATAAAAAATTAGGTTAAATTAGAACTTGCTCTATATAAAAATACTATCATATTTATAATAAAAAACCCAAACTTTTCAAATGAAACATACAAACAAATCTATATCCAACCCATACCAAATTTAGAAGATAATCAACAATTAGATATTAGTAATAAAATGTATTTGACTAAAAAGCAAACAATTTAAAATAATACCAAAATAAAAAAATATTTATCAGAAATAGACGACAATTGTTTACAAAATTTATTTAAAAATCAAATGAATTGTAAATTAATAAAAAATACAAGTAAATAACTAATAGAAATAGGAAATAACAATTTAATGTTAATTAATGTAGGATTACAAGAAATTATCCAAAATTGTAACAGTCAAAACATTATTGTCAAAGGTAATTACCTAATTAAGTTTGAAAATTGTAAAATTAAAATAGATAATAAAAATTACGAGAGAAAAAACTACAAACATGAACCCATAATTCCAAATACAATCACAAATATCAATTATACCAAATCAAATGATTTAACTTTTCAAGAATTGAATTATCAAAATATAAAAAACTTAAAAGAAATTCAAGAATTAAAATACAAACACAACTATACAAATTTAACTATGTATATGATAATTTTAACAATTATATTGATCATAATCTTTTATATCTATCTTAAATGTAAAAATAAAAAAATGAAAATTATAACTAATGTCAATCTTCCACGAGTCGCTTTTCAACCCACAGAAGACTTTAAAGGGGGAGGTGTTATGTCAGAGCCATCCTGTACGCCCCAACAAATACCAACAAACCAAGATGAACAAACCCTGGACTTTAAGTTCAACCAATAAATGTAAACGATACAAAGAGTATCGTCCGCAGTCGGAATGTTCAGAGGTTATCGTCCGCAGGCAAAATGCCTCGTGTTAAGTATTGTATTATAAGCAAACCGCCATTTTCAATGTAAACGATACAAAAAGTATCGTCCGCAGTCAAAATGCTGCGTTAGCAATTAAGCACTATAAAAAGGGATCGCTTGATCTCAATTAATTCAGTCTTTAGGCAGTCACCATCTACAGCTGACGATTTCCCCCCACCAGTGGTAAGGGATCCGAAGCTCTAGTCTTAATACTCAAATAATAAAGATATTCATTTTGAAATTAAAAATATTGTTTTTTTAACTAAATTTGAATACTTTATTAAAATTTGTATTTATATATATATAGTTATTTTTAATATTCACAATATTAATAATCATTTTTATTAGCATTACTTCTATACTTTTTTGCTAAATAAGGCACAACTTGTATGAAATCACTGATCTTTTTCCTTCCCGCCCCTTCAATGGGATTCTAAAGGGTTTGATATTGTGGTGTGGGTGACTCTGTTCACCGGACTCAGGCTAGCTGCTGCCCGTTAGTTGAACATTCCTTTTGTCCCCGTCCTTTCCTCATCCTGTGGTCTAAAACAGGCCTTGTGCAAGCAAGTTCGTAAACCCCGCCTGTATCTCTGAGTGCTTAGCCGGAGCATTTGAGCGGACGAACCTCTGCGCCCAACGTACGGTTTGGTATTCGAATTATTTCCAAAAATATATATGTATGTTGATTTAGTTTCAATGCCAGTTGATTTTAAGTTGATTTCTAGGCATATTTCTTGTTAACTTTCAATTGAGTCTCAGTTGTTTTCCGAATATTTTCGTTTGACTTACAAATGTGACTTGGTTGATTGTGAGATGATTTTCGGTTGATTCTTGGAGATTTTTCTTGGTGACTGTCGATTGAGTCTCGGTTGATTTCCGGATATTTTCGTTTGATTTATAATATTTGTTGATTTTCAGCTGAACATAAATTGTCTGTTTATTTTTTTTGTTATATTTCCCCATTCATATATCACTTTTATAATGTTAACGGTCGGCTTAAGCAGGACTTGACCAATATTCGGACACTTGGCTAAATGTTAGCGCGGTGGTTCTTTTGAATTATTAATGCGGCGTTTACTTTCTGTTGATCGCTAGCATTCTGCATTACTGGTTTGTTTACGTATCTTATCCCCTCCATTATGGGTTTGAATAGATATCGTCATTGACTATCAGTTAAATGTCGTAGTTTTATTGAGTATTATTCCTAATCGTTCAACATAATTAGCGTCGGCACAGGCATGTCTTCTAAATCTGGGGTCCCGGCTCATCCGCACCACATACCAAATTATCTATAATATTAGTTTTTTTAACTTTTACTCCTTATAGAGTGCTAATCGTAATCGGAAGTGGTTATTGGAAACAGTTTTGACACCTTTAGGTGCGGAACTAAGAAGTATATATTACAAAACAACAAGTTTATATTTAACGATTTTTTTTTGTTAAAAAGAAAAATTTCATCAGGTTCTTGTAATTGAACAATTGCATCAGGTGTGACACGCGTTACCAATCATAGCTGACTTAACTCTTTCTTTTTTTTAATCTCTCGGGAGTAGTTCTTTACAAAATACCAAAATGAATCCGGACCATTTGTCTAACGATGAGTTTGAATTGGAATGTCTGGTCCGCAACATTTCTGGTGATCCATTTACTAAACTTAATGAGCTCATAAAGCGATTAGAAAACGAGAAAGAGCATCCGGTGTTAGCACCAAATAGACCTCCACATTCGGCACAGAAAAATCCTAGAAGTGAAGTCAGTAAGATTTCACTGAAATTTCGTTCCCTCTACTGTGAGATTCAAAACATACTATCTTTGCATAGCGATAAAGCTAACATTCAGTATGAAATAGCCCATTCGTAGTTGCTACATATTCGTAGTCGGCTGCAAAGGATCCAGTATTCCAAATCCGTGGAGACAGTGGTCACCGAACTTAACAAGAAATGTGATCAGATGATCGAATTTATCAATAGTGCTAATCAGGACGACAAAGATTTGAATGAGTCTATAACTCAGTTTAAGTCTTTGGGTATTGGTACCGATGGACCTACCTATTCTAGTAACGGCATTGAACAGGACGCCGGGGAAGGGTCCGACAGTTCTGACACAGATCAAACCTACCAGTCACAAGTACGACAATTAGAGCCTCAGACCAGCTCTCCTAATTATAGGAATGAGCCTACAATGTATAATAATTTGAATGGTGTAGTTCAGGAAGTTTCTTCGCAGAGAGTCGATCCCGTTGTAACGAGTTCGAAGACTGTTCCGGCAATGGTAAAACAACCGAGCGTAAACCAGACCCAATATAATTTGTTGTTCCCACCGATGGGTAGTTCGTTGTCAAATAATAAACAGTCTGGCAACTGTTCATTGCTGAATCCAGATCAGTTGTACCATCCACCAATCTTTAATCCTCTTCAGCGTGACCCAACAAAATGGCCCATATCATTTGACGGTTCATTGACGGGCACGCCGGTTAAAAAATGTATTCGCATGTTGGAGCACCAAGCGTTAACTAACCGAATTCATTTGCAGCAAATTGCTAATGATATGAGTTACTTCTTCCGTGTCATCGCAGCAGACTGGTATTGGGTTTTCATCCAACGGTATGGCAAAGTTGAATGGGCATTTTGGAAAAATGAGCCGACAAAAAGGTACGCTGATAGACGAACCGATTTGGAAATACGACGTGTAATAGAATCGAAGAAACAGCGACCGAATGAAAAGTTCTTGAGTTCTTTAATTCAGTTCTATTAATGTCTCTGCAAATGGAAACTCCTATGCCAGACTCGGAACTCATTTTCATTCTTACCCAATATATGCGACCAGGTCTACAGGACCGACTTGGAGTTACACAGTTTGTAACACTAGACGAATTGCTTCGGCAATGCATGGCATACGAGGATACTTGGGCTCGTAATCGAATTTTACCAGAAATGGCTGTTGGGTCTCGAAAATATGCGCATGAACTACAAGTTTTATCGGATCCGAATTTTACTGACGTTAGTTACAATACTTATTATCCTAGGTTTCAACCGGTTAACACAACAGCGAGTTACGTTTCAGACCAGGGTCATTCTAATGTTAACCCTGTGGTTGTAGAGTCCCATGATCACTCGGGTTTCTATCCCAACTCACAAAATAGAATAAATTATCAGGACCCATATGGTTTAGGAAAAGGTATGCCGCTGCATCAGAGTCAGGTAGTTCGGTCAGCATCACCCTTTTCGAGTACTTCCCAGTTAAGGTGAACCATTGTTGGAATTGCCTCCAAACAGGTCACTACTTTAAAGATTGTAACCATCATATATTACATACGTTTTGTTTCGGTTGTGGTGCTCCTGAAGTTCTAAAGAAATCGTGTTCCCATTGTTGTCTAGTTCAGGGAAACTTGAAGGAGGGGGTGACGCAAGCAATTCAGCGCGGAAGTTTACTCCCAACCAACAGACAACAGACATCGATCGAACCAAAACAGGAACGGAAGGTATTCTTCAAACCCGAAATAAATATGTATTACTAAAAGTAATTGCTCCTTAAAATATACGAAATCCAAAACTATATATCCAAAAGTTACTAACAGGGGAGAACGTAACTTACGTTCCATTCGTTATTTCCAACGCAGGAAAGAACTGAAATCTCATTTTTTTTGACAGTGGTGCCAACGTTTCTAATTTGGGTAAACATTGCAAAGAGTTTTTAAAGAATCTGACCGTTAATTTCCGGCATTTTCCGTGCACTATTAGAACGGCAAACGGCAACTCTGAACAATTCATAGGCCACATAAAAGTACCTGTAATGTTCGCGGGTCAAACTACTTTTGTTACCTTGCATTTAGCTCCGAATCTTTGTATCTCAGTATTGACTTTTGGAAATTATTTCATTTAAGAATTGTTCGTGATTCTGCTAATTTCGCCTTGTCTACTCCTGCCCGATTTTGTTCTTCTCTTACCATATCAAATACCACTAATATCGACGTTAATTCCCATTTACATAAGCTAACTCCGTTTCAGTAGGAACAGTTAGAGATAATGAAGCAACGTTTTCCGTCGTCAGCTGTTCTTCGATTAGGGCGATCTCAATTTTTAAAACACGTTATTAACGTTGGCGATGCCAAACCCATCAAACAACGGTTTTATGCTGTGTCCCCGGCTGTTGAAGCTGAGATTGGGAAGGAGCTTAATCGAATGCTCTCACTAGGGGTCATTGAGGAAAGTGCAAGTTCGTGGAGTTCACCGATCACAAAGGTACGCAAGGCGGATGGTAGAGTTCGACTGTGCTTGGATGCAAGGAAGGTGAATGCGGTTACGGTGAAGGATGCTTACCCTTTGCCTCTCATAGACGGTTTCCCAGGACGTCTGAATAAGACCCGATTTATATCGAGTCTGGATTTGCAGGACGCCTTTTGGCAGATTCCGTTGGATGAAGGGTCAAGGGATAAGACAGCTTTCACAGTTCCGGGACGCCCATTATACCAATTCACCGTTATGCCTTTCGGTCTTTGCAATGCTTCACAGACAATGTGTCGGTTAATGCATCGGGTGATTCCTCACGAGTTGCACACACAGGTTTTCGTTTATCTCGATGACCTCCTGATAGCTGCTGAGACATTCGAAGAACAACTCAAGTTGTTGAGTAAGGTGGCTGACCTATTAAAGAGAGCTGGTCTTACCATAAATATAGAGAAGAACAAATTTCTTCTTAAAGAGATTCGTTATTTGGGATACATCGTCGGCGATGGTGTATTAAAATTGGATGACTCAAAAATATCCGCAATAACCTGTTTCCCTGTCCCTAATTCCGTTCGTCAATTACGAAGGTTTCTGGGCATGGCTGGTTGGTACAGACGTTTTGTCCGATGTTACGCAGATTTGACAACGCCTCTTACCAATCTAAAGAAGAACCGTAAGTTTGAATGGAATGACAAGGCCCAGGAATCTTTCGAGAAGTTGAAATTATCGCTTACCTCAGACCCCGTCCTGTGTAATCCCGATTGGACTCAGCCATTTTTCATTCAGATTGACGCGTCCATGACTGGTATAGATGAACGCTTTTGTTTCCCAGAAACTTAACGCAGCGCAGCGAATTTATAGCGTTACAGAGCTGGAGTGTTATGCGGCTGTACTAAGTGTCGGGAAATTTCGGCAATACGTGGAGGGTTATCCTTTTACAATCATTACCGACCACGCAAGCTTGAAATTGTTAATGGGACAGAAGGAGCTCTCTGGACGGCTCGCTCGGTGGAGCCTCAAACTTCAGGGTTTCAACTTCTCGATTGAATACCGCAAGGGGAAAGATAATGTCGTAGCAGACGCCCTCTCAAAGCGAGTTAAGGTATTGGCTTTGGATGTTGGCGTGGATGGCATACCGTTATATCCAGAATCGGATCCTATTTATTTTCAAGACCCTGAATACATAACCCAAAAGGAACTTATTCAATCAAAAGACGAGATTAAATCAAATCTTAGAATAGTTAACGATAAGATCTTGATCCGGACGAAACCTGAATCTGAGTTATTTTCTGATATTCCTTCTTGGAAAGTTTATGTCCCAAAACCACTTATTCCAGTTCTACTAGAAAGCGTTCACTCTCCGCCTAAAGCTTCACATTTGGGAATCCGTAAAACTTTAGAAGTTTTACGCCGGTATTATCATTGGCCTAAAATGGCTGTTCACGTGCATAAATTTATAATGAATTGTCCGATATGTAAGGCTAGCAAACCAGCAAATATCATAACTCGCCCGCCGATGAGGAAATACACCGAAGTCAGTAGAGTTTTTCAACATTTATATATAGACTTTATGGGTCCTTACCCGCGTTCAAAACAAGGTATGTAATACTTATCTTTTTGTAGTTTTAGACCAATTTAGTTGCTTTGTTTTGCTCGAGCCGATGCGGGATGCTACTACTATAAACGTAATTAAATTTTTATAAAATCCAGTTATTAACGTTTATTCGGTCACTGAACGAATCTTGAGTGACAATGGTAAACAATTTAATTATTTCGTGAATTTCTGAGCAAACATGGCATCAAATCATACATTCAGGAAGATCACACAACACAGGATGCACATGTTCATGCCATTGCATCTGGTTTATGGTTTTTGGTCAGCATTACATTTCGGATGGATCTCATTATGGTTTACTTCGTGAGTTAAAGAGTTTAGACGATAGAAAGATTCACCTTTGTAATTCCGATAAGCTGACTTTAGCGCAAAAAGCGGTACTTGGAAATCTTCGAAAAGCTCATAAAAACCATTCAGATAGGTACAACTTACGCAGTCGTCCCCGTAAGTCTTACACAGGGCAGCAGCCATCCAGAGGTTTTCTGCAAAACTTGCACCAAAATTTAAAATGGCATTCATCAAAGAACCAATAGGAAATGTTGCGTTCAAACTAGTAGACAAGGACGGCACTTATATTGGTACATATCATATGAAGGACATTAAAACTTAATTAGCATGGTCTTCGCTATATCGGCAGTTTCTTTGTAGCAACCTCAGTACTCACCTGAAAATGCGAATTTTAAACTTTCTTCATATATTAATAATGCCTCGTAGGACAGCCCCACGATTTGTGACGATAGCCGTACTGAGTGATTGAGTCACTCATGCAAGTTGAGTCATCATGTTCTGTTGTTTATGATTTTTTTTCATATATTGATATATTGATCGTTGTGGAAGGAAAAGAGAAGTTCTCGTTTTTTTTTTTTTAGTAGGAGTATTTTATATGATTTGTTATATGATTATTATGATCTGTTATATGATTATTATGATTTGTTATATGATTATTGAGATTATTGAGATTATTGAGATTATACGGAAAAATTATATGGATATGCACAAATTGGAGTGAAAGGAGACCTTTCTCAGAATTGAGGAGGAGGGATGTTACCAAAGCGAGTGGGTATCGAGTCATCGACGTGAGTGTCGCGAAGAGTTTTGACTGTCTCCTGAGAAAGGGTCATCGAGTCGTGTTGTTGCTTGGCGATTGCAAGCTTGCGTCGCGAATTAAATTGTGAAAATTGTCTACTTCTTCATTCCATAGTGAACTATTAATATGCGTGAACTTTTGAATTTAATTAAAAACATATGTTGCGAACCGCAACATGAAAAATCCAAAAACCCATGAATCATCGCTGGATGGAAAAACATCATCAACTCGCCGCAGTCCACCAGTCCCATATCTCAGAGTTAATAGCATGAGACATCGTCAAAAAGAAGAATCTGTAACACAACAATATCATATGCGGTGAGTCAATTGTGCTAGACGATCACGTTGCCGCTATGTGAAGCACAACATTGTTGCAGGCAGTGAAATTCTGGTCAGTTTTGCTGCGTAGTCACTTTGTAACTATGTATAGTACAAAGAACTGATCAGATTTCCTCTTCGCTCGTTGCCCTATTTGTTTATGCTTAAAAGAGGGGACCACGACGACGAAATGAATTAGAATTCGTCGACATGGACAAAATTTACATTGTTGCAACCATCATCGGTATTCTTGGCGGCGCATACCTATTGAACGAGCTATGGAAAGCAATGACCTGGTACAAGGTCTTGGTTATATTGCGGTTGTGGGACTGGTGGTGAAAAGTTTTCCTCACATTCAAGTTGATGGTGGTTGGCGAGTCGTTGTACAAACATCAACAGCAGCCGTTGTCGTCATAAGAATAACCACAAGAGCAGTAGCCGAAAAAATCTATAGAATCCTTTATATAATAGTAAACATTTTGTTGTTAAATTTAATTTTGCGTTTGGTAATATATATTAAAAATTTGATTATTGGAGTTTATTTTGCGTTTTTTGTAAATACATATAAATATTGAAAAATAAAGAAAAACCTACATAAGTGATAAAAAGTGAAAGGTGTTGTTAATGTTATCATTTTGATGTAAAATTCATTGTGCCAGTTACCAGAGCGTAACATTTGGTCCTTCCAGCCGGATGTATCCTTTTATCCTGGATATCCGTTAAATAAAAGTGATAAAATACAGCTATTTTTTCCCAACACTGGGACATACTGTATTTTTAAATAAAAGTGATAAATACAGCTATTTTTTCCCAACACTGGGACATACTGTATTTTTAAATAAAGGTGATAAATACAGCTATTTTCCCCCAACACTGGGAAATACTGTAATAAAGTGAAAGAAACAGCTATTTTGCCCAACACTGCGAAATACTGTAGAGATTGTATTGTGGAAAAAGGTTAAGACAGATTGTTTTTTTGGTCCAACATTGG
Source organism: Nephrocerus scutellatus (assembly GCA_947095585.1). NCBI lineage: Eukaryota > Metazoa > Arthropoda > Insecta > Diptera > Pipunculidae > Nephrocerus > Nephrocerus scutellatus. Next base: position 52,221,236 of record OX352764.1, read on the forward strand.
AAAACACTGTGCAATGAAAAGTGAAAAGGCAGCTATCCTGGCCACACGGCAGATACTGTGAAGCGAAAATTTAAAAGGCAGCTACCCTGGCCACACGGCAGATACTGTGAAGTGAGAACTGAAAAGGCAGCTATCCTGGCCACACGGCAGATACTGTGAAGTGAAAATTTAAAAGGTAGCTATCCTGGCCACATGGCCGATACTGTGAAGTGAGAACTAAAAAGGCAGCTATCCTGGCCAAACGGCAGATACTGACAAGTTAAAAAGTGAGCCACACGGCAGATCCTGAGAAGGCGCAAGAAAGACAGCTATCCTGACCACCGGCAGATACTGGCAGCAGAGAAAACGATAAAAACATCGAGGGAGAATAAAATCAGGTGCGTTGGAACTTAACTTTTCTTTGTTTTTATATTTGTTTTGATTAAATTGAGTCATATTAAAAGTAAAGTAAAACCTATATTAAGAATCTCTGAGTGGGTAGAATAGGAAAAAAATGAGTAAGGTAAAGATACCTACGGCCTGCGAAATGGTCACAAATTATTTAAAGGAAATTAAGGGTGAATTCGACAACTTCATCGCTACAAGGACCACTCCTCAATGCATGCTCTTCCAACAAGATTGGAGGAGCTGGTGGATACTTTTGCAAATGCCAAACGGCAACATATGCTCATTGCTTCCTACCATTTCCAATGAGTTTAAACTTCCGGCTAATAAGATCCCATGCTTTGGTGGCGATTATGAAAGTTGGCCTGAATTTAGCAATTTATTCAGAGGCATTGTTCATGACAATGGGTCTTTATCCAAGGTACAGAAACTGTACTATTTAAAGGCCGCGCGTCTTCTGCAACATTTGGTCATCAATGAGAAAAATTATGAATTTCTGACAAATAGATATCGAACGTTAGAAGCCATTGGTCAAATATATTAGACTGGCCAAAACAACGTGAAGAGAATTTCGTTGCACACAAGAGAAAATGACAATTCATGCGTCTTATGCAATGGACCACACTCCATTCGTAAATGTAGTAAATTTCTATCGGCTGACCCAAAAAGACGACAGGAAATCTTGCGTCAACACAACTTATGTTTCAATTGTCTTGCAAGGGGACACGATAGAAACAATTGTTCAAGTCAGTACAAGTGCGCTGAGTGCCAACGACGGCACCACACCTTACTACATTTTCAAGCCATTTCCCGGATCCGAAGCATCATACATAACTGAGTCAGCGGCTCAGTTATTAAAATTGAAGAAAATAAAACAAGTAACTGAGATTGGAGGAATCGGTGTGGTGAATAATTGTTGTTCAAGAGCAAGCGCTCTTGTTAATCTACATCCATTAACGAGTAATGATCTCAGCACTCCGACTCAGGTTTTAATACTGTCCAATTTGACGGCATGGCTTCCAAGTAAGAGAATGTATAGGGCACTATGGCCGCACATCTCCGGACTCGCACTAGCCGACCCCCAATTTAATTAACCAAACAGAATTGATATCTTGTTGGGTAGTGATGTATACCCGCAAATAGTGCTCCAGGGCATAATCAAAGGAGAAGTTGGGACACCAATTGCACAGCAAACAGTGTTCGGATGGGTATTAATCGGTCCAGTCTTCGAGAGCAATCGTTTCACGAAATCATTCTATACAAAGATAGAAAATGTTGTGGGGATTCTGCAGAGATTTTGGGAAATTGAACAGGACCCACAAAAGATGCTATACACTCGCGAGGAAGAAGATTGTGAATCACATTTTTACGGAACTCATGAACGCATGTTAGATGGACGGTACAAGGTCTCATTGCCGTTTAAAGAAGGACGTCGTCCAGAGCTAGGAATGTCATATAATTCAGCACTAGCTCGTTTTCTACAGCTTGAAAGACGTTTCGCGCAAAAATACAAACAAGGTATGGAGGAGTATTTTTATTTAGATCAGATCGAAGAAGTTCCGAATTTCCAATTGACCGGTAACCGTCAATGTTATTACTTACCACATCATGCTGTACTGAAGGAATCAAGTACAACAACGAAACTTCGAATTGTCTTCGATGCATCCTGTCCTACGTCGGACGGATCATCCCTCAATGATCACTTGCTTAATGGACCAAAGCAACAAGATGACATAGTTGATCATATACTGCATTTTCGCAAGCATCGAGTTGCGTATGTAGTTGACATCAACAAAATGTATAGACAAATTTGGATTGCTGACCAAGACGCTATGTACCTATGGAGGAGAATTGACGATCAAGCTGTAAAAACATTTCGTTTGAAGACGGTGACATTCGGAACGGCCGCTGCTCTTTTTCTAGCGATCAGGACACTGCTACAATTGACAGCAGACACAGCAAAGGATTTTCCGCTGGCAGCAACCATTGCCAAAAACAACTTTTACGTGGATGACGTTATACACGGAGCAGACTCCACCATGGAAGCTAATCGAGCCAGAGAAGAACTGATGAAAATGATGTCGCTAGGCGGTTTTTCTCTACGCAAGTGGGCTAGCAATTCAAACAAATTTTTAAAAGCCATTCCAGCCGAGTTCCGTGAAGTAGAGTTGCCTCTATCTTTCAGCGGAAAAGACTGCATCAAAACGTTAGGTATCCAGTGGCATCCTGCCCGAGACATATTCACTTTTAAACTTAAGTTAATTGAACGCTAAACATACACTAAACGGACCATTTTGTCAGACATAGCTCGTATCTACGATCCGATGGGTTGGATCTCACCGTGCATCATAAAAGCAAAAAATCCTCATGCAAGAATTGTGGAAACTACAAGTTAACTGGGATAATGAAGTTGATTCAGAGATGAAGGCAAAATGGGAGAGGTTTATTATGGACCTTCGGGAGCTGGAAAAGCTACGAGTTAGATAGATACGAACAACCAACCAAACGGATGTGCAACTACATGGATTCTGTGATGCCTCCGAAGAAGCTTACGGCGCCGCAATTTATCTTCGCGCACAGACCCATGAAATGGTAACGACAAGTCTCGTTATATCAAAAACAAAGGTAGCACCGGTAAAAAGAGAAACCCTGCCACGGCTAGAACTATGTGGTGCGCTACTTCTAGCAAAACTCAAAAATCACGTGGAACAAATTCAAACATTTACATGGACGGACTCTCAAATTGTTTTAGCTTGAATACGACATGCACCTCAAAAGCGTGAAACATTCGTCGCCAATCGAATAGCAGAAATTCAACGTCTCACTGACAAACAAAATTGGAGGTATGTTCCGTCAAAGGAGAATTCAGCTGATATTGCTTTTAGAGGAGCTTTTCCAAATCAACTAATTGAATGCCGGCAGTGGTGGAACGGCCCATCATTTCTTGAAAACTTCGACATTCGAAAGTATGCTGAACAAGAAGTCAAGGACACAGATCTGGGTACAAAAAAGGCTCTTTTAGAAAAAAGCATACAAAAATCTCGTGTCGACCAATTTAGTAAAAACAATGATAGACAAACTTTATTTTCGGTCAAGGCACCAAGGATAAATCGTTAATGGATCGATTTTCATCCCTACAACGGGTATTTAGAGTCACCTCATATTGCATTCGATCTTCTAGTAATTGTCGGAAGAAACTCCCGAATCTATCTGGCAAGCTTAAGATTGAAACTGGAGCGGATGGGCTCATACGCGTAGTCTCAGTCAAGACGGCCAAGGGACCTACGTCCGGCCAATTGCGAAAATATGTAAATTACCAATCGAAAACGAACCCTATACTATTCAGAGATTTTTAATTTAGTTGTAGATATATATATATATATATATATAATCTTATTGTTTAAAAAAAAATTATACCAACAACATCCAACGCACTTGTATTTTGTCTTTCCCATTCTTTCATGTTCATCATCGAAACACTCGGGGTCGAGAGGGGGGAGGATGTTGCGAACCACAACATGAAAAATTTGGTTACCATCCAAAAACCCATGAATCATCGCTGGATGGAAAAACAACATCAACTCGTCGCAGTCCACCAGCCCCATATCTCAGAGTTAATAGCATGAGACATCGTCAAAAAGAAGAATCAAAATACATTTGTTTAATTGTGCTGCGTCGTCGTTGTGTTGCAACTCTGTAACACAACAATATCATATGCGGTGAGTCAATTGTGCTAGACAATCACGTTGCCGCTATGTGAAGCACAACATTGTTGCAGGCAGTAAAATTCTGGTCAGTTTTGCTGCGTAGTCACTTTGTAACTATGTATAGTACAAAGAACTGATCAGATTTCCTCTTCGCTCGTTGCCCTATTTATTTATGTTTAAAAGAGGGGACCACAACGACGAAATGAATTAGAAATCGTCGACATGGACAAAATTTACATTGTTGCAACCGTCATCGGTATTCTTGGCGGCGCATACCTATTGAACGAGCTATAGAAAGCAATGACCTGGTACAAGGTCTTGGTTGAATTGCGATTGTGGAATTTGTTGGACTGGTGGTGAGGAGTTTTCCTCACATTCAAGTTGATGGTGATTGGCGAGTCGTTGTACGAACATCAACAGCAGCCGTTGTCGTCATAAGAACAACCACAAGAGCAGTAGCCGAAAAAATCATATAAAAGCCTTCCTTCATATAATAGTAAACATTTTGTTGTTAAATTTAATTTTGCGTTTGGTAATATATATATTAAAAATTTGATGGTTGGAGTTAATTTTGCGTTCACTAATCGGAATTGAAATTTAAGAAAATTTAAGTCACCAATCACAAAAAAAAGGGAAAAAAAAGGAAACTTCCGCACGCACGGAAACATGTTTCGAAATATAACGAGATAAATTAAACTACAATCTGCTGCTTGACGAGTGCTCCTGAGAGGCCATTTTTTTTCGGCGTTAGTAGACGGGCGATCCGCAGGCTTATCTATCTTCTTCGGAGCTGGAACTCGGTCAGCTTACAGCGTCCTATGCGTGTCGCATGAGAGCGCAATATATGTGGGGGCGACTATTCCTCACCAGTGCTCGAGGCAGGATATCGAGCATTTAACTAATACGGTACTTCCAACGATGCTCGGCTACTATGCACATATACTCTCTCTCTCACAGAGAGAATTCCAATTATGAATTGATGGTAATAAGTGACGCCGAATGGCGGCCATTTAACAAAGAAAAGGTTTGCTTAAAATATTTTAAAATGTCCCTTTATTTTTTTATTTTTATTTTTTTTTTATTTTTGCGGGGTCAAATAATTTAGGTAAAGCTTCGCACATAGAATCTTTCACACCGTCATGTTCAACCGAACGTGTATAGAGTCAATAATAATCCAACGTGTTGTCCCAGTTCTAAGGTATTTATTTAAATAAATTAAATTTTTAATTTAAAAAGCGACAAAATAGTATAATTGTAGGTATACAGTATCAATTATCAGGAAAAGAGGTGTCCTAGTCTTAAGGTAATTTGGGAGGAAACTAAGTATTTCAATTTCTATATATGTATAAAGGAATAATAAAAAAAAGTATCATATCTTTTTTTATATATAGTAGTAGTTATATTAATAGAAAAATGTATCATATTTGATCATAGGTATAAGGTAGGAATATTACGCAAAAGTGGTGTATTTTTAAAAAAAAAAAGGAATAATTAAAAGTATTATTTTTTTTTGTATTTAGTAGTAATTTTAATAATAGAAAAATGTATCATATTTCATCATATGTATACTGTAGTAATATTACGTAAACGTGTTGTATTTTTAATAAAAAAAAGAATAATTAAAAGTATCATATTTTTTTTGTATATAGTAGTCATTTTAATAATAGAAAAAGGTATCATATTTGATCATATGTATACTGTAGTAAATTACGCCAAAAGTGCTGTATTAGTTTAAGGTAAGTTCTAAGGAAGTTAAGTATTTCAATTTTAATAAAAAAAAGTATTATATTTTAGTAGTTATTATAATAACAGAAAAGTGTATCATATGTATACGGTAGTAATATTAAGCAAAAGTTCTGTGCTAGTTTTAAGGTAAGTTCTAAGGAAATTAAGTATTTCAATTTTTAATAAAAAAAACAACATCAACTCGTCGCAGTCCACCAGCCCCATATCTCAGAGTTAATAGCATGAGACATCGTCAAAAAGAAGAATCAAAATACATTTGTTTAATTGTGCTGCGTCGTCGTTGTGTTGCAACTCTGTAACACAACAATATGCGGTGAGTCAATTGTGCTAGACAATCACGTTGCCGCTATGTGAAGCACAACATTGTTGCAGGCAGTAAAATTCTGGTCAGTTTTGCTGCGTAGTCACTTTGTAACTATGTATAGTACAAAGAACTGATCAGATTTCCTCTTCGCTCGTTGCCCTATTTGTTTATGTTTAAAAGAGGGGACCACAACGACGAAATGAATTAGAAATCGTCGACATGGACAAAATTTACATTGTTGCAACCGTCATCGGTATTCTTGGCGGCGCATACCTATTGAACGAGCTATAGAAAGCAATGACCTGGTACAAGGTCTTGGTTGAATTGCGATTGTGGAATTTGTTGGACTGGTGGTGAGGAGTTTTCCTCACATTCAAGTTGATGGTGATTGGCGAGTCGTTGTACGAACATCAACAGCAGCCGTTGTCGTCATAAGAACAACCACAAGAGCAGTAGCCGAAAAAATCATATAAAAGCCTTCCTTCATATAATAGTAAACATTTTGTTGTTAAATTTAATTTTGCGTTTGGTAATATATATATTAAAAATTTGATGGTTGGAGTTAATTTTGCGTTCACTAATCGGAATTGAAATTTAAGAAAATTTAAGTCACCAATCACAAAAAAAAGGAAAAAAAAAGGAAACTTCCGCACGCACGGAAACATGTTTCGAAATATAACGAGATAAATTAAACTACAATCTGCTGCTTGACGAGTGCTCCTGAGAGGCCATTTTTTTTCGGCGTTAGTGGACGGGCGATCCGCAGGCTTATCTATCTTCTTCGGAGCTGGAACTCGGTCAGCTTACAGCGTCCTATGCGTGTCGCATGAGAGCGCAATATATGTGGGGGCGACTATTCCTCACCAGTGCTCGAGGCAGGATATCGAGCATTTAACTAATACGGTACTTCCAACGATGCTCGGCTACTATGCACATATACTCTCTCTCTCACAGAGAGAATTCCAATTATGAATTGATGGTAATAAGTGACGCCGAATGGCGGCCATTTAACAAAGAAAAGGTTTGCTTAAAATATTTTAAAATGTCCCTTTATTTTTTTATTTTTATTTTTTTTTTATTTTTGCGGGGTCAAATAATTAAGGTAAAGCTTCGCACATAGAATCTTTCACACCGTCATGTTCAACCGAACGTGTATAGAGTCAATAATAATCCAACGTGTTGTCCCAGTTCTAAGGTATTTATTTAAATAAATTAAATTTTTAATTTAAAAAGCGACAAAATAGTATAATTGTAGGTATACAGTATCAATTATCAGGAAAAGAGGTGTCCTAGTCTTAAGGTAATTTGGGAGGAAACTAAGTATTTCAATTTCTATATATGTATAAAGGAATAATAAAAAAAAGTATCATATCTTTTTTTATATATAGTAGTAGTTATATTAATAGAAAAATGTATCATATTTGATCATAGGTATAAGGTAGGAATATTACGCAAAAGTGGTGTATTTTTTAAAAAAAAAAAGGAATAATTAAAAGTATTATTTTTTTTTGTATTTAGTAGTAATTTTAATAATAGAAAAATGTATCATATTTCATCATATGTATACTGTAGTAATATTACGTAAACGTGTTGTATTTTTAATAAAAAAAAGAATAATTAAAAGTATCATATTTTTTTTGTATATAGTAGTCATTTTAATAATAGAAAAAGGTATCATATTTGATCATATGTATACTGTAGTAAATTACGCCAAAAGTGCTGTATTAGTTTAAGGTAAGTTCTAAGGAAGTTAAGTATTTCAATTTTAATAAAAAAAAGTATTATATTTTAGTAGTTATTATAATAACAGAAAAGTGTATCATATGTATACGGTAGTAATATTAAGCAAAAGTTCTGTGCTAGTTTTAAGGTAAGTTCTAAGGAAATTAAGTATTTCAATTTTTAATAAAAAAAGTATCATATTTTTTTTTTTTTTTTGATAATTCGTATTTTTACTAGGTTTGTAAAAAAAAAGGACAAAAGAAGAAGAAGAGAGACAATAAAAATATAAGCGACTTACTGCGTTATTTGAGTACCCTCCTCCTCTACAGCGCTGACGACGACGGTAGCTGAAACAAAGTTAAAGCTAACTATAAAGTAAGGTTGGCCCACGGGCCCTTAGAAGAGAAGCTCTGGTTTCCTTCTCAGCTTCCCCCTTTCCGTTTCTCCTTTTTTTTTTTGTCACTAATCGGATTTGAAATTTAAGCCAATTTAAGTCACCAATCACAAAAAAAAGGAAAAAAAAAGGAAAGTTCCGCTCACACGGAAATATGTCTCGAAATATAACGAGATAAATTAAACTACAATCTGATGCTTGACGAGTGTTCCTGAGAGGCCATTTTTTTTCGGCGTTAGTGGACGGGCGATCCGCAGGCTTATCTATCTTCTTCGGAGCTGGAACTCGGTCAGCTTACAGCGTCCTATGCGTGTCGCATGAGAGCGCAATATATGCGGGGGCGACTATTCCTCACCAGTGCTCGAGGCAGGATATCGAGCATTTAACTAATACGGTACTTCCAACGATGCTCGGCTACTATGCACATATACTCTCTCTCTCACAGAGAGAATTCCAATTATGAATTGATGGTAATAAGTGACGCCGAATGGCGGCCATTTAACAAAGAAAAGGTTTGCTTTAAATATTTTAAAATGTCCCTTTATTTTTTTATTTTTATTTTTTTTTATTTTTGCGGGGTCAAATAATTAAGGTAAAGCTTCGCACATAGAATCTTTCACACCGTCATGTTCAACCGAACGTGTATAGAGTCAATAATAATCCAACGTGTTGTCCCAGTTCTAAGGTATTTATTTAAATAAATTAAATTTTTAATTTAAAAAGCGACAAAATAGTATAATTGTAGGTATACAGTATCAATTATCAGGAAAAGAGATGTCCTAGTCTTAAGGTAATTTGGGAGGAAACTAAGTATTTCAATTTCTATATATGTATAAAGGAATAATAAAAAAAAGTATCATATCTTTTTTTTATATATAGTAGTAGTTATATTAATAGAAAAATGTATCATATTTGATCATAGGTATAAGGTAGGAATATTACGCAAAAGTGGTGTTTTTTAAAAAAAAGGAATAATTAAAATTTTTATTTTTTTTTGTATTTAGTAGTAATTTTAATAATAGAAAAATGTATCATATTTCATCATATGTATACTGTAGTAATATTACGTAAACGTGTTGTATTTTTAATAAAAAAAAGAATAATTAAAAGTATCAAATTTTTTTTGTATATAGTAGTCATTTTAATAATAGAAAAAGGTATCATATTTGATCATATGTATACTGTAGTAAATTACGCCAAAAGTGCTGTCCTAGTTTAAGGTAAGTTCTAAGGAAGTTAAGTATTTCAATTTTAATAAAAAAAAGTATTATATTTTAGTAGTAATTATAATAACAGAAAAGTGTATCATATGTATACGGTAGTAATATTAAGCAAAAGTTCTGTGCTAGTTTTAAGGTAAGTTCTAAGGAAATTAAGTATTTCAATTTTTAATAAAAAAACTATCATATTTTTTTTTTTGATAATTCGTATTTTTACTAGGTTTGTAAAAAAAAAAGGACAAAAGAAGAAGAAGAGAGACAATAAAAATATAAGCGACTTACTGCTTTATTTGAGTACCCTCCTCCTCTACAGCGCTGACGACGACGGTAGCTGAAACAAAGTTAAAGGTATAAAGTAAGGTTGGCCCACGGGCCATTAGGAGAGAAGCTCTGGTTTCCTTCTCAGCTTCCCCCTTTCCGTTTCTCCTTTTTTTTTTTTTTTTTGTCACTAATCGGATTTGAAATTTAAGCCAATTTAAGTCACCAATCACAAAAAAAAGGAAAAAAAAAGGAAAGTTCCGCTCACACGGAAATATGTCTCGAAATATAACGAGATAAATTAAACTACAATCTGATGCTTGACGAGTGTTCCTGAGAGGCCATTTTTTTTCTTCGGCGTTAGTGGACGGGCGATCCGCAGGCTTATCTATCTTCTTCGGAGCTGGAACTCGGTCAGCTTACAGCGTCCTATTCGTGTCGCATGAGAGCGCAATATATGCGGGGGCGACTATTCCTTCCTCACCAGTGCTCGAGGCAGGATATCGAGCATTTAACCAATACGGTACTTCCAACGATGCTCGGCTACTATGCACATATACTCTCTCTCTCACAGAGAGAATTTCAATTATGAATTGATGGTAATAAGTGACGCCGAATGGCGGCCATTTAACAAAGAAAAGGTTTGCTTAAAATATTTTAAAATGTCCCTTTATTTTTATATTTTCATTTTTTTTTATTTTTGCGGGGTCAAATAATTACGGTAAAGCTTCGCACATAGAATCTTTCACACCGTCATGTTCAACCGAACGTGTATAGAGTGTAAGGAAGATTTTGGGCGCTCCCAAAATCACCCATACAATACAGTGTCAACCAACCAACCACCACAACACATCTCAGCGGACCAGGTTCCACCCTAAATACATTTTTATATATTTAATACATTTCATGAATTTGAATTTGAAATAAAATAAATCTGAAAATTAAATGCCTTAAATTAGAACACTCACTATTAGGAACTCACGATTAGAACAAATAATTATAGAATACTTAGAAAGAATATCGGAAATATTCTCGAATAAATTTATTATGTAATACTCACGATTATTTTAAAGATTAGAAATAAGCACCCTGTAGAGTAAGAAAAATTGTAACGGGCTTTACTCCATAGCACTGCGCCGACAATTGCAAAGCAATACTCATGGCAACACACAGCGGTAAATTGAATATTTACGCGAGTGAATGCCAACGAGTAACACGAGAAAACAAAACATTAGAAAGAAAACAAAACATTAGAAAGAAAACAAAACATTAGAAAACAACAACATAGAACAAGAACAACAACACGGTGCTTGGGTCTAGCATGCAGGAGGGTGAACACACATTACGAACGCGGACATTGACACACACAGTACACACATGGGTATCAGCATGGCATGCACGCTGCAAGCAGGCAAGTGCAGTATGCATGCGCATGGCAACGGCGGAGACAACATGCGTTACACACACACGGGTATCGGCATGGCGCATGGCATCACATTGCATACAGGCAGAGGCAATGTGTATGCGCATGGCAACGGCAGGGACAAACGAACATACGTGACGAACACACATAAAATTATTTCAATGCATGCTGGACCAAAGTACCGTTAGTTAGGTATAAAAGAAGGCTGCTGACCGGTCAGCGAGGAGAGTTTGTGGTGAACCATCGCACGGTGCAGAGCGGGTAAGTGGCCTTGTTTTTAGTCTTATTCTAGTTAGTTATACATATCTTACAGCTTCCCCCCACCCGTGGTAAGTGGTTGTAAGATATTATCTTTAGGTTATATATAATTTGTAGCTTCCCCCCACCCGTGGTAAGGGGTTACAAAATTATTAGCGCAGGAATATAGTTTTTCTACGGTTTGTAGCTCCCCCCACCCGTGGTAAGGGGTTACAAACCATCAATATTATATTCACTTGTAGCTTGGCAGAGGTTATACCTCTCCGCAGTTGGTGGCTCAGTTTTTTTTGTTTCAGGTTTAGCTTTTTCTACGGTTTGTAGCTTCCCCCCACCCGTGGTAAGGGGTTACAAACCATCAATATTATATTCACTTGTAGCTTGGCAGAGGTTATACCTCTCCGCAGTTGGTGGCTCAGTTTTTTTGTTTCAGGTTTAGCTTTTTCTACGGTTGGTAGCTTCCCCCCACCCGTGGTAAGGGGTTACAAACCATCAATATTATATTCACTTGTAGCTTGGCAGAGGTTATACCTCTCCGCAGTTGGTGGCTCAGTTTTTGTTTCAGGTTTAGCTTTTTCTACGGTTTGTAGCTTCCCCCCACCCGTGGTAAGGGGTTACAAACCATCAATATTATATTCACTTGTAGCTTGGCAGAGGTTATACCTCTCCGCAGTTGTTGGATCAGTTCTTTTTAGACGTAGCCATATATACATAGCTTGTAGCTTCCCCCCACCCGTGGTAAGGGGTTACAGGTTATTATTCCTAGGTATTATCCATAAGTTATATATGATTTGTAGCTTCTACCACCCGTGGTAAAAGGTTGCAAGTTATTAGAAATAAGGGCTAGGTTCTCCTTTTCTTTTTACTTATACGGTTTGTAGCTTCCCCCCCACCCGTGGTAAGGGGTTGCAAACCATATATTTCGCTCATAGTTTGGCAGAGGTTATACCTCTCCACAGTTGGTGGATCAGTTGTATTCCAGATTTAGCTCTTTCTACGGTTTGTAGCTTCCCCCCACCCGTGGTAAGGAGTTACAAACCATCAATATTATATTCACTTGTAGCTTGGCAGAGGTTATACCTCTCCACAGTTGGTGGCTCAGTTTTGTTTCAGGTTTACCTTTTTCTACGGTTTGTAGCTTCCCCCCACCCGTGGTAAGGGGTTACAAACCATCAATATTATATTCACTTGTAGCTTGGCAGAGGTTATACCTCTCCGCAGTTGTTGGACAGGGTAACATTTATAGTAGTAAGCCCCATCCCACGCAACGCACCATGCGAATGACGAGACCAACTCCCGCGTCAGAGTGAGTAAATTATACTAACCCCATAACTCGTGAGTACGAAAGTAAGAAATTGTACCTTTATATAAAGTTGATTATTGTAATTTAATAATTGCGATTTAATAAAAGATTTGTCTTTATAACTTAACTTTAATTTTGTTGACTTAACTTAAGAAATTTTCTGTAACGAACCGCTGGATCCGCTGAGCTTACCTCAGCCTAAGAAACTTCGTTACAGTGGCGCCCGAGCAGGGACTATTATTCACAGAAAATTAGACGTCAACACACGCAAAGGACATCTCCAGTTAAGCTCACAACCCCGCACACACCCCCCACGGAACACTAAGAAGAAAAAAAAAAACTCAACGCACCGCCAGCTGCAAACTCGCCACAGCACCACAGAAGACTACGTCTAGTACGCGTCCACGCATCGCCGCTGCAAACTCGCTACAGCACCACAGAAGACAACGTTAATTTCACTCCGACGCATCAGCCAGTGTAAACTCACCAAGTTCACAGCAGAGGACAACGAGTATTATCACACAGTCCATAGCGATCGACTACCCAGCATGAAAACCGCGTGGATATATACGCTCCGGAAGGAGGAGCTGATAACCTACGCCAAGGAATTCGGGTTAGATGAGACCGGCACCGTGGAGGAACTCCGAAAACGCTTTTCCGCCCATGTCAACGAGGAGGAGCTCAAACCAGAAGCAAAAGAGCGACTTCTCATCTTGGAAACCCAGCACACGAGAAGCGTTTCCCCAACACCTCCCGCGATTACCGTCACCCAGGTAGAAAATATCAGCTTAAGCCCAGCGACATTCGTCCCACCACGATATACGTCCACACCATCATATTCAGCGGTCATCGACCAAGTCAGGAAATGGTCTGTGAAATTCGACGGTGTGCGCGACCCACTAGCCTTCATTGAACGGGTCGAAGAATTATCGGTTGTCTATGGGATAGACAAAGATTTCCTACCACGTACGATGCCAGAACTCCTCAAAGATAGGGCCTTGATCTGGTACAGGAACAATAACGGTCATTGGAAGACGTGGGAAACATTTAGGAACAACTTCCTGAAGTTTTTCCTCCCAGCACGCTTCTTTGAACGATTGGACGACGACATCCGCCAAAGAAAACAGCTCCGGAAAGAATCGTTTAAAGACTACGTGATTACTCTCCAGAACCTGATGCGCCACGCCCAGTACAACGAGGAACAGAAACTGGAACGAATTTTCCGCAACAGCCGCCAGGACTACCAATTATACATAAAGCGAAAGGACTTCGCCTGCCTCGAAGAGCTGATTAATTTAGCCGAGGATTTCGAGTGTCTCAACTGCGGCAGTCAAAACGACGAAACACCATCACGACCACCAAGACAGGACGAGCAGCACCGACAAGTCGCCCAGATGCCAGGAGGAGCAGTCAACCCACGATCAGCATGCCGCCGATGCGGCCAGCAAGGACATTTTTTGAGAGAATGCCGCAACCCTAGGATTCTGTTCTGCTGGGAATGTGGTAAACAAAATACCAGGAGCATCGACTGCTGCCGTCGACCGGTGGGAAATGCCAACGGGTTTCGCCGAATGCCAGGGATGGTGGAACCCCAGAATCCTACGCCCCGGCAGAACTAGAACGACTGAAACATCAGAATGGGACCGAAAACCACCACGCAATTAAACACCTACAGATACTTCAGCAAGAAGAGGACCGCATAGCCGCTATGATAACCATATGAGGAGAAGAAATCACCGCGACAATCGACACAGGAGCGACGAGGAGTTTCATTAGTGAAGCCTATACATACGAAGTACGACACACGGGACAGACAAGTAGAACGGCGACATCAGTACGGATGGCGAACGGCACAATAAGACGGGTGGAACAGGCGTTCGAAACTACGATAAGATTCGAACACAGCTGCTGCAAGATTCAGCTACTCATCCTGCCAGAGGCCATCGACAACATAATCCTAGGATTAGATTTCCTCAGCCGAGTCAAAGCAACGATTACCCTAGGTGGGCAGACCCTTACACTCAGCGATAATACAACCAATACTCAGCCGGAAGAACCGCAAGTGCGTGCAATTCAAAGTAAGACTCCAAGCGACGACGACAAGATCAGATATTTCCTGGACGAACTATCGCAGTTCGAGTCAATGAACGGCGTTTCCAATATAACAAGCCACAGCATCGAGATGCAGGATGACCGACCGTTAAAACAACGTTATTTCCCGAAAAATCCGGCCATGCAGCGTATCATCGACGAAGAGATCGACGACCTGCTGGAAAAGAAGTGCATCGAACCATCCAAGAGCCCCTACAGTGCCCCAATCGTCCTAGTGAAGAAGAAGACCGGGAAATGGAGACTTTGCGTGGACTACAGACAGCTGAACTCTAAGTCTGTTCCAGATGCTTACCCACTTCCAAGGATCCACCACATCCTTGACCGCCTCAGAAACGCAAAATACATCAGCAGCTTGGACCTCAAGAATGGGTATTGGCAGATTCCGATGGAAGAGGGCAGTAAGAAGTACACAGCATTCACGGTACCAGGGCGTGGATTATTCCAATGGCGCGTCATGCCTTTTGGCCTGCACTCGGCCCCCGCAACGTTTCAGCGAGCACTAGACCAGGTCATCGGCCCAGATATGGAACCTCACGCTTTCGCCTATCTGGACGACATCGTCGTGACTGGGCAATCTTTGGAGGACCACATGAGGCATCTAAAGGAAGTACTGCGACGGTGACGACAAGCGAACCTAAGGATTAACACGGAGAAGTGCGAATTCTTTAAAAGGGAAATCAAGTATCTGGGACACATGGTCAGCGAGCAAGGAATCCACACTGACCCAGAGAAAATCGCGGCTATACAGGAACTCCGACCACCTGCTACTCTACGAGAACTCCGACGCTGTCTTGGGATTGCCTCGTGGTATAGACGATTCGTTCCTGAGTTTGCCAAGGTCGTCCAACCACTTACGATCCTCTTGAAGAAAGGGAAACACTGGAAGTGGACCGACGCACAACAAGCCGCATTCGACCAGTTAAAAGACCGACTCACGAAAGCACCAGTTCTCGCCTGCCCAGATTTCGAAAAGAAGTTTACCCTACAGACGGATGCAAGCGATTATGGACTTGGGGTGGTACTAACGCAAGACATCGATGGTCAGGAAAGGGTTATTGCCTACGCCAGCCGCCATCTAAATTCGGCGGAACGCAATTATTCGGCCACAGAGAAGGAGTGCCTCGCCATAGTGTGGGGCGTCCGTAAAATGCGACCCTACTTGGAGGGGTACCAGTTTACAATCATCACAGATCATTTAGCGTTGAAATGGCTGAACTCGATTGAGAGTCCATCCGGACGAATCGCCCGATGGGCGTTAGAATTGCAGCAGTATACATATGAAATACAATATCGACGAGGAAAATTGAATGTAGTTGCCGACGCACTATCACGCCAGCCAAGGGAGGTCCTGCGGACAGCAGTGGTAGACGACGACTCAGAGAGGTGTAGCTGGCTGGAGAAAAAGAAGACGGAAGTAAGGGATAACCCTAAGAAATTTCCAGATTACGTCATAGAAGGCAAAGAACTATATCGTCACATGTTCCGCCAAACCGCAGATGAGGATTGCACCCCCTGGAAATTGTGCGTCCCGAAGTTCCAACGAGCACGTGTGCTAAGGGAAAACCACGACGAACCCACCGCTGGACACTTGGGCATTCGCAAGACCATCGCACGCGTTATGAACCGTTACTACTGGCCAGGTATGTTCCGCGACATCAGCCGGTATGTACGACGCTGCGAGTCCTGTCAGAAGTACAAGTGCATCCAACAGAAGCCGGCGGGAGCCATGCTGTCCCAGATCGCAGACGAACCATGGAGTACAGTGTGTGCAGATTTCGTCGGACCCCTACCCAGAAGCAAGCACGGCAACACGGTCATGTTAGTGTTATTCGACAAGTTTTCCAAATGGACGGAGATCATCCCTTTACGAAAAGCAACGACAGAGTCGTTAAGGAAGGCGTTCCCCGAACGGATATTGGCCAGATACGGTGTCCCAAAGATTTTTGTGAGCGACAACGGTGTCCAGTTTACCAGTGGCCTATTCCGAAGGTACCTGCAAGGATTGGGGGTCAAGCACCAGTTCACCGCCCCGTATACGCCCCAGGAGAACCCTACAGAGAGAGCCAACCGAACGATAAAGACGATGGTCGCCCAGTTCGTTGGCGAACAACACAGGGAGTGGGATGAACTCCTCCCCGAAATCTCGTTGGCAATTAATACAAGTATCGCAGAATCAACAGGCTTCACACCAGCGTTTCTCACACAAGGTCGAGAACCTCGTCTGCCACGGACACTCTTCGACGAGAGGACGAGCGGAACAGGACATGTCGAACAGTCACCAAAAGAAAGGGCGGAACGTCTCCAAGAAGTCTTCCAACTTGTACGCAGAAATCTAGAGCAAGCAGCCCAAAATCAAGCCAGATATTACAATCTCCGGCGTAGACCCTGGAAGCCCACAGTCGGACAGATGGTCCTAGTTAAGCAGCACCACTTGTCCAAGGCAATCGAAAGTTTCACGGCGAAACTCGCCCCACGGTATGACGGACCACATGAAGTCATCGGCTTTGTATCCCCAGTAATCGTCCAGCTTCGCACAGGCGGCAAAAAAGAATATAACAGCGATGACACAGCAGCCCAGCCGAAAGACCAGCCCAAAACCACAGAAAAGGAACGCCACGAAAAACCCCAGCACAGTGCAGGAGCAAAGTACACAATGGGAACAGAAGCAAAAGGGACAGCAATAGAAGCGAAGGGAAACATGGGGGCGAAGGAGTCAACGACAGTGACAACTTAAAGAAGGTACCCAAAATAACTAAAAAAAAAAAAAAAAAAAAAAAAAAAAAAAAAAAATAAATAAATAAATAGAATTTAAAATACCCCGTTAGCCAACTATAAATAGGACGGCCCTATTCAAGTAGATCATCAGTCAGTGACCGACGTCAGTAAGGACAGCGTTTTAAGCAGGTTAAGAAGTTTTTTTTTAAATTTTTTTTAACACAATGGAAAACAAACCAACAACCAAGCAGAGTTTGGAGGCAGCGAAGAACCGGGCTAGGGAAGAGTTGGAGCGCCTCCAACTGGAGAGGCCAGTTATCCAAGCCATCGGAGACGAGTGGGAGGAGACCCGAGACCCCAAGACCGGAAGGATGTCGGTCAAACGTCGGCAACCACAGGACCCGTCCGGTACCAAACTGGGACGTACTACAGAGACCCCTTACACCGCCTTCAAGAAAGAGGAGGTCATCATCCTCTCCAGCGGTGACGATGAAAGCAACGACAATATGACTGGTTACGTCCTCCCACCCAGCAGGAGCAAGACTCAACTCACGGTCGAGGACTATGGCCGGTTGAGCATCGGCCGTTTTCTCAACGATCGAATTATCGAATTCTGGCTGCAATGGATCCAGGACAGGCTCACAGCAGGACAACGGGCAAAGATCTACGTAGCAAATTCGTATTTCATGGACCGTCTCACACGAATCAAGCGAGAGGAGGAAGAGACACTGAGCAGCTTGATGGCCCGTCGACATGCGGCCGTCGCCAACTGGACGAAGGAGGTGAAAATTATGGAAAAGGAATATCTGGTCTTCCCGATAAATCAGGAGCTCCACTGGTTTCTCGTCATCGTCCAGCTGGAGAAGGGCCGGAAGGTTCCCCATGGCGAGGTCCTAGTTTTCGACTCCCTCCCTAAAGCGTCAACCAATTACCACACAGAGGTACTCCGGCAGTACCTTGCGGTAGAAGACCATGCCAGAGGACACGACGGCAGCCCCGGACGACGGTTTACCTCAATAACCCTGCCAGAAAAACGAGTGCGGATCCCACGGCAGACAAACGGCACCGACTGCGGCTTGTTCCTACTACACTGCGCGGAAGTTTTCTTAAAGGATCCCACGAGGTTGGTACGGACGCCTTAAGGCCCGGTGTTGCCCTTCGACCCCAACACAGTATCAGAGAAGAGACGCGAGATCGCGGAGGTGATCCAAAACCTTGCTCAGGGAGGACTACCGAATATCAAGCTCCCATACCGGGAGGGACGCCAACATGCCCCGGTAACAGCAACACGACGACTTCGGCGATGGACACAGCGGAAGAGTCAGCAGAGGCAGCGACAACCAGGGGGAGCGCCAACATTCCCAGGTACAGCAACGCGGCGGCTTTGACGATGGACACGGCGGGAGCGTCAGCGTAGACAGTGAAACCCGGGAAGACCGCCACCATTCCCCGGTGCGCATCGGCACACTTAGCGTGGACAACCGGGAAGACCGCCATCATTTCCCGAACCGCGAAGTTCGCGGCGAGAGTAGCAGCTTAGAAGCAATCGAGGACAACGGCAGCGGCAACACAACAGCAGAGGAAAAACCATTATCAGAAGAAAGGGGGACGGGCAACGTAGAGCCCCGTTCTCCCAACTCAGTCCGAGGACCGCTGGACCAGTGGCCCCAAGAGGTTATGCGACGCATCAACCAGGCAACACAGACCCGGAACCGTGGACAACAAATTAAGTTCTACGTCAGAGCAGCAGGGCATGAGTATCGTGTCCGCATCACCAGGAACGGAGGAGTGGCGGTTCAGCTTGCCAACCCGGAGTAGAGGGGGGTGTAAGGAAGATTTTGGGCGCTCCCAAAATCACCCATACAATACAGTGTCAACCAACCAACCACCACAACACATCTCAGCGGACCAGGATCCACCCTAAATACATTTTTATATATTTAATACATTTCATGAATTTGAATTTGAAATAAAATAAATCTGAAAATTAAATGCCTTAAATTAGAACACTCACTATTAGGAACTCACGATTAGAACAAATAATTATAGAATACTTAGAAAGAATATCGGAAATATTCTCGAATAAATTTATTATGTAATACTCACGATTATTTTAAAGATTAGAAATAAGCACCCTGTAGAGTAAGAAAAATTGTAACGGGCTTTACTCCATAGCACTGCGCCGACAATTGCAAAGCAATACTCATGGCAACACACAGCGGTAAATTGAATATTTACGCAAGTGAATGCCAACGAGTAACACGAGAAAACAAAACATTAGAAAGAAAACAAAACATTAGAAAGAAAACAAAACATTAGAAAACAACAACATAGAACAAGAACAACAACACGGTGCTTGGGTCTAGCATGCAGGAGGGTGAACACACATTACGAACGCGGACATTGACACACACAGTACACACATGGGTATCAGCATGGCATGCACGCTGCAAGCAGGCAAGTGCAGTATGCATGCGCATGGCAACGGCGGAGACAACATGCGTTACACACACACGGGTATCGGCATGGCGCATGGCATCACATTGCATACAGGCAGAGGCAATGTGTATGCGCATGGCAACGGCAGGGACAAACGAACATACGTGACGAACACACATAAAATTATTTCAATGCATGCTGGACCAAAGTACCGTTAGTTAGGTATAAAAGAAGGCTGCTGACCGGTCAGCGAGGAGAGTTTGTGGTGAACCATCGCACGGTGCAGAGCGGGTAAGTGGCCTTGTTTTTAGTCTTATTCTAGTTAGTTATACATATCTTACAGCTTCCCCCCACCCGTGGTAAGGGGTTGTAAGATATTATCTTTAGGTTATATATAATTTGTAGCTTCCCCCCACCCGTGGTAAGGGGTTACAAAATTATTAGCGCAGGAATATAGTTTTTCTACGGTTTGTAGCTCCCCCCACCCGTGGTAAGGGGTTACAAACCATCAATATTATATTCACTTGTAGCTTGGCAGAGGTTATACCTCTCCGCAGTTGGTGGCTCAGTTTTTTTTGTTTCAGGTTTAGCTTTTTCTACGGTTTGTAGCTTCCCCCCACCCGTGGTAAGGGGTTACAAACCATCAATATTATATTCACTTGTAGCTTGGCAGAGGTTATACCTCTCCGCAGTTGGTGGCTCAGTTTTTTTGTTTCAGGTTTAGCTTTTTCTACGGTTGGTAGCTTCCCCCCACCCGTGGTAAGGGGTTACAAACCATCAATATTATATTCACTTGTAGCTTGGCAGAGGTTATACCTCTCCGCAGTTGGTGGCTCAGTTTTTGTTTCAGGTTTAGCTTTTTCTACGGTTTGTAGCTTCCCCCCACCCGTGGTAAGGGGTTACAAACCATCAATATTATATTCACTTGTAGCTTGGCAGAGGTTATACCTCTCCGCAGTTGTTGGATCAGTTCTTTTTAGACGTAGCCATATATACATAGCTTGTAGCTTCCCCCCACCCGTGGTAAGGGGTTACAGGTTATTATTCCTAGGTATTATCCATAAGTTATATATGATTTGTAGCTTCTACCACCCGTGGTAAAAGGTTGCAAGTTATTAGAAATAAGGGCTAGGTTCTCCTTTTCTTTATACTTATACGGTTTGTAGCTTCCCCCCCACCCGTGGTAAGGGGTTGCAAACCATATATTTCGCTCATAGTTTGGCAGAGGTTATACCTCTCCACAGTTGGTGGATCAGTTGTATTCCAGATTTAGCTCTTTCTACGGTTTGTAGCTTCCCCCCACCCGTGGTAAGGGGTTGCAAACCATATATTTCGTTCATAGTTTGGCAGAGGTTATACCTCTCCACAGTTGGTGGATCAGTTGTATTCCAGATTTAGCTCTTTCTACGGTTTGTAGCTTCCCCCCACCCGTGGTAAGGAGTTACAAACCATCAATATTATATTCACTTGTAGCTTGGCAGAGGTTATACCTCTCCACAGTTGCTGGCTCAGTTTTGTTTCAGGTTTACCTTTTTCTACGGTTTGTAGCTTCCCCCCACCCGTGGTAAGGGGTTACAAACCATATTCACTCACTTTATATAAAGGTGAATATAAAGTAAGGTTGGCCCACGGGCCCTTAGAAGAGAAGCTCTGGCTTCCTTCTCAGCTTCCCCCTTTCCGTTTCTCCGTTTTTTTTTTTGTCACTAATCGGAATTGAAATTTAAGACAATTTAAGTCACCAGTCACAAAAAAAGGAAAAAAAATGAAAGTTCCGCTCACACGGAAATATGTCTCGAAATATAACGAGATAAATTAAACTACAATCTGCTGCTTGACGAGTGTTCCTGAGAGGCCATTTTTTTTTTCTTCTGCGTTAGTGGACGGGCAATCCGCAGGATATCTATCTTCTTCGGAGCTGGAACTCGGTCAGCTTACAGCGTCCTATGCGTGTCGCATGAGAGCGCAATATATGCTGGGCGACTATTCCTCACCAGTGCTCGAGGCAGGATATCGAGCATTTAACCAATACGGTACTTCCAACGATGCTCGGCTAATATGCACATATACTCTCTCTCTCACAGAGAGAATTCCAATTATGAATTGATGGTAATAAGTGACGCCGAATGGCGGCCATTTAACAAAGAAAAGGTTTGCTTCAAATATTTTAAAATGTCCCTTTATTTTTATATTTTTATTTTTTTTTTATTTTTGCGGGGTCAAATAATTAAGGTAAAGCTTCGCACATAGAATCTTTCACAAAGGGATGGTCGTTTTCTTGTTTCTCTGCGCGCGTGGATAAAAAAAATTATTACTTTTTCTTTTGCTTCTTTTTTCCACTGAATTTACTGTGCACGAATGATTTTTATATCTTCTTAAATTTTCACATGGAACTTGTTCCCAGTCATATATTTCGTTATTCCTGGTGGATCTTGACTATTAGGGAAACTAGTCGCACTTGCAGAAGTGTAAATTGTATGAAACAAAAAAAAAACGAAATGGCTGACTTTGAGCCGACGGGCAGCGGTCTACCGTGGAGCTTAACGGACCGTGTCTGTTGCAAGTCTTCCATCGACTGATTTTTATTTTCTTATTCTGTCAGTCAACAGCTTCGTTGCTGAGTGGTACTTGCCTATGCGTGTGTGTATATAACTATTTTAATGGCGCGTTATGCCGACACATTTTAGACGATGGAATGACTGGTTTGCAAACCGGTTTGTTACCAAGTATGTGCGCATCGCATGTTTTTGCGGTACATCTAACCACTGGAATTTTTGCTAACCAACGGTTGGTTATTAACGATGCACGCATCGCATGTTTTTGCGGCACATTTCCTGCACTGGAATTTTTAGTAACAAACGGCATGCAGCCAAAAATTCCACACATCGCAATTTTTTTTTGTGTGCGCAATCGTTGGCATGCTGTTCTGCCACGTACCCAGAAAATAGGGTGCTGCGAAGTCTTCGGTAATGACTAACAAATCGTCAAGGTAGACGAAAACTTTTCCGTGTAACTCCGCAGGAATGACCTTGTCCTTGTCCAAAAGGCATAACTTTGAAATGGCACAATGGACGGTTCGGCACTGAAAAGGCGGTTTTTTTCTCGAGAAGTCACCTCTAGGGGAATCTGCCAGAAGGCATCCTTTAGATCGAGGCTTGAAATAAACTCGGCACGTGGTATCCTACTCAATATTCCCTGTATATGCGGGAGCGGATAGGCATCAGTAACAGTAACGGCGTTCAGCTTTCGGGAGTCAATGCACAGTCGAACCTTTCCTGGCTTACGAACCAGGACCACTGGAGAGCTCCAGGAACGTTGCGATTCCTCTATTATTCCTAGCGCTAGCATATGGTCTAGTTTACCAAAAATTAGTTTCTCAATGGCTGGCGAGACGGGATAGTGACGTTGTTTAATGGCTTTGGAATTGCCTGTATCGATGACGTGTTCCACCAATGAAGTCTTGCCAAGGCCTTCACCTTCAAAGGACGGGAATAACTTCTTTACGGCTGTCAATCTTTCTGCTTGGAAGCTGGATAAATCATGGCTGTTCCCAAAGTCATTAAGTAGGTTGGTTTCGGTAATTTCCGACACGATCTCAGGGGCTATTTTAAATGACTGCCAAAAATCTATACCTAGGTATAGGTTTTACGAAAGTAAAGGAACGACATACAATCGAAGTCGCTGCATCATTCCGCGAAATTCAAAGTCGGCATCCAAGTAACCAAAAACATTTTGAGAGATACCATCAGCTGTTTTTATGGGAGATGTGAAACGTTTCAATTTAACATCGCTATCGAGTACTTCCGTGGGCAGAGATCCACAGATACAACTAATGGACGCACCGCTGTCCAACAGTCCCAAAATCTCTTTGCCCAGCAATTTTACAGACGCGTATGGTCGAACATCATTAGGTTGTACAAAGATAGTGCTTATCAGCAATTTACGACTTTCTCGAACCCCTTTCCAAAACTGTCTCATCCTGTTAGAGGATCTACTAGGTTTGCTTTTTACGATCGAATCGACACAGTGAAAAATTTTCTCTCGTGCTACATTATATTCCTTAACGCGAAGATGATACGGTCTAAGTGGATATAAATTTCGCTTGGTCTCAACCTTCGATGTATCGTCGTCCAGGTCTGGTTGTTCTTTTCGCATAAGGCGCACCTTGGGTGTTACAAGTTCCTGCTTACCAGCTTCGTCAAACTCGGGGGAACTTATTAATGGCGAGGGTGTGAACTGGTGGGTTTGTTCACACCCCTCGGCACGTTTCCCTGTTGGGTACAATGCCTACAGTTCGGCTTGTAGGTATTTGGTGCACCACAACCATAGCAGAATATTTGGCGCGGTTCAAGACACACATCAAAACTGTGACCCTCCGTATGGCAGTTCCAACAAACTACTTTGGAAAGGGCACAATTTTCTACTCTAATGGGCAAATTCGGCCTCGAACTTGAAGGAGTGGCAAAGGTATTATCGACTTTTACGCCATCCGGGAACAACTCAGCAACTGGACGTCGAGGAAACGTCGGTCTTACCGGTGGAAAATTACGATATACCTCATTCAAAAATCTCGCCTTTTTACAGCTTTGTGCAACGAGGAAACGGATGACAGGTCCAAATGGAGCATCTCGTGTCGTACGTCCGGTCGGAGATTTCTTATTAGGATTTCCACCAAATCGGATTCAGCGATGGGTGATCGTAGTCGGTCAGTTAATCGGGAAATCGACTCATAGAAATCATCAAAGCACTCTTTATCTCTTTGCTTGCGACAGCGAATAGCTTCGCGAATATCGTAGTCAGTTCGAATATCTTTGTACTGTTGCTGCAACTGATCGACCAAGTCATCCCACGTAAAATACGGTTGAGATCGGTGAAATCTCCAATACCACTCGCTGGCTCTACCTCTAAACAAGACATGTGCATTTCTGCAAAGTAACGCAAAAATTTCCGTTCAGGCTTTGCCGTGTTAACGAATGGACTTGATAAATGAAATTATCAACGGCGAATCCTTCGGACGAACCATCAAATTGAAGGTGCCAACTCGAAATAATGCTGGCCACTTTCACCGCAGTGTTAACGTTCAGTTGCGAATGACGAGTTGGAAGAGAATATGAGGCATACGGCTCTCCTTGTTCAAAAGGCATATCACACGGCCAAGATACATTTTCTATGTTCGGCATATTTGTGGGTGCCACCGGATCAGTCTCCTGCAGTCTTAAATTGCTGAAGCATCATTCCACATTGGACTCAATCAACTGCGAAAGATTTTGTGACATTTGTTGCAGCATGTTCTCTTGGATCTGCCCAAATGACTCATTCACCACGCGTTGGATTATTGGAACCAAATTGGAATCTATACGGTTTTGACTAGCAGGTTTACCAGGGAACGAGAATCTAGATCGATCATCAGGGTGGACTGTCACTTCCGGATTCGGCCTTCGGCATTCAATCACGCTTCCAACGGTCTGTTCCTTTTGCAAACCTTGCTGAAATCGCGCCGGAGGTTTTCGTTGGGACCTAGCACGGGTATTGTGTGAACTCTCGTCTTTAGGTAGTTCGTGATCGCTAGCGAATCCTGTTCGATTTGAGATAACACACGAACGCAGGGATTTCAACGTGCATGGCAGATTACACTGCGGACAGAACTCAGAACTTTTTAGTACTTCAGCTAGACAGTACTTGTGAAACGCGTGGTTGCAAGTAGTGACCACACTTTCCGCGCTGCCATCAATTCCTATATTGCACAACATGCAAATATGAGACTCAGGGGCTAGAAGTTCAACAGCCAAATTGGTCTTTCTGGGCCCGTCAAAACTACGCCTTACAGCCATGCTGGTGATTGGTCAAAGCAATTATGGGGGACAGAAAAATGTCATTAAATAGAACACAGTGAGAAAACGCGTCAGAGATATTTAGGTAACTGTTCGGCAAAAATGTCGAATTAAAAAAAAACAAGCATAGATATACGAAGAAAAAAAACCCTCTTATTTAAATCAGTAATTAAAGTTAGAAATGTTCAAAGCTATTAGGCAGCAACTTCAACCGCATAAACGTTTAGGTTTTTCTTTCCAACGCCAATCAATCATCAATTGACAATTAAATCCGCCATGTTCAGTCAGAAAATAAATTAAAAAAAAAAGTTCAAAAGTCTGAAGACCATCAATAAGGAAATAGGAATATTACCCAAAAGTGGTGTATTTTTAAATAAAAAAAGGAATAATTAAAAGTATTTTTTGTATGTAGTAGTAATTTTAATAATAGAAAAAGGTATCATATTTGATCATATGTATACTGTAGTAATATTACGCCAAAAGTGCTGTCCTAGTTTAAGGTAAGTTCTAAGGAAGTTAAGTATTTCAATTTTAATAAAAAAAAGTATCATATTTTTTTTTATTTAGTACTAATTATGGTAACAGAAAATTGTATCATATTTTATCATATGTATACGGTAGTAATATTAAGCAAAAGTTCTGTGGTAGTTTTAAAGTAAGACCTAAGGAAATTAAGTATTTCAATTTTTAATAAAAAAAGTATCATATTTTTTTTTTTGATAATTCGTATTTTTACTAGGTTTGTAAAAAAAGGACAAAAGAAGAAGAAGAGAGACAATAAAAATATAAGCGACTTACTGCGTTATTTGAGTACCCCCCTCCTCGACAGCGCTGACGACGACGACGGTAGCTGAAACAAAGTTAAAGGTATAAAGTAAGGTTGGCCCACGGGCCCTTAGAAGAGAAGCTCTGGCTTCCTTCTCAGCTTCCCCCTTTCCGATTCTCCTTTTTTTTTTTGTCACTAATCGGAATTGAAATTTAAGACAATTTAAGTCACCAGTCACAAAAAAAGGAACAAAAATGAAAGTTCCGCTCACACGGAAATATGTCTCGAAATATAACGAGATAAATTAAACTACAATCTGCTGCTTGACGAGTGTTCCTGAGAGGCCTTTTTTTTCTTCGGCGTTAGTGGACGGGCAATCCGCAGGATATCTACCTTCTTCGGAGCTGGAACTCGGTCTGCTTACAGCGTCCTGTGCGTGTCGCATGAGAGCGCAATATATGCTGGGCGACTATTCCTCACCAGTGCTCGAGGCAGGATATCGAGCATTTAACCAATACGGTACTTCCAACGATGCTCGGCTACTATGCACATATACTCTCTCTCTCTCACAGAGAGAATTCCAATTATGAATTGATGGTAATAAGTGACGCCGAATGGCGGCCATTTAACAAAGAAAAGGTTTGCTTCAAATATTTTAAAATGTCCCTTTATTTTTATATTTTTATTTTATTTTTATTTTTGCGGGGTCAAATAATTAAGGTAAAGCTTCGCACATAGAATCTTTCACAAAGGGATGGTCGTTTTCTTGTTTCTCTGCGCGCGTGGATAAAAAAAATTATTACTTTTTCTTTTGCTTCTTTTTTCCACTGAATTTACTGTGCACGAATGATTTTTATATCGTTTTAAATTTTCACATGGAACTTGTTCCCAGTCAGATATTTCGTTATTCCTGGTGGATCTTGACTATTAGGGAAACTAGTCGCACTTGCAGAAGTGTAAATTGTATGAAACAAAAAGAAACGAAATGGCTGACTTTGAGCCGACGGGCAGCGGTCTACCGTGGAGCTTAACCGACCGTGTCTGTTGCAATTCTTCCATCGACTGATTTTTATTTTCTTATTCTGTCAGTCAACAGCTTCGTTGCTGAGTGGTACTTGCCTATGGGTGTGTGTATATAACTATTTTAATGGCGCGTTATGCCGACACATTTTAGACGATGGAATGACTGGTTTGCAAACCGGTTTGTTACCAAGTATGTGCGCATCGCATGTTTTTGCGGTACATCTAACCACTGGAATTTTTGCTAACCAACGGTTGGTTATTAACGATGCACGCATCGCATGTTTTTGCGGCACATTTCCTGCACTGGAATTTTTAGTAACAAACGGCATGCAGCCAAAAATTCCACACATCGCAATTTTTTTTTGTGTGCGCAATCGTTGGCATGCTGTTCTGCCACGTACCCAGAAAATAGGGTGCTGCACAAAACAGTCGCCACTTCAAAGCAGGCGTTGAGGTGTTGCACAGAGAACGACGAAAGGGCTGAAAAGGCGACAATTACTACGAGGACTAATCACTGCTTCAGGTCTTTGGCATGAAATGTGCCTATTGCTTTTCCTTGCAGATCTTCTGGGACATAATAGCAGTTTCCTAATTTGTCTCTGATATGTGCTTTAACGAAAGTGGGTGCTAGTTTGGCGTTGAACCCCTTTTCCCAGTTGCTTTGAACAAAATTACGACGGTATATTTCTTGACCTACTCGAAAATCTGTATGCATTGCCCGAGTATTGTAAACCCGTTCATTTACTAAGTATGCGTTCCGCATAGTTTGCTTGGCTTTAGCTCGAATTTGCCCTAACCTATCTTCATGAGATACGAAGGTATCCGGAGGATCTAGCATATTCAGGCTGCGCAATAGTTTATAACTCTCACCGTGTACTATCATATTCTGGCCGAAGGTCAAGAAATATGGAGAGAATCCAGTAGCGCTATGCACTGAGCTTCGTAGGGAACAGCTGATATGGCAGAGATTCACATCCCATTCAGATTGGTCTTTACTGATGAAAACCCGAATAGCAGCAATAATCGATCTGTTAACGCGCTCAGAGGCATTCGCCTGCGGCGAATAAAGTGCTGTATAATAATGCTCAATGCCATACGTAGTTAAGAGTTGATTGAAGATTGTGCTTTTGAATTGTACCCGTTTGTCGGTGACAATTGTCTCCGGCACTCCGCATGTAGAAAAAATTTAGTTTCGCAAGTATTCACTGATGGGTTTCGCCACAAGCCTTTTTAGCGGTAATAAAAAATGAAACATAGTGAAATGATCTAGCACAATCAGTAATCCAATGTGTCTGGACTTCGATCTCGGAAAAGGCCCTATAAGGTCCATGTAAAGGCGTTGGAAAGGTCTTGTTGAAGCATTCTGACGACCCATACGCGGTTTTAACGAAACGTTTGGGTGCTTGGTAGTTTTACAAGCTTCACAGTTCAGAACGTAGTCTCGCACTTGAGCAAACATTCGTGGCCAATAGAAATTACATTTGATCCGTTGAAAAGTTTTGTTAATTCCACCATAGGCGGACGTTACCGAATAGTGAGCTTGTTTCCACGCATACTGTTCTTGCACTTCATCTCCGCTGTAGAACTCGGTACGTTTATATAGGTATCGATCGATGACCTTCAAGTCAGGGAGTCGATTGCGATTTTCGTTAACCTGTTGTTTCAATTTTTCATATTCTACCGTGGAGAATTCAGGGGAGGACAGATCGATTCCTGGTGACAGAAGCTCTAAGGCTGCTACCTCATCTTCAAAGACTATGGATAAGTTCTATGCCGAATGGCAAACTGAAAACCTTGCAGTTTTAAGGCCCATCGATCTAATATACCACTGAGATCGGTTTGGCGCATGAGCCATTGCAACGACGCATGGTCGGTAATTACCGTAAATTCAAGTCCTTCCACGAATGGACGAAAATGTTTGATGCTAAGCACGGCAGCCAGACACTCTTGTTCTATAACGCTGTAATTGCGTTGTGCCTTATTAAGCTTTTGCGACCAGTAAGCGACCGGCACTTCCGAACCATCCTCGATAGTTTGAACAAGCACGCTTCCGACTCCGGATTGACTAGCGTCGCATTGGATTATGAAGGGTTTCGCAAAGTTTGGAGTGTACAACACTGGTGACGAAGTTAACTTAGCCTTCAACTCTTCGAAAGACAACTGCGCGTTACTGTTTCACTGTAAACCTTTTGACTTCTTTAGAAGATCTGTTAGGGGTGTACAAATTGATGCAAAATTTGGTACGAACTTTCTATAGCACCCTGTCATTCCGAGAAACCGGCGAAGTTGGCGCACCGTAGATGGAACTGGATATTCCCCGATCGCTTTCACTTTATCAGGATCTGTTCTCAATCCACCGTTCCCAATAATGTGTCCGAGATATTTGACCTTTCGGAGACAGAATTTGCTTTTTGATATATTCAAGGTTAACCCAGCGCGTCGGATGTGTCCCGCAACCTCCCGAAGAATTTCTACATGAGAATCGAAGTCTTCGGTAATGACTAACAAATCGTCAAGGTAGACGAAAACTTTTCCGTGTAACTCCGCTGGAATGACCTTGTCCTTGTCCAAAAGGCATAACTTTGAAATGGCACAATGGACGGTTCGGCACTGAAAAGGCGGTTTTTTTCTCGAGAAGTCACCTCTAGGGGAATCTGCCAGAAGGCATCCTTTAGATCGAGGCTTGAAATAAACTCGGCACGTGGTATTCTACTCAATATTCCCTGTATATGCGGGAGCGGATAGGCATCAGTAACAGTAACGGCGTTTAGCTTTCGGGAGTCAATGCACAGTCGAACCTTTCCTGGCTTACGAACCAGGACCACTGGAGAGCTCCAGGAACGTTGCGATTCCAATATTATTCCTAGCGCTAGCATACGGTCTAGTTTACCAAAAATTAGTTTCTCAATGGCTGGCGAGACGGGATAGTGACGTTGTTTAATGGCTTTGGAATTGCCTGTATCGATGACGTGTTCCACCAATGAAGTCTTGCCAAGGCCTTCACCTTCAAAGGA
This sequence comes from Nephrocerus scutellatus, assembly GCA_947095585.1. Taxonomy (NCBI): domain Eukaryota; kingdom Metazoa; phylum Arthropoda; class Insecta; order Diptera; family Pipunculidae; genus Nephrocerus; species Nephrocerus scutellatus. Next base: position 52,251,849 of record OX352764.1, read on the forward strand.
CGGGAATAACTTCTTTACGGCTGTCAATCTTTCTGCTTGGAAGCTGGATAAATCATGGCTGTTCCCAAAGTCATTAAGTAGGTTGGTTTCGGTAATTTCCGACACGATCTCAGGGGCTATTTTAAATGATTGCTAAAAATCTATACCTAGGTATAGGTTTTACGAAAGTAAAGGAACGACATACAATCGAAGTCGCTGCATCATTCCGCGAAATTCAAAGTCGGCATCCAAGTAACCAAAAACATTTTGAGAGATACCATCAGCTGTTTTTATGGGAGATGTGAAACGTTTCAATTTAACATCGCTATCGAGTACTTCCGTGGGCAGAGATCCACAGATACAACTAATGGACGCACCGCTGTCCAACAGTCCCAAAATCTCTTTGCCCAGCAATTTTACAGACGCGTATGGTCGAACATCATTAGGTTGTACAAAGATAGTGCTTATCAGCAATTTACGACTTTCTCGAACCCCTTTCCAAAACTGTCTCATCCTGTTAGAGGATCTACTAGGTTTGCTTTTTACGATCGAATCGACACAGTGAAAAATTTTCTCTCGTGCTACATTATATTCCTTAACGCGAAGATGATACGGTCTAAGTGGATATAAATTTCGCTTGGTCTCAACCTTCGATGTATCGTCGTCCAGGTCTGGTTGTTCTTTTCGCATAAGGCGCACCTTGGGTGTTACAAGTTCCTGCTTACCAGCTTCGTCAAACTCGGGGGAACTTACTAATGGCGAGGGTGTGAACTGGTGGGTTTGTTCACACCCCTCGGCACGTTTCCCTGTTGGGTACAATGCCTACAGTTCGGCTTGTAGGTATTTGGTGCACCACAACCATAGCAGAATATTTGGCGCGGTTCAAGACACACATCAAAACTGTGACCCTCCGTATGGCAGTTCCAACAAACTACTTTGGAAAGGGCACAATTTTCTACTCTAATGGGCAAATTCGGCCTCGAACTTGAAGGAGTGGCAAAGGTATTATCGACTTTTACGCCATCCGGGAACAACTCAGCAACTGGACGTCGAGGAAACGTCGGTCTTACCGGTGGAAAATTACGATATACCTCATTCAAAAATCTCGCCTTTTTACAGCTTTGCGCAACGAGGAAACGGATGACAGGTCCAAATGGAGCATCTCGTGTCGTACGTCCGGTCGGAGATTTCTTATTAGGATTTCCACCAAATCGGATTCAGCGATGGGTGATCGTAGTCGGTCAGTTAATCGGAAAATCGACTCATAGAAATCATCAAAGCACTCTTTATCTCTTTGCTTGCGACAGCGAATAGCTTCGCGAATATCGTAGTCAGTTCGAATATCTTTGTACTGTTGCTGCAACTGATCGACCAAGTCATCCCACGTAAAATACGGTTGAGATCGGTGAAATCTCCAATACCACTCGCTGGCTCTACCTCTAAACAAGACATGTGCATTTCTGCAAAGTAACGCAAAAATTTCCGTCCAGGCTTTGCCGTGTTAACGAATGGACTTGATAAATGAAATTATCAACGGCGAATCCTTCGGACGAACCATCAAATTGAAGGTGCCAACTCGAAATAATGCTGGCCACTTTCACCGCAGTGTTAACGTTCAGTTGCGAATGACGAGTTGGAAGAGAATATGAGGCATACGGCTCTCCTTGTTCAAAAGGCATATCACACGGCCAAGATACATTTTCTATGTTCGGCATATTTGTGGGTGCCACCGGATCAGTCTCCTGCAGTCTTAAATTGCTGAAGCATCATTCCACATTGGACTCAATCAACTGCGAAAGATTTTGTGACATTTGTTGCAGCATGTTCTCTTGGATCTGCCCAAATGACTCATTCACCACGCGTTGGATTATTGGAACCAAATTGGAATATATACGGTTTTGACTAGCAGGTTTACCAGGGAACGAGAATCTAGATCGATCATCAGGGTGGACTGTCACTTCCGGATTCGGCCTTCGGCATTCAATCACGCTTCCAACGGTCTGTTCCTTTTGCAAACCTTGCTGAAATCGCGCCGGAGGTTTTCGTTGGGACCTAGCACGGGTATTGTGTGAACTCTCGTCTTTAGGTAGTTCGTGATCGCTAGCGAATCCTGTTCGATTTGAGATAACACACGAACGCAGGGATTTCAACGTGCATGGCAGATTACACTGCGGACAGAACTCAGAACTTTTTAGTACTTCAGCTAGACAGTACTTGTGAAACGCGTGGTTGCAAGTAGTGACCACACTTTCCGCGCTGCCATCAATTCCTATATTGCACAACATGCAAATATGAGACTCAGGGGCTAGAAGTTCAACAGCCAAATTGGTCTTTCTGGGCCCGTCAAAACTACGCCTTACAGCCATGCTGGTGATTGGTCAAAGCAATTATGGGGGACAGAAAAATGTCATTAAATAGAACACAGTGAGAAAACGCGTCAGAGATATTTAGGTAACTGTTCGGCAAAAATGTCGAATTAAAAAAAAACAAGCATAGATATACGAAGAAAAAAAAACCCTCTTATTTAAATCAGTAATTAAAGTTAGAAATGTTCAAAGCTATTAGGCAGCAACTTCAACCGCATAAACGTTTAGGTTTTTCTTTCCAACGCCAATCAATCATCAATTGACAATTAAATCCGCCATGTTCAGTCAGAAAAGAAATTAAAAAAAAAAGTTCAAAAGTCTGAAGACCATCAATAAGGAAATAGGAATATTACCCAAAAGTGGTGTATTTTTAAATAAAAAAAGGAATAATTAAAAGTATTTTTTGTATGTAGTAGTAATTTTAATAATAGAAAAAGGTATCATATTTGATCATATGTATACTGTAGTAATATTACTCAAACGTGTTGTATTTTTAATAAAAAAAGGAATAATTAAAAGTATCATATTTTTTTTGTATATAGTAGTAATTTTAATAATAGAAAAATGTATCATATTTGATCATATGTATACTGTAGTAATATTACGCCAAAAGTGCTGTCCTAGTTTAAGGTAAGTTCTAAGGAAGTTAAGTATTTCAATTTTAATAAAAAAAAGTATCATATTTTTTTATATTTAGTAGTAATTATGATAACAAAAAATTGTATCATATTTTATCATATGTATACGGTAGTAATATTAAGCAAAAGTTCTGTGGTAGTTTTAAAGTAAGACCTAAGGAAATTAAGTATTTCAATTTTTAATAAAAAAAGTATCATATTTTTTTTTTTGATAATTCGTATTTTTACTAGGTTTGTAAAAAAAAGGACAAAAGAAGAAGAAGAGAGACAATAAAAATATAAGCGACTTACTGCGTTATTTGAGTACCCCCCTCCTCGACAGCGCTGACGACGACGACGGTAGCTGAAACAAAGTTAAAGGTATAAAGTAAGGTTGGCCCACGGGCCCTTAGAAGAGAAGCTCTGGCTTCCTTCTCAGCTTCCCCCTTTCCGATTCTCCTTTTTTTTTTGTCACTAATCGGAATTGAAATTTAAGACAATTTAAGTCACCAGTCACAAAAAAAAGGAACAAAAATGAAAGTTCCGCTCACACGGAAATATGTCTCGAAATATAACGAGATAAATTAAACTACAATCTGCTGCTTGACGAGTGTTCCTGAGAGGCCATTTTTTTTTCTTCGGCGTTAGTGGACGGGCAATCCGCAGGATATCTATCTTCTTCGGAGCTGGAACTCGGTCTGCTTACAGCGTCCTATGCGTGTCGCATGAGAGCGCAATATATGCTGGGCGACTATTCCTCACCAGTGCTCGAGGCAGGATATCGAGCATTTAACCAATACGGTACTTCCAACGATGCTCGGCTACTATGCACATATACTCTCTCTCTCACAGAGAGAATTCCAATTATGAATTGATGGTAATAAGTGACGCCGAATGGCGGCCATTTAACAAAGAAAAGGTTTGCTTCAAATATTTTAAAATGTCCCTTTATTTTTTTATTTTTATTTTTTTTTTTATTTTTGCGGGGTCAAATAATTAAGGTAAAGCTTCGCACATAGAATCTTTCACAAAGGGATGGTCGTTTTCTTGTTTCTCTGCGCGCGTGGATAAAAAAAATTATTACTTTTTCTTTTGCTTCTTTTTTCCACTGAATTTACTGTGCACGAATGATTTTTATATCTTCTTAAATTTTCACATGGAACTTGTTCCCAGTCATATATTTCGTTATTCCTGGTGGATCTTGACTATTAGGGAAACTAGTCGCACTTGCAGAAGTGTAAATTGTATGAAACAAAAAAAAAAACGAAATGGCTGACTTTGAGCCGACGGGCAGCGGTCTACCGTGGAGCTTAACCGACCGTGTCTGTTGCAATTCTTCCATCGACTGATTTTTATTTTCTTATTCTGTCAGTCAACAGCTTCGTTGCTGAGTGGTACTTGCCTATGGGTGTGTGTATATAACTATTTTAATGGCGCGTTATGCCGACACATTTTAGACGATGGAATGACTGGTTTGCAAACCGGTTTGTTACCAAGTATGTGCGCATCGCATGTTTTTGCGGTACATCTAACCACTGGAATTTTTGCTAACCAACGGTTGGTTATTAACGATGCACGCATCGCATGTTTTTGCGGCACATTTCCTGCACTGGAATTTTTAGTAACAAACGGCATGCAGCCAAAAATTCCACACATCGCAATTTTTTTTTGTGTGCGCAATCGTTGGCATGCTGTTCTGCCACGTACCCAGAAAATAGGGTGCTGCACAAAACAGTCGCCACTTCAAAGCAGGCGTTGAGGTGTTGCACAGAGAACGACGAAAGGGCTGAAAAGGCGACAATTACTACGAGGACTAATCACTGCTTCAGGTCTTTGGCATGAAATGTGCCTATTGCTTTTCCTTGCAGATCTTCTGGGACATAATAGCAGTTTCCTAATTTGTCTCTGATATGTGCTTTAACGAAAGTGGGTGCTAGTTTGGCGTTGAACCCCTTTTCCCAGTTGCTTTGAACAAAATTACGACGGTATATTTCTTGACCTACTCGAAAATCTGTATGCATTGCCCGAGTATTGTAAACCCGTTCATTTACTAAGTATGCGTTCCGCATAGTTTGCTTGGCTTTAGCTCGAATTTGCCCTAACCTATCTTCATGAGATACGAAGGTATCCGGAGGATCTAGCATATTCAGGCTGCGCAATAGTTTATAACTCTCACCGTGTACTATCATATTCTGGCCGAAGGTCAAGAAATATGGAGAGAATCCAGTAGCGCTATGCACTGAGCTTCGTAGGGAACAGCTGATATGGCAGAGATTCACATCCCATTCAGATTGGTCTTTACTGATGAAAACCCGAATAGCAGCAATAATCGATCTGTTAACGCGCTCAGAGGCATTCGCCTGCGGCGAATAAAGTGCTGTATAATAATGCTCAATGCCATACGTAGTTAAGAGTTGATTGAAGATTGTGCTTTTGAATTGTACCCGTTTGTCGGTGACAATTGTCTCCGGCACTCCGAATGTAGAAAAAATTTAGTTTCGCAAGTATTCACTGATGGGTTTCGCCACAAGCCTTTTTAGCGGTAATAAAAAATGAAACATAGTGAAATGATCTAGCACAATCAGTAATCCAATGTGTCTGGACTTCGATCTCGGAAAAGGCCCTATAAGGTCCATGTAAAGGCGTTGGAAAGGTCTTGTTGAAGCATTCTGACGACCCATACGCGGTTTTAACGAAACGTTTGGGTGCTTGGTAGTTTTACAAGCTTCACAGTTCAGAACGTAGTCTCGCACTTGAGCAAACATTCGTGGCCAATAGAAATTACATTTGATCCGTTGAAAAGTTTTGTTAATTCCACCATAGGCGGACGTTACCGAATAGTGAGCTTGTTTCCACGCATACTGTTCTTGCACTTCATCTCCGCTGTAGAACTCGGTACGTTTATATAGGTATCGATCGATGACCTTCAAGTCAGGGAGTCGATTGCGATTTTCGTTAACCTGTTGTTTCAATTTTTCATATTCTACCGTGGAGAATTCAGGGGAGGACAGATCGATTCCTGGTGACAGAAGCTCTAAGGCTGCTACCTCATCTTCAAAGACTATGGATAAGTTCTATGCCGAATGGCAAACTGAAAACCTTGCAGTTTTAAGGCCCATCGATCTAATATACCACTGAGATCGGTTTGGCGCATGAGCCATTGCAACGACGCATGGTCGGTAATTACCGTAAATTCAAGTCCTTCCACGAATGGACGAAAATGTTTGATGCTAAGCACGGCAGCCAGACACTCTTGTTCTATAACGCTGTAATTGCGTTGTGCCTTATTAAGCTTTTGCGACCAGTAAGCGACCGGCACTTCCGAACCATCCTCGATAGTTTGAACAAGCACGCTTCCGACTCCGGATTGACTAGCGTCGCATTGGATTATGAAGGGTTTCGCAAAGTTTGGAGTGTACAACACTGGTGACGAAGTTAACTTAGCCTTCAACTCTTCGAAAGACAACTGCGCGTTACTGTTTCACTGTAAACCTTTTGACTTCTTTAGAAGATCTGTTAGGGGTGTACAAATTGATGCAAAATTTGGTACGAACTTTCTATAGCACCCTGTCATTCCGAGAAACCGGCGAAGTTGGCGCACCGTAGATGGAACTGGATATTCCCCGATCGCTTTCACTTTATCAGGATCTGTTCTCAATCCACCGTTCCCAATAATGTGTCCGAGATATTTGACCTTTCGGAGACAGAATTTGCTTTTTGATATATTCAAGGTTAACCCAGCGCGTCGGATGTGTCCCGCAACCTCCCGAAGAATTTCTACATGAGAATCGAAGTCTTCGGTAATGACTAACAAATCGTCAAGGTAGACGAAAACTTTTCCGTGTAACTCCGCAGGAATGACCTTGTCCTTGTCCAAAAGGCATAACTTTGAAATGGCACAATGGACGGTTCGGCACTGAAAAGGCGGTTTTTTTCTCGAGAAGTCACCTCTAGGGGAATCTGCCAGAAGGCATCCTTTAGATCGAGGCTTGAAATAAACTCGGCACGTGGTATTCTACTCAATATTCCCTGTATATGCGGGAGCGGATAGGCATCAGTAACAGTAACGGCGTTTAGCTTTCGGGAGTCAATGCACAGTCGAACCTTTCCTGGCTTACGAACCAGGACCACTGGAGAGCTCCAGGAACGTTGCGATTCCAATATTATTCCTAGCGCTAGCATACGGTCTAGTTTACCAAAAATTAGTTTCTCAATGGCTGGCGAGACGGGATAGTGACGTTGTTTAATGGCTTTGGAATTGCCTGTATCGATGACGTGTTCCACCAATGAAGTCTTGCCAAGGCCTTCACCTTCAAAGGACGGGAATAACTTCTTTACGGCTGTCAATCTTTCTGCTTGGAAGCTGGATAAATCATGGCTGTTCCCAAAGTCATTAAGTAGGTTGGTTTCGGTAATTTCCGACACGATCTCAGGGGCTATTTTAAATGATTGCCAAAAATCTATACCTAGGTATAGGTTTTACGAAAGTAAAGGAACGACATACAATCGAAGTCGCTGCATCATTCCGCGAAATTCAAAGTCGGCATCCAAGTAACCAAAAACATTTTGAGAGATACCATCAGCTGTTTTTATGGGAGATGTGAAACGTTTCAATTTAACATCGCTATCGAGTACTTCCGTGGGCAGAGATCCACAGATACAACTAATGGACGCACCGCTGTCCAACAGTCCCAAAATCTCTTTGCCCAGCAATTTTACAGACGCGTATGGTCGAACATCATTAGGTTGTACAAAGATAGTGCTTATCAGCAATTTACGACTTTCTCGAACCCCTTTCCAAAACTGTCTCATCCTGTTAGAGGATCTACTAGGTTTGCTTTTTACGATCGAATCGACACAGTGAAAAATTTTCTCTCGTGCTACATTATATTCCTTAACGCGAAGATGATACGGTCTAAGTGGATATAAATTTCGCTTGGTCTCAACCTTCGATGTATCGTCGTCCAGGTCTGGTTGTTCTTTTCGCATAAGGCGCACCTTGGGTGTTACAAGTTCCTGCTTACCAGCTTCGTCAAACTCGGGGGAACTTACTAATGGCGAGGGTGTGAACTGGTGGGTTTGTTCACACCCCTCGGCACGTTTCCCTGTTGGGTACAATGCCTACAGTTCGGCTTGTAGGTATTTGGTGCACCACAACCATAGCAGAATATTTGGCGCGGTTCAAGACACACATCAAAACTGTGACCCTCCGTATGGCAGTTCCAACAAACTACTTTGGAAAGGGCACAATTTTCTACTCTAATGGGCAAATTCGGCCTCGAACTTGAAGGAGTGGCAAAGGTATTATCGACTTTTACGCCATCCGGGAACAACTCAGCAACTGGACGTCGAGGAAACGTCGGTCTTACCGGTGGAAAATTACGATATACCTCATTCAAAAATCTCGCCTTTTTACAGCTTTGCGCAACGAGGAAACGGATGACAGGTCCAAATGGAGCATCTCGTGTCGTACGTCCGGTCGGAGATTTCTTATTAGGATTTCCACCAAATCGGATTCAGCGATGGGTGATCGTAGTCGGTCAGTTAATCGGAAAATCGACTCATAGAAATCATCAAAGCACTCTTTATCTCTTTGCTTGCGACAGCGAATAGCTTCGCGAATATCGTAGTCAGTTCGAATATCTTTGTACTGTTGCTGCAACTGATCGACCAAGTCATCCCACGTAAAATACGGTTGAGATCGGTGAAATCTCCAATACCACTCGCTGGCTCTACCTCTAAACAAGACATGTGCATTTCTGCAAAGTAACGCAAAAATTTCCGTCCAGGCTTTGCCGTGTTAACGAATGGACTTGATAAATGAAATTATCAACGGCGAATCCTTCGGACGAACCATCAAATTGAAGGTGCCAACTCGAAATAATGCTGGCCACTTTCACCGCAGTGTTAACGTTCAGTTGCGAATGACGAGTTGGAAGAGAATATGAGGCATACGGCTCTCCTTGTTCAAAAGGCATATCACACGGCCAAGATACATTTTCTATGTTCGGCATATTTGTGGGTGCCACCGGATCAGTCTCCTGCAGTCTTAAATTGCTGAAGCATCATTCCACATTGGACTCAATCAACTGCGAAAGATTTTGTGACATTTGTTGCAGCATGTTCTCTTGGATCTGCCCAAATGACTCATTCACCACGCGTTGGATTATTGGAACCAAATTGGAATATATACGGTTTTGACTAGCAGGTTTACCAGGGAACGAGAATCTAGATCGATCATCAGGGTGGACTGTCACTTCCGGATTCGGCCTTCGGCATTCAATCACGCTTCCAACGGTCTGTTCCTTTTGCAAACCTTGCTGAAATCGCGCCGGAGGTTTTCGTTGGGACCTAGCACGGGTATTGTGTGAACTCTCGTCTTTAGGTAGTTCGTGATCGCTAGCGAATCCTGTTCGATTTGAGATAACACACGAACGCAGGGATTTCAACGTGCATGGCAGATTACACTGCGGACAGAACTCAGAACTTTTTAGTACTTCAGCTAGACAGTACTTGTGAAACGCGTGGTTGCAAGTAGTGACCACACTTTCCGCGCTGCCATCAATTCCTATATTGCACAACATGCAAATATGAGACTCAGGGGCTAGAAGTTCAACAGCCAAATTGGTCTTTCTGGGCCCGTCAAAACTACGCCTTACAGCCATGCTGGTGATTGGTCAAAGCAATTATGGGGGACAGAAAAATGTCATTAAATAGAACACAGTGAGAAAACGCGTCAGAGATATTTAGGTAACTGTTCGGCAAAAATGTCGAATTAAAAAAAAACAAGCATAGATATACGAAGAAAAAAAAACCCTCTTATTTAAATCAGTAATTAAAGTTAGAAATGTTCAAAGCTATTAGGCAGCAACTTCAACCGCATAAACGTTTAGGTTTTTCTTTCCAACGCCAATCAATCATCAATTGACAATTAAATCCGCCATGTTCAGTCAGAAAAGAAATTAAAAAAAAAAGTTCAAAAGTCTGAAGACCATCAATAAGGAAATAGGAATATTACCCAAAAGTGGTGTATTTTTAAATAAAAAAAGGAATAATTAAAAGTATTTTTTGTATGTAGTAGTAATTTTAATAATAGAAAAAGGTATCATATTTGATCATATGTATACTGTAGTAATATTACTCAAACGTGTTGTATTTTTAATAAAAAAAGGAATAATTAAAAGTATCATATTTTTTTTGTATATAGTAGTAATTTTAATAATAGAAAAATGTATCATATTTGATCATATGTATACTGTAGTAATATTACGCCAAAAGTGCTGTCCTAGTTTAAGGTAAGTTCTAAGGAAGTTAAGTATTTCAATTTTAATAAAAAAAAGTATCATATTTTTTTATATTTAGTAGTAATTATGATAACAAAAAATTGTATCATATTTTATCATATGTATACGGTAGTAATATTAAGCAAAAGTTCTGTGGTAGTTTTAAAGTAAGACCTAAGGAAATTAAGTATTTCAATTTTTAATAAAAAAAGTATCATATTTTTTTTTTTTGATAATTCGTATTTTTACTAGGTTTGTAAAAAAAAGGACAAAAGAAGAAGAAGAGAGACAATAAAAATATAAGCGACTTACTGCGTTATTTGAGTACCCCCCTCCTCGACAGCGCTGACGACGACGACGGTAGCTGAAACAAAGTTAAAGGTATAAAGTAAGGTTGGCCCACGGGCCCTTAGAAGAGAAGCTCTGGCTTCCTTCTCAGCTTCCCCCTTTCCGATTCTCCTTTTTTTTTTTGTCACTAATCGGAATTGAAATTTAAGACAATTTAAGTCACCAGTCACAAAAAAAAGGAACAAAAATGAAAGTTCCGCTCACACGGAAATATGTCTCGAAATATAACGAGATAAATTAAACTACAATCTGCTGCTTGACGAGTGTTCCTGAGAGGCCATTTTTTTTTCTTCGGCGTTAGTGGACGGGCAATCCGCAGGATATCTATCTTCTTCGGAGCTGGAACTCGGTCTGCTTACAGCGTCCTATGCGTGTCGCATGAGAGCGCAATATATGCTGGGCGACTATTCCTCACCAGTGCTCGAGGCAGGATATCGAGCATTTAACCAATACGGTACTTCCAACGATGCTCGGCTACTATGCACATATACTCTCTCTCTCACAGAGAGAATTCCAATTATGAATTGATGGTAATAAGTGACGCCGAATGGCGGCCATTTAACAAAGAAAAGGTTTGCTTCAAATATTTTAAAATGTCCCTTTATTTTTTTATTTTTATTTTTTTTTTTATTTTTGCGGGGTCAAATAATTAAGGTAAAGCTTCGCACATAGAATCTTTCACAAAGGGATGGTCGTTTTCTTGTTTCTCTGCGCGCGTGGATAAAAAAAATTATTACTTTTTCTTTTGCTTCTTTTTTCCACTGAATTTACTGTGCACGAATGATTTTTATATCTTCTTAAATTTTCACATGGAACTTGTTCCCAGTCAGATATTTCGTTATTCCTGGTGGATCTTGACTATTAGGGAAACTAGTCGCACTTGCAGAAGTGTAAATTGTATGAAACAAAAAAAAAACGAAATGGCTGACTTTGAGCCGACGGGCAGCGGTCTACCGTGGAGCTTAACCGACCGTGTCTGTTGCAATTCTTCCATCGACTGATTTTTATTTTCTTATTCTGTCAGTCAACAGCTTCGTTGCTGAGTGGTACTTGCCTATGGGTGTGTGTATATAACTATTTTAATGGCGCGTTATGCCGACACATTATAGACGATGGAATGACTGGTTTGCAAACCGGTTTGTTACCAAGTATGTGCGCATCGCATGTTTTTGCGGTACATCTAACCACTGGAATTTTTGCTAACCTGCTCAGTAACCATGCTCATTTCCACTGAACCGCGGCGCTCACATTGAAATATCATTAATTGAATTAATTTTCAATTTTTCTCAGCTTTTCCCATATCGTCAATTGAATTAATTTTCTATTAAATATTTATTATTCTCAGTTTCTGGGCCCATTATCTTTTAGCGGAGCCTAATTTGGACGAATAATAAATATTTATATGCTCGATGATTTGAAAAAGTAATAATGTGACTGATATACTTAACTGAAAACACATCCTATATATAGGGTAAAATGGTTACTATGTTACAATCAAATCATCATCATCATATTTGGCTTTAAAACCGGGGTCCGGTCCTGGTCTCCCGCAAAAAGTCTCTTCACCGGTTCCGATTTCGAGCCGATGTCAAATTAACACAAGGATCATAAAATTGAATATTATTTTATGGTGATTACAGCATTCTGAATCATCGTCAAAGCACCAATTAAATTCCTTGTGTTGCCCTGTTCATTCCAAGCATTGGTCAACTATAATTTGTTTTATATTTTTATAGTCAAAAACGCTTCTAAAAATCTTTATATTATTTTTACTTATTTAAAAAACCGAATCTTTCAAGTTTTTGTTTTTGTTTTGTACATATCCAGCATAATATTTTTCCGAACATTCATCTAATACAAAGGGTGCCGTTTTTAGGAAATGGTAATAATAGTATTTTCCGATGAAAATCTGTAAGTCAGTCAAAAAGTTTAACATATTTGGAGGTTATCTGTAATCTGTCAGTTCGCATCGCAACATTGTTTTTTATTTACTTAAAAATTTGAATTCAGTGAAGAAAATGTAAATATCATTTTCGTGTGATGATTTTTTTTTTGATTTTCAAAAGGGGCTAACTCAACAACAGTGCTTCGAATGAATTCATTCGACTTTTGGCGACGAAGCACCATCCTTGTCTAGTGTTTATAATTGGTACAATGAATTTAAACGCGAACGACGAGCTTCGTGAAGGTCGTCCAAAAACAGCTGTTGTGCCAGAAAACATCGATCAGTTTTCTCACAACTGATTGAAGATTATCGTCATGTGACTTATCATGAAATCGAGGCATGCTTAGGAATTAGAAACACCAGCGTATATACGATCTTACATTAACGTTTAAATGTGCGGAAGCTATGTGGACTTTGAAATTGAAATCCACATTTTTTGACAGACGCACAAAAAAAGGTTCGTGTCGATTGGTGCCGCAAATGGTTTGAGCGTGTGCAAAAGTATATAAAAATATTTTGAAAAGCAATAAAGTAATGTGGGTCAGGCATGTTGAAATAATCATTTCCACTTTCGATATCACTAGAATTACCTAAATTTAAAGATGGGATAGTACCCAGTTTAAGCCGATTTTGAAGCTTGACTTTGTCAACGAAATGATCCTCTTACTTACTTATGTCCTATATCCCTTTGTGTGTCCTAGGGCATCGTCTACGCCTACGCGCCATCGCGTTCGGTTCCTGGCAACGAGCTTCAGCTCTCTCCAAATCTTCTCCAATTGCCGTGACTCCTCCTCAACTGTTCTGCGCCATGTATTTCTCGGACGACCTGTTCTTATACCATCCTGAGATAATGGATTCCATTGCATTGCGTAGTTTGCTATGGAACTGTCGCCTTTTCGGAGTGTATGACCAATCCACTACCAGTAGTTGGATGGTTGTGCCTATTGGTTCCTGACCTGTTCTGTGGTAAAGATGTTCCTTAGAGACACGGTAAGGCCAGTAAACCTTTAAGATGTTCCGTAGGCACCTACGAACGTTTGTAATCTTTTTGTGATAGTAGCGGTCACCCTCCAAGTGCTGCACTCATACAACAGCACAGATTAACATTTGAACGGAACAGTCACAGCTTGGTGCTTAAGCTGATCGCATTGCTTCGCCATATCATGGACATCATTCCAAACACTGATTTTGCTTTGCCGATTCGGCTGACAATGTCCTATTCGGTTCCACCTTCGGTCGAGACAATACTCCCAAGATAATGGAAACTCTCTACTCTATCTACCGGTTGTTCCGGAATGTTAACTTGGGCTACAGAGTTAGTGCCGAGGTTGATGATTTTGTTTTTGGCAGTATTAATCTTCAAACCGGCAACATTTGCCTCCCTTTCCACATTTGTTGTCATTTGTGCAGGTCCATAATACTGTGTGAGAGTAAACAAACGTCGTCAGCGTAGTCTAGATGTTTGAGTTGCGATGTAAGAGTCCAACGAATTCCTCCGTTTTAAGTAGAAAAAGCTGCGCGAAGCACATCACTAATCACCAACAAAAAATATCGGCGATAGAATGCAACCTTGTCGTACCCCACTTAGGATCTCGAATTCCTATGACAGCTTTCCTCTATGCAGTACATGACATTTAGAGCCATCAAAGGTTGCTTTAATAATAGCTATTATTTTATCGGTTATAGCTCTCCTGCGCAAGACGAGCCAGATAAACTGTCTGTTGACACTGTCAAACGCCTTCTCAAAATCGAAGAACAGCAGGTGTAGGGGCGACCGGAATTCAACGCACTGTTCAATAATAATCCGCAGGGTGTTGATGTACTCGACATAGGAGGATCTAGTACGAAAACCTGTTATGTTAATTCAATATCAGAAGCAGATAGGTAAAGTTTATATAAACATGGTTAGTTGCTTTAAATATTTGTTTTAATTTTTACCAAATGATGACAAAAATTTATACGACTAACCTGTGTAACGAGATTTGTAGCGTTTTCTAGAAAAGAAATTTTATTGGTTTTGAACCATTTTCTTTTTTTTTTAACTTTGTGCACGTAAAGCTAAATAAATGTTTTATCGAAATAAAAAGCCTACTCACGTAAATAAAATATAATTTAAATTAATAAAATATCTGTAGATACTCACGTAAATAAAATATAAGTTGAATAAATAAAAAACCTATAAGACTATTTATTTTAGGGAGCTTGACAATTATTCCCTTCCTCCACTCGTCGGGGAAACTCTCTGCCACTCTCTCTACAAGAAGATAAGAAAGCTCTCCCGATGTCGTTGGAGCGGCACGCAGAAGCTCTGTGAGTATACAATCTAGTCCAACCGACTTGTTGTTCTTTTGTGCGTTGTTCGCGGTAGCGATCTAATCTTTACTGGGAGTTGAGGTGCAAATTGGGGAAATGGTTACTCCCGGCAGCTCCATTTGATTTAGGTGCATAACGTTGGCGAATACACGATTAAGGACTGTAGAAAACAGCTCCTTCCATCGCTTGAGCTGATCCAACCAACTGTCAGCTCTTTGGTGATTCTGTAAACGGTTCTGCTATCGCACCTGCTCGCTGCTTCTGAGGCCAGGTTGTTAATATAATTACGTTTGTCACGTCTTACACTACGCTGCACTTCTTTCATTTTTCTTCGATACAGGGATCGTATTCTCGCTGCTGCTGCTTTAAGTAGCTTACGTTCTTCAATCTACCTCCAGGTATCATTGGTGAGCCTCGTGCTGTGCCTTGCCTGGCTTCTACGAACAATACTTTCCGCTACAGATGTGAACACATATTTAACAGCTTTCCAATGTTGTTGAATGGTTGTCGGCAGTGAGCTGCTGATTGCTGCCACTCCTTGCAATAAATGATCGCTTAATTGTTGGCGTACTGATGGGATCTTTAGATGCTCGATGTTATACCTAGGCATTAGGATGATATTGCGGAGTCTTTGAACTGATACAGTACCTAACTGGACAGTAGATACCATTAGGTGATGATACCGTACCTTACCCATGTCGGCTCCTCGTCTGTTTCGAACGTCTAAAAGACAGCTCCTAAAACGTCGGCTGATTGCCACATGGTCGATTTGGTTGGATGATGATTTCCTGTCAGTTGACACCCAGCTGACTTTGTGGCAGGTCTTATGCTCAAACATGGTGCTTCCTATGACAAGGTGGTTGGTGTTGCAGAAATCCACAAATCTTTCACCATTGCCGAGGCCGTGCTTCCCAATCACATGTCTGAGTCCTTTACTGTCGTTGCCTATCTTGGCATTCAAGTCCCCCATCACGATGACGATATATCCGTTCGGCGTTGCGTTGAATACAGCGCTTAGCTGATTGAAGACTATGTCCTTTTCATGAAATGATCCTCGTATACCTTTAAACATTTATTTAAGATGTTTATATCTCTAACATTGTTTCTACCTAACATTTTTAATACAATCAGTATAAATCAGAGAACAGTTAGACGGAAAAGAAAAAAAAACTTGTTTGGGAATCTCCGTTTTGTTGCTGTACAAACTGAAACTGCACAAACTACCCCAGATGGCAGATACGTTGATTTTTTTAAATTCATTATTTACCTACAAATAAGGAAATATCGATATAAATGTATTCAAATCAGCACAATAGTAATTGTAGTAAATAATAATATTACAATAATAAACAAAAAAAAACAATTTTAAATTGTATAATAAAATTGAGCGAACTAATTTACGACCAAACAGGGGTTAAGTTAAGTTAAATAAAAGTTTTTAATAATATTTCACTTTCACTACTTTCAAAAATATAAATATACTAGCTGTTCCCGGGCGCTTTGCTACCCGCACACATGAACCCCCGGGGTGACAGGAGTACTATAGCCTATAACTTTCCCTTACCAGCCAATAATTTACGTTGACATTTTTTTTAAAAATACGTTTGTAAATCTCATGTTAAAATTTTATTTTCTCCCCTTCCATCTATACCTATAACTTTCCCCTATCTGCCAATAATATATCTTAAAAATTTCATAAAATTCAGTTTAAAAATGTGGCTGATATTACATTTTAAAAATTATAAAAACATATTGTTACGAAAAGTAGTTAGTAGCGCATATAATAGAATTCGAATCCTAAGATAAATCGCAATGTACATACTGCATACTTAAATAAGCACTTTTATGTAGCATACTTTTAGGCCGTACGACTATTAGATTATTTGAAATTTGAAATGTAACCGCCTGTAAGTTTTGATCATTACGTTTGTGCGGTTTGCCCGAAATTTCCGAAAGAACATGTTTGAACATGATAGTTTATTTTTAGAAGATGACTCATTACATATAAGTGTCGTTAGTTCCAAATAAGGGAATAAGGCTAATATTTTCTGGAGTTTTCAGGATATTTCTGTCTATAAGATTGGAAGTTTCTGGAAGCTTTTGATTGAGTAAGTTAGTTCTTATTTGGAATTCAACCAGTGCAGTTGAAAGGCTCCTGCTGAAATAGTAGTAAAGTTATCACCAGTGTAATTAGAGAACTTTAGTTAATTTTACTGTTTGTTTATTAAAGTTGTTATTTGTAAATTAATAAAATTGTGTTGTGTTTTATTTGCAAAATCCTTTACAAACTCTAAAGCCTGAATTTCGTAACAATTGGTGTCAGAAGTGGGATTTGTCAAATCGGAAGAAAGTAAAATTTTGCAAATCGTATAAATTGAGAGCCAATAAAATTTTGGAAATCGTGAGACAGTAAAATTGTACAAATCGTGGAACAATAAATTATTTGGTGATTTTCCAAACCTTGAGACAGTAAACAAATTTAGGCGAGGCCAAAGCACCGCTGGAAATAAACTAAAGTTATTTCTCCGATTGCAACAAGTTGCTAAAACAGAAAAACAGCAGGTTTGTGAATCATTTTCAATTGAGACGGAGTAAGTAAAGCGAAAACCATCTACTTTGGAAAATAAAGAAGTGCCAACATGGAAGCAATGTCGTTGCCCTTTCGTAGTAGTCGGTCGTTTTTCGGAATTAAATTTTTAATTTTGACGTGACAACGTCTCACTACAAGGTTTAATGGGGTACATTTTCAAAAAGTTAAATGTTAAATGTCCCACTGTTGTGATCAACAGCGTCACACTACACGATTAAGGACTGTAGAAAACAGCTCCTTCCATCGCTTGAGCTGATCCAACCAACTGTGAGCTCTTTGGTGATTCTGTAAACGGTTCTGCTATCGCACCTGCTCGCTGCTTCTGAGGCCAGGTTGTTAATATAATTACGTTTGTCACGTCTTACACTACGCTGCACTTCTTTCATTTTTCTTCGATACAGGGATCGTATTCTCGCTGCTGCTGCTTTAAGTAGCTTACGTTCTTCAATCTACCTCCAGGTATCATTGGTGAGCATCGTGCTGTGCCTTGCCTGGCTTCTACGAACAATACTTTCCGCTACAGATGTGAACACATATTTAACAGCTTTCCAATGTTGTTGAATGGTTGTCGGCAGTGAGCTGCTGATTGCTGCCACTCCTTGCAATAAATGATCGCTTAATTGTTAGCGTACTGATGGGATCTTTAGATGCTCGATGTTATACCTAGGCATTAGGATGATATTGCGGAGTCTTTGAACTGATACAGTACCTAACTGGACAGTAGATACCATTAGGTGATGATACCGTACCTTACCCATGTCGGCTCCTCGTCTGTTTCGAACGTCTAAAAGACAGCTCCTAAAACGTCGGCTGATTGCCACATGGTCGATTTGGTTGGATGATGATTTCCTGTCAGTTGACTCCCAGCTGACTTTGTGGCAGGTCTTATGCTCAAACATGGTGCTTCCTATGACAAGGTGGTTGGTGTTGCAGAAATCCACAAATCTTTCACCATTGCCGAGGCCGTGCTTCCCAATCACATGTCTGAGTCCTTTACTGTCGTTGCCTATCTTGGCATTCAAGTCCCCCATCACGATGACGATATATCCGTTCGGCGTTGCGTTGAATACAGCGCTTAGCTGATTGAAGACTATGTCCTTTTCATGAAATGATCCTCGTATACCTTTAAACATTTATTTAAGATGTTTATATCTCTAACATTGTTTCTACCTAACATTTTTAATACAATCAGTATAAATCAGAGAACAGTTAGACGGAAAAGAAAAAAAAACTTGTTTGGGAATCTCCGTTTTTAGCTGATTGAAGACTATGTCCTTTTCATGAAATGATCCTCGTATACCTTTAAACATTTATTTAAGATGTTTATATCTCTAACATTGTTTCTACCTAACATTTTTAATACAATCAGTATAAATCAGAGAACAGTTAGACGGAAAAGAAAAAAAAACTTGTTTGGGAATCTCCGTTTTGTTGCTGTACAAACTGAAACTGCACAAACTACCCCAGATGGCAGATACGTTGATTTTTTTAAATTCATTATTTACCTACAAATAAGGAAATATCGATATAAATGTATTCAAATCAGCACAATAGTAATTGTAGTAAATAATAATATTACAATAATAAACAAAAAAAAACAATTTTAAATTGTATAATAAAATTGAGCGAACTAATTTACGACCAAACAGGGGTTAAGTTAAGTTAAATAAAAGTTTTTAATAATATTTCACTTTCACTACTTTCAAAAATATAAATATACTAGCTGTTCCCGGGCGCTTTGCTACCCGCACACATGAACCCCCGGGGTGACAGGAGTACTATAGCCTATAACTTTCCCTTACCAGCCAATAATTTACGTTGACATTTTTTTTAAAAATACGTTTGTAAATCTCATGTTAAAATTTTATTTTCTCCCCTTCCATCTATACCTATAACTTTCCCCTATCTGCCAATAATATATCTTAAAAATTTCATAAAATTCAGTTTAAAAATGTGGCTGATATTACATTTTAAAAATTATAAAAACATATTGTTACGAAAAGTAGTTAGTAGCGCATATAATAGAATTCGAATCCTAAGATAAATCGCAATGTACATACTGCATACTTAAATAAGCACTTTTATGTAGCATACTTTTAGGCCGTACGACTATTAGATTATTTGAAATTTGAAATGTAACCGCCTGTAAGTTTTGATCATTACGTTTGTGCGGTTTGCCCGAAATTTCCGAAAGAACATGTTTGAACATGATAGTTTATTTTTAGAAGATGACTCATTACATATAAGTGTCGTTAGTTCCAAATAAGGGAATAAGGCTAATATTTTCTGGAGTTTTCAGGATATTTCTGTCTATAAGATTGGAAGTTTCTGGAAGCTTTTGATTGAGTAAGTTAGTTCTTATTTGGAATTCAACCAGTGCAGTTGAAAGGCTCCTGCTGAAATAGTAGTAAAGTTATCACCAGTGTAATTAGAGAACTTTAGTTAATTTTACTGTTTGTTTATTAAAGTTGTTATTTGTAAATTAATAAAATTGTGTTGTGTTTTATTTGCAAAATCCTTTACAAACTCTAAAGCCTGAATTTCGTAACAATTGGTGTCAGAAGTGGGATTTTTCAAATCGGAAGAAAGTAAAATTTTGCAAATCGTATAAATTGAGAGCCAATAAAATTTTGGAAATCGTGAGACAGTAAAATTGTACAAATCGTGGAACAATAAATTATTTGGTGATTTTCCAAACCTTGAGACAGTAAACAAATTTAGGCGAGGCCAAAGCACCGCTGGAAATAAACTAAAGTTATTTCTCCGATTGCAACAAGTTGCTAAAACAGAAAAACAGCAGGTTTGTGAATCATTTTCAATTGAGACGGAGTAAGTAAAGCGAAAACCATCTACTTCGGAAAATAAAGAAGTGCCAACATGGAAGCAATGTCGTTGCCCTTTCGTAGTAGTCGGTCGTTTTTCGGAATTAAATTTTTAATTTTGACGTGACAACGTCTCACTACAAGGTTTAATGGGGTACATTTTCAAAAAGTTAAATGTTAAATGTCCCACTGTTGTGATCAACAGCGTCACACTGTTAAGTGAGACACTGTTAAATGTCCGATTGATGTGATCACTGTTAAATATCACACTTTTAAATGTTAGTACATTGGGAACAAAGCCATTTACCAAGCGATTCGCATGAAACTCGGAATGTAGGACTAATATGCGGCTATAAGATTTCTTTCTATGGACATTCTGGAATATGATCATTATTGTCTGGAATTTCTGGAACAAAGCTATTTCTCAAGCGATTCGCATGAAATTCAGAATGTAGGACTAAGATCTGACTATAAGATTTCTTCCTATGGAAATTCTGGAATATGATCATTATTGTCTGGAATATATGGAGCAAAGCAATTTTTCAACCGATTCGCATGAAATTCGGAATGTAGGACTAATGCTAAGATGCGACAATAAGATTTCTTCCTATGGAAATTCTGGAATATAATCATTATTGTCTGGAATTTCTGGAACAAAGCAATTTCTCAAGCGATTCGCACGAAATTCGGAATGTAGGACTAAGATGCGACTATAAGATTTCTTCCTACGGAAATTCTGGAATATGATCATTATTGTCTGGAATATCTGGAGCAAAGCAATTTTTCAAGCGATTCGCATGAAATTCAGAATGTAGGACTAAGATGCGATTATAAGATTTCTTCATACGGAAATTCTGGAATATGATCATTATTGTCTGGAATATCTGGAGCAAAGCAATTTCTCAAGCGATTCGCATGAAATTCAGAATGTAGGACTAAGATCTGACTATAAGATTTCTTCCTATGGAAATTCTGGAATATGATCATTATTGTCTGGAATATATGGAGCAAAGCAATTTTTCAACCGATTCGCATGAAATTCGGAATGTAGGACTAATGCTAAGATGCGACAATAAGATTTCTTCCTATGGAAATTCTGGAATATAATCATTATTGTCTGGAATTTCTGGAACAAAGCAATTTCTCAAGCGATTCGCACGAAATTCGGAATGTAGGACTAAGATGCGACTATAAGATTTCTTCCTACGGAAATTCTGGAATATGATCATTATTGTCTGGAATATCTGGAGCAAAGCAATTTTTCAAGCGATTCGCATGAAATTCAGAATGTAGGACTAAGATGCGATTATAAGATTTCTTCATACGGAAATTCTGGAATATGATCATTATTGTCTGGAATATCTGGAGCAAAGCAATTTTTCAAACCTTTCGCATGAAATTCGGAATGTAGGACTAAGATGCGACTATAAGACTTCTTGCTATGGAAATTAAAGAATATGATCATTATTGTCTGGAATTTCTGGAACAAATCAATTTCTCAAGCGATTCGCATGAAATTTGAAATGTAGGACTAAGATGTGACTATAAGATTTCTTCCTATGGAAATTCTGGAATATAATCATTATTGTCTGGAATTTCTGGAACAAAGTAACTTCTCAAGCGATTCGCTTGAAATTCGGAATGTAGGACTAAGATGTGACTATAAGATTTCTTCCTATGGAAATTCTGGAATATAATCATTATTGTCTGGAACATCTGAAGCAAAGCAATTTTTCAAGCGATTCACATGAAATTCGGAATGTAGACTAAGATGCGACTATAAGATTTCTTCCTACGGAAATTCTGGAATTTGATCATTTTTGTCTGGAATATCTGGAGCAAAGCAATTTTTCAAGCGATTCGCATGAAATTCGGAATGTAGGACTAAGATGCGACTATAAGATTTCTTCCTATGGAAATTCTGGAACATAATCATTATTGTCTAGAATTTCTGGAACAAAGCAATTTCTCAAGCGATTCGCACGAAATTCGGAATGTAGGACTAAGATGCGACTATAAGATTTCTTCCTACGGAAATTCTGGAATATGATCATTATTGTCTGGAATATCTGGAGCAAATCAATTTTTCAAGCGATTCGCATGAAATTCGGAATGTGGGACTAAGATGCGATTATAAGATTTCTTCCTACGGAAATTCTGAAATATGATCATTATTGTCTGGAATATCTGGAGCAAAGCAATTTTTCAAGCCATTCGCATGAAATTCGGAATGTAGGACTAAGATGCGACTATAAGACTTCTTGCTATGGAAAATAAAGAATATGATCATTATTGTCGGAATGTAGGACTAAGATGCGACTATAAGATTTCTTCCTATGGAAATTCTGGAACATAATCATTATTGTCTGGAATTTCTGGAACAAAGCAATTTCTCAAGCGATTCGCACGAAATTCGGAATGTAGGACTAAGATGCGACTATAAGATTTCTTCCTACGGAAATTCTGGAATATGATCATTATTGTCTGGAATATCTGGAGCAAATCAATTTTTCAAGCGATTCGCATGAAATTCGGAATGTGGGACTAAGATGCGATTATAAGATTTCTTCCTACGGAAATTCTGGAATATGATCATTATTGTCTGGAATATCTGGAGCAAAGCAATTTTTCAAGCCATTCGCTTGAAATTCGGAATGTAGGACTAAGATGCGACTATAAGACTTCTTGCTATGGAAAATAAAGAATATGATCATTATTGTCTGGAATAATCATTATTGTCTGGAATTTCTGGAACAAAGCAATTTCTCAAGCGATTCCCATGAAATTCGGAATGTAGGACTAAGATGAATAGAAATTCTGGAATATGATCATTGTTGTCTGGAATATCTGGAGCAAAGCAATTTTTTAAGCGATTCGCCTGAAATTCGGAATGTAGGACTAAGATGCGACTATAAGATTTCTTCCTACGGAAATTCTGGATTATGATCATTATTGTCTGGAATATCTGGAGCAAAGCAATTTTGCAAGCGATTCTAATGAAATTCGGAATGTAGGACTAAGATGCGACTATAAGACTTCTTGCTATGGAAATTAAAGAATATGATCATTATTGTCTGGACTTTCTGGAACAAATCAATTTCTCAAGCGATTCGCATGAAATTCGAAATGTAGGACTAAGATGTGACTATAAGATTTCTTCCTATGGAAATTCTGGAATATAATCATTTTTGTCTGGAATTTCTGGAACAAAGCAACTTCTACAGTGATTCGCATGAAATTCGGAATGTAGGACTAAGATGCGACTATAAGATTTCTTCCTACGGAAATTCGGGAATATGATCATTATTGTCTGGAATATCTGGAGCAAAGCAATTTTTCAAGCGATCCGCATGAAATTCGGAATGTAGGACTAAGATGCGACTATAAGATTTCTTCCTACGGAAATTCTGGAATATTATCATTATTGTCTGGAATATCTGGAGCAAAGCAATTTTTCAAGCGATTCGCATGAAATTCGGAATGTAGGACTAAGATGCGACTATAAGATTTCTTCCTATGGAAATTCTGGAATGTAGTCATTATTGTCTGGAATTTCTGGAACAAATCAATTTCTCAAGCGATTCGCATGAAATTCGAAATGTAGGACTAAGATGTGACTATAAGATTTCTTCCTATGGAAATTCTGGAATATAATCATTATTGTCTGGAATTTCTGGAACAAAGTAACTTCTCAAGCGATTCGCATGAAATTCTAAATGTAGGACTAAGATGTGACTATAAGATTTCTTCCTATGGAAATTCTGGAATATGATCATTATTGTCTGGAATTTCTGGAATAAAGCAATTTCTCAAGAGATTCGCATGAAATTCGAAATGTAGGACTAAGATGTGACTATTAGATTTCTTCCTATGGAAATTCTAGAATATGATTATTATGGTCTGGAATTTCTGGAGCAAAATAATTTTTCAAGCTATTCGCACGAAATTCGGAATGTGTGACTAAGATGTGACTATAAGATTTCTTCCTATGTAAATTCTGGAATATGATCATTATTGCCTGGAATTTCTGGAGCAAATCAATTTTTCAAGCGATTCGCACGAAATTCGGAATGTGTGACTAAGATGTGACTATAAGATTTCTTCCTATGGAAATTCTGGAATATGATCATTATTGTCTGGAATTTCTAGAACAAAGCAACTTCTCAATCGATTCGCAACGAATTCGGAATGTAGGACTAAGATGTGACTATAACACTTGTTCCTGTAGAAATTCTGGAATATGATCATTATGGTGGAATTTCTGGAACAAATCAATTTCTCGAGCGATTTGCATGAAATTCAGAATGTAGGACTAAGATGTGACTATAAGATTTCTTCCTATGGAAATTCTGGAATATGATCATTATTGTCTGGAATATATGGAGCAAAGCAATTTTTCAAGCGATTTGCATGAAATTCGGAATGTGTGACTAAGATGTGACTATAAGATTTCTTCCTATGGAAATTCTGGAATATGATCATTATTGTCTGGAATTTCTAGAACAAAGCAACTTCTCAATCGATTCGCAACGAATTCGGAATGTAGGACTAAGATGTGACTATAACACTTGTTCCTGTAGAAATTCTGGAATATGATCATTATGGTGGAATTTCTGGAACAAATCAATTTCTCGAGCGATTTGCATGAAATTCAGAATGTAGGACTAAGATGTGACTATAAGATTTCTTCCTATGGAAATTCTGGAATATGATCATTATTGTCTGGAATATATGGAGCAAAGCAATTTTTCAACCGATTCGCATGAAATTCGGAATGTAGGACTAATGCTAAGATGCGACAATAAGATTTCTTCCTATGGAAATTCTGGAATATAATCATTATTGTCTGGAATTTCTGGAACAAAGCAATTTCTCAAGCGATTCCCATGAAATTCGGAATGTAGGACTAAGATGCGACTATAAGATTTCTTCCTACGGAAATTCTGGAATATGATCATTATTGTCTGGAATATCTGGAGCAAAGCAATTTTTCAAGCGATTCGCCTGAAATTCGGAATGTAGGACTAAGATGCGACTATAAGATTTCTTCCTACGGAAATTCTGGATTATGATCATTATTGTCTGGAATATCTGGAGCAAAGCAATTTTTCAACCGATTCTAATGAAATTCGGAATTTAGGACTAAGATGCGACTATAAGACTTCTTGCTATGGAAATTAAAGAATATGATCATTATTGTCTGGACTTTCTGGAACAAATCAATTTCTCAAGCGATTCGCATGAAATTCGAAATGTAGGACTAAGATGTGACTATAAGATTTCTTCCTATGGAAATTTTGGAATATAATCATTTTGGACTGGAATTTCTGGAACAAAGCAACTTCTCAAGCGATTCGCATGAAATTCGGAATGTAGGACTAAGTTGTGACTATAAGATTTCTACCTATGGAAATTCTGGAATATGATCATTATTGTCTGGAATTTCTGGAATAAAGCAATTACTCAAGCGATTCGCATGAAATTCGAAATGTAGGACTAAGATGTGACTATAAGATTTCTTCCTATGAAAATTCTAGAATATGATTATTATGGTCTGGAATTTCTGGAGCAAAACAATTTTTCAAACGATTCGCACGAAATTCGGAATGTGTGACTAAGATGTGACTATAAGAATTCTTCCTATGGATATTCTGGAATATGATCATTATTGTCTGGAATTTCTGGAGCAAATCAATTTTTCAAGCGATTCGCACGAAATTCGGAATGTGTGACTAAGATGTGACTATAAGATTTCTTCCTATGGAAATTCTGGAATATGATCATTATTGTCTGGAATTTCTGGAACAAAGCAACTTCTCAAGCGATTCGCAACAAATTCGGAATGTAGGACTAAGATGTGACTATAACACTTGTTCCTGTGGAAATTCTGGAATACGATCATTATGGTCTAGAATTTCTGGAATAAAGCAATTTCTCAAGCGATCCGCATGAAATTCGAAATGTAGGACTAAGATGTGACTATAAGATTTCTTCCTATGGAAATTCTGGAATATGATCATTATTGTCTGGAATTTCTGGAACAAAGCAATTTTTCAAGCGATTCGCATGAAATGTGGAATGTAGGACTAAGATGTGACTATAAGATTTCTTCCTATGGAACTTCTGGAATATGATCATTTTGGTCTGGAATTTCTGGAACAAAGCAATTTCTCAAGCGACTCGTACCTTTTAATTTAATCGTAATATTGGCCACAACATCAAAGAATTTCACTCCGACCGCGCGTAAAGATTACACGCACATATTTTTTAACACTTACTTGTTTGTGCAGTGATATGATATATTTAATATGTACCCACCTCACAATAAATTGTTATTAACATTTAAATCAGCTTATAAATTATTTATTCTGTTGTATTTGATGTGATTGATGATGATGTATTTGATTTCAATAACAATAACAATAAAGCTATGAACTTGATAGCTTGAGCAGAACGAAACAAACATATGTAGTAGTAGGCCAAGAATTCAGCCGCTGCGCAGTTTATGCTGCATGTTGGTTAAAAATTCACTTTTCAGACAATGCAGTAAAGAAAAATCGACTGCGCAGTTTACGCAGCCACTTTAAATTGTATACAAATAGCAAAATGTAAATGTCAAATTGTCGCCCTACAAGCAGAATGTAAGTCGGTTTAAAATGTAGCCGCAATTTCGTGCATACCGACTGCCTGCCAATTTTTTTGTGCAGCACAAGCTGCGTAACTCCTAAATTCTTTACCGCAGCCGTAGTGATAGTATAGTCTCTGTTCATTTTCTATCAATGCTCTGCTCTGCTCGTTCTATCAACATTGCATAAAATGATACAGTGCTCTCGTGTTTGGTCGATTAACAGAAAAAAAACAACCCATAAAAATTAAAATTTTTCTTGTAAATTCTCTAATCGGGGATACACACACACACACAGCGAACAGCGCAGCACACAAAGCACAGAGCTCAGACTTTGCCGTGATCTGATGCGATATAGCGATATTTAAAAAATGTATATGGGGGTCCCCAGGGGGCCGATCACTCCACATTTTTACAAGAAGTGTTTTCCATCGAAGACACACATGTGTACAAAATTTAAAGAAAATCGGGTAAATTTTGTAAAATATTTGTGTGGGAGCCCCCCGAACCCGAGGTCCGAGAGGCCTCAAATAGAAAGTATTGTAACCGGAAATATACATGTGTGCAAAATTTCAATAAAATCGGGCTATGGGAAGTGGGTTAAAATTTTATCAGAAAATCTGACCAGCCAGCCACGTGCACGCGAAGTTAATATAGAGAATTTAAAAATACTACTATAAGTTACAAAAAAAGAGGCAGATAACAATGACAACCTGCTAGCTGCCTTGCAACTATTTCCATTTCTTTTCGCTTATCTTATCCTTACTCATGTTTTTCTTTAATCACTCCAATTTTACTAAGAGTTAATAACTCTTTCATAATATTACATAATAAAAAGAGAATCAGACAAAACGAAATTAATGGCGAATATTACGTCTGTGCGTTTCAAAGCGAAAAACATTTTGATGCATACTTCTATTTCCATGCCATACCACTTCCCCAAAAATTCAATCACCCTCACTCTCTCTACGGCTAATATGTGTATGTGTTGTGTAGTACTAGTAATAGTATTAAAACTCGAAAGTCCCCTTCGGTGTTCTGCTTACTCGTTCTCTTAGCCTTGCAATTGCAACTTGCAACCCCTACGGTTGCACGAAAAAGGTTCGTGTTGGTTCTCTGCTTGCTTTCTTTCAGCTTTTCTTTAATAATTTATAAATTACAAAATTTCTCAGTGAAGGAAATAGAGCGAGAAACTTAAGTTTTTGTAGTGAGAAACAGGAAATTTTTATATGGATCTCTTGTTCTCTTTTAATCATGTATTCTTAAAAAGCAAAACAGTTGGGCTTTCTGTAAAGAAGATTATGCGTGGCAGTATAGTTTCTGTTGGTTCATTGTCTGCTTGTCCGCTTTTGGCTTTTTTCAACACTCTGTTCTAACTAACTGGTGGTAGTGAAGAGAAAACGAGCGTGAAACGAATCGAGAAATAAACAGGAAATTTTTATATGGATTTAACTCTCTTGTTCTCTATTAAGCATGTATTCTTAAAAAGCAAAACAGTTAGATATTGTGTAGAGAAGGTTATGAGTGACAGTTTCTGTTTATTTTTAATTATTTTTTTTTATATTTAAACTTATTGCCAAGGGAATACTCCCTGAATGACTTGCGCCACGGCAATAAGGTGGATTAAGCCCTTTATTAAAATTCAGAATTAAATTGGAGAAATGTGATTTACAATATATCACATTTCTCACGTTTGTAGCCGGTTTCAATTTTATTTTCTCGGAATTCTCCCTGATTCATTGAAAAAAGCAATACGGAAAAAAAGTTCACGAAATTAAACGACGCGAGTCCAAATGCTTTAATGAATGGATCATGGTCAGGGAAAACTACAAAAAACCTTGACCAAGAAAATATTGCAAAAAAAAGACATACGTGAGCCTTCAAAATTCTTGGAGCATCTATTGAAAAACTCGGTCTTTCAGGAACTAGCTGACTTCTTTCTTGAATGCCCACAACTCGACAGCTAATTGTACCGGATTCGTTTGAAGTACCAGGCCTAACAAACGAAAAAGGCACGCACAAATATCGAGTCGATAAGCTCATACGCCAAACATTACATCAAGGATGAGCGAAAAATCTTGACTCAAATTGAGCTCTTGATGATTCTCTGCGGTTCCTCGTAACTTCCTCCAATTCAGGCCTTTCATTATGATTTGAAATTTGATTATTTTCTTTTGAATTTTCATGATTTAAAAAGAAATGAAATGTTAGTTTATTGTCTGCTTATTTCCTTTCGGCTTTTTTTAACATTCTGTTCGTCTTCTCTCTTTATATAACAGACGGTTCGCCATTCTCTTCTTATTAAATTAACCATGCTAACCATTGTACTGACATACGGTACTTTTCCACATATACACTTTTGTATATAATGATTATATGATGACAACACTTTCTATACAAATATGGAAGTGATATGGCCTCAGGTTAAAGAATTTACATGGAAGATTCTAACCATTATAAGTTAGTTTTTTTTAACAAAATTAAAGCCTGCGTCTCGTAAAACCGTATGATGCTTTTGCATTGCGTAAAAAAAAAATTAACGTATCCGTCAAAATGCATCTTATATTTATTTGCATGTATATCGAGTGCATCTGAATTTGTTGTTAAAGTTAACAGGGCTCTAACAAAGAAAACATTTAAATGGTCGATTAAAATTAATTTTTCGCGTGCTGTTTTCTTTTCTTTCGTCCCGGACAGACGTTGTCATGCTCAAAACCCACCTTGCTCTTTTTTAATTATTTCTTTTTAAATCGTAAAAATTTAAAAGAAAAGAATCAAATTTCAAATCATCATCAAAGGCCTGAATTGGAGGAAGTTACGAGGAACCGCAGAGAATCATCAAGATTTGAGTCAATTTGAGTCGAGATTTTTCGCTCATCCTTGATGTAATGTTTGGCGTTGAAGCTTATCGGCTCGATAGTTGTGCGTGCCTTTTTTGTTTGTTAGGCCTGGTACTCCAAACGAATCCGGTACAATTAACTGTTGAGTTGTGGGCATTCAAGAAAGAAGTCAGCTTGTTCCTGAAAGACCGAATTTTTCAATAGAGGCTCCAAGAATTTTGAAGGCTCACGTATGTCTTTTTTTTTTTGTAATATTTTCTTGGTCAAGGTTTTTTGTAGTTTTCCTTGACCATGATCCATTCATTAAAGCATTTACTCGCGTCGTTTTAGTTTCGTAAACGTTTTTTCTGTATTGCTACAAACGTGAGAAATGTGATATATTGTAAATCACATTTCTCCGATTTAATTCTTAATTTTAATAAAGGGCTTAGCCCAACTTATTGCCGTGGCGCAAGTCATTCAGGGAGTATTCTCTTGGCAATAAGTTTAAATATAAAAAAAATAAAAAATAAATGCCCCAATACAACAAATAAAATGTAAATTTGACCAGCATAGTGAGCAGATAAACAGCAAAATTGACCATCAAAGTAAACAAAGTGAAGAGTTAAGAAAAGATTTGTATTCTCAAATGCAGCAGCAAATTCAACAATCGCAGCAATAGAATCAAGAGATTAAAAAAGAGTTGGTTCAGCAAAAGCAAAAAAGAGAGAGAGAGAATAAACAGATGAACCGGGAATTGAGTTCCAAATTGAACGATAAGTTTGATAAACAGAAGCAGAATGGAATTATCAGAACAGAACAGAAGCAGGAATTAAATTCCAAATTCGACCAGCAAAATGAAAAGCGAGATGTCATTCAAGAAAGGCTAGGAGGTGAAATGAGCTGAATTAAAGAAACGCTCAAAGGGGAAATAAATGAAATCCAAGAAGAAGTGAAATCTCTCGAGACAAACATGACAAAAAAAGTGAGTGGTTTGGAAGGCAAAATAAAAGAGTTTGAGACCTGGCTGGACAATCATACCCAATTCATCAAAGATTACACTCAACAAAGCAGTACCAGAGTAATTCCAGAACTTTTTAGCAACCAGAAAGGAATACTGAAGCCTCCTGCGTTCGATGGTGAAACAGCATTTGAAAATTTCAAAGTCCAGTTTGCAGCTGCTGTTTCTGGCGCTGCTGGATAATCAAAACGACAAGAACATTGCACTGAGTCATCAAAAGAAGACAAAGAAAATCCTTGCGTCAAAAATTGCTCAACTCGAACGGCGGTTACAGGCGTTATCCGGTGATTGTTTAACAGCTGCCAATGGTGTCTCTCCATCACAGATTCTTCTGCACGGATATTGTCCATCAAGCTTATATACTACTGGCAGCAATACCATCGAAACAAAGTCTTCATCTCGTAAAGTTACTGCTGTAACGGACGCCAAAGAATACCTGGCAACCGTTCGTTGGCCCATAAAATGTCTATATATTTAATAATATTGTATTAAAGTATTATTAGGTGTATTCGTTTTCGCTCTGGGTTGGTGGCGTCACTCTCTATCCCATTTTTGCGCACTAGCAACTATTTCGTCAAATCAGGCGATATTAGATGCATAATTGTCTGTATACTTAATAATATTGTATTGCAGTATTATTGTGTATATATTCGTTTTCGCTTTGGGTTGGTGGTGTCACTCCCCATCCCATTTCGGCGCATTATCATCTATTTCGTCAAATCAGGCAATATCAGATGCATTAATTTTCGGTATGTATAATAATGTTGTATTGCCGTATTATTAGACCTATTCTTTTCGCTTTGGGTTGGTGGCGTCACTCCCCATCCCATTTTTGCGCACTATCATCTGTTTCACCAAATCAGGCGATATCATTTGCGCTATTTTCTTCGCATATAATAATATTGTACGCGCAGAATTATTATATATATTGGTTTTCGCTTGGGTTGGTGGCGTCACTCCCCATCCCATTTTTGCGCATTATCATCTGTTTCGGCAAATCAGGCGATATCAGATGCATATTTTCTGTATGTACAGGGTTTTTCAATAAGAGCACTTCAACTTTTTTTTTGAATAAAACACAAACTGTTCGACTTTTGAACTAACTTTTTTTTTTATTAACGAATTTGAACATATACATATGATACATTTAAGTATGAAACTCGATTTATTTTGCATGACCACCGCGTGCACGTTTTACGAAGTCCAATCTTTGAACCCAATTTTCGACCACTCTTTCGCATAAATCGGCCGAAATTCCAGCAATTTCACGTTCAATATTGGCTCTGAGCTCTTGCAACGTCGCCGGCTTATTGGCATTGACCCATGACTTCACATAACCCCAAAGAAAATAATCTAGAGGTGTCAATAACGCGATTGTATCGTGTGCTGTGTGGCATGTGGCCCGTCCTGCTGAAACCACATGTCGTCCAAGTCCATTCCATTCAATTGCGGCCAAAAAAAATCGTTTATCATATCGCGGTACCGATTTCCATTAACAGTAACGTGGCGATCATTATCGTCGATGAAAAAATATGGCCCAATGACGCCGCCGGCATGTAAACCGCACCAAACAGTGACTTTTTCGGGATGCAACGGTGCCTCATGAATCACGTGTGGGTTGCTTTCTGCCCAGTAACGCATATTTTGCTTGTTGACAAATCCTTCTAGCCAAAAGTGAGCCTCATCGCTGAAGATGATTTTTCGGTGAAATCTGCTCTTAAAGTAGCGGCAACAGAACGATTAATTTGATAAAAAATTTGCACGATTTGTAATCGCTGTTCACATGTGTAGCGTTCCATGATGAAATGTATACTAATGAAGTTTCCAAATGACAAAAGAACAATAAAAAATATGGCGTGGTTCGCCGTCCCTATCGGAGAAAAGTTGAAGCGCTCCTGTTGAAACACCCGATATAATAACATTGTACTGCAAAATTATTATACATATTCGTTTTCGCTTTGGGTTTGCGGCGTCACTCCGCATCCCCTTTTTATGCATTGGCAACTGTCTCGCCAAATCATGCGATGTCGATTTCTCCATTGTCTCCCATGCATACAGCCTAAAAACCTTGCATCAGAATCAAATCGACACGATGGGAGCACACCACCCTATGACTATGGTATGCAGAACCGGTCGTTGCCGCTACAAAAAAAAATTTCTGTATGCGTTTTGACAAAAGCAGGAAAGAAGAAAAATGCAACTACGAGTTGCGATTAAGAACTGGAAGCGAACGGTCGGCTCGAGTAGTCCGCTGGATAAAATTGTCGTTCTGAAGGCCGATTTCGGTCGCAAATGAGTCTAGACTCCTGAAGGTGAGATGTCATTTTCGTATATGTACGAGGTGTATAGCATACAATTTTATTGTTGTGTTATGTTTTTTCTTCCTTTGAGTTAGTGTAAATTTAATAACAGAAAGTAGTAAAATCTTGTACATAATTGCCAAATCGGTTCACTCTTGCCTCATGCAGTAGTCTAGCCACATGCTGGCGACTACGTGAAAAGTCTTTATCTGTCAAAATTGTAGTTAAACACTAATCATATGCTTATGACCAGTGCTGCTGCTAAATTGCAATCAAGGTATTATACTACTATTTCATTAGCCGCACTTTTATACTACCTTAAACCTAATTATACTACTTTTATGAAGTAATTCTAAATCGAAACGATACCAAATTTATTTGATTTTTTAGCAAAAAAATGGTTTCTTTTACAATTACATGTTATTAAGTCTGTAAATTTATCTCCGAACTATCAATAATTATTATAAAGGAATTTTTACATTTCCCAAAAGTTACATTGACCAAGAATGTATGTCAAAAAATAAACAAAACACAAATAACAAAATTTGGTATTTTATTTCAATTGATGCCTTTGCTTCCAAATTGAAAGCCAAATACTATTATATAATATATGTACTAAGAAACCGACGAGTTTTTTTCGATTGATTTTTGTAAAATCTTTATATGATTTTGTTTTCGGATATTTAATACACAAAATAAACGTCGGTTTATTTGTTATATTTTGGTACTTTATTTAAGGCATTTGTATTTAGTTGTTGTAATGTAGTAAAATAATAAAAGTACTTCATCATCGTACTTGTGTAGACATAATGAAACACAGGAATATAAACATGGAATAATTTATTTTGTGCAATTGCAAAAAAGGGCGAAAAATCAATCACAAAATATTTATATAATTTAAAAGGCTTTTTTGTTTTCTGAACTATTTTTATCGTATAATCCTGTATACTTCCAAAAAGCCGATAATATACTCCACTCTAAAAATGTAAGCCAGCAGCACTGCTCTTGACATAAAAGCAAAATCAAATTATGCGCATGCGTCAAAACGTCATACCACTACAGATAACATCTACTTACACCACAAACTTGCGGTTGTTCAGGAGTCTAGACTCATTTGCGACCGAAATCGGCCCCCTGATTTATAATACAAAAATTATTGCGTTTCGTGGCTCACCTTCCAGTTTGATATATTATAAACAAATTAGTGCGTTTCGTGGCTCATTTACCAGTTTGATTTATAATACAAAAACTATTGCGTCTCGTGGCTCATTTTCCCAGTCTGATTTATAATACAAAAATTATTGCGTCTCGTGGCTCATTTACCAGTTTGTTCTAGGATACAAAATTATTGCGTCTCGTGGTTCATATGCCAGTTTTGTTGTGCAAAGTTATTCCAGCTCGTGGCATAAAATCTGTTTTTTTTTGTTGAGTTGCATAGTGTTGTCAGGAAATCTGCGACGATTGAATTTCATTCGAATCAGTGTTGCACAGTGTCGTCGAAAAGTCAGCGTCAACTATTGAAAAATTCTGTGTTTTATTCTCGACACGAAAAGAAAGGCTTTCCAACACATAAGCTTTCTCTCGTATCGTGCAAAAGATTTTTATTCGAATCAGTGTTGCACAGTGTCGTCGAAAAATCAACGTCAACTTTTGAAAAATTCTGTGTTTTATTCTCGACACAAAAAGAAAGGCTTTCCAACACATAAGCTTTCTCTCGTATCGTGCAAAAGATTTTCATTCGAATCAGTGTTGCACAGTGTCGTCGAAAAATCAACGACCACGACTTTAAAATTCTGTGATTCTGTTCTCGACACAAAAGGAAGGGCTTCCAAACCCCTAAGCTTTCTCTCGTATCGTGTGACAAGATTAATTACCGTCACCCATCTTAAGCGATTACCATTCAACTCGGTGGTAAAAAGGTTGACCGAGAACACTATCGACACATTCTGTATTGCCTATTCGGCGATAAGGCTCGATTACTGACATTCAGCCCAGCGACGTAGATGGTTCTAAGTGAGGACGATCATCCGGATATAATTGACCACAACGTGGACAAATATGTTGATGATATCGAAACAAAACGATGTCAATTCAAAGTCAGTTACCTCTACTTTTCCATTTTGTTATATTATCTAATATTGATTTGCCGTTCTTTTTTTATTGTTATAGTATTATAGCATAACTTATCCTATAAAATCAAGAATTCTGACAAAGAAACATTTTTTTTTATTTTTTTTGTACGGGATTATATAACGGATATAAGTATCGTTTGATTGAAACGGATTTTCTTATATAAGTACATCAGGATTGAAACTGATTTTACGCATACAAGTAATACTTGTTTGCAACGGATTTGTCTTAAATAAGAACATTACTGTTTTTTTCTCTTATACATATAAGTACATCAGGATTGTAACTGATTTTCTTATATAGGCACCCCTTGACCATAATTTTTTTATATAAGTACATCAGGATTGTAACTGATTTTCTGAAAAAAAAAGTACCCTTTTGATCATAACTTTTTTTTTTTTGTAAGTACACCAGGATTAAAACTGATTTCCGTGTATAAGTATCATTCGATTGAAACGGATTTTCTTATATGGGTGCATCAGGATTAAAAATGATTTTCCGTGTATAAGTATTACTTATACTTATATTAGTATAAGTATTTTAGGTATATAAGTACTTCTTGATTATAACTGATTTTCTTATAAAGGTATCTCTTGATTACAACTGATATTTTTCTTACATAAGTACATCATGATTATGACTGATTTTCTTATATAGGTACCTCTTGATTACAACTGATATTTTTCTTACATAAGTACATAATTTTTATGACTGATTTTCTTATATAAGTACCTCCTGATTATCTCTGAGTTTTTTTGTAAGTACCTCAGGATTAAAAATGATTTTACGTATGTAAGTATAACTTGACTATTAATGATTTTCGTATATCAGTCTCACTTGATTAATAATGATTCTAGGTATATAAGTTCAGCTTGATTGAAACTGATTTTCCTATATAAGTACATCCGGACTAATAGTGCTTTTTTTTTGGTTTTAAGTACAACTTGATTAATAATGATTCTACGTATATAAGTACAGCTTGATTGAACCTGATTTTCTTATATAAGCACATTAGGATTAAAAATGATTTTTTTTTATCAATACATCTTGTTTAAAGATGATTTTCTTAGATAAATACCACTTGATTATAAATGACTTCTCGTGTATGAGTACAACTTGGTTTAAAATTGATTTCTCTTATATGAGTACCTTTTGTTTAAATATAGTTTCTGTTATATAAGTACCTTTTGATTAAAAGCAATTCCTTTATATGAGAACAACTCGACTTAAAATGATTTCTCTTATATAAGCACTTTTGTTTTAAAATCATTTTCGTATATAAGTACCTTTTTGATTAAAAATTATTTCATTTATATAAATACAAATATATCAAAAACAATTTTTCTTGTATCAGTACAACTTGAAAAAAGAATGAATTCTCTTGTACAGGTACTTCTTAATATAACAGGGTTTCTCC
Source organism: Nephrocerus scutellatus (assembly GCA_947095585.1). Taxonomy (NCBI): domain Eukaryota; kingdom Metazoa; phylum Arthropoda; class Insecta; order Diptera; family Pipunculidae; genus Nephrocerus; species Nephrocerus scutellatus. Next base: position 52,288,424 of record OX352764.1, read on the forward strand.
TGGATAAGTACATCTTATTTAAAAATTGATTTTTTTTATGTAATTCTAGTTTTATACTATATTATTCATATAATTGTATTTTACCGGCAAATCCAAGAAAAAGAAAAAAAACAGAGAGACCAATAAAAGTTTAGAACAAAATTTTTTTTGTTGAAATGAAACGATCTCTTTTCTTTGATTATTGTACTTATTTGAATATTGGCACTTTAAAAGGGAATATGTTCCTTAGTATCGGCGAGTAATTCCCGCATGAAGTTTTTCCAGGTAAGAGTCGTGAGGGTTCGTTGATTCCCCTCATGGGAAGCAGCCCTCTATAACAGCGCTAATCAATGGACCATTACATAAAATGGCGCCCAACGTGGGGCAGCAAAAGCTTTTGGCCGAGCTGCAACATTATGGGTCCTATGTGATGTCGGTATAGAGGTCTAATCCGCAAATTGCTCATTACACCGCAGATTCTGACACACATAGCAGCTACGTTAAAAAATATTTTTATTCAAGTTTTTCAATTTTTTAAATAATTTATTTTATTTGAGTAGTTTTTAGAAGCAGAATTTTTATTGACTTTCTGTCTCAGTAGCTGTGCGTGCCTTTTTCGTTTGTTAGGCCTGGTACTACAAACGAATGAGTAACGTTTTCACTGTTGAGTGGTTGGTTCGTAGAAATTCTTCTTATTGTTGTTATTTTTAATATTTTTAATTTTTTATTATATTCTAATCTTATTTTACGTATATTTTCATCATCTTGACGGGTTCGGTATTTTTACTTTGTAAAATGAACTCTTATTTTGAAATTCATTTCACAAATATTCGCGGCATTAAAAGTAATTTCAACTCGATCGTGGCACATCTTGACGCGAATAAACCTGCGGTTCTAAGTTTATGTGAAACGCAGGCCTCTTATATGGGTACCCCAAATGTTTTTCATTGTTCGTGGTATTATAGTGTCGACTGTTTGGTTCCACAACGTGGGGTTATTTTATTTATACGTGAAGACATCAGTTTTAGTGTACCTAAATTTAATATGCCAAACATTAATCCCATGTTCAATACGATATGGATTGAAATTGTAGTTTCAAACCATTCTATGTTTATTTGTTCCCTTTATCGTAGTCCTAATTTGTCACCTGATGACACTAATATTGAGTTTAATTACTTATCTGAAACTATAGACAAGATTTACCAATCGTCACCATTATCAAAATTGGTAGTCTTGGGTGATTTTAATGTCCACAATGATTCATGGTTGACCTATTCGAATGGTAGAGATCGATCTGGTGAAATAGCTGAAATATTTTCAAATGTTAATCTTCTCACCCAACTCGTTGATAAGCCAACTAGGTATCCCGATACTACTGGTCAATCACCTCACCTTTTAGATTTATTTTTAACTACTATGGCAGACAAATATTCAATTGATGTATCTGCTCCATTAGGTCTTTCTGACCATGCTTTGGTAGTAGCCAAATTTTCAATAACAACAACCCTTTTAGAGCCTTCTCGTAAAAGGCTACTCTGGCACTATAAAAATGCTAACTGGGAGCTCCTGAACCAATTTTGAAGCTCATTTGATTGGTCATCCTGCTTTTCCAGCAATAATGCTGATGAAGCATCTCAACTTATCACGTCAACCATTTTGCTAGGAATGAAAAATTACATTCCTTCTTCATTTAAAAAAAACAATACTCGTAATAATAAATGGTTTAACGAAAATTGCAGGTCAGCAGTCGCATGTTAAAAAGCAGCCCATTTGGAATACATACATTAATTGCACTTCTGATGAAAACCTTGTAAAGTTTCGATTAACTAGAAACAGATCAAACGCTATATTGAAAAGGTCCAAAATAATATATATGACCTTAAGATTCGAGATAGCATGCGAAAAATGTTGGATTCTGATTCAAACAGTCGAAGCTTTTGGTCGTTTGCTGCATTGGTTAAAAGAAACTTTGCAGACAATACTTCGTCTATTCCATCTTTATTTCATAATGGTATTCTTTATAGAACTGATATTGAGAAAGCTAATCTCTTAGCTTCTCATTTCGCTGGTGCGTCTACCCTTCCTTTAACTAACCAAAGCCCTCCAATTCTCCCGTATCTAGACCCAGGTATGTCTAAAATCTATTTCCGGAAACGGGTTGTTTCAAAGATTCTTAAAGAACTTGACCCCAATAAAGCGACTGGCCCAGACGGTATTCCGCCATTAGTATTGAAAAGATGTCATCATACTTTGGCAAAACCGCTTAGCAAATTGTTTCATCTCTCAATGAAGTCAAGTGTACTTACATCAATTTGGAAAATAGCAAATATTCAACCCGTTCCGAAAAAAGGTGATAAATCGGCACCTACGAACTACCGTCCAATTGCTTTGTTGTCGGTTCTATCTAAGGTAATGGAATCTATCGTTAATTTCAGACTAATAAATTATCTGGATTCGAATATTCTTTTATCCGAAGTTCAGTATGGATTTCGTAAAAATCGCTCTTCAGGTGAACTAATGACGTGATTGTCTTTTTCCTCAAAAGGCAATTCAACTTTACGTTCCGCCAGTAATTAACGGTGCCAATATTGCAAGATCAGTTTCACTTAAGATGTTAGGTTTGAAAGTTTCAAGTGATCTTTCCTGGAAGGATCATATTTATGAAATTTCAAAAAGAGCTAGCCAATGTTTGGGCTTCATAAGACGTTGTAACTTCTACTTCAATCCCTCTGAAGTGTTAGGATTATATAAATCTTATGTTAGACCAATTTTAGAATTTAATTCATATGTGTGGGGTGGTGCTCCAATATCGCATTTGGTTCATCTTGATGTGTTCAGAATAGAGTTATCCGTTTGATAAACGATGTAACCATTACTTCGTCTCTTGATACTTTGGAGCACAGACGAAATGTAGGAGCTTTATCTGTTTTCTGCAAATTTTACAACGGTAGATGTTCTTTAGAAACCCATTCTCTAGTTCCAGGTCCTTTTATCAGTAACGTAAACACTCGTTTAAAGTCAAATCAACATAGATTTGCCTTAAAACCGTTCTCATGTAGAATACAACACTTTAAATCCTCCTTTTTTCCGAGTCTCTTCGATGTGGAATCAATTGGTCGAGCGCGTGTTTTCCGAATCTTATAACCTGCAGGCATTCAAATTAGCCGTTATCAACTTCCCGAAGGATGATGGATGATGTATTCATAAGTTGTTTATTAATATAAAATATATATTTCAGTCTTTTTTACATTACTTTTATAAATTGTAATATTTTCTTGGTTTTTTGTAGTTTTCCCTGACCATGATCCATTGATTAAAGCATTTGGACTCGCGTCGTTTTAGTTTCATGTTCGTTTTTTCGCATTGCTTTTTCAATGAATCAGAGAGAGTTCTGAGAAGATAAATTTAAACTAGCTACAAACGTGAGGAATGTGATATATTGTAAATAACATTCCTTCGATTTTTATTTTATTTTGAATTTTAATAAAGGGCTTAGCCCTTAGCCCAACTTATTGCCGTGACGCAAGTCATTCAGAGAGTCGTCCATAGGCAATAAGTCTCTAAATAAAAAAAAAATGGATGGGTTGCTTAAAAACAGCTAAATTCTTTGATCCTAGCATTGAGGGTCAAGGCGGCTGATGTATTGCAAATGATTCCAAATGCTGAGATGGGTTCCGGAAGAATCTTGAAAGAGTTGGACTTGCGATATGGACAGTCTCACACACAGGAGCTAAGCAAAATACAGCTCCAGATGAAGAAACAACAAAGAGGAGAACGACTTCAAGAATTAGAGCGGGAAATAACTAAGCTCGCACGACAAGGCTATTGTGGATTTCCGGCTGGTATCTTGGACGGACTGGCAGTGGATGCGTTCATCAATGCTAGTCGAGATGAACATGAAGTGTATTTGGATTTCCGTGAACACCGCCAACATAGGGCATAATTCCACGGTCCTCTTCAGACATGGATTGATTTTGTGACTTTGTAATTTCACAACTTGAGTCAACTGAGATTAACTTGTCAGTTAACAGGTCTGAAATATTCAGCGTGGTATTACGACTATTTTTTCGGCATTTCTAATGCCTAGCTGTAGATATGGCAGAGTGCTGACATCATAGGATGGTCAGCAGTCTGGCCCTTCTGTTGTGACAGTTGTGACAGTGCGGCGATTGGTCACACTGTGCAGCCACGTGCCCTTGGCCGCCAAAACGACTACACACATTTTGCTTTATGAACCAAATGAAAGGCATAGGAAGCAGCCAAAACTTGCGTCATGTGATCGTACACTACAAGAGACCCACTTTCAAATACCACATTCAGCCCAATTTGTGAGAACTTATCGTTGTTGCTGATCTTTTCTCATTCTGCAATGCTTGGGGTGCGTATAACTACGCCCCCGTCTTTCAGCGTCTTCATTTCATGGATTCTAACTGCAGAAGTATAACCCACTTCAGTCATCACCTTCTTGATGACATCCTTGGAAGAGGCATCTTTTTTTTTACTCCGGACAACAACCGACCAGGCTTCAACTGGTTTTGGAACTATAGCTGGGAGTACGGAAATTCTGGCTGGGGCTTCAATTTGTGGTGCCGGAATGGGAGCAGCTTGCATCTTTGTAAGACCACGAAGATCTCCCTCCATATTCCTCGTCATGTTTTCCCTGGTTTTCTCCATGGTTTTCAACATCATTTGGTTGCCGTCATTTATGGTCTTCCCCATAATTCTTCTGAGTGCGTTTTCCCTTCTTTTAGCGGTTATAAGTTCTCCATGAAGGCGATAGTTTTCGGCTAACATATCAGTGACTAAGTCGTCGTACTTCGAATATAACTCGTAAAATATGTCAACAATTACGCCATGTTTTTTACGGATTGCTTTTTCATAATCTTCATATATCTCTCGCGCTTCGACTTGTCTATCCTTCATGTTATTTTAAGACTCATTGGCTGCTACTATCGGATTTAGAGCAACCTCCGCATGAGGAATATTCGGTAAAGTGACAGCAGGATTATCTTCAGAAGCCTTGTCGAAGTCATTGATAGGATTAACGTCTGTCTGTCTGTCTGTCTGTGTTTCAGCGCTTCATCAACACTGTGTTCCGTTCCGTGATCTGATTCGACAGGATTACTTACTGATATATTTAGACGACGTCATAATCGCTGCCAATGACGAAGATGAAAACTTTAGTAAGCTGACTAGGTCAGTCAAAACCGACGCACTTAGACCATGAAGGTCCGTTGTGATACCACAAGGATCTATAAAATCCCACGCCTACTCGTTGAACCACTTGAAGCTTCGTATAAAGCGCAATAGACTATTAATGTCAATTTGGGTTAGATAGTTGATAAAGAACGCTCCCACATGGAGCTTCCGCCTATTCGTGAGGGCTGGGCACGTATAAAGTAGATGGAGAGTGATTTCCTCCTCCTCCTTATCCATGCAGAAATCGTTGGAAAAGACTCCTAGTCTTTCTGCATGCTTACCTATGAGACAGTGTCCAGTTATGACACCTATAATGGCACTAATGTGCAGTCTGTTTTGAAAGAACAAACACTTGGAGCGTTTCGGATCTAGCTTGGGCCAGATCTGCTTCGTTGCTATGCAAGTTGTACCGTTTGACCATCTATAATTAGTTTTTATTATAGCATCCCGTTAAAACATGAGTTTGCACGTAGCGATCGGCATGCCTAGTGAACCATATTCAGGCAATAGGAGTAGTGTGGTTCCATGTTTGGCGAGTTCATCAGCCATACAATTACCAGGAATGTCTCTATGCCCCGGCACCAAGCACAGGTGAATGTTGAAATGCACCACTATCTCCTCAAGAGACGATCGTCAATTCCGGGCCAGTATGCAATTTGTGGAGACTGATTCCATGGACTTCAGCGCAACCTGGCTATCCGAGAAAATGTGGATATCCTTAACAGATATGACATTACTCTTCAGCCAAGACAAGGCTTCCTTAATAGCCATGATTTCCGCTTGGCAAACACTACAGTGATCAGGAAGACGGAAAGAGAGACTTAGATTTAGTCTTTTTGAAGAGACATCTCCGCCAACCACTTCATCAGTTTTCGACCCATCTGTGTAGAAGTGAATTCCTTCATTTTCCAAGTAGATACCTTCCTCCCAAGAAGACCTGGAGGGGATGGTAACCTGGAAGTTTTTGTTGAAGTGGAGTTGCAGAATAGGTGTAGTTGAGAACTGGAGTCCTGACTGAATTCAGGATAGAAGAGTGGCCGAAATCATTCACGGTCCACTGAGAGATTGCTCTGAGGCTAGTAGCAGCGCTTGCGGCCAGTTGTCGTCCGAAGATGACGAGTGGAGCAAGGTTGGGCAGAATTTCCAGTGTAGCAGAGGGAGTAGTACGAAGCACTCCGCTCACACAAAGACAAGCTGATCTTTGGACTCTGCTTAGTTTGTCGCGATTGATCGCTTTATCTAATGCAGTCCACCAAACAGCCACACCGTATAGCAGAATAGGTCTGACTACCGCTGTGTACAGCCAATGAGTGATATGCGTTTGAAGACCTCATATACTTCCTATGGCGTTTTGCTTGAGAAGAGTGCCACTGTGGCTTTACGGACTCTTTCTTGAGTGTTGGGTTTCAGCTCAGCTTCCTATCCAGAATAAGACCAAGATATTTGGCCTTATCGGAGAAAGTCAAGCTTGTGCCCTTGATGGACGGAGGGTTGACGAGAAGGATTTTGTACTTCCTCGTAAAGAGGACAAGTTTGGTTTTTTGGGGGTTTACCCCTAGACCACAATGATCTGCTCAGCTTATTCGTTTATTTAGAGCATTCTGCAGAACTTCTTTCAAGGATCGTGGGTGCTTTCCTGCTATGGCAACGTCGTCCGCATAGGCGAGCACTCCACAGTCCTCCCCACTCAGGTGAACCAGCAGCTCATTCACCACCAGGTTCCAAGGAAGTGGGGATAAGACTGCGGGGTGCCTCTGCTGACAAATCTTTTGGCAGACGATAAACCAAGTCTTGAATTTATGATCCTAATTGTGAGTAAAAGATCAATCAGTTCACCCAGTGAGTCGTTCACCCCCAAAGTCGACAGCGCGTCCTTGATCGCAGATGTTTTGACGTTGTTAAAAGCGCCTTCTGTGTCCAGGAAAACCAGCATTGAGTATTCCTTGTGATGAAGGGAGTTTTCAATTGAACGTACTAGCGTATGCAGAGCTGTTTCTAAAGATCTGCCCTTGCAGTACGCGTGTTGATCGTCGGACAGAAGTCTTTTATCTATACTAGAACGAAGGTGGATTTCCATCAGTATTTCTAATGTTTTTAAAAGGAATGACGAAAGCCTAATGGATCTGAGGTCTTTTGGACCGACGTGGGAATATTTACCTCCTTTTGGAATGAAGACCACTTTCGTTTCTCTCCAAATGACTGGAATATAGACCAGATCAAGACAATTTTTGAAAATTGTGTCAAGCAAAGGAAGGATAATATCCGAAGTCCTTTGCAGTTCGGCTGGAATTATGCCGTCCAGTCCTGCAGATTTATATTGTTTGGAGCTATGTAAAGCAATTTGTCCTTATCAATTATGATCTATTTAGATCAGGGTTGTAGGTAGTATGAGAGCTATCTGGAAAATGGTTATCCAAAAGTAGATTTAGCGATTCTTCGCTAGAAGTAGTCCACGAGCCATTAGTTTTTATCAGACAGCTAGGCATTATTGGATTAGTTAAGAGGATTTTCCTGAGCCTTGATGCTTCCGAAGCCTCTTCCATTCTGCCGCAGAAGAGTCTCCAGGATGCGCGCTTGGCTTTCCTCAATTCTTTTTTTATACACTTTAAGGGATTCTTTGTAGGCATCCCAGTCGGTCTCTGTTCCTATGAACTTGGCGAAGTTGAAAAGTTTTCTACAGCTTTTTCTAAATTGGCCCTGCTCAGGGTTACACCAGTGTGGTCTATTCTTACCCCTAGTTAGAATAAGAGGACAGGAAGTGGACATTGCTCTATTTAAGGCCAAGGTGAGTTCCTTGACCTTACTGTCAAGCTCAAAAAAGTTAGTGGGAGGATAACTAGTCCTATCGTTAAGATAACGTCTAAACGTATCTCTGTACTTGAGCCAATCGGTTTTGCGATAGTTTCTGAATAGTGATTGGCAAGGAGGTTCATCGTCCAGACTAAACTGAATGTAACGGTGATCTGAGAAAGAGTGCTCAGCCGAAACCTTCCAGTTTAGAATTTTGTGGTGAATTGAGTCGAAGACAAGGGTGATGTCTAGGAGCTCTTGTCTCTGTTGGAAACAACTAGGTAAATACTTAAAATATAATCAAAAAGTAGCTCACCTCTGTCGTTTATGTCAGTACTGTCCCCTACCGAATCGTGCGTCACATCCGACATCTTTCCAGATTGACACCTGGTAGAGATTCCACACAGTCGTGTGCCATATATGCCGATGCCATCAAATATGCACCATTAGCAGTCTCCAGCTTCACCACGGTGGTATCACGGTCGTTAAAATTAGGGAGTAAGCATACATTGAGACAATTTTTCACTAATATGCAGGATCTTGGTTTACCTTTGGCTGTCACATATAGTGGATAGTAATAGGGAGTCCTGAGCCAACAAACTCGGTTGTTAACAACCCAAGGCTCTTGTATCAGGACCATATCTTCTCCGTCCTTACACATACAGAGTAGAAGGGAGGCCGAAGCCTTTTTGGAGTGCTGAAGATTAATCTGTACCATTCGCAGCATTATTGCTACCCTTGGGCAGAGATATCCTCCTTTGCAACAACCTCGAGCTTGGCACCAGGCCAAACCTCCCCAAACTGCCAATAGCCAGTTTAAAGAGATCACAAGATCTCGAATCTTCGCACGCTATTAGCTTTATTCGGCCTTGGTGCCAATCGCCATCGTATGTGGTAGGAGGAGGTCCAGTGCGATCCTTCATAAAGCTCGCGAAACTGCCTGAAAGTTTGACATTAATTTGCTGACACCGATCAGGAGAGATGGATCTGTCTATGTCGCTACGATCAATTACCGCGACAACGAAATTCCCAAGAATCAATTTCAAGTTCGACGCTCAGGTAGGGGAAACGGATTGTTCATCAAGTGGGAAAAGTTTAATTTTCTAAGTAATAATGTCGAATTCCGTGGTCATGTCGTCGAAGATGGGAACATCAAACTTTCAGTGGAAAAGTTTAAAGCAGTTAAACATTTGCCGAAGCCTGCGAACGTGAAGCATGTTCAAAGTTTCTTAGCCCGAAATGTATTGGGAAGTTGGGGGCTTACCTTCTGGGACAACGCTTTAAGTTTTACACCGATTGTAAGGCGTTTCAACCAACAATGAACAAAAGGGATTTATGACAGCGAGTAGCCAGGAGACCTATAATGCTGCAAGAACTTAACTGCGAAGTTCTGCATCGGGTCGGATCTGCCATGGGTCATGTGGATGCCCTAAGTCGCTATCCGGCGGTCCTGCGTATTGGAGATAGCATCATCCCACGGATAAAAAACGCTCAAGGTAAAGATGAACATTGTCAAATAATAATAGATACTGTTACGAAATTCAGGCTTTCGAGTTCGTAAAGGATTTGCAAATAAAACACAACACAAGCTTATTAATTTACAAACAAACAAAAAACCACTTATAATACTTATACTTCACTACTATATCTGCAAGCAAGAGCTTTTCAACTGCACTGGTTAAATTCCAAATAACTAATCATGCAGTTAACGCCACCTTTTATACTCATTGAAAAGATTCCAGAAACTACCAATATTATAGACAGAAATATCGATAAAAGACCAGAACCATTCACAGGCTGTCGCATCATGTTTCCAGTGCTTAGTTACTTGTAATCCCGAAATGTCCAGGTTTCTGACATCTAAAGTATTTTAATGAAGAATCGAATCTGCTACTTCTGTCGTTTTGAAAGTGACCTGTGGTTGATTTTTGCAACTTATCATTAATGAGGGCTTTTACTTGTGCGATGTCTTCTGTTTTCAACTTGTGTAGCCTCCATACTCCAAGGCCGATGCCAATACTTGATTCATTGTTTTATTTCTGTCGATGTTGTCCTCAAATGAAACTTCAACTGTTCATCTCGAATAGCATTGATGAACGCATCCACTGCCAATCCGTCCAGGATACCAGCCGGAACCCCACAATAGGTTTGTCGTGCGAGCTTAGTTATTTCCCGCTCTATTTCTTAAAGTCGTTCTCCTCTTTGTTGTTTCTTCATCTGGAGCTGTATTTTGCTTAGCTCCTGTGTGTGAGGCTGTCCATAACGCAAGTCCAACTCTTTCAAGATTTTTCCGGAACTCATCTCGGCATTTGGAATCATTTGCAATACATCAGCCGCCTTGCCCCTCAAAGCTAGAATCAAAGAATTTAGCTTTCTGTTTCTGCGATTGTTGAATTTGCTGTTCAAATTGATCGGTCATTTGAAAATTTAATTCCTGCTTTTGTTGATTAAACTTCTAGTTTAATTTGGAACTCAATTCTAGATTCTGTTGCTGCTCATTTTGCTGCTTCATTGGAGAATTCAAGTCTTTTCTAACCTTTTTCCTTTGAACACTTTGCTGCTGCATTTGTTCTCTCTGCTGGTCAAACTTGCTATTCATTTGTTGCATTAGAACTTGCAACATCGCCTCCATGTTTGGCACACCACCCTTTTCTTCCGAAGTGGACGATTTACGCTCCACTAACTCCGTATCGAGTGAAAACGCTTCACCAGCCTGCTGCTTTACCGCTTTAACAACTTGCTGCAATCGGAGAAATAGCTCTTGCTTATTTCCAGCGGTGCTTAGGCCTCGACTTCCAAGCTCTTCTTAAGCTCCTGGGAACTATAGGATTTAATGTTCACTGCACTATCCATTTTATTATTTACTGTTTAACGATTTGTTGAATTTCACTTAATTTATTTACTTTCTCAGGGTTTGGAAGATCACCAATTAACTTATTTATTGTCCAACGAATTGCAAAATTTTACTGTCTCACAATTTGCAAAATTTTATTGTCTCTCAATGTACACGATTTGCTAAATCCCATTTCTGAGTCCAATTGTTACGAAATTCAGTCTTTTGAGCTCGTAAAGGATTTTGTAAACAAAACACAACACAAGATTATTATTTTATAAATAATAACTTTAATTAACCAACAGTAAAAACAATACAAGTTAACAATTTTATACTTGAAAACTTTTAAATGCACACAAAAACACTTATAATACTTGTACTTCACTACTATTTCTGCAAGTAAGAGCTTTTCAACTGCACTGGTTAAATTCCAAATAACTAATCAATTCTCTGCAGTGAACGACAGAAATATTGAAATATGAGAAAGGAATGCGATCTTGAGTTGATGACGTTACTTGAAGAAGCAATTCTGGATGACTTCGAGAGTAGTCGCGTTGCAGTAAGAAAAGCAGCAAAGGAAGAAGTACTTAAAGTTTAGCAAGAAAAGAAGCGAAACTATGACCGGAAGGGAAAGCAACCTCGAAAATACGAAGTGGGAGAGCTAGTTGCTATTCAACGCACACAGCTTGGAGTTGGACTTAAGTTATGCCCAAAGATTTTCGGACCTTATGAAGTCATTAAGGCCCAAAGGAATGAACGGTACGATGTAAGCAAGGTTGGCCAGAGTGAGGGACTCATATACTCACAGGTCGTCCGAATTCTTGAGCGTCGGTTTTCTTCTTCTAAGTCGGCGAAGGTTGGTCTTATCTGTTAACGATGACACCGGCCAAGCTGCTAGTCGCCGTCGTTGCTGCGGGCGGCATTGGATTACTGCTGACGGTACTGCTTAAACTTTGGACGTGCTACCGGCCGCTAAAAGCACTGCATGTGTGGGACATGCGTTAAGGCAAAACAAGGGTGACTGCACAACAGGAGTGAGAGTGAGAGCTACGCAGCCGTGCGGTCGTACCTTATTTTTGATTTTCTGAATTGTATTGTACTTGTAATTGAGCGTATTTTGTCTTATTTTTAATTGAATTATTATTGTTCTTCTTTCATATAATTGAAACTTGTGTTTTTTTATTTTTCTGAAATAATTTTCTATTTAAAAAACAAAATCCAATATATATATAAATTTTAATAAAGGATTCACGTTTATTTAAAAAAAAAACAATATTTTTAATTTTTCAAAACGGATCTTTATTATTAGGAGTATTAAAGCTAGAGCTTCGGATCCCTTACCACTGGTGGGGGGAAATCGTCAGCTATAAGTGGTGACTGCTTAAAGACTGAATTAATTGAGATCAAGCGATCTCTTTTATATTGCTTAATTGCTAACACAGGATTTTGACTGCAGACAATAAACTCTGTATTGTTTACATTTAAATAGCGATTTGTTTATGACGATAAACTCTGTATCGTTTACATTCAAATAGCGATTTATTTATAATACTTAACACGAGGCATTTTGACTGCGGACGATAACCTCTGTGCATTTCAACTGCGGACGATAAACTTTGTATCATTTACATTCAAATAGCGATTTGTTTATATTGCTTAACACGCAGCATTTATTGGTTGAATTTAAAGTCCAGGTTTGTTTATCTTGGTTTGTTGCTATTTGTTGGGGCGTACAGGATGGCTCTGACATAATACCTCCCCCTTTAAAGTCTTCTGTGGGTCGAAAAGCGCCTCGTCATTTTTTTATTTTTACATTTAAGATAGATATAAAAGATTATGATCAATATAATAATTAAAATTATCATATAAATAGTTAAATTTGTATAGTTGTGTTTGTATTTTAATTCTTGAATTTCTTTTAAGTTTTTTATATTTTGATAATTCAATTCTTGGAAAGTTAAATCATTTGATTTGGTATAATTGATACTTGTCATTGTATTTGGAATTATGGGTTCGTGTTTGTAGTTCTTTCTCTCGTAATTTTTATTACCTATTTTAATTTTACAATTTTCAAACTTAATTAAGCAAGTGGCTTCTTTTGATGAAGTGTCGTCCCTGTGAACAGGAATATTTTCTGTGAATTTCTTTAATCTGTGGAATTGATCTTTATGTAAGGTTCTGTTGGGTTTCTTTTTGAATCTATTGCCTTCTTTAAGAGTATATTTTTTCCTTCTTTATTTATTACGTTTATTTTTTTATATTTAGGGGTCAATTTGTTTTTTAATTTATCGGGATCGGTTGTTTTCACGTATTGTTCGTTTATTTAAATATTCTTACGTTTTTCATTTAATTTGTTAATTACCTTGTTTTTACTTCTTAAACTTCGTTTAAAAATTATTTCCTTATTTATGACACCAAAATGGATATCGAAAGGTTTTTCTCGAGTTGTTAGGTGGATAATATTATTATAAGCATTTAGAGCTTGAACCGTATGATCACTTGGATCAAGTTGTTCACCAATTTGTTCGATTGATGATAAAATTCGTAAATGTTCGTTGAGGGTTCCATGTAGTCTTTCAATGTCAGAATTTCCTGTGTGCCGTACAGTAATGTATTTGTATCTCTTTATTTGTTAAATAGTTGTTGAGGGAATCTGAAACAAAAGCATTCTGGTTGTCGAGAGTTATGAAATTCGGTGATCCCATATATGAGAAAATCTTTGTTAACGTTTCTATAGTATCTATCTGAGTTTTATGTTTTATAGGTTCTGCTGCGGCATATTTGCTAATGTAACATATTTCTTTTTTAAATTCTCTATATTAACTTCGCGTGCACGTGGCTGGCTGGGTGGCTGGCTGGCTGGGTGGCTGGCTGGCTGGGTGGCTGGCTGGCTGGCTGGCTGGTCAGATTTTCTGATCAATTTTTAACCCGCTTTCCCGATTTTATTGAAATTTTGCACACATGTATATTTCCGGTTACAATACTTTCTATTAAAATTTGAGGCCCCTCGGACCTCGGGGTCGGAGGGCTCCCATACAAATATTTTACAATTTTTTTAAAATTTTATACAAATGTGTATCTCCGATGGAAAACACTTTTCGTAAAAATTTTGGAGAACCCGGGCCCCGGGTTCGTGGGGCTCCAAAATTTTTTAAAAAAATTAACCCGATTTTCTTCAAATTTTATATACGTATGTATCTCCGATGGACAACACTTTTTGCAAAAATTTTGGAGGCCGGGGTCGGCGGGGCTCATAATAATTTTTTAAAAAAATTAGCCCGATTTTCTTCAAATTTTATATACATGTGTATCTCCGATGGACAAAATTTTTTGTAAATTTTTTGGATTGAACTCCTCCTATTAGAGAATTTACATGAAAAATTTCAATTTTTATAGGTTGTTTTTTTAAATTCTCTATATTAACTTCACTTGCCCGTGTGTTTGTGGTTTTGTGGGCTTGTGGGCTTGTGGGTTTGTGGGCTTGTGGATTTGTGATGGATTCTTGCGATCAATTTTAACCCACTTCCTACAGCCCGATTTTATTGAAATTTGGCACACATGTGTATTTCCGGAGACAACACTTTCTATTAAATTTTGAGGCCCCTCGGGCTGCGGGGTCGGGGGGTTCCCATACAAAAATGTTAAAAAATTTACCCGATTTTCTTCAAATTTTACACACATGTGTATACCCAATAAACAATACTTTTTCGAAAATTTGGTAGTGATCGGGTCCCGGGTTCGGCCGCAAGGCCCTTATACATTTTTTAAATATCTATACTGGCATCAGATATTCGTCGCCCTTTATGGACTGTGTGCGGTGTGTGCTGCGCAGTCGGCTGCGCTGCATGGTTTTGGTGGTAGAGAGAGAGAAAACTTAGCTCATGCACAAATGAACCCAGCAAATGAAACTAGACATAAATGTTTTAAGCTTAATTCAACTTACATTTTTATTTACTGAATTTTATTTTTATTAATGTCGTTTTTTGTTGTCGATATCAACTTACAGATAGAACAACAAGTTTTCGCAATATTCTGTCATTTCGCGTTTTCATAAATTAGTCAGTCATAAAAATCAGACCAGTCAAAGAGTTCTCAAGATAAATGTTCGTGTTTCTTATTTGCTCAGAGTATGAGCGTGCTCTAAGTGCTCAGAATAAAATGATCTGAGCATTTTCAATTTAAACATCTGATGTCAAATGTCAGTTTCGATGATTTTCTCCTACAATAAAAAAAATGGCCCAGGATCGAGGGGCTCCCATATCAATTTTTGCGATTAGAGAATTTAGATGAAAAATTTTAATTTTTATGTTTGTTTGTTTTTTTTTGTTTAAGAACCATATATCAATGTGTTAACAGGAATTCTATCAACTTTGGTCATGCATATTGTACAATTATTTAAAATTTTATTTATCATGAGTTTTAGATTGGGTATATAATTTTCTTTAGATATCTCTAAATACTTTTCCTATTCCTATATTGTTATATTTTTTGTGTATATTGTGGATAAGCTCATCGGCTTCGATTGTGTTAAGGTCATTTAAAAGTTTTGTGCTACGATATAAAATATTTTTCTTACCTTTATTTTCATTTTTCTAAACTTTTTGGAAGTTGTTAAATATTTCATCATCTTTGACATATATGGAATTTATCATTGTAGTGTCCACTTCTTTTATTATTTCTAAAAAATCTTTCTCTTTGTATTCTTTTTTACTAAATATTATTCTTCTTTTTCCAACATGTGGATAAAAAATTTCTTGACGATCATTTTCATTGATTTCAAGTATTATTTGTCGATTAAATAAATTAACAGGTTTTTCACTAATAGGAATAAGATGTGAACTATCTGATTCAGCACTGTAGATGGTTGCTAAGTCATCTTGTTGTAGCATATTTATTTTTACTCGAGATAGGGCGTCAGCCACTTTATTCTTTTCCTTGAATATATTGTATCTCAAAATTGTACTCTTCGAGTTTGATTTTCCAGCGTTGTAATTTGCTGTTTGGTTCTTTTAAATTGCTAAGCCATGCTAATGGCCTGTGGTCAGTCTTAATGACGAAATTTCTTCCGTACAAATAATGTCGGAATTGAGCGGTAGCCCAGACAATGGCTAATAATTCCTTTTCTATTGTGCTATATTGGCACTCATGTTTGTTTAATGTGCTTGAAGCGAAACAAAGGGGACCATGAGATTGACTTAATACTGCTCTAATAGCAAAATTGCTTGCATCAGTTTTTAATGAAATCCTTTTGAAAAGTCTGGGTGTCTATTTATTAAATCATTTGTCATTAACGATTTTAATTTATGAAAGGATTCTTTGTAGTCTTGATCGTTTATATTTATTTTACTTTCTTTCTTTGGGCATAAAGTTAAAGGTTTAATTATTTTTGCATAGTCATCTATAAATTTTCTGTAGTACTCTGTTAAACCTAGAAAGCTTTGGATTTCTTTTACTGTTTTTGGGATAGGAAAATTATTTATAGTTTCTATTTTCTTTGGGTTTGGTTTTACACCATTTGGAGTCATTACATGCCCTAAAAATTCTGTTTCTTAACGTAGAAATTCAGATTTGTTTATTAATACTTTAAGATTTGCGTTCTTAAGTATCAATAAGATTTTATGGAGTGAATCTATATGTTCTTGTAGGCTAGAGGAAAATATTAGGATAAACGTAGCATATTTTTCCTATGTAGTCTTTCAAGACTTCATTCATGAGTCTTTGAAAGGTTGCGGGTGCATTCATTAAACCGAATGGCATTCGTAAAAACTCATAGTGTCCAGTAAAGTGCTAAATGCTGTTTTTTCTCTATCTTTATCAACTTCTATTTGAAAAAATCCTTTTGTGAGATCTAATGTTGTAAAATATACTGCTTGTCCTAGTTTATCTAATATCGAATCCATGTTTGGGATGGGATATTTATCTTCTTTGGTTACATTATTTAATTTTCTGTAGTCTATTACGATTCGCCACTCTTTATTACCAGCGTGGTCTTCTTTTTTGGGTACGACCCAGATTGGGGCGTTATAAGGCGAAGTGGAATGCTGAATTATTTTTGATTCAAGCATTTCTTTTATTTGCCTATCCACTTCTTTTTTGTGGATTTCAGGATATCTATATATTCTTGTATACAGCGGAAGTATTTTCCGTTGGTGTGTTGTGTTTTACGTGGTTGGTGAAACTTAAATCGTCACCTTTATGGTAAAAAGAATTTTTGTGAGTTTTTAATAATTTTATTAATGTATTTTTTTCTTCTTAGTTCAAATGCTCAGTCCTAAACTCATAAGAATGATCAATAATTGTATTAAGAGGTGAAATATTATTAATTCATATTCTTCTTCTTCATTTCTGTTGAGGAGGAAAGGTATGCTATTACCGTTCAACTTTAATATTTTATTTTTGTACTTTATTGCACAATTATTTGGAATTAAAATATTATTCCCTATTATTCCGTTGTATTCTGAACTAAATGTGTGGATTTGGAATTCACAATCTATAATGACTGAACAAAAAATTGATCCTTAGGTATAATAATTTCTTTATTTATTGTTACTGGGTTCCCACAAGTTCTTATAATTAGAGGATTTCTTCTTATTTTAATAAATTTCTTTGGAGCATCTTCTTCTCTAAGAAGGCTATTAGTTGCTCCTGTATCAATGAGCATTCTAAAAGTTGTTTGTCCATTTTTTAATTTAATAAAGGGCATTCCACTTCTTGTTCCGAGACTGCATACCGAAAATTTGTATTACCTCCTGTGTCTTCCGCATAATTAGCTTTTGATATTCGTTTGATTTGAGAAGATGTAGGATCTACATCCATAGGCTCAAATTTTTGGGGTTGTTGTTTATAGTTATTGGGGTTTTAGTTTCTGTTATAATTGTTAATGTAATTGTTATTATTAGGTCTTTGGTAATTGTTTTGATTGTTTGGCACGTACGTTTTTGGTTGCCAGTTATTATTATTATTTTTGTTGTTATTATTATTTTCCCTATTGTAATTATTTCTGAAGGGGTTATTGGGGGTTTTAATATTGTTACTATTTTTTGCTCATACCTATTTTCCAATTTTTTGTTTTGTTTTTCATTGTAACTATCTACATCATCGTTGTTTTATCTTATGTTGTTTTATCTTATGACAAATCCTGCACTATTTAACTCATAAAGTGCTAACTCCATGGTGTTTGGTTTTAGAGCATAGAGGATTGTCCTCATATGAGTTGGCAATTTGTCCTTAAAGATATTAAGTACCGCTTGGTTATTTCTAGGAATATCTAAGAGGTTATTTCCTTGTTGGCATTTTTCATTTAATGAAGAGAGGGTTTTCTGAATGTAGTTATAAAATTTTATAACATCCCTTCTGTACTGAGAATTTCTCAATTCCTCATATAATTGGTTGCTATTTTTGAAGCCACCGAAATTTTCTATTAGCATAGCTTTGATATCTGTCCATGTCGTTAAGTGGGTACGAATTTCTATACTTTGTCTTGCTCTACCTATAAATTTTGATTTTAACAAATTAATACACATTTTTTGGCCCTGATTATTGTATTCTAATAAAGTATAAAATAAAAGAATAAAAATTGGAAGATCTTCCGTTCTTCCATCAAAAGTATTAAGTCTTTCTATGTATTTTAATGGGTTTAATTGTAGACTTTTTAAAATTACATAATTATTATTAATATTATTACCATTTCCTAGTTGTGGTTGTTGTTGTTCGTGTTGATTATTCATCATGATTCCTGCATCGTCCTGCTTGAATTATTAGATGACTGTTGCTGTTTGTAAGGGTTGAATTTACGTTGTTTCCTTAATTGTTCTTTAATCTTCTTCATTTGTCGATCACGTTGGGGCATTAGATTATACCACTTTTCTTCAGTTCTTTTTTGTTGTTTTGATTTTAATAGATTGTTCATAATTTCCCTCAATTTTTATAAAATTATTTTTGTATTTCTTTTATTATTGTTTCATATTTCATTATTCATAATTTTCTTCACTTTTTTTTCTCTCTATGAGGTTTCGTAACATTAATTATTTATGCTAATTTTGGTTACTAAATAATTTACGTTTCAATATTCGATTTTCGTTCGAATAATTTTTTATCACTAAATATCGGTCAAGTGGAACTTTTCACTTTATTTAGTGTTTAAACACTGAATTCGTTTATTTAAAAAAAAAACAATATTTTTAATTTTTCAAAACGGATCCTTGTTATTAGGAGTATTAAAGCTAGAGCTTCGGATCCCTTACCACTGGTGGGGGGGGAATCGTCAGCTATAAGTGGTGACTGCTTAAAGACTGAAATAATTGAGATCAAGCGATCCCTTTTATATTGCTTAATTGCTAACGCAGCATTTTGACTGCGGACAATAAACTCTGTATTGTTTACATTCAATAAGCTATTTGTTTATAATGCTTAACACGCAGCATTTATTGGTTGAATTTAAAGTCCAGGATTTGTTTATCTTGGTTTGTTGGTATTTGTTGGGGCGTACAGGATGGCTCTGACATAACATATGTATATATATTGTTACGAAATTCAGGTTTTCGAGTTCGTAAAGGATTTTGCAATTAAATTGCAATTGCAATTGATTAATTTACAACTAACAATTTTAATGAACAATAATAATATTAACACAAGTTCACAATTTATAATGATGATTACTTTAAATGTACACAAGAACACTTATGATACTAGTATTTCACAATATTTCTCTTAGGTTTTAGCTTTATCACTTTACAAGAACTTTTACAACTGCACTGGTTAAATTCCAAACAACTAATAATAAAACTTCGGCTTAACGCATCTATTTATACTCAATCCTAAGCTAGACAGAAATATCGAGAATAGACCAGAAAA
The DNA here is from genome assembly GCA_947095585.1 of Nephrocerus scutellatus. Classification (NCBI taxonomy): domain Eukaryota; kingdom Metazoa; phylum Arthropoda; class Insecta; order Diptera; family Pipunculidae; genus Nephrocerus; species Nephrocerus scutellatus. The sequence continues at coordinate 52,308,078 of OX352764.1, forward strand.
TTGTACCCTTATTCCCTTATTTACAACTAATGATACTTATATGTAATGAGTCATCTGCGAAAAATAGACAACATGTTCAATCATATTCTTTAACAAAAATCGGGAAAACCGCAAAAACTGGTTTGACTACTTGTTTTAACAGTACACAATGATTCAAACTTGCAGGCAGTTACATTTCAAATTTCAAATAACCTAATTGTCTTAGAACATGAGAGTGCTTATTTTTTTTTAGTACCCAGTATTTTCTTAGTTCTAATTTAGCACTTATTTTTGGTACGCTAATAGTCTTAGCCTAAAAGTATGCAACTAATTTAGCACTTATGATTCTAATTCCATTATATACGCTACTAACTACTTTTCGTAACATTACCCCCACCTTAATTCTGTTCGTCCCAAACAGATTCAGCACTCCTGTTGTTGTACCTTGTCAATCTGTCAATGTGAACAACTTTCATTTTACATCTGGGGCTTTGTTGAATCCTATATACGACATCATTAATCCTCTTAATGATCTTATAAGGTCCTTCCCAACTCTGCTGTAGTTTTGGAGATTTACCTTTTCTTCTCTTGGGATTGTAAAGCCAGACAAAATCTCCTTCCTGAAATCCACCACAGTTTGCTCGTAGGTCATATCGCGTTTTCATCCGGTTGCTGGCATCCACAATGTTGCTCCTTACTGCAGCATGAACAGCGGTCATCCTCTGCCTAAGATCACTAACATAATTCTCCTTTGTTGTCGGCTCTACTGGTGGGGATCCAAATTTGATGTCGCATGGTAGACGAAGTTCTCTGCCAAAGACAATCATTGCTGGAGAGTTTTTAGTTGTGTTGTGGACAGCACTACGATAACCCATCATAAACACGAAACACACAACGATCCCATTCATCTTGGTTGGCATTAACTTCTTTTCGCAGATGCTCTTCCAGCGTTCTGTTGAACCTTTCGACCATTCCGTCTGATTGTGGATGTAACGGAGTAGTCCTCGTTTTCTTTATGTTGAGTACTTGGCACAGCTCTTGAAAGACTAGCGATTCAAAATTCCGCCCTTGGTCGGAATGTATTTCCAGCGGTACTCCAAATCTGCAGATCCAATTGTCCACGAATGCCCTAGCAACCGTGCTAGCTTCCTGGTTTGCGATGGGACACGCTTCTGCCCATTTACTGAAGTAATCAATGCACAAGAGTATATAGCGATTTCCATCTCTTTCTGGGAATGGACCAGCTATATCCTTGCCACCCGCTCAAATGGTGCCCCAACATTGTACTGTTGCATTTTTCCTCTAGTTTTTGGTTGCGGTCCTTTGCTTGCTGCGCACCTGTCACACGTTCGACACCAGTCTTCCACATCTCTACGGCAGTTGACCCAATAGAAGCGACTCCTTACTTTATCTAACGTCTTATTAACGCCCAAATGCGCACCTGATGACCACTATGTAATTCATGCAGGACTTCTTTGACTCAATTCGTTGGTAGCACAATCTGTGATTTTGTGCTTTGACCATGAGCCGATTCCCATTTCCTTACCAATAGTCCATCTTCCAATCTCAATGACTGCCATTGAGCCCAGTAACTTTTTACTGTAGGACTTGCTGTTGCAATCTCGTGCCACTCCGGTCTTTCACCTTGCTCCATCCATTTAAATATTGGAGCCATCGAATCATCGCGCACTTGTTCCTCCCTTAGCTGCTCTTTTGTCCAGCGATTTTCTACTTGTAGTTTTATTTGTGCAACTACTTCAGAGCACTTCTTGTTTTCTTGCCTTGTGCAGTGTTTGTATTGGGGTCCACAAGGTCTTCTGGATAACCCGTCGGCATTATTGTGCAGCATTCCTTTTCGATGCTCTGTTCTGAATGAATATGCCTGGAGTCGTTCGATCCATCTGGCCACTTGACCTTCAGGTTCCCTGAACTGCATTAACCACTTGAGTGCTGCATGGTCAGTTCGAAGAAGGAATTCCTGACCGTATAGGTACTTGTGGAAGTGTTTGACGCTATCGACAACAGCTAGCAATTCCCTTCGTCACGCAATAGTTCTTCTCGGGTTTAGAAAGCGAACGGCTGTAGTACGCTATTACACGCTGCTTTCCTTCTTGATTCTGCGATAGAACCGCTCCTATTCCCGTATTGCTAGCATCAGTGTCCAGAATAAAGAGTTCTCCTGCCTGGGGGTACGCCAGAATTAGAGAACTGCACAGCTTTCCCTTCAGCAACTCAAATGATTTTTGGTGCTCACTCGACCATTGGAACTTTTGGTTCTTCTCAGTAAGGCGATGAAAGCTTCGTGCAACATCTGCGAAGTTAGTCACAAACCGTCGATAGTAGGAGCACAGCCCCAGAAAACTTCGCAGCTCATGTAATTTCTTTGGTAACGGCCATTCGTTAACAGCTTCCAACTTCTTGGGATCCGTGCGTATTCCTTGACTGGATACAATGTCTTTGGTAATTGTTTTGATTGTTTGGCACGTACGTTTTTGGTTGCCAGTTATTATTATTATTTTTGTTGTTATTATTATTTTCCCTATTGTAATTATTTCTGAAGGGGTTATTGGGGGTTTTAATATTGTTACTATTTTTTGCTCATACCTATTTTCCAATTTTTTGTTTTGTTTTTCATTGTAACTATCTACATCATCGTTGTTTTATCTTATGTTGTTTTATCTTATGACAAATCCTGCACTATTTAACTCATAAAGTGCTAACTCCATGGTGTTTGGTTTTAGAGCATAGAGGATTGTCCTCATATGAGTTGGCAATTTGTCCTTAAAGATATTAAGTACCGCTTGGTTATTTCTAGGAATATCTAAGAGGTTATTTCCTTGTTGGCATTTTTCATTTAATGAAGAGAGGGTTTTCTGAATGTAGTTATAAAATTTTATAACATCCCTTCTGTACTGAGAATTTCTCAATTCCTCATATAATTGGTTGCTATTTTTGAAGCCACCGAAATTTTCTATTAGCATAGCTTTGATATCTGTCCATGTCGTTAAGTGGGTACGAATTTCTATACTTTGTCTTGCTCTACCTATAAATTTTGATTTTAACAAATTAATACACATTTTTTGGCCCTGATTATTGTATTCTAATAAAGTATAAAATAAAAGAATAAAAATTGGAAGATCTTCCGTTCTTCCATCAAAAGTATTAAGTCTTTCTATGTATTTTAATGGGTTTAATTGTAGACTTTTTAAAATTACATAATTATTATTAATATTATTACCATTTCCTAGTTGTGGTTGTTGTTGTTCGTGTTGATTATTCATCATGATTCCTGCATCGTCCTGCTTGAATTATTAGATGACTGTTGCTGTTTGTAAGGGTTGAATTTACGTTGTTTCCTTAATTGTTCTTTAATCTTCTTCATTTGTCGATCACGTTGGGGCATTAGATTATACCACTTTTCTTCAGTTCTTTTTTGTTGTTTTGATTTTAATAGATTGTTCATAATTTCCCTCAATTTTTATAAAATTATTTTTGTATTTCTTTTATTATTGTTTCATATTTCATTATTCATAATTTTCTTCACTTTTTTTTCTCTCTATGAGGTTTCGTAACATTAATTATTTATGCTAATTTTGGTTACTAAATAATTTACGTTTCAATATTCGATTTTCGTTCGAATAATTTTTTATCACTAAATATCGGTCAAGTGGAACTTTTCACTTTATTTAGTGTTTAAACACTGAATTCGTTTATTTAAAAAAAAAACAATATTTTTAATTTTTCAAAACGGATCCTTGTTATTAGGAGTATTAAAGCTAGAGCTTCGGATCCCTTACCACTGGTGGGGGGGGAATCGTCAGCTATAAGTGGTGACTGCTTAAAGACTGAAATAATTGAGATCAAGCGATCCCTTTTATATTGCTTAATTGCTAACGCAGCATTTTGACTGCGGACAATAAACTCTGTATTGTTTACATTCAATAAGCTATTTGTTTATAATGCTTAACACGCAGCATTTATTGGTTGAATTTAAAGTCCAGGATTTGTTTATCTTGGTTTGTTGGTATTTGTTGGGGCGTACAGGATGGCTCTGACATAACATATGTATATATATTGTTACGAAATTCAGGTTTTCGAGTTCGTAAAGGATTTTGCAATTAAATTGCAATTGCAATTGATTAATTTACAACTAACAATTTTAATGAACAATAATAATATTAACACAAGTTCACAATTTATAATGATGATTACTTTAAATGTACACAAGAACACTTATGATACTAGTATTTCACAATATTTCTCTTAGGTTTTAGCTTTATCACTTTACAAGAACTTTTACAACTGCACTGGTTAAATTCCAAACAACTAATAATAAAACTTCGGCTTAACGCATCTATTTATACTCAATCCTAAGCTAGACAGAAATATCGAGAATAGACCAGAAAATTGTACCCTTATTCCCTTATTTACAACTAATGATACTTATATGTAATGAGTCATCTGCGAAAAATAGACAACATGTTCAATCATATTCTTTAACAAAAATCGGGAAAACCGCAAAAACTGGTTTGACTACTTGTTTTAACAGTACACAATGATTCAAACTTGCAGGCAGTTACATTTCAAATTTCAAATAACCTAATTGTCTTAGAACATGAGAGTGCTTATTTTTTTTTAGTACCCAGTATTTTCTTAGTTCTAATTTAGCACTTATTTTTGGTACGCTAATAGTCTTAGCCTAAAAGTATGCAACTAATTTAGCACTTATGATTCTAATTCCATTATATACGCTACTAACTACTTTTCGTAACATTACCCCCACCTTAATTCTGTTCGTCCCAAACAGATTCAGCACTCCTGTTGTTGTACCTTGTCAATCTGTCAATGTGAACAACTTTCATTTTACATCTGGGGCTTTGTTGAATCCTATATACGACATCATTAATCCTCTTAATGATCTTATAAGGTCCTTCCCAACTCTGCTGTAGTTTTGGAGATTTACCTTTTCTTCTCTTGGGATTGTAAAGCCAGACAAAATCTCCTTCCTGAAATCCACCACAGTTTGCTCGTAGGTCATATCGCGTTTTCATCCGGTTGCTGGCATCCACAATGTTGCTCCTTACTGCAGCATGAACAGCGGTCATCCTCTGCCTAAGATCACTAACATAATTCTCCTTTGTTGTCGGCTCTACTGGTGGGGATCCAAATTTGATGTCGCATGGTAGACGAAGTTCTCTGCCAAAGACAATCATTGCTGGAGAGTTTTTAGTTGTGTTGTGGACAGCACTACGATAACCCATCATAAACACGAAACACACAACGATCCCATTCATCTTGGTTGGCATTAACTTCTTTTCGCAGATGCTCTTCCAGCGTTCTGTTGAACCTTTCGACCATTCCGTCTGATTGTGGATGTAACGGAGTAGTCCTCGTTTTCTTTATGTTGAGTACTTGGCACAGCTCTTGAAAGACTAGCGATTCAAAATTCCGCCCTTGGTCGGAATGTATTTCCAGCGGTACTCCAAATCTGCAGATCCAATTGTCCACGAATGCCCTAGCAACCGTGCTAGCTTCCTGGTTTGCGATGGGACACGCTTCTGCCCATTTACTGAAGTAATCAATGCACAAGAGTATATAGCGATTTCCATCTCTTTCTGGGAATGGACCAGCTATATCCTTGCCACCCGCTCAAATGGTGCCCCAACATTGTACTGTTGCATTTTTCCTCTAGTTTTTGGTTGCGGTCCTTTGCTTGCTGCGCACCTGTCACACGTTCGACACCAGTCTTCCACATCTCTACGGCAGTTGACCCAATAGAAGCGACTCCTTACTTTATCTAACGTCTTATTAACGCCCAAATGCGCACCTGATGACCACTATGTAATTCATGCAGGACTTCTTTGACTCAATTCGTTGGTAGCACAATCTGTGATTTTGTGCTTTGACCATGAGCCGATTCCCATTTCCTTACCAATAGTCCATCTTCCAATCTCAATGACTGCCATTGAGCCCAGTAACTTTTTACTGTAGGACTTGCTGTTGCAATCTCGTGCCACTCCGGTCTTTCACCTTGCTCCATCCATTTAAATATTGGAGCCATCGAATCATCGCGCACTTGTTCCTCCCTTAGCTGCTCTTTTGTCCAGCGATTTTCTACTTGTAGTTTTATTTGTGCAACTACTTCAGAGCACTTCTTGTTTTCTTGCCTTGTGCAGTGTTTGTATTGGGGTCCACAAGGTCTTCTGGATAACCCGTCGGCATTATTGTGCAGCATTCCTTTTCGATGCTCTGTTCTGAATGAATATGCCTGGAGTCGTTCGATCCATCTGGCCACTTGACCTTCAGGTTCCCTGAACTGCATTAACCACTTGAGTGCTGCATGGTCAGTTCGAAGAAGGAATTCCTGACCGTATAGGTACTTGTGGAAGTGTTTGACGCTATCGACAACAGCTAGCAATTCCCTTCGTCACGCAATAGTTCTTCTCGGGTTTAGAAAGCGAACGGCTGTAGTACGCTATTACACGCTGCTTTCCTTCTTGATTCTGCGATAGAACCGCTCCTATTCCCGTATTGCTAGCATCAGTGTCCAGAATAAAGAGTTCTCCTGCCTGGGGGTACGCCAGAATTAGAGAACTGCACAGCTTTCCCTTCAGCAACTCAAATGATTTTTGGTGCTCACTCGACCATTGGAACTTTTGGTTCTTCTCAGTAAGGCGATGAAAGCTTCGTGCAACATCTGCGAAGTTAGTCACAAACCGTCGATAGTAGGAGCACAGCCCCAGAAAACTTCGCAGCTCATGTAATTTCTTTGGTAACGGCCATTCGTTAACAGCTTCCAACTTCTTGGGATCCGTGCGTATTCCTTGACTGGATACAATGTGGCCCAAATAATTCACTACATTTTTAAAAAGGCTACATTTCGGCGGACTCAACTTCAATCCTGCAGCTTTAATGATTTCTAGAACTTGCCGAAGATTATTCACGTGCTCATTAAATGTACGACCAAAAACAATGATGTCATCCAAAAAGACTAGATATGTCTTCCAGCGAAGGCCTCGCAAAACATGTTCCATCAACCGCTCGAACGTAGCAGGAGCGTTGCATAAACCAAACGGCATTACAGAAAATTGATACAAGCCGTTTCCCGCAGTAAATGCTGTCTTCTCCCTGTCGTTGTCATGAATTGCTACCTGCCAGTATCCCCTATTCAGATCCAATGTACTGAAAATTCTGGCTCCCGATAAGGTGTCCAACGTGTCGTCTATACGTGGTAAAGGATAAGTATCCTTCTTGGTGACATCGTTCAGTTTCCGATAGTCCACACAAAATCTCGTTGAACTATCTTTCTTTTGAACAAGTACCACAGGTGAGCTCCATGGGCTTTTGGACTTCTCTATTATTCCATCGCGTTCCATCTTCTTGACCAGTGTTTCTGCCTCTTGTTGCTTAGCAAGTGGTAATCGTCTTGGCGCCTGTCGAATTGGAGTCGCATTTCCTGTTTCGATTCGATGTCGCACTATGTTGGTTTTACCCAAGTCGTTGTCGCTGACAGCAAAAACGTCGGCAAATTGCTCTAGCTCCTTTTCTGCTGCTTGTCGCTGCGCTGCTGGAAGATGTTTACATAGCGAATGAATTATCTGCTTCCTTTCTAGATCTAGTGGCGTATTCTTTATTTAACAGGCTGACAGTTTACGATACAGCTTACTCCCTGAGTCTTGCCAATGACTGTTCCTTCTCTTATTACCTTCGGTGATGTGCTAACGTTCATTATTCTCACAGGTATCTTAGGCTGGAGTTTCACTAGAGATCTTCCGCATATCAATCCGTTCTTATTGAAATTGGTTGGCTCCACTATTCCTACTGTACTTTATTTTTTTATTTTTTTTATAATGTACACACGCTAAAGGGGTTTGAACCCTTATAATGCTTAGCACAGCGTGGGCGTTAGGCAGATCATATAAATGCGGAAACACAGAATCAGGCAATTCATTCCACATAACTATCGTGCGGCTAAAGAAGGAATCTCTGAATTTGTTAGTACGTCCGAAGATAGGCTTAATGGTGGACCCATGAGCTCGAGTTGAGGCACGGGTATTACAGATGGGTTGGAGAATGGGCGGGATGCATCTGGATATTTCTTTTGAACACCGCTTGTGGAAAAAGCGATAAAACAGTGACAGGCAGGAAACATTCCTACGATGTTCAAGCGATTCGATATGTACATCACCAATAAGTTTTAACGCGCGGTTCTGAACTCTGTCTAGTAGATGCAATGTGGTCTTGGGAGCACCTGCCCAGACAATGCAGTTGTATTCAAGTTTAGGGCGAATATACGCCTTGTAAATAGTAGCTAGATCTGAAGGAGTGAAGTACATCTTGCACCGTTTTAGGAAACCTAAGCATCTCGCAGCATTTTTGGCGATGGCAAAATGTGGTCATTCCAACGAAGCTTGTTGTTGACACACATACCGAGAATTGAGAGTTTTTCAGTTTCTTTGATGCAAGATCCATTCATGGTTAAAGTTTGGGGGCTTAAATTACACTTAGACGACAGAAGACAGCATTGGGTTTTAGAAGCGTTAAATTCAACTCTATTATGTAGGCCCCACCTTGTTATGCTGTCAAGGTCAGAATTTTACGTGCTTAACATACGTTGTTGTTCAAGTTCCACTTGTGCCGAAGAGGGGCGCGCAGAAAGCAAGAAGTCATATGAAAAGCTAAGAGTACTGTCGTCAGCAAAGGAATGGATTGGATTAGAGGTGGTGGATAGGAGATCATTAATGAAAATCAGAAAGAGTGTCGGAGATAAAACAGAGCCTTGAGGAACACCGGCGTTTATGCGGTGAACATTGGATTTGAATCCGTCCAATACGACCTGGATTGAACGGTCGGAAAGGTAGTTACTAGTCCAATCGAGCAGGGTGTTGTTAATTCCATAATCAGTCATTTTCGACAAAAGAGCTTGATGCTAGACTCTGTCAAATGCCTTGGAAATATCGAGTGCAACAACTTTCACTAAATTTGTGAATAGACTGGTTCCACTTTTCAGTGAGATAAGCCATCAGGTCACCTGTAGAGCGCTGCCTACGAAAACCGTACTGCTGGTCACTAAGGATTTCACGTGATTCAAGGTATTGCATAAGCTTACGATTGATCAGGGTTTCCATAACCTTGGAGAGTATGGATGTTAGCGCAATGGGTCGGTATGAGGAAAGAGATGACGTTTCGCCTTTTTTAGGAACAGGCTGGATAAAGGCTGTTTTCCAATTCCTTGGGACGACTCCAGAAGAATAAGAAAAATGGAAAAGTCTGCGCAGTGGTAATGCCAACGTTGAAGAACACCCCTCCAAAACTAAATCGGGAATGCCATCAGGCCCAGCAGATTTATGAATATTGAGATCATTTAATACTCTAGCCACTTGACGAGTACGAAAGTAAATCTGTCCCATAGAGGATTCAACTCTTTCAAGTACAGGCGGCGACAACGCGCTATGTGGCAGCGTAGAGCTAGCTGCGAAATGTGAAGCAAGCAGATTGGCCTTGTCTATAGAGCTGACAGTTGGAACGTCATTGTGAATAAGCGTTGGAATTGAAGACGAGGCAGTATTTTTAATTCGTTTCACGAATGACTAAAAATGTTTACTTCCTTTGGGACATTGAAGTATTTTTTGCCTCAGTTTTTGGTCATATTCGAATTTTGCGCGTTTAAGGTAGGCATTGCAATCATTTCTGACTCGTCTAAATTTGGTTCGGTTTTCCACAGTGGGGTTTTTTTTATATAACCGAAAGCATACCTCACGGTTCCTAGTAACCTCTCTGCAGCTTAAGTCATACCAAGCATTTTCCTTCGGCTTAATACACTTTGTCCTGGAAGTGATAAATTGTCTCATACCCTCGAGGATTATGTTAGTGATCGTATCAGAAGTGGCATCCACACCACTATTGGCGTTAAGTGTCCAGTTATAGCTTCTAAAGAAATTATTGAGGCCATCCCAGTTGGCTCTCTCGTATAGCCATACTTTTCTTTTAGGAGTTTTCTCTTTAACTGTGTGGTTTGAAAACGAGAAATTAGCTGATACTACACAATGGTCTGAAGAGCCTAGAGGCGATAATACACTGACGGTGTATTTGTTAGGAAGAGAAGTAAGAAACAAGTCGAGGGTTTTAGCGTTATGACTAACAATGTCTGGAATTTGAGTGGGTTCATTCACAAGCTGAGTGAGATGGTTAAAATCAGCAAATAACTCAACATCCTTTCCTTGCGGTGTTGTTAAGCCTGAATGGCGAAGCCAACTAGAATTGCGAATATTGAAATCTCCCGCAATTATGATTTCAGACAGTGGATCAATTGAAAAAATTCTAGTGATAGAGTCGGACAGTGCATCTAACTCACTACAAGTTGAGACACTGTCTAAATTGGGGCTTCTGTATATGAAGCAGTAGTAAATGATATGCTTACGCACTTTGACTTTGAGCCAAATGAAGTTGAATTCCGCGTTGGAACAATGATTGAAATGAGCTTGGGTTTGGTAAGCAATATCACTACGTACATATATTGCGAGACCGCGGTGGGGAAAAAATACTGGCACTAAGTTGTAACCAGGCCAACTAAAATCCGAAACGTCGGAATCAGCATTAACCTGGGTTTCTGTTAGTGCCAGAATAGCAGGTTTGTGGTCTGCTAAATGGACGCACGTGGCCGAGAGATTCGATCTAAGCCCACGAATGTTACACACGTCAACCCTGAATCCGCACACAGTCCTATTGGACACACTCCGACTGAATCAAGACGAACCGTGATGCGAAGGGACAATGAAACCACTCAAAACAAACCGCTGCTAGTGTTATGCCTTTTCAGCAGTTAAGAATTGAGCGATTGACAAAGCAATCACACGCACTGCCTCTCTGCAGAGTAGTGAACCAAACACACTAGGTCATCGAGTTGTTAGATAAACAAAAACGATTCACTAGCATCTTCAGCAGGGATCGAGTAGAAAAAGGAGAGACAAAGGAAAGATGGAAAACAGGTATACAACGCCACGCTTTTAGCACTATGAGAACCACCTCATACTGCACTGGGTTGGTGGTTCTATGTTTTTTTTTTTTTTTTTTTTTTTTTGAATCGACACAAGCACACAGCACACCCGGCGAACACGTTGAAACTTGAAAATTGTAGCCAGACGCAGCCGTTTTATTTTTCCGAATGTTTTTCTTCACTTCCTTTTTTTTTTTTTTTTTTTTTTTTTCCTTCTATTTTTCGACAATAACTCGAGCGCGGAAGTTAAAGACTGCTCTCAACGAAATGCAGTAGATCACCGTTCACCTTGCCATAAATGATTTTCTCACACATCGGTGGTATCTCCACTTTTTCTTCAGGGATGATTCTTAGCCCGCCAATCTGGTTGTCGTTTATTTACAAGGGTACTTCCACATTACGCCATTTTAAAACGTGGTTCTTTAGATCAAGGGACATCTCGTGCCCTGTCATGAAATCCAAGCCCAATATGCATTCATCTGTAATGCTGGCAACAATAAACCGATGAGAAAACCGTATTCCTCCAAACATGACAATACAGGAGCACTCTCCTTTAATTGCTGCAACTTCACCTGTCGCTGTCCTCAAATTATAAGGAAATACTTTTCTACTTGACCTTTTGACACCACTTTTGGATTTACAACTGATCTGGAAGCTCCTGTATCCAAGGTAAACGTACATTGTTTTCCTTCTAACGCACCACTAACAACCAAGCTGTTACTATCCTTTCCAAGTTTGGCAATGTTTACCGTGATCCTGGGGCTCTCTCCCCTCTTCACCAGCTTACGCCCCGTAAAGCTGGTGTAACTTTGTTTTCCTGGGCTGCAGCTACGAGGTAAGCTGGCTGCTGTACCTCATTCATCTGTTATGCGCCTATCTGCAGTAAATGTTCAGGCCTCTTGACACGATTCTCTGGCTGTATTGTAGTTTGTACCGATCTGGGTTCCTTGCAGTCGCGGATGAAATGTCCAGGTTTCTGGCATCTAAAACATTTTGGACGAGAATTAGATATTGGGTTTCCGTCGCTCTGAGGGCTTCCAGTTTTCGTTTTTCGGATTTCCTCTTTTATAAGGGTTTTTATTTGTGTAATGTCCTCAGTTTCCAACTTGCGCAATCTTACTAAATCAGTGGACAAACTGGCTCTAGCTGCTTCGTATTCCAAAGCCGATGCCAATACTTCATTCATTGACTTTCCTCTGGCTGTTGTTCTCAAATGAAGTTTTAACTGTTCGTCTCGTATAGCATTGATGAACGTATCCACTGCTAATCCGTCCAAGATACCAGCCGGAACCCCACAATAGGCTTGTCGTGCTAACTTGGTTATTTCCCGTTGTAATTCTTGAAGTCGTTCTCCTCGCTGTTGTTTCTTCATCTGGAGCTGTATTTTGCTTAGCTCCTGTGTGTGAGACTGTCCATAACGCAAGTCCAACTCTTTCAAGATTCTTCCAGAACTCATCTCAGCATTTGGAATCATTTGCAATACGTCTGCTGCCTTGCCCCTCAACGCTAGTATCAGAGAATTTAGCTGTTCTTCTGCACCCCATCCATTGTGTTGTACAGCGGCTGTGAACTGGACTTTGAAATTTTCAAAAGCTGTGTCGCCATCGAACGCAGGTGGCTTCAGAATTCCTTTCTGGTTACTAGAAAATTCTGGAATAACTCTGGTACTGCTTTGTTGAGTGTTTTCCCTGACAAATTGAGTACGGCTATCCAACCGGGTCTCAAACTCTTTAATTTTTCCTTCCAGGCCACTCACTTTTCCAGTCATGTTTGTCTCGAGAGATTTCACTTCTTCTTGAATTTCATTTATCTCACCTTTAAGAGTTAATTTAATTTCGCCCATTTCACCTCTTAGTTTTTCTTGAATAACATCCAGCTTTTGATTTTGCTGATCAAATTTTGAGTTCAATTCCTGCTTCAGTTCTTGGCTTTGACGCTGCGATTGTTGAATTTTCTGTTCAAACTTAACGGTCAATTTTGAATTTAACTGCTGATCCAGTTTTTGGCTTTGCTGTTCCAGCTTATCACTAATTTGAAAATTCAAATCTTTCTTCAGACCTTGACTTTGCTGTTCCAACTTCTCGTTTAATTTGGAACTCAATTCTAGATTCATCTGTTTATTCTCCTGACTCTGTTCCTGCATTTATTGCATTAAAGCATTAAACATCGCCCCCATGTTGGTTGCCTCCTTATATTCCGAAGTAGCCGATTTTCGCTCCACTAACTCCGTCTTAATTGAAAACGGTTCACCAGCCTGCTGCTTTTCTGCTTTAACGTCTTGTTGCAATCGGAGAAATAACTCTTGCTAATTTCCCGCAGTGCTTAGACCTCGCCTTCCAAGCTCTTCTTTAAGCTCCTGGGAACTATAAGATTTAATGTTCACTTTCCATTTTATTATTAACTGTTTATCGATTTGTAAAGTTTCACTTAATTTGTTTACTGTCTTAAGGTTTGGAAAATCACCAAATAATTTATTGTTCCAAAATGTTACTGTCTCACAATTTGCAAATTTTTATTGTCTCTTAATTTACACGATTTGCAACATTTTAATGTCTTCCGATTTGCAAAATCCCACTTCTGACACCAATTGTTACGAAATTCAGGCTTTCGAGTTCGTAAAGGATTTTGCAATTAAAACACAACACAAGTTGATTAATTTACAAATAACAATTTTAATGAACAATAATAAAATTAGCACAAGTTCACAATTTATAATGCTGATTACTTTAAATGTACACAAGAACACTTATGATACTAGTATTTCACAATATTTCTCTTAGGTTTTAGCTTTATCACTTTACAAGAACTTTTACAACTGCACTGGTTAAATTTCAAACAACTAATAATAATACTTCGGCTTAACGCATCTATTTATACTCAATCCTAAGCTAGACAAAAATATCGAGAATAGACCAGAAAACTGTACCCTTATTCCCTTATTTACAACTAACGATACTTATATGTAATGAGTCATCTTCTAAAAATAGACAACATGTTCAATCATGTTCTTTAACAAAAATCGGGCAAGCCGCAAAAACTGGTTTGACTACTTGTTTTAACAGTACACAATGATTCAAAACTTCAGGCTATAACTTTTGTAGTTAGTTATATACATATAAAATATAACTTTAGAAAACGAGGCATAAAACTAAAAGTGAACAATATAGTAATAACAGAACAGAACAACAGAATAATAACAGTGTCACACTTGAAAATTGTAGCCCCCTCCGTAAAAAAGTTTCACTTCAAAAATCTTTCTGGGGGATATGAATACAAAAATAGTATTCAGGCAGTACATTGGCACAGTAATCACAATGGACAACCAGTCATAGAGAGGACTGCAAGCAATAATTTTATCGTTGCGAGTACAAGATTTGCTCGTAAAAATATCACAAAGCCACCTGGGTATCTTCTGATGGAGCCACTCGCAACCAGATACACAACGTGTTGATAGACAGCCGACACAGCCTGAAACTGATGACGGTACGAACGGTGCCAGCACCGACTCGGACCACTATCTTGTTGGTATTTTTTTTTTTTATTTTTTTTATATTACATCTGTCTTATCGACACCTGGTTATTATTATAAGAGATAATTAGCGGGATAAACTTTACATCTTGCAGCGATTGCCTTACAGATACTTGTTAAACGATACAGAATATTATTTTTTTTTTACATAATTACAATTACATTACAGATTAAAACGTTAATTGAATATAGCTTTTCTTTATTTAATTATATTGGAGGTCTACCGGTTTGCGTCTTCTCAATCGTCTTCTTTGTGTTGGTTTCTTGTTCGGGTAAACTTTGTATTCGATCATTTGTGTGATTACAAAGCGCAATTTGATGTTTTCTGCTTATCATTTTTATTTCGTCTTTTACAGTGAGGATGTTGAGATCACGTTGTAAGTCTTCATTGGTTATATACCATGGTTCGTTTACAATGGTTCTGAGAATTTTTGTTTGCAGTCTTTGAATCATGTTGATGTTTGTCGTACAGGCAGTTCCCCTTATTTGAATCCCGTAAGTCCATATTGGTTTTATGATAGTTTTATATATTACTAGTTTATTTTCTGTTGATAACTTTGATATCTTCCCTAGAAGCCAGAAAAGTTGTCTGAATTTGTTTTTTATTTGGTTTCGTTTATAGATTATATGAGGTTTCCACGTCAATTTTCTGTCTGTTATACCCAGGTATTTAGCTTCATTGTCAAGGGGGATTTCTTTGTTGTTTAAGCTTATAATTTCTGGATTATAATTTCATTTGTAGTGTATACAACTTGTGTTGTTTTGTCGTCGTTTATCTTGATTCCCCATTTGAGGAACCATTCTACTGTCCTGTACAGAGCTATTCTGGCTTGTTCTGTGGCTAGTTTTATGCATTTGTTTGAGGATAGGATTACAGTGTCATCTGCAAATGTAGCTAGCATGGAGTTGATTGGAGTCGGGATCTCCGCTGTATAAAGAAGATAGAGCGTGGGTCCTAAAACACTTCCATGGGGTACACCTGCATCTATTTGGCGTAAATCGGAGCACTCATCGTTGTATTTCACGTAGAAGTGTCTATTGTTCAAATAGCTTTTAATTAGTTCATAGGAGTCTGGAAGCATATTGTTTAATTTGAATAGAAGTCCTTTATGCCAGACACTATCGAAGGCCTTTGCAACGTCTAAATAAACTGACACACAATTTTTTCCTCGACCAAGTCATTCAATATTCTATTGGTTATGCGATGAACTTGTCGAATGGTCGAGTGTTTTTGTCGAAAACCAAATTGGTGGTCTGGGTTAGATTTTTTTGTTATACTACTTTGTCAATACGGTCAAGTATCATTTTTCGAATACCTTTGATATAATTGGTAATAGACTTATAGGTCTATATGAAGAAGTTTTCGTAGGATCTTTAGCGGGTTTAGGAATGGCTATTATTTTGGATACCTTCCAGATTTTAGGATAGTAATTTTGACGTATAAGAGCGTTAAAGATGTTTCTAAGGTATATAATGGCATTGTCAGGTAAATATTTTAATAGTTTCCCATTTATCATGTCATACCCGGCAGATTTATTTAGATTTAGTTTATGTTTAAAGTGATCTTTTATTTCTGTTGTGGATATTCGCTTAATTCTTGTGTTTGTAGTTGTGTTATTTTGTGGAAATGAGATATTCTGACCATTAATTGCATTGGTGAATGTTGTTTTAAAGTAGTCAGTTAGAGTTTGTTTGTCCATGCATGTTCTAGATCAGGTACCGTCAATGTTTTTGATAGGTGGTTGATGGGTAGTTCTGTTCTTACGACGTTTGTTTATTTTCCACAGAGGGAAGTTGGTTGTGTGCGTTGGTGTGAGATTTGACAAGTATTTGTTTATATGACTGTTGTTGTCCTCTTTGATGATAGCCTTTAGTTCTTGTGTCGATTTGTTGTAGTTTGCTTTGTCAAGCGGTGCTCTAGTAGTGTGCCAAATTTTTTTCGACGTGAAAGTAGCAGAGTATCGTTAAGATGAATAATTGCATTCAAGGTCTTGATTGGTTGTTAGCGGAATCGTTAGTTCAATATTTTCGTCAACAAGTTGTCGGTATGCATCCCAGTCGGTCTTGTGGTTAGTCAAGGGTGGCATTTTTATTTGCAGTCTTACGTTTTTGAGATATTCAATAATGATTGGTGAGTGGTTTGAGGAAAGGTCAAGGCAAGTTTTTATTGTTAGTTGATTTAAGTTAATGTTCTTAGTTATGCAGAAGTCTATGAGGTCAGGAGTTTTTCTGGTGTCAGTGGGCCAATAGGTTGGTTCTCCAGTACTTAAAAATTTACAGTTGTACCTGTTCAGAGCATCCATGAGAATTCTTCCTTTTTTGTTTGTTAGTCTTGATCCCAGGTCTGTATTCTCTGCGTTAAAGTCTCCACCTGCGATAAAACGTGGCCCCAGGAATTTGAAGTATTCAGCATACTCCAAGGTATTAATTGTGAAGTTTGGTGTGCAGTATAGTGCAGATATTGTAAGTGGTCCTTGTGTGTCCTCGATTTGGATGGTTTTCGCTTGTAGATAGTCTATTCTGTATTCTTCTAGTTCATGGCATTTGATATCTTGTCTGATTATAATTGCGGTTCCGCCGTGAGCTCGTCCACTAGGGTGGTTTGTCTGGAAGATTTACAAGCTGGGAATTTTTAAAAAACTCTTGCTTGTGAAGTGAGTTTCTGAAATTAAAAGCATGTCTATTGAGTTGTTTTTGATAAATTGTTTTACTTCTAAAGCATGTTGGATTAGTCCTTTTGAATTCCATATGACGATTTTAAGGTTTAAATTACTGTCCATTATTTATTTTAGTCATTAATAATGTAACTATGTTCATCATATTAGAGATCTGTGATATTAGTTGTTTCATCATTTCTTTGATTTCGGATAGGTCATCTGTGGGTTTTGTTGAGTTTTCCTGTTTATTGTTTGTGGGAGGAGTATTGTTCCTGGGTTCCTAATTGCTGTTTGTTGGGGAGTATTATTTTTTACAGCAGGAATTGTATTGCTTTTAATTACCTCAGCATATGTTGTCGAAGGTTGGACCATGCTGGAGACAGTTTTGGTTTTGTCTGGGTTTTTAACTTCTGAGGTCTGCTCATCGAGCGTTTTTTTTCCTTAGTTCCGGATATCTTTGTACCTTTAGAGCTTTATATACTTCGCAACCCTTATAGTTTGCGGTGTGTGGTTTCCCGCAGAGTGCGCATTTTAAGTTATTGCAATCCGGAGATAAAGTACATTCAGTCGTCCTGTGTTTTCCGGCGCACTTCACACAGGTTGGTTCGAGTGAGCAAAAGTTCTTTGTGTGAGCGTATTTTTGGCAATTCATGCACTGGGGGATGGACCTTTTTTGATAAGGTGGTTCGAAAGATATCTTGCAGTGCATAAGGTGAGTTATGTTATATATGTCTTTGTTGTTCTTATTATTTTCAAGTTCAATGGAGAATATTGAAATGACTTTTAATTCGTATGTGTCATTTGAAGTAGTTAGGTTGAGGGTGCCAATGAGGAGATGTATATATCGTACGCCTTGGACATATATTGGCGGGGGCTTCGGCGACTTGGTCTTATAATTTTCTTGGACGTTTTTTTTTGGGCAAGCTTTCAGGTTCATCTAGTTCATCATCCGTTGAAAGGATATCAAAGCGATTGTGAGATTTCTCCTCGGGTTGGTTTAGCCAGTAGTTTTTTAGGGTATTTTGATTTTTGAGTTTTTTAGCTTTGCTTTGATTAGTTTTTTCGGGGGATGCCCTGTTTCTTTTTGATTGCATTGCGTTAGGTTTTGTGGTGGGGTCGTCTGTTATGATGGTTAGAGATGTATTTGTTATGGGTGTAGTTATTGTTTGCTTTGTTTTTTGCGTAGATGGATGATTAGATGGTGATGATGACGACTGCGTTTTTGATTATTGCGGATTGAATGTTTATCATACGTGTATTTTATTAAATTTAACTTTAATATCAAAATGAAAATTACAAGATTAAGATTCTACAAAAAAAGCACTCGATTTAGACTGCATTTAAATTTTTACAAAAATTGTAGTGCACAAATACAGTTTAACAAGAAAAAACACGTCTGTAATGCGTGGAAAAAGTTAAAGAGTGAGTTGACATTTCGATTATGATTGATGGTCAACTTTTGACAACAACAAAAACTTATGATGAATACACAAAAAAAACATGATGAATTGGTATTGTCAAACATTTTACTCCCCCGCCTTAAGGAATTTCATTTCTTAATGATTAATCGTACTAATTTTGTAACAGGAAGTTTTATTTCGTTTCGAGATGTCTTCAATGTGACTACCCTTGTAATGCCGTCACTTCCTGGATGAATGGTTGTGATTCTGCCACGCATCCACTGACTTAGATGCATATTATCTTCTCGCATCAGTACCACATCATTAATTGCGAATTCGGATGTTGTCGTTTTCCATTTGTTTCGTTGTTATAGACTGGTAAGGTAGTCGCGATGCCATTGCTTCCAAAACCCTTGGAGTCGTTGCTGGATATTTTGCCATCTGGATAATTTGTGCAATGTACATCGTCTAGAGCTGGTTCTGGAACAGCTGTCATCGAGGTTCCAATCAGGAAGTGTGCAGGAGTGAAGACTTCTAAGTCAGCTGGATCGTCGTTTAGTTTTCAGAGAGGCCTGGAGTTAAGTAGCGATTCAATTTAAATAACTAGTGTAGTTATTTCTTCAAATGTGAGGTTGGTGTTGGCTAACCTTTTAAAGTGATACTTGAAGGATTTTACTGACGCCTCCCATAGGCCACCAAAGTGTGGTGCACGTGGAGGACTAAAATTGAAGCTGATGCCTTTCTGTAATAGAAACTCTGAGATTAAAAAATTGGTTGACTGGTTTATGATCTGATGTTCTAACTGCTGCAATTCTCTATTTGCACCCAACAAAATTAGACCCATTGTCACACCATATCTGTTCCGGAACACCGCGTCGAGCTACGAAGCGTTTTACCGCAGCCAAAAATGAATATGTGTCTAAACTACCCACAACTTCCAAGTGAACAGCTTTAACAGCTAGGCAGACGAATACCGCAACATATGCTTTTTCCAGAGTGGATTTTTTTCGTTTGCTATTTTTAATGTAAAAGGGTCCGGCGTAGTCCAATTCAACTTTAGAGAATGGATGACTTGGAGTGCATCTTTCTGTTGGTAAGTCAGCCATTTTTTGTTCAGACTTATGGGATCGGTAACGGATACAAATTGTACATGATTTTATGCAATGTTTAATCATATACCGTGCTCCAATTATCCAGTATTTGTTCCGCACAATGCTTAACGTTAGTGTGTTACCTGCATGCATATTGCTAATGTGAACTTGACGGATTATGAATTGACAAGCTGTATGATTTTTTGGTAATATGACTGGGTGTTTGACCGCATATGATATTGATGATTTTCTTAATCGCCCACCAACTCGCAAGACTCCAGTTCATGATTAAACGCTGATTTTTGAACATTACGAAGAAGTATTGCTTCTGCTTCATTCACTTCTGTTGGCGTTATTGATTTGGTTTTATTTTGCAAATTATTGAGCCCCGTTTTCAATCCAAATCTCAAAAAACCAAGATGAAAATTTGTTTATTAAATTTAGAACTATGTTTTCTTCATGGGTCATTGCTGTAAACACATTTCTATATTTTGACCTTTTCTCGGTGATAATGTCATTGGCGAATTCTGCGGTTGAGGTTGATATTGGCCAACTTTGTTGTTTGTCGTGTAACCAATACGGGCCGTGCCACCACAGTTGTGACCTTGCCAATGCCTTAGGATTTAATCCCCTGGAGATGACATCAGCGGCATTGTACTTCGATTCAACATGACGCCATTTATTACGTGGAATAGATTCAAGGATGTTCTGTTCGATTACCTATGAAGCTCTTCCATCTTCGAGGAACTTCAGATGGCCAATGCAAGACTATCATTGAGTCTGTCCATGCAAATACATCTAGGTGTTTGTATGCTATGGACTGAATACAAGTTCCACGGTATAAACGTCATATGGCCCAACGCAATATATTCATTGATAAATGCCTGATAGGCATCGAAGAAATCTGGCGTTTTGGAGAACTTTCTTTCCATTGCGAGAACACGCTATATGCAGCTTGAAATGAATTGCCGAGTTCCGGCCTTGGCTCCTTAAATGGCAGTCTCACGATAAATTTGCCGCTCTGATCTCGTACTGTCGTTTGGTTGTAATACTCTTCACAGGTATTGACTGGCAATTCTGCTTGAGACGAAACTTCCTCGATTTCCCAGAATTTCTTCAACAGTGGTTGAATATCTTCATCTCTTGTATAAATTGTAGGTTCGGTTTTAAGCTTATGTTGGATGGCTTAACAGTCAATGTTCCAGCAATTAACCAGCCAAATTTAGATGAGACTAATTTTGGGAGCCTTTTCACTACGCGTTGTTCTTGATTTAGTACTTCGAAAAATATGTTAGCCCCTAGAAGGACATCGATTTTATTCGGTTTGTAAAACTCCGGGTCCGCTAAGGTTAACGCCGAAGTTACTTTATTTAATGTAATTGGTTTAGTTGGTATTAAACTTGTAATGTTTCTTATGATATAAGCCGTGACATTTAATGCATAGTGCTTGTCTATACGAGAGAAGAAAGTTATATCGATTTTTCCCTTTGTTTTACCAGCCGATGTATATGCTAGCCCGTGAATAGATATGGAAGCTTGGCTTCGCTTTAGGGCTAGGCGTTGAGCACTGTATTCGGTAACAAACGACGTTTGCGATCCGGAATCTAGAAGTGCTCGGAATGACTGGAGTTCTCCGGTACGTGATTTAATATATATGATGGCAGTTGTGGCGATGAATACAGTGTATGTAGAACTTGTGCATTTGGTTGAGTATTAAAAGAATATGATGGTTCAACAAGACGAGGTTTTTGATAAGGAGGTACAGGATTAACGCTATCGACTATTGGTTTGTCAATGCAAGGTTCACTCCATGACACATGATGACTCGTCACTGCTGGATTGTATACTGATTGCGTACAAATCATACATGTGGACTTGCTGAAACATTTTGCAGTTGTGTGATCCCTTTTCAAGCAGATTCGACATAAATCATTGTCGTTTACCAGTTTGAATCTCAAATCTACTGATTGATTTTTAAGGACTGGACATTTGAATAATGGATGCTGCTGCTTTCAAGCTAAGCAATCGAAATTGTTGCTAGGACTAGCAGTTAAAAATGATTTCGCAGTAGGTTTTAGGCCTTTTAGTTGTTGCGTCGCAAATTTCCAGAGCATCACACCTTTGGTTTAAAAAAACAAGTAGATTTGCGAAGGTAGGAAAATTTGTACCGGCTGCATGATTTGCCCACATTTGTTTCGACTCATTGTCAATTTTGTTCAACAGAAGCGAGTTTCTGCTTCTGGTCCTAATGAGCGAAGTCTACGTATTACCTCGTCAGCTGTTTCTAAAATGCGACGTAGCTTCTTGGTGTTAGCTTGCACACATGGTTTCAGCTCAAAAAATTTTTGAGTCAGCGATGTCACAATAGGATTCATTTTGTTGTAGCGACAACATAATTTGTCCCATGCTTCTGCATAATTGTTCTCAGTGATGGTAATATGCCGTATAAGAGCAGCAGCTTCACCAGTTAATAGCCCTTTTAGCATTTGCAGTTTATGTACATCACTGATATTTTGATTGCTATGAATCGTGGTTTTAAATAAGTGATGGAATGATGCCCAGTACTTATAATCACCTGAGAATTGTTCAATCTGAATTTTTGGTAGACGTACTTGTTGTGATGTATTCACGCCTTCATAAAATGTCCTTTGTTGGTCGATAAACTGTTCTAGGGTGGTATTTAAACCATGTTGTAACGGAGTTTCCCAGCCGGGGTAGAACTCAGTGTGACCAGGGTTCTATGTTAAATTTGGTCGTTACAATGATAAGATTTGTTTGTTTAGGGTTTTGGAATTTTATCTTTATTTAGTTCAAGTATATTCAATATTAATTTATACAAAGGATATTTGTGGCCCCTTGAGGCATGTAGTGATAATTTTTCCTGTGAAAAAGATTTTAAGACATTAATAGTTATATTATATAAAGTTTGATAATTTTCCTGTGAGAAGATATTAGGAAATTAATGTTTATTTTATATAAAGTTTGATAATTCTCCTGTGAAAAAGAGGTTAGGAAGTTAGTTGTTTATTTTATATAAAGTTTGATATAATGCTTTGATGGCGGATGAGTTCACAGCGTGTAGCCTCAGCGGTTATGGCAAGGTAAGTACCCTTAAGCCACTAATGTGAGGATTCAGTCAGCGTTGCAGCGTTAAGCTTCAGCGGTAATGGCAAGGTAAGTACTCTTAAGCCACTAATGTGAGGATTCAGTCAGCGTTGCAGCGTTTAGCTTCAGCGGTAATGGCAAGGTAAGTACTCTTAAGCCAATAATGTGAGGATTCAGTCAGCGTTGCAGCGTTTAGCTTCAGCGGTAATGGCAAGGTAAGTACTCTTAAGCCACTAATGTGAGGATTCAGTCAGCGTTGCAGCGTTTAGCTTCAGCGGTAATGGCAAGGTAAGTACTCTTAAGCCACTAATGTGAGGATTCAGTTAGCGTTGCAGCGTTTAGCTTCAGCGGTAATGGCAAGGTAAGTACTCTTAAGCCACTAATGTGAGGATTCAGTCAGCGTTGCAGCGTTTAGCTTCAGCGGTAATGGCAAGGTAAGTACTCTTAAGCCACTAATGTGAGGATTCAGTCAGCGTTGCAGCGTTAAGCTTCAGCGGTAATGGCAAGGTAAGTACTCTTAAGCCACTAATGTGAGGATTCAGTCAGCGTTGCAGCGTTAAGCTTCAGCGGTAATGGCAAGGTAAGTACTCTTAAGCCACTAATGTGAGGATTCAGTCAGCGTTGCAGCGTTTAGCTTCAGCGGTAATGGCAAGGTAAGTACTCTTAAGCCACTAATGTGAGGATTCAGTCAGCGTTGCAGCGTTTAGCTTCAGCGGTAATGGCAAGGTAAGTACTCTTAAGCCACTAATGTGAGGATTCAGTCAGCGTTGCAGCGTTAAGCTTCAGCGGTAATGGCAAGGTAAGTACTCTTAAGCCACTAATTTGAGGATTCAGTTAGCGTTGCAGCGTTTAGCTTCAGCGGTAATGGCAAGGTAAGTACTCTTAAGCCACTAGTGTGAGGATTCAGTCAGCGTTGCAGCGTTTAGCTTCAGCGGTAATGGCAAGGTAAGTACTCTTAAGCCACTAATGTGAGGATTCAGTCAGCGTTGCAGCGTTAAGCTTCAGCGGTAATGGCAAGGTAAGTACTCTTAAGCCACTAATGTGAGGATTCAGTCAGCGTTGCAGCGTTTAGCTTCAGCGGTAATGGCAAGGTAAGTACTCTTAAGCCACTAATGTGCGGATTCAGTCAGCGTTGCAGCGTTAAGCTTCAGCGGTAATGGCAAGGTAAGTACTCTTAAGCCACTAATGTGAGGATTCAGTCAGCGTTGCAGCGTTAAGCTTCAGAGGTAATGGCAAGGTAAGTACTCTTAAGCCACTAATGTGAGGATTCAGTCAGCGTTGCAGCGTTTAGCTTCAGCGGTAATGGCAAGGTAAGTACTCTTAAGCCACTAATGTGAGGATTCAGTCAGCGTTGCAGCGTTTAGCTTCAGCGGTAATGGCAAGGTAAGTACTCTTAAGCCACTAATGTCGATTCCAAAAGGAACTCAGGAAGACTGCCCTTTCTGTCCAGCTGCGTGCTCCTTTTATACTTTTCCGTTGTTAAGCCGGCGTGGTTTTCGTTTGTTTGTTGTCGTCCTTGTGTTTTGTTGTTGTTTTCTTCGGTTTTTCCCTTTATAGTCCGATGCATATTGCCATATATTGTTGGCAATATACGTGATCGACGTGTTTTGCATACATGTTTCATATTCACTCTAATATACATGTTTTCTCGTATTGCAATATTCATGCAATATACATGTTTTGTTGTATTGCAATATACATGTTTTGATTTTATTATACGCATGCTCTATACGCATGCTCTACCATATGCGTGGTGTGTTTGTTTGATCTCTGCTGACGTCATTTACACATTTGGTTTTTGAAAACGGTTTGTGTTTTGAAAAGTTTAATCGGTCATCGACCCCATCAGCCGTTTGTCTGAAGTTAGTGTGCATTGGGTTCCGATCGGTGCGTAAGTGTCCACTGCCGCCTGGGTGTGATAGGGACATCCATATTTTCGGGCGAATTCAATGCTGCTATCGTTTTGTGCTTGATTTCTTTTTCTTTTTGGAATTTTCTGTTCGCCTATGACTCATGCTAGATCAGTTGCGTCGGATTGTTCACTGTAGTTTCGCTCGACTCGGTGGTGGTTAGATTCACCGCCTGTGGTTGGTTGTTCTTTGACTTACTTACTTACTGACTTACCCTTCCCAATAATTAGAGCTGTGATACGGCAGCCCTCTTGGAAGTGAACGAAACCAGGTTGTGATTGGCATGCGGTTCCTTTTTGTTTTGGTGACTGCGTTAATTATTGGCGGCGGTAGGTACTGTAAGGTTCCAGACGACTGTGGCGACTGTGACAAATGTGGCGTATGTGACGAATGTGACATCGGTAGCTGTGGCGGTTGCGGCGACCTTAATAGCTTTCGATAAAGTTGGTGGCTTTGGCGACGGTGATAATTTCTAAAATCTGCTTTGGTTAATGGCAATGGATCTTCTGGCTGTTGCCACTGTGAGGGCTGTGACGGCTGTGGTGACTTTGACGGTTTTGTGTTGGGTTGGTGGCTGTGGCTGTGGCGACGGTGATGCGTGATGGTGATCCTAAAAGCCGAAATGGTTCGTGGCGAAGGTTTTTCCGGCTTCTGGTGGTTTGGAGTGACGGAGGTTCTCCTCAACAATGATGATTGTTTAGCTGTTGTAGATGACTTCTGGTAATGCTTTCTGCTTAGACGTCGGTGGCAATCTTTGGCGAGAGTCCTGACTGCATGTTTAAACGGATGTGGTGATACGCTATGGTGTCTCTCGCCGATTCTATGGCTCTGTTGTTTTGGACAGAGGTAACTAGGCTGCGACGACTTTTGATGTCCTGAAAGTGAAGATATTTTGTCGTTTGGCATCTGTAAGGGTTTTTGGTGGCTGCGACGTCTTCTGCTGGACGGTGTGACTACTGGCAAGTGTGTCTTTAACGGCTGTTGGATCTTTGACAATTGTGGTTGCTCTAGTTCTTGGAGTGTGTTGCACGTCAGACGTTTAACCGGCCGTGCTGGTCCAGTTTGTAGTGTTAAGCACTCACCTCTGAGACTAAAAGTGGCCCTATTTCTTGTAAGGAAGTCCATTCCCAATGTAAGGTCATCAGCGGCGTTCGGCAACACCAGCAAGCGCAGGGAACTTAAGGATTCCCCAAACTGAAGGTTGATGTTTAACTCTTCACGGACTGTTATCTGACTTCCGTTAGCCATTTGTATTGGGATGTGCACGGGGTTGGTGTTGTCTTCATTTCTTACCCTTTCTGCCAAAGCTTCGCTGACGAAACTGCGGGATGCTCCAGTGTCAATAGTGGCTTGAACGGGTTCTTGGTTAATGATAATGCGAGCGAGAATTCGGTGTCGATCCTGGATCAGGGCTGACTTCTCGGACGATGCTCAGCGTGTAAATTGCGTTGACGGCAGCAGTCAATTGTCCTGATATTCTATTGGCCACAATCCCAGCAGAAAATCACCCGATGATTAATGCATTCCTTTTGAAAGTGGCCTTCCTGTCGGCACCATCGACAAGTCGTTTGAGGATTATATGGTCCTTCTTCAGGCTGACTCACCATACAATGCCTCTCCTGTGGCCTTCTTCGATGTGTCGTCGTTGTGCTGTCCTGGTTTGCTTGGATACTTACGCAGTCCTCTGCTATGCTCTCAAAATCTTCCGCGAGTCCGATGAGTTCACGGAGGTTACAGAAATCTTTCCGCCGGATATAATATTGGTATTCCTGACGGCAGTTCCGGAAGATTCTTTCCACCTGCTCCTCTTCTGGATAATTCGCATACCTCATCAGGTTCTGCATCGTAATTACGTAGTCTTTGAATTGTTCCTGCGGCTTCTGGCGTCTTTGGCGGATTTCATCGTCCAGACGTTCCCAGTATCTGGTGGGCAGGAAGAATTGCAAAAAGTCCGTCTTGAAGTCGCTCCAGTCCTGCCACCTCTGGTTGTTGCTACGGAACCACAGCAAGGCTCGGTCGCGAAGCAACTCCGGTGTAGTCCGGGGAAGCAGATTTCTACTCAACGAGTATGCATCCGCGAGCTCTTCCAATCTCTCGATAAACAGAAGAGGCTCTTTGCCACCGTCGTACCGCACTGACCATTGACGCACCTGGTCGATAACCATTGGGTACGATGCCCCTGGTGCCTCTGTTGGGTTTCGTATGGCAAGTGTTTCCCTTGGTACTGGGGAAGTCGTCCTGCTTACGACCGCCTTTGGTTCCGTGTAATCCCTTGAATCCGTAGGGTTTAGGGATATTTGAGGCAGCGGTGATGTGCCGCGGGTATGCTTCTTTTCCAACTCGATGAGGCGAGTTTCGTCCTCTGACGTGACGTCTCGCCCTGTAATATAGTTGGAAAAACATTTTCTCAGTTCTTCTACCGAACCAGTCTAAATTCGTTCATATAATTTTTTAGTTCATCTTTCGATAGGTTATACACCCAGCTCGTTCTGACCATTTTGGCTGTATTCTGGTGTTATTGGGTTATTGTTTTATTAAATTTGGTTTTAAAATTCCAGGGTCCCTGCTCGGGCGCCAATTGTAACGGAGTTTCCCAGCCGGGGTAGAACTCAATGTGACCAGGGTTCTATGTTAAATTTGGTCGTTACAATGATAAGATTTGTTTGTTTAGGGTTTTGGAATTTTATCTTTATTTAGTTCAAGTATATTCAATATTAATTTATACAAAGGATATTTGTGGCCCCTTGAGGCATGTAGTGATAATTTTTCCTGTGACAAAGATTTTATGACATTAATAGTTATTTTATATAAAGTTTGATAATTTTCCTGTGAGAAGATATTAGGAAATTAATGTTTATTTTATATAAAGTTTGATAATTCTCCTGTGAAAAAGAGGTTAGGAAGTTAGTTGTTTATTTTATATAAAGTTTGATATAATGATTTGATGGCGGATGAGTTCACAGCGTGTAGCCTCAGCGGTTATGGCAAGGTAAGTACTCTTAAGCCACTAATGTGAGGATTCAGTCAGCGTTGCAGCGTTAAGCTTCAGCGGTAATGGCAAGGTAAGTACTCTTAAGCCACTAATGTGAGGATTCAGTCAGCGTTGCAGCGTTTAGCTTCAGCGGTAATGGCAAGGTAAGTACTCTTAAGCCACGAATGTGAGGATTCAGTCAGCGTTGCAGCGTTTAGCTTCAGCGGTAATGGCAAGGTAAGTACTCTTAAGCCACTAATGTGAGGATTCAGTTAGCGTTGCAGCGTTTAGCTTCAGCGGTAATGGCAAGGTAAGTACTCTTAAGCCACTAGTGTGAGGATTCAGTCAGCGTTGCAGCGTTTAGCTTCAGCGGTAATGGCAAGGTAAGTACTCTTAAGCCACTAATGTGAGGATTCAGTCAGCGTTGCAGCGTTAAGCTTCAGCGGTAATGGCAAGGTAAGTACTCTTAAGCCACTAATGTGAGGATTCAGTCAGCGTTGCAGCGTTTAGCTTCAGCGGTAATGGCAAGGTAAGTACTCTTAAGCCACTAATGTGCGGATTCAGTCAGCGTTGCAGCGTTAAGCTTCAGCGGTAATGGCAAGGTAAGTACTCTTAAGCCACTAATGTGAGGATTCAGTCAGCGTTGCAGCGTTAAGCTTCAGCGGTAATGGCAAGGTAAGTACTCTTAAGCCACTAATGTGAGGATTCAGTCAGCGTTGCAGCGTTTAGCTTCAGCGGTAATGGCAAGGTAAGTACTCTTAAGCCACTAATGTGAGGATTCAGTCAGCGTTGCAGCGTTTATCTTCAGCGGTAATGGCAAGGTAAGTACTCTTAAGCCACTAATGTGAGGATTCAGTCAGCGTTGCTGCGTTTAGCTTCAGCGGTAATGGCAAGGTAAGAACTCTTAAGCCACTAATGTCGATTCCACTTTTCCTTTTATACTTTTCCGTTGTTAAGCCGGCGTGGTTTTCGTTTGTTTGTCGTCGTCCTTGTGTTTTGTTGTTGTTTTCTTCGGTTTTCCCCTTTATAGTCCGATGCATATTGCCATATATTGTTGGCAATATACGTGATCGACGTGTTTTGCATACATGTTTCATATTCACTCTAATATACATGTTTTCTCGTATTGCAATATTCATGCAATATACATGTTTTGTTGTATTGCAATATACATGTTTTGATTTTATTATACGCATGCTCTATACGCATGCTCTACCATATGCGTGGTGTGTTTGTTTGATCTCTGCTGACGTCATTTACACATTTGGTTTTTGAAAACGGTTTGTGTTTTGAAAAGTTTCATCGGTCATCGACCCCATCAGCCGTTTGTCTGAAGTTAGTGTGCATTGGGTTCCGATCGGTGCGTAAGTGTCCACTGCCGCCTGGGTGTGATAGGGACATCCATATTTTCGGGCGAATTCAATGCTGCTATCGTTTTGTGCTTGATTTCTTTTTCTTTTTGGAATTTTCTGTTCGCCTATGACTCATGCTAGATCAGTTGCGTCGGATTGTTCACTGCAGTTTCGCTCGACTCGGTGGTGGTTAGATTCACCGCCTGTGGTTGGTTGTCCTTTGAGTGCTTGCCTGCTTTTATGAGAAAACGAGGATGGTGGATATTGAGTCATTTTTTTGTGTTGTGTTAGGTGCTTTATGGACTACCATTTCCACTCTTCTTTTATATTGAGTGATTTTTGTGTAGTTTTGTGTGGGCAAAATTCTATTACAGAGTTTTGTTCCTCACAATGTGCGGCATTGCCTTCTTCTAGACCTCGTTCTCGCTCGTTAATAATTCCTCTTAATAATGTGCGCTCCTTGTAATAATTTAGATCTACCTGATCAGTTATTGGAGTATACGTGGGAAATCTGAGTTTCTGCCATAATCTGTTCTGCAAATCGCAGAATATGAATTATTTGATTATGAGCCCTATCGCGTAATCGCTCTTATCTTTCCATTATAGTGCAAATATTTCAAACAAATAAAAGAACGATAAATTTTACTTATCTGTGTTTGTGGGAAATTCCCGGGTTTCGGCACCAAAATGTTTGCTTCGTTTTTTGCGTAGATGGATGATTAGATGGTGATGATGACGACTGCGTTTTTGATTATTGCGGATTGAATGTTTATCATACGTGTATTTTATTAAATTTAACTTTAATATCAAAATGAAAATTACAAGATTAAGATTCTACAAAAGAAGCACTCGATTTAGACTGCATTTAAATTTTTACAAAAATTGTAGTGCACAAATTCAGTTTAACAAGAAAAAAACACGTCTGTAATGCGTGGAAAAAAATTAAGAAAGAGTGAGTTAACATTTCGATTATGATTGATGTTCAACTTTTGACAACAACAATAACTTATGATGAATTGGGTCTGTCAAACAGTTATAGTGTTGGCGTTACTTGAAATTAGTGTGTTCGTTGTATTGAACGATGATGCACTTGCAGTTGTAATGGTTGTTGATGTTATGAGAGTTGCTGTCGTTGAAGTTAGTTTTGAGGCAAGGTAAAATGCGTTGTTTTCCAGTCGGGTAGAATTAGCCCCTGGAGGCGATCTTAATACACTTATTTTTCACGTAGCTCATGAAAAACAGAGCATACCTTTAGGCAATTAAGCACATCGGGTGGTTGTTGTCTGTGATAAGCCTAATGAATCTGGGCTAGAAAACTTAGGTGTTTGGAGCTTTTGATGGTAGCTTGGGTTCCACGGAGCGCTGGAGCACCGCAGTCGCTGTCAATTGATCACCAGGCAAATTGAGAAATAAGGATTCTGCTTGCCTTTGCATTGATTGATCTTCCGGTGAGAATTTCAGATGACCGTGATAGTTTACACAGAGCACAATTGTTTGAAGATAATTTCGCGTTTATTACGCGCGAATAAATATCATTTTTAAAGTTTTAAAAATAACACTGACTTAAGCATACTTGCTATTATCTTGACAGAGTTGCCAGATGTGATCTTGTTGGTATGGTGCTCCAAAAAAGGTGCTGATA
The DNA here is from genome assembly GCA_947095585.1 of Nephrocerus scutellatus. Classification (NCBI taxonomy): domain Eukaryota; kingdom Metazoa; phylum Arthropoda; class Insecta; order Diptera; family Pipunculidae; genus Nephrocerus; species Nephrocerus scutellatus. The sequence continues at coordinate 52,338,710 of OX352764.1, forward strand.
AAAGGACCTGGAACTAGAGAACGGGTTTCTGAAGAACATGTGCCGTAGTAAAACAGTTAAAGCTTCTACATTTCATCCTTGCTCCAAAGAATCAAGAGATGAAGTAATGGTGACATCGTTTATCAAACGGATAACTCTATTCTGAATTTCACCAAGATAAAACAAAAGCGTTCTTGGAGCCCCACCCCACACATATGAATTAAATTCTAAAATTGGGGACAGAATAAATAAACCGACAGAAAGTTTATATGTCATTCTGTCACTTTCATTCTAAAGTTTTGAGTTGAAAGTCTCATACGCGTTTTTTTGTGTGTTTTAAAGGAGTCTTTAGGTTGTCTTGAGGGGGTTCTGAGAGGTTATTTCGTGCGTTCTTGAAGGCTTCGTAAGAGGTGCGTAAGAGGCTTCTGAGTGGATCTTAGTGGGGTCTTGATGGGTTCCTAGGTGGGGACGTGAGGGTGCTGAAAGGTGGTCTTGAGGGGGTTTTGAGTGTTTTCGGAGGGTTCTTGAGGGAGTCTTAAAGTGGTATTTAAGTGGTCTTGAAAAAGTCTTTAGGTGGTCTTTAGGGTCTTACAGAGGATTTTGAGGTGGTCTCGAGGAGGTCTTAAGGAGGTCTTATCGGGGTTTTGAGTGGCTTTTGAGAGGGGTCTTGGCAAAGTTTTGAGTGAGTCTTCGGAGGGGTCTTAATCTTGTTCTTTTAATCTTGTCATAAACCTCAAATGGTTAGCGTGGTTCTTTTAATTTATATGATTTTTTAAATATTCTTGATTTCCATTAACATTTCAGCAATTTTCGTTTGTTTATAACAGTTATAGTTGCTCCAGATCAACCACCTAATTTATTTTTTAACTTTTAGGGGACCAGTTATGCTTCAACAAAAGCATTTTTAAAATTTATTATTATTTTTTATTTATATAGATGTTGCAAAGGTTAACTTTGTTGAAGTGTACAACATACCTTAATCTGTTTTTATTGCTAATGGCTTCAGCTTCTTTATTTATTTATGTAATCTTTAAGTTCTACCTCTACTTTTTGAATTGTTCTTATTGTTTTTCTAACAACTTGTTGTTTTTTTTCATGTCTTCCAGAGATCATTTTCTTCGACGTGATGATGCTTTTGTTCTTTCCACTCTGTTAATGATTGTCGGTGTAGGTGTCGAAATGATTGGATTAATGTTTTATATGCGTTGGAGGTTTTTATGCTTCTGTTATATGCATTCTGCTTACGATTGTAGATGTGGGCGTTGAAATAATGCTTCTATGTGAATTATCATTATTTCAATGACATTTTCATTATTCGTTAACGTTGATGTGTCTTAGGGGGGCAAGTATTCATATGAGACAAACTCTAAAAATTAGTTGATGGTCAATATTTATGTCAAATTCAATTAAATTGGTAGTAAATGTGGCAACCCACCTTCTGGTGCTGCCTTTTGGTCTCCAACACTTCGTTTCTCGCGTACAAACTTTTATGTATAAATCGAAACACGCCACACAGTCACAGTTATTTGGTAATAATCGCCAAAATATCTGTTTTTGAGGTCGGACCTATTTTAAAGTATTTTTCTTTTTCCACGCACCAAACGCGTCACACGAGATTCGCTACACGCGTCAAACGCGGGATATTAAATTTGTCACACCACATTGAGCCGCTCACAAAATTGCAACCCTCTAGTTCGTGCGAGAAAAGGTGGTCAAAAGGACCTCAAAGTAGTCGAAAATACAGACAAAAAGTCTGTTAAGTCAAGTTAATAAAAAGTTTTTAAAAAATAACGAAGACTGGGGGGCCCCGGGGTCGTGAGGCCCCATACACATTTTTTAAAAAAATTAACCCGATTTTCTTCATTTTCGATGGGCAACACTTTTTCTAAAAATTTTGGAGACCCCGGGCCCCACTCATACAAATTTTTAAAAAAAAAATAACCCAGGGCCCGGGGTCGTGAAGCCCCATAATTTTTTTTTAAAAAAATTAACCGAATTTCATTAAATTTTATACACATCTGTATCTCCGATGGACAACACTTTTTGTAAAAATTTTGTATATTGTATATTGTATACAAATTTTTTACAAAAAGTAACCCGATTTTCTTCAAATTTTATACACATGTGTATAATACGAACGGGCCCTGAGGCCCATATAAATTTTTAAAAACTAACCCGATTTTTTACACATTTTAAACACAAGTGTGTCTCCGATGTGCAAAACCTTTTGTAAACGGGCTCTGAGGCTTGAGGAATGCCCATATACATTTTTAAAAAATTATCTTGATTTTCTTCAAGCTTAAAACACACGATGGACAAAAACTTTTGTAAAATTTTTGGAGTGAACGGGCTCTGCGGCTTGAGGAATGCCCATATAAATTTTTAAAAAATTATCTTGATTTTCTTCAAATTTAAAACACATGTGTATCTCCGATGGACAAAAAAATTTGTAACATTTTTGGAGGGGTGCCCATAAAAAAGTATTAAAATAAGCCCGATTTCTTCAAATTTTCAATATATGTGTGTCTCCGATGGACTGGACAAAACTGTTCGTAAAATTTTTGGAGTGAACGGGCCCTGAGATCCTGAGAGATTCCTTCAAATTTTAAACACATGTATTTATCTCCTATTAGAGAATTTACATGAAAAATTTTACATTTTTTTTACATGTGTATCTTTGATGACACTTTCTGTATATGTGACCGGGCCTCAGGGGCTAGGTGCATTCATGTATTTTTTTTGTTAAATTAACCTTGTTTTATTCAAATTTTGCAAACTACGTAGATTAGATTAGAGAATTTAAATGAAAATTTGTTATGGGCTGTTTTAAGGTTTATTGTGGTACGTAAATAAGAGCGTCAAATGTCGGTGTCTATAATAATACAAAATTTAATAGCGTATGATAGATATTGTTCGTATGCAAAAGGACCTAGTGAGTGTCAAATTGGTATTTGAAAGTTTAACGGTAGCATGTTCTGAAGAAATCTACATGAATTTTAAACATTATTAATAATAAAAATTCATAATGAATTTCTTTTTGTGGTGCTTACTCTACTCTGTAATATTTAAAATTAAGCAATTAATTATTTAATTATAATTGAAATATAACAAATCTTCCTTATCATCATCATCATATTTGGCTCTACAACCGGGGTCCGGTCCTGGTCTCCCGCAAAAAGTCTCTCCACCGGTCCCGATTTCGAGCCGATGTCATCTAGTTTGGCATCCCTAAACTCTGGGCGTCCTGGTCTACGCCATCCATCCAGCGTAGGCTTGGCCGGCCTCGCTGTCGTGTTCCATAAATCCTACCGTAAAGGTCTTTCCGAGCAGGATCCTCTTCGCTCATGCGAGCTAGGTGTCCTGCCCACCGAAGCCTACCGAGCCTAATTTTCTTCACGATGTCGACATCGCGGTAACGCTCAGAGATCTCATCATTATAGAGTCTCCGGAATCATCCTTCCTCACATATGGGGCCAACAATTCTCCGTAAGACTTTTCTCTCGAACGCGGCTAAGAGGTCAGAATGCTTTTTGCTAAGCACCCAAGTCTCGGATCAATATGTAAGTACTGATATGACCATTGTTTTATATATCAGCAGCTTGGATGTTATGGTTAAGTTCCTGGATTTAAAGAGACTGGACAGACTATAGTAGGCTTTGTTGGCTTTAAGCAACCGTGCGCGTATTTGTGGTTCCATGCTGTTATCGGCTGCTATAGTTGACCCGAGATAGTTAAAGGATTGCACTACTTCAAATTCGCGCTCCACTATTTGAATTGAGGGACCTATGTTGGATCTTCTACTCGCAGACGTGGCCACCATGTACTTTGTTTTGCTCTCATTTATGTGCAGCCCCAGATTTCGTGTCGCCTGCTCTATCTGGATGAAAGTTTCCTGTACAGCTCTTGGGTATCTACCAGCGATGTTAATATCGTCTGCGTAAGCCAGTATCTGAATGGACTTATAGAGGATTGTTCCTCTCGCCGTTACGTCAGAGTCTCGGATCACTTTCTCCAACGCCAGGTTGAAGAGGACGCAGGCCAGTCCATCCCCTTGTCGGAGCCCGTTACATATGTTGAATTGACTTGATAGTGATCCGGATATTTTTACTTGGCTTATAACATTGGTCATGGTCAACCTACATAATCGTGTCAGTTTATTTGGGATGCCGAATTCTCTCATGGCTTTTTAAAGTTCTACTCTGGCTATGCTATCAAAGATGGCTTTAAAATCTATAAAAAGATGGTGTAGTGAGTTTTGAAACTCTAGACAATTTTCCATCACCTGCCTTAGGGTGAAAGTCTGATCAGTTGTTGATTTGCCTGGGATGAAGCCACACTGCTTGGTGTAATTTATCAGTTCCGTTAGGATCCCATCAGATCCCGAGGCCTTATTATTTTTTAGCCAATTTATCGCTCTGCTAACTTCGTCTATGCTTGGTGGCGGCAGCATAGTGTGGTCTTCGGTCATTGCTGAAGCCTCCAATTCCTCAGTTAGCTGGCTATTAAGCAACTCATGAAAGTGCTCTTCCCATCGCTCTAAGATGCCTTTGAGATCGGCGATCAGATGACCCTCTTTGTCCTTGCAGTATGTGCAACGCGGTGTATATTGTGTCATACCGCGGCCTCTTTGGTAGAACTTCCGCGCCTGGTGCGGTCCTTGCTCTCTGTACTGTTCCAGTTCACGGACAAGATTCTTCTCCCAAGCTGCTTTCTTTCGCCGGTGAACTGTTTTTTCATATCTTCTGAAATCTTTATATTCATCTTCGCGTGCCCGCGTTCTATGAGATTGTTGCATTGCTCGGTACGCAACATTCTTACGTTCAGTCGCTAGTTTACATTCGTCATCGAACCAGTCGTTCCGATCTCTACGACTACTGCCTAAGATGGAGTCAGCAGTACTAATGACAGTATTCTTAAGGCGAGTCCATTTCTCTTATACGCCCGGCATCTCAGCCACAGGACTTACTGTCCCTGCATTTAGGGCGAGTGCTATCGCTTGGCCATAGTTGTTTCTGGTCTCTTCATTGCTAAGGGCAGACGTGTTGACTCGAATCTATTTTGCGGATGCAGTCTTTCGTGATGATGTGGTCCGAGTCGACGTTGGCACATCGGTACGTTCGTACCGTCATCAGGTTCGGGTTGTGGCGGCGGTCTATCAACACGTGGTCCATCTGGTTGCGAGTGGCTCCATCGGGGGATACCCAGGTGGCTTTGTGGATATTTTTGCGCGCAAACCTTGTACTCGCAACGACCAAATTATTGCTTGCTGCCATCTCTATGACTCGTTGTTTATTGTCATTAGTGTTCTCGTGTAAGCTATGGATGCTAGTGTACTGCCTGAATACTGGCTTCCTACCTATTTTAGCATTCATATCCCCCAGAATAATTTTTACATCATACTGAGCGCAGGCATGGAGTTCTCGTTCGACTGATTCAAAGAATTCTTCTTTTTCATCATCTGGGGAATCCTATGTAGGTGTGTGAACGTTTATGAGGCTTATGTTTTTAAATTTGCCCCGCACTCGATTTTTGTAAGACACCATTCCCTGTCCACCGCATCTCCTGGATTGCTGTTATGTCAGCGTTATATTTAGACTGGGTATCGGCCAGCTCCGGTGCAGCTCGAGCTCTATACAGTGAGCGTTCCATGAGAAAATTCTTAAATCGTTTAGCCGTTTTCGTTGCCGTGGTCGTCGTCGGTCGTCAGTGTATCCGAGGCTGATTTTGGGTTCCGTAATAATAATTTTTTACGGGCGAGGTTATTGGCCTCGCGCCAACCTTACTTTGAAGGGACTAGCCCGATCATTCAGCTTTTCCTGCTTTGGATGAATATTACCGGCGGCCACCACGTGGAGGTTTGATCGCACTTCCACCACTCAGAGATAGTTACGGCCACCTGCAATTCTAAAGCATTCTGTGTTATTCCCCCTATTCTGCTAATGACTGACTTACTTATAGTTAAGTTTTATTAAATTTTCCTCTATCGATTTCAGAATTTAAAATTCCAACTTTAATATTAATTTTAATAGTAAAAGTGTAAATTGATATCGCGGTCCGCATCTGATTGTCTTGTGAAATATTTGCCCGCTGGTCGTATCTTTTTCCAAAGAGTATAAAGATATCAAGAGGAACGAAGTAGAACAATAATTTTTATACAGAAACTAGCTGACCCGACAGACGTTGTCCTGTCCCACTTTAAGTAAATTTGTTTGTGATCGTTTTGTGAACTTGTGAAAAGATATTTGAAATAAAATATTAATAATTAAAAATAATTTTGTTTTGCGATTTTGAGTCACAGTATTGATCACATTATTGTGTTACATTTTTAAATTTTGGAAACTACGTAATTTCTCTACAGATTTGTATGAAATTCGGTATGGTCTTTTAAAGGTCCTCTGGGGGTCTTTCGAGGGTCTTCTGACGGTCTTTTGAGGTTTTTTAGAGGGTCTTTTGAGGGTCTTTTGAACGTCTTTAGAGGAGTCTTTGGAGGGTCTTTTGTGGGTCTTTTGGAGGTCCTTTGAGGGTTTTCGGGGGTCTTTTAGGGTATTTGGAGTATTTTTGGGAGTATTTTGGAGGTCCTTTCTGGGACTTTTGGGGGTCTTTGAGGGTTTTTTGGGGATCTTTTTAGTGTCTTTTTGTGGTATTTCGAGGAGTCTTTTGGGGGTCCTTTGTGGTTCTTTTGATCATCTTTGGGGGGTCTTTAATGATTTTTGGGGATTTTGAGGGACTTTCGGAGGTCTTTTTGTGTTTCACTCCAATTGCGCGTTAAACACACGCACTGTTTTTTATTTTTTTTTGTTGATCTGAGCGTAAGCAAACGACGCTGATAGTTTGGATTTTCAAGGTTATTGCCGCGAAAACTGATTTATTTGTTGTTATTGCGAATGCAACCCGCAGCCGAAACTGCAAGTGCTTAAAGTCTACTGGCATGTCGTTCGGAATTATTGGGATTCGTTGACAGATAGCAAAAGAAAGGCCGTGCATAGGATCAGCTGTCAAATGACATTTGCGCACGTAACCTAACAAACAATTGTAATCTATTGGAACAGAAATGAAATAAGGACTTTTGTTGGACAGATCGCGAATCAACACAATTTTAATTTTATTTTAATTTAGGCTGGAATGCGTGTTTCCAGAATTTTCATTTCACCGAAAACATTCAATTGAGTTATTTCCTAAAAAAATATCCAATTTATCGTATTCCAAATTTTCCCGAATTGTATTTTGCTAAAAATATCTCCGGGAGCATAACGAACAAAATTATTTTTGCTGTTTTTCCGAATTTTTCGAATTTGTTTTGTAATTGCCTTTGTTTCCCAGGACTATAACGAACAAAACAAAAAAAAAAGAATTACGCAAATACATCGTTCATAAAACAGCACTTTCAGTTTTTTCCGAATTTTACAATTTTCCGGGCAATTTTTCTATTTTTTTTCTCGCATAAACCTTGTTCGGACTATGGCGAATTTATAAAATAAAAGTTAGCCAAATCGGTCCAGTCGTTCTCAAAAGTATTTTTTGCACCTAGCGGTATGAAATATACTTTACGACCTATTCGCTACATAACCAAATATACATAAAAAAATTCATAACAATCGGTCAAGCCGTTTCGGAGCAGTTGGAGGACAAACACCGTGACAAGAGGTTTTTATGTTTCCGCAATTGAAATGGGTTGTACACTCAGTTGTGTGAGTGCATTCTTAACTTGTGCTTTGTATCATATTGTAACGAAATTCAGGCTTTCGAGTTCTTAAAGGATTTTGCAAATAAAACACAACACTAGTTTATTAATTTACAAATAACAACTTTAATTCACAAACAGTAATAATAACACAAGTTCACAATTTATGCTGGTGATAACTTTAAATGTACACAAGAATACTTATAATACTTGTACTTTACAATAATTCTATAAGGTAGTAGCTTAATCGCTTTGCAAGAGCTTCTACAAGTTCACTGGTTAAATTCTAATTCATCATAATCTTTACATGTGTTTAAAATGTGAAAAAATCGGGTTAGTTTTTAAAAATTTATATGGGCACTCCTCGGGCTTCAGGGCCCGTTCGTTTTATACACATGTGTACAAAATTTGAAGAAAATAGGGTTACTTTTTGTAAAAAATTTGTATTGTGCCTCACGACAATATACAAAATTTTTACAAAAAGTGGTGTCCATCAGAGATACTCATGCGTATAAAATTTGAAGAAAATCGAGTAAAACTTTTTAAAATGGGAGCTCTAGACCCCGTGGCCCGAAGGGCCTCAAATTTTAATAGGAATAGGATGAAGGCTTCGTGCTCACGTGCTCATTAAATGTGCGACCAAAAACAATGATGTCATCCAAATAGACTAGACAATTTCCGCTTTTCAGATCCAATGTACTGAAGATTCTGGCTCCGGATAAGGTGTCCAATGTGTCATCTATACGCGGTAATGGATAGCTATCATTTTTGGTGACATCGTTCAGTTTCCGATAGTCCACACAAAATATCGTTGAACCATCTTTCTTTTGGACAAGTACCACAGGTGAGCTCCATGGGCTTTTAGACTTCTCTATGATTCCATCTCGTTCCATCTTCCTGACCAGTGTTTGTGCCTCATGTTGTTTAGCAAGTGGTAATCGTCTTGGCGCCTGTCGAATTGGAGCAGCATTTCTTGTATCGATTCGATGTCGCACTATATTGGTTTTACCCATGTCATTGTCGCTGACAGCAAACACGTCGGCAAATTTCTCTAGCGCCTTTTCTGCTGTTTTTTTTTTTTTTTACTATCTCTCAATTTGCAAAAATTTATTTTCTCTCAATTAACACGATTTGCCAAATTTTAATGACTCGCGATTTGCAAAATCCCACTTCTGACACCAATTGTTACAAAATTCAGGCTTTCGAGTTTGTAAAGGATTTTGCAAATAAAACACAATACAAGTTTATTAATTTACAACTTTAATGAACAACAATAAAATTAACACAAGTTCACAATTTATAATGGTGATAACTTTTATATGCACACAAAAACACTTATAATTGTACTTTACAATAATTCTGCAAGCAAGAGCTTTTCAACTGCACTGGTTAAATTCCAAACAACAAATCATCTTACTTTAGCCTAACGCCTCTATTTATACTCAATCAAAAGCTTCCAGAAACTTCTAATATTGTAGACAGAAATATCGAGAAAAGACCACAAAATTGTAGCCTTATTCCCTCATTTACAACTAACGATACTTATATGTAATGATTCATCTTTTAAAAATAGACTACATGTACAATCATGTTCTTTTACAAAAACCGGGAAAACCGCACAAACCGGTTTGACTACATTTTTGACCGGTACGTAATGATTCAAACTTACAGGCGGTCACATTTCAAATTTCAAATAATCTGATAATCTTACAGCCTAAAAGTATGCTACATAAAAGTGCTTATTTTTAGTATGCAGTGCATGTGCATTGAAATTTGTCTTAGGATTCGAATAATATTATATGCGCTACTAACTATTTTTCGTAACAATACTTTGAAATAGCTCCTACCTCAAAAACAGATATTTTGGTGATTGTTAATAAATAATAAACGACTGTGTGGCGTGTTTCATTTCAATTCAATATTTTTAGACAAGTGAAAAAATAATGTTCTTGTTTTGCATAATTCGCTAAGATTACGTACATTTTGAGGAAAAAAAAATAAAGTAACAAAAAATATTTTTTAAAAATTAAGTAACAAAAAATATTTTAAATTTTAAACAAAAATTAATAATTAATAATATAATAATAAAAAAAGATAAATATTATAGAATAAACAGAGTAAAAAAACAATAGATGCAAGAGAGCGTTGAAATAGATATAGAAGACAGAGTAATTTTTAAATTCTCTTTATTAACTTCGCGTGCCCGTGGCTGGCTGGTCAGATTTTCTTATCAATTTTTAACCCACTTCCCAAAGCCCGATTTTATTGAAATTTTGCATACATGTATATTTCCTGTGACAATACTTTCTGTTTCATCTAATTTCTAATTATCTAATTAATTAATCTAATTAATTTCTAATTTCAGAGAGATCGGGCTGCGGGATCGGGGGGCTCCCATACAAATTATCCATTTAGCGGCATCGGATCATATCATACTATAATGACTGTGTTCTGTGTGCGCTGATGAGTGATGCGATGTAGGCAGCGTTGCTTGCTTTACGATTGGGGTCGTTTTGTTGTTGCATTGCAGCAGAGAGTATAGAGATATCAAGAGGAAGTAGAACAAATAGTTTTATAGAAAACTGAATGGTGCAGCAATTGAAATGTGTTGCACACTCAGATGTGTGAGTGCATTCTTAATTTGTGTTTTGTACAATATTACGACTCCGACACTACGAGTACAAAACCTTCTCTTTAGCAAGCCCAACTGTATGCATATTAATGCTGTAAAAGAACGCGAAATATTTATGGATTTGTGACATGTGAATACAGAGTAGAAGAGATAAGCTGAGGCATTTTATTAAACGCGCTAACTAGCCGTAGTGAAAAGAGCGAGAAACGTAATTTGTGGCAGCGAAACGCAGAAAAATTTCGAATGGTTTTTGCTTGGCTTTTGCTCTTAATTTAATCACCAATACATAAATATTTCGTTAGTATCTATGCTTCAAGAAAACAGTTGGACTTTCTATAGAGAAGGTTTTGTACGAGTATATGAAGAACTGGTTAAGCACTCACACTGCTTTACAGGTTAACTCAACTCAAAAGAAAGAAGAAAGAATTATAGTAATACTTCGGAAGGTGTGTGCACGTCGTACCAACCGTGCGCTGTGGATGCTATGTTTTCACCACCGAATGGGGAATTTCACCACAATATCGAATCTCCGATCAGAGAATTTACAAGAGAAATTTCAATTTTTAAATTCGCTTGCCCATGGCACGTCTGTCTGTCGGTCGGTCTGTTTGTCATGGAATCTTGCGATCAAGATTCCAAAGCCCTATTTTATTGAAATTTTGCAAATATGTGATTTTCTGGAGAAAAAACATTCTATTAAAATTTGTGGCCCATATAAAATTTATTAAAAATATTCCGATTTTCTTAAAATTATATACACATATGTATCTCCGATGGACAACATTTTTTGTAAAAATGTTGGAGACCCCGGGCCCCAGGGTCGTGAGGCCCCATAAAAATTAAAAAAAAAATTTACCCGATTTTCGGAAAATTTTATACACATGTGTATCTCCAAATCCAAAATCCACTGTGAGTCACTCTCTCCTCAGTCTGGCTTAAAGAAGCGGTAAATTGTGTGTTTTTGTGTGTTTGTTTTGTTTGTTGTGATGTGTAGTTTCAGAGTGGATCTCAGCAACATACGTGGGCTGAGAACGAATTTTTTTGCTGTATTTACACATGTAAATATCCACAGTCCAGCAATTCTGGCACTAAGCCAAACTCAGGTATTTGTGAATTCTGATACTTCAGATTTAAATCTGCCTGGGTATTGTTAAGTGCCATCATTTTTCCCACGACGCGGGCTCGCAATTTATGTCCGTAGTGATGTTGCGTTCAAACCTTTGCCCCAATTAAGCCAATGTTCCAATGTTAATTTCATAGGGCTGAGAGTAATGGTACAAGGGCGCAACATTCACTACTGCTTTCTTTAAAGAAGCCCCAACTTAGACATAGTTTCAACTATTCACGAGTTTGATGCACTGTCTGACTCAATTGCAAGAATTGTCACAAATGATGAAAACACTGAAATCGTTATTGCGGGTGATTTTAATATACACAATTCTAGGTGGATTCGCCATTCTGGCCAGACAACACCCGTAGGAAGGGATGTTGAGTTGTTCGCTGACTTAAAACACCTTACTCAGCTTGTAAATGAGCCTACACAAATACCTGACATTGCAAATCAAGCCCATCTTCGGACGTACAGTTAAATTCAAGGATTTGTTCTTCAGCCGTACAACACGTATGTGGAATGCTCTGCTAAGCTCTGTCTTCCCACATCACTATGATCCACAGACATTCAAAACACAAGACATATCCTCCTTTCTCCTCCTCTTCCTTAACGCCCACGCTGTGCCAAGCATATAGCCGAGCATTATAAGGGTGCGAACCACTTGAAGCGTGCGCGAATTATAAAAAAAAATCGATTTGCTTCAAATTTTATACACATGTGTATCTCCGATGGACAACACTTTTTGTACAAATTTTGAAGACCCCGGACACCAGGGTCGTGGGGCCCCCAAAACTTTTTTAAAAAAATTAACCCGATTTTATTTAAATTTTATACACGTCTGTACATCCAATGGACAACAATTTTTCTAAATATTTTGGAGACCCCGGCCCCGGGGTCGTGTGGCACCATACAAATTCTACAGATGCCGGCCTCTGGGGCCTCATACAAATTTAAAATAAAAATTAACCCGATTTTGGTAAAATTTTATACACATGTGTATCTCCGATGGACAACACTTATTCCAAAAAATTTACCGGCCTCGGGGCCTCATACAAATTTAAAATAAAAATTAACCCGATTTTGGTAAAATTTTATACACATGATTATCTCCGATGGATAAAACTTTTTGGCTATTTTTTAAGCAAATGGGCCCTGATGACCGAGGGGTGCCCGTATAAATTTTTTAAAAATTAGCCGGATTTTCTTCAAAATTTAAAGGTATGTTTATCCCGATGGACAGGAGTTTTTGTAAAATTTTTGGATCGAATGGGCCCTGAGGCCGGGGGTTTTAAAAATAAGCCCGATTTACTTTAAATTTTAAACATATGTGTATTTCCGATAGAGCGAATTTTTTGTAAAAATTTTTGAGTTTTGAATTGATTTTTTTCCCCATACAAATTTTTTTTTCACATGCGTACTTTCGGTGAGAACAGTTTTTGAAAAAATTTTGAAGTGAAGGGGGCTCTAATATTAAATTTTTCCAAATTAACCCGGTTCAAACTTTGCACACATATGTATCTCCTATTAAAGAATTTACATGAAAATGAGTTGAACCCTTGCTGTGTTAGTATGCTTTTTATATCAGCGGGGAAGTTCAGTTCACCACTCAGCAGCAACAACTTCAGGTACAACACAAAATGCAACAAACTCTTTATTCTCTTTCGTTTTTTGACCACGAGACTAGCGACACGGCAAAGGAAAGCAAAATTCACTTGCAATTAAAAATGTCAAATATTTTGTGAAACACAGTAATATATATTCATGCAATTATAAATAATCGGCTCCTAAGACTTGATTTATTGTTAGTTTAATTTGTGCAAATTACGAAAACCCATCATTGTTACATAGTAAACGGCCGATTTGTGAAAACGGAAATAGTGCACAGGAATTTCAAGCCTCTAGTAAGAGATTACACAAGAAAATAATGAAATCGGAAAATTCTTCTGATTTTTAACTGTTATAATAATCACCTGAATAAAGGCAAATTCAAAATTGCATACTCATCTTTTTTCTTGGGACAAAAGCAACATTCGTTGCCCCAAAATTTGGCGCTCGAGCAGGGACCTGAAACTCTGGGTCATTTTCATTATAATGTGTGTGCAATTTTTGCCATTTTCTTTTGCATGAAAGTGAATTGATACACGAAAATAAAAAATTGTGTGAAAAGAACAACGTTGGCAGCATCGTGTTTTCCTCGCTTTCGATCAGTCATGCATTTACTCAGCGCAATGGCGGCATAAATCTTGCCCCAGCAAAATAAATTGTCTTGAATTTTGATTGTTTCCTCAACAATACAATTTTTAAAGACACTTACAAAAATAAGGAAAAGGTGCAGTGCATTTGTTTCACCATCGCACTTTTATTTTTGCTTACAAATATAACACTAATTGATATATCTACCACAATTCCACTTGCATAAGAAGATTCTTTCTGAGGGGTTGACCCGAAGATCTGCGAGTGTAAATGGTCTTACGGTCAGCCAGTGGCAACAAGACTATCACCCGCAACTAAAATTAGCGCATGATCCAAGAAATCGCAGACTCATGCAGATCATAAAGTCACTCACCAACACTCATCATGCCAACCTTAGCATATATCAAAAGGCAGCGCGCTTCAAACAAGGGAAGATTGACCCAAATAGTCAACTTCTTGAATCGAAGCAACGCTCAAACGTCAATCGAAGATATCAAAACTCGCCTCCTGCGTGTTGAGGTGTTGATGTTCACCGAGTTCACAGCAATTGAGCCCAAGATATTCTCGGTCGATCCTGAAGAAGAATCTGACTTCGAATGGGAAGAAAGTTACTACCAGGCCATCAGTGGAATCAATAACTGGAATCGCGAAAACGCACCGAGCACGAGCAACAGCCAAAACCCGAACTCTTCAGGAAACATGATTTTTTCAGCTGCAGGACACGTTAAGGTGAGACTCCCAAAGATCAACATTCCCACATTTTCAGTTTAATATATGGAATGCAATCGTTCTTCGACCTGTACAGCACCACGATCCATGAGTCACACTCACTGAACCCCGTACAGAAATGTCAGTACCGAGAGGGACTATTGCACGGAGAGCTTGCAACATTGCTTCGTCATATTGCCATCACGGAGGCGAATTATTTTGGAGCCTTGAACAAATTGAAGGAACGATATAATCACAAGAGACCAATTATATACTCGTTCATTCAGACGTTTATCAATCAACCAGCGATTCATGCAGCAAACGCAGCCAACATCAAGAAAGTTATGGATATTTCCAGTGAAGTAGTCCGAGGCCTGAAGGCATTAAGTAAAAACGCTGAAACCAGAGACCCTTGGTTGATATTTCCACTGTTAAGCAAATTGCATGAGAAAACGAAGTCACTATGGGCGGAATCTTCTGCGAATGAAGATATGCCTGCATTTTCAGACTTCTTAAAATTCCTGGCTCGCCGAATCGACACGCTCGAATTAATCACAATCCCTTTGAGGCAGCACAACCCCAAGTCAAGCGTGATGGGTCATGTCGCAACCAAAAGCGCCACACCCAAGTGTGGTTTCTGCAGTTCAGAGCACTCGCTCTTTGAATGCAAAAAATTCAACGAAATGGAAGTCAACGACCGAAGAGACTGGGCCAAGACAACTCAGCGATGCTACAATTGTTTGAGTCTCAAACACCCAGTCTTCAAATGCAAGTCACCACACCGTTGTCAACGATGCAATCGCAAACACCATAGTTTGCTACACATAGAAGAGGGGGGTGACAAATACCCATGCACAGGCTCTGCCTGCATGGGCCCTGCAACCGGCTGCCGGTCTGCAAGGCTCGTCACTGCAAACCATAATGCCAACAGCAATTATTAAGGCACTGGACTGGAACATTTGGTAACGTCCATAGTTGCCGTGCTCTTTTGGACTCAGGGTCTCAGGCTAGTTTCATTACAGAAGCATGTTCACAAAGACTAAGTATCAACAGAAGAAAAGCCCGCTTGGCCGTTTCTGGCCTGGGAAGATCCAATGCAGGATTCACTAGGGGAGCTGTCAAGCTCAAGAGTACGACTGAGGGTGGCTCAGAATTTATCATCGAAGCGCTGGTATTGCCAAAAATCACCACGAGGCTACCATCCCAGAACCTCAACATCAAAGCAAGTTGTCATAAGGGAATTAAATTAGCAGATCCGAAATTTCATGTGTCCGGCGACATCGACATCTTGATTGGCTCCGACTGCTTCTTCGGATTCTTGGATGATGGTAGAATATGTTCAAACAACGAAGGACCAGTGCTTCAAAAAACCGTATTTGGTTGGGTTGCGTCGGGAAGGGCTAACGGCGTCACAACAAAAGTCTCTTTGATGGCATCAGTAGACACTTGGGAAATTGCAGATATTGATCGAACTTTGAAATGGTTTTGGGAGATAGAATCAATATCTGTTATCAAACCACAATCTCCTGAAGAAGAGTTCTGCGAACGCAAGTTCACGGAAACATTGAAGCAGACAAAAGAGGGAAGATTCATCGTGGAGCTTCCATTCAAAAAGGCGCCGGACTCCTTAGGGCGGTCCATGGGCAATGTAGTTCGAATAATGCGGAGCATGGAACGCCGATTCGTTCGTGATCCACAATTTCAAAAAATGTATCAGAGCTTCATGTTGAAATGTTGAATACCAGGAACTCCATCACATGAAGGAGATTTCACCAGAAGAGATCAACGACACCGGATTTTACTTACCACATCATGGTGTTCTTCAAAATTCAAACAACAAACTAAAGTTAAGAGTTGTTTTAGACGCATCCGCCAAAGGCTCATCTCGGGCATCATTGAATGACTGCCTGGCCGTCGGTCCACCTGTATAACCAACACTATATGCGATCTTGCTACGGTTCCGCGAGCACACCATAGTGTTCTCCTCAGATGTGGAAAAGGTGTATCGCCAAGTGCAAGTGTCAAAACCAGATAAGAACTTTCAAAAGATCGTATGGCGTGCAGCTCCAACCGATCCGCTTCGTCACTACCGGCTGTCAACTGTGACGTATAGGCTGTCATCTGCACCATTCTTAGCAACCAGAGCCATGAAGCAGATAGCCCAAGAGATCCAGATCGGATCGCCGACAGCATCAAGGGCAATTCAACGAGACGTATACGTATAGGTAGACGATCTCATGACAGGTGCCGGCAGCGAACGTGAAGCAATGAAACTCAAAGATCAAATCACTCAGGCATTGAAGAAGCATGGTTTCATTCTCCGGAAATGGTCGTCAAACTCAACTGTCCTGCTAAACACAATAAACATTGATAGAACATCTAATCCCAAGCAAATCGACGATCACTCCGATGATGCTCAAAGTCTGTGAAGGTCCTAGGCATGACCTGGAACCCATTATCCGACGAGTTCACATTCTCTGCGCAAGCAATTTGCCCTCCATCAGTGACAAAAAGGGTGATATTGTCCATGGCAAGTCGCTTGTTTGATCCCCTCGGCTGGCTGGCTCCCGTCGTCATCTTGGTCAAGATATTCATTCAGCAACTATGGGCAGCCAATCTCGACTGGGACGATTGCCTGCCAGAACATCGAGCGAAGGAATGGCGGCGAATACATGAAGAAATGAAGGCGGTTGACACCATCCGAATCCCACGATTCATTTCAACCGTTCACATCCAAGATACAAATGCACGGATTTTGTGATGCAAGCCAGCATGCTTACGCAGCCGTCGTATTCTTTCGAATTGAGTCGACAACAGGACAAATATTGTCTAGATTAATCTCGGCAAAAACTTAGGTTGCACCAATCAAACAAGCTACATTACCACGTCTGGTACTGTGCGGAGCTGTTCTGTTAACCAACCTGTTAAACCTCGTCAAAATGGAGACACAAACCAAAATCTCAGAGGTCCACTGTTGGACAGACTCGAAAATTGTCTTGGATTGGCTCTCAAGTCATCCCAGACGCTGGAGTACCTTCGTTGGCAACCGCACAGCTGAAATTCTAGAATCATGGCCTCGTCAACATTGGACGAGTCATCATCACGTGTCATCATCAAACAATTCAGCCGACTGTGCCTTGCGTGCTCTATCACCAACGAACCTTGCAGCTCAAAAGCTGTGGTGGAAGGGGCCCCACTGGTTAGTCCAATCAGCAGACAACTGGCCCTGTCAAGAAAGCAATTATGGGCTCATTGAGGAGGAAAGCAACCAGCTGTTCTCATTTACGAGTACAGTCCAAAACTCATGGTTCGATGACATGATCGAAAAGTATTCATCCCTCAGGAAACTTCAGAGAATTTTAGCATACATGATACGCTTTATATCCAACATCAAGGGGCAGGCAAGAGTGACTGGAATTTACTTACGCAGAGAAGAAATATTCAATGCAGTTCATGCAATCCACAAACATGAACAACTCAAATACTACCAAAATGAAATAATGTCATTGAAATCCAACCAGGACATTGGCAAGGCCAGCAGCATCAAAACTCTACATCCCTTCATCGACGAGGCTGGGATCATCCGTGTATGGGAAAGGCTGGAAAACAGCCATGCAGCGTACTCGACCAAGCATCCAATCATTCTTCATCCGAAGTCCAAAGTAGCCTCAATGCTTCTCAAAGAAGTCCACACGGATAACAAGCATGCAGGAGCCTCTCTGTCATTAGCCATAGCAAGACAGCAGGTATGGATACCTGGAGGAAAGAGCAAGGTCAAGCAGGTCATTAGAAAGTGTGTCACCTGCTCACGGTTCAGAGCGCAATTACAAACCCAATTAATTGGCAATCTGCCACGCTGTCGAGTTGAACTCGTCGGACCGTTCCTAGCCACGGGCATAGACTATGCTGGACCACTCCTAATTCACTTGGCCAAAGGACGAGGGCAAAAGACATACAAGGCGTACATATCCCTATTCATCTGCCTGAGCACTAAGGCAATTCACCTGGAACTCGCCACTGATCTGACAAGTGACGCGTTCATTGGCATTGGCATTGGTTCATTCAAGAGATTCATCAAACGTCGAGGAGTATGCAAGGAAATTTACAGCGACAACGGCACCAACTTCATCGGAGCTGACAATCATTTGCGATCACAATTCAACAAAATTATCAAGCGCTCAAACTCCTTATCTGAATATTCGTTCAGACAACGCATAACGTGGCATTTCAATCCTCCCAGCGCCCCACATTTCGGCGGTATTTGGCAGAAATTGAAGCCATCCTAAATTCCCGTCCGATGTGTTCGGTTCGGTTCGGTTCTGGCGCAAATGGAGCATCTAACATCGCTCCAAGAGCGACACAAATGGCATTTAAAGGAAGCGCTAGCAAGAGTCGACGACGTAGTCGTCATCAAGGACAATAACTCACCACCAAGTCAATGGTTGCTAGGAAGAATCATCAAAACTCATCCCTGAGGAGACGGTCTCATCAGAGTTGTTACAGTGAAGACAAAAATTGGTGAGACGAAGCGACCAATAAGCAAGCTCTGCATACTACCAGTAGCTGATCACGTATCGGATGTAAACCGATTGGAACCGCCCTCGGATTCCGCTTCGCTCCATCAAACCAGGCAACAGTCGTAATGTTGAACGTAGTTCAAGGGGGGCGGAATGTTCAGTTCACTCATCGATCGAACCTCAGTTCGAAAAATGAAGTTCAGTTCAACACTCAGCAGCAACAACTTCAGGTACAACACAAAATGCAACACACTCTTATTTTTTTTCGTTTTTTTGACCACGAGACTAGCGACACGGCAAAGGAAAGCAAAATTCACTTGCAATTAAAAATATCAAATATTTTGTGAAACACAGTAATATATATTCATACAATTATAAATAATCGGCTCGTAAGATTTGTTTTATTGTTAGTTTAATTTGTGCAAAATACGAAAACCCATCATTGTTACATAGTAAACGGCCGATTTGTGAAAACGGAAATAGTGCACAGGAATTTCAAGCCTCTAGTAAGAGAAGACACAAGAAAATAGTGAAATCGGAAAATTCTTCTGATTGTTCACTGTTATAATAATCACCTGAATAAAGGCAAATTCACAATTGCATACTCATCATTTTTTTCTTGGGACAAAAGCAACATTCGTTGCCCCAACACAATGCCTTTTATCTTTGCCACAAAGACCGAGAAGAAGTATTTACATCGAATTTATTATAATAATAATTCCGTTTTGTGCGCCTTGCAAGCGTAACAACTTTATTACGCATTTTTTATAGCTGTCGTACATTGTCGAAATATTAAATCTTTTCCAACGAGTGTAAAGTGAGTCTCTAGTAATACAGCTTTTTAACTCTGATGTCATCCAGGGACAAGCATTGGACATGATTTTGCGTGACTTTAGCGGAACATGCCTATCAAAAAGCAGCAAAATGTTGTTGTTTAAACGTTCGACTTGTTTATTTATGTCGGGAGTAAGGTAAATACTGTCCCAGTCCAACATGTGAAACTCACTAAATAGGTCATTTAGATCTATACTAGAGAAATCACGAAAGCGGTAAGTTTTGCTGACACAGGTCGAGATCGAGACGTTGATATCAGTTGCGACAAATGAGAGATCATGATGTGAAAAACAAGGAGCAGACAGTTGCGTATAACGGGAGATGAAATTTAGATTACTAAAAAGTATAATATCGAGTAGGGATGGAACACAATTTGGTTTAAAATGAGTTGGTGCGTTGCAATTTGCGGTGAATAGGTTAAACGACTCGATGGTATTCTTAAAGTTTATAAGCTTCGTGGGATGCAATAGATTTATGTTTCAGTATCCACTAAGTGGATGCTGACTTGCTCAAGGATATTTTCTAGAGCGCTACAGTCAAAAACATTGGGGGGCCTATAAATAGTTCCGATTGTACACTTGGAATTCCCACTTAAAATATCTACAAAGATATATTGAATTAAGTCGCTAAAGCCAGATGCGAACACAACTACTTTAGAAGCGATACGATTATTAATGAAAATTGCAGCGCCGCCACCTACACGACCGTGCCTATCAGCTCGATGCAATTTTAAACCCTTTAGAGCAAAGAAATCATTGCTCACGGCAGGGTTAAACCATGTCTCGGATACAAAAATTATGTAAACTCTGTTGTTTTGAAATACTGCACGAAACTCATCAATCTTGCTAACCAAACTTTGAGCATTTATATGGTAAAGATGAAGGTCACTATTTTGTTTACTTATAAAATTTATCATTGTCTAGTGCAGAGACCATCGTTCATGCTGTCAGTACCATCAACATACTGTGATGTCAAATTTATATGTTGATGAGTGACAAGTCAGCACAGAACAACATTCAGCAACATATTAAACATAAGAATAATGGGAAAGAGAGTTAGAGAGTGAAACAAGAAAGAAAAAAACAACCCATAAAAATTAAAAATTTTCATGTAAATTCTCTAGTAGGGGATACATATGTGTGCAAAGTTTGGAAAAAATTATTATTAGAGCCACCTTCACTTCTTTTTTTTTTCAAAAACTATTCTCACCGGAGATACACATGTGTAAAAAAAATGTGCATGGAAAAGTTCGGTCTATCGGAGATACATATATGTTTAAAATTTAAAGTGAATCAATCGGGCTAATTTTAAAAAAATATATATGGCCCCGTCCCCGGGCCTCAGGGCACATTCGCTTCAAAAATTTTACAAAAACGTTTGTCCGTCGGGATAAACATATGTTTAAAATTTGGTTGAATTTTTTAAAAAAGTTTTTGTGGCGCCACGACCCCGGGGCCCGGCGTATCCAAAATTTTTACAAAAAGTGTTGTCCATATGAGATACAGTATAAAATTTAAAGAAAATCTGGTTAATTTTTAAAAAATTTATATGTGCCCCGAATTTGAATAGAAAGTTTTGTCTCCGCAAATACACATGTCTGCAAAATTTCAATAAAATCGGACTTAGAAAAGTTGGTTAAAAAGTAATCGCAAGATTCCATGACAAACAGACCGACAGACAGCCGTGCCACGGGCAAGCGAAATTTAAAAATTGCAATTTTTCTTGAAAATTCTCTGATCGGAGATTCGATTTTGTGGTGAATTCCCCATTTGGTGGTGAAAACATAGCAGCCACAGCGCACGGTTGGTGCGACATACAGACAGCGACGTACGAAGTACCACTAAAATTATTTCTTTTGAGTTGAGTTAAGCTGTAAAGCAGTTGAGTGCGTAACCAGTAAACTCGTTCGTAATATTGTACAAAACACAAATACTCTATACTCTCTGCTCTCTGATCTCTGCTGCAACGCAACAACAAAACAACCCCAATCGTGAACTTAAAGCAGCGTTGCCTACATCGCATCACTCATCAGCGCACACAGAACACAGTCATTATAGTATGATATGATCTGATGATGCCACTAAATGGATAATTTGTATGGGAGCCCCCCGATCCCGCAGCCCGATCTCTCTGAAATTTTAATAGAAAGTATTGTCACCGGAAATATACATGTGTGCAATTTCAATAAAGTCGGGCTTATGGAAGTGGGTTAAAAAGCAAGCGAAGTTAATATAGAGAATTTAAAAAGGAAATATTTGAAAGATTAAGGTTAATAGGAAAAAATTAAAATTAATGTTTATGAACATGCTACTCATGTAGTTCAGTTTTTTTCCCAACCACAGTTTTTCTAAGCTCGGTCAGGCTTGATACGGCAATTGGAATACTGTTCTGATAGTGTTGGATGAATATTTGTCCGTTTACAGTTCGAACACTGGAAAGATGGGAGCTGCGCTTGAATTTAGCCGCCTCATGTTGGATTAAATAGTTCTTTTTAGTAAGACTATCGTTTACAAGGCTTTTTTTGTCTGCGAAAGTTCGATGCAGCACGCACGAAACCTCTTTTGTCGGCATTGCAGCCAAACTTGACAGCAATGCATGCATATGACTTGCCGTCAGCAGCATTACGTGATTTAACACGAAAAATGCAGCTTTCCCCCTTTCGATTTTGTCAATTCTAGATTCGAGTTGGATGAACTCTTCTCGCAGCAGGTTGTTGTGGTTATTGTTTTTACGCAGAGTTCATTGACTTTGAAGTTAAGCCTATCTTCAAGCGCAGATAATTTTGCATTAAAAATCTTTGCTGCTTTGGTAGACGTTGACAGCGCTCTTTCTCTTTGTGGTTTGAAAACACATTTGCTTCCTTCAATGTTGAGTTTCGGTGAATCCACTCTACGTTGATGTTGTTGCTGTGCAGCTTCGTTTGTCGGTTGGCATGTTATTGAATAAGTATGCACAATGAAATCAATGTTATAAAAAAAATAAAAGTCCGATTTTTGGCAGTAAAAATGCACAATTTCCGAAATGAAACACGGCAAAGTTTAAAAATACACTCAACTTTAATGCAAGTCGGAAAGAAAATAAATGTAAATAATGGAAAGAAGCAAACCCAAGTAACAATTTCAAGCAAACTATTCTCTGAATTTGCGAAAAGTAGTTGCCTAATAGCAAAATTTGCGAAATTCTGAGAGCTGTTATTTAGCAAAACAGTAGGTATTCCGAAGAAAGTGGAGGTCGAAAACCTTCTGATCAGCTTCTTAGGAGCAATAAATTTGCAACTAAGCAAATTAGTTTGCTAACGCTGTATTTTGCGTAATTGCTGAATCAGAGAAAAATTTGCTTAAATTTTTCAAAAATCATGTGTACTCTTTTTTTAGCAAAACAGAAGAAATTCAGAAGATAGTGGAGATAGAAACCATTCTTATCAGTTTCTTAAATACAATAAATTAGCAATTAAGCAAACAAGTTTGCTAACACCGTATTTTGCTTAATCACTGTGTCAGAGAAAAATCAGAGAAAACTTTTCTTTCATATTTCGAAAAATCAGAGAAAAATTTGCTTACATTTCTAGAAAAGTCAGCGTAAAATTTGCTAAAATAATCAGAAAAAGGTTTGCTTACTTTTTGAAAAATCATCTCTTTTTTTTGCAAAACAGAAGAAATTCAGAACATATTGGAGATATAAACCCTTCTGATCAGCTTCGTAGAAGCAGCAAATTTGCAACTAAGCAAATTAGTTTGCTATCGCTATATTTTGCGTAATTGCTGAATCATAGAAAAGTCAGAGAAAAGTTTGCTTACATTTTTCGAGAAATCAGAGAAAATTTTGCTAAACAATTTCTAATAATCAGAGAAAATTTTGCTAAATTTTTCGAAAAATAAGAACAACAAAAAAAAAAATTTAAATTTTTGATTTATTTAATTTTTGTATTTTTTTCTGGTTATTTTTGTTGTTGTTGTTGGTTAATGTTGTTATTTTTTAATGTCTCTGAATGGCTCTGAATCAGAGCAAAATAGTTTGCTTAAAAAACGCTGAAAAATAGCAAAAATATTGGCAAAAAATGCTCTGATCTTGCAACTCGCTTTTGCTAAAATTCAGAATGTTTGAAAATTTTTATTTAGTCTGAACGTGTTGCCTAATTTCAGCTCTGAATCAGAGCAAAATACTTTGCTTAAAAAACGCTGAAAAATAGCAAAAATATTGACAAAAAATGCTCTGATTTTGCAACTCGCTTTTGCTAAAATTCAGATGTTTGAAAAATTTTATTTAGTCTGAACGTGTTGCCTAATTTCAGCTCTGAATCAGAGCAAAATAGTTTGCTTAAAAAACGCTGAAAAATAGCAAAAATTTTGTCAAAAAATGCTCTGATTTTGCAACTCGCTTTTGCTAAAATTCAGAATGTTTGAAAATTTTTATTTAGTCTGAACGTGTTTCCTAATTTCAGCTCTGAATCAGAGCAAAATAGTTTGCTTAAAAAACGCTGAAAAATAGCAAAAATGTTGACAAAAAATGCTCTGATTTTTCAACTCGCTTTTGCTAAAATTCAGAATGTTTGAAAATTTTTATTTAGTCTGAACGTGTTGCCTAATTTCAGCTCTGAATCAGAGCAAAATAGTTTGCTTAAAAAACGCTGAAAAATAGCAAAAATATTGGCAAAAAATGCTCTGATTTTGCAACTCGCTTTTGCTAAAATTCAGAATGTTTGAAAATTTTTATTTATTCTGAACGTGTTGCCTAATTTCAGCTCTGAATCAGAGCAAAATAGTTTGCTTAAGAAACGCTGAAAAATAGCAAAAATATTGGCAAAAATGCTCTGATTTTGCAACTCGCTTTTGCTAAAATTCAGAATGTTTGAAAATTTTTATTTAGTCTGAACGTGTTGCCTAATTTCAGCTCTGAATCAGAGCAATATAGTTTGCTTAAAAAACGCTGAAAAATAGCAAACATTTTGGCAAAAAATGCTCTGATTTTGCAACTCGCTTTTGCTAAAATTCAGAATGTTTGAAAATTTTTATTTAGTCTGAACGTGTTGCCTAATTTCAGCTCTGAATCAGAGCAAAATAGTTTGCTTAAAAAACGCTGAAAATAGCAAAAATATTGGCAAAAAATGCTGTGATTTTGCAACTCGCTTTTGCTAAAATTCAGAATGTTTGAAAATTTTTATTTAGTCTGAACGTTTGCCTAATTTCAGCTCTGAATCAGAGCAATATAGTTTGCTTAAAAAACGCTGAAAAATAGCAAAAATTTTGGCAAAAAATGCTCTGATTTTGCAACTCGCTTTTGCTAAAATTCAGAATGTTTAAAAATTTTTATTTAGTCTGAACGTGTTGCCTAATTTCAGCTCTGAATCAGAGCAAAATAGTTTGCTTAAAAAACGCTGAAAAATAGCAAAAATATTGGCAAAAAATGCTCTGATTTTGCAACTCGCTTTTGCTAAAATTCAGAATGTTTGAAAATTTTTATTTAGTCTGAACGTGTTGCCTAATTTCAGCTCTGAATCAGAGCAAAATAGTTTGCTTAAAAAACGCTGAAAAATAGCAAAAATATTGGCAAAAAATGCTCTGATTTTGCAACTCGCTTTTGCTAAGATTCAGAATGTTTGAAAATTTTTATTTATTCTGAACGTGTTGCCTAATTTCAGCTCTGAATCAGAGCAAAATAGTTTGCTTAAGAAACGCTGAAAAATAGCAAAAATATTGGCAAAAATGCTCTGATTTTACAACTCGCTTTTGCTAAAATTCAGAATGTTTGAAAATTTTTATTTAGTCTGAACGTGTTGCCTAATTTCAGCTCTGAATCAGAGCAAAATAGTTTGCTTAAAAAACGCTGAAAAATAGCAAAAATATTGGCAAAAAATGCTCTGATTTTGCAACTCGCTTTTGCTAAAATTCAGAATGTTTGAAAATTTTTATTTAGTCTAAACGTGTTTCCTAATTTCAGCTCTGAATCAGAGCAAAATAGTTTGCTTAAAAAACGCTGAAAAATAGCAAAAATTTTGACAAAAAATGCTCTAATTTTGCAACTCGCTTTTGCTAAAATTCAGAATGTTTGAAAATTTTTATTTAGTCTGAACGTGTTGCCTAATTTCAGCTCTGAAACAGAGCAAAATAGTTTGCTTAAAAAACGCTGAAAAATAGCAAAAATTTTGACAAAAAATGCTCTGATTTTGCAACTCGCTTTTGCTAAAATTCAGAATGTTTGAAAATTTTTATTTAGTCTGAACGTGTTTCCTAATTTCAGCTCTGAATCAGAGCAAAATAGTTTGCTTAAAAAACGCTGAAAAATAGCAAAAATTTTGACAAAAAATGCTCTGATTTTGCAACTCGCTTTTGCTAAAATTCAGAATGTTTGAAAATTTTTATTTATTCTGAACGTGTTGCCTAATTTCAGCTCTGAATCAGAGCAAAATAGTTTGCTTAAGAAACGCTGAAAAATAGCAAAAATATTGGCAAAAATGCTCTGATTTTGCAACTCGCTTTTGCTAAAATTCAGAATGTTTGAAAATTTTTATTTAGTCTGAACGTGTTGCCTAATTTCAGCTCTGAATCAGAGTAAAATAGTTTGCTTAAAAAACGCTGAAAAATAGCAAAAATATTGGCAAAAAATGCTCTGATTTTGCAACTCGCTTTTGCTAAAATTCAGAATGTTTGAAAATTTTTATTTAGTCTAAACGTGTTTCCTAATTTCAGCTCTGAATCAGAGCAAAATAGTTTGCTTAAAAAACACTGAAAAATAGCAAAAATTTTGACAAAAAATGCTCTGATTTTGCAACTCGCTTTTGCTAAAATTCAGAATGTTTGAAAATTTTTATTTAGTCTGAACGTGTTTCCTAATTTCAGTTCTGAAACAGAGCAAAATAGTTTGCTTAAAAAACGCTGAAAAATAGCAAAAATATTGGCAAAAATGCTCTGATTTTGCAATTCGCTTTT
Source organism: Nephrocerus scutellatus (assembly GCA_947095585.1). Taxonomy (NCBI): domain Eukaryota; kingdom Metazoa; phylum Arthropoda; class Insecta; order Diptera; family Pipunculidae; genus Nephrocerus; species Nephrocerus scutellatus. The sequence goes on from OX352764.1 coordinate 52,365,291, forward strand.
GCTAAAATTCAGAATGTTTGAAAATTTTTATTTAGTCTGAACGTGTTGCCTAATTTCAGCTCTGAATCAGAGCAAAATAGTTTGCTTAAAAAACGCTGAAAAATAGCAAAAATATTGGCAAAAAATGCTCTGATTTTGCAACTCGCTTTTGCTAAAATTCAGAATGTTTGAAAATTTTTATTAAGTCTGAACGTGTTGCCTAATTTCAGCTCTGAATCAGAGCAAAATAGTTTGCTTAAAAAACGCTGAAAAATAGCAAAAATATTGGCAAAAAATGCTCTGATTTTGCAACTCGCTTTTGCTAAAATTCAGAATGTTTGAAAATTTTTATTTAGTCTGAACGTGTTGCCTAATTTCAGCTCTGAATCAGAGCAATATAGTTTGCTTAAAAAACGCTGAAAAATAGCAAAAATTTTGGCAAAAAATGCTCTGATTTTGCAACTCGCTTTTGCTAAAATTCAGAATGTTTAAAAATTTTTATTTAGTCTGAACGTGTTGCCTAATTTCAGCTCTGAATCAGAGCAAAATAGTTTGCTTAAAAAACGCTGAAAAATAGCAAAAATATTGGCAAAAAATGCTCTGATTTTGAAACTCGCTTTTGCTAAAATTCAGAATGTTTGAAAATTTTTATTTAGTCTTAACGTGTTGCCTAATTTCAGCTCTGAATCAGAGCAATATAGTTTGCTTAAAAAACGCTGAAAAATAGCAAAAATTTTGGCAAAAAATGCTCTGATTTTGCAACTCGCTTTTGCTAAAATTCAGAATGTTTAAAAATTTTTATTTAGTCTGAACGTGTTGCCTAATTTCAGCTCTGAATCAGAGCAAAATAGTTTGCTTAAAAAACGCTGAAAAATAGCAAAAATATTGGCAAAAAATGCTCTGATTTTGCAACTCGCTTTTGCTAAAATTCAGAATGTTTGAAAATTTTTATTTAGTCTGAACGTGTTGCCTAATTTCAGCTCTGAATCAGAGCAAAATAGTTTGCTTAAAAAACGCTGAAAAATAGCAAAAATATTGGCAAAAAATGCTCTGATTTTGCAACTCGCTTTTGCTAAAATTCAGAATGTTTGAAAATTTTTATTTAGTCTGAACGTGTTGCCTAATTTCAGCTCTGAATCAGAGCAAAATAGTTTGCTTAAAAAACGCTGAAAAATAGCAAAAATATTGGCAAAAAATGCTCTGATTTTGCAACTCGCTTTTGCTAAGATTCAGAATGTTTGAAAATTTTTATTTAGTCTGAACGTGTTGCCTAATTTCAGCTCTGAATCAGAGCAAAATAGTTTGCTTAAAAAACGCTGAAGAATAGCAAAAATATTGGCAAAAAATGCTCTGATTTTGCAACTCGCTTTTGCTAAAATTCAGAATGTTTGAAAATTTTTATTTAGTCTGAACGTGTTGCCTAATTTCAGCTCTGAATCAGAGCAAAATAGTTTGCTTAAAAACGCTGAAAAATAGCAAAAATATTGGCAAAAAATGCTCTGATTTTGCAACTCGCTTTTGCTAAAATTCAGAATGTTTGAAAATTTTTATTTAGTCTGAACGTGTTGCCTAATTTCAGCTCTGAATCAGAGCAAAATAGTTTGCTTAAAAAACGCTGAAGAATAGCAAAAATATTGGCAAAAAATGCTCTGATTTTGCAACTCGCTTTTGCTAAAATTCAGAATGTTTGAAAATTTTTATTTAGTCTGAACGTGTTTCCTAATTTCAGCTTTGAATCAAAGCAAAATAGTTTGCTTAAAAAACGCTGAAAATAGCAAAAATATTGGAAAAAAATGCTCTGATTTTGCAACTCGCTTTTGCTAAAATTCAGAATGTTTGAAAATTTTTATTTAGTCTGAACGTGTTGCCTAATTTCAGCTCTGAATCAGAGCAATATAGTTTGCTTAAAAAACGCTGAAAAATAGCAAAAATTTTGGCAAAAAATGCTCTGATTTTGCAACTCGCTTTTGCTAAAATTCAGAATGTTTGAAAATTTTTATTTAGTCTGAACGTGTTGCCTAATTTCAGCTCTGAATCAGAGCAATATAGTTTGCTTAAAAAACGCTGAAAAATAGCAAAAATTTTGGCAAAAAATGCTCTGATTTTGCAACTCGCTTTTGCTAAAATTCAGAATGTTTGAAAATTTTTATTTAGTCTGAACGTGTTGCCTAATTTCAGCTCTGAATCAGAGCAAAATAGTTTGCTTAAAAAACGCTGAAAAATAGCAAAAATATTGGCAAAAAATGCTCTGATTTTACAACTCGCTTTTGCTAAAATTCAGAATGTTTGAAAATTTTTATTTAGTCTGAACGTTTTTCCTAATTTCAGCTCTGAATCAGAGCAAAATAGTTTGCTTAAAAAACGCTGAAAAATAGCAAAAATGTTGGCAAAAAATGCTCTGATTTTGCAACTCGCTTTTGCTAAAATTCAGAATGTTTGAAAATTTTTATTTAGTCTGAACGTGTTGCCTAATTTCAGCTCTGAATCAGAGCAATATAGTTTGCTTAAAAAACGCTGAAAAATAGCAAAAATTTTGGCCAAAAATGCTCTGATTTTGCAACTCGCTTTTGCTAAAATTCAGAATGTTTGAAAATTTTTATTTAGTCTGAACGTGTTGCCTAATTTCAGCTCTGAATCAGAGCAAAATAGTTTGCTTAAAAAACGCTGAAAAATAGCAAAAATATTGGCAAAAAATGCTCTGATTTTGCAACTCGCTTTTGCTAAAATTCAGAATGTTTGAAAATTTTTATTTAGTCTGAACGTGTTGCCTAATTTCAGCTCTGAATCAGAGCAAAATAGTTTACTTAAAAAACGCTGAAAAATAGCAAAAATATTGGCAAAAAATGCTCTGATTTTGCAACTCGCTTTTGCTAAAATTCAGAATGTTTGAAAATTTTTATTTAGTCTGAACGTGTTGCCTAATTTCAGCTCTGAATCAGAGCAATATAGTTTGCTTAAAAAACGCTGAAAAATAGCAAAAATTTTGGCAAAAAATGCTCTGATTTTGCAACTCGCTTTTGCTAAAATTCAGAATGTTTAAAAATTTTTATTTAGTCTGAACGTGTTGCCTAATTTCAGCTCTGAATCACAGCAAAATAGTTTGCTTAAGAAACGCTGAAAAATAGCAAAAATATTGGCAAAAATGCTCTGATTTTGCAACTCGCTTTGGCTAAAATTCAGAATGTTTGAAAATTTTTATTTAGTCTGAACGTGTTTCCTAATTTCAGCTCTGAATCAGAGCAAAATAGTTTGCTTAAAAAACGCTGAAAAATAGCAAAAATATTTACAAAAATTGCTCTGATTTTGCAACTCGCTTTTGCTAAAATTCAGAATGTTTGAAAATTTTTATTTAGTCTGAACGTGTTGCCTAATTTCAGCTCTGAATCAGAGCAATATAGTTTGCTTAAAAAACGCTGAAAAATAGCAAAAATATTGGCAAAAATGCTCTGATTTTGCAACTCGCTTTTGCTAAAATTCAGAATGTTTGAAAATTTTTATTTAGTCTGAACGTGTTTCCTAATTTCAGCTCTGAATCAGAGCAAAATAGTTTGCTTAAAAAACGCTGAAAAATAGCAAAAATATTGACAAAAAATGCTCTGATTTTGCAACTCGCTTTTGCTAAAATTCAGAATGTTTGAAAATTTTTATTTAGTCTGAACGTGTTGCCTAATTTCAGCTCTGAATCAGAGCAAAATAGTTTGCTTAAAAAACGCTGAAGAATAGCAAAAATATTGGCAAAAAATGCTCTGATTTTGCAACTCGCTTTTGCTAAAATTCAGAATGTTTGAAAATTTTTATTTAGTCTGAACGTGTTGCCTAATTTCAGCTCTGAATCAGAGCAAAATAGTTTGCTTAAAAAACGCTGAAAAATAGCAAAAATATTAACAAAAAATGCTCTGATTTTGCAACTCGCTTTTGCTAAAATTCAGAATGTTTGAAAATTTTTATTTAGTCTGAACGTGTTGCCTAATTTCAGCTCTGAATCAGAGCAAAATAGTTTGCTTAAAAAACGCTGAAAATAGCAAAAATATTGGCAAAAAATGCTCTGATTTTGCAACTCGCTTTTGCTAAAATTCAGAATGTTTGAAAATTTTTATTTAGTCTGAACGTGTTGCCTAATTTAGCTCTGAATCAGAGCAAAGTAGTTTGCTTAAAAAACGCTGAAAATAGCAAAAATATTGGCAAAAAATGCTCTGATTTTGCAACTCGCTTTTGCTAAAATTCAGAATGTTTGAAAATTTTTATTTAGTCTGAACGTGTTGCCTAATTTCAGCTCTGAATCAGAGCAAAATAGTTTGCTTAAAAAACGCTGAAAATAGCAAAAATGTTGACAAAAAATGCTCTGATTTTGCAACTCGCTTTTGCTAAAATTCAGAATGTTTGAAAATTTTTATTTAGTCTGAACGTGTTTCCTAATTTCAGCTCTGAATCAGAGCAAAATAGTTTGCTTAAAAAACGCTGAAAAATAGCAAAAATATTGACAAAAAATGCTCTGATTTTGCAACTCGCTTTCGCTAAAATTCAGAATGTTTGAAAATTTTTATTTAGTCTGAACGTGTTGCCTAATTTCAGCTCTGAATCAGAGCAAAATAGTTTGCTTAAAAAACGCTGAAAAATAGCAAAAATATTGACAAAAAATGCTCTGATTTTGCAACTCGCTTTTGCTAAAATTCAGAATGTTTGAAAATTTTTATTTAGTCTGAACGTGTTGCCTAATTTCAGCTCTGAATCAGAGCAAAATAGTTTGCTTAAAAAACGCTGAAAAATAGCAAAAATATTGGCAAAAAATGCTCTGATTTTGCAACTCGCTTTTGCTAAAATTCAGAATGTTTGAAAATTTTTATTTAGTCTGAACGTGTTGCCTAATTTCAGCTCTGAATCAGAGCAATATAGTTTGCTTAAAAAACGCTGAAAAATAGCAAAAATTTTGGCAAAAAATGCTCTGATTTTGCAACTCGCTTTTGCTAAAATTCAAAATGTTTGAAAATTTTTATTTAGTCTGAACGTGTTGCCTAATTTCAGCTCTGAATCAGAGCAAAATAGTTTGCTTAAAAAACGCTGAAAAATAGCAAAAATATTGGCAAAAAATGCTCTGATTTTGCAACTCGCTTTTGCTAAAATTCAGAATGTTTGAAAATTTTTATTTAGTCTGAAAGTGTTGCCTAATTTCAGCTCTGAATCAGAGCAAAATAGTTTGCTTAAAAAACGCTGAAAAATAGCAAAAATATTGACAAAAAATGCTCTGATTTTGCAACTCGCTTTTGCTAAAATTCAGAATGTTTGAAAATTTTTATTTAGTCTGAACGTGTTGCCTAATTTCAGCTCTGAATCAAAGCAAAATAGTTTGCTTAAAAAACGCTGAAAAATAGCAAAAATATTGACAAAAAATGCTCTGATTTTGCAACTCGCTTTTGCTAAAATTCAGAATGTTTGAAAATTTTTATTTAGTCTGAACGTGTTGCCTAATTTCAGCTCTGAATCAGAGCAAAATAGTTTGCTTAAAAAACGCTGAAAAATAGCAAAAATATTGGCAAAATTATCTCTGATTTTGCAACTCGATTTGCTAGATTTCAGAATGTTTGAAAATTTCAAATAAATCTGAACGTTTTGTTTAATTTCAGCTTTGATTCAGAGCAAAATAATTTGTTTAGAAACGCCATGTATTTAAGAAAACTATTTTGCTTTGAGTCAGAGCTGAAATTAAGCAAAACGTTCAGAATAAATAATTATTTTTAAACATTCTGAATTTTAGCAAAAATTTAAGCAAAATCAGAACTTATATTTTCAATATAGGCAAAGTATTCAGACATAACTAAAATTTTGCTTAACACTTTCTGAATAACTTCTGATTTTGCCTGATATAAGAAAATCTTTCTTAATAGCAAACAAATTGCTACTTGGGAAATTAAATCAAAACTGCGGAGAAAGAGCGTTTTATATATAAAAGTTTGTACCCGAAAAACAAATTTTTTAAACATTTACCTGATTAATTATAAAAAAAAACAACCCATAAAAATTTAAATTTTTCGAGTTAATTTTTAAAAAATTTATATAGGCACCGCTCGGGCCTCAGAGCCCGTTGACTCAAAAAACTTTACAAACAACTTTGTCCATCGGAGATACACATGTGTATAAAATTTGAAGAAAATCAGGTTAATTTTTTTGAAGAATTTTTATGGGGCCCCACGACCACCAAAATTTTTGCAAAAAGTGTTGTCCATCGGAGATGTGATTCCACGACAAACCGACCGACATTCGTGCCACGGGAAAGTTGTCGTGCGAGCTTAGTTATTTCCCGCTTTAATTCTTGAAGTCGTTCTCCTCTCTGCTGTTTCTTCATCTGGAGCTGTATTTTGGTTAGCTCCTGTGTGTGGGACTGTCTATAACGCAAGTCCAACTCCCTCAAGATTCTTCCGGAACTCATCTCGGCATTTAGAATCATTTGCAATACATCAGCCGCCTTGCCCCTCAACGCTAGGATTAGAGAATTTAGTTGCTCTTCAGCACCCCATCCATTGTTTTGTACAGCAGCTGCAAACTGGACTTTAAAATTTTCAAAAGCTGTCTCGCCAAGCCAACAAACGCAGGTGGCTTCAAAATTCCTTTCTGGTTACTAGAAAATTCGGGAATGACTCTGGGAGTACTTTGTTGAGTGTTCTCTCTGGCAAACTAGGTACGATTTTCCAACCGGGTCTCAAATTCTTTAATTTTTCCTTGAAGACCACTCACCTTTCCTGTCACGTTCGTTTCGAGCAATTTTAATTCTTCTTGAAATGTTGCTTGAATTTCATTTATTTCACTTTTTAGCATTGTTTGAACTCCATTCATTTCTCCCTTGAGCATTTCTTGAATTTCACTCACTTCACCTTTTAGTTTTTCCAGCTTCTGCTTTTGTAGGTCGAATTTGGAGTTCAATTCCTGCTTCAGTTCTTGGCTTTGTTTCTGCGATTGTTGAATTTTCTGTTCAAACTAAACGGTCAGATTGGAACTTAACTGCCGATTTTGCTAATCCAATTCTTTCTTTAGTTCTTCGCTTTGCTGCTGATTTTGTCGATCCAATTCTTTCTTTAGTTCTTGACTTTGCTATTCCAACTTCTCGATGAATCTAGGATTTGGAGTTCTAGATTCATCTGTTTATTCTCCTGACTGGATTGCTGCTGCTATCCTTGCTTTTGTTGAATAAACTTATTTTTAATTTGCCGCTGCATCTGTTCTCTCTACTGGTCAAACTTGCTATTCATTTGTTGCATTAGAACTTGCAACATCGCCTCCATGTTTGGCACACCCCCCTTTTCTTCAGAAGTTGACGATTTTCGCTCCACTCACTCCGTCTCAATTGAAAACGCTTCACCATCTTGCTGCTTCTCCCCTTTGACGACTTGTTGCAATCGGAGAAATAACTCTTGCTTATTTCCAGCGGTGATTAGACAATGCCTTCCAAGCTCTTCTTTAAGCTTCTGGGAACTATAGGATTTAATGTTCAATTTTATTATTTACTGTTTATCGATTTCCAAAATGTCGCTTAATGTATTTACTGTCTCAACGCTTGAAAAATCACCAATTAATATATTGTCCAAAATGTTATTGTCTCACAATTTGCAAATTTTTATTGTCTCTCAATTTACACGATTTGCAAAATCCCACTTCTGACAACAATTGTTACAAAATTCAGGCTTTCGAGTTCGTAAAGGATTTTGCAAATAAAACACAACACAAGTTTATTAATTTACAAATAACAACTTTAATGAACAACAATAAAATTAACACAAGTTCACAATTTATAATTCTGCAAGCAAGAGCTTTTCAACTGCACTGTTTAAATTCCAATCAACTAATCATCTTACTTCGGCCTAACGCCTCTAATTATGCTTAATCAAAAGCTTCCAGAAACTTCCAATATTGTAGACAGAAATATCGAGAAAAGACCACAAAATTGTAGCCTTATTCCCTCATTTACAACTAACGATACTTATATGTAATGAGTCATCTTCTAAAAATAGACTACATGTACAATCATGTTCTTTTACAAAAACCGGGCAAACCGCACAAACCGGTTTGACTACATTTTTGACCGGTACGTAATGATTCAAACTCACAGGCGGTCACATTTCAAATTTCAAATAATCTAATAATCTTACAGTATGCTTCATAAAAGTGCTTATTTTTAGTTTGCAGTGCATGTGCATTGCAATTTATCTTAGGATTCGAATAATATTATATGCGCTACCAACTATTTTTCGTAACAATACTTTGAAATAGCTCCGACCTCAAAAACAGATATTTTGGCGATTGTTAATCTATCTATATATATAAAATAGAGAATTTATTTGTATATTTGTATATTTGAATATATATTTGTGCCTAACTAGCTCTGGAACGCCTTAACCAATTTCAACCAAACTTGGTATACATATTAGTTACTATGTGGAATCAAACATAGGTGGTGGGGGGTAGCACGTTTTTTGGCTGGGGACGGCGTGGCAGCCGATTTTAGTGTCGGACCTACCGTTTTCGGTATCGCCGAGACGAATAATGCTGGTAGTACACTCCTATGGATGAGTTATATTCCCGCAGGGGGGTGGGTTATCGATGTCAGTGTTGTGTTGTCGCTGAGTTGAATGGTGATGGTAAGACAGCTCTAGGGGGGTGGGGTCGATAGCTGAGGGGGGAGGGTGACCGATATTAGTGTCGATTCTATGGTTTTCGTGGTCGCTGAGTTGAATGGTGATGGTAAGACAGCTCTAGGGGGATGGGGTCGATAGCTGTGGGGGGGTTGACCGATATTAGTGTCGATTTTATGGTTTTCGTGGTCGCTGAGTTGAATGGTGATGGTAAGACAGCTCTAGGGGGATGGGGTCGATAGCTGTGGGGGGTTGACCGATATTAGTGTCGATTTTATGTTTTTCGTGGTATCTGAGTTGAATGGTGATGGTAAGACAGCTGTAGGTGGATGGGGTTGATAACTAAGGAAGGGGTGGGACCGATATTAGTGTCGATTTTATGGTTTTTGGGGTCGCTGAGTTGAATGGTGATGGTAAGACAGCTCTAGGGGGATGGGATCGATAACTAAGGAAGGGAGTGACCGATATTAGTGTCGATTTTATGGTTTTCGGGGTCGCTGAGTTGAATGGTGACGGTAAGACAGCTCTAGGTGGATGGGGTCGATAACTAAGGAAGGGGGGTAACCGATATTAGTGTCGATTTTATGGTTTTCGTGGTATCTGAGTTGAATGGTGGTGGTAAGACAGCTCTAGGGGGATGGGGTCGATAACTAAGGAAGGGGGTGACCGATATTAGTGTCGATTTTATGGTTTTCGGGGTCGCTGAGTTGAATGGTGATGGTAAGACAGCTCTAGGGGGATGGGCGGATAACTAAGGAATGGGGGTGACCGATATTAGTATTGATTTTATGGTTTTCGTGGTATCTGAGTTGAATGGTGATGGTAAGACAGCTCTAGGGGGATGGGGTCGATAACTGAGGGGGGAGGGTGACCGATATTAGTGTCGATTTTATGGTTTTCGGGGTCGCTGAGTTGAATGGTGATGGTAAGACAGCTCTAGGGGGATGGGCGGATAACTAAGGAATGGGGGTGACCGATATTAGTATTGATTTTATGGTTTTCGTGGTATCTGAGTTGAATGGTGATGGTAAGACAGCTCTAGGGGGATGGGGTCGATAACTGAGGGGGGAGGGTGACCGATATTAGTGTCGATTCTATGGTTTTCGGGGTCGCTGAGATGAATAGTGATGTTTAGAATGGTACTCGGTGACCATTTGGCGACGAATTTGGGGGTGAGGCATTGTCGCCCCTACTTCAAATAGCAAAAGGTAGATTAGTATCCGTGTCTTATCGTTATATTAAGTTGACATCGATTTTTGAAATCTGCCGCTGCACTAATAAATTCTATTTATCCGGCTGTTTCTCAAAACTATAACCTTTTGAACCGGTTGCGAGAAGGGGCTATTCTTGCTACTAAAAATGGAGACAACCACGAAATAAGCAATCAAATACTTGCCATGTTAATAGGCAAAGTGTATCGATACCTTTGTAGATACTGATGAGGAAGTTAATTATCTAACTGAGTTCCTAAACTCACTTAATTCGTCTGGATTGTCTTACAGTTTGATTTCTAATTATTTTACTACGGAGTCTCGACTCGCCAAAACTTTGCAACGTCACAAGACTGTGCGTAAAAGAGATGCCGGGAAATATAATTAAAGCGACTATCTTCACAGAAAAGGGACAGTGTAAAACAGTTTTTATCCCACTCATTTCGACGGATCTACCTTTTAAATTAAAGAGATTGCAATTTCCGGTAAAACTTGAGTTTTCGATGACGATCATTGACGATCAATTAGCCGGACAGTTTATTAAGTACTGCGGAGTATAGATTTGATGCCATGTTTTCCCACGGACAACTTTATTTTGCTTGCTCTGGGTTGGGTTGACCTAAGAATTTATTTATTCTTTATACAACTAAGTTTTGTTTTAAATTAATTTTATGTATGTTTATTTAATTTTATTTTATAATTTGGATACTATAGCTATAATTTGAAATATATTTTTTAAAAAAAATTTTCTTAATAAAAACTGCAATTTTACCTTATAGATAGATATCATTCTTTTTTCTACCCCTGCCTAATAGAACTAATAGAGAAATACCTGGGCAACGCCGGGTAATCAGCTAGTAAATAATAAACGACTGTGTGGCGTGTTTCATTTCAATTCAATATTTTTATACAAGTGATAAGAAAAATGTTCTTGTTTTGCATAATTCGCTAAGATTACGTACATTTTGAGGAAAAAAATAAGTTACAAAAAATATTTTTTAAAAATTAAGTAACAAAAAATATTTTAAATTAAAAAAAAAATAAAAATAATTAATGATATAATAATAAAGAAAAGATAAATATTATAGAAAAAACAGAGTAAAAAAAATACCAGATGCAAGAGAGCGTTGAAATAGAGATAGAAGACAGTAATTTTTAAATTCTCTATATTAACTTCGCGTGCCCGTGGCTGGCTGGTCAGATTTTCTTATCAATTTTTAACCCACTTCCCAAAGCCCGATTTTATTGAAATTTTGCATACATGTATATTTCCTGTGACAATACTTTCTATTAAAATATCAGAGATATCGGGCCACGGGATCGGTGGTCCCCCTTACAAATTTTCCATTTAGCGGCATCAGATCATATCATACTATAATGAGTATAATGACTGTGTTCTGTGTGCGCTGATGAGTGATGCGATGTAGGCAGCGTTGCTTGATTTACGATTGGGGTTGTTTTGTTGTTGCATTACAGCAGAGAGTATAAAGATGTCAAGAAGAAGTATAACAAATATTTTTATAGAAAACTGAATGGTGCAGCAATTGAAATGTGTTGCACACTCAGATGTGTGAGTGCATTCTTAATTTGTGTTTTGTACAATATTACGACTCCGACACTACGAGTACAAAACCTTCTCTATAGCAAGCCCAACTGTATGCATATTAATGCTGTAAAAGAACGCGAAATATTTATGGATTTGTGACAAGTGAATACAGAGTAGAAGAGATAAGCTGAGGCATTTTATTAAACGCGCTAACTAGCCGTAGTGAAAAGAGCGAGAAACGTAATTTGTGGCAACGAAACGCTGAAAAATTTCGAATGGTTTTTGCTTGGCTTTTGCTCTTAATTTAATCACCAATACATAAATATTTCGTTATTATCTATGCTTCAAGAAAACAGTTGGGCTTTCTATAGAGAAGGTTTTGTACGAGTATATAAAGGACTGGTTAAGCACTCACACTGCTTTACAGGTTAACTCAACTCAAAAGAAAGAATTTTAGTGATACTTCGTACGGCGTTATATGCACGTCGTACCAACCGTGCGCTGTGGCTGCTATGTTTTCACCACAGAATGGGGAATTTCACCACAATATCGAATCTCCGATCAGAGAATTTACAAGAAAAATTTCAATTTTTAAATTCGCTTCCCCGTGGCACGTCTGGCTGTCTGTCGGTCGGTCGGTCTGTTTGTTGTGGAATCTTGCGATCAAGATTCCAAAGCCCGATTTTGTTGAAATTTTGCAAACATGTGTTTTCCGGAGACAAAACATTCTATTAAAATTTGGGACCCATATAAAATTTATTAAAAATAACCCGATATTCTTAAAATTTTATACACATATGTATCTCCGATGGACAACACTTTTTGTAAAAATTTTGGAGACCCTGGGGCCCGGGTCGTGAGGCCCCATAAAAATTTTTAAAAAAAAATTTACCCGATTTTCGGCAAATTTTATTATCCGATGGGCAACACTTTTTGTAAAAATTTTGGAGACCCCGGACCCCAGGGTCGTAGGGCCCCAAAAACTTTTTTAAAAAATTAACCCGATTTTCTTTAAAATTTACACACGGCTGTACCTCCGATGGACAACAATTTTTGTGTGTGTTTTCGTATGGCACCATACAAATTTTTTAAAAAAATTAACCTGATTTGCTTAAACTTTTATACACATGTGTATCTCCGATGGACAACACTTTTTGTACAAATTTTGGAGACCCCGGACCCCAGGGTCGCGGGGCCCCAAAAACTTTTTTAAAAAAATTAACCCGATTTTCTTTAAATTTTACACACGGCTGTACCTCCGATGGACAACAATTTTTGTGTGTGTTTTCGTGTGGCACAATACAAATTTTTTTAAAAAATTAACCCGACTTTCTTCAAATTTTATACACGTGTGTATCTCCGATGGACAACACTAATTGCAAAAAATTTATGAGGTCTCGGGGCCTCGGAGTTTTGATTTGAATTTTTTTCCCATACAAAATTTTTTACACATGTGAATTTTGGTGAGAACAGTTTTTGAAAAAATTTTGAAGTGAAGGTGGCCCTAATATTAATTTTTTCCAAATTAACCCGGTTCAAACTTTGCACACATATGTATCTCCTATTAGAGATTTACATGAAAAATTTTAATTTTTATGGGTTGTTTTTTTAAAAAGTTAATACTTCTTTGAAAGTAATTTAATGTTGCTGAGTTGAACCCTTGCTGTGTAAGTATGCTTTTTATATCAGCGGGGAGCTGATTCCAAAGTCTGACAGCATGGACGAAGAACTGACATTGCGAAGGTCGGCAGTTGAAAGTCGGCATGTAGTAACGCCGAATGTAGTAACCGTGCTTCCTTAAGGCTAAGGGAAGAGTTTTTTAGGCGGAGAGTTAATTTAAAACAACGTTTATTTTTGATTTCTAAACAATTAGGTATTTATTGAGTTTTGTTTTAGTTATATATTACTAGGGATCCCGCTGTCTCTAGCTTGGCTGCGACCTCTACTAGATAATTTAGTAAGTTTTATATTTAGTAATTTTATAATTCTAGGGAGGCCCGCTGTCTTTAGCTTGGCTGCGACCTCTAATAGAATGTTTCTCGTCTAAACTTCGGATTAACTCTGACTCTTCAACTAGATTTTACTCCCCTTTTATATCCTCAAATACAATCGATCTTTATCCCCAAATCAAATGCAGTTCACAGAAATGCACCCATCATCAATATTTACCCATATTGATAAATCATATAATTAATGCTCCAGATATAGTGCAACGCACTATTATCTGGGTAAGTAATTAAATTATTGCCCAATATTAGTAATATCGGGATAAACAATTAAGGCCGGAAATTATTGCCCAATATTAATGCATCAGCATAAAATTCATCAATGGCTCTGGATATAGTTTATACACCCAGCTATTACCTTTGACGATGTCCATTCACCCTTGCTCTCTATACCTACAATTGATAATTGTGCTTGACTTTGGATTTCGTGTGTATCCGCCGCCGTATAGCATTGTAGTCGGTATGGAATAATTGGGAATGTGTATTGCTATTCTTTTTTTTTTTTTTTTATAATAAGATATTTTATAACATTTAGGTATTATCCAATTTTGACTTAAAACTAAACTTATAACTATTATTAATAAGTGTCGGCTCAACAATAGGGGCCCGACGTATTTACATTGTTTTTTTCTTTTGTATTGCTTATTATTAAACAATATTTTTGACTACTTAATCTACTAACTGTTATATTTAAAGCAATTTAATTTTAAACAATAAATTTTAAAATAAAATAAAAATGAAAAAAATATAAGACGGGGTATAAACAGGGCGATCTTCAGCCTCTGTAATGTTGATTGCTGGCCTTCTCGTAGAGGAAGACGTCTTGATTATTAAGGGTGTCGTCGAATCTAGCATCTGTGAATCCTCTGATGTGTATGTACCGGTGACTTGGCTCGATTTCTTCGCTTCTCAGTCCTTGCATCTCAGGACTTGGATGAGTTTCCAATCCGTCGACGAATTTCCTCGCCACTTGGAACAAGTGGTCGGTTATTGGCAGCAGACTAGTTGCTTCGTAAAGTCTTGCAGTAGACACAAAGTTATAGCTGTTTGGCACCCTCCAGAGTCCTGTACAGATCCTAAGTACCTTCCTTTCAAATAAGGAGATCTTCTTCATCGTTGTTGGTGAGACGGTGAACCATATGGGATAGCCTATGTTATCACTGGCCTGATGAGCTGCTTGTAGATGAGCAGGCTGGTGTTGTTGGACAGTCCGTTTCGTCTTCTTAGTAGCGGGTGCACTAAATGAAGAGCGTAGTTCGCTTTTTTCATTGTTTTATCGATGTGAGAGTTAAACTTGAGCCTCTCAGTAAAGTTGTTTCCCAGGTATTTAGTCTCTGACTTGGTGTTTATTGTCGTGTTATCCGGAAGGGTGATTTTTAAGGCTCTGCACCGGTTTGCGATTTTTCTTATCCTTGTTTCGGTTGCTGGTACTCGGAAGCAGATGAGTTCCATTTTGTTAGCGTTGATCTTCAGTCCCCACTTCAGGTAGTACTCCCAAAGATTTCGGAGGTGTTCCTCCACTCTTCGGGCAGCTATCTCAGGAGAGCGGGAAACGGCATACGTGATGGAGTCATCCGCGAAAAGCATGGTCCTTGTTCCGGCTGTATTGGTCGGTTGATCCGCCGTGAAGATGCTAAATAGGACTGGTCCAAGTCTTGAGCCTTGGGGAACTCCAGCTTTAATCCTTTTCCTTATCGATGGGCTGCCATCAGTGGCGGCTGGTAAGTCATCGAAGTGGTGGTTAAAGTGCACCACTTGCTTAACTTGCTCACTAAATATTATGATTAGAAATAGCAATAAAACAACAATTTTTGATTCTTTTCAGTGTCGAAAAACATCGCTCGCTCTTGACTGAAGTCATTGGTATAGTGCACAGAATTCGCAGTAGTTTCAATGACTCTGAAAATGATTCAGTGAGGTCATTGTTATAAAACAATTGTAAAATTGCAATTGCACTATTTGCGTTGATGAAATCGTCGCGATTGTATATCGCGGAGAGTTCGTTTGTTAATTTGTATTTGTCCAAAGCGGCGTATGTGGTAACTGTGATCGTGAAATCTTTATCGGGAAAAGTAGAACGGTACTTGGTAAAGTTCTCGCAGTAAAATAATTTGGCTGCTATCAAATGATTACAAAAATTGAATCTGTCTTTCAATTGAGTAATAATTATATCGCACACTTCTTTTGCTATGACAGAGCTAGACGATTTAAACCTTTTTTGAGACGGTTCTTCAAGTTGGTCTATGGTGTTACGTGCATTCTGTATACTGATTTCAAAATCATTTATACAGTTTTTTATGTGAACCAAATCAATATTTCTTTTTTGCATTTGTTTAAATAAAATTTCAGTATGTGGCAGAATAATTCGAAAAAACTCAAGCCAATATAAAAAAGTACTGTCGTTCAAATATCTTTGAAGCATATCAGCCTGATTTATAGAATTGGTATCATTTTCCGTTTCAATAATAGTGGTCATGCATTCTTTTAAAGGCTCCTTGTAGCTATGTACTGAGTTGACCGTCCGCGAATTAAAGTTCCATCTCGTTTGCGGAGCAGCTGGAATCTTTTTCGATATAATAGTTTTCAAAATCTCTGTACGCTTCGGTGATCGTGAAAAAAACTTAGGAAAAGCTTGAAGGTACGGTTCTGTACGGTTTTGTTTTGACTTACACTTTTTTCTATTATTAAATTTAGTTGGTGGGCGTAACAATGGACAAATGAAGCAATTGGATAAACGCTTTTTACTTAAGCCTGTACTCCACCAACTTTCCCGCTCATTACAGAGGCGCCATCATAACATTGTGCTATTAGTTGTTGCGGAGTTATTTGAAGTGCCTGTAATTCTGTTATTATAACAGAACTAAGTCCTTCAGCAGTATGAGAATGCGGCGTAAGATATTTCCAAAACTGTTCGTGAACCTGTCCGTTTTCTTCGTATCTTAAAATCATTAGCAACTGCATAGTGGTCGATACATCGGTAGTTTCATCAACTTGAACTGCTACGTATTTACATTTTTTTATAATATCCAACAATTCTTTGTGGTATACATATAAAATTGAGTCCAAAATATCATTCTGAATAGTTTTTGACGTACCTTTGAATACTGTAGGCGATGTGAGATGCTCCTTCATTACTGTATCCAACTCTGATACAAAGTCTATTAATCCAAGAAACACACCAGCATTACTAGACTCAATTGTTTCGTCGTGACCTCGCAAAGCTAACTCAAATGCACCACAAAACTTGACACAATCGATAAGACGTGATAAATATACCTTTTTTTATCGACTTGTTCGTTATACTTTTGGATATTGCTTCTATACACAGAATCTAGCTGATTACGAATGTCGACTGTGCCTAACACAGCCAAACTCATTACATTTTGTATGTGGACTTGCGAAGAATCATGTTTTTTTAATTTTTCACTTAAATGCGTCAAATCCTTGATTCCAGTTTCTGTCCAAATCGACTCCCCACCAAAAATAATGCAAGGAAAGCAAAAGAATGCATTAAGACGCTCACATTCACATAGCCATTTCTTTCTATTATAAATTTCACTTTTAATAGACTTCGCGTAAATGCTTTATTTTTCGATTTGCACTCTTGCTTTAAATTTAAAAACGGCCTTGGCGGTCCGGCCATTTTTATATCAACTTTATTTTGAAAAGTTTTGTTATTGGCTTTAATATAGTCAATGTTTATGCTCATTTTCAATCCGACACAGTATAGAACAGACAACAGAACAAAAAAAAACAGTTACTTAATATAAACATAGATGAACACAGCGAAACTGCAGTAGTAGGCGCTATATATTTGCTATATTGCTTTCAACAAAAAAAATTTGTGGTTAAGAAATATTTAACCAAATTTTTATTTATAATTCCCACCACCAGAGTCGACTTTTAAAAATTATATATGGATAAGTTGGCAAACACATGAAACAAAAAATTTACCAAAATTTGGTTAGTTTTTGCTGTTGCTTTGATCAGCCGTTAACCACAAAAAATACCTTACTCATTTTGTTGAAAGCAATATGGCAATGTACAGCGAATGCTTGCCATCTTCCAAATGCCGTCATAGCTAGGTTCTTTCGGTAATTTTTGGATTGCGCGTGCGGCGCACGAGAACAGACTGATTGCTCGGTATATTTCTATGAACTATCTTTTGTCTCACGCGCCAGGCATATTAGGTCGTACCTCATACAAGTTATATTAGCAATCCTCCTGTGCTCGCCGAATCGCACGAGGATATTTCTTTACAAAGAAAATGATTGTTAATAGGTTAGAAAAGCGCTTAAATTGCTTCGCCATAATTGAAAATTTGTTTTGTGTTTATGTTTTTGTATGTTAAATTATTAATATGGTAATTTAAAACAATAAACATGAAGTTATTTTGGCATTTTTAAATCTTTTGAATTGGTATGGTGGGTGGTTCAGCGCACGAGCGCACTTAAAGCAAACCCGCAATGGCTGCCATACACCTGTACAAAAAAGACCCTCTTAAAAAGAAAAATTTTAATTATGTTCACAATATAAATGGGGAAACCAAATCTAATAAGTTTGTACAGAAGCCCGTTTGTCCAGACGCTATCGAAAGCTTTTTCGATGTCTAACAAACAGGCTACTATACTGCTTTTGACATTCAGTCCTCGAGTGACGTTACTGTGAAGCTTCATCAGAGGGTGCAGCGTAGAGTGCTTTTCTCGAAAGCCGAACTGAAAGGAAGGAATTAGATTTCTTTCCGAACAATACGCATTGATATTTTTACGGATCAAAGACTCCAATACTTTACTGATACAACACAGTAAAGCTATGTGGCGGTAACCAGTTACAATGGAGCGGTCGGTTTTCTTCGGTACTGGTACTACTTTGGCTACCTTCCAGTTGTATGGAAAGTATCCATTGTTAAGGCAATTGTTGAATATGTTGGTTAACATCAAAATTGCCATACCCGGCAGCTTTTTAAGCAGAAAATTTGAAATCCCGTCAGTGCCCGATGATTTTTTAGAGTTTCCAATCATAATTAAATCACTGACAACAGCTGTTGCGTTTGCGGCATTGTCATCGCTGAATTGCACTTCAAAATTTCTTGGGGAAGTGGTGTCTTCTAGAATAGAAATACGTTTTCCGATCACAGAATTCAGCTTTTTAAAAGCATCCGGGCCTGGTTTGATGTTCTGAAGTCGTTTGGTCAGTTCATCTTCCTGGTAACTTCGCACAGCTTGACGAAGCATGATTACTGTACAACGCAGTTGCGAAAATACAGACTGATATTCGTCATTAACAGTGTTGAGAGTCCTGTTGATGATCCTCTGAAGGCGTTTCCTTAGCCTTTGCTTGTGAGCATATATTGTCTGGATATTCTCAGGTAGATGTTGAAAGCGATCCCTGCTAGAGCGAACAGTTTTCTGCCGATCTATGGCTGTGTTCACTGAAGTCTTGAAATTTCTGATGGCATCATCAATTTCATTACTCTCCAGATTTCTACATGCCGCTGGAATTCGTAGTCCAGCTTCGACATCTGATCTAAACCGGTTCCAGTTTATTTTCGTAAAGTTGATGTGCAGTTCAGGTGTTGGGGTAACTTGCACAATTCGCTGATTCAACCTCACTCGAAGCTCTATGGCCAAATGATCCGAATCACTATCATGTGCAAAACAGCAATAATTCCTTAATTCTGGCAGAACCATGACGAAATTTGTCGTTGTCAAGAAACATCCAGCGTGGATGGTGTTCGAGGATATGTCTTCCGCCTAACCTAGCCTAGCGTTAAAATCCCCTCCAACCATACAGTATGTGTGCCCAGAGGAGATGCCGCAGACAGTTTGCAGATCCCGTTGAATTTTTTTCCTCGTTGCATTACAGTGATTGTACACTGATATTACCAACAAGGTCTCAACCTCGTTGACTTTGATGCTGACAGCTGTTGCTTCCATGCTACGCAAACCACTGATTTGCACCTTTTCGCCCGCCATAGTGTTCCTGATAAGGACCGCCGTCCCAGAGTAATCACTGCTTTTGTCGACCCTGTGGATGTTGTATCCGTCTGGACTGAATTGGTTTCTCCCTTTGAGATTAGTTTCCTGTAAAAGAAGAATGTCAGGCTTATTAGTTTTAATAAATAATTTTAGTGTTATACGCCTAGCTAACGAATAAATAGAGTTCACATTATATGAGAATATACTTATATTACTTATTGTGAACATGGTTCCCAAATAAGTCGACCCAAAACGGTTTTTTTGGACCTGTCATCAAGACTGCTATAATTAGCAGGCACGACTTCTCTTGCTTTCTGCAAAATTGTGAAAAGGTCTGCTCCAAATAGTCTTTCCGTATCGTCATATCGTTGGATTTTCCAGTAGATGGTGCCGGTTTTGGAGCTTGCTTACTTACAGGTTTTTTGCTTGCTTGGATGGTTGGTGGTGTTTTGTTGATTGTTGCTGGCTTGCTAGCAGTCCCCATCGCAGCTATACTAGCAAAGCTAACTCCTTTCACTATCGCTTTTGCAGCAGATTTCTGGGCGAACTGTTCCAACTTCTTATGGGCGGTTTTTACTTTTTCCGCCATTTTTTCTTTATATTTAGGACATCCTCGATAGTTTGTAGGATGTCCAGTTTTTTGACAATTTGTGCAGAAAACGTTGTCGTCTTTCTTGTTGTCTGCGTTTCTCGGGCATTGTCCAGGTAAGTGTTCGTCCTTGCACTTAATGCATCTGTATTTCATGCCGCAATTGCTTGCGACATGTCCAAACTTTTGGCAATTTTTGCATTGGGTAATGCCTGCTGGTTTTAGCTTTTCCCAATGCACCAGCTGGTTCATCAGGAGGGTTTTTGAGCAAACTGCTGCCTTATCGCAGTTCTTCTCAAGTTCGACAATGAAATGGTTAAATTTCCTGTCGTTCCTCTGCGATTTGAAGGGTTTGACCTCCACTACAGGGTCACCGTCTGCCGTCAACGCTTTCTTGACATCCTCAGTGTCAAAGGAGTTGTGAATACCTTTAAGGACCAACAATTCTTGCCTGTCCTCCTTAGTGGTATAGGTGTTGAAGTCAGTCTTTCCCGACTGTAGGAAAGACCGAATTCGCTGGTGGCCGTCTTGTTTCATTTGTTCGAATTCTGCAACTAATATTGGCACTCTTCGTGAACTTTGAGAGTTCAGCGACTTTCAGTCTGAAGCAGACTATTGGCGGCATGGCAAAAGTTTTTGTTATTGGTCCCGTAGACTGGGGTTTTTTGGATGCTGGAGCGACAGGTGTTTGTGTTTGCTTAACTAGGTTTTATGCCTCTTTTGCCTTGGCTGTTTTCTCTACAGCAGTGACTTTCGGCGGATTTCTCACTTCAACAGCAACCACTGCAGGAGAAGATGATGTTGGTGGCGATGCTGATCTAGAATTTCCAGACAACCTCCTTCTTTTTGCCTCTATTGGCATGGGAGAAGACCGCTCTTTAAGATACTTTCTTCTTCGTTAGCATTTTCCGTTACGTTGCTGCTGCTGTATTCGGACGCATCATTGTCTAATAATATATAATAAATAATCTAATAATAACGCCAAGACTCATGTTCTCCTCTTCACAGAAAGCTTATTCGCTATTCGTTATAGCTGTAGTGTTGTATATACACATCATTGAATGTCGCTGTGCACAAAAATTATGTGTAGTGCTATTCATTATAGCTGTAGTGTTGTATATACACATCATTGAATGCACCGCGAGTGCATGAATTATGTGTATTGCTATTTGGTATAGCTGTAGCGGGTATCGGATGACGAGCTCATGAACATGAAATATTTATGTTCGACATAAAAAGTGAGCGCTGCAGCGTACTTGGCATACTTTCGATATTGTGTCGCATTTGACGTCGTGGGAAAGAAGATCATATTTAGGAGAGTTGATTTGATGACATATAGTGCGATCACTACAGGTTGTTTTTTTTTTTAAAGTTAATACTTCTTTGAAAGTAATTTAATGTTGCTGAGTTGAACCCTTGCTGTGTAAGTATGCTTTTTATATCAGCGGGGAGCTGATTCCAAAGTCTGACAGCATGAACGAAGAACTGACATTGCGAAGGTCGGCAGTTGAAAGTCGGCATGTAGTAACGCCGAATGTAGTAACCGTGCTTCCTTAAGGCTAAGGGAAGAGTTTTTTAGGCGGAGAGTTAATTTAAAACAACGTTTATTTTTGATTTCTAAACAATTAGGTATTTATTGAGTTTTGTTTTAGTTATAAAGGGTGTTTTTTTGGGAGGTTTGTTTTTCCGATAGATGTCGTTTTATTTTATGATAGTTGTTTTGACAGCTCAAAGTGGCATTTCTACACAGTATTGTTTGGCAAATCATTATGAAAAAAAAAAAAAAAAAAAAAAAAAAAAAAATGACATTTGTGAAAAATAGTCGTGGTAGCCATATGCCAGAAATTGTGTTTAAATATTAAATGCCAAAAAATTATCTACCAAATAAAAAAAAATTTTGGTCATTTCATAATTTTATATGTGTTTTATTCAAAAAAAAAATCGGCAACCTCTTAAAAAAACACCCGTTAGATATAACATGTTTTTTTAAGAGGTTGCCGATTTTTTTTTTGAATAAAACACATAAAAAATTATGAAATGACCAAAATTTTTTTTTATTTGGTAGATAATTTTTTGGCATTTAACATTTAAACACAATTTCTGGCATATGGCTACCACGACTATTTTTCACAAATGTCATTTTTTTTTTTTTTTTTTTTTTTTTTTTTTTTTTCATAATGATTTGCCAAACAATACTGAGTAGAAATGCCACTTTGAGCTGTCAAAACAACTGTCATAAAATAAAACGACATCTATCGGAAAAACAAACCTCCCAAAAAAACACCCTATATATTACTAGGGAGCCCGCTGTCTCTAGCTTGGCTGCGACCTCTAATAGATAATTTAGTAAGTTTTATATTTAGTAATTTTATAATTCTAGGGAGTCCCGCTGTCTTTAGCTTGGCTGCGACCTCTAATAGAATGTTTCTCGTCTAAACTTCGGATTAACTCTGACTCTTCAACTAGATTTTACTCCCCTTTTATATCCTCAAATACAATCGATCTTTATCCCAAATCAAATGCAGTTCACAGAAATGCACCCATCATCAATATTTACCCATATTGATAAATCATATAATTAATGCTCCAGATATAGTGCAACGCACATCAATGGCTCTGGATATAGTTCATACACCCAGCTATTACCTTTGACGACGTCCATTCACCCTTGCTCTCTATACCTACAATTGATAATTGTGCTTGACTTTGGATTTCGTGTGTATCCGCCGCCGTATAGCATTGTAGTCGGTATGGAATAATTGGGAATGTGTATTGCTATTCTTTTTTTTTTTTTTTTTATAATAAGATATTTTATAACATTTAGGTATTATCCAATTTTGACTTAAAACTAAACTTATAACTATTATTAATAAGTGTCGGCTCAACAATAGGGGCCCGACGTATTTACATTGTTTTTTTCTTTTGTATTGCTTATTATTAAACAATATTTTTGACTACTTAATCTACTGTTATATTTAAAGCAATTTAATTTTAAACAATAAATTTTAAAATAAAATAAAAATGAAAAAAATATAAGACGGGGTATAAACAGGGCGATCTTCAGCCTCTGTAATGTTGATTGCTGGCCTTCTCGTAGAGGGAGACGTCTTGATTATTAAGGGTGTCGTCGAATCTAGCATCTGTGAATCCTCTGATGTGTATGTACCGGTGACTTGGCTCGATTTCTTCGCTTCTCAGTCCTTGCATCTCAGGACTTGGATGAGTTTCCAATCCGTCGACGAATTTCCTCGCCACTTGGAACAAGTGGTCGGTTATTGGCAGCAGACTAGTTGCTTCGTAAAGTCTTGCAGTAGACACAAACTTATAGCTGTTTGGCACCCTCCAGAGTCCTGTTCAGATCCTAAGTACCTTCCTTTCAAATAAGGAGATCTTCTTCATCGTTGTTGGTGAGACGGTGAACCATATGGGATAGCCTATGTTATCACTGGCCTGATGAGCTGCTTGTAGATGAGCAGCCTGGTGTTGTTGGACAGTCCGTTTCGTCTTCTTAGTAGCGGGTGCACTAAATGAAGAGCGTAGTTCGCTTTTTTCATTGTTTTATCGATGTGAGAGTTAAACTTGAGCCTCTCAGTAAAGTTGTTTCCCAGGTATTTAGTCTCTGACTTGGTGTTTATTGTCGTGTTATCCGGAAGGGTGATTTTTAAGGCTCTGCACCGGCTTGCGATTTTTTTTATCCTTGTTTCGGTTGCTGGTACTCGGAAGCAGATGAGTTCCGTTTTGTTAGCGTTGATCTTCAGTCCCCACTTCAGGTAGTACTCCCAAAGATTTCGGAGGTGTTCCTCCACTCTTCGGGCAGCTATCTCAGGAGAGCGGGAAACGGCATACGTGATGGAGTCATCCGCGAAAAGCATGGTCCTTGTTCCGGCTGTATTGGTCGGTTGATCCGCCGTGAAGATGCTAAATAGGACTGGTCCAAGTCTTGAGCCTTGGGGAACTCCAGCTTTAATCCTTTTCCTTATCGATGGGCTGCCATCAGTGGCGGCTGGTATGTCATCGAAGTGGTGGTTAAAGTGCACCACTTGCTTAACTTGCTCACTATTATGATTAGAAATAGCAATAAAACAACAATTTTTGATTCTTTTCAGTGTCGAAAAACATCGCTCGCTCTTGACTGAAGTCATTGGTATAGTGCACAGAATTCGCAGTAGTTTCAACGACTCTGAAAATGATTCAGTGAGGTCATTGTTATAAAACAATTGTAAAATTGCAATTGCACTATTTGCGTTGATGAAATCGTCGCGATTGTATATCGCGGAGAGTTCGTTTGTTAATTTGTATTTGTCCAAAGCGGCGTATGTGGTAACTGTGATCGTGAAATCTTTATCGGGAAAAGTAGAACGGTACTTGGTAAAGTTCTCGCAGTAAAATAATTTGGCTGCTATCAAATGATTACAAAAATTGAATCTGTCTTTCAATTGAGTAATAATTATATCGCACACTTCTTTTGCTATGACAGAGCTAGACGATTTAAACCTTTTTTGAGACGGTTCTTCAAGTTGGTCTATGGTGTTACGTGCATTCTGTATACTGATTTCAAAATCATTTATACAGTTTTTTATGTGAACCAAATCAATATTTCTTTTTTGCATTTGTTTAAATAAAATTTCAGTATGTGGCAGAATAATTCGAAAAAACTCAAGCCAATATAAAAAAGTACTGTCGTTCAAATATCTTTGAAGCATATCAGCCTGATTTATAGAATTGGTATCATTTTCCGTTTCAATAATAGTGGTCATGCATTCTTTTAAAGGCTCCTTGTAGCTATGTACTGAGTTGACCGTCCGCGAATTAAAGTTCCATCTCATTTGCGGAGCAGCTGGAATCTTTTTCGATATAATAGTTTTCAAAATCTCTGTACGCTTCGGTGATCGTGAAAAAAACTTAGGAAAAGCTTGAAGGTACGGTTCTGTACGGTTTTGTTTTGACTTACACTTTTTTCTAGTATTAAATTTAGTTGGTGGGCGTAACAATGAACAAATGAAGCATTTGGATAAACGCTTTTTACTTAAGCCTGTACTCCACCAACTTTCCCGCTCATTACAGAGGCGCCATCATAACATTGTGCTATTAGTTGTTGCGGAGTTATTTGAAGTGCCTGTAATTCTGTTATTATAACAGAACTAAGTCCTTCAGCAGTATGAGAATGCGGCGTAAGATATTTCCAAAACTGTTCGTGAACCTGTCCGTTTTCTTCGTATCTTAAAATCATTAGCAACTGCATAGTGGTCGATACATCGGTAGTTTCATCAACTTGAACTGCTACGTATTTACATTTTTTTATAATATCCAACAATTCTTTGTGGTATACATATAAAATTGAGTCCAAAATATCATTCTGAATAGTTTTTGACGTACCTTTGAATACTGTAGGCGATGTGAGATGCTCCTTCATTACTGTATCCAACTCTGATACAAAGTCTATTAATCCAAGAAACACACCAGCATTACTAGACTCAATTGTTTCGTCGTGACCTCGCAAAGCTAACTCAAATGCACCACAAAACTTGACACAATCGATAAGACGTGATAAATACACCTTTTTTTATCGACTTGTTCGTTATACTTTTGGATATTGCCTCTATACACAGAATCTAGCTGATTACGAATGTCGACTGTGCCTAACACAGCCAAACTCATTACATTTTGTAGGTGTACTTGCGAAGAATCATGTTTTTTTAATTTTTCACTTAAATGCGTCAAATCCTTGATTCCAGTTTCTGTCCAAATCGACTCCCCACCAAAAATAATGCAAGGAAAGCAAAAGAATGCATTAAGACGCTCACATTCACATAGCCATTTCTTTCTATTATAAATTTCACTTTTAATAGACTTCGCGTAAATGCTTTATTTTTCGATTTGCACTCTTGCTTTAAATTTAAAAACGGCCTTGGCGGTCCGGCCATTTTTATATCAACTTTATTTTGAAAAGTTTTTTTATTGGCTTTAATATAGTCAATGTTTATGCTCATTTTCAATCAGACACAGTATAGAACAGACAACAGAACAAAAAAAAACAGTTACTTAATATAAACATAGATGAACACAGCGAAACTGCAGTAGTAGGCGCTATATATTTGCTATATTGCTTTCAACAAAAAATAAATATTTAACCAAATTTTTATTTATAATTCCCACCACCAAAGTCGACTTTTAAAAATTATATATGGATAAGTTGGCAAACACATGAAACAAAAAATTTACCAAAATTTGGTTAGTTTTTGCTGTTGCTTTGATCAGCCGTTAACCACAAAAAATACCTTACTCATTTTGTTGAAAGCAATATGGCAATGTACAGCGAATGCTTGCCATCTTCCAAATGCCGTCATAGCTAGGTTCTTTCGGTAATTTTTGGATTGCGCGTGCGGCGCACGAGAACAGACTCATTGCTCGGTATATTTCTATGAACTATCTTTTGTCTCACGCGCCAGGCATATTAGGTCGTACCTCATACAAGTTATATTAGCAATCCTCCTGTGCTCGCCGAATCGCACGAGGATATTTCTTTACAAAGAAAATGATTGTTAATAGGTTAGAAAAGCGCTTAAATTGCTTCGCCATAATTGAAAATTTGTTTTGTGTTTATGTTTTTGTATTTTTGTATGACCTTGGCTGGCTGGTCAGATTTTCTTATCAATTTTTAACCCACTTCCCAAAGCCCGATTTTATTGAAATTTTGCATACATGTATATTTCCTGTGACAATACTTTCTATTAAAATATCAGAGATATCGGGCCACGGGATCGGTGGGCCCCCTTACAAATTTTCCATTTAGCGGCATCAGATCATATCATACTATAATGAGTATAATGACTGTGTTCTATGTGCGCTGATGAGTGATGCGATGTAGGCAGCGTTGCTTGATTTACGATTGGGGTTGTTTTGTTGTTGCATTACAGCAGAGAGTATAGAGATGTCAAGAAGAAGTATAACAAATATTTTTATAGAAAACTGAATGGTGCAGCAATTGAAATGTGTTGCACACTCAGATGTGTGAGTGCATTCTTAATTTGTGTTTTGTACAATATTACGACTCCGACACTACGAGTACAAAACCTTCTCTATAGCAAGCCCAACTGTATGCATATTAATGCTGTAAAAGAACGCGAAATATTTATGGATTTGTGACATGTGAATACAGAGTAGAAGAGATAAGCTGAGGCATTTTATTAAACGCGCTAACTAGCCGTAGTGAAAAGAGCGAGAAACGTAATTTGTGGCAACGAAACGCTGAAAAATTTCGAATGGTTTTTGCTTGGCTTTTGCTCTTAATTTAATCACCAATACATAAATATTTCGTTATTATCTATGCTTCAAGAAAACAGTTGGGCTTTCTATAGAGAAGGTTTTGTACGAGTATATAAAGGACTGGTTAAGCACTCACACTGCTTTACAGGTTAACTCAACTCAAAAGAAAGAATTTTAGTGATACTTCGTACGGCGTTATATGCACGTCGTACCAACCGTGCGCTGTGGCTGCTATGTTTTCACCACAGAATGGGGAATTTCACCACAATATCGAATCTCCGATCAGAGAATTTACAAGAAAAATTTCAATTTTTAAATTCGCTTCCCCGTGGTACGTCTGGCTGTCTGTCGGTCGGTCAGTCTGTTTGTTGTGGAATCTTACGATCAAGATTCCGAAGCACGATTTTGTTGAAATTTTGCAAACATGTGTTTTCCGGAGACAAAACATTCTATTAAAATTTGGGACCCATATAAAATTTATTAAAAATAACCCGATATTCTTAAAATTTTATACACGTGTGTATCTCCGATGGACAACACTAATTGCAAAAAGTTTACAGATGCCGGACTCTGGGGCCTCATACAAATTTAAAATAAAAATTAACCCGATTTTGGTAAAATTTTATACACATGTGTATCTCCGATGGACAACACTTATTCCAAAAAATTTATGAGGTCTCGGGGCCTCGGAGTTTTGATTTGAATTTTTTTCCCATACAAAATTTTTTACACATGTGAATTTTGGTGAGAACAGTTTTTGAAAAAATTTTGAAGTGAAGGGGGCCCTAATATTAATTTTTTCCAAATTAACCCGGTTCAAACTTTGCACACATATGTATCTCCTATTAGAGATTTACATGAAAAATTTTAATTTTTATGGGTTGTTTTTTTAAAAAGTTAATACTTCTTTGAAAGTAATTTTATGTTGCTGAGTTGAACCCTTGCTGTGTAAGTATGCTTTTTATATCAGCGGGGAGCTGATTCCAAAGTCTGACAGCATGAACGAAGAACTGACATTGCGAAGGTCGGCAGTTGAAAGTCGGCATGTAGTAACGCCGAATGTAGTAACCGTGCTTCCTTAAGGCTAAGGGAAGAGTTTTTTAGGCGGAGAGTTAATTTAAAACAACGTTTATTTTTGATTTCTAAACAATTAGGTATTTATTGAGTTTTGTTTTAGTTATATATTACTAGGGATCCCGCTGTCTCTAGCTTGGCTGCGACCTCTACTAGATAATTTAGTAAGTTTTATATTTAGTAATTTTATAATTCTAGGGAGGCCCGCTGTCTTTAGCTTGGCTGCGACCTCTAATAGAATGTTTCTCGTCTAAACTTCGGATTAACTCTGACTCTTCAACTAGATTTTACTCCCCTTTTATATCCTCAAATACAATCGATCTTTATCCCCAAATCAAATGCAGTTCACAGAAATGCACCCATCATCAATATTTACCCATATTGATAAATCATATAATTAATGCTCCAGATATAGTGCAACGCACTATTATCTGGGTAAGAAATTAAATTATTGCCCAATATTAGTAATATCGGGATAAACAATTAAGGCCGGAAATTATTGCCCAATATTAATGCATCAGCATAAAATTCATCAATGGCTCTGGATATAGTTTATACACCCAGCTATTACCTTTGACGATGTCCATTCACCCTTGCTCTCTATACCTACAATTGATAATTGTGCTTGACTTTGGATTTCGTGTGTATCCGCCGCCGTATAGCATTGTAGTCGGTATGGAATAATTGGGAATGTGTATTGCTATTCTTTTTTTTTTTTTTTTTTATAATAAGATATTTTATAACATTTAGGTATTATCCAATTTTGACTTTAAACTAAACTTATAACTATTATTAATAAGTGTCGGCTCAACAATAGGGGCCCGACGTATTTACATTGTTTTTTTCTTTTGTATTGCTTATTATTAAACAATATTTTTGACTACTTAATCTACTAACTGTTATATTTAAAGCAATTTAATTTTAAACAATAAATTTTAAAATAAAATAAAAATGAAAAAAATATAAGACGGGGTATAAACAGGGCGATCTTCAGCCTCTGTAATGTTGATTGCTGGCCTTCTCGTAGAGGGAGACGTCTTGATTATTAAGGGTGTCGTCGAATCTAGCATCTGTGAATCCTCTGATGTGTATGTACCGGTGACTTGGCTCGATTTCTTCGCTTCTCAGTCCTTGCATCTCAGGACTTGGATGAGTTTCCAATCCGTCGACGAATTTCCTCGCCACTTGGAACAAGTGGTCGGTTATTGGCAGCAGACTAGTTGCTTCGTAAAGTCTTGCAGTAGACACAAACTTATAGCTGTTTGGCACCCTCCAGAGTCCTGTACAGATCCTAAGTACCTTCCTTTCAAATAAGGAGATCTTCTTCATCGTTGTTGGTGAGACGGTGAACCATATGGGATAGCCTATGTTATCACTGGCCTGATGAGCTGCTTGTAGATGAGCAGCCTGGTGTTGTTGGACAGTCCGTTTCGTCTTCTTAGTAGCGGGTGCACTAAATGAAGAGCGTCGTTCGCTTTTTTCATTGTTTTATCGATGTGAGAGTTAAACTTGAGCCTCTCAGTAAAGTTGTTTCCCAGGTATTTAGTCTCTGACTTGGTGTCACCCTTATCCGGAAGGGTGATTTTTAAGGCTCTGCACCGGCTTGCGATTTTTCTTATCCTTGTTTCGGTTGCTGGTACTCGGAAGCAGATGAGTTCCGTTTTGTTAGCGTTGATCTTCAGTCCCCACTTCAGGTAGTACTCCCAAAGATTTCGGAGGTGTTCCTCCACTCTTCGGGCAGCTATCTCAGGAGAGCGGGAAACGGCATACGTGATGGAGTCATCCGCGAAAAGCATGGTCCTTGTTCCGGCTGTATTGGTCGGTTGATCCGCCGTGAAGATGCTAAATAGGACTGGTCCAAGTCTTGAGCCTTGGGGAACTCCAGCTTTAATCCTTTTCCTTATCGATGGGCTGCCATCAGTGGCGGCTGGTAAGTCATCGAAGTGGTGGTGCACTTTACTTGCTCACTAAATATTATGATTAGAAATAGCAATAAAACAACAATTTTTGATTCTTTTCAGTGTCGAAAAACATCGCTCGCTCTTGACTGAAGTCATTGGTATAGTGCACAGAATTCGCAGTAGTTTCAATGACTCTGAAAATGATTCAGTGAGGTCTTTGTTATAAAACAATTGTAAAATTGCAATTGCACTATTTGCGTTGATGAAATCGTCGCGATTGTATATCGCGGAGAGTTCGTTTTTTAATTTGTATTTGTCCAAAGCGGCGTATGTGGTAACTGTGATCGTGAAATCTTTATCGGGAAAAGTAGAACGGTACTTGGTAAAGTTCTCGCAGTAAAATAATTTGGCTGCTATCAAATGATTACAAAAATTGAATCTGTCTTTCAATTGAGTAATAATTATATCGCACACTTCTTTTGCTATGACAGAGCTAGACGATTTAAACCTTTTTTGAGACGGTTCTTCAAGTTGGTCTATTGTGTTACGTGCATTCTGTATACTGATTTCAAAATCATTTATACAGTTTTTTATGTGAACCAAATCAATATTTCTTTTTTGCATTTGTTTAAATAAAATTTCAGTATGTGGCAGAATAATTCGAAAAAACTCAAGCCAATATAAAAAAGTACTGTCGTTCAAATATCTTTGAAGCATATCAGCCTGATTTATAGAATTGGTATCATTTTCCGTTTCAATAATAGTGGTCATGCATTCTTTTAAAGGCTCCTTGTAGCTATGTACTGAGTTGACCGTCCGCGAATTAAAGTTCCATCTCGTTTGCGGAGCAGCTGGAATCTTTTTCGATAAAATAGTTTTCAAAATCTCTGTACGCTTCGGTGATCGTGAAAAAAACTTAGGAAAAGCTTGAAGGTACGGTTCTGTACGGTTTTGTTTTGACTTACACTTTTTTCTATTATTAAATTAAGTTGGTGGGCGTAACAATGGACAAATGAAGCATTTGGATAAACGCTTTTTACTTAAGCCTGTACTCCACCAACTTTCCCGCTCATTACAGAGGCGCCATCATAACATTGTGCTATTAGTTGTTGCGGAGTTATTTGAAGTGCCTGTAATTCTGTTATTATAACAGAACTAAGTCCTTCAGCAGTATGAGAATGCGGCGTAAGATATTTCCAAAACTGTTCGTGAACCTGTCCGTTTTCTTCGTATCTTAAAATCATTAGCAACTGCATAGTGGTCGATACATCGGTAGTTTCATCAACTTGAACTGCTACGTATTTACATTTTTTTATAATATCCAACAATTCTTTGTGGTATACATATAAAATTGAGTCCAAAATATCATTCTGAATAGTTTTTGACGTACCTTTGAATACTGTAGGCGATGTGAGATGCTCCTTCATTACTGTATCCAACTCTGATACAAAGTCTATTAATCCAAGAAACACACCAGCATTACTAGACTCAATTGTTTCGTCGTGACCTCGCAAAGCTAACTCAAATGCACCACAAAACTTGACACAATCGATAAGACGTGATAAATATACCTTTTTTTATCGACTTGTTCGTTATACTTTTGGATATTGCTTCTATACACAGAATCTAGCTGATTACGAATGTCGACTGTGCCTAACACAGCCAAACTCATTACATTTTGTATGTGGACTTGCGAAGAATCATGTTTTTTTAATTTTTCACTTAAATGCGTCAAATCCTTGATTCCAGTTTCTGTCCAAATCGACTCCCCACCAAAAATAATGCAAGGAAAGCAAAAGAATGCATTAAGACGCTCACATTCACATAGCCATTTCTTTCTATTATAAATTTCACTTTTAATAGACTTCGCGTAAATGCTTTATTTTTCGATTTGCACTCTTGCTTTAAATTTAAAAACGGCCTTGGCGGTCCGGCCATTTTTATATCAACTTTATTTTGAAAAGTTTTGTTATTGGCTTTAATATAGTCAATGTTTATGCTCATTTTCAATCCGACACAGTATAGAACAGACAACAGAACAAAAAAAAACAGTTACTTAATATAAACATAGATGAACACAGCGAAACTGCAGTAGTAGGCGCTATATATTTGCTATATTGCTTTCAACAAAAAAAATTTGTGGTTAAGAAATATTTAACCAAATTTTTATTTATAATTCCCACCACCAGAGTCGACTTTTAAAAATTATATATGGATAAGTTGGCAAACACATGAAACAAAAAATTTACCAAAATTTGGTTAGTTTTTGCTGTTGCTTTGATCAGCCGTTAACCACAAAAAATACCTTACTCATTTTGTTGAAAGCAATATGGCAATGTACAGCGAATGCTTGCCATCTTCCAAATGCCGTCATAGCTAGGTTCTTTCGGTAATTTTTGGATTGCGCGTGCGGCGCACGAGAACAGACTGATTGCTCGGTATATTTCTATGAACTATCTTTTGTCTCACGCGCCAGGCATATTAGGTCGTACCTCATACAAGTTATATTAGCAATCCTCCTGTGCTCGCCGAATCGCACGAGGATATTTTTTTACAAAGAAAATGAGTGTTAATAGGTTAGAAAAGCGCTTAAATTGCTTCGCCATAATTGAAAATTTGTTTTGTGTTTATGTTTTTGTATGTTAAATTATTAATATGGTAATTTAAAACAATAAACATGAAGTTATTTTGGCATTTTTAAATCTTTTGAATTGGTATGGTGGGTGGTTCAGCGCACGAGCGCACTTAAAGCAAACCCGCAATGGCTGCCATACACCTGTACAAAAAAGACCCTCTTAAAAAGAAAAATTTTAATTATGTTCACAATATAAATGGGGAAACCAAATCTAATAAGTTTGTACAGAAGCCCGTTTGTCCAGACGCTATCGAAAGCTTTTTCGATGTCTAACAAACAGGCTACTATACTGCTTTTGACATTCAGCCCTCGAGTGACGTTACTGTGAAGCTTCATCAGAGGGTGCAGCGTAGAGTGCTTTTCTCGAAAGCCGAACTGAAAGGGAGGAATTAGATTTCTTTCCGAACAATACGCATTGATCTTTTTACGGATCAAAGACTCCAATACACTGTACAAAAAAAACACTCTTAAAAAGAAAAATTTGAATTATGTTCACAATATAAATGGGGAAACCAAATCTAATAAGTTTGTACAGAAGCCCGTTTGTCCAGACGCTATCGAAAGCTTTTTCGATGTCTAACAAACAGGCTACTATACTGCTTTTGACATTCAGTCCTCGAGCGACGTTACTGTGAAGCTTCATCAGAGGGTGCAGCGTAGAGTGCTTTTCTCGAAAGCCGAACTGAAAGGAAGGAATTAGATTTCTTTCCGAACAATACGCATTGATCTTTTTACGGATCAAAGACTCCAATACTTTACTGATACAACACAGTAAAGCTATGTGGCGGTAACCAGTTACAATGGAGCGGTCGGTTTTCTTCGGTACTGGTACTACTTTGGCTACCTTCCAGTTGTATGGAAAGTATCCATTGTTAAGGCAATTGTTGAATATGTTGGTTAACATCAAAATTGCCATACCCGGCAGCTTTTTAAGCAGAAAATTTGAAATCCCGTCAGTGCCCGATGATTTTTTAGAGTTTCCACTCATAATTAAATCACTGACAACAGCTGTCCCGGTCAACATATCCACGTCTGCGGGTGCGTTTGCGGCATTGTCATCGCTGAATTGCACTTCAAAATTTCTTGGGGAAGTGGTGTCTTCTAGAATAGAAATACGTTTTCCGATCACAGAATTCAGCTTTTTAAAAGCATCCGGGCCTGGTTTGATGTTCTGAAGTCGTTTGGTCAGTTCATCTTCCTGGTAACTTCGCACAGCTTGACGAAGCATGATTACTGTACAACGCAGTTGCGAAAATACAGACTGATATTCGTCATTAACAGTGTTGAGAGTCCTGTTGATGATCCTCTGAAGGCGTTTCCTTAGCCTTTGCTTGTGAGCATATATTGCCTGGATATTCTCAGGTAGATGTTGAAAGCGATCCCTGCTAGAGCGAACAGTTTTCTGCCGATCTATGGCTGTGTTCACTGAAGTCTTGAAATTTCTGATGGCATCATCAATTTCATTACTCTCCAGATTTCTACATGCCGCTGGAATTCGTAGTCCAGCTTCGACATCTGATCTAAACCGGTTCCAGTTTATTTTCGTAAAGTTGATGTGCAGTTCAGGTGTTGGGGTAACTTGCACAATTCGCTGATTCAACCTCACTCGAAGCTCTATGGCCAAATGATCCGAATCACTATCATGTGCAAAACAGCAATAATTCCTTAATTCTGGCAGAACCATGACGAAATTTGTCGTTGTCAAGAAACATCCAGCGTGGATGGTGTTCGAGGATATGTCTTCCGCCTAGCCTAGCCTAGCGTTAAAATCCCCTCCAACCATACAGTATGTGTGCCCAGAGGAGATGCCGCAGACAGTTTGCAGATCCCGTTGAATTTTTTTCCTCGTTGCATTACAGTGATTGTACACTGATATTACCAACAAGGTCTCAACCTCGTTGACTTTGATGCTGACAGCTGTTGCTTCCATGCTACGCAAACCACTGATTTGCACCTTTTCGCCCGCCATAGTGTTCCTGATAAGGACCGCCGTCCCAGAGTAATCACTGCTTTTGTCGACCCTGTGGATGTTGTATCCGTATGGACTGAATTGGTTTCTCCCTTTGAGATTAGTTTCCTGTAAAAGAAGAATGTCAGGCTTATTAGTTTTAATAAATAATTTTAGTGTTATACGCCTAGCTAACGAATAAATAGAGTTCACATTATATGAGAATATACTTATATTACTTATTGTGAACATGGTTCCCAAATAAGTCGACCCAAAACGGTTTTTTTGGACCTGTCATCAAGACTGCTATAATTAGCAGGCACGACTTCTCTTGCTTTCTGCAAAATTGTGAAAAGGTCTGCTCCAAATAGTCTTTCCGTATCGTCAAAGATGTTGGATTTTCCAGTAGATGGTGCCGGTTTTGGAGCTTGCTTACTTACAGGTTTTTTGCTTGCTTGGATGGTTGGTGGTGTTTTGTTGATTGTTGCTGGCTTGCTAGCAGTCCCCATCGCAGCTATACTAGCAAAGCTAACTCCTTTCACTATCGCTTTTGCAGCAGATTTCTGAGCGAACTGTTCCAACTTCTTATGGGCGGTTTTTACTTTTTCCGCCATTTTTTCTTTATATTTAGGACATCCTCGATAGTTTGTAGGATGTCCAGTTTTTTGACAATTTGTGCAGAAAACGTTGTCGTCTTTCTTGTTGTCTGCGTTTCTCGGGCATTGTCCAGGTAAGTGTTCGTCCTTGCACTTAATGCATCTGTATTTCATGCCGCAATTGCTTGCGACATGTCCAAACTTTTGGCAATTTTTGCATTGGGTAATGCCTGCTGGTTTTAGCTTTTCCCAATGCACCAGCTGGTTCATCAGGAGGGTTTTTGAGCAAACTGCTGCCTTATCGCAGTTCTTCTCAAGTTCGACAATGAAATGGTTAAATTTCCTGTCGTTCCTCTGCGATTTGAAGGGTTTGACCTCCACTACAGGGTCACCGTCTGCCGTCAACGCTTTCTTGACATCCTCAGTGTCAAAGGAGTTGTGAATACCTTTAAGGACCAACAATTCTTGCCTGTCCTCCTTAGTGGTATAGGTGTTGAAGTCAGTCTTTCCCGACTGTAGGAAAGACCGAATTCGCTGGTGGCCGTCTTGTTTCATTTGTTCGAATTCTGCAACTAATATTGGCACTCTTCGTGAACTTTGAGAGTTCAGCGACTTTCAGTCTGAAGCAGACTATTGGCGGCATGGCAAAAGTTTTTGTTATTGGTCCCGTAGACTGGGGTTTTTTGGATGCTGGAGCGACAGGTGTTTGTGTTTGCTTAACTAGGTTTTATGCCTCTTTTGCCTTGGCTGTTTTCTCTACAGCAGTGACTTTCGGCGGATTTCTCACTTCAACAGCAACCACTGCAGGAGAAGATGATGTTGGTGGCGATGCTGATCTGGAATTTCCAGACAACCTCCTTCTTTTTGCCTCTATTGGCATGGGAGAAGACCGCTCTTTGCGATACTTTCTTCTTCGTTAGCATTTTCCGTTACGTTGCTGCTGCTGTATTCGGACGCATCATTGTCTAATAACTCGCCAAGACTCATGTTCTCCTCTTCACAGAAAGCTTATTCGCTATTCGTTATAGCTGTAGTGTTGTATATACACATCATTGAATGTCGCTGTGCACAAAAATTATGTGTAGTGCTATTCATTATAGCTGTAGTGTTGTATATACACATCATTGAATGCACCGCGAGTGCATGAATTATGTGTATTGCTATTTGGTATAGCTGTAGCGGGTATCGGATGACGAGCTCATGAACATGAAATATTTATGTTCGACATAAAAAGTGAGCGCTGCAGCGTACTTGGCATACTTTCGATATTGTGTCGCATTTGACGTCGTGGGAAAGAAGATCATATTTAGGAGAGTTGATTTGATGACATATAGTGCGATCACTACAGGTTGTTTTTTTTTTTAAAGTTAATACTTCTTTGAAAGTAATTTAATGCTGCTGAGTTGAACCCTTGCTGTGTTAGTATGCTTTTTATATCAGCGGGGAGCTGATTCCAAAGTCTGACAGCATGAACGAAGATCTGACATTGCGAAGGTCGGCAGTTGAAAGTCGGCAGGAAGATGTTCAGAGTTTGTGTTGATTGAGCTGGCACAATTTTTTCATGAAGATAGGCGGGGTGCTTTGTTAATAGTATTCTGAATAACGTGACTGTCGTTCTATATCGTAGAAAATTCTGGAGACTACATCCAAATATTATTTTGGTGTAACTGGATATATGTTCACCCCTTGGAATGTTAAGAACAACTAAGTTAGCAGCGACTTTAAGTTTATGGAACGATCCTCTGTCCATATCTGCAAAGATCTCACAACCATACGTAATGAAAGGTAGCATTAGCGATTTCACTAGATTTACCTTTACTCTTACTGGTATAAATTGAGCACCAAACATCGAAGGGATCCATAAATTTTTGAGACGATGTGAGTGATGTGGTCATTCCATGAAATTGTGCGATTGATGAAAATGCCTAGATTTTTAACAACCTTAACTTGCTCTATTATTTTATTAATAAGTAGCGATAAGGTCCTTGTGTATAGTGACAATCTTCATTTTTCTAGCGTTAAGTAGCAGCTTGTTTTGATGAGACCACAACAGAACCGATTGGAGGTCTTCATTGACTCTTGCCACCGCGGTCTCAACTAAGTCAATATGAAAAGAAAAGTACAACTGCACATCATCTGCATATAAGTGATTTCAACAATTATTGATTACAGCAGGTAGGTCGTTAATAAAAAGCAAAAATAAAATTGGTCCTAGTCCTGATCCTTGAGGGACACCTTGTGAGAGCTTTCGAAAAGTGGACAGTTGGAAATTGTGATTGACTGCCTGTAGTCGATTTCTCAAAAAGCTCAGAACAAGTTTATTGGCAGTCCGAGAAAAATTTAAATTACGGTTGAGCTTATTTATCAATAGCTCATAGTTGACAGAGTCAAAAGCCTTGGAAAAAGTCAAGAAAAATCATTATGGACATTTCATCTTTGACCAGATTCTGTCGGATGTTATCGGTAATTTTAAGTATGGTAAATTTAAGATTGCAATGGAGATAGCATGGTGAATTGGTTGACGTGCATTTTTATCTGTTTGCTCAAGACCACCTCAAAATAGAAACGGCAAAATTGCAATTGGACGATAATCATTGAGTGTGGGTGAGCTTTTTTTCGGCACAGGAATAATCTTTGCTCGTTTCCATTGACTTAAATATATCGAATATGTAAGAATATTGTTAAAAATATAAGTTATATGGTGCAGGATTTCTGAAAC
Source organism: Nephrocerus scutellatus (assembly GCA_947095585.1). NCBI lineage: Eukaryota > Metazoa > Arthropoda > Insecta > Diptera > Pipunculidae > Nephrocerus > Nephrocerus scutellatus. The sequence goes on from OX352764.1 coordinate 52,403,360, forward strand.
TATTATTTTGATAAAACTAGGATGGATACCATCGAGCCCAGTTGCTTTTGATTTGTAGTATTAACTTTAAAATATTGAACGATAAAGCCATGTTTGAAGCGTTATTTGGCAATATTGGATCAGTATAATTAGGATCAGTTGAGCATCTAGCAAATGCATCATTTAATTCTTCGGTGTCCATGTTATCTGTGTTGGTCAGCGGCTGTTTTCCGATGCCTTTATGTTTGCCACAAAGACCTAGAAGAAGTATTTACATCGAATTTAATATAATAATAATTCCGTTTTGTGCACCTTCCAAGCGTAACAACTTTATTACGCATTTTTTATAGCTGTCGTACATTGTCGAAATATTATACCTTTTCCAACGAGTGTAAAGTGAGTCTCTACGAGTAATACAACATTTTAACTCGGATGTCATCCAGGGACAAGCATTGGACATGATTTTGCGTGACTTTAGCGGAACATGCCTATCAAAAAGCAGAAAATGTTGTTGTTTAAACGTTCGACTTGTTTATTTATGTCGGGAGTAAGATAAATACTGTCCCAGTCTAACATGTGAAGCTCACTAAACAGGTCATTTTGATGTATACTAGAGAAATCACGAAAGCGGTAAATTTTGCTGACACAGGTTGAGATCGAGACGTTGATGTCCAGTGCGACAAACGAGAGATCATGGTGTGAGAAACAAGGAGCAGGCAGTTGCGTATAACGGGAGATCTAATTTAGATTACTAATAAGTAACGCATGTGAAGTTTTTAACAAATAACAAAATTAACAGAATCTCATATGTATACAGCCTGCATATGTATTGGTAAAAATAACATTTGTTATTTTGAATTTAGAGGTTCGCTGTCAAGCGGATTGTCCAGTTTCCAGAGATGTCCACACCTGTGTCTTTCTAAAGGAATAATCTATCGAATAGAGTTTGTTAGATTACAATGCAGTGGGGAAGAGGCATTTGTGCATCGGTTTGAACTTTTGTTATTTTCATGAAATTCGTCAATTTGGAGGTTCTCTGTCAAGCGGGTTGGCCAGTTCCCAGAGATGTCTCACTATATTGACCCACACCTGTGTCTTCCTAAAAGAATAATCTATCGAATAGAGTTTGTTAGATTACAATGCAGAGGGGAAGAGGCATTTGTGCATCGGTTTGAACTTTTGTTATTTTCATGAAATTCGTCAATTTGGAGGTTCTCTGTCAAGCGGATTGGCCAGTTCCCAGAGATGTCTCTCTATACTGACCCACACCTGTGTCTTCCTAAAGGAATAATCTATCGAATAGAGTTGTTAGATTACAATGCAGAGGGGAAGAGGCATTTGTGAATCGGTTTGAACTTTTGTTATTTTCATGAAATTCGTCAATTTGGCGGTTCTCTGTCAAGCGGATTGGCCAGTTCCCAGAGATGTCTCACTATATTGACCCACACCTGTGTCTTCCTAAAGGAATAATCTTTCGAATAGAGTTTGTTAGATTACAATGCAGAGGGGAAGAGGCATTTGTGCATCGGTTTGAACTTTTGTTATTTTCATGAAATTCGTCAATTTGGAGGTTCTCTGTCAAGCGGATTGGCCAGTTCCCAGAGATGTCTCACTAAATTGTCCAAAACTTCTTCCTAAAGGAATTATCTATCGAATAGAATTTATTAGATTACAATGCAGAGGAAAAGAGGCATTTGTGCATCGGTTTGAACTTTTGTTATTTTCATGAAATTCGTCAATTTGGAGGTTATCTGTCAAGCGGATTGGCCAGTTCCCAGAGATGTCTCACTATATTGACCCACACCTGTGTCTTCCTAAAGGAATAATCTATCGAATAGAGTTTGTTAGATTACAATGCAGAGAGGAAGAGGCATTTGTGCATCGGTTTGAACTTTTGTTATTTTCATGAAATTCGTCAATTTGGAGGTTCTCTGTCAAGCGGATTGGCCAGTTCGCAGAGATGTCTCACTATATTGACCCACACCTTTGTCTTCCTAAAGGAATAATCTATCGAATAGAGTTTGTTAGATTACAATGCAGAGGGGAAGAGGCATTTGTGTATCGGTTTGAACTTTTGTTATTTTCATGAAATTCGTCAATTTGGAGGTTCTCTGTCAAGCGGGTTGCCCAGTTCCCAGAGATGTCTCACTATATTGACCCATACCTGTATTTCCTAAAGGAATAATCTATCGAATAGAGTTTGTTAGATTACAATGCAGAGGGGAAGAGGCATTTGTGCATCGGTTTGAACTTTTGTTATTTTCATGAAATTCGTCAATTTGGAGGTTATCTGTCAAGCGGATTGGCCAGTTCCCAGAGATGTCTCACTATATTGACCCACACCTTTGTCTTCCTAAAGGAATAATCTATCGAATAGAGTTTGTTAGATTACAATGCAGAGAGGAAGAGGCATTTGTGCATCGGTTTGAACTTTTGCTATTTTCATGAAATTCGTCAATTTGGAGGTTCTCTGTCAAGCGGATTGGCCAGTTCCCAGAGATGTCTCACTAAATTGACCCACACCTGTGACTTCCTAAAGGAATAATCTTTCGAATAGAGTTTGTTAGATTACAATGCAGAGGGGAAGAGGCATTTGTGCATCGGTTTGAACTTTTGTTATTTTCAAGAAATTCGTCAATTTGGAGGTTCTCTGTCAAGCGGGTTGCCCAGTTCCCAGAGATGTCTCACTATATTGACCCATACCTGTGTCTTCCTAAAGAAATAATCTATCGAATAGAGTTTGTTAGATTACAATGCAGAGGGGAAGAGGCATTTGTGCATCGGTTTGAACTTTTGTTATTTTCATGAAATTCGTCAATTTGGAGGTTCTCTGTCAAGCGGATTGGCCAGTTCCCAGAGATGTCTCACTAAATTGACCCACACCTGTGACTTCCTAAAGGAATAATCTTTCGAATAGAGTTTGTTAGATTACAATGCAGAGGGGAAGAGGCATTTATGCATCGGTTTGAACTTTTGTTATTTTCATGAAATTCGTCAATTTGGAGGTTCTCTGTCAAGCGGGTTGCCCAGTTCCCAGAGATGTCTCACTATATTGACCCATACCTGTGTCTTCCTAAAGAAATAGTCTATCAAATAAAGTTTGTTAGATTACAATGCAGAGGGGAAGAGGCATTTATGCATCTGTTTGAACTTTTGTTATTTTCAAGAAATTCGTCAATTTGGAGGTTCTCTGTCAAGCGGATTGCCCAGTTCCCAGAGATGTCTCACTATATTGACCCACACCTGTGTCTTTCTAAAGGAATAATCTATCGAATAGAGTTTGTTAGATTACAATGCAGAGGGGAAGAGGCATTTGTGCATCGGTTTGAACTTTTGTTATTTTCATGAAATTCGTCAATTTGGAGGTTCTCTGTCAAGCGGATTGGCCAGTTCCCAGAGACTTCTCACTATATTGACCCACACCTGTGTCTTCCTTAAGGAATAATCTATCGAATAGAGTTTTTTAGATTACAATGCAGAGGGGAAGAGGCATTTGTGCATCGGTTTGAACTTTTGTTATTTTCATGAAATTCGTCAATTTGGAGGTTATCTGTCAAGCGGATTGGCCAGTTCCCAGAGATGTCTCACTATATTGACCCACACCTGTGTCTTCCTAAAGGAATAATCTATCGAATAGAGTTTGTTAGATTACAATGCAGAGGGGAAGAGGCATTTGTGCATCGGTTTGAACTTTTGTTATTTTCATGATATTCTGTCAAGTTCTCTGTCAAGAGGATTGGCCACGTCCCAGAGATGTCTCACTATATTGACCCACACCTGTGTCTTTCTAAAGAAATAATCTATCGAATAGAGTTTGTTAGATTACAATGCAGAGGGGAAAAGGCATTTGTGCATCGGTTTGAACTTTTGTTATTTTCATGAAATTCGTCAATTTGGAGGTTCTCTGTCAAGCGGATTGGCCAGTTCCCAGAGATGTCTCACTATATTGACCCACACCTGTGTCTTCCTAAAGGAATAATCTATCGAATAGAGTTTTTTAGATTACAATGCAGAGGGGAAGAGGCATTTGTGCATCGGTTTGAACTTTTGTTATTTTCATGAAATTCGTCAATTTGGAGGTTCTCTGTCAAGCGGGTTGCCCAGTTCCCAGAGATGTCTCACTATATTGACCCATACCTGTGTCTTCCTAAAGAAATAATCTATCGAACAAAGATTGTTAGATTACAATGCAGAGGGGAAGAGGCATTTATGCATCGGTTTGAACTTTTGTTATTTTCAAGAAATTCGTCAATTTGGAGGTTCTCTGTCAAGCGGGTTGCCCAGTTCCCAGAGATGTCTCACTATATTGACCCATACCTGTGTCTTCCTAAAGAAATAATCTATCGAATAAAGTTTGTTAGATTACAATGCAGAGGGGAAGAGGCATTTATGCATCTGTTTGAACTTTTGTTATTTTCATGAAATTCGTCAATTTGGAGGTTCTCTGTCAAGCGGATTGGCCAGTTCCCAGAGATGTCTCACTATATTGACCCACACCTGTGTCTTTCTAAAGGAATAATCTATCGAATAGAGTTTGTTAGATTACAATGCAGAGGGGAAGAGGCATTTGTGCATCGGTTTGAACTTTTGTTATTTTCATGAAATTCGTCAATTTGGAGGTTCTCTGTCAAGCGGATTGGCCAGTTCCCAGAGATGTCTCACTATATTGACCCACACCTGTGTCTTCCTAAAGGAATAATCTATCGAATAGAGTTTTTTAGATTACAATGCAGAGGGGAAGAGGCATTTGTGCATCGGTTTGAACTTTTGTTATTTTCATGAAATTCGTCAATTTGGAGGTTCTCTGTCAAGCGGATTGGCCAGGTCCCAGAGATGTCTCACTATATTGACCCACACCTGTGTCTTCCTAAAGGAATAATCTATCGAATAGAGTTTGTTAGATTACAATGCAGAGAGGAAGAGGCATTTGTGCATCGGTTTGAACTTTTGTTATTTTCATGAAATTCGTCAATTTGGAGGTTCTCTGTCAAGCGGGTTGCCCAGTTCCCAGAGATGTCTCACTATATTGACCCATACCTGTGTCTTCCTAAAGGAATAATCTATCGAATAGAGTTTGTTAGATTACAATGCAGAGGGGAAGAGGCATTTGTGCATCGGTTTGAACTTTTGTTATTTTCATGAAATTCGTCAATTTGGAGGTTCTCTGTCAAGCGGGTTGCCCAGTTCCCAGAGATGTCTCACTATATTGACCCATACCTGTGTCTTCCTAAAGGAATAGTCTATCGAACAGAGTTTGTTAGATTACAATGCAGAGGGGAAGAGGCATTTGTGCATCGGTTTGAACTTTTGTTATTTTCATGAAATTCGTCAATTTGGAGGTTATCTGTCAAGCGGATTGGCCAGTTCCCAGAGATGTCTCACTATATTGACTCACACCTGTGTCTTCCTAAAGGAATAATCTATCGAATAGAGTTTGTTAGATTACAATGCAGAGAGGAAGAGGCATTTATGCATCGGTTTGAACTTTTGTTATTTTCATGAAATTCGTCAATTTGGAGGTTCTCTGTCAAGCGGATTGGCCAGTTCCTAGAGATGTCTCACTATATTGACCCACACCTTTGTCTTCCTAAAGGAATAATCTATCGAATAGAGTTTGTTAGATTACAATGCAGAGGGGAAGAGGCATTTATGCATCGGTTTAATTTTTGTTATTTTCATGAAATTCGTCAATTTGGAAGTTATCTGTCAAGCGGATTGGCCAGTTCCCAGAGATGTCTCACTATACTGACCCACACCTGTGTCTTCCTAAAGGAATAATCTATCGAATAGAGTTTGTTAGATTACAATGCAGAGAGGAAGAGGCATTTGTGCATCGGTTTGAACTTTTGTTATTTTCATGAAATTCGTCAATTTGGAGGTTCTCTGTCAAGCGGATTGGCCAGTTCCCAGAGATGTCTCACTATATTGACCCACACCTTTGTCTTCCTAAAGGAATAATCTATCGAATAGAGTTTGTTAGATTACAATGCAGAGGGGAAGAGGCATTTATGCATCGGTTTGAACTTTTGTTATTTTCATGAAATTCGTCAATTTGGAGGTTCTCTGTCAAGCGGATTGGCCAGTTCCCAGAGATGTCTCACTATATTGACCCACACCTTTGTCTTCCTAAAGGAATAATCTATCGAATAGAGTTTGTTAGATTACAATGCAGAGGGGATGAGGCATTTATGCATCGGTTTGAACTTTTGTTATTTTCATGAAATTCGTCAATTTGGAGGTTCTCTGTCAAGCGGATTGGCCAGTTCCCAGAGATGTCTCACTATATTGACCCACACCTTTGTCTTCCTAAAGGAATAATCTATCGAATAGAGTTTGTGAGATTACAATGCAGAGGGGAAGAGGCATTTATGCATCGGTTTGAACTTTTGTTATTTTCAAGAAATTCGTCAATTTGGAGGTTCTCTGTCAAGCGGGTTGCCCAGTGCCCAGAGATGTCTCACTATATTGACCCATACCTGTGTCTTCCTAAAGAAATAATCTATCGAATAAAGTTTGTTAGATTACAATAATGCAGAGGGGAAGAGGCATTTATGCATCTGTTTGAACTTTTGTTATTTTCATGAAATTCGTCAATTTGGAGGTTCTCTGTCAAGCGGATTGGCCAGTTCCCAGAGATGTCTCACTATATTGACCCACACCTGTGTCTTTCTAAAGGAATAATCTATCGAATAGAGTTTGTTAGATTACAATGCAGAGGGGAAGAGGCATTTGTGCATCGGTTTGAACTTATGTTATTTTCATGAAATTCGTCAATTTGGAGGTTCTCTGTCAAGCGGATTGGCCAGTTCCCAGAGATGTCTCACTATATTGACCCACACCTGTGTCTTCCTAAAGGAATAATCTATCGAATAGAGTTTTTTAGATTACAATGCAGAGGGGAAGAGGCATTTGTGCATCGGTTTGAACTTTTGTTATTTTCATGAAATTCGTCAATTTGGAGGTTCTCTGTCAAGCGGGTTGCCCAGTTCCCAGAGATGTCTCACTATATTGACCCATACCTGTGTCTTCCTAAAGGAATAATCTATCGAATAGAGTTTGTTAGATTACAATGCAGAGGGGAAGAGGCATTTGTGCATCGGTTTGAACTTTTGTTATTTTCATGAAATTCGTCAATTTGGAGGTTATCTGTCAAGCGGATTGGCCAGTTCCCAGAGATGTCTCACTATATTGACCCACACCTGTGTCTTCCTAAAGGAATAATCTATCGAATAGAGTTTGTTAGATTACAATGCAGAGAGGAAGAGGCATTTATGCATCGGTTTGAACTTTTGTTATTTTCATGAAATTCGACAATTTGGAGGTTCTCTGTCAAGCGGATTGGCCAGTTCCCAGAGATGTCTCACTATATTGACCCACACCTTTGTCTTCCTAAAGGAATAATCTATCGAATAGAGTTTGTTAGATTACAATGCAGAGGGGAAGAGGCATTTATGCATCGGTTTAATTTTTGTTATTTTCATGAAATTCGTCAATTTGGAGGTTCTCTGTCAAGCGGATTGGCCAGTTCCTAGAGATGTCTCACTAAATTGACCCACACCTGTGACTTCCTAAAGGAATAATCTTTCGAATAGAGTTTGTTAGATTACAATGCAGAGGGGAAGAGGCATTTGTGCATCGGTTTGAACATTTGTTATTTTCAAGAAATTCGTCAATTTGGAGGTTCTCTGTCAAGCGGGTTGCCCAGTTCCCAGAGATGTCTCACTATATTGACCCATACCTGTGTCTTCTTAAAGAAATAATCTATCGAATAAAGTTTGCTAGATTACAATGCAGATGGGAAGAGGCATTTATGCATCTGTTTGAACTTTTGTTATTTTCATGAAATTCGTCAATTTGGAGGTTCTCTGTCAAGCGGATTGGCCAGTTCCCAGAGATGTCTCACTATATTGACCCACACCTGTGTCTTCTTAAAGGAATAATCTATCGAATAGAGTTTGTTAGATTACAATGCAGAGGGAAAGAGGCATTTGTGTATCGGTTTGAACTTTTGTTATTTTCATGAAATTCGTCAATTTGGAGGTTCTCTGTCAAGCGGATTGGCCAGTTCCCAGAGATGTCTCACTAAATTGACCCACACTTGTGACTTCCTAAAGGAATAATCTTTCGAATAGAGTTTGTTAGATTACAATGCAGAGGGGAAGAGGCATTTGTGCATCGGTTTGAACTTTTGTTATTTTCATGAAATTCGTCAATTTGGCGGTTCTCTGTAAAGCGGATTGGCCAGTTCCCAGAGATGTCTCACTATATTGACCCATACCTGTGTCTTTCTAAAGGAATAATCTATCGAATAGAGTTTGTAAGATTACAATGCAGAGGGGAAGAGGCATTTGTGCATCGGTTTGAACTTTTGTTATTTTCATGAAATTCGTCAATTTGGAGGTTATCTGTCAAGCGGATTGGCCAGTTCCCAGAGATGTCTCACTATACTGACCCACACCTGTGTCTTCCTAAAGGAATAATCTATCGAATAGAGTTTGTTAGATTACAATGCAGAGAGGAAGAGGCATTTGTGCATCGGTTTGAACTTTTGTTATTTTCATGAAATTCGTCAATTTGGAGGTTCTCTGTCAAGCGGATTGGCCAGTTCCCAGAGATGTCTCACTATATTGACCCACACCTTTGTCTTCCTAAAGGAATAATCTATCGAATAGAGTTTGTTAGATTACAATGCAGAGGGGAAGAGGCATTTATGCATCGGTTTGAACTTTTGTTATTTTCATGAAATTCGTCAATTTGGAGGTTCTCTGTCAAGCGGATTGGCCAGTTCCCAGAGATGTCTCACTATATTGACCCACACCTTTGTCTTCCTAAAGGAATAATCTATCGAATAGAGTTTGTTTGATTACAATGCAGAGGGGAAGAGGCATTTGTGCATCGGTTTGAACTTTTGTTATTTTCATGAAATTCGTCAATTTGGAGGTTCTCTGTCAAGCGGGTTGCCCAGTTCCCAGAGATGTCTCACTATATTGACCCATACCTGTGTCTTCTTAAAGAAATAATCTATCGAATAAAGTTTGTTAGATTACAATGCAGAGGGGAAGAGGCATTTATGCATCTGTTTGAACTTTTGTTATTTTCATGAAATTCGTCAATTTGGAGGTTCTCTGTCAAGCAGATTGGCCAGTTCCCAGAGATGTCTCACTATATTGACCCACACCTGTGTCTTCCTAAAGGAATAATCTATCGAATAGAGTTTGTTAGATTACAATGCAGAGGGGAAGAGGCATTTGTGTATCGGTTTGAACTTTTGTTATTTTCATGAAATTCGTCAATTTGGAGGTTCTCTGTCAAGCGGATTGGCCAGTTCCCAGAGATGTCTCACTAAATTGACCCACACTTGTGACTTCCTAAAGGAATAATCTATCGAATAGAGTTTGTTAGATTACAATGCAGAGGGGAAGAGGCATTTATGCAACGGTTTGAACTTTTGTTATTTTCATGAAATTCGTCAATTTGGAGGTTCTCTGTCAAGCGGATTGGCCAGTTCCCAGAGATGTCTCACTATATTGACCCATACCTGTGTCTTTCTAAAGGAATAATCTATCGAATAGAGTTTGTAAGATTACAATGCAGAGGGGAAGAGGCATTTGTGCATCGGTTTGAACTTTTGTTATTTTCATGAAGTTCGTCAATTTGGAGGTTATCTGTCAAGCGGATTGGCCAGTTCCCAGAGATGTCTCACTATATTGACCCACACCTGTGTCTTCCTAAAGGAATAATCTATAGAATAGAGTTTGTTAGATTACAATGCAGAGAGGAAGAGGCATTTGTGCATCGGTTTGAACTTTTGTTATTTTCATGAAATTCGTCAATTTGGAGGTTCTCTGTCAAGCGGATTGGCCAGTTCCCAGAGATGTCTCACTATATTCACCCACACCTGTGTCTTCCTAAGGGAATAATCTATCGAATAGAGTTTGTTAGATTACAATGCAGAGGGAAAGAGGCATTTGTGCATCGGTTTGAACTTTTGTTATTTTCATGAAATTCGTCAATTTGGAGGTTCTCTGTCAAGCGGATTGGCCAGTTCCAGGAGATGTCTCACTATATTGACCCACACCTTTGTCTTCCTAAAGGAATAATCTTTCGAATAGAGTTTGTTAGATTACAATGCAGAGGGGAAGAGGCATTTGTGCATCGGTTTGAACTTTTGTTATTTTCATGAAATTCCTCAATTTGGAGGTTCTCTGTCAAGCGGGTTGGCCAGTTCCCAGAGATGTCTCACTATATTGACCCACACCTGTGTCTTCCTTAAGGAATAATCTATCGAATAGATTTTGTTAGATTACAATGCAGAGGGGAAGAGGCATTTGTGCATCGGTTTGAACTTCTGTTATTTTCATGAAATTCGTCAATTTGGCGGTTCTCTGTAAAGCGGATTGGCCAGTTCCCAGAGATGTCTCACTATATTGACCCATACCTGTGTCTTCTTAAAGAAATAATCTATCGAATAAAGTTTGTTAGATTACAATGCAGAGGGGAAGAGGCATTTATGCATCTGTTTGAACTTTTATTTTCATGAAATTCGACAATTTGTTTGGAGAAGAATTTGTCCCCATAACATTACATACATATGTTAAGTTGAATATTATATGTATATGTATAGCTACAGCGTCATGTATAACCTAACTATAAGTTAAGGCAACTTAAATTAACTTTGCAACTATTTGTTACATACGCATACGCGCAGCTGCAACAACAAACTTTGAAATGGTAATAAGTTTATGGCTCTTCATCAAGCATACGCATACGCGCAGCTGCAACAACAAACTTTAAAATGGAAATAAGTTTATGACTCTTCATTAAGCATACGCATACGCGCAGCTGTAATAACAAACCAAATATTAATTGCGCACACGCGCAGACGAAAACCATAAATCCCAAATCATTAATGGATCGGACATTTAAGTGGCCACCTACGACAAACCCAAACCCTATGGACAATCATAGAATCTGCTGACGACATCCCAACACAAAATACTTGCATGCACATAGAGAATAAGATAGGTATAAAAGATCTAGATTGTTTAAGCTCAAAGTTCAGTTATTATCTTGCATCAAATAAAGAAGGAGCTCTGCTCCAAAAAATATTTTTTTATAAAACTTAACAACAAAAGTTTTAATTGGCGCCCGAGCAGGGACCAGTGACACAGTTCAACGGTTAACAAAAATTTTTTAAGAACATTCAAGTAAGTTCAAGTAAGCACAATAAGAACATTTAAGTAAGTTCGCGAGTGCTAATATAATTTTTTTGAAAGTTCGAGTAAGCATTCATTTAAGAACATTTAAGTAAGTTCGCGAGTGCTAAACTTCTCGATCACACGCGTTATTTATCGCAACGCCGTATAAAACATTTAAGTAAGTTTTAGCACAAAGTGCCGGCAAGATAAGGAGAAACGTATTTTTCCAAAGCGTGAAACCGTTAACAATTGTGTTCGCTGGTGCCATTAAAGTGTTGGGGAAAAATTAAATAAAGGGTCCCTTAGTATCCAGAGCAGGAAAACAGGAGGTGTCAGAAGATACCAGCCGCCCCACCGGAAAAACAGCTAATAATATAACAATAATTCAACAGCCTTCAATCTTAACTAATAAAAGACATATTAAGAAATTTAAAATAAGATGAAATTAAAATAAAATTTAGTAAAAAAAAAAATTTTTTTGTGTTGAAAAAAGAACAAGCAACCAAAAAGTAAGAAATCTAAAAGAGATAAATTTAAAATATAAAAATATAGTATATTTATGAAAAAATATCAACCAGCAAAAAAATAAAATAAGAAGTTAAAAATCTAAAACAAATTTTCTTTGAAATAAAGACTATACCATTTACCATATAGCTGAAGGTAATAATATAATAATAACTATATTGAAATACAATTTTTCTATATTTACTACTTGTTGAAATATAATTCTTTAACTGACTGACAAAATTTTACTAAACGACTGACGAAAATGGTAAACGAAAATTTAATCAGACCACCAGTACTCCAAGCCCCTCAACAACCATTGGTACCACCTGTAAATCCAGCACAAATGGACCAACCTTCTTCACACCAAGCTGCACCGCCCGTCGGTTCTCCAGCATTGGAAACTCTCGTTAGAAATATAGTTTCAGTAGTACTCCAAGGTGAAGTAAAGAATTTAATTGAATCTGTTATAAACCCTAATTCAATTAGACAGCAATATGTCGACCAGGGCATAAATCCCGAATATGGAAATAACCTAGATCAGCTAGATAAGGTTCCGGACATTGTCCGCTGCTTGAGAGATTTCTCAGGTCTCAGACCAGAGGAATTTAGTTCATGGAAGAAAGGAGTTGAAAGAGTCCTCAGACTCTATGAATCTCAGAAAGGCTCACCGAAGTATTTTGCTATTCTAAGCGTCATTCGTAATAAAATTATAGGACATGCAGATGCTGTCCTAGAGTCATATAACACACCGCTTAATTGGGAATGTATTTCACGCTGTTTGGCCCTGCATTATGCAGACAAACGAGATTTAGGAACACTCGAGTATCAACTCACCTCACTCGTTCAAGGAAACAAAACAGTGCAAGATTTTTACCAGCAAGTATACTCCCACTTGTCACTTATCCTTAATAAAATCTCATGCATGGAAATCTCTACCGAATCCATGTCACTACTAACTCAAACCTATAGAGATAAAGCTCTTGATACATTTATTAGAGGTTTGAAAGGTGATTTACCCAGACTGCTAGGTATTAGAGAACCATTAGATTTGCCACAAGCATTACATTTGTGTCTCAAACTTGAAAATCAGAACTATCGTACTCATCATGCAACATATACTCAGAATCCTATTAGAAAATTTCAAGGACCATCACCATCACTACCACCTCGTAGACCTGTTCCAAATTTTACTCATCAACAATTTTATCCTCAACTCGCACATATTCCATCTCCACAACGACCACAACAATTTCAACATTACCGACCTTTTGAACGCAATTTCGCAAATAACCAATTTAATCAGAACTATAGGACAGAACATGCTCAGAATAATTTTGCTTTTAACAGAAATCAACAACCAGTTCGACCTATTCAACCTAAACCACAACCTAGACCTGAACCAATGGATGTAGACCAAAGCATGCGTTCTCGCATGGTAAACTACATGAATCGTCCAAATTTTAATAACTCTCATGGCAAAAGGCCATCCCAAGATTTTGATTTACCTGCAAAACATCCACGGAACTTCCACATTAACGCAGAAAAAATAGATACTGACTATACGAAACCACCAGATGACCAATTATCTTATCAACAAACGGTCAACGAAGAACATTATACGGACGGACAAACCTTAGACGAATATATAGAACAACAAGACAGACCAGTTCATGAATCTCACGACTCTAATTTTCTTAACGAAATTTCCGACATACATTTTTTAGACTAAATCACTCCTCTCTGCCATATTTCGAGTGCAAGACGGGGAGCGGACAAATTTTAAAGATTTTAATTGATACCGGATCAAATAAAAATTATATACAACTTTCTCTTGTAAAAAACCCGATTCCCAACAAACAATGTTTTTATGCTAATTCTGTCGGTGGCAAAGTTAAAATTAGTCACCACAAACTCACAAATCTTTTCGGCTTAAAAGACGTAAAAATAAAATTCTTTCTTTTACCTACATTAAAATCCTTTCACGGAATCTTAGGTAACGACAGTCTCAAACAATTATCAGCGGTAATACAAACCAAAGACAATATAATGACAATAAAGAACGGACATAAAATTTTGATAAAACAATTCGCTTCCGACTCTATTCACGCAACTAATCTACGCACAGAACACATGACGAACAAACAAAAAGATTAAATCAGATCTTTAGTAGAAATATTTCCAAATCTTTTCTCTGAACCAGATGAAAAGTTAACCTACACAACAAAGGTAATAGGAGAAATTCGTACCACAACAGATAACCCAATATATTCCAAATTTTATCCTTACCCAATGTCCTTAAAGAATGAGGTAGAAAAACAAGTAGAAAAACTCTTAGAAGACGGAATTATACGACCTTCAAGATCGCCTTTTAATTCTCCAGTATGGATCGTTCCAAAAAAAATCGACGCCAGTAACGAAAAAAAGTACAGAATGGTCATTGACTACAGAAAATTGAATTCGGTCACAATTTCAGATAGATACCCTATTCCATATATAAATGAAGTCCTTTCACAACTAGGAAAATGCAAATGGTTTACAGTTCTAGATTTAAAAAGCGGATTCCACCAAATCCCACTCAAACCATCCGATATTGAGAAAACAGCATTTTCTGTTAACCAGGGAAAATATGAGTTTACACGTTTACCATTCGGATTAAAGAATGCTCCGTCAATCTTTCAACGAGCTCTAGACGATATCCTACGTGCTCATATAGGGAAAAGATGCTACGTCTACATAGACGACATAATAATTTTTAGTCAGAATGAAGATGAGCATGCAAAAGACATTTTTGAAATATTTAAAACTCTTAACGAGGCAAACATGAAAATTCAACTAGACAAAAGCGAATTCTTTAAAAACGAAGTAGAATTTTTGGGATTCGTAGTTTCCCACGAAGGTGTTAAAACCAATCCTGAAAAAATTAATGCAATACAAAATTTTCCTATCCCTAAAACACTCAAAGATCTTAGATCATTTTTAGGTCTTTCAAGTTACTATAGACGTTTTGTCAAAGATTACGCTAAGATTGCAAAACCACTTACAAGTTTTTTAAGAGGAGAAAACGGAAGGTGTTCGAAAAATGCTTCAAACAAAAAACCCATTAATCTAAACAAAGAAGCAATAGATGCTTTAAACAAAATTAAAAACATACTTACTTCCAAGGACGTAATTCTAATGTATCCTAATGTATCTAAAAGTTTCGAGCTTACCACAGACGCTTCAAACTACGCAATAGGAGCGGTACTCAGTCAAAACGACAAACCTATAATTTTCATATCTAGAACTTTAAATAAATCCGAAGAGCACTATGCAGCAAATGAAAAAGAAATGCTCGCGATAATATGGGCTCTAAATTCTTTACGTAATTACGAATATAACTACTCCATACATTCCACAACCAATCAAAAACCTATAGAAGCTTTTTTTGGAAGAAGAGTCAGTGTTGATCCTGATCAGTACGAAAGAGCTAGAAAAGAAAATATTCCAACAATAGTAGAAAAACAGGCAAAAGACTTAGAAACGCACAATAAAAACAGAAAAATTTCAAAAATATACCAACCAGGTGAAGAAATCTACGTTAAAAGGAACAAAAGGTTAGGCACGAAACTATCCCCAAGATACAAAAAAGAAATAGTTAAGGAAAATAAAAATAGTACTGTAATTACAGAGTCTGGCAGAACAGTTCACAAAAATCACATTAAAAATTAAATTTACCTATTTCTAGGTTACTTGTACATCTTTGTTTGGCTGAAGTCCAAATTTTTAATTACACCTCATCACATCTAGTTACCATAAATAATGGGTTTGCAAAAATTCAAGAGGGATCATTTAAATTCATTCATTTACTCGAACTGGACAAGTACGAAGATTTTTTAACAAACACAAGACAACACGTTGAAAAATATTTTTATAAGAACCATACACTATATCCACTTCTTGGACACGAACTCAACCAAACCATTGACATACTGAACACAATAAAACCTAGGACAGACAGAAAAAAAAGGTCTTTTAATTTTCTGGGTACAGCCTGGAAATTGATAGCAGGAAGTCCTGACCATGACGACATAATGTTAGTTAACAAGACGTTAGACGAACTAATTAGCAATAATAATCAGCAAGTAGTAATTAACAAAGCGTTTAATGAAAAAATTAATATGTTAACAAATGTAACCAATCAAATTATAAATTCCCAGAAAAAAAGCGAATTCCCTAATAATGAATTAATAATTATCAGTATCCAAAATAGTGTGAGGGATCGCACCAGCGACCACATAAATACTATGCCTAAAAGCATACAACATTTTAATTGAATTAAGCATACAAAATTTTGACACTACATCGACTCTAGTGCCTCTCAAAATAAAATACAAAAATCTTAGATATGCAGTCATTAATTAATAGCACGCTCGGTGCACGAAAATAAACGCACACACAAACCAATACAACGTATTGGTTAACAGCACACATGGTGCATGAAAAACAAAAGCAAACAAAACCCACACGTATTGTTTAATAGCACACTCGGTGCATGGGAACAAAAAATATAAAACATCTCCAATAGCATAATTTATGACCAGCGGTCGCTCGCCTATGAAAATAAATATGCAGTCTAAGCATCATGAGCAAATGAGCGCCGACCGTTTAGAACGTTAATTACCCTTTCCATGCAATGTGCTGAGTAAGCGGCGCATGGAAATGGTAATGAAATAATAAGGTCGTTCGCTTGTGGAAACAAATATGTCAACACAGCAGAATAGGCGAGCGAACCCAAAAACACTTGACGCGGTCGGTCATAAATTACGTACATACATACATGCACTATGCTGATAAGGCAATATTAGGGAAAATATGAATATCGATGAGTAGGCATTCCAGAGTCGATGTATGATCAAAAATCGATCAGTAAATTGGTATAAAAGAAGGAAAAATTATAAAATAAATGCATTCATTTCCAAAAAGTGAACGTTCAAAGTAAAAACCTCGTCGTCTTATTTTTTCCTCGTAAACATATCGTCCTGATACTGACGCCCTAAGGAGCTCCGGCTTTTGGGTTCAGTAAATTGGTATAAAAGAAGGAAAAATTATAAAATAAATGCATTCATTTCCAAAAAGTGAACGTTCAAAGTAAAAACCTCGTCGTCTTATTTTTTCCTCGTAAACATATCGTCCTGATACTGACGCCCTAAGGAGCTCCGGCTTTTGGGTTAGTGGTTATACGGCAACACGCCGAACACAGTCAAGAATCAAGGTTGATATAAACTCTAAACCACAAGGTTGGCTTCGAAAAGGGACCAAATTTACATGGCGATCCTGCCAAATTCTGGCTTAATACTAAGATAATTTTTCTATGTCAAGAAAACTAATTTTTCTAAACACTTATAAATCATCGTACATGTCGTCCAACGAACGACAGCAAGAGAAACTTGCACTTGCGGCCGATTACATCAGGGAAGCACAAGCCCTGCTCCAGCCCGAGGTTCCACTGGAACAGGACCAGGTGGGACCAAAGCCACTGTCAATAGAGGAGTACAGACGACGACAGAAATTGAAGAAGCCAGTAGTCAAAGACCATACTGCACCATCACCAGGAAAAAAACGAGGAGGCATACGAGTACAGCAAAAGCAACAACTCGTTGAACTGCGAAGACTGGCAAGCATTCCAAACCAGTCGAAGGAGACGAGGAAAGAATTTTTACAGCAACTGAAGGACTTGAAAAAGGCCATCCGCAACAGAAGGAAGGACAAGAAGAAAAAGAATCTAGCCGAGAAACAGGCGTTCGACAAGCTATTCAACGACACCGTAAGCAGAGCCAGGAGAAACTAAAAATTTCGACACAAATGGACAACGACAGTGACAGAGACACGGACGAATTCATTCTGGAGGACGTCATTCGGCAGTACAAAACAAGACTAATAAATGCAGAAGTGGACCGGTTCCCACATCTAATTGAGATATTCAAACTCATCGACAACTGGAAGATGGACGATGACGAGTAATCGATAATAAATAAGACTAATATCTATGATTATTTTTCAAATATAAATTTTTTTTTAAATATAATTCCTAATAATATATAGTAATATAAATAATAATCAAGAAAATAAAATTCTCTATATAATATTTTATAATATTTTTTTAGTAATTACAAATTTTTACGAAAATGGGAAAAACCCAGTCAAAGGTTGAAGAGGTCATTGTAAATAACAATGGACCTCAGACCAATAAGAGTTATGACAATATGAACTATGGCATAGACATAGTCACAATTATATTAATACTAATAATAATTATAGGATTTAACTATATCCGTAAAATACTTAGCAGGAAGGTAAACAAAGTTATAAAAAAATAAATCATAAAACATAATGTAATAGGAAGAAGGTTATCAGTATAGTAATTATTTGAATTGAATAACACAACTTCTCATGGAAGAGCTCGGTTCTTTGGTAGAAGATCTTTATGCTATCGTAAAAAATCTAAGGAAGGACGGACCAAATAAAAAAAAAATGAGGGAATCAGGAGAAAAGAAGTTAGAACAAGTTCATGCAATTTTTAGACAAGCACAAATTATAGCAAAACTCCTAGAAGAAACCATACCGGAAAAAAAAAGAACTCAATATACTATATAAAAAACTACACAGTTATAAGATAGAAGCAATAGATAGAATTGAAAAAAGTATAATACAGGAAGAAGTAACAAAAGAGACAGAACGTGCATCAAATGAAACAATAGCAGACGTAGATAAAATGACGGACGAATTTAGTTTCAGCTTCGCTCAGAAGCTACCAACCCTTACATGTGAGGAAGAGGGTAAAAGATTAGAAAACATCAGGGATTTTTTAAACAGTATTGAGTTTTATTACGATACACTCTCCCCGACCGCAAAACAAACCCTAATAAAATTCTTACTTAAATGCAAAATTCAAGGTAGGGCACTCACCGAGTTGGGAAGTCAGAAACCAGAAGATTTTGCACAATTAAAAAAGTACCTAACAGAAAAATGCGGACCTAAAGAAACCATTGAACTAATACAAACAAAACTTAGTAGGACTCATCAGGGAAACCGACCTATAAGAGAATTCGTAACGGACATCGAGACATTAGTAACTAAAATGACAGAGCTGGAGGTAGCTTGCCATGGTGAAAGCACCCGAGCAACATTAACCACAGCCAATGATCGTAGGGGATTAGCTTTCCTAAAAAAGGGGGTGAATGACAGACTACGTATTATACTCGACAGCGCCAGACACACGACTTTTCAAGAAGCAGCACAGCACCTGCTGGAAATAAACCAAGGGTCAACAAATTCATCGATTAGCTATCTCAACTACAACCAGAACGTTAGAGGACAGAACTTTAGGGAACAGAGCTTTAGAGACCAGAACTTTAGAGGAAACAACTTTAGAGGACAATACTTTAAAGGACAAAACTTTAGAGGGCAAAACTTTAGAGGACACAACTTTAGAGGACAAAACTTTAGAGAGCAAAATATTAGAGGGCCAAACTTTAGAGGACGGTACGACAATAACATGACCAACGGTTACAACTACAATAACGATAACAGAGTCATTCCACACAACAACTCTGATAACCGCTATAGAGCGAGCTACCAGAATAACAACTACCGCCAGAATAACGACTACCGCCAGAATGACGATAATAGAAACTACGTCCCGAATAGAAATATTAATAATAATAATAATAGTAGGGCAACCAATGGTAATCCATCTAACAACCAGAGGGTAAGAGTATTGGGAAACGAACAACCCACCGAGGGGACAGCCGACCCTTCGGAGGGGAGTCTATAAATCCCGACATACCAAGTACCATATATACGACGGGGATAGAAAACGGCCTTTACGTACAATTAAAAACCAACAATAACAAAGTTATACGATGCTTACTAGACACCGGAGCATCCATTTGCGTTATAAAAAGTTCCGTAGTTGAGGGAATTATACCAATAGAAGAAAGCTTTAGTACAAACATTATAGGTATAGCTGGGAATCTACGTTCAAAGGGCACCTGTACTAGCACTTTCGGGAAAAACAGCATTCCATACGAATTTCATGTAGTACCCGATTCTTTCCCGATACCCGTCGATGGTATTATTGGATCAAACTTCCTAATGGAGTTTGGTGCGGTAATCGATCTAGAAACCTTACATTTAAATTTCAAAATTAATAACAGACAACTTTCGGTACCGATATATGTACAACATAGTTTAAATAACATAACAGTGTCTCCAAGATGTGAAGCTACATATTGGGTGAATACAAAGCATACAGATTCCAGAATATTCTATCCTCAGGAATTGTGCAAAGGTGTTTACATGGCTGGATCAATATCTACAGCCATACAAGGAAAATTCCCAATCAAAATTCTCAACACTCGCGAAACTGCTGTAAACCTTAAATGGGCAGAACCAATATCATTCCCAACATCCGAGCATTTCGTCTTACAGTACAAAAGGGAAGACGCTGTACCAAGCACGAGAATAAAGAAGTTACTAAGCGAAATTAATTTCGATACACTGAATAAGGAGGAGAGAACTGAAATCGAGTCAATATGCACAAAATTCCACGATATTTTTCACTTGGAAGGAGACAAGTTAACTTACACTCACATAGGACAAGCAGATATAACACTAAAAGAGGGAGCGACCCCAAAATATACCAAACCCTACCGATTACCACATACACAAAAACAGGATATAAAAAACGAAATCGACAACATGCTAGAAAATGACATAATAGAACCATCCGTATCCGCTTGGAACTCACCCATACTCGTAGTACCAAAAAGAGAGATCCCGTTACCAATCAGCAAAAATTCCAAATGGTTATAGATTACAGGAACGTAAATGAGAGAATAGAAGACGACAAATTCCCGTTAACCAATATTAGTGACATTTACGACATGGTAGGAGGAGCAGTATATTTTTCATGTATTGATTTAAGTCAAGGATATTACCAAATGGAATTGGAACCAAAAAGTAGACCTATGACAGCATTTTCAACGGAGGACGGTCACTATCAGCTAAAACGACTACCAATGGGACTAAAAATCTCACCAAGCAAATTCTCGAGAATGATGTCAATAGCGATGGCCGGACTTACGTACTCACGCTGTTTCGTTTACCTTGATGACTTAATAGTGTTTGGTAAGAACTTGATAGATCATAACAAAAATCTGATAGACGTGTTCAAACGACTTAGGGAAGTAAACCTAAAAATTCATCCAAGAAAGTGTGCATTCCTACGAAAAGAAGTATTGTATCTAGGGCACATTATTTCCGAAAAGGGAATTCACCCAGATCCGACAAAATCTGCAGCAATAAGCAATTATCCTACCCCAACAAATGCAGACGATGTAAGAAGATTCGTAGCATTTGCTAATTACTACCGTAAATTTATTCCAAACTTTGCTACAATAGCCATCCCACTCAACAAATTACTTAGGAAAAACGTAGAATTCAATTTTGACCAAAACTGTAACAAATCTTTTCAACTTCTTAAAACAATCCTTACTAGTCCCCAAATTTTACAATTCCCAAATTTCGACAAAGAATTCATTTTACGGACAGACGCCTCAGGTTTTGCACTGGGGGCAGTATTGTCCAATTTCGATGACAAACCTATTGCTTATGCGAGTAAAACTCTGAATAGCGCCGAGAAGAATTATAGCACTATAGAAAAATAATTACTGGCAATAGTATGGGCGATAAAACACTACCGACCATATTTGTTTGGAAGAAAATTCAAAATTATAACAGACCATAGACCATTAGTTTACCTTTTTTCCCTTAAGGAACCCTCAAGTAGATTAACAAAATTCAGACTGCTACTAGAAGAATATAATTTTCACATTGAATATACACCCGGAAAAGATAATTGCACAGCTGACGCTTTAAGTCGCATTAAATGGGATTCTGACCAACTTAAAGAACCACACGTATGTGTCATAACAAGATCTAAAACACAAGCAGAGAAATCAATACAGAAAAATATAACCGACAGACAGGAAACCGAAGCAGAAGAAAATAATCGTGTAATTACAGAGCTACTCAAGCCACCAGAGCATGGAAATAAAATAACTGAGCTAAAAATATGTAACAGTTTCGAGGACAAGGAATATCAGATAAAAGATATAGATATAATCCTGGGACCCAACAAAGTTTTGGCATACGTCCCAGTGAAGAATTGTATACTCCTAAGAAGGGACAAGGATGGCACTACAGCCCGATCGACATCATTTTGCGATTTGTTGTCGAGGGACGTGCATCGCATCTGCGGACCATTATCAATTAATAAATTATACATTACAAAAGAAGAAATTAAGAAACTCGAAGACGGCCGTCGAGAATACAATATTCGCGAGTTGCAAAAAATCTTAGGAGATATGTTTAAGAAAAGTAATGTAAAGGTGCACCTAATAGATAAATGTATAGAAATTACAGATCCTCATAAAAAGAAAATATTGCTCAACGATTATCATATATTACCAACAAGTGGACATGCAGGAATAAACCGCATGATGAAAACGATTAAACAGAAATACTTCTGGACAGGAATGCAGAACGACATAGCTACATACGTAAAGCATTGCACCATATGTCAAAAGAATAAACATATTACACCCAAGAAACAACCAATGGAAATAACATCAACTGCAGAATCAAGTTTTGACAAAATATTTTTGGACTTAGTAGGTCCTCTAGACGAATCGGTGAATGGATATAGGTACGTACTGACTTTACAAGACGAACTGACCAAATTCACGGAAGCTATTCCAATCCGAAATAAGGAAGCTGGTACAGTAGCCAAAGGTCTAGTAGAATGTTACATCCTTAGATATGGAGTTCCAAAAACTGTAGCCTCTGATCAAGGAACAGAATTTATAAACAAAATCTCTAAGGATATGTGCAAATTATTGAAAATAGAACAATTGCAATCTACAGCCTACCATCACGAAAGTATAGGAGCGTTAGAAAATTCCCATAAAGTTCTCGGAGCATACCTCAGTAGCTATGTATCCGATAAACATACAGACTGGTGTACTTGGTTACCGTATTACGTATTTTGCTACAACACCACAGTACATACGGAAACAGGGTATACACCATTTGAATTAGTATTCGGTCGACGATGTACATTACCTTCAAACTTAACAAGACATGTAGAACCGAGATACAACTACGAAGATTACGTAATTGACTTAAGAGAAAAGTTACAAATAGCTCATAGAGATACAAGAGATACACTTCTAGACAGAAAAAACGATAGGAAAACTGACTACGATAGGAAGGCTAGAAGTAAACAAACTAGTTTTGAAGTAGGTAGTTTAGTTTTGATAAGAAATGAGAATAGAAGAAAACTGGATCCTATTTACATAGGGCCATATGAAGTGTTATCTGAAGAAGGAGTAAATTGCGTAATAAAATACGAGGGAAAGAAAACGAAGGTCCATAAAAACCGATTGAAGAAATTTTATGTGTATATATTAAAACAGTTCTTATTCAGTTTAGACTAAAATATAATTTTTTTTAAAAAAAAAAAAGGAAGCGAGAGAGCATGCGCATGACATAGAATAGGATAGAAATAAGTATTTTCAGAATAAATATTATAAACATTAGAAGTATTAGGAATTAGAATAATCCATAAAATAGGATAGAAATAAGTATTTTCAGAATAAATATTATAAACATTAGAAGTATTAGGAATAAGAATAATCCATAGAATAGGATAGAAATAAGTATTTTCAGAATAAATATTATAAACATTAGAAGTATTAGGAATAAGAATAATCCATAGAATAGGATAGAAATAAGTATTTTCAGAATAAATATTATAAACATTAGAAGTATTAGGAATAAGAATAATCCATAGAATAGGATAGAAATAAGTATTTTCAGAATAAATATTATAAACATTAGGAAGTATTAGGAATAAGAATAATCCATAGAATAGAATAGAAATAATTATTTTCAGAATAAATATTATAAACATTAGAAGTATTAGGAATAAGAATAATCCATAGAATAGGATAGAAATAAGTATTTTCAGAATAAATATTATAAACATTAGAAGTATTAGGAATAAGAATAATCCATAGAATAGGATAGAAATAAGTATTTTCAGAATAAATATTATAAACATTAGGAAGTACTAGGAATAAGAATAATCAATAGAACAGAAATAAGTAAACAGAATAGGAATGAGAAACCATAAAGTTCAAATTCCTTTAAAAATTATTATTATTATTATTACCATTTTCTTTTCCTAATAGTAAACAGTAGTAAACAAAAATAAGCAAAGCAAAATCTTACAACAAAATTGTAATTAACCTTAGCAAATAAATTATTCAACATGAGTAAAACCCGAACTAATAATTATAAAAATCATAATAGCAAGTCGTTAATAGAAAAAAAAAGAGAAAAAAAAAAGAAGAAAGAAATTAGTCATTTAAGAATCCTACAAACAAAAAAAAACAAAAAAAAAAAACTTTTTGTAGGTAACATAACATATTTATATCTATAATATCAATATCAAAACATTGAAACACTAAATTGTAAATATTCTTTTGAGATATAACAAAAAATTTAATTATATATAATAATACCAAAACATTATAAACGTTCTTTTGAGATCCCTTATTGTAGAAGTGGCGCGGAAAAGAAGAAATCAAGACATGTCA
Organism: Nephrocerus scutellatus; assembly: GCA_947095585.1. NCBI lineage: Eukaryota > Metazoa > Arthropoda > Insecta > Diptera > Pipunculidae > Nephrocerus > Nephrocerus scutellatus. The sequence continues at coordinate 52,427,745 of OX352764.1, forward strand.
TGATTTCTCCTTTTTCCCCCTGGAAGGGTGGTGTGAGGGATCGCACCAGCGACCACATAAATACTATGCCTAAAAGCATACAACATTTTAATTGAATTAAGCATACAAAATTTTGACCCTACATCGACTAGTGCCTCTCAAAATAAAATACAAAAATCTTAGATATGCAGTCATTAATTAATAGCACGCTCGGTGCACGAAAATAAACGCACACACAAACCAATACAACGTATTGGTTAACAGCACACATGGTGCATGAAAAACAAAAGCAAACAAAACCCACACGTATTGTTTAATAGCACACTCGGTGCATGGGAACAAAAAATATAAAACATCTCCAATAGCATAATTTATGACCAGCGGTCGCTCGCCTATGAAAATAAATATGCAGTCTAAGCATCATGAGCAAATGAGCGCCGACCGTTTAGAACGTTAATTACCCTTTCCATGCAATGTGCTGAGTAAGCGGCGCATGGAAATGGTAATGAAATAATAAGGTCGTTCGCTTGTGGAAACAAATATGTCAACACAGCAGAATAGGCGAGCGAACCCAAAAACACTTGACGCGGTCGGTCATAAATTACGTACATACATACATGCACTATGCTGATAAGGCAATATTAGGGAAAATATGAATATCGATGAGTAGGCATTCCAGAGTCGATGTATGATCAAAAATCGATCAGTAAATTGGTATAAAAGAAGGAAAAATTATCAAATAAATGCATTCATTTCCAAAAAGTGAACGTTGAAAGTAAAAACCTCGTCGTCTTATTTTTTCCTCGTAAACATATCGTCCTGATACTGACGCCCTAAGGAGCTCCGGCTTTTGGGTTAGTGGTTATACGGCAACACGCCGAACACAGTCAAGAATCAAGGTTGATATAAACTCTAAACCACAAGGTTGGCTTCGAAAAGGGACCAACTTTACAATAGAATAAGATTAATAAAAGAAGATTTAATAAATATAAAATATGCCATACAATGGGCAAAGAATAATATAATCAACTCTATTTTGCTAAATAAAAAAGAAATAAATATTGCAATAGAGAAACTCGAGAAAGATAAAATACCTTTTAATAGTATAGAAGAAGCATTAGAGTTTGCCAATGTCAAAGTTTTAAGCAATCACAGAAATGTTATGTATATTGTAAAAATTCCTTTAACAAAGAATGAAATATATGAAAATTTTATAATTAAACCAATAAAAAGAGGCAAAAGTATAATAAAAATTAATTACGATGAAATTATAAGAAATAAAAATGAAATATATGGCATTAAAAATAAATGCCAAACATACAATTTAATTAGAATTTGTAAGCAAAATCAAATAATAGATTTAAGAGAAAATAAATGTATTCCTAGAATAGTTAAAGGTTTAAATTAATCGTGCATTGCAAGTAATAATCACCATGTACCGCATATTGAAGAAATTTCTTCTGGAGTTATCCTGTTAAACGACTATCATGGAGCAATGACCACAAAATCCACAAACTACACTTTACATGGTACATTTCTAATAAAATTCCACAACGAGACCATCTCAACCAACAACAATCAGACTTACAGCAATTTGGAAATTTCACCTATGGAAATAGTCCCAGCTATTTTACAAGTAAACCCCGCAGAAGAAAGCAGGCTTAATTTACTATCCCTCGAAGTAATAAACGAACTACATATTAATAATACTAAAACAATAGAATCAATAAAACAAGACACACATATTAATAGATTTACAACAATTTTTTTATTAATATTCATCACTACATTTATAATAATCACTTATAAATATCAATGCAAAAGAACAATTATCCTGGAACAGAAAGAAATAAATTATCAAAAGGAAGAAAAGCCTCATGAAGAAGAAATAAATCCATCAATTGAGATCAATATAGAAACATCAGCATCTGTACCACGCCTACACAACCAACCGTATTCTTAAACACATTACCCTATCATCATCACACCACATTGTTTCTAAACGATTGAGGACAATCGTCTTTTTAAGGAGGGAGGAGTTAAGGTAACTTAAATTAACTTTGCAACTATTTGTTACATACGCATACGCGCAGCTGCAACAACAAACTTTGAAATGGAAATAAGTTTATGGCTCTTCATTAAGCATACGCATACGCGCAGCTGTAATAACAAACCAAAAATTAATTGCGCACACGCGCAGACGAAAACCATAAATCCCAAATCATTAATGGATCGGACATTTAAGTGGCCACCTACGACAAACCCAAACCCTATGGACAATCATAGAATCTGCTGACGAGGACGACATCCCAACACAAAATACTTGCATGCACATAGAGAATAAGATAGGTATAAAAGATCTAGATTGTTTAAGCTCAAAGTTCAGTTATTATTTTGCATCAAATAAAGAAGGAGCTCTGCTCCAAAAAATATTTTTTTATAAAACTTAACGACAAAAGTTTTAATTTATACATGATTTGAAATCATTTAATAGTGCGCCTTGAAATTACCCGCTGTTTCCACTAATAATAAAATATTAAAAAATTACCCGCTGTTTCCACTAATAATAAAATATTAAAAAATTTCCCGCTGTTTCCACTAATAATAATAAATTTGTGCAATAATTTGCGTTTGTGTAGAAAATGAAAAAGTTAACGATTCAAAGATATTTAATCTTAAATGGGGAAAATTCTTTTATTATAGACCATACCATTATATTAATCATTACAATAATATTATATTCAGTATTGTTTTGTTGTAGTAAGAAAATATGTGACTGATGAATATACTTTATCTTTATATTTATCACCACTCAATAATTATAGCCGGATTTTATTTGCCGAGGAACAACAACAACTGCACTGTCGAATTCCTTCATTGGAATTGCGAAAACCTGCTGTTTACCTGGTTTTGACATTCGAATTCCGAACTCGCTCGGCAAATAAAAAACAGCTTATAAATTTTAATTTTTTAAATTTCTTCAGGCGCCTATTCTGTCCTTCGGTTTCTAATATTTATTTCAGTATATAGCTGTATTTTGTTGAAAAACACAATTCTAATTATTATGCTATTCAAATGTCCCCAACAATCAGCCAAAATTTCCTTTGCGGAAGAAATGTAAAAACAATCGCATAGAAAAATCTCACCAAAAGCGTTGCAAGACAGGCATTGGCTGCAAAATCTTCCCACACCAAACAGATCTACTTTTCTAATGACTTGCACAGCGGTATAATTCCAAAGCCTATGCATATGTAAACGCCTATCGCCATATTGTAATATGAATTTTTGGTATACATTTGCAATTACCCTCTGGAAAAAATGCATAAATACATTCAAAAAATTCACGCGATATAATGTCTACCTCGATTTTTTTTACTGTGGCCGTGTTTTTTTTTATGTCAGAGTAATCGGATAATAAATTTAAATGTCAAAATTTAGATCTGTTTTTTTTTTCATTCTACGAGAAAAAAAAAACATTTCTCACAATCGTAAAAAAACGTTATTACACAAAATAACTGTTTTTATATTATACACATGAGTCACGAAAAATGCATTTGTTTGATTAGCAGTTATTTTATTTTACACACAGGGAATGTAAAATATTAATATCAACCACATTTTAAACTGAATTTTATGAAATTTTTAAGATATATTATTGGCCGGTAGGGGAAAGTTATAGGTATAGACGGAAGGTAAAATTTTAACATGAGATTTACAAAAGTATTTTTAAAAAAATGTCAACGTAAATTATTGGCAGTTTCAACGATTCATCAATCGAGATCGTCCATGAACCATCCGGTTTTATTAAATAACTTGGAGTGGTTTTTGTCATAGAGAGAATCTTTCGTAGACGAGAGGTCTCCGAGGCCCCTTCCATCTTATCACAGAAGAGCCTCCAAGACGTCCTCTGCGCCTTTCTCAACTCCCTCTTATAGTTTCTGAGATGTTCTTTGTATGATTCCCAGTCTAGAGCCAGTCTCGTTCTTTTGGCTTTATTGAAAGCTTTCCTGCTTGCCTTCTGATAGGTCCCTAACTCCGCGGACCACCAAGTTGGCTTTTGTTTGCCCATTGGTTTTATCACAAGGCAGGCAGCATCGAAGGAGCGATTCATGGCACCTGTTACAGTATCTACCATTGTATCTATCTCCTCTATAGTGACTGGTGGTTTTGGAGCCACCGGTAGTAGTTTCCCCAGCATCTCCCTATAGATACCCCAGTTTGTCCTTTTCTTATTTATAAAGGACTCACGAAGGGCAGGTTTGATGTCTAGCTTGAAGATTAAATAGCGATGGTCCGAGAATGAATGTTCTTTTGCAACCTTCCATTCTCTTACCTTATACGCTATAAAGTTTGATACGAGAGTTACATCGAGTACTTCTCGCCTATTTTTTTATTATGAAAGTGGGCTCTTGCCCAATATTACAAATAGATAGGTTCGTATTTAATAAGTATTCAAAAAATGACTCACCTCTCTCATTTACGTCGGTGCTGCCCCATATTGTGTGATGAGCATTTGCATCACATCCTAGAATCGCACCAATTTTTCTATTCTCTGCCTCAGAGATGGCTCCTCCAGTATTTTTGGTGGAGTCTGCTTTTCTCGGTCCATATATGCAGAAACCAGCCAGAATTTTCCGTTTCCGACTTTAATGCTGGCCGCAGTTATATCACCGTCACAATATTGTGGTAAAAGGAATATATTCAGGTTAGTTTTACTCAGAATACAAGATCTGATCTTCTCTGACTTACTTGAGTATAGGACTTTATACCCTTTAAGTCCGAGCCCACAGATCTTAGCTCCATTTATCCATGGCTCTTGGATTAGGACGAGATCTTCCCCCGTTTCTGCTAATCTAAGTAGAAGAGCTGCCGAAGCAGTTTTGGAATGGTGAAGGTTTATTTGAATTATGTTTAACATATTTATACTTACCTTCGCCCCATCGTTAGCATTCATGCTACCTTAGTCTCCGAGGATCCGACGGCACATTCCGTCTCGTTCCCCTTCGACTCAATCACCGTCTTGTTGACAGCGCTCTCTTCAATGGAGTCCGACAAGTTTTCCTCGTCAGACTCCATGGCAAAGAGGTTGCCCATCCTCGATACCAATGAGGACTCGCTGCACCGACTCTCAGTCTCTATGGCAAGCCCGATATCAACAGGGCAGTCGGGACCCCCGTGATCGGAATGGTCCACTCCTTTACCCTTGTTGGCGTCGTCAGCCTTATAGACCTTGATAGTTATCGACCCGAAACCGAAGTTGATAACTCCCTTAGTACTTAAGAGGAGCCAGGGATTCCTTGTTGATTACCATAGTTGATAATCTAAAGTTACCCTTAGCCTGTAATGGTGCATTGTCCAAACCAAAGGAAATGGTGTAAATACCTACTCTTCAATATGAGGCAAGCTCTGTGTAAATGCACATCAAGTCTAATTTCATCACGGATAATCGAACAATAGTTATCTCGCTCTTGCACGTTGGGCTACTTGACGTATTGCTACAAAGGGGTTCGATGTGAATCAGGGAAGCGACAACTTGCCATTTTTGGATTCTGACACCGAGTGGAGCGGAGTGGAGTGGAGGAAATGCGGGAAAACGCATACAATTCGGAAAAAAATAAGAAGTCTACTTATTTCTTACAAGAGAGGGAAAGGAGGCCAAAACCAAAGAAACAATTTGAATTTTCATCGGTGGATGGCGGTGATACACGCGGATCGGATTGCATACAGGCGAAAATAATCGAGCTAACTTCCAGCAACAATTCCGGACAGCAAGTCAGGAAGACTGGGAAGAAACCCAAGAAACAAATCGGTATTGAGCCTCCAAGGTCCCTCTCTCCACGTAAGTGAATAAATATAATTTATTTTACGCCGCAACCAAACTCGCACGGAGTGTCAGATGGCTCCATCCTCTTAGTCCAATGTGCATCACCTAACCTTTAACATACTCATCTTTCATTGAGTATCTTAAAATATAAATGGACATTCCTGCAAATTACCGTCAACCATAAATATGAGTATTTATACACATATAAAATACCATGGATTTATATCGCTTAACGTTTTAAGTACCCGCTTCTTTTTATTAAATACACTTTAAGAAAATATCGTCAAACACAAATATGATTATTTATACATATATAAAATATCATGGATTCACATTACTTAATCCCTAAAGTACTCACCTTTTTATTAAATACACTTTAAGAAAATATCGCCAAACACAAATATGATTATTTATACATATATAAAATATCATGGATTCACATTACTTAATCCCTAAAGTACTCACCTTTTTATTAAATACACTTTAAGAAAATATCGTCCAAACATAAATATGAGTATTTATACATATGTAAAATACCATAGATTTACTTATCACTATGTATATTACTTACCGTTGATTACAATCATTATAATTACACTTTAAGAGTTATTTCATTTATTTCTATTTACTTATCACTATGTACATTACTTACCGTTGATTACAATCATTATACTTACACTTTAAGAGTTATTTCATTTATTTCTATTTACTTATCACTATGTACATTACTTACCGTTGATTACAATCATTATACTTACACTGTAAGAGTTATTTCATTTATTTCTATTTACTTATCACTATGTACATTACTTACCGTTGATTACAATCATTATACTTACACTTTAAGAGTTATTTCATTTGTTTCTATTTACTTATCACTATGTATATTACTTACCGTTGATTACAATCATTATAATTACACTTTAAGAGTTATTTCATTTATTTCTATTTACTTATCACTAGGTACATTACTTACCGTTGATTGCAATCATTATACTTACATTTTAAGAATTATTTCATTTATTTCTATTTACTTATCACTATGTATATTACTTACCGTTGATTACAATCATTACAACTACACTTTAAGAATTATTTCATTTATTTCTATTTACTTATCACTATGTACATTACTTACCGTTGATTACAATCATTATACTTACACTTTATGAGTTATCTCTACTTAATTTTCACTACGTATTAAACTCACATTTGATTATATTTATACATACCCTTTCGAGAGTTCTATTTACTTTAATATTTCGATGTGAAATAACCTTACCTTCGATTATATCTATACACATACCTTTAAAGATTTATTTCTAACTACCTTATTATTCCACTATAAAATAAACTTACCTGCGATTCTTATATATATATATACACCTTAAGAGTTTATGTTTACATTTATGATTAATAACATGATCAAACCGTACGTTCATATAATTAACATTAATAAAGTGAATTATAACGATATGAAGAGAAATTAGTTTTTTTATTGAGTTTTGGATTCGCTGCCTCATGGTCGTGTTTGTTTTTTTTGGATCATAACTTAGTACACGCAATCATAAATATATTTATGGATGGTAGGCGCGGCTGATGGGCCAAGATCCCACCCCAATCCGGCGAGCTGGCTAGCGCGTATGCTAGGCGTGTACACCATGGCCCCGAAGCAGCAGCACTCGTAAAAATTACACCATTACATAAATTGGCGCCCAACGTGGGGCCCAAGACGGTTCAGGCATCAATCTGAACTCTTTTGGGTCTCACACACGTTTTGTTAAATGTTTCTTCTTTTTCGTAAACCCCGTTGGTTAGCACCAATGCGGGGCATATCATTTGATAGGCTATCAGAATTTTCTTCTCCTTTCTTCGATTCGCGAAACGTAGAGTTTTATTTTCGATTTTTGTACAAGATATTCTCTCGATTAATTTCCCTTTCAATATTTTTAGGCGCCCACACACTTCTTGTGATGGGGTCTTACTAATATTTTGTTACAGTTTAATTTTATGATGCGACGACAGTGTGGTTGACGCCTTGTCTGGTTACTGGTGGAGGCGCTCGAACTAGTTAGAACACGGTTGTTCTTTGTTGTTGTTGTTGTTGTTGACTTTTCCGGGATAATCGGCCTCTATTGTTGGCTCTCCTACTAATGACCTAAAGGGTGATCCAGATATGCTTTTTTTTTGGTCACTAATTCGAGCCTTACTGTGGCATCCTCGGGACTTGTTTAACTTTTACTCGATTGTTAAGTAGCGATCATTAGCTTATTTTGAATAGGAAACGGTTTTATTTTGTCAATATTGTTCCAGAATAGCCGGCCGCTTAATAGTTAGTATCGCATCATAGTTGGGTATCTTTTATCTTTTGAGCTGGAAACAGTTTGAACTCGCGACATGTTCGGGGTTAACTGGCCGCTCGTTATATCGTTTTATCTTTTAGGCTGGAAACAGTTTGAACTCGCGACATGTTCGGGGTTAACTGGCCGCTCGTTACATCGTTTTATCTTTTAGGCTGGAAACAGTTTGAACTCGCGACATGTTCGGGGTTAACTGGCCGCTCGTTACATCGTTTTATCTTTTAGGCTGCAAACAGTTTGAACTCGCGACATATTCGGGGTTAACTGGCCGCTCGTTATATCGTTTTATCTTTTGAGCTGGAAACAGTTTGAACCCGCGACAGGTTCGGGGTTAACTGGCCGCTCGCGTGTTTTGAGCTTTATCGAGTTCAATTTTATCATATCCGAAGGGGATTCCACAGTGACGCTTGGGTTTTGTTCGGGGTTGTGACTCCTTTAGTGTAGGAGTGGCAGTTGCTAATCCAAATAGGGAAGCTGCCTATTGGGCAATGTCCACTTTGACCCGGAGTAGCATACCTTGAACAAGATTAGCTTGATTGTCAGTAGTTTTATATATAATTTCTTTGATCATGTAGGCGATCCGAATTCGGACATGGGGTGTGCGGATCCAAACTCAATGAACTAAGCAGGAAGACCTTATTATTCTATTTGGTACTTTAAATATTAATAAATTATTCTTTAAGATAGAGATAGTATTCGATAATTTAAGTATAATACATCTAATTTTCTTTAGTTCGTAAATGTATTTACCGTACTATACCTTCCCAGTGAAGGAGGTATAATATTTTTTTTTCATTTTCTCTTCTTCCCGATTCAAGTAAGCATCCTTGGGGTTTCCCTATTAAGGAAACGCTTTCTTGAGTTGTGGTCTTTATACGGTCATCAACTAAAACGGTTTTCTCGTAGCTTGTCCGTCAAGCAAAAATTGTATGAGCATTTCTTTGGGGAGTTCAATTATTAATTGGCCACTATGGCAGTCTATCGGAGTAGGGAGAACTTGCTTGACCTTGGTCAAGATGCCACTAATTTGTGCAGCATTTGTAAGGAAGAGCTTGGCCCAGAGGTGGAAATAGCAATAACTCCTTGCGCCCACAATTTCCACAAGCTGTGTATTATCGATGCAATCCGGAACAAACCTTCTTGTCCCAACTGTCGGGCTGAGTGTCGAGTAAACGACCTCAAGCCACTCTTCCAATCGACAAGGAGCACCGACGGTTCGTTTCGGGTGTTACCTACGAATCCTACAAGAGGTGGGAGGGGCGCTAAGCCGAAACACTACCGCACCATGGGAACTAGGAAGACCCCTCTCTACCAAAATATAGCTGTAGGAGGATTGCCTTCTAACGAGGAGAGTCTGAACATGTCTTTCTCAATACCTCATCCGAATATCCGAGGGAATTTATCATTGCCACTTAACGGTACTGACCAAGTTCGTCATACCAGTATTGGAAATTTGGATTCGACGATAAGGAAGGACACCTTTTCAAGAGAGGAAATAATCAAGATTACAGAGGTTGCGATTGCAAACCACAAGCAGGAACTATTGGGGAGTATCAAGGACCACATTGAAGACACTCTGAGTACATTTTTGCAAAGTCAACTGTCAGTGGACGGGAGACACCATGTCAACGAAGCGACACGGAAAGGCCAAGAGATTCAATCCGCGTAGAAGGATTTGCTCCGTCAGTAGGAACAGAACCTCCTCCGAATACCCCTGCCGAAGGCATTCCCAGACACTTTGCTCAACAAGCGAGAGGAAACTCAGAGAAAGTTGCCAAACTCCTATCAAGCTGGAACCTACGATTCGAAGCATCGACAACCGGGATTTCGGTGGATGAATTTATATATAGAGTCCAAGCTCTGACCTATCAGTCTCTTAATGGAGACTTCTCGGCATTGTGCCAACATGCGCATATGTTCTTTGGTGGTAAGGCTCGCGATTGGTTTTGGAGGTACCACAAAAGTGTGTCAAATATGGAATGGATGGACCTTTGTGCAGCGTTAAGACGGCAGTACAAGGACTTGAGGACTGACTATGATATTCGAGAGCTTATCCGTGGTAGGAAACAAAGGGATTACGAGAGCTTCGATGAATATTTCGATGCAATATCGTCCTTAATTGACCGGTTACGTGTCCCTATGTCTGAAGCGGAACTAATTGAGACAACACTGCGGAACCTGCGACATGATTTGAGGCACGAATTATTGCATCTGGAATTCAGTACGGTGGCTCAGTTACGTAGATCATGTAGGCGCCACGAATATTTCGTCGAGGAACTGCGTAAAGCTCCTCAGGCCCCTAGAGCTTTCCAACATCGGAAACAGGTGGCTGAATTAAATGAAGACCAAGAGGCATTTGCCTCAACTCCTATACCAAATAATATTGTGGAGCCCAGACCATTCCAGGCAAGGACTTTAAACTGTTGGAATTGTGGCAGACAGGGCCATCGCTATCAGACCTGTTTGGAAGTAAAACGAGTTTTCTGTTATGGGTGTGGAGCAGCCGAGGTGTACAAGCCACAGTGTGCGAGATGCAGACACCAGGGAAACGTGAAGACGGATGTGAATCCTCATCCGGTAACCCAGCCTCGGATCCAATAAACCAACTCAAATCGATTTTAAAACGCCCAATCGCAAGGAGAGACTTACATACAGTTCCTCAATCAAAACTGGCCCGTAAATCTTACCAGGAACGACTGTACAATTACAATTTAAAGCGCTCAAGAGTATTTGACTCAGGGGATACCCTGGCGAACATCAGCGTTAGTATCCGCAGAGCGCAAAGATCAACTAAACGCGTACAACTCTTTCGACGTCAGATCACGAGAACGCGTAAACTTTTGCTTTCGACCATTTCTGTAAAAGAGGGTGACGTTCGGCCTTACGCGCAAGTTCAACTGCTGGGTAGAGTCGTGGCGGGACTGCTGGATAGTGGAGCAACCATCAGCTGTATTGGCTCTGACCTCGCTAAAGGAGTACTTGTATCGACACCAAAGCTAAAACAATTTCGCTATGATATCAAGACCGCGGATGGTAACGCACAATCGGTGAGAGGCTCCCTGACTGTAGATGTCACTTTTCGCAATAAATCAAGGAAAATCGAGTTATTTGTGATACCAACGCTTACGCAAAACCTCTACCTAGGAGTAGACTTCTGGAAGGAATTTTCCTTAGCACCAAGTATCATTGCTGACATTGGCGTCGGTCAAGAAACTGCAGGAGAACGCAACCTAAACTCCCACAATCTGTCAACGCACGAGAAGGAAAGGCTCGAAGTCGTTAAACAATTGTTTCCGTCCTTTGAAAAAGAAGGCTTAGGTAAAACCGCACTTATAGAGCACTCAATTGATATAAAGGATGCAAAGGCAATTAAACAACGCCATTTCCCCGTATTTCCAGCAATAGAGAAGCTGATGTATGACGAAGTTGACCGAATGATCGAACTCGGAGTGATAGAAGAGTCCAACAGCGCATGGAGCTCTCCAGTAGTACTTGTTAGAAAGCCTGGCAAGGTCCGATTATGTCTAGATTCACGAAAGGTAAACCTTGTGACTGTAAAAGACGCGTACCCTTTACCGCATATCGAAGGAATACTGAGCCGATTGCCCAAGGCCGAATTCATCTCTAGTCTAGACCTAAAAGACGCGTTCTGGAAAATCCCGCTGGAATTGAATTCTCGTGAAAAGACAGCGTTTACGATTCCCGGTCGACCACTATATCAGTTTAAGGTAATGCCTTTTGGACTATGCAACGCTCCTCAGACTATGTGCCGGTTAATGGATAAGGTGATCCCGAATAGACTGCGGGAACAGGTGTTTGTTTACTTGGATGATCTTTTGTTAATATCTGAGAGGTTCGATGCACACTTATTACTATTAGCCGAAGTAGCCGAGCTGATTAGACGCGCTGGACTCACGATTAACGTATACAAAAGTAAATTTTGCCTCACTGAAGTGAAATACTTAGGGTATATCGTTGGGGATAGAGTACTGAGGACCGACCCAGAAAAGGTATCGGCAAACTCTGAATTTCCCACACCATCGACAGTTCGACAGCTTCGAAGGTTTCTAGGAATGGCTGGCTGGTACCGGCGTTTCATTGCAAACTTTGCAGAAGTATCCAGCCCGTTATCGAATTTACTCAAGAAAGCTCGTAGTTTCAAATGGACACCCGAGGCACAACAGGCTTTTGTTAACCTCAAAGTAAAATTAACCTCAGCTCCGGTATTAAGGAATCCAGATTTTCAACGGCCATTCATAGTACAGTGTGACGCAAGCCAGCATGGTATTGGCGCGGTGTTGGCCCAAAAGAATGATAGTGGGGATGAGGTTCCGATAGAGTATATGTCACAGAAACTCAATAAAGCACAACAGAACTATTCGGTCACCGAACAGGAGTGCCTGGCGGCAGTGTTGGCTATAAAGAAATTCCGAGCATATATTGAAGGCCAGGAATTTATGGTGATCACAGATCATGATAGTCTCCAGTGGCTGATGAAGCAAAGCGATCTCAGCGGGCGCCTGGCTAGATGGGCACTAAAGCTACAAGGCTTCACGTTCTCGATTTGTCACAGGCGTGGCACCGCCAATGTCGTGCCAGATGCCTTGTCGCGAGTTCACTCTGACAAAATTTGCTCGATAAGTGGGATTGGACCGGAAATTGATTTGTCGTCGCCTGCGTTTGCTTCCACTGATTATGAACTATTAAAGAAAAGTGTTAGGGATAACCACTCCAAATTTCCAGACGTAAAAATCAAGGGAGAGTATGTGTACATACGTCGGAACTCATCGTCGACAAACGACACTCAGAACCCAGACCAGTGGAAACTTTGGGTGCCTAAGGAAATGACTGAGGAAATTATTAGGCAGGCTCATGATACACCGACTGCAGCTCATGGAGGGTTCGAGAAAACACTCGAGCGCATTCGTCGCCACCTGTTCTGGCCAAGAATGTACAAACAAATCCGAAAGTATGTCATATCTTGTGAAGTATGTCGAACCACTAAGTCCCGAATCAGGGTTCTTCGCCCTCTCATGGGTCAACATACAGTCTCAACTCGGCCATTCCAGAGGATTTATATCGATTTATTGGGACCATAGTAAGTTTCACTTCCTAGCACCATTGAAGAAGTTCACGTCGAAACCCATTTGTCTGTATCTAGAAAATAATATTTTTCATACATTCGGTGTGCCAGAAACACTGGTGTCTGACAACGGATCACAGTTCAAGTCGAATGAATTTGAAGCATTCCTAACCACTTACGGTATCAAGCACGTGTGCACGGCAATATATTCACCTCAGGCAAACGCATCGAAAAGAGTAAATAGATCCGTCATTGCCGCACTAAGAGCGTACATTAGACCTGATCAAACAGATTGGGATCAACATACTTCCAGCATCAGCTGTGCTCTCCGAAACTCCACACACCAGTCCATTAAATGTACGCCATACTACCTGCTTTTCGGTCAGAACATGATACTGCACGGAGCCAGCTATGAATTACTCCGGAAACTAGACCTTTTGGCAGAGGCTGATACAAGGATTTCCACTCATGACCACATGAAAGTAATTCGCGATAGAGCAGAACAGAACATGCGAGCAGAATATGACAAAAACGCCAGAATTTATAATTTGAGGTCCCGTCCGATAAAGTATGCAGTAGGGCAGGAAGTCTTCCGTCGCAATTTCGCCCAAAGCAATGCTCATAAAGGATTCAATGCTAAGCTAGCACCTCTCTTCTTGAAGGCAAGAATCAAAAGTAAACTAGGGAACTCCTACTATACATTAGAAGACTTGAATAACAAACCATTAGGCACCTTTCACGGCAAAGACATATTTTCCTTACACGACGAAGTCAAGATGTAACGTGCACCTTCAGACTGCTGGTTAGATAAAATAACACCCAGCAATCTGTTTTGTAATGGTGCATTGTCCAAACCAAAGGAAATGGTGTAAATACCTACTCTTCAATATGAGGCAAGCTTTGTGTAAATGCACATCAAGTCTAATTTCATCACGGATAATCGAACAATAGTTATCTCGCTCTTGCACGTTGGGCTACTTGACGTATTGCTACAAAGGGGTTCGATGTGAATCAGGCAAGCGACAACTTGCCATTTTTGGATTCTGACACCGAGTGGAGCAGCAGGAAATGCGGGAAAACGCATACAATTCGGAAAAAAATAAGAAGTCTACTTATTTCTTACAAGAGAGGGAAAGGAGGCCAAAACCAAAGAAACAATTTGAATTTTCATCGGTGGATGGCGGTGATACACGCGGATCGGATTGCATACAGGCGAAAATAATCGAGCTAACTTCCAGCAACAATTCCAGACAGCAAGTCAGGAAGACTGGGAAGAAACCCAAGAAACAAATCGGTATTGAGCCTCCAAGGTCCCTCTCTCCACGTAAGTGAATAAATATAATTTATTTTACGCCGCAACCAAACTCGCACGGAGTGTCAGATGGCTCCATCCTCTTAGTCCAATGTGCATCACCTAACCTTTAACATACTCATCTTTCATTGAGTATCTTAAAATATAAATGGACATTCCTGCAAATTACCGTCAACCATAAATATTTATACACATATAAAATACCATGGATTTATATCGCTTAACATTTTAAGTACCCGCTTCTTTTTATTAAATACACTTTAAGAAAATATCGTCAAACACAAATATGATTATTTATACACATATAAAATATCATGGATTCACATTACTTAATCCCTAAAGTACTCACCTTTTTATTAAATACACTTTAAGAAAATATCGCCAAACACAAATATGATTATTTATACATATATAAAATATCATGGATTCACATTACTTAATCCCTAAAGTACTCACCTTTTTATTAAATACACTTTAAGAAAATATCGTCCAAACATAAATATGAGCATTTATACATATGTAAAATACCATAGATTTACTTATCACTATGTATATTACTTACCGTTGATTACAATCATTATAATTACACTTTAAGAGTTATTTCATTTATTTCTATTTACTTATCACTATGTACATTACTTACCGTTGATTACAATCATTATACTTACACTTTAAGAGTTATTTCATTTATTTCTATTTACTTATCACTAGGTACATTACTTACCGTTGATTACAATCATTATACTTACACTTTAAGAGTTATTTCATTTATTTCTATTTACTTATCACTATGTACATTACTTACCGTTGATTACAATCATTATACTTACACTTTAAGAGTTATTTCATTTATTTCTATTTACTTATCACTAGGTACATTACTTACCGTTGATTACAATCATTATACTTACACTTTAAGAGTTATTTCATTTATTTCTATTTACTTATCACTATGTACATTACTTACCGTTGATTACAATCATTATACTTACACTGTAAGAGTTATTTCATTTATTTCTATTTTCTTATCACTATGTACATTACTTACCGTTGATTACAATCATTATACTTACACTTTAAGAGTTATTTCATTTATTTCTATTTACTTATCACTATGTACATTACTTACCGTTGATTACAATCATTATACTTACACTTTAAGAGTTATTTCATTTATTTCTATTTACTTATCACTATGTACATTACTTACCGTTGATTACAATCATTATACTTACACTTTAAGAGTTATTTCATTTATTTCTATTTACTTATCACTATGTACATTACTTACCGTTGATTACAATCATTATACTTACACTTTAAGAGTTATTTCATTTATTTCTATTTACTTATCACTAGGTACATTACTTACCGTTGATTACAATCATTATACTTACATTTTAAGAATTATTTCATTTATTTCTATTTACTTATCACTATGTACATTACTTACCGTTGATTACAATCATTATACTTACATTTTAAGAATTATTTCATTTATTTCTATTTACTTATCACTATGTATATTACTTACCGTTGATTACAATCATTATAACAACACTTTAAGAATTATTTCATTTATTTCTATTTACTTATCACTACATATATTACTTACCGTTGATTACAATCATTATACTTACACTTTAAGAGTTATTTCATCTATTTCTATTTACTTATCACTATATACATTACTTACCGTTGATTACAATCATTATACTTACACTTTAAGAGTTATTTCATTTATTTCTATTTACTTATCACTATGTACATTACTTACCGTTGATTACAATCATTATACTTACACTTTATGAGTTATCTCTACTTAATTTTCACTACGTATTAAACTCACATTTGATTATATTTATACATACCCTTTCGAGAGTTCTATTTACTTTAATATTTCGATGTGAAATAACCTTACCTTCGATTATATCTATACACATACCTTTAAAGATTTATTTCTAACTACCTTATTATTCCACTATAAAATAAACTTACCTGCGATTCTTATATATATATATACACCTTAAGAGTTTATGTTTACATTTATGATTAATAACATGATCAAACCGTACGTTCATATAATTAACATTAATAAGGTGAATTATAACTATATGAAGAGAAATTAGTTTTTTTATTGAGTTTTGGATTCGCTGCCTCATGGTCGTGTTTGTTTTTTTTGGATCATAACTTAGTACACGCAATCATAAATATATTTATGGATGGTAGGCGCGACTTATGGGCCAAGATCCCACCCCAATCCGGCGAGCTGGCTAGCGCGTATGCTAGGCGTGTACACCATGGCCCCGAAGCAGCAGCACCCGTAAAAATTACACCATTACAAGCCTCCTCCTGCTTTACAATCTTCCAGTTTGATGTCGGAAGATCTGGGTTGCTGGCTGCGATTATCTCTACAACAGCTTTAGCGTCGGCAGGTTCGGTAGGCAGCCAGACGCGCGCTCTTGGCCTGCTAGGAATTTCTTCCCTGCTTACGGCCGCAAGCTTTGCTCCTGGCCACACCTCACCCACTTCGGCAATCGCTTTTTTGTAGAGATCAACCGATCTCTGATCTGAACACGCCGTCAGCTTGACGCGTCCCTGATGCCAACCTGCATCCCTGCAGGAAGGGGGAGGTCCCGTATTCTCTCTCAGGACCTTTAGGAAAATGGAGTTAAGCGCGTTGAACACCGACTTCCATTTTCCCGGCGTGATGCTCCCATCTTCTTGACTATTGTCAATGACGGCCATCATCAGCCCGTGCTCTTTGACGATGTCACTAAACGATTTCGTCCTGTGCGTCTTAAGAGCCACCGGTGGAGTCTCCACTTGTACCTTAGCTCGCTTGCTGCTTCCGGCTTCAACCTCTTCTTATTCCTAATGTTTCCTAATATCATACTTATTCTATCCTATTCTATGGCATGCGCATGCTCTTTTTTTTTTTTTTTTTAAAAATTATATTTTAGTCTAAACTGAATAAGAACTGTTTTAATATATACATACACATACGATTTCTTCAATCGGTTTTTATGGACCTTCGTTTTCTTTCCCTCGTATTTTATTACGCAATTTACTCCTTCTTCAGATAACACTTCATATTCTCATTTCTTAGCAAAACTAAACTACCTAATTCAAAACTAGTTTGTTTACTTCTAGCCTTCCTATCGTAGTCAGTTTTCCTATCGTTTTTTCTGTCTAGAAGTGTATCTCTTGTATCTCTGTGAGCTATTTGTAACTTTTCTCTTAAGTCAATTACGTAATCTTCGTACTTGTATCTCGGTTCTACATGTCTTGTCAAGTTTGAAGGTAATGTACATCGTCGGCCGAATACTAATTCAAATGGTGTATACCCTGTTTCCGTATGTACTGTGGTGTTGTAGCAAAATACGTTACGGTAACCAAGTACACCAGTCTGTATGTTTATCGGACACATAGCTCCTGAGGTATGCTCCGAGTACTTTGTGGGAATTTTCTAACGCTCCTATACTTTCGTGATGGTAGGCTGTTGATTGCAATTGTTCTATTTTCAATAATTTGCACATATCCTTAAAGATTTTGTTTATAAATTCTGTTCCTTGATCAGAGGCTACAGTTTTTGGAACTCCATATCTAAGGATGAAACATTCTACTAGACCTTTGGCTACTGTACCAGCTTCCTTATTTCGGATTGGAATAGCTTCCGTGAATTTGGTCAGTTCGTCTTGTAAAGTCAGTACGTACCTATATCCATTCACCGATTCGTCTAGAGGACCTACTAAGTCCAAATATATTTTGTCAAAACTTGATTCTGCAGTTGATTTCCATTGGTTGTTTTTTGGGTGTAATATGTTTATTCTTTTGACATATTGTGCAATGCTTTACGTATGTAGCTATGTCGTTCTGCATTCCTGTCCAGAAGTATTTTCGTTTAATCGTTTTCATCATGCGGTTTATTCCTGCATGTCCACTTGTTGGTAATATATGATAATCGTTGAGCAATATTTTCTTTTTATAAGGATCTGTAATTTCTATACATTTATCTATTTGGTGCACCTTTACATTACTTTTCTTAAACATATCTCCTAAGATTTTTTGCAACTCGCGAATATTGTATTCCCGACGGCCGTCTTCGAGTTTCTTAATTTCTTCTTTTGTAATGTATAATTTATTAATTGATAATGGTCCGCAGATGCGATGCACGTCCCTCGACAACAAATCGCAAAATGATGTCGATCGGGCTGTAGTGCCATCCTTGTCCCTTCTTAGGAGTATACAATTCTTCACTGGGACGTATGCCAAAACTTTGTTGGGTCCCAGGATTATTTCTATATCTTTTATCTGATATTCCTTGTCCTCGAAACTGTTACATATTTTTAGCTCAGTTATTTTATTTCCATGCTCTGGTGGCTTGAGTAGCTCTGTAATTACACGATTATTTTCTTCTGCTTCGGTTTCCTGTCTGTCGGTTATATTTTTCTGTATTGACTTCTCTGCTTGTGTTTTAGATCCTGTTATGACACATACGTGTAGTTCTTTAAGTTGGTCAGAATCCTATTTAATGCGACTTAAAGCGTCAGCTGTGCAATTTTTTTTTTATATAGAGACTTATTGCCAAGGGATGACTCCCTGAATGACTTACGTCACGGCTAAGCCCTTTATTAAATTCAAAATATAATAAAAATCGAAGGAATGTGATTTACAATATATCACATTCCTCACGTTTGTAGCCGGTTTCAATTTATTTTCTCAGAATTCTCCCTGATTCATTGGAAAAGCAATACGAAAAACGAACACGAATTTAGAACGACGCGAGTCCAAATACTTTTATCAATGAATCATGGCCAGGGAAAACTACAAAAAACCTTGACCAAGAAAATATTACAAATATTTAAAAAATATAAAAAATACTGATAAACAATTTTTTTTTTTTTTTTTATATATTAAGAGACAACTTATGAATTCTTTAACCATCATCCTTCAAGAAGTTGTTAACGGCTAATTTGAACGCCTGCAGATTATAAGATTCTGGAAACACGTGTTCGACCAATTGATTCCACATCGAAGAGACTCTCGGAAAAAGGAGGATTTAAAGTGTTGGATTCTACATGAAAAAAGTTTTAATGCAAATCTATGTTGATTGCACCTTAAACGAGTGTTTACGTTACTGAGCAAATGCCCAGGAACTAGAGAACGGGTTTCTAAAGAACATTTACCGTTGTAAAATTTATAGAAAACAGATACAGCTCCTACATTTCGTCTGTGCTCCAAAGTATCAAGAGACGAAGTAATGGTTACATCGTTTATCAAACGGATAACTCTATTCTGAACACCATCAAGATGAACCAAATGCGATCTTGGAGCACCACCCCACACATATGAAATAAATTCTAAAATTGGTCTAACATAAGATTTATATAATCTTAACACTTCAGAGGGAGTGAAGTAGAAGTTACAACGTCTTATGAAGCCTAAACATTGGCTAGCTCTTTTTGAAATTTCATAAATATGTTCTTTCCAGGAGGGATCACTTGATACTTTTAAACCTAACAACTTAAGTGAATCAGATCTCGCAATAGAAAACCTAACATATAAATTATTGCACGAAAAATACTTAATACGGTTAATGAATATTTTGATATTATACACTGATACTATTTACTTACCTTAATAAGAATTGTTAACTACCATGCATATGTATCTGGCCTAGAATAGCGCAAGACATACCGTTATTTTTCTCTTTTAACTACATTATGTATATAGCTATTAATATCGCATAAACGATGCACTTGCAACGTACGGTACTTAATAAATAACAAATGGTATTTTTATAACGTTATTCGAAAAAGAAAACAACCCATAAAAATTAAAATTTTTCTTGTAAATTCTCTAATCGGGGATACACACACACACACACACACACACACACACACACACACACACACACACACACACACACACACACACACACACTG
Source organism: Nephrocerus scutellatus (assembly GCA_947095585.1). NCBI lineage: Eukaryota > Metazoa > Arthropoda > Insecta > Diptera > Pipunculidae > Nephrocerus > Nephrocerus scutellatus. Next base: position 52,448,251 of record OX352764.1, read on the forward strand.
CGTGCTCGTTTAGTGGCAAAATCATTCACCAAATGACGCAGCGGCAGCGAACAGCGCTGCTCACAAAGCACAGAGCTCAGACTTTGCCGTGATCTGATGCGATATAGCGATATTTAAAAATTGTATATTGGGGTCCCCAAGGGGCCGATCGCTCCAAATTTTTACAAAAAGTGTTTTCCATCCAAGACACACATGTGTACAAAATTTAAAGAAAATCGGGTAAATTTTGTAAAATATTTGTATGGGAGCCCCCAGACCCCGCGGCCCGAGGGGCATCAAATTTTAATAGAAAGTGTTGTCTTGGGAGATATACATGTGTGCAAAATTTCAATAAAAGCGGGCTGTAGGAAGTGGGTTAAAAATTGATCACAAGATTTGGCCAGCCAGCCACGCAGCAAGTGAAGTTATATAGAGAATTTAAAAAAAAACATATTTAGTTTTGAGTTTGGATTCTGCTGCCCCATGAATCGTAATTTTTTTCTTCTTAAATCGAACCGCGTGCACGCAATGAAATTCATCGTAGGTACAGCTGATGGGCTAAGACCCCACCCCAATCCGGCGAGCTGGTTAGCGCATATGTTAGGCGTGCACCACTGGCCCCGAACCAGTTGTATTAATGGGAAACAATTCGATAGATAACCGCGTGCACACAACGAAATACATTTATGGATGGTAGGCACAGCTGATGGGCTAAGACCCCACCCCAATCCAGCGAGCTGGTCAGCGCATATGTTAGGCGTGCACCACTGGCCCCGAACCAGTTGTATTAATGGGAAAAAAATCGATAGATAACCGCGTGCACGCAACGAAATTCATTTATGGATGGTAGGCACAGCTGATGGGCTAAGACCCCACCCCAATTCAGCGAGCTGGTCAGCGCATATGTTAGGCGTGCACCACTGGCCCCGAACCAGTTGTATTAATGGGGAAAAAATCGATAGATAACCATTACATAAATTGGCGTCCAACGTGGGGCACGAAGCTTTTCGCCAAGCTGCCCTTTTGTTGGGCGTCCAGTAGTAATGTTGACAGGCCTTTCTATAACCACAAGATAACCATTACATAAATTGGCGCCAAACGTGGGGCACGAAGCTTTTCGCCAAGCTGCACTATTGTGGGACGTCCAGTAGTAATGTTGACAGGCCTTCCTATCACCGCAAGAATGTATGTATTTTTCCGGTGACAATACTTTCTATTAAAATTTGAGTATAATCGGGCCGCGGGGTCGGTGGGCTCCTATACAATATTTTTCCCCGGCATCAGATAATTTCATACTATAATGACTGTGTTCTGTGTGCGTTGTGCGCTGTGCGCTGCATCGGTGTACTGGCGATGTTTGCACTAAAAGTGCTTACCTGATATAACGTGCTAAATTCGCTAGGAGTGTGGAATCTTTTCTAAGGAGCTGCGAGGCCGGCGATGACGATGGGTGACCGAGAAGGCGATGACGACGGATGACTAAGAAGGCGATGACTATGCTTACGGCAGAAACGTTTTTTGAGTCTGACTTCAACTACGGCAGCGCCGGGTCTTCCTACTACAAGTTCGTAATTCATAATTTGTAATTTCCCAATGATTTATTTTATTTTTATATTATAGATTAAATTTTTGCTTTTTTTAAATAGAATTAATTTAAAATATTTTATTATTCAATAAAATCAAATCTGGCTTTCAATACACATCAATAAAATAATTTCCTCTACACTTGGGGGCTCAACCGGGATTTTATACCGTTTTATTGGAAATTTTTGATTTTTGAGAGTGTTTAACTGATGGATGATCTGAATTCGCTTACAGTGAGACAATTGCAGATCTTTCTAAAGAAAAATGGACAGTCGTACTGATACGTCCCTGTATCGCCAGGGACAGCAGAAAATATAACTCTTTTATCACAAAAGTACCATTCGGTTTGTGTAATTCGCCGTCCATATTCCAACGTTTTATAAACACGGTTTTCCGAGATTTGATGCGCCGAAATTATTTGTTGCTGTAATTGGATGACATAATCATTGCTGCGGAGGATGAAAAAGACGATATAAGGAAGCTGATCGAAGTATTGAAAGTCGCTGAGGATAACGGACTAATTATCAAATGGGAAAAATGCAACTTTCTAAGAAGACGAGTTGAATTCCTAAGTCATGTTGTAGAAAAAGGCAGTATTAAGCCGTCCGTTGAGCAGCTGAGAGCAGTCAAAGGCTTTCCCAGACCCACCAACATAAAGCAAGTACAAAGTTTTCTTGGACTAACTGGATTCTTCAGAAAGTTCATGCATAACTACGTCAGTTTCGCAAAACCGCTGTCAGATCTGACCAGAAAGAACGTACCATTCAGTTTTGAAGCCGAACAGATTGCAGCATTCGAAGCTCTGAAGGACTAAGTGAAGAGCCTGTGCTAAAATTATTCAATCCAGCGCTGGAGACGGAATTGCACACAAATGCCAGCATGTTGGGTTACGGAGGAATTTTGCTTCAGAAGCACGAGGGAAGCTTCAACCCCGTTTTCTATTTGAGTTTCAAGACGTCCCCAGCCGAGAAGAATTATACTAGCTACGAACACAATGTTTTATCTGTCATCCGTTAAGAAGCTACGTGTCTATCTTCTAGGACTAAAATTAAATTATTATTGTCTGGAATATCTGGAGCAAAGCAATTTTTCAAGCGATTCGCATGAAATTCGGAATGTAGGACTAAGATGTGACTATGAGATTTCTTCCTATGGAAATTCTGGAATATAATCATTATTGTCTGGAATATCTGGAACAAAGCAATTTCCCAAGCGATTCGCATGAAATTCGGAATGTAGGACTAAGATGCGACTATAAGACTTCTTCCTATGGGAATTCTGGATTATGATCATTATGGTCTGGAATTTCGGGAACTAAGCAATTTCTCAAGCGACTCGTGCCTTTTAATTTAATCGTAATATTGGCCACAACGTCAAAGAATTTCACCGCGCGTAAAGATTACATGCACATATTTTTTTAACAGCTCTTACTTCTCCTACTACTATCGACGCAACTGCATTACTATGTTTGTACAGTGATATGATATATTTAATATGTACCCACCTCACAATAAATTGTTATGAACATTTAAATCAGCTTTTAAATTATTTATTCGTTGTATGTGATGTGATTGATGATCATGTATGTGGTTTCAATAACATACAATCAAGCAGAGCAGAACGAAACAAACATATGCAGTAGTAGGCTGCGGTCAAGAATTTAGCCGCTGCGCAGTTTATGCTGCATGTTGGTCAAAAATTCACTTTTCAGCCAATGCATTTAAGAAAAATCGACTGCGCAGTTTACGCAGCCAATTTAAATTTTTTTTTAACAAAATTAAAGCCTGCGTCTCGTAAAACCGTTTGATGCTTTTGCATTGCGTAAAAAAAAAATAAACGTCGGCCGAATACTAATTCAAATGGTGTATACCCTGTTTCCGTATGTACTGTGGTGTTGTAGCAAAATACGTTACGGTAACCAAGTACACCAGTCTGTATGTTTATCGGACACATAGCTCCTGAGGTATGCTCCGAGTACTTTGTGGGAATTTTCTAACGCTCCTATACTTTCGTGATGGTAGGCTGTAGATTGCAATTGTTCTATTTTCAATAATTTGCACATATCCTTAAAGATTTTGTTTATAAATTCTGTTCCTTGATCAGAGGCTACAGTTTTTGGAACTCCATATCTAAGGATGAAACATTCTACTAGACCTTTGGCTACTGTACCAGCTTCCTTATTTCGGATTGGAATAGCTTCCGTGAATTTGGTCAGTTCGTCTTGTAAAGTCAGTACGTACCAATATCCATTCACCGATTCGTCTAGAGGACCTACTAAGTCCAAATATATTTTGTCAAAACTTGATTCTGCAGTTGATGTTATTTCCATTGGTTGGTTTTTGGGTGTAATATGTTTATTCTTTTGACATATTGTGCAATGCTTTACGTATGTAGCTATGTCGTTCTGCATTCCTGTCCAGAAGTATTTTTGTTTAATCGTTTTCATCATGCGGTTTATTCCTGCATGTCCACTTGTTGGTAATATATGATAATCGTTGAGCAATATTTTCTTTTTATAAGGATCTGTAATTTCTATACATTTATCTATTTGGTTCACCTTTACATTACTTTTCTTAAACATATCTCCTAATATTTTTTGCAACTCGCGAATATTGTATTCCCGACGGCCGTCTTCGAGTTTCTTAATTTCTTCTTTTGTAATGTATAATTTATTAATTGATAATGGTCCGCAGATGCGATGCACGTCCCTCGACAACAAATCGCAAAATGATGTCGATCGGGCTGTAGTGCCATCCTTGTCCCTTCTTAGGAGTATGCAATTCTTCACTGGGACGTATGCCAAAACTTTGTTGGGTCCCAGGATTATTTCTATATCTTTTATCTGATATTCCTTGTCCTCGAATCTGTTACATATTTTTAGCTCAGTTATTTTATTTCCATGCTCTGGTGGCTTGAGTAGTTCTGTAATTACACGATTATTTTCTTCTGCTTCGGTTTCCTGTCTGTCGGTTATATTTTTCTGTATTGACTTCTCTGCTTGTGTTTTAGATCCTGTTATGACACATACGTGTAGTTCTTTAAGTTGGTCAGAATCCTATTTAATGCGACTTAAAGCGTCAGCTGTGCAATTTTTTTTTATATAGAGACTTATTGCCAAGGGATGACTCCCTGAATGACTTGCGTCACGGCAATAAGTTGGGCTAAGCCCTTTATTAAATTCAAAAAATAATAAAAATCGAAGGAATGTGATTTACAATATATCACATTCCTCACGTTTGTAGCCGGTTTCAATTTATTTTCTCAGAATTCTCCCTGATTCATTGGAAAAGCAATACGAAAAACGAACACGAATTTAGAACGACGCGAGTCCAAATACTTTTATCAATGAATCATGGCCAGGGAAAACTACAAAAAACCTTGACCAAGAAAATATTACAAATATTTAAAAAATATAAAAAATACTGATAAACAATTTTTATTTTTTTTTTTATATATTAAGAGACAACTTATGAATACTTTAACCATCATCCTTCAAGAAGTTGTTAACGGCTAATTTGAACGCCTGCAGATTATAAGATTCTGGAAACACGTGTTCGACCAATTGATTCCACATCCAAGAGACTCTCGGAAAAAAGGAGGATTTAAAGTGTTGGGTTCTACATGAAAAAAGTTTTAATGCAAATCTATGTTGATTGCACCTTAAACGAGTGTTTACGTTACTGAGCAAATGCCCAGGAACTAGAGAACGGGTTTCTAAAGAACATTTACCGTTGTAAAATTTATAGAAAACAGATACAGCTCCTACATTTCGTCTGTGCTCCAAAGTATCAAGAGACGAAGTAATGGTTACATCGTTTATCAAACGGATAACTCTATTCTGAACACCATCAAGATGAACCAAATGCGATCTTGGAGCACCACCCCACACATATGAAATAAATTCTAAAATTGGTCTAACATAAGATTTATATAATCTTAACACTTCAGAGGGAGTGAAGTAGAAGTTACAACGTCTTATGAAGCCTAAACATTGGCTAGCTCTTTTTGAAATTTCATAAATATGTTCTTTCCAGGAAAGATCACTTGAATCAGATCTCGCAATAGAGGTACCATTAATAACAGGAGGAACATAATGTTGAGTTGTCTTCTGAGAAAAAAGGCAAGACTGGAATTTATTTGGGTTAAATTCTACTCTGTTATAAATGCCCCAATCAAGAATGATTTGAATATTAGACAGAATAGTCAAATTCATTAATTCACGCGAACCATTCAAGCGAGAATTGCATTCTTTTTGATTGACAAACTCAATGGAGGCCGATAGTGTTGTATCATCAGCAAATGAATGGATATCACAGGTTGTAGAAGACAACAGGTCGTTGATATATATCAAGAAGAGCGTGGGAGACAAGGATGATCCTTGAGGCATGCCAGCATTGATCCCATGTGAATCTGAAGATATACCATTTAATACAACTTTTATTTTACGGTTCCATAAATAATTCTCAATCCATGTAATGAGAGAGGAGTGTAAATTCAGCACACGAATCTTATTAATAAGACAATCATGCCATACTCTATCAAAAGCTTTAGCAATATCTAAGGAAACAACGCTTGATTCACCTAGGTTTTCAATGCTTCGCTCCAAACAATGAGTCATGCACGTCATTAATTCGCCTGAAGATCGATTTTTACGAAATCCATACTGCACATCGGATAAAAGAACATTCGAATCCAGATAGTTCATTAGTCTGAAATTAACGATAGATTCCATTACCTTCGATAGAACCGACAACAAAGCAATAGGTCGGTAGTTCGTAGGTGCCGATTTATCACCTTTTTTCGGGACGGGTTGAATATTAGCTATTTTCCAAATTGACGGAAAAACACCTGTCTTCATTGAGAGATGAAACAATTTGCTAAGCGGTTTTGCCAAAGTAAGATGACAACTTTTCAATACTAATGGCGGAATACCGTCGGGGCCAGTCGCTTTATTGGGGTCAAGTTCTTTCAGAATCTTTGAAACAACCCGTTTCCGAAAATAGATTTTAGACATACCTGGGCCTAGATTTGGGAGAATTGGGGGGCTTTGATTAGTTAAAGGAAGAGTAGACGCACCAGCGAAATGAGAAGCTAAGAGATTAGCTTTCTCAATATTAGTTCTATAATGAATACCATTATGAAATAAAGAAGGAATAGACGAAGTATTGTCTGCAAAGTTTCTTTTAACCAATGCAGCAAACGACCAAAAGCTTCGACTGTTTGAATCAGAATCCAAAATGTTTCGCATGCTATCTCGAATCTTAAGGTCATATATTATTTTGGACCTTTTCAATATAGCGTTTGATCTATTTCTAGCTATTCGAAACTTTACAAGGTTTTCTTCAGAAGTGCAATTAACGTAGTCCAAATGGGCTGCTTTTTTACGACTGCGACTGCTGACCTGCAATGTTCGTTAAACCCTTTATTTTTATGTGTATTTGTCATTTTAAATGAAGAAGGAATGCAATTTTTCATTCCTAGCAAAACTGTTGACGTGATAAGTTGTGATGCTTCATCAGCATTATTGCTGGAAAAACAGGTTGACCAATCAAATGAGCTATATGGTTCAGGAGCTCCCAGTTAGCATTTTTATAGTGCCAGAGTAGACTTTTACGAGTAGTGTAACGAGGTTTTCCCAGCCGGGGTAGAACTCAGTGTGACCAGGGTTCCTTCTATTAGGGTCGTTACAATAAAAAGAATTTGTTTTTAGTTGGGAATGGAATTCAATCGTTCTTTATTTGTTCTTCGCTTAATCTGTACACTTAAAATTATCGTTTGTTTAAAGCTATATATTATTTTACTGTATAAGTTTCAATTATGATTAAAGGAGACCGACGTATCTCCAGGCGGGATGATAGTCTGTTCTCGCGTAGAGCGTGGATTTGAAGGCAAGGACTTCGCTCTTGAACCTCCAATAGTGTGGATAATGTCTAGCGTTAGGCGTGGGCGTGAAGGCAAGGACTTCGCTCTTGAACCTCCAATCTAGCGTAAAGCGTGGGTAATGTCTAGCGTAAAGCGTGGACGTGAAGGCAAGGACTTCGCTCTTGAACCTCCAATCTAGCGTAAAGCGTGGGTAATGTCTAGCGTAAAGCGTGGGCGTGAAGGCAAGGACTTCGCTCTTGAACCTCCAATCTAGCGTAAAGCGTGGGTAATGTCTAGCGTAAAGCGTGGGCGTGAAGGCAAGGACTTCGCTGTTGAACCTCCAATCTAGCGTAAAGCGTGGGTAATGTCTAGCGTAAAGCGTGGGCGTGAAGGCAAGGACTTCGCTCTTGAACCTCCAATCTAGCGTAAAGCGTGGGTAATGTCTAGCGTAAAGCGTGGGCGTGAAGGCAAGGACTTCGCTCTTGAACCTCCAATCTAGCGTAAAGCGTGGATAATGTCTGGCGTAAAGCGTGGGCGTGAAGGCAAGGACTTCGCTCTTGAACCTCCAATCTAGCGTAAAGCGTGGGTAATGTCTAGCGTAAAGCGTGGGCGTGAAGGCAAGGACTTCGCTCTTGAACCTCCAATCGTTAGGATAACTACTGGCGTAAAGTGTAAAGTGAAGGCAAGGACTTCGCTCTTGAACCATTCACTCTGACTCGTTGCCGGGAAGAGGGATTTCTAGGAAAGAAGACCGATTGTTAGGACTGCTGGCCTTTTATAGTCCTCCATCGAGTGTAGAAATCCCGTTGTTGCAACGATCGTGAAATCCGCTAACTCGCCTGATGGTGTGCTGTTGTTGTTGTTTCCTTTGATGTGATATGGTTGTTGTTGTTTTGTCCGGCCGGTCAGTATTGCTGCGCTCGGCGGTCTATTGGTTCGTGATCCCGTTGGTGCAACGATAGGGAAATCCGCTACGTCACATGATCGGTGGGACTTGGTAGTGTTGTTGTTGCCTCTTTGATGTTTGTTAGCTCCAAGATCCCGTTGATGCAAAATTAGGGAACTCCGCTACATCGCATGATCGGTGTAGTGTTGTTGTTGGTTTGCCTCGAAAATGCGTGCTGTCGTACATTGTGTGTTGTTTGTTGTTGTTTTTTTTCTTTTGGTTGTCTAATGATGCTGCAGACTTCTGATTGTCCGCTATCATATTTTGCATGCTGTTTGTTGTTGCCTTTTACGTGGGTCTGCGCCGTCTTACACTGCATGCTTTGTTGTTGTTGTTCTCCTTGACTTGTCTGATGCAAAATGTATGCATGTTGTTTGTTGTTGTTTTGAATATTGGTCGGGTATTCTGTGTCTGTGGTGCTGTATGCCTGCTGTTGTTGTTTTCTCCAATGATGCTGTGTGCTTCTGCATGTATTGTGAGTCACGAGCGGGGTATCCCTAGTCTGTGTGGTCTGGTGCTGTATGTGTGTCGTCATTCTCTCACTCAGCTGCTTGATGATGGCGTGCATTGGTTGTGCGTGGTGAATTTACGCGTTGTGAAATATAGAGAACCTGTGTATCATAAGCCGAGAGTAATTTCGGCGAGTAATTTACCACTTAAAAGAGTGGGAAACATGTTGCTAGGTTTAAGAACATTATGGTAAACGTTTCTTTGTAATGTGTATGCAAGTTTTTATTAAATTCAAAAGAAAGTGTTGTTTACAAAAAGATGGTTGCGTACCAAAAATAATGTGTGGAAAAAATTGTGTGGCAAATTTTCCCTTCACACCTCCCCCTTACTTCGACGGATGCTGATCTTTCCCTTCCTGGTGACTAGCACTCCAAGTCGGGTCTTGTCCTGCACATGGAAGAAGTGTATCCTTCGTAGTTCTCCCGCTTGTACTCTCGCCTTTGCCGTATCTATCTTGGCCTGGAGTTCATGGGATACGGTTTCGCTCATGGTCTCTTCTTTGTGCACTATGTCACTCCCTGTGAGTGACAGGACATCTTCCTGTCGTCGGGTCGTCGCGGGTTGTTCCTGTCTGGTCCGGGTTCGAGGAGGCCTGTCGGCGGGGTGAAACTTCTTTCCCTCGGTTTGTTGTTGTGGCTGCCACTGCTACTGCTGCTGTTACTACGGTTGCTGCTGTTGCTCCCACTACTGCTGCTGCTGCGGGTGCTGTTGCTACTACTGTCACTGCTGCTGCTACTGCGGTAGCGGTGGCGAGTGCGGCGCGGAGTTTTTGGCCTGCTGCGGTTGACTCTTTCTCGGATGTTACAGTCTATGTCGTCATCGCCTAATCCGAGATCTGGAAACTTAATTGCTGGGTCGGCGCTTCTTTGGATGAGGTTGGCAAGCATTCTCCGTTTCTTGCTGGCGCTGTCCGGCGACATCCTCTGGCCTGGCGAGTCGGGTCCTGACAGTCCCCAGGTGAGGACTTTCTCCGCTGCTTCCAGTAAAAATGCGCCACAATCCACCCCATTTCGCTGTTGTGGCATCTCCATGTGTCGGCCTGGGTATGAGTCCTGGAACTCTGCCCACGTCCAGTGATGTCCCTTCGATAGGTGCTGTTGCACGACGTAGCCGCGAATTACCTCAATGGCCTCGTTCCTTGGTGTTTTGGCCCACGAATCGTACACATCAATGGTGGCACGGTGAGGTCTCCCCGGGTTGGTAACCACCACGAGGTACCAATGGTTGCCGTCGCAAATGGGCACTAAAACCAGGTCTTTCCTGATGAGGTCCTTGTGCCGGTCCCACCTGCTCACTAGTGCGTGTCGCCTTATGGCCGTTGACTCGGGGCTCTCCTGCTGATCTGGCTGGTACTGCTGCATCCGTGAGAAGAGGAATGTGCTGCAGATCTTGATTCTCTCCCGGTGGCTTTCCTCCATCCTTCTCTCTAACCACCTGAGTCCGACTCCCACCAGAACGTCGTTGAAGTATACCCCTTTCTTTAGTCGGCAGTAGTCGGCCATTCGCACATCGATGCCACCTGGCCCCGGAGGAAAACTTCCGATCACCTGGTTTAACTCGGCGTCTCCGGATGCGTGAATCGTGTTTGTGGCTTCCATGCAGATGCGTTGATTGGCTTCGTTGTCTATCTTGGGTGTCCTCTGGGTATTCATCTTGTAAAAATTTTGTTGGTTTTGGTTTTGTTTACGATGTCTGGATACACTGAGTAATCACTTGAGACTCATTTTTACTTGTTGTGTGTACTTGAAACGAAAACAAGTTGCGGGACCTGTACTCCGTTATTTTCTTCTTCTGGTGTAGTTTACTTCGTTGTTTCAGCATTGGGGTGTCGTGGTGTTACTTTGGATGTGTTGTCTTTTCTTTCTTTTCCCAAGTTGATATCATAGTTTCTGTAATTTAACTCTTTTGGTTACAGATGGGATCGTCAAATGCCGTTTCAGTGTCAGTGTGTTGCTGACGTATTGCTCTGGATTTCGATGATGATGCTATTGATCGCTGTCGCATTTTCGTCATGCCCCTGACTTCTCTCTCCCGCTTGTGTTCTTTTGTGTGGTCGTCTTGAGGTTTGTTGCCGATTGTTTTGTCTTGTGGTTTTTTTTAATGGAACGATGTTCTGTTCATGGTTCCCCGTCCCAGACCGCCAGTTGCGCGGGTGATTATACCATTCGTGCTGATGCTTGCTGCCGTGTTGTATCACTGTGGGCTCGTTAGAGTGTTGGGTGTGGGGTGTCACTGTTATTGCGATGCGGTTTGTCTTCTCTGGTTCGGGTGGGGAGTTTCCGTGGAAGTCTTTCAACTCATTGACGTGGGCTGTGCGCTCCTTGTTTTGCCCATGTTTCCTTAGCCTTACTATGACAGGTGAGACGAAGCTCATTACTAAGTATGGCCCGTCGTATCGTGGTGCTAGCTTACTAGCGAACCCTTCCACTGCCTTTGATAGGTGGTGCTGTTTGACCAGCACCAGATTCCCGATCTCGGGCTTCCAAGGACGTCGTCTGAGGTTGTAGTGGCGGGCTTGATCCTTCGCAGCTCGTTCTAAGTTTCGTCGCACGATCTCGAAGATCTCGTTCATCTGGGTCTTTCGGTCCTCTGGTTTTTTACCTAGTGTACCCGTCCCAGGAGTGATCTCGTCGTACAGCGTGTTCGGGAGGCGGGGTTCTCGGCCCTGTGTCAGGAATGCCGGGCTGTATCCTGTTGAGTCCTGTACGCTTGAATTTATTGCTAGCATAACTTCGGGCAGCTTCTCGTCCCAAGTGCGTTGTTGCGTTCCCGCTAGTTGTGCAATTATTGTTTTAGCGGTGCGGTTGACCCTTTCAGTGGGATTTTCTTGGGGGGTATATGGCGCTGTAAATTGCTGGCGTATGCCCATGGTCTCCAAGAATCGACGAAATGCCCTGCTACTGAATTGCGCCCCGTTGTCTGTTATCAGGATCTTGGGTACGCCGTATCGGGCCAGTATACGTTCGCGAAAAGCCCGTTGAACTCCTTCGGTCGTTGCCCTTCGCATTGGAATCAGTTCGACCCATTTCGAAAACCGATCAAAGAAAACCAGTAACATGGTATTTCCGTGTTTCGACCTAGGGAGTGGCCCAACGAAATCACTACACAATGTGGCCCATGGTTCGTCGGCCACCTGGGTAAGCATTTTACCTGCTGCTTGCTGTTGGCTGGGTTTGTAGCATTGGCAGCTTTCACATTTCTTTACATACTGACGAATGTCACGAAACATACCCGGCCAATAGTAGCGACCGCATATTCTCGCCGTGGTCTTCCGGATCCCCAGGTGCCCTGCTGATGCGCTGTCATGGTTTTCCTGCAGTACCCGACTTCGAAGGTTACTCGGCACACACAGTTTCCACGGTGTTGAGTCCTCGTCTCCGGCTCGATGCCCTATGTGCCGATACAGCTGCTGGCCTTCGATCACGTAGTCGGGGAATTTGGCTGGGTTCTATGTGACCTGCTGGACCTTCTTTTGTAGCCAGTGGCACTTCTGTTGCTCTACGTGTTCCTCGGAGGTTGCCATCAGTGTTTCTTGCTGCTGCTCTTCTCCCCACTTCCAGTGCTTGCCTTTCTTGAGGAGGCTCGTCATCGGTCGCACGGTCTCGGCGAAATCTGGAACAAATCGGCGGTACCATGAAGCGATGCCCAGGTACCGGCGTACCTCTCGTACATTACTCGGGGGTTGGAGCTCTTTGATGGCCGCTATTTTGTCGGGGTCAGTGTGTATGCCTTTGTTACTGACCACGTGTCCCAAGTACCGTATTTCCGTTTTGCAGAACTCACATTTTTCCGGGTTAATTTTTAGGTTAGCCATCTGCAATCGCCTGAACACCTTGCGCAGATTTCCCATGTGTTCGTCAAACGTTCTCCCGATGACGACTATGTCGTCAAGATATGCAAACGCAGGGGGCTCCATCTCTGGTCCGATGACTCGATCGAGCGCTCGCTGGAAGGTCGCAGGGGCCAAATGTAGCCCAAACGGCATCACGCGCCATTGGAACAAGCCACGGCCGGGTACCGTGAAGGCGGTGTACTGCTTACTCTTCTCCTCCATGGCGATTTGCCAATATCCATTTCTCAGGTCTAGACTACTGATGAATTTGGCACCGCGAAGCTTTTCTAGAATGTGTTGGATTCGTGGCAGGGGGTATGCGTCGGGCACTGATCGTGCATTCAGTTCTCGATAGTCGATACATAGTCTCCATTTGCCCGTCTTCTTTCGCACGAGAACTATGGGCGCGCTGTGGGGGCTATGTGAAGGCTCGATACATCCTTTTTCCAACAACTCGTCGATCTCTGTATTTATTATTTCCTGCATGGCTGGATTACGGGGGAAGTAGCGCTGCTTTATTGGGCGTTCGTCGTGCATGATGATTCTGTGTTCCGTGATGTTGGAAACGGCGGGTAGTTGATCAAATTTCTTGAATTCTTGTTGCAGAAACGCTGAAAGCGGTTCCTGTTCTGTCCGTGGTGTTTCTTGCGTGGTGGTGCATTGTCGGATGTGTTCTGCGGGCGTTGTTCTGTGCTGTAATTTTATGGTCTGGCCACCGCAGCTTAGACGGGCCTCCACCCGTGACAAAAAGTCCAGACCTAAGATTACTTCATCCATTGCATCTGGGAGAATCAAGAATGGAAACGGTATCTCTCTATTACCTATCTCGACATCTAACTGTAGGGCCTCTCGGATCAACTTGGGTGTCCCTTCGGCCATCCGTACGGTCACATCCATGGGTAGACTCTTTGTTGTCCCCCTTTTGTCTTCTGCAAAACGTTCGCTCACAAAACTCCTAGTAGCCCCTGTGTCAATCGTAACTTTTACCGGCGTCCCTCCTAGAGTGATGGTGGCGAGGATCCGGTTGGAATCGTAGGCAAGGAAGTTTACTGGGCCCGGGGTGTCGGTCTTGGGGTTTCCGTCGCACCACGGTTTCGGCGGTCCCCTTGCTCGTTTCCCGGTCGTTCGACGCGTTTCCGGCAGCATTCCACGGTCCGAACATTTCGAAGGCCGCAGTCCCAACAGAAGATGGTTTGGGGGTTACGACAGTCCCGCCTCATGTGTCCGTCCTGGCCACATCGCAGGCAAGCCGTCCTTACATTTATTCGCGCTTCCATATTTTGTGCTACCATGAAATTCCTTTCGGGTTGTCTGGGTCGGGGCGAGGGTTTGATAGGTTCTGCTGCACCAGCGATGCCTTCGAAATCTTCTGCCAGACTGATGAGTTCGTGGAGGTCTCTAAAATCCTTCCTCCGGATATAGTACTGGTACTCTTGGCGACAGTTTCGGAAGATCCTTTCGACCTGTTGTGTACCGGTGTAGTTTGCGTGCCTCATGAGGTTCTGCATTATGATTACTAAATCCTTGAAGCGCTCCTTTGGCTTTTGCTGGCGTTGACGAATTTCGTCTTCTAGATGTTCCCAGTACCTGGAGGACAGGAAGAACTGTAGAAAATCTGTCGTGAAGGCGTTCCAGGTCTCCCATTTTCGGTTGTTGTTTCGGAACCATAATAACGCGCGGTCACGGAGTAGTTCCGGCATGGTTCTGGGTAAAAGGTCCCTGTTTAAACAGTAGGCATCCGCAAGTTCTTCTAGCCTTTCGATGAATAGGAGAGGCTCCTTACCACCATCGTACTTCACCGACCACTTCCTCACCTGGTCCATTATTTGAGCGTACGACGTAACTGTCGTATCCGTCCTGCTTCGCGTTGGAACCACTTCCGGTGGTGCCGGAGAGATTGCCCTGATTGTTGCCTTTGGGTCGTCGCGTACCGTGGCTTCAGATGGATTCAAGGTTATAAGGGGCGCTTGTGATGGGCTGCGTCTATGCTTCTCCTCGAGCTCACTTAGGCGTATCTCGTCCTCCGACGTAACGTCTCGTCCCGAAACAAAGCTGGAAAACCTTTTCCTTAAATCTTCCACTGCGCCGTTGCTGTCGATTCGGAACTCGCTCAAGTAGCTCTTCAGCTCCTCTTTCGACAGTGTATAAATCCAACTGGTCTTAACCATCGTGGTTATCTAATTGTGTTCTTTCTTTATTGGTATATTTTTTTTTTCTCTATCAAATTCCAGAGTCCCTGTTCGGGCGCCAATTGTAACGAGGTTTTCCCAGCCGGGGTAGAACTCAGTGTGACCAGGGTTCCTTCTATTAGGGTCGTTACAATAAAAAGAATTTGTTTTTAGTTGGGAATGGAATTCAATCGTTCTTTATTTGTTCTTCGCTTAATCTGTACACTTAAAATTATCGTTTGTTTAAAGCTATATATTATTTTACTGTATAAGTTTCAATTATGATTAAAGGAGACCGACGTATCTCCAGGCGGGATGATAGTCTGTTCTCGCGTAGAGCGTGGATTTGAAGGCAAGGACTTCGCTCTTGAACCTCCAATAGTGTGGATAATGTCTAGCGTTAGGCGTGGGCGTGAAGGCAAGGACTTCGCTCTTGAACCTCCAATCTAGCGTAAAGCGTGGGTAATGTCTAGCGTAAAGCGTGGACGTGAAGGCAAGGACTTCGCTCTTGAACCTCCAATCTAGCGTAAAGCGTGGGTAATGTCTAGCGTAAAGCGTGGGCGTGAAGGCAAGGACTTCGCTCTTGAACCTCCAATCTAGCGTAAAGCGTGGGCGTGAAGGCAAGGACTTCGCTGTTGAACCTCCAATCTAGCGTAAAGCGTGGGTAATGTCTAGCGTAAAGCGTGGGCGTGAAGGCAAGGACTTCGCTCTTGAACCTCCAATCTAGCGTAAAGCGTGGGTAATGCCTAGCGTAAAGCGTGGGCGTGAAGGCAAGGACTTCGCTCTTGAACCTCCAATCTAGCGTAAAGCGTGGATAATGTCTGGCGTAAAGCGTGGGCGTGAAGGCAAGGACTTCGCTCTTGAACCTCCAATCTAGCGTAAAGCGTGGGTAATGTCTAGCGTAAAGCGTGGGCGTGAAGGCAAGGACTTCGCTCTTGAACCTCCAATCGTTAGGATAACTACTGGCGTAAAGTGTAAAGTGAAGGCAAGGACTTCGCTCTTGAACCATTCACTCTGACTCGTTGCCGGGAAGAGGGATTTCTAGGAAAGAAGACCGATTGTTAGGACTGCTGGCCTTTTATAGTCCTCCATCGAGTGTAGAAATCCCGTTGTTGCAACGATCGTGAAATCCGCTAACTCGCCTGATGGTGTGCTGTTGTTGTTGTTTCCTTTGATGTGATATGGTTGTTGTTGTTTTGTCCGGCCGGTCAGTATTGCTGCGCTCGGCGGTCTATTGGTTCGTGATCCCGTTGGTGCAACGATAGGGAAATCCGCTACGTCACATGATCGGTGGGACTTGGTAGTGTTGTTGTTGCCTCTTTGATGTTTGTTAGCTCCAAGATCCCGTTGATGCAAAATTAGGGAACTCCGCTACATCGCATGATCGGTGTAGTGTTGTTGTTGGTTTGCCTCGAAAATGCGTGCTGTCGTACATTGTGTGTTGTTTGTTGTTGTTTTTTTTCTTTTGGTTGTCTAATGATGCTGCAGACTTCTGATTGTCCGCTATCATATTTTGCATGCTGTTTGTTGTTGCCTTTTACGTGGGTCTGCGCCGTCTTACACTGCATGCTTTGTTGTTGTTGTTCTCCTTGACTTGTCTGATGCAAAATGTATGCATGTTGTTTGTTGTTGTTTTGAATATTGGTCGGGTATTCTGTGTCTGTGGTGCTGTATGCCTGCTGTTGTTGTTTTCTCCAATGATGCTGTGTGCTTCTGCATGTATTGTGAGTCACGAGCGGGGTATCCCTAGTCTGTGTGGTCTGGTGCTGTATGTGTGTCGTCATTCTCTCACTCAGCTGCTTGATGATGGCGTGCATTGGTTGTGCGTGGTGAATTTACGCGTTGTGAAATATAGAGAACCTGTGTATCATAAGCCGAGAGTAATTTCGGCGAGTAATTTACCACTTAAAAGAGTGGGAAACATGTTGCTAGGTTTAAGAACATTATGGTAAACGTTTCTTTGTAATGTGTATGCAAGTTTTTATTAAATTCAAAAGAAAGTGTTGTTTACAAAAAGATGGTTGCGTACCAAAAATAATGTGTGGAAAAAATTGTGTGGCAAATTTTCCCTTCACACCTCCCCCTTACTTCGACGGATGCTGATCTTTCCCTTCCTGGTGACTAGCACTCCAAGTCGGGTCTTGTCCTGCACATGGAAGAAGTGTATCCTTCGTAGTTCTCCCGCTTGTACTCTCGCCTTTGCCGTATCTATCTTGGCCTGGAGTTCATGGGATACGGTTTCGCTCATGGTCTCTTCTTTGTGCACTATGTCACTCCCTGTGAGTGACAGGACATCTTCCTGTCGTCGGGTCGTCGCGGGTTGTTCCTGTCTGGTCCGGGTTCGAGGAGGCCTGTCGGCGGGGTGAAACTTCTTTCCCTCGGTTTGTTGTTGTGGCTGCCACTGCTACTGCTGCTGTTACTACGGTTGCTGCTGTTGCTCCCACTACTGCTGCTGCTGCGGGTGCTGTTGCTACTACTGTCACTGCTGCTGCTACTGCGGTAGCGGTGGCGAGTGCGGCGCGGAGTTTTTGGCCTGCTGCGGTTGACTCTTTCTCGGATGTTACAGTCTATGTCGTCATCGCCTAATCCGAGATCTGGAAACTTAATTGCTGGGTCGGCGCTTCTTTGGATGAGGTTGGCAAGCATTCTCCGTTTCTTGCTGGCGCTGTCCGGCGACATCCTCTGGCCTGGCGAGTCGGGTCCTGACAGTCCCCAGGTGAGGACTTTCTCCGCTGCTTCCAGTAAAAATGCGCCACAATCCACCCCATTTCGCTGTTGTGGCATCTCCATGTGTCGGCCTGGGTATGAGTCCTGGAACTCTGCCCACGTCCAGTGATGTCCCTTCGATAGGTGCTGTTGCACGACGTAGCCGCGAATTACCTCAATGGCCTCGTTCCTTGGTGTTTTGGCCCACGAATCGTACACATCAATGGTGGCACGGTGAGGTCTCCCCGGGTTGGTAACCACCACGAGGTACCAATGGTTGCCGTCGCAAATGGGCACTAAAACCAGGTCTTTCCTGATGAGGTCCTTGTGCCGGTCCCACCTGCTCACTAGTGCGTGTCGCCTTATGGCCGTTGACTCGGGGCTCTCCTGCTGATCTGGCTGGTACTGCTGCATCCGTGAGAAGAGGAATGTGCTGCAGATCTTGATTCTCTCCCGGTGGCTTTCCTCCATCCTTCTCTCTAACCACCTGAGTCCGACTCCCACCAGAACGTCGTTGAAGTATACCCCTTTCTTTAGTCGGCAGTAGTCGGCCATTCGCACATCGATGCCACCTGGCCCCGGAGGAAAACTTCCGATCACCTGGTTTAACTCGGCGTCTCCGGATGCGTGAATCGTGTTTGTGGCTTCCATGCAGATGCGTTGATTGGCTTCGTTGTCTATCTTGGGTGTCCTCTGGGTATTCATCTTGTAAAAATTTTGTTGGTTTTGGTTTTGTTTACGATGTCTGGATACACTGAGTAATCACTTGAGACTCATTTTTACTTGTTGTGTGTACTTGAAACGAAAACAAGTTGCGGGACCTGTACTCCGTTATTTTCTTCTTCTGGTGTAGTTTACTTCGTTGTTTCAGCATTGGGGTGTCGTGGTGTTACTTTGGATGTGTTGTCTTTTCTTTCTTTTCCCAAGTTGATATCATAGTTTCTGTAATTTAACTCTTTTGGTTACAGATGGGATCGTCAAATGCCGTTTCAGTGTCAGTGTGTTGCTGACGTATTGCTCTGGATTTCGATGATGATGCTATTGATCGCTGTCGCATTTTCGTCATGCCCCTGACTTCTCTCTCCCGCTTGTGTTCTTTTGTGTGGTCGTCTTGAGGTTTGTTGCCGATTGTTTTGTCTTGTGGTTTTTTTTAATGGAACGATGTTCTGTTCATGGTTCCCCGTCCCAGACCGCCAGTTGCGCGGGTGATTATACCATTCGTGCTGATGCTTGCTGCCGTGTTGTATCACTGTGGGCTCGTTAGAGTGTTGGGTGTGGGGTGTCACTGTTATTGCGATGCGGTTTGTCTTCTCTGGTTCGGGTGGGGAGTTTCCGTGGAAGTCTTTCAACTCATTGACGTGGGCTGTGCGCTCCTTGTTTTGCCCATGTTTCCTTAGCCTTACTATGACAGGTGAGACGAAGCTCATTACTAAGTATGGCCCGTCGTATCGTGGTGCTAGCTTACTAGCGAACCCTTCCACTGCCTTTGATAGGTGGTGCTGTTTGACCAGCACCAGATTCCCGATCTCGGGCTTCCAAGGACGTCGTCTGAGGTTGTAGTGGCGGGCTTGATCCTTCGCAGCTCGTTCTAAGTTTCGTCGCACGATCTCGAAGATCTCGTTCATCTGGGTCTTTCGGTCCTCTGGTTTTTTACCTAGTGTACCCGTCCCAGGAGTGATCTCGTCGTACAGCGTGTTCGGGAGGCGGGGTTCTCGGCCCTGTGTCAGGAATGCCGGGCTGTATCCTGTTGAGTCCTGTACGCTTGAATTTATTGCTAGCATAACTTCGGGCAGCTTCTCGTCCCAAGTGCGTTGTTGCGTTCCCGCTAGTTGTGCAATTATTGTTTTAGCGGTGCGGTTGACCCTTTCAGTGGGATTTTCTTGGGGGGTATATGGCGCTGTAAATTGCTGGCGTATGCCCATGGTCTCCAAGAATCGACGAAATGCCCTGCTACTGAATTGCGCCCCGTTGTCTGTTATCAGGATCTTGGGTACGCCGTATCGGGCCAGTATACGTTCGCGAAAAGCCCGTTGAACTCCTTCGGTCGTTGCCCTTCGCATTGGAATCAGTTCGACCCATTTCGAAAACCGATCAAAGAAAACCAGTAACATGGTATTTCCGTGTTTCGACCTAGGGAGTGGCCCAACGAAATCACTACACAATGTGGCCCATGGTTCGTCGGCCACCTGGGTAAGCATTTTACCTGCTGCTTGCTGTTGGCTGGGTTTGTAGCATTGGCAGCTTTCACATTTCTTTACATACTGACGAATGTCACGAAACATACCCGGCCAATAGTAGCGACCGCATATTCTCGCCGTGGTCTTCCGGATCCCCAGGTGCCCTGCTGATGCGCTGTCATGGTTTTCCTGCAGTACCCGACTTCGAAGGTTACTCGGCACACACAGTTTCCACGGTGTTGAGTCCTCGTCTCCGGCTCGATGCCCTATGTGCCGATACAGCTGCTGGCCTTCGATCACGTAGTCGGGGAATTTGGCTGGGTTCTATGTGACCTGCTGGACCTTCTTTTGTAGCCAGTGGCACTTCTGTTGCTCTACGTGTTCCTCGGAGGTTGCCATCAGTGTTTCTTGCTGCTGCTCTTCTCCCCACTTCCAGTGCTTGCCTTTCTTGAGGAGGCTCGTCATCGGTCGCACGGTCTCGGCGAAATCTGGAACAAATCGGCGGTACCATGAAGCGATGCCCAGGTACCGGCGTACCTCTCGTACATTACTCGGGGGTTGGAGCTCTTTGATGGCCGCTATTTTGTCGGGGTCAGTGTGTATGCCTTTGTTACTGACCACGTGTCCCAAGTACCGTATTTCCGTTTTGCAGAACTCACATTTTTCCGGGTTAATTTTTAGGTTAGCCATCTGCAATCGCCTGAACACCTTGCGCAGATTTCCCATGTGTTCGTCAAACGTTCTCCCGATGACGACTATGTCGTCAAGATATGCAAACGCATGGGGCTCCATCTCTGGTCCGATGACTCGATCGAGCGCTCGCTGGAAGGTCGCAGGGGCCAAATGTAGCCCAAACGGCATCACGCGCCATTGGAACAAGCCACGGCCGGGTACCGTGAAGGCGGTGTACTGCTTACTCTTCTCCTCCATGGCGATTTGCCAATATCCATTTCTCAGGTCTAGACTACTGATGAATTTGGCACCGCGAAGCTTTTCTAGAATGTGTTGGATTCGTGGCAGGGGGTATGCGTCGGGCACTGATCGTGCATTCAGTTCTCGATAGTCGATACATAGTCTCCATTTGCCCGTCTTCTTTCGCACGAGAACTATGGGCGCGCTGTGGGGGCTATGTGAAGGCTCGATACATCCTTTTTCCAACAACTCGTCGATCTCTGTATTTATTATTTCCTGCATGGCTGGATTACGGGGGAAGTAGCGCTGCTTTATTGGGCGTTCGTCGTGCATGATGATTCTGTGTTCCGTGATGTTGGAAACGGCGGGTAGTTGATCAAATTTCTTGAATTCTTGTTGCAGAAACGCTGAAAGCGGTTCCTGTTCTGTCCGTGGTGTTTCTTGCGTGGTGGTGCATTGTCGGATGTGTTCTGCGGGCGTTGTTCTGTGCTGTAATTTTATGGTCTGGCCACCGCAGCTTAGACGGGCCTCCACCCGTGACAAAAAGTCCAGACCTAAGATTACTTCATCCATTGCATCTGGGAGAATCAAGAATGGAAACGGTATCTCTCTATTACCTATCTCGACATCTAACTGTAGGGCCTCTCGGATCAACTTGGGTGTCCCTTCGGCCATCCGTACGGTCACATCCATGGGTAGACTCTTTGTTGTCCCCCTTTTGTCTTCTGCAAAACGTTCGCTCACAAAACTCCTAGTAGCCCCTGTGTCAATCGTAGCTTTTACCGGCGTCCCTCCTAGAGTGATGGTGGCGAGGATCCGGTTGGAATCGTAGGCAAGGAAGTTTACTGGGCCCGGGGTGTCGGTCTTGGGGTTTCCGTCGCACCACGGTTTCGGCGGTCCCCTTGCTCGTTTCCCGGTCGTTCGACGCGTTTCCGGCAGCATTCCACGGTCCGAACATTTCGAAGGCCGCAGTCCCAACAGAAGATGGTTTGGGGGTTACGACAGTCCCGCCTCATGTGTCCGTCCTGGCCACATCGCAGGCAAGCCGTCCTTACATTTATTCGCGCTTCCATATTTTGTGCTACCATGAAATTCCTTTCGGGTTGTCTGGGTCGGGGCGAGGGTTTGATAGGTTCTGCTGCACCAGCGATGCCTTCGAAATCTTCTGCCAGACTGATGAGTTCGTGGAGGTCTCTAAAATCCTTCCTCCGGATATAGTACTGGTACTCTTGGCGACAGTTTCGGAAGATCCTTTCGACCTGTTGTGTACCGGTGTAGTTTGCGTGCCTCATGAGGTTCTGCATTATGATTACTAAATCCTTGAAGCGCTCCTTTGGCTTTTGCTGGCGTTGACGAATTTCGTCTTCTAGATGTTCCCAGTACCTGGAGGACAGGAAGAACTGTAGAAAATCTGTCGTGAAGGCGTTCCAGGTCTCCCATTTTCGGTTGTTGTTTCGGAACCATAATAACGCGCGGTCACGGAGTAGTTCCGGCATGGTTCTGGGTAGAAGGTCCCTGTTTAAACAGTAGGCATCCGCAAGTTCTTCTAGCCTTTCGATGAATAGGAGAGGCTCCTTACCACCATCGTACTTCACCGACCACTTCCTCACCTGGTCCATTATTTGAGCGTACGACGTAACTGTCGTATCCGTCCTGCTTCGCGTTGGAACCACTTCCGGTGGTGCCGGAGAGATTGCCCTGATTGTTGCCTTTGGGTCGTCGCGTACCGTGGCTTCAGATGGATTCAAGGTTATAAGGGGCGCTTGTGATGGGCTGCGTCTATGCTTCTCCTCGAGCTCACTTAGGCGTATCTCGTCCTCCGACGTAACGTCTCGTCCCGAAACAAAGCTGGAAAACCTTTTCCTTAAATCTTCCACTGCGCCGTTGCTGTCGATTCGGAACTCGCTCAAGTAGCTCTTCAGCTCCTCTTTCGACAGTGTATAAATCCAACTGGTCTTAACCATCGTGGTTATCTAATTGTGTTCTTTCTTTATTGGTATATTTTTTTTTTCTCTATCAAATTCCAGAGTCCCTGTTCGGGCGCCAATTGTAACGAGGTTTTCCCAGCCGGGGTAGAACTCAGTGTGACCAGGGTTCCTTCTATTAGGGTCGTTACAATAAAAAGAATTTGTTTTTAGTTGGGAATGGAATTCAATCGTTCTTTATTTGTTCTTCGCTTAATCTGTACACTTAAAATTATCGTTTGTTTAAAGCTATATATTATTTTACTGTATAAGTTTCAATTATGATTAAAGGAGACCGACGTATCTCCAGGCGGGATGATAGTCTGTTCTCGCGTAGAGCGTGGATTTGAAGGCAAGGACTTCGCTCTTGAACCTCCAATAGTGTGGATAATGTCTAGCGTTAGGCGTGGGCGTGAAGGCAAGGACTTCGCTCTTGAACCTCCAATCTAGCGTAAAGCGTGGGTAATGTCTAGCGTAAAGCGTGGACGTGAAGGCAAGGACTTCGCTCTTGAACCTCCAATCTAGCGTAAAGCGTGGGTAATGTCTAGCGTAAAGCGTGGGCGTGAAGGCAAGGACTTCGCTCTTGAACCTCCAATCTAGCGTAAAGCGTGGGCGTGAAAGCAAGGACTTCGCTGTTGAACCTCCAATCTAGCGTAAAGCGTGGGTAATGTCTAGCGTAAAGCGTGGGCGTGAAGGCAAGGACTTCGCTCTTGAACCTCCAATCTAGCGTAAAGCGTGGGTAATGTCTAGCGTAAAGCGTGGGCGTGAAGGCAAGGACTTCGCTCTTGAACCTCCAATCTAGCGTAAAGCGTGGATAATGTCTGGCGTAAAGCGTGGGCGTGAAGGCAAGGACTTCGCTCTTGAACCTCCAATCTAGCGTAAAGCGTGGGTAATGTCTAGCGTAAAGCGTGGGCGTGAAGGCAAGGACTTCGCTCTTGAACCTCCAATCGTTAGGATAACTACTGGCGTAAAGTGTAAAGTGAAGGCAAGGACTTCGCTCTTGAACCATTCACTCTGACTCGTTGCCGGGAAGAGGGATTTCTAGGAAAGAAGACCGATTGTTAGGACTGCTGGCCTTTTATAGTCCTCCATCGAGTGTAGAAATCCCGTTGTTGCAACGATCGTGAAATCCGCTAACTCGCCTGATGGTGTGCTGTTGTTGTTGTTTCCTTTGATGTGATATGGTTGTTGTTGTTTTGTCCGGCCGGTCAGTATTGCTGCGCTCGGCGGTCTATTGGTTCGTGATCCCGTTGGTGCAACGATAGGGAAATCCGCTACGTCACATGATCGGTGGGACTTGGTAGTGTTGTTGTTGCCTCTTTGATGTTTGTTAGCTCCAAGATCCCGTTGATGCAAAATTAGGGAACTCCGCTACATCGCATGATCGGTGTAGTGTTGTTGTTGGTTTGCCTCGAAAATGCGTGCTGTCGTACATTGTGTGTTGTTTGTTGTTGTTTTTTTTCTTTTGGTTGTCTAATGATGCTGCAGACTTCTGATTGTCCGCTATCATATTTTGCATGCTGTTTGTTGTTGCCTTTTACGTGGGTCTGCGCCGTCTTACACTGCATGCTTTGTTGTTGTTGTTCTCCTTGACTTGTCTGATGCAAAATGTATGCATGTTGTTTGTTGTTGTTTTGAATATTGGTCGGGTATTCTGTGTCTGTGGTGCTGTATGCCTGCTGTTGTTGTTTTCTCCAATGATGCTGTGTGCTTCTGCATGTATTGTGAGTCACGAGCGGGGTATCCCTAGTCTGTGTGGTCTGGTGCTGTATGTGTGTCGTCATTCTCTCACTCAGCTGCTTGATGATGGCGTGCATTGGTTGTGCGTGGTGAATTTACGCGTTGTGAAATATAGAGAACCTGTGTATCATAAGCCGAGAGTAATTTCGGCGAGTAATTTACCACTTAAAAGAGTGGGAAACATGTTGCTAGGTTTAAGAACATTATGGTAAACGTTTCTTTGTAATGTGTATGCAAGTTTTTATTAAATTCAAAAGAAAGTGTTGTTTACAAAAAGATGGTTGCGTACCAAAAATAATGTGTGGAAAAAATTGTGTGGCAAATTTTCCCTTCACAGTAGTCTCTATAAGGGCTGGTGATATTGAAAATTTGGCTACTATCAAAGCATGGTCAGAAAGACCTAATGGAGCAGATACATCAATTGAATATTTATCAGGCATAGTTGTAAGAAATAAATCTAAAAGGTGAGGTGATTGACCAGTAGTATCGGGATACCTAGTTGGCTTATCAACGAGTTGGGTGAAAAGATTAACATTTGAAAATAGTTCAGCGGTTTCACCTGATCGATCTCTACCATTCGAATAGGTCAACCATGAATCATTGTGGACATTAAAATCACCCAAGACTACCAATTCTGATGTTGGTGATGATTGGTAAATCTTGTCTATTGTGTCTGATAAGTAATTAAACTCAATATTAGTGTCATCAGGTGACAAATTAGGACTACGATAAAGGGAACAAATAAATATCGAATGGTTTGAAATTACAATTTCAATCCATATCGTATTGAACATTGGATTACTGTTTGTAATATTAAAATTAGGTACACTAAAACTGATGTCTTCTCGTATAAATAAAATAACCCCACGATGAGGAACCAAACAGTCGACACGAGAATACCGCTGACATTGAAAATCATTTGGGGTACCCATATAAGAGGCCTGCGTTTCACATAAACTTAGAACCGCAGGTTTATTCGCGTCAAGATGTGCTACAATCGAGTTGAAATTACTTTTAATGCCGCGAATATTTGTGAAATGAATTTCAAAATAAGAGTTCATTTTACAAATTAAAAATACCGAACCCGTCAAGATGATGAAAATATACATCTACCGTTGCAAAATTTGTAGAAAACAAATAAAGCTCCAACATTACGTCTATGCTCCAAAGAATCAAGAGATGAAGTAATGGTTACATCGTTTATCAAACGGATAACTCTATTCTGAACACCATCAAGATGAACCAAATGCGATCTTGGAGCACCACCCCACACATATGAAATAAATTCTAAAATTGGTCTAACATAAGATTTATATAATCTTAACACTTCAGAGGGAGTGAAGTAGAAGTTACAACGTCTTATGAAGCCTAAACATTGGCTAGCTCTCTTTGAAATTTCATAAATATGTTCTTTCCAGGAAAGATCACTTGATACTTTTAAACATAACAACTTAAGTGAATCAGATCTCGCAATAGAGGTACCATTAATAACAGGAGGAACATAATGTTGAGTTGTCTTCTGAGAAAAAAGGCAAGACTGGAATTTATTTGGGTTAAATTCTACTCTGTTAGAAATGCCCCAATCAAGAATGATTTGAATATTAGACAGAATAGTCAAATTCATTAATTCACGCGAACCATTCAAGCGAGAATTGCATTCTTTTTGATTGACAAACTCAATGGAGGCCGATAGTGTTGTATCATCAGAAAATGAATGGATATCACAGGTTGTAGAAGACAACAGGTCGTTGATATATATCAAGAAGAGCGTGGGAGACAAGGATGATCCTTGAGGCATGCCAGCATTGATCCCATGTGAATCTGAAGATATACTATTTAATACAACTTTTATTTTACGGTTCCATAAATAATTCTCAATCCATGTAATGAGAGAGGAGTGTAAATTCAGCACACGAATCTTATTAATAAGACAATCATGCCATACTCTATCAAAAGCTTTAGCAATATCTAAGGAAACAACGCTTGATTCACCTAGGTTTTCAATGCTTCGCTCCAAACAATGAGTAATGCACGTCATTAGTTCGCCTGAAGATCGATTTTTACGAAATCCATACTGCACATCGGGTAAAAGAACATTCGAATCCAGATAGTTCATTAGTCTGAAATTAACGATAGACTCTATTACCTTCGATAGAACCGACAACAAAGCAATAGGTCGGTAGTTCGTAGGTGCCGATTTATCACCTTTTTTCGGAACGGGTTGAATATTAGCTATTTTCCAAAATGATGGAAAAACACCTGTCTTCATTGAGAGATGAAACAATTTGCTAAGCGGTTTTGCCAAAGTAAGATGACAACTTTTTAATACTAATGGCGGAATACCGTCGGGGCCAGTCGCTTTATTGGGGTCAAGTTCTTTCAGAATCTTTGAAACAACCCGTTTCCGAAAATAGATTTTAGACATACCTGGGCCTAGATTCGGGAGAATTGGGGGGCTTTGATTAGTTAAAGGAAGAGTAGACGCACCAGCGAAATGAGAAGCTAAGAGATTAGCTTTCTCAATATTAGTTCTATAATGAATACCATTATGAAATAAAGAAGGAATAGACGAAGTATTGTCTGCAAAGTTTCTTTTAACCAATGCAGCAAACGACCAAAAGCTTCGACTGTTTGAATCAGAATCCAAAATTTTTCGCATGCTATCTCGAATCTTAAGGTGGTACCCCGATATAACTAAAGAAAAGCGAGCGGCTCACCAGAAGTTAACTTCAGTACTTCAGAGAAGGAAACTAATAACGGGCAACCTCAACCTATAAGAAACAAAATACTAGTAGAAAAACCTGTCCAAAATGAAAAGCCTACAAGAAGGAAAGTTAAACCTCCTCCGGTAATTCTTAGTAACGTAGATGACTTCAACGTAGTGAAAAAAATGCTGAGCGAAAAAAACATTAAACCCGGAATAAAGCTGCTGAATAATAAGCAACTTAAGATCAACGTGGATGATGAAGACGATTACAGAAATCTAAGTGGACTGCTTAATAAGACTGATATTGAATGGCATTCTTATGAAAATAAACTCACCAGGCCAATTAGAGTAATGGCAAGAGGACTCCATCCGACTTGTAAGCCCGATGAGATTAAGGAAGAGCTTAGTAATAAAGGGTTCAACATAATTAATGTGGTATTGTAATGTAAGTAATGTCACGAAGAAAGTGAAAGAAAATGGAAGCCAACTAGTTCCATTACCACTTTTTATGCTTTCATTTAATAACATGGAGGATAGTAAGAAAATATTTGATATTAGACATATTCTTCATATGAAAGTTAAAATGGAAGCCAAAAGAAGGAATAGAGAAATTCCTCAATGTAAGAGATGCCAACGCTTCGGCCACACAGTGAAATTTTGCAAAAGAGAAGCAAATTGTGTCAGATGTGCAGGTAAGCACTTAAGGGCTGACTGCACGATTCCGAAAACAAACAAACCCAAGTGCTCAAACTGCCATGAAGAGCACCCAGCCAGCTACCGTGGTTGTTTGGTAGCTAAGGAATTGAAAAAAAGAGAAATATAAATACGAAGCAAAGTCAGAGGGGAAAACCCGAATTATTTGCTACCTCAAAAACAGTTAAAGGTTTCACCTATTCTGATGCAGCAAAAACCGCATCTAGAGGCCCTGGTACTGTGAATAGTGTGAAAGAAAATGATAATACGAATATGCTAAGCTTCATAGAAAGAATTAAGTCCATGATGGATAAAATTACGTCAAGACTAGACAGCTTAGAAAGCTGTTAAGCTGTTAAGCATACAAACAACATGCCTTGTACGTCGAATAATGTTAGACAAAAAAATTAGAATTGTTACCTGGAATGCCAATGGTATTCTCAGCAAAAAGCTTGAGCTTGAACTGTTTCTTCATGTCCATAATATAGATATATGTCTCGTATCTGAATCGCACTTAAACAATCAACATAAAATAAGTCTTCGAGGTTATAAAGTATATAACGCAGCGTACCCAAGTAATTACGGTATGGGAGGCAGTGCTGTAATTGTGAAGAATGATATAGATCATTACGAGTTTGGAAAAGTGGAGAACCCTGACATGCAACTTGCAATAGTCACAATCAATTCTGCCACACAAAAGTTTAATGTGTGTGCATTATATTGTCCGGACCAAAAATTACAAAAGAAATATACAAAGATGTAATTGCCCAGTTCGGAGATAGGTTTATTCTTGGAGGTGACTACAACGCTAAACATACCGACTGGGGCTCCAGATTAACGCTCACAAGAGGTAGACAACTACGAGAAGCAATTAGAGATCTAGGATGTCGTTATCATTCAACAGGAAAGCCTACGTATTGGCCAACTAATACAAACAAAATTCCTGATTTGCTGGATTTTTTTATAACAAAGAGGATAGCTGAAAATTTCATTAGCATTGATGAAAATTATGACCTCAACTCTGACCATTCTGCAGTTATGCTAACGTTAAGTGAAAAAATTATCAAAAAAGCAAGTAAGCCGACTCTTTGCAATCCATCCACAAATTGGTTGGGCTTTGTGAGAGACTTAGTTGGAAAAATAGACTTATCAGTCCCACTAAATAATATTGAACAGTTAGAGCATGCGACCGAATCTTTATGCTGAATATTCAGAACGCAGCATGGAGCAACTCAAAAGTGGTAGAGCATAAAAACGTTAGTAATAAGTACCCAGCTCATGTCATTGAGATGTTAAGACTGAAACGCAGGGCTAGAAGAAAATGGCAGCAGTCACGTCACCCTGATGATAAGAGAACCCTAAATAATAAAACACAGATTTTGAGCAGAGAAATAAAAAGGCTAAAAGAGAATTCTTTTGTTAGCTACATGGAAAACTTGTCTACAACTAAAGAATCAAACTACTCGTTATGGAAAGCTACAAGTAATGTGAAAAGACCGGTTTCTCACATGGCACCTATCAGAAAAGCTGATGGCTCATGGGCGAGGAGTGATTTAGAAAAAGCTGAAGAATTCGGGAGTCATCTTGCTGAAATCTTTACGCCTAATAATATAGACTCTGATTTTGTGTTGGAGCAAGTAGAAAATATTCGTGAAAGTAACATCCCTCAAATTCGAGTAAAGGAGCTTAAGAAAGAAATTAAAAATCTGAAACTGAACAAAGCTCCAGGCTTTGATCTAATAACAGCAGACATATTAAAGAATCTCCCATCCAAAGCTTTAACATGGTTAAGTTATATAATGAATGCGGCCCTAAAGTTCCGGTGCGTCCCAGGCATATGGAAAGTTGCTGAAATTATCATGATAAATAAACCTGGAAAACCTGCGTATGAAGCTAAATCGTACAGACCGATATCGCTGCTTCCCATGATGTCTAAACTTTTTGAAAAACTATTGTTTAATCGAATACAGCCTTTAATAGAAAGTTGTAATATTATTCCGAACCATCAATTTGGGTTCCGTGCAAAACATTCTACCATAGAACAGGTTCACCGAATTACTAATGTTATAGAAAAAACACTCGAAGAAAAGAAAATCTGCTCCACAGTTTTTCTCGATGTGGCGCAAGCCTTCGACAAAGTTTGGCATCCAGGTCTCATTAATAAACTTAATTGCTATTTGCCTAAAGGTTATGTAGAAATCCTAGAGTCATATTTATCTGAAAGATCGTTTAGAGTGAAACAAGGAAATGAATACTCTCCATTAAAAGAAATTAATGCAGGAGTACCCCAAGGCAGTATATTGGGCCCAGTTCTATACTTGATTTACACAAGTGATATCCCACAAACAGATAATGTAATGCTTGCAACATTTGCAGATGACACTTCAGTAATGGCTGTTGGCTCAAACATCAATGAAGCTACGGATAAACTACAAACAGCTGTTAATGTGATCTCTAATTGGTGCAATAAATGGAAAATTAAACTAAATGAAGTGAAATCTACCCAAGTAAACTTCACAAATAGGAAAATCGAAACCCTTCCTGTTAAAATAAACGACGTTGTAATTCCACATGATAACAAAGCAAAATATCTAGGAATGACACTAGATGCAAAACTTAGATGGAAAGAACACATCAAGATAAAAAGGAAAGAGCTCGATTGCAGATACAGAAATATGTATTGGCTGATTGGACGGCGCTCAAAATTATCGATATACAACAAAATTTTGATTTACAACCAAATTTTAAAACCGGTGTTGACATACGGTATTCAACTATGGGGCTGTGCTAAGCGGTCTAATCTTCAAAGTATCCAAACTTTTCAAAACAAAGTACTACGTAATATACTGAATGCACCTTAGTATGCTCGCAATACTGATATTCATAGAGACATCAAAATCCCATCAGTGGTGGAGGAAATAAAGAAATTTGCTGCAAAGCATAAAGTTCGGCTAAACCAACACGTTAATGTGGAAGCATCAAGTTTGCTTCACAATCAAAATGTTGTGAGGCGACTTAAACGGACCAACCCGTTAGAGTTGGGTTAAATTTAAAAACATTTTTAGTAGCGCTGGAAAACTAATTAGTTTTCCAACTGTTTAGTACCAAATTATTTAGTACAATCCCAAAGAACTGACACGAAAATTAATAGTTAGCCTATCAAGACTAGTTTTAATACTAACAAGGGAGGAGGTTTTTAGTGGGTGTGAGTCCCACAGTACCCACATTGGGTCTCTTTCAAGATTTTCTTCCTTCCCCAAAACAAAACAAAAAATATATATATATATATATATATTATTTTGGACCTTTTCAATATAGCGTTTGATCTGTTTCTAGCTATTCGAAACTTTACAAGGTTTTCTTCAGAAGTGCAATTAACGTAGTCCAAATAGGCTGCTTTTTTACACGCGACTGCTGACCTCCAATGTTCGTTAAACCATTTATTTTTATGAGTATTTTTCTTTTTAAATGAAGAAGGAATCAAAATTTTTCATTCCTAGCAAAATGGTTGACGTTATAAGTTCTGATGCTTCATCAGCATTATTGCTGGAAAAACAGGTTGACCAATCAAATGAGCTATAAAATTGATTCAGGAGCTCCCAGTTAGCATTTTTATAGTGCCAGAGTAGCCTTTTACTTGTAGGCTCTATAAGGACTGGTGATATTGAAAATTTGGCTACTATCAAAGCATGGTCAGAAAGACCTAATGGAGCAGATACATCAATTGAATATTTATCAGGCATAGTTGTAAGAAATAAATCTAAAAGGTGAGGTGATTGACCAGTAGTATCGGGATACCTAGTTGGCTTATCAACGAGTTGGGTGAAAAGATTAACATTTGAAAATAGTTCAGCGGTTTCACCTGATCGATCTCTACCATTCGAATAGGTCAACCATGAATCATTGTGGACATTAAAATCACCCAAGACTACCAATTCGGATGTTGGTGATGATTGGTAAATCTTGTCTATTGTGTCTGATAAGTAATTAAACTAATATTAGTGTCATCAGGTGACAAATTAGGACTACGACTACGATAAAGGGAACAAATAAATATCGAATGGTTTGAAATTACAATTTCAATCCATATCGTATTGATATGTGTATATTCAATGTGAAAATTATATTCTTTTAGTAGCAGTCTGAATTTTGTTAATCTACTTGAGGGTTCCTTAAGGGAAAAAAGGTAAACTAATGGTCTATGGTCTGTTATAATTTTGAATTTCCTTCCAAACAAATATGGTCGGTAGTGTTTTATCGCCAAAACTATTGCCAGTAACTCTTTTTCTATAGTGCTATAATTCTTCTCGGCGCTATTCAGAGTTTTACTCGCATAAGCAATAGGTTTGCCATCGAAATTGGACAATACTGTCCCTAGTGTAAAACCTGAGACGTCTGTCCGTAAAATGAATTCTTTGTCGAAATTTGGGAATTGTAAAATTTGGGGACTAGTAAGGATTGTTTTAAGAAGTTGAAAAGATTTGTTACAGTTTTGGTCAAAATTGAATTCTACGTTTTTTCGAAGTAATTTGTTGAGTTGGATGGCTATTGTAGCAAAGTTTGGAATAAATTTACGGTAGTAATTAGCAAATGCTACGAATCTTCTTACATCGTCTGCATTTGTTGGGGTAGGATAATTGCTTATTGCTGCCGACTTTGTCGGATCTGGGTGAATTCCCTTTTCGGAAATAATGTGCCCTAGATACAATACTTCTTTTCGTATGAATGCACACTTTCTTGGATGCATTTTTAGGTTTACTTCCCTTAGTCGTTTGAACACGTCTATCAGATTTTTGTTATGATCTATCAAGTTCTTACCAAACATTATTAAGTCATCAAGGTAAACGAAACAGAGTGAGTACGTAAGTCCGGCCATCGCTATTGACATCATCCTTGAGAATTTGCTTGGTGAGATTTTTAGTCCCATTGGTAGTCGTTTTAGCTGATAGTGACCGTCCTCCGTTGAAAATGCTGTCATAGGTCTACTTTTTTGTTCCAATTTCATTTGGTAATATCCTTGACTTAAATCAATACATGAAAAATATACTGCTCCTCCTACCATGTCGTAAATGTCACTAATATTGGTTAACGGGAATTTGTCGTCTTCTATTCTCTCATTTACGTTCCTATAATCTATAACCATTCGGAATTTTTTCTGATTGGTAACGGGATCTCTCTTTTTTTGGTACTACGAGTATGGGAGAGTTCCAAGCGGATACTGGTGGTTCTATTATTTCATTTTCTAGCATCTAGTCTATTTCGTTTTTTATATCCTGTTTTTGTGTATGTGGTAATCGGTAGGGTTTGGTATCGCTCCCTCTTTTAGTGCTATATCTGCTTGTCCTATGTGAGTGTAAGTTAACTTGTCTCCTTCCAAGTGAAAATATCGATTTCAGTTCTCTCCTCATTATTCAGTGTATCGAAATTAATTTCGCTAAGTAACTTCTTTATTCTCGTGCTTGGTACAGCGTCTTCCTTCTTGTACCGTAAAAAATGATATTGGTTCTGCCCATTTAAGGTTTACAGCAGTTTTGCGAGTGTTGAGAATTTTGATTGGGAATTTTCCTTGTATGGCTGTAGATATGGATCCAGCCATGTAAACACCTTTGCAAAATTCCTGAGGATAGAATATTCTGGAATCTATATGCTTTGTATTCACCCAATATGTAGCTTCACATCTTGGAGACACTGTTATGTTATTTAAACTATGTTGTACATATATCGGTACCGAAAGTTGTCTGTTATTAATTTTGAAATTTAAATGTAAGGTTTCTAGATCGATTACCACACCAAACTCCATTAGGAAGTTTGCTCCAACAATACCATCGTCGGGTATCGGGAAGTAATCGGGTACTACTTGGAATTCGTATGGAATGCTGTTTTTCCCGAAATGTAAGGTGCTAGTACAGGTGCCCTTTGAACGTAGAGTCCCTGCTATACCTATGATGTTTGTACTAAAGCGTTCTTCTATTGGTATAATTCCCTCAACTACGGAACTTTTTATTACGCAAATGGATGCTCCGGTGTCTAGTAAGCATCGTATGACTTTGTTATTGTTGGTTTTTAAATGTACGTAAAGGCCGTTTTCTATCCCCGTCGTATATATGGTACTTTGTATGACGGGATTTATAGACTCCCCTCCGAAGGGTCGGCTTTCCACTCGGTGGGTTGCTCGTTTCCTAATACTCTTACCCTCTGGTTGTAAGTTGGATTACCATTGGTTGCCCTACTATTATTAATATTATTAATATTTCTATTCGGGACGTAGTTTCTATTATCGTTATTCTGGCGGTAGTCGTTATTCATGCGGTAGTTGTTATTCTGGTAGCTCGCTCTATAGCGGTTATCAGAATTGTTGTGTTGAATGACTCTGTTATCGTTATTGGAGTTGTAACCGTTGGTCATGTTATTGTCGTACCGTCCTCTAAAGTTTTGCCCTCTAATATTTTGCTCTCTAAAGTGTTGTCCTCCAAAGTTGTGTCCTCTAAAGTTCTGTCCTCTAACGTTTTGTCCCCTAAAGTTGTTTCCTCTAAAGTTCTGGTCTCTAAAGCTCTGTTCCCTAAAGTTCTGTCCTCTAACGTTCTGGTTGTAATTGAGATAGTTAATCGATGAATTTGTTGATTTTAGTTACTAATGTCTCGATGTCCGTTACGAATTCTCTTATAGGTCGGTTTCCCTGATGAGTCCTACTAAGTTTTGTTTGTATTAGTTCAATGGTTTCTTTAGGTCCGCATTTTTCTGTTAGGTATTTTTTTAACTGTGCAAAATCTTCTGGTTTCTGACTTCCCAACTCGGTGAGTGCCCTACCTTGAATTTTGCATTTAAGTAAGAATTTTATTAGGGTTTGTTTTGCGGTCGGGGAGAGTGTATCGTGATAAAACTCAATACTGTTTAAAAAATCCCTGATGTTTTCTAGTCTTTTACACTCTTCCTCGCATGTAAGGGTTGGTAGCTTCTGAGCGAAGCTGAAACTAAATTCGTCCGTCATTTTACCTACGTCTGCTATTGTTTCGTTTGGTGCACGTTTTGTCTCTTTTGTTACTTCTTCCTGTATTATACTTTTTTCAATTCTATCTATTGCTTCTATCTTATAACTGTGTAGTTTTTTATATAGTATATGGAGTTCTTTTTTTTCCGGTATGGTTTCTTCTAGAAGTTTTGCTATAATTTGTGCCTGTCTAAAAATTGCATGAACTTGTTCTAACTTCTTTTCTCCTGATTCCCTAGTTTTTTTTCTATTTGGTCCGTCCTTCCTTAGATTTTTTACGATGGCATAAAGATTTTCTACCAAAGAACCGAGCTCTTCCATAAGAAGTTGTGTTATTCAATTCAATTAATTACTATACCGATAACCTTCTTCCTATTACATTATGTTTTATGATTTCTTTTTTTTTATAACTTTGTTTACCTTCCTGCTTAGTATTTTACGGATATAATTAAATCCTATAATTATTATTAGTATTATTATAATTGTGACTATGTCTATGCCATAGTTCATATTGTCGTAACTCTTATTGGTCTGAGGTCCATTGTTATTTACAATGACCTCTTCAACCTTTGACTGGGTTTTTCCCATTTTCGTAAAAATTTGTAATTACTAAAAAAAAATATTATAAAATATTATATAGAGAATTTTATTTTAGAGATTATTATTTATATTACTATATATTAATAGAAATTATATTTTAAAAAAAAAATTTATTTATCTATTTATTTATTTTTTTTTTTTAATAATCATAGAAATTAGTTTAGTATCGATTACTCGTCATCGTCCATCATCCAGTTGTCGATGAGTTTGAATATTTCAATCAGATGTGGGAACCGGTCCACTTCTGCATTTATTAATCTTGTTTTGTACAGCCGAATGACGTCCTCTATAATGAATTCGTCCGTGTCTCTTTCACTGTCGTTGTCCATTTGTGTCAAAATTTTTAGTTTCTCCTGGCTCTGCTTACGGTGTCGTTGAATAGCTTGTCGAACGCCTGTTTCTCGTCTAGATTATTTTTCTTCTTGTCCTTCCTTCTGTTGAGGATGGCCTTTTTCAAATCCTTCAGTTGCTGTAAGAATTCTTTCCTCGTCTTCTTCGACTGGTTTGGAATGCTTGCCAGTCGTCGCAGTTCAACTAGTTGTTGCTTTAGCTGTACTCGTATGCCTCCTCGTTTTTTTCTTGGTGATGGTGCAGTATGGTCTTCGACTATTGTTTTCTTTTGTCGTCGTCTATATTCTTCTAATGAAAGGGGTTTTGGTCCCACTTTCTGTTGTTCCAGAGGAATTTTTGTGTTGATCAGCTTTTCTGCCTCTTTGATATAGCGCGCTGCTAAGTCCAATTGTTGTTTCCGTTTTTCGTCTGACATTCGAAAATATTCGCAGTGTATTAGTCTAGCTTTATTCTGGTATATATATATATTTTTTTTTTTTCAGAAAAATTTAAAAAGAAAATTTTATCTTTTTTCTTTGTATAAAAATTATTCGAAGACTGACTAAATTTAAAAGAAAATTTTTCTCTTTTACGAGACTGGCAGGATCGCCATGTAAAGTTGGTCCCTTTTCCGAAGCCAACTTTGCTGTTTGGGTTTAGAGTTTGAATACTTATATCAAACTCGATACTTGACCGCGTTTGGCGTGTTGCCGTATAACCCGCAAACCCAAAAGCCGGAGCTCCTTAGGGCGTCAGTATCAGGATGATATTTTACTTTTGCAATAAAAAAAGAAAGACGAGGTTTAAGTTCAACGTTCTATTTGAGGATGATTTTATTTAATAATTTTTCCTTCTTTTAAACAA
This sequence comes from Nephrocerus scutellatus, assembly GCA_947095585.1. Lineage (NCBI taxonomy): Eukaryota > Metazoa > Arthropoda > Insecta > Diptera > Pipunculidae > Nephrocerus > Nephrocerus scutellatus. Next base: position 52,484,813 of record OX352764.1, read on the forward strand.
ATATACTGATCGATTTTTGACCACACATCGACTCTGGGATGCCTACTCATCGATATTCATATTTTCCCTAATATTGCTTTATCAGCATAGTGCATGTATGTATGTACGTAATTTATGACTGACCGCGTCAAGTGTTTTTGGGTTCGCTCGCCTATTCTGCTGTGGTGACATGTTTGTTTCCACAAGCGAACGACCTTATTATTTCATTACCATTTCCATGCGCCGCTTACTCAGCAAATCGCATGGAAAGGGTAATTAACGTTCTAAGCGGTCGGCGGTCGTTTGCCCATGATGCTTAGACTGCATATTTATTTTCATAGGCGAACGACCCCTGGTCATAAATTATGTTATTGGAGATGTTTTATATTTTTTGTTCCCATGCACCGAGTGTGCTATTAAACAATACGTATGGGTTTTGTTTGCTTTTACTTTTCATGCACCAAGTGTGCTATTAACCAATACGTTGTATTGGTTTGTGTGCGTTTATTTTCGTGCACCGAGCGTGCTCTTAGTGACTGCATATTTAAGATTTTTGTATTTTATTTTGAGAGGCACTAGAGTCGATGTAGGGTCAAAATTTTGTATGCTTAATTCAATTAAAATGTTGTATGTTTTTAGGCATAGTATTTATGTGGTCGCTGGTGCGATCTCTTACACCGAAATTCCAGACCATAATGACCATAGGGAAAAGTTTTACAGTCGCATCTTAGCCCTTCATAACGAATTTCTTGCGAATCGCTTGAAAAATTGCTTTGTTCCCGAAATTCCAGACCATTATGACCATATTCCAGAATTGCCATAGGAAAAAGTTTTATAGCCGCATCTTAGTCCTACATACTGAATTTCACACGAATCGCTTGAGAAATTGCTTTGTTCCCGAAATTCCAGACCATAATGACCATATTCCAGAATTGCCATAGGAAAAAGTTTTATAGCCGCATCTTAGTCCTACATACTGAATTTCACACGAATCGCTTGAGAAATTGCTTTGCTCCTGAAATTTCAGACCATAATGACCATATTCCAGATGTGCCATAGAAAAAAGTTTTATAGTTGCATCATAGGCCTACATACCGAATTTAATACGAATCGATTAAGGAATGCCTTAGTTAAAAAAATTCTAGTTCCTTATGACCAAATCCCAGTGGATATTAAAAGTGTGACATAACAGAGAACAAAAAAACTGTTGAAAAAGTGACATAAAATCTGTTAAAATAGTGACATAACTACTTTTGAATATATCCCTTAAGCCTTGTAGTGAGGCGTTGTCACGTCAAAAAACAATTTTATTGACATCCAAATTGCATAGCTCTAAAAATAGAAAATAGCCCACATAAAATTTTAAAATCGTCGTTAAAGTTTATAGTAACTATTAAAGTGTGTACCAAAATAAAAGCTTATTGTTTTTCTGGACTTCTGCCAAACTATTAATGCTGTGGTAAATCTCACTGACGAATTTTTAAACAAAATTTAAAAAATTTCGTTTATACTAACCACACGGTTTAATTATGATCCATGCGAAAATTTATTTTCAATAATTCGACAAAGAGGCGGAAATTCAAGAAATCACAATACATCATTTTAGCGACATTATTGCTCAAATTATATCTATGAAAATTTTTAAACCAACAACAACTGCCAGGATGATAATGATGAAATTTTAGTGGATCCTAACAACTATTTTCGGGCTTCTGATGGATTTCAATTACAAACTAACGATGCAACAATCAATTCAGATACTGGAACTGGAAATGCTGCAATAATCTATTTTAACGATTAATAAAATAACCCATAAAAACATTTAAAAAAATTATATGGGAACCACTCGGGCCCTAGGTCCCGTTCACTCCAAAAATTTTCTATGGGAGATACATGTGTTTAAAATTGGAAGAAAATCAGGCTAATTTTTAAAAAAAAATTATATGGGCATCAGGGCCCGTTCACTCCAAAAATTTTACAAACAGTTTTGCCCATTGGAGATACACATGTGTATAAAATTTGAGGAAAATCGGGTTAATTTTTTTAAAAATTTGTATGGGACCCACGACCCCTATTCTCCAAAATTTTAACAAAAAGTGTTGTCCATCGGAGATACGTATGTTTATTGTGATGAAGGCAAAATGAAGAGAGAGATTTATTTCAATATCATATGACATTACTCCTTCTGTTTGACATCAGAAGGAGTTTGACAGATGGTATCAAGACAAACAAAAGTGCTGCCAACTATTCAATATCATAAACTAATTAATACTTCACATGTCCTCCCTTAAGCTTATATTGTTACAATGATTTTGAATATTAAGAATTGTTCAATGAATTGCAACAAAAAGCAAATAAATAATTTTATATACATTTTTACATATTTGAATAAGACTTTCTACAAAATTTATAAAGCTTTTGATGAATTAAAACTAATGTTATTTCAAGTTGACTAAATTCTTAATCTTACAATTATTATGATTAACATGATTTATCTCTTCTAAGGACTTTTCGATCTTGGTGTGGTCTCAATCTTCTTCCAGTGGCTGCCTGAGGAGTTCCATTCAAAGAGGCAATATCATGATTATCATTTGCCGAAGGCGATATTTTACAATTTTCTTGTTCTTCAACTTCGGAGGGCATCACCTGCGTGTTGGTTTCGACTTCATTTTGATTTATGTTTTTCTTTCGGATCTGATCCAAGTGCCGCCTAATTTCTCTGCTGTTATTCAAAATGCAACAATACGATCGAGGACCTAATTGTTTTTAAATGGTAGCTTGAGTCCAGCTTTGCTTGTTAGGGTTTCTATAGTTTCTTACAATAACATTCTCCCCTTTTAAAAACAGAGCCCTGCGTTTAGTTCAGTATGTTTTTATCTTGACTTTCAACTATATACTTTCTAGTTGTTGGAGGCTTTAAAGAAATGTTTAGCAGGGGATTCACCAGTTGCACAATGTTTGGTGTTCCGATAATCGATCATAAATATATTTATAATGGTATCCAAGCACGTATTTTTGTTATCTTTAATATTTGCAAATATTGATTTTTTTACGGTTTTCACAAAATTGTCTGCCTGACCATTCGTTGTCGGACGTCCAGGAGCAGTATAAATGTGCTTAACACCGTTGTTTCGTAAAAATTTACAAAACTCTTCGAAAGTAAATTGCCGTCCATTGTCACTTACAAAAACGTCAACTAACCCTTAACGACAAAATAGTTCCCTCATCCTGGTGATGGTAAACACCGAAGTTATTTCTTTAGTTTTAAAAACTTCAACCCATTTGGAGTATGAATCAATAACAATAAAGAAATAATAGTTTTTAATAGGACCAGCAAAGTCTACGTGAATTTGGCTCCAGACGGAATCAGCTGGATTCCATGGTATTAAAGGAGCTTTCTCAGGGCTTTGCTGCAATTCTTGACAAGGAATGCAGTCACGAATCAAGCTTTCTATTTGGCTATCCATTCCTGGCCACCATACGTAGAAACTTGCTAAAATTTTTGTTTTAACAATTCCTTAGTGTGAAGCATGTAGTTCCCTAAGAATGAGATTTCGTAGCTTTTTTGGTACCACGGATCTATAACCTCATAGAACACAATCATATTCCACAGAAAGCCTTATTTGAAATGGAATGAAATCATCGCCTTTTAACTTATGAACCGTTCCGCTTTGAATAGCTTCACTTAGTTTTGATAAAACTGGGTCACGGGCTATCTCTTTGAAACTTAGATGAAGATTATTTTCTGATTCAATAAAATTTATATAATTAATTTCTTTAAAGTCATTGGTTGAAATAGACTGTAGCATCCTTGTAAGCCCATCAGCATTATTTAAAGAAACTTTAATATATTCAACCGTGTAATTGAATCCTGATAAAATAAGTGACCATCTTTGCATACGAGCAGAGGCCATAATAGTTAAATCTTTATGCTTGCCGAATATACCTAATAAATATCTATGGTCAGTTCGCAAGACGAATCTGTTACCTAAAAGGTATTGTTTTAGTTTTGTTACGCAGAAAATTATAGCAAGGGCTTCTTTGTTATTGTTGGTTTTTAAATGTACGTAAAGGCCGTTTTCTATCTCCGTCGTATATATGGTACTTGGTATGTCGGGATTTATAGACTCCCCTCCGAAGGGTCGGCTGTCCCCTCGGTGGGTTGTTCGTTTCCCAATACTCTTACCCTCTGGTTGTAAGTTGGATTACCATTGGTTGCCCTACTATTATTATTATTATTAATATTTCTATTCGGGACGTAGTTTCTATTATCGTTATTCTGGCGGTAGTCGTTATTCTTGCGGTAGTTGTTATTCTGGTAGCTCGCTCTATAGCGGTTATCAGAATTGTTGTGTTGAATGACTCTGTTATCGTTATTGGAGTTGTAACCGTTGGTCATGTTATTGTCGTACCGTCCTCTAAAGTTTTGCTCTCTAATATTTTGCTCTCTAAAGTGTTGTCCTCCAAAGTTGTGTCCTCTAAAGTTCTGTCCTCTAACGTTTTGTCCTCTAAAGTTGTTTCCTCTAAAGTTCTGGTCTCTAAAGCTCTGTTCCCTAAAGTTCTGTCCTCTAACGTTCTGGTTGTAATTGAGATAGTTAATCGATGAATTTGTTGACCCTTGGTCTATTTCCAGCAGGTGCTGTGCTGCTTCTTGAAAAGTCGTGTGTCTGGCGCTGTCGAGTATAATACGTAGTCATTCACCCCCCTTTTTAGGAAAGCTAATCCCCTACGATCATTGGCTGTGGTTAATGTTGCTCGGGTGCTTTCACCATGGCAAGCTACCTCCAGCTCTGTCATTTTAGTTACTAATGTCTCGATGTCCGTTACGAATTCTCTTATAGGTCGGTTTCCCTGATGAGTCCTACTAAGTTTTGTTTGTATTAGTTCAATGGTTTCTTTAGGTCCGCATTTTTCTGTTAGGTATTTTTTTAACTGTGCAAAATCTTCTGGAAGCTGAAACTAAATTCGTCCGTCATTTTACCTACGTCTGCTATTGTTTCGTTTGGTGCACGTTTTGTCTCTTTTGTTACTTCTTCCTGTATTATACTTTTTTCAATTCTATCTATTGCTTCTATCTTATAACTGTGTAGTTTTTTATATAGTATATGGAGTTCTTTTTTTTCCGGTATGGTTTCTTCTAGAAGTTTTGCTATAATTTGTGCCTGTCTAAAAATTGCATGAACTTGTTCTAACTTCTTTTCTCCTGATTCCCTAGTTTTTTTTTCTATTTGGTCCATCCTTCCTTAGATTTTTTACGGTGGCATAACGATTTTCTACCAAAGAACCGAGCTCTTCCATAAGAAGTTGTGTTATTCAATTCAATTAATTACTATACCGATAACCTTCTTCCTATTACATTATGTTTTATGATTTCTTTTTTTTATAACTTTGTTTACCTTACTGCTTAGTATTTTACGGATATAATTAAATCCTATAATTATTATTAGTATTATTATAATTGTGACTATGTCTATGCCATAGTTCATATTGTCGTAACTCTTATTGGTCTGAGGTCCATTGTTATTTACAATGACCTCTTCAACCTTTGACTGGGTTTTTCCCATTTTCGTAAAAATTTGTAATTACTAAAAAAAAATATTATAAAATATTATATAGAGAATTTTATTTTAGAGATTATTTTTTATATTACTATATATTAATAGAAATTATATTTTAAAAAAAAAATTTATTTATCTATTTATTTATTTATTTTTTTTAATAATCATAGAAATTAGTTTAGTATCGATTACTCGTCATCGTCCATCATCCAGTTGTCGATGAGTTTGAATATTTCAATCAGATGTGGGAACCGGTCCACTTCTGCATTTATTAATCTTGTTTTGTACTGCCGAATGACGTCCTCTATAATGAATTCGTCCGTGTCTCTTTCACTGTCGTTGTACATTTGTGTCAAAATTTTTAGTTTCTCCTGGCTCTGCTTACGGTGTCGTTGAATAGCTTGTCGAACGCCTGTTTCTCATCTAGATTATTTTTCTTCTTGTCCTTCCTTCTGTTGAGGATGGCCTTTTTCAAATCCTTCAGTTGCTGTAAGAATTCTTTCCTCGTCTTCTTCGACTGGTTTGGAATGCTTGCCAGTCGTCGCAGTTCAACTAGTTGTTGCTTTTGCTGTACTCGTATGCCTCCTCGTTCTTTTCTTGGTGATGGTGCAGTATGGTCTTCGACTATTGTTTTCTTTTGTCGTCGTCTATATTCTTCTAATGAAAGGGGTTTTGGTCCCACTTTCTGTTGTTCCAGAGGCATTTTTGTGTTGATCAGCTTTTCTGCCTCTTGGATATAGCGCGCTGCTAAGTCCAATTGTTGTTTCCGTTTTTCGTCTGACATTCGAAAATATTCGCAGTGTATTAGTCTAGCTTTATTCTGGTATATATATATATATTTTTTTTTTCAGAAAAATTTAAAAAGAAAATTTTATCTTTTTTCTTTGTATAAAAATTATTCGAAGACTGACTGAATTTAAAAGAAAATTTTTCTCTTTTACGAGACTGGCAGGATCGCCATGTAAAGTTGGTCCCTTTTCCGAAGCCAACTTTGCTGTTTGGGTTTAGAGTTTGAATACTTATATCAAACTCGATACTTGACCGCGTTCGGCGTGTTGCCGTATAACCGCAAACCCAAAAGCCGGAGCTCCTTAGGGCGTCAGTATCAGGATGATATTTTACTTTAGCAAATCGCATGGAAAGGGTAATTAACGTTCTAAGCGGTCGGCGGTCGTTTGCCCATGATGCTTAGACTGCATATTTATTTTCATAGGCGAACGACCCCTGGTCATAAATTATGTTATTGGAGATGTTTTATATTTTTTGTTCCCATGCACCGAGTGTGCTATTAAACAATACGTATGGGTTTTGTTTGCTTTTGCTTTTCATGCACCAAGTGTGCTATTAACCAATACGTTGTATTGGTTTGTGTGCGTTTATTTTCGTGCACCGAGCGTGCTCTTAGTGACTGCATATTTAAGATTTTTGTATTTTATTTTGAGAGGCACTAGAGTCGATGTAGGGTCAAAATTTTGTATGCTTAATTCAATTAAAATGTTGTATGTTCTTAGGCATAGTATTTATGTGGTCGCTGGTGCGATCTCTTACACCGAAATTCCAGACCATAATGACCATAGGGAAAAGTTTTACAGTCGCATCTTAGCCCTTCATAACGAATTTCTTGCGAATCGCTTGAAAAATTGCTTTGTTCCCGAAATTCCAGACCATTATGACCATATTCCAGAATTGCCATAGGAAAAAGTTTTATAGCCGCATCTTAGTCCTACATACTGAATTTCACACGAATCGCTTGAGAAATTGCTTTGTTCCCGAAATTCCAGACCATAATGACCATATTCCAGAATTGTCATAGGAAAAAGTTTTATAGCCGCATCTTAGTCCTACATACTGAATTTCACACGAATCGCTTGAGAAATTGCTTTGCTCCTGAAATTTCAGACCATAATGACCATATTCCAGATGTGCCATAGAAAAAAGTTTTATAGTTGCATCATAGGCCTACATACCGAATTTAATACGAATCGATTAAGGAATGCCTTAGTTAAAAAAATTCTAGTTCCTTATGACCAAATCCCAGTGGATATTAAAAGTGTGACATAACAGAGAACAAAAAAACTGTTGAAAAAGTGACATAAAATCTGTTAAAATAGTGACATAACTACTTTTGAATATATCCCTTAAGCCTTGTAGTGAGGCGTTGTCACGTCAAAAAACAATTTTATTGACATCCAAATTGCATAGCTCTAAAAATAGAAAATAGCCCACATAAAATTTTAAAATCGTCGTTAAAGTTTATAGTAACTATTAAAGTGTGTACCAAAATAAAAGCTTATTGTTTTTCTGGACTTCTGCCAAACTATTAATGCTGTGGTAAATCTCACTGACGAATTTTTAAACAAAATTTAAAAAATTTCGTTTATACTAACCTCACGGTTTAATTATGATTCATGCGAAAATTGGACTTCTGCCAAACTATTATTGCTGTGGTAAATCTCACTGACGAATTTTTAAACAAAATTTAAAAAATTTCGTTTATACTAACCTCACGGTTTAATTATGATTCATGCGAAAATTTATTTTCAATAATTCGACAAAGAGGCGGAAATTCAAGAAATCACAATACATCATTTTAGCGACATTATTGCTCAAATTATATCTATGAAAATTTTACAACCAACAACAACTGCCAGGATGATAATGATGAAATTTTAGTGGATCCTAACAACTATTTTCGGGCTTCTGATGGATTTCAATTACAAACTAACGATGCAACAATCAATTCAGATACTGGAACTGGAAATGCTGCAATAATCTATTTTAACGATTAATAAAATAACCCATAAAAACATTTAAAAAAATTATATGGGAACCACTCGGGCCCTAGGTCCCGTTCACTCCAAAAATTTTCTATGGGAGATACATGTGTTTAAAATTGGAAGAAAATCAGGCTAATTTTTAAAAAAAAATTATATGGGCATCAGGGCCCGTTCACTCCAAAAATTTTACAAACAGTTTTGTCCATTGGAGATACACATGTGTATAAAATTTGAGGAAAATCGGGTTAATTTTTTTAAAAATTTGTATGGGACCCACGACCCCTATTCTCCAAAATTTTTACAAAAAGTGTTGTCCATCGGAGATACGTATGTTTATTGTGATGAAGGCAAAATGAAGAGAGAGATTTATTTCAATATCATATGACATTACTCCTTCTGTTTGACATCAGAAGGAGTTTGACAGATGGTATCAAGACAAACAAAAGTGCTGCCAACTATTCAATATCATAAACTAATTAATACTTCACATGTCCTCCCTTAAGCTTATATTGTTACAATGATTTTGAATATTAAGAATTGTTCAATGAATTGCAACAAAAAGCAAATAAATAATTGTATATACATTTTTACATATTTGAATAAGACTTTCTACAAAATTTATAAAGCTTTTGATGAATTAAAACTAATGTTATTTCAAGTTGACTAAATTCTTAATCTTACAATTATTATGATTAACATGATTTATATCTTCTAAGGACTTTTCGATCTTGGCGTGGTCTCAATCTTCTTCCAGTGGCTGCCTGAGGAGTTCCATTCAAAGAGGCAATATCATGATTATCATTTGCCGAAGGCGATATTTTACAATTTTCTTGTTCTTCAATTTCGGAGGGCATCACCTGCGTGTTGGTTTCGACTTCATTTTGATTTATGTTTTTCTTTCGGATCTGATCCAAGTTCCGCCTAATGTCTCTGCTGTTATTCAAAATGCAACAATACGATCGAGGACCTAATTGTTTTTAAATGGTAGCTTGAGTCCAGCTTTGCTTGTTAGGGTTTCTATAATTTCTTACAATAACATTCTCCCCTTTTAAAAACAGAGCCCTGCGTTTAGTTCAGTATGTTTTTATCTTGACTTTCAACTATATACTTTCTAGTTGTTGGAGGCTTTAAAGAAATGTTTAGCAGGGTATTCACCAGTTGCACAATGTTTGGTGTTCCGATAATCGATCATAAATATATTTATAATGGTATCCAAGCACGTATTTTTGTTATCTTTAATATTTGCAAATATTGATTTTTTTACGGTTTTTACAAAATTGTCTGCCTGACCATTCGTTGTCGGACGTCCAGGAGCAGTATAAATGTGCTTAACACCGTTGTTTCGTAAAAATTTACAAAACTCTTCGGAAGTAAATTGCCGTCCATTGTCACTTACAAAAACGTCAACTAACCCTTAACGACAAAATAGTTCCCTCATCCTGGTGATGGTAAACACCGAAGTTATTTCTTTAGTTTTAAAAACTTCAACCCATTTGGAGTATGAATCAATAACAATAAAGAAATAATAGTTTTTAATAGGACCAGCAAAGTCTACGTGAATTTGGCTCCAGACGGAATCAGCTGGATTCCATGGTATTAAAGGAGCTTTCTCAGGGCTTTGCTGCAATTCTTGACAAGGAATGCAGTCACGAATCAAGCTTTCTATTTGGCTATCCATTCCTGGCCACCATACGTAGAAACTTGCTAAAAATTTTGTTTTAACAATTCCTATGTGTGAAGCATGAAGTTCCCTAAGAATGAGATTTCGTAGCTTTTTTAGTACCACGGATCTATAACCTCATAGAACACAATCATATTCCACAGAAAGCCTTATTTGAAATGGAATGAAATCATCGCCTTTTAATTTATGAACCGTTCCGCTTTGAATAGCTTCACTTAGTTTTGATAAAACTGGGTCACGTCTTGTCTCACGGGCTATCTCTTTGAAACTTAGATGAAGATTATTTTCTGATTCAATAAAATTTATATAATTAATTTCTTTAAAGTCATTGGTTGAAATAGACTGTAGCATCCTTGAAAGCCCATCAGCATTATTTAAAGAAACTTTAATATATTCAACCGTGTAATTGAATCCTGATAAAATAAGTGACCATCTTTGCATACGAGCAGAGGCCATAATAGTTAAATCTTTATGCTTGCCGAATATACCTAATAAAGGTCTATGGTCAGTTCGCAAGACGAATCTGTTACCTAAAAGGTATTGTTTTAGTTTTGTTACGCAGAAAATTATAGCAAGGGCTTCTTTTTCTAAGGTGCTGTAATTACATTTACTCTTAGTTAAGGCTCTCGAAACAAAAGCTATTGGTCTAGTATCTTTCTGAAATTTATGAGAAAGAGCCCCAGCTACAGCATTATTGCTGGCATCTGTGGTTAAAATTATAGGTAAGTCCGGGTTAAAATCTACCAAGATTTGATTTGATGTGATTTCAGATTTTAATAAATCATTGCCTTTTGGCAATCATTAGACCAATCGAACTGGACATTCTTACGAAGAAGCTCGTACAATGGAAATATTTTCTAGGCAAAATTGTTTATAAATTTTGAATAATAATTTACCATGCCTATAAAAGCTCTGAGTTCCGAAACATTGTTTGGAATAGGTGCCAACGTGACACTTGAAATTCTATCATTGTTTTTACTCAGACCATGTTTGTCAATGGAAAAAATTCACATTTGTTCAAATTCAACTTAAGACCAGCCATGCTGAGCTTTCTTAAGACTGACGTTAATGTGTCAATGTGTTGTAGCATATCTCTGCCTGTTATGGTTATGTCATGTTGATATACTACAACATTTTTTATTCCGCGTAATAAATTTTCCATTATTCTTTGGAAACGTGCCGCAGCTGTTTTGACTACATAAGGTAATCCCTTGACTTTAAGTAAGCCTATGTGAGTGCTCCAAGTACACAAAAGTTGTGACTCCTCATTAAATAACAACTGGTTGTACGCATTTGATAAATCAAGCTTTGTGAATAATTCACCTCCTTCTAAGAAAGCAAAAATTTCATCTATGCGTGGTAACGGATGAATAAAATTAAACAAATGTTTGTTAATAGTTACTTTATAATCACCACGTATTCTTAAATCACCATTTGATTTTAAAATTGGGACCAAAGGTGTACCCCACTCGGAGTTGTCTACTTGTTCTAGTACCCCCTCCTGAATTAACCTTCGCAATTGTGTTTCCACCTTACTTTTCCATGCTAATGGTAATGGTCTTGGTTTGAAAAACAATGGCTTTGCAGCATCGCATTTGATAAATCAAGCTTTGTGAATAATTCACCTCCTTCTAAGAAAGCAAAAATTTCATCTATGCGTGGTAACGGATGAATAAAATTAAACAAATGTTTGTTAATAGTTACTTTATAATCACCACGTATTCTTAAATCACCATTTGATTTTAAAATTGGGACCAAAGGTGTACCCCACTCGGAGTTGTCTACTTGTTCTAGTACCCCCTCCTGAATTAACCTTCGCAATTGTGTTTCCACCTTACTTTTCCATGCTAATGGTAATGGTCTTGGTTTGAAAAACAATGGCTTTGCAGCATCGCAAACCTTTAAAGATATTTTACCACTGTTATGTTTTAAGTTATACCTCGGTACGTTACTATTGAATCGTACTCACATAACAGTTGAATTCTGTCCTCAATGTAGTCTACATAAGGCACTTGACATTGTCTGAGAGGCTTTTTATGTTTAGATTGTTCGTAAAATGAAATTGGAACCAATACACAGGGTGCTCCAGTATCACAAACAACTTCCATCTGTATTCCATCTAAAATGATTTGCACGGAATAAATGCCACTAGAAGAGGATTTTGAAGCCACACTGTAAACAGAAGAAAAAAATGAATCATTATTGAGTTCAGTTAAAAAATTATTGTTGGATTTCTTCTTTAAAAACCTTTGAAGTAATTTTTGTTACAATTATCATAGCCTTTTTTAGTGCGTCTGTAAGCGTTAATTTTTCATCTTCTTCACACAGTCTTTCAAAAATTGCGCTCGGTAAGCTCATGATGAATTGGTTTAGTACAAATGCATCAAGGTGTTCGCCAAATTTACAATTCAATGCCAACCCTTTAACTCTAGCAAACCACTCCGCAACTGTTTCACTATCATGTTTAGTTGAATAACTGAATAGTTTTTGTTCACGGAAAATTATTGTGGGTGGAGTGTAATGCGTGCTTAATATTGTACACAGTTCTTTATATGATTTCGAAACTGGAGATTCCGGACTGCACAAGCTTTGTAAAAAGCCATATGGTGCTGCTCCAATTGATTTTAATAAGGTTGCCTTCTTTTGGTTGTCTTTAACACAGTTTATTTCGCATAAGTGAATTTCGAGTTTTTCCTTCCAAAAGAAAGTTTCACTTTTGGGGTTAAATTCTGCAACATTTGCCGTCTGGAACAACGTGATCGCATTGCTCATGGCAATCGGTTCTGTAGGCATTATTAATAGAAAAAAATATATCTAGCGTTACACAGGTAAACTTTTATATTATAAGCAAATCTTAATTCTTTTTGCAATTTTATTATGATTACGTTTATTTTTAACAAAAACTTTTTTTTGCCTCGTCGCCAATTATGTGATGTATTCGCGTGTTGTATTGAAAGAAAACCATGTGTTCACGTTAAAGGCAAAATGAAGAGAGAGATTTATTTCAATATTATATGACATTATTCCTTCTGTTTCACATCAGAAGGAGTTTGACAGATGGTATCAAGACAAACAAAAGTGCTGCCAACTTTTCAATATCATTAACTAATTAATACATCACTAATATTCGCGGCTTTAAGGGTAATTTTAACTCCATCGTAGCGCATCTTCACGCGAATAAACCTGTGGTTCTTAGTTTATGTGAAACGCAAGTTTCTTTTATGAGTACCCCTAATGATTTTCAATGTCCGGGGTATTCTCGTGTCGACTGTTTGGTTCCGCATCGATTGGTTGATCTCTTTATTAGAGATGATATCTGTTTTTCTGTTCCAAATTTTAATGTTCCGAAATGTAAACCATTGTTCAATACGATATGGATTGAAATTTTAATAGCAAACCATTCAATGTTTATTTGTTCCCTTTATCGTAGTCCTAATTTGTCACCTGATGACACTATTATTGAATTTGATAATTTATCGGAAACAATTGACAAGATTTACGAATCCTTACCAACTTCAGAATTAGTAGTCTTGGGAGATTTTAGTGTCCATAATGATTCTTGGTTGACATATTCGAATGGTAGAGATCGATCAGGTGAATCCGCAGAACTATTTTCAGATACCAATCTTCTAACACAACTCGTCGATAAGCCAACTAGGTATCCCGGTACATCTGGTCAATCACCTCACCTATTAGATTTATTTCTAACTTCTATGCCAGATAAATATTCAATTGATTTATCTGCTCTATTAGGTCTTTCCGACCACGCTCTGGCATTAGCCAAATTTTCAATAACCCCAACCAATTTAGAGTCAACAAGTAAAAGGCTACTCTGGCACTTCAAAAATGCTAACTGGGAACTCCTGAATCAATTTTTTAGCTCATTTGATTGGTCAACCTGCTTTACCAACAATAATGCTGATGAAGCATCTCAACTGATCACGTCAACCATTCTGCTAGGAATGAAAAATTTCATTCCTTCTTCCTTTAAGAAAAGCAATATTCGTAAGAATAAGTGGTTTAATGATAACTGCAGGTCAGCAGTCGCGAATAAAAAATCAGCCCATTTGGACTACGTTAATTGCCCATCCGTAAAAAACCTTGTTAAGTTTAGAATAGCCAGAAATAGAGCTAACGCTATAATTAACAGGTCCAAAATAATAAATGACCAAAAGATTCGAGATAGCATGCGGAAAATTTTAGATTCTGATTCAAACATTAAAAGCTTTTGGTCATTTGCAGTAATGGTTAAAAGAAACTTTGGAGAAAATACTTCTTCTGTTCCTACTTTATTCCATAATGGTATTCTTTATAAAACTGATATTCAGAAAGCCAATCTCTTAGCTTCGCATTTTGCTAGTGCGTCAACCCTTCCATTTTCTAACCAAAGTCCACCAATTCTTCCGAATGTAGGCCTTGGTATGTCTTCAATTTATTTCCGTCGTCGGGTTGTTTCCAAAATTCTTAAAGAACTTGACCACAATAAAGCAACTGGACCCGACGGTATTCCACCATTATTATTAAAAAGATGTCATCATACTTTGGCTAAACCGCTTAGCAAATTGTTTCATCTCTCAATGAAGACAGGTGTTTTTCCGTAAATTTGGAAAATAGCTAATATTCAAGCCATCCCGAAAAAAGGTGATAAGTCTGCACCTACTAACTACCGCTCTGTTGTCAGTTTTATCAAAAGTAATGGAATCTACATTAATTTCAAACTAATGAGCTATCTGGATTCGAATGCTCTTTTATCTGATGTACAGTATGGATTACGAAAAAATCGAGCTTCAGGTGAACTAATGACGTGCATGACTCATTGTTGGGAGGAAGCCTTGAAAATCTAGGCGAATCAAGCGTTGTGTCCTTGGATATTTCTAAGGCTTTTGATAGAGTTTGGCATGATTGTCTTATTAATAAGATTCGTGTGCTCAACTTACACCCCTCTCTCATTACATGGATTGAGGATTATTTATGGAACCGCAAAATAAAAGTGGTATTGAATGGTTTTTCCTCATCTTCGCATGAGATCAATGCTGGCGTTCCTCAAGGGTCATCCTTATCGCCTACATTATTCTTAATATATATCAATGACTTGTTGTCTTCTAGAACATGTGATATCCACTCATTTGCTGATGATACAACACTCTCGGCTTCAATGGAGTTTGTTAGTCAAAAATAATGCAATTCTCGCTTGATTGGTTCGCGTGAATTAATGAATTCGACAATTCTGTCGAACATTCAATTTATTCTTGATTTGGGAAGATCTAATAGGGTGGAATTTAACCCAAATAAATTCCAGGCTTGTCTTTTTTCTCAAAAGGCAATTCAACATTACGTAGCACCAGTAATTAATGGTGCCACTATTGCGAGATCAGTTTCACTTAAGATGTTAGGGTTTGTTTCTAGTGAACTTTCCTGGAAGGAACATATTTATGAAATCTCAAAAAGAGCGAGCCAATGCTTGGGCTTTATAAGACGTTGTAACTTTTACTTCAGCCCCTCTGAAGTATTTAGATTATATAAATCTTATGTTAGACCAATTTTAGAATTTAATTCATTTGTTTGGGGTGGGGCTCCAAGATCTCATTTGGTTCATCTTGATGGAATTCAAAATAGAGTTATCCGTTTGATAAATGATGTAACCATTACTTCATCTCTTGATTCTTTGGAGCATAGACGTAATGTTGGAGCTTTATCTGTTTTCTACAAATTTTACAACGGTAGATGTATATTTTCATCATCTTGACGGGTTCGGTATTTTTAATTTGTAAAATGAACTCTTATTTTGAAATTCATTTCACAAATATTCGCGGCATTAAAAGTAATTTCAACTCGATCGTAGCACATCTTGACGCGAATAAACCTGCGGTTCTAAGTTTATGTGAAACGCAGGCCTCTTATATGGGTACCCCAATTGATTTTCAATGTCAGGGGTATTCTCGTGTGGACTGTTTGGTTCCTCATCATGGGGTTATTTTATTTATACGAGAAGACATCAGTTTTAGTGTACCTAATTTTAATATTCCAAACAGTAATCCAATGTTCAATACGATATGGATTGAAATTACAATTTTTGTGAATATTTGTGAAATGAATTTCAAAATAAGAGTTCATTTTACAAATTAAAAATACCGAACCCGTCAAGATGATGAAAATATACATCTACCGTTGTAAAATTTGTAGAAAACAGATAAAGCTCCAACATTACGTCTATGCTCCAAAGAATCAAGAGATGAAGTAATGGTTACATCATTTATCAAACGGATAACTCTATTTTGAATTCCATCAAGATGAACCAAATGAGATCTTGGAGCCCCACCCCAAACAAATGAATTAAATTCTAAAATTGGTCTAACATAAGATTTATATAATCTAAATACTTCAGAGGGGCTGAAGTAAAAGTTACAACGTCTTATAAAGCCCAAGCATTGGCTCGCTCTTTTTGAGATTTCATAAATATGTTCCTTCCAGGAAAGTTCACTAGAAACAAACCCTAACATCTTAAGTGAAACTGATCTCGCAATAGTGGCACCATTAATTACTGGTGCTACGTAATGTTGAATTGCCTTTTGAGAAAAAAGACAAGCCTGGAAATTTGGGTTAAATTCCACCCTATTAGATCTTCCCAAATCAAGAATAAATTGAATGTTCGACAGAATTGTCGAATTCATTAATTCACGCGAACCAATCAAGCGAGAATTGCATTATTTTTGACTAACAAACTCCATTGAAGCCGATAGTGTTGTATCATCAGCAAATGAGTGGATATCACATGTTCTAGAAGACAACAAGTCATTGATATATATTAAGAATAATGTAGGCGATAAGGATGACCCTTGAGGAACGCCAGCATTGATCTCATGCGAAGATGAGGTAAAACCATTCAATACCACTTTTATTTTGCGGTTCCATAAATAATCCTCAATCCATGTAATGAGAGAGGGGTTTAAGTTGAGCACACGAATCTTATTAATAAGACAATCATGCCAAACTCTATCAAAAGCCTTAGAAATATCCAAGGACACAACGCTTGATTCGCCTAGATTTTCAAGGCTTCCTCCCAACAATGAGTCATGCACGTCATTAGTTCACCTGAAGCTCGATTTTTTCGTAATCCATACTGTACATCAGATAAAAGAGCATTCGAATCCAGATAGCTCATTAGTTTGAAATTAATGTAGATTCCATTACTTTTGATAAAACTGACAACAGAGCGGTAGTTAGTAGGTGCAGACTTATCACCTTTTTTCGGGATGGCTTGAATATTAGCTATTTTCCAAATTTACGGAAAAACACCTGTCTTCATTGAGAGATGAAACAATTTGCTAAGCGGTTTAGCCAAAGTATGATGACATCTTTTTAATAATAATGGTGGAATACCGTCGGGTCCAGTTGCTTTATTGTGGTCAAGTTCTTTAAGAATTTTGGAAACAACCCGACGACGGAAATAAATTGAAGACATACCAAGGCCTACATTCGGAAGAATTGGTGGACTTTGGTTAGAAAATGGAAGGGTTGACGCACTAGCAAAATGCGAAGCTAAGAGATTGGCTTTCTGAATATCAGTTTTATAAAGAATACCATTATGGAATAAAGTAGGAACAGAAGAAGTCTTTTCTCCAAAGTTTCTTTTAACCATTACTGCAAATGACCAAAAGCTTTTAATGTTTGAATCAGAATCTAAAATTTTCCGCATGCTATCTCGAATCTTTTGGTCATTTATTATTTTGGACCTGTTAATTATAGCGTTAGCTCTATTTCTGGCTATTCTAAACTTAACAAGGTTTTCTACGGATGGGCAATTAACGTAGTCCAAATGGGCTGATTTTTTATTCGCGACTGCTGACCTGCAGTTATCATTAAACCACTTATTCTTACGAATATTGCTTTTCTTAAAGGAAGAAGGAATGAAATTTTTCATTCCTAGCAGAATGGTTGACGTGATCAGTTGAGATGCTTCATCAGCATTATTGTTGGTAAAGCAGGTTGACCAATCAAATGAGCTAAAAAATTGATTCAGGAGTTCCCAGTTAGCATTTTTGAAGTGCCATAGTACCCTTTTACTTGTTGACTCTAAATTGGTTGGGGTTATTGAAAATTTGGCTAATGCCAGAGCGTGGTCGGAAAGACCTAATAGAGCAGATAAATCAATTGAATATTTATCTGGCATAGAAGTTAGAAATAAATCTAATAGGTGAGGTGATTGACCAGATGTACCGGGATACCTAGTTGGCTTATCGACGAGTTGTGTTAGAAGATTGGTATCTGAAAATAGTTCTGCGGATTCACCTGATCGATCTCTACCATTCGAATATGTCAACCAAGAATCATTATGGACACTAAAATCTCCCAAGACTACTAATTCTGAAGTTGGTAAGGATTCGTAAATCTTGTCAATTGTTTCCGATAAATTATCAAATTCAATAATAGTGTCATCAGGTGACAAATTAGGACTACGATAAAGGGAACAAATAAACATTGAATGGTTTGCTATTAAAATTTCAATCCATATCGTATTGAACAATGGTTTACATTTCGGAACATTAAAATTTGGAACAGAAAAACAGATATCATCTCTAATAAAGAGATCAACCAATCGATGCGGAACCAAACAGTCGACACGAGAATACCCCGGACATTGAAAATCATTAGGGGTACTCATAAAAGAAACTTGCGTTTCACATAAACTAAGAACCACAGGTTTATTCGCGTGAAGATGCGCTACGATGGAGTTAAAATTACCCTTAAAGCCGCGAATATTAGTGATGTATTAATTAGTTAATGATATTGAAAAGTTGGCAGCACTTTTGTTTGTCTTGATACCATCTGTCAAACTCCTTCTGATGTGAAACAGAAGGAATAATGTCATATAATATTGAAATAAATCTCTCTCTTCATTTTGCCTTTAACGTGAACACATGGTTTTCTTTCAATACAACACGCGAATACATCACATAATTGGCGACGAGGCAAAAAAAAGTTTTTGTTAAAAATAAACGTAATCATAATAAAATTGCAAAAAGAATTAAGATTTGCTTATAATATAAAAGTTTACCTGTGTAACGCTAGATATATTTTTTTCTATTAATAATGCCTACAGAACCGATTGCCATGAGCAATGCGATCACGTTGTTCCAGACGGCAAATGTTGCAGAATTTAACCCCAAAAGTGAAACTTTCTTTTGGAAGGAAAAACTCGAAATTCACTTATGCGAAATAAACTGTGTTAAAGACAACCAAAAGAAGGCAACCTTATTAAAATCAATTGGAGCAGCACCATATGGCTTTTTACAAAGCTTGTGCAGTCCGGAATCTCCAGTTTCGAAATCATATAAAGAACTGTGTACAATATTAAGCACGCATTACACTCCACCCACAATAATTTTCCGTGAACAAAAACTATTCAGTTATTCAACTAAACATGATAGTGAAACAGTTGCGGAGTGGTTTGCTAGAGTTAAAGGGTTGGCATTGAATTGTAAATTTGGCGAACACCTTGATGCATTTGTACTAAACCAATTCATCATGAGCTTACTTATTTTATTTATACGAGAAGACATCAGTTTTAGTGTACCTAATTTTAATATTCCAAACAGTAATCCAATGTTCAATACGATATGGATTGAAATTGTAATTTCAAACCATTCGATATTTATTTGTTCCCTTTATCGTAGTCCTAATTTGTCACCTGATGACACTAATATTGAGTTTAATTACTTATCAGACACAATAGACAAGATTTACCAATCATCACCAACATCAGAATTGGTAGTCTTGGGTGATTTTAATGTCCACAATGATTCATGGTTGACCTATTCGAATGGTAGAGATCGATCAGGTGAAACCGCTGAACTATTTTCAAATGTTAATCTTTTCACCCAACTCGTTGATAAGCCAACTAGGTATCCCGATACTACTGGTCAATCACCTCAACTTTTAGATTTATTTCTTACAACTATGCCTGATAAATATTCAATTGATGTATCTGCTCCATTAGGTCTTTCTGACCATGCTTTGATAGTAGCCAAATTTTCAATATCACCAGCCCTTATAAAAACTACAAGTAAAAGGCTACTCTGGCACTATAAAAATGCTAACTGGGAGCTCCTGAACCAATTTTATAGCTCATTTGATTGGTCAACCTGTTTTTTCAGCAATAATGCTGATGAAGCATCACAACTTATCACGTCAACCATTTTGCTAGGAATGAAAAATTGCATTCCTTCTTCATTTAAAAAGAAAAATACTCATAAAAATAAATGGTTTAACGAACATTGCAGGTCAGCAGTCGCAGTCGTAAAAAAGCAGCCCATTTGGACTACGTTAATTGCACTTCTGAAGTGTAACAGTCTTTTGCTCGGGTGACGCTCGCCGGTCACCCACGGTTCTTTCTCCTTCTCGCTCGTCGTTACAAATTAAAAGATTGTTGGTTTTCGATATAAAATTACAATTCTTCTTTATTTCTTGATCTCTTAGTCTATACGTACTTACATATAAATATACTTAAATAAACTTACGATACGTTGGTTTGTACGTACTCGGTACGGGGAAACCAGGGGAACTTGATTGCAGCCGAGAGTATTTGACTGCGGAAAAGGGGGTTGATGGGCGGCTTCTGCTCTTTAAGTGGTTGCTACTAGAGCACACGAGCAGCGTTCTACGGAACAGCGCGGTATAGTGAATTACTATACGAGAAAGCAAGCGAGGTCCGGGGGATAGCTACCACACTGGGAGCAAGCGGACTGCTTAGTGTCTTGTAAATTACAATATAGCGATACTACCTGGTTTTACAACCTCGATCGTTCGCTATACTGCAATAGACACAGTAAGTATGGGTGTACAACACAACAAAATTAGCCCGGTTTTACAACCTTGACAATTTTGTTATATTGACCTAGACAAAGAAAGTACGAGTATATAATGCAGCACAGTTGTCTGGTTTTGCAACCTCGGCAACGTGTTACATTAATATGACTCGGCTAGCCTTGTCACCAAAAAAGGGGCTGTTCGTGGGGAACAGTAGTCAGCGAAAAGCTGTCGGTAAAGGGGGAATTTGCTGTGAACCACAACGCTTTCTTCCCTTTGAGTAGGTATAGCTGCCTTGCCGCAGTATAGTCTACTCTCGAATAGATTTGACTACCATGCCGTAGTATGTTCTATTCCAATTTTTGTTGATTGATTGGAGCATATAAGTGTGTCTTAATAGTTGAATTCCTTGGGAATTTTGTTTTCACCCTTTTTGGAAAAATTATTTGATTATAAATAATATCATTGATAAATTTCTATCATTCATTGGGCGAAAAACCCTTTTCCCGCAAAAAATAATTTCGTTGGTTCAACCACCGGATTGAACCTTATACGTACTGCATACCGGCCGAGTACACTCGTATTGCGCTAAATTGATATAATGCAAAATAGGTTAATTTTGCATTATATATCGAGTGACTGGGTTTTTTTTTGTATAGCAATTACTTTAGACATATGGTTTGTAGCGAAGTGGTATTTAACCAACTTCGTTACATCCCCCCCCTACTTCGGGGTGCGAAAAAGTATAAGACACACTTATAGGCTAGCAATGGGGTTTTTTTTTTATATACTGGTTGGATAAGTATAACTTATAACTATTATCGGTTTTCTTAATAAGGTTTGTTTATATATCTATATATGTATATGTATATATCTGGTATTTTAAAGTAAAAAATGTTTATACATAAAAAAATTTTCTCATATGGTGTGGTCACTTATTTTTTCTGGTATATTTGGGGTGGTCTGCGACCTTTATTGTCTCGTGCCGACACCTATATGAGTTACAAGAAGATGTGTGTGTGTTTCAAAAAAAATTGTGGGTGGGTTTATTTTTTTCTTTCTTTCTTTTTTTTCCCATTTAATAGTAATATGCTTAAGTTTATGTCTAGTGATAATAGTTCCATTTATACAGGGTTTTATAGTTTAATAAGTATGATAATAGTAATAAGTGTGATAATAGTAGTAAGTATTGTAATTTATAATAGTAATAAGTAGGTTTAATTAATAGTAATAAGTATAATAGTAGTAAGTAGAAAAATATATAGTAGTAATAAGTATGATAATATAAGTAGAATTAATAAGTAGAGTAATAAGTAATAAGTATGATAATAACAAAAAGATTTTATAATAAAAATATATGAACAGAAGGAATGCTGTCTTCTAATTGCAGTCTTTTAATTGTTGTTAATGTTGCTGGGCTGGTGGGCGTCATCTTGGATGATCGTCATGGCGCTCCCTGCGCATCTTAGTAGGATAGTGTGGTCTGGGTGGTGACTTCCGTAGATTCTTCCTCTGGGTCCGGTGATTCGAAATCTCTTGGGGGTTGTTGGAATGAGAACGCCCTCGAAGGCCTCAGGGTCGAAGTGATTACTCTTCTCGAGGGTTATGAACCTCGTCATTGGTAGTTTCTGTGTATCTTTGGGGGGGTTTGTAGTGGTATTGGTGTTGGGGTTGGTTGTTTGGGTTGGGTTATCGGTAAGCGGTTGGGTGGCGTTGGAGGGAGGTTTGTTTAGGGTTAGGTTATCTGTAGGCGGTTGGGTGTTGTTGGAGGGGGGTTTGTTTAGGGTTCGGCTTTGGGTTTTCTGGGTTAGGCTATTTTGTTGGATGGTCCGGTGGGCGATTCTGGGTCCTTTGGTGGTTTGAGCGGTGGTGGGTCGGGGTTTGCCCCACTGAAGCGGGGTGGCCGCATCATTCTTGATGCTGGGTGCCAATGCTGTCAGCCGCTGTAGCTCGTGTACTGTAAGTGGCCGGTTAGGGGGTGGTGGCCGTTTCTTCCACTTGATGTTTCGGAGCTGTTGTTTGGCGGTAGTTGTTGTTGTTGGTGGTGCCAATACAGGGCGCGGTCTGGTGCGGCGGTGGGCTCCCGGTTCCGGATTTTCGCCGAGAAATTTGGTGCGATGTTGTTCCGTTGCCATCGTGACTGGTACTGGTGTTGCTGAGTGGCCAGTGGTGTTGATCATACCTGAGGTTTGATCTTCGTCTATGGTAGGGGTATCGGGTAGTTGCTTTTAATCCTTCACATGGGCGGTTATTGTTTTGTTTTTTTCTCCCTCTAGGATGCATATGACGGGGGATGGTTTTTTGGAGACTCGGTACGGTCCAATAAATCGAGGTGCTAATTTAGCGGCGAAATTTTGCGTGGCTGAGGAGAGTGGTCGGTGTCGGTAATAGACCATTTCCCCGATTGCTGGTGTCCATGGGCGTCGACGGAGGTCATAATATCTTTTTTGTGTATTAAGCGCTTTGGCCAGGTTATGCTTGACCAGGGCCAGGATTTCGTTTAGCATGGTGATGCGTTCTGGTGTGTCAGGTTCTTTGTTGAGTGGTATATCTGGGGTGGTAGGGAGCCGTAGTTCGCGACCGAAATTGAGATAGGCTGCGGAATAACCGGTGGTTTCGTTGTGACTGGTGTTGATGGCTAACATAAACTCTGGTAGATATTCGTCCCATCGCCTGTGGTCGGTTCTGACGTACTGTGAGATCATTGTTTTTATCACACGATTCATCCGTTCGGTTGGGTTCGCTTGCGGGGTATACGGTGGGGTAAATCTTTGCTTAATTTATAGTTGCAATAGTAGGGTCTGGAATTGTTTGCTCCGGTATTGCGTGCCATTATCGGTGATCAGGATTTTGGGGCAGCCATACCGGCTGAGTATACGTTCTTTGAATCCTTTGATGAGGGCAGGAGTAGTTGCGTCACGGAGAGCCAGGAATTCTGTCCATTTGGAAAACTTGTCGTAAAAGACCAGGATCATGGTGTTTCCTTTTGCCGATCGCGGGAGCGGGCCTATAAAATCGGAGCATACGATTTCCCATGGATGGCTTGCGGTGGTTACGTGCATCTCCCCTGCAGGTTTTCGGGTCGGGACTTTGTACTCGAGACACGTGGGGCACCGTCGAACGAATCGCGCGGTATCGCGATATAGCCCGGGCCAGTAATAGGTTTTTGCGATTCTGGTAATGGTTTTGGCAATTCCCATATGGCCTGCGGTCACATCCGTGTGATTTTCGTGCATAATCTGTCGGCGAAGTGGCTTGGGGACGCAAATTTTCCAGGCGGACGTGGTGGCTTCGGTATAACTGGTGGGGGTGAATATATGTCGGTAGAGGGTTTTTTCCACGACCTGATATTCCGGGTTTTCCTCGGGTTTCGTTGTGACGGATTTTATCTTGGCATCGTACCATGGGCATGTTTCGGTTATTGGTAGTATAAGTCTAAGCGGTTTTCCGGTTGGGTGTCGAGATAGTACATCAGCCACGGTGTTGGATGATCCCTTTCGGTACCGGATTTCATAATCGTGTTGCTGGAGTTCGATGGCCCAGCGTGCTAGTCGTCCTGAGGGGTTATCGATACTATGCAACCATTTTAGAGACTGATGGTCGGTATGTACTATAAAGTGGTACCCTTCTAGATATGGACGCATCTTTCGGATTCCCCAGACCACCGCTAGACATTCTCGCTCTGTGACCGAGTAGTTCCGTTCTTCGCTGAGCGTTCGGCTGGCATAGGCGATTACCTTTTCCTGATTATTGATTGTTTGCCAGAGTACTGCACCGAGACCATCGGCACTGGCGTCTGTCTGAAGGACGAACGGGCGGGTGAAATCGGGGCAAGCAAGTATTGGTGCTTCGGTTAATTTTGTTTTTAACATTTCAAAGGCTTTCTTCTGGTCTTCTCCCCATGACCATTTCTGAGTTTTCTTTAACAATCTGGTAAGCGGTGCGGTTATGGTCGAGAAGTTCGGTACAAAACGTCGATACCAGGATGCTATGCCGATGATTCGCCGGAGTTCTTTTATATTTGTGGTGCCATGAGGGTTTTTACGGCTTCAATTTTGCTTGGGTCGGTATGTATGCCATGTCTGTTCACCATATGGCCGAGGTAACGCATCTCGGTTTTTCCAAATTCGCATTTGTCGGGATTTATTTTAAGTTTTGCCATTCTCAGTCGTCGGAATACTTTTTTTAACGCTGCCATGTGTTCTGAAAAGGTGCGCCCGATGATGAAAATGTCGTCTAGATAGGCGAAAGCGTGAGGCTCTAGCTCTGGGCTGATTATCTTGTCGAGTAGTCGTTGGAAAGTGGCAGGAGCGGAGTGAAGTCCAAACGGCATGACTTTCCATTGAAAAAGTCCTCTCCCAGGGACTGTAAAAGCGGTACACGGGCGGCTGGTTGGTTTTAGTGGTATTTGCCAATAACCTTGCTTTAAATCGATTGTTGAAATATATCTAGCTTCCTTTAGTTTGTCCAGTACGTGGTTGATTTGTGGTAGAGGGTATGCGTCTTTGATAGAGAGTTCATTTAATTGACGGTAGTCTACGCATAGCCTCCACGTGCCTTGTTTTTTCTTTACTAGGACTATCGGAGACCTATAGGGGCTATTTGATGGTTCGATTTTGTTTTCTGCTAATAGCTGGTCTATTTCTTGATTGATGATTGCCTGCATGGCGGGATTCCTTGGCATGTATCGTTGCTTAAATGGGCGTTGATGCTTAAGCCATATTTCATGTTCTGCGATGTCGGTTGGCCCTTTCAGCTTTTCAAACGTGGGTATTTCGGTTGCCAGGAGTTTCTTCAGTTGTTGTTCTTCGGAAAAGAGGCTTTGGATAACTGGTCGGCCAGGCTGGGTTCGAGCTGTTATTGTCTCTCTACCGCATTTTATGGTAAATCCGAACTTGGACAAAAAGTCGGTTCCTATCAGGATTTTGTCCATGAGTTCCGGTAGGTACACGAACTCGTGCGTAAAGGTGCGTTCCTCCCATGTTAATTTTGTCGTATACGCCTGGTGGGCGGTAATAGTAGACTTATCGGCTAAAGCGAAAGTCATGGCTATCGGTCGGGCTGGTACTCGGTTAGCTTTACAGATTCGCTGTATGGTTTTTCCGATGCATGACCTTCCGGCCCCGGTGTCGATGACGGCGTTGTATTGGTGATTATAAAAGGATATGGGTAATGTATATGAGGCGTGGCTGAGGGTAGTCAAGGTGGGGGCGTCTAATGCCTCACAAGATTGGACGGCCCGTTTGACGTTTCCCGGTCTACATTGGCAGTGGCGGGTCTGTAACCCCTGAGTGCCGCAGTATGAGCAGAAAAGTAGGCGTGGTTGTTGACAATGCTTCCGCAGGTGTCCAGGCTGACTACATGCCCGTAGTCGTCGCTCGTATGCGCTGGTTGGTGTTGCACTACTGGTGTGCGACGGATGTGGGTATATGGAGTTCGTGGTAGAGGTCCGGTGGTTGGCATTGCTGGTGTGTGACGGGTATGAATGTGTTACATCGTTGGCCACTGGTTGGTACGACGATGTGACATTGCTGGTGTGCGACGGGTATGAATGTGTTACATCGTTGGCCACTGGTTGATACGATGGTGTGACATTGCTGGTGTGCGACGGGTATAAATGTGTTACATCGTTGGCCACTGGTTGATACGATGGTGTGACATTGCTGGTGTGCGACGGGTATAAATGTGTTACATCGTTGGCCACTGGTTGATACGATGGTGTGACATTGCTGGTGTGCGACGGGTATATTGTATTATTTGCCATTAGATCTAGTGGCAGAATTGGTCGAGCGGACTGGATGGGCAGATGCTGTGATGTGGCTACGGGTTGCGGTGCTGGTTGACTGTATTGTACTTGTGGACGAAATGGCAGTGCGGTAGAACGAAATGGTGGAACGGTGGGACGGAGTGGCAATGGCCGATTTTGCGGTTGAGTGAGTCGTGAGACAGGTTGTTCTGCCATTAAACATTCGAAATCTTCGATCAGGATGGTTAACTCGGACAACGTGCTGAACTCCCTTCGCTTGATGTAATGCCGGTAGTCGGGTCGCAGATTGTCATAAATTCTATCGAGTTTCTCTTCAGCGGTCATGGTGGTATGCCATCGCATCAGTGCTTGAATCGATGTTCTTCAACACGTTCCAAGAACTCCAGTGGATTATGTGTACCGCCGTCGTACCTCACATTCCATTTTCGTACTTTGTCCATTATGTCTGCGTTGGATAATCGGTATGCGAAAGTTGGTGAAGAGCGCGCATCCACTGCTTGTGCGGTACTTGCATCTACTTCTGCGTACTTCCTGGGCGAGGTTTCGTAAATCTGACCAGTCGGCTGTGCTACGCGCAATTCCTCTTTCATTTCGGTTTTCTTCTGTGAAGTACCGGTATCTACTTCTGGGTAGATGATGGCCGGTATTTCGCTTCCTCTTTTTGTCGGGGTTAATTTTTGGGTTGGTTTCGTTGTTTTGATCTCAGCGCTTAACCTTTTCCGTAGTTCATCAACAGTGCCTGTGGAGTCGATGCCACGACGCTCCAACTCGTTGACTAGTTCTTCTTTGCGGAGAGAGTACACCGCAGAGGCATTAATCTCAGGCTCTAGTGTAGCCATTTGAAAGGTAGATGTGTTTTAATTTCTGAATTTGGACACTCCCCGGTTGGTGTTCAGTCTATTGTCAGTGGTGACGCCTTCACCAATAAATTGTTACACCAATCTACTTTCAGCTACCTGGTGGGTGTCTCGGTTATCGGGTTGTCGGCTCGGGTATATATATATATATATATTTCATATGCTTAAATAGTTTCCAGTTAGACGGACGGTCTGGTCGGACGGTGATACGACTATTCTAGTCGTCCCTGTTCGGGCGCCAAATTTGTAACAGTCTTTTGCTCGGGTGACGCTCGCCGGTCACCCAGGGTTCTTTCTCCTTCTCGCTCGTCGTTACAAATTAAAAGATTGTTGGTTTTCGATATAAAATTACAATTCTTCTTTATTTCTTGATCTCTTAGTCTATACGTACTTACATATAAATATACTTAAATAAACTTACGATACGTTGGTTTGTACGTACTCGGTACGGGGAAACCAGGGGAACTTGATTGCAGCCGAGAGTATTCGACTGCGGAAAAGGGGGTTGATGGGCGGCTTCTGCTCTTTAAGTGGTTGCTACTAGAGCACACGAGCAGCGTTCTACGGAACAGCGCGGTATAGTGAATTACTATACGAGTAAGCAAGCGAGGTCCGGGGGATAGCTACCACACTGGGAGCAAGCGGACTGCTTAGTGTCTTGTAAATTACAATATAGCGATACTACCTGGTTTTACAACCTCGATCGTTCGCTATACTGCAATAGACACAGTAAGTATGGGTGTACAACACAACAAAATTAGCCCGGTTTTACAACCTTGACAATTTTGTTATATTGACCTAGACAAAGAAAGTACGAGTATATAATGCAGCACAGTTGTCTGGTTTTGCAACCTCGGCAACGTGTTACATTAATATGACTCGGCTAGCCTTGTCACCAAAAAAGGGGCTGTTCGTGGGGAACAGTAGTCAGCGAAAAGCTGTCGGTAAAGGGGGAATTTGCTGTGAACCACAACGCTTTCTTCCCTTTGAGTAGGTATAGCTGCCTTGCCGCAGTATAGTCTACTCTCGAATAGATTTTACTACCATGCCGTAGTATGTTCTATTCCAATTTTTGTTGATTGATTGGAGCATATAAGTGTGTCTTAATAGTTGAATTCCTTGGGAATTTTGTTTTCACCCTTTTTGGAAAAATTATTTGATTATAAATAATATCATTGATAAATTTCTATCATTCATTGGGCGAAAAACCCTTTTCCCGCAAAAAATAATTTCGTTGGTTCAACCGCCGGATTGAACCTTATACGTACTGCATACCGGCCGAGTACACTCATATTGCGCTAAATTGATATAATGCAAAATAGGTTAATTTTGCATTATATATCGACTGACTGGGTTTTTTTTTGTATAGCAATTACTTTAGACATATGGTTTGTAGCGAAGTGGTATTTAACCAACTTCGTTACAGAAGAAAACCTTGTAAAGTTTCGAATAGCTAGAAATAGATCAAACGCTATATTGAAAAGGTCCAAAATAATATATGACCTTAAGATTCGAGATAGCATGCGACAAATTTTGGATTCTGATTCAAACAGCCGAAGCTTTTGGTCGTTTGCTGCATTGGTTAAAAGAAACTTTGCAGACAATACTTCGTCTATTCCTTATTTATTTCATAATGGTATTCATTATAGAACTAATATTGAGAAAGCTAATCTCTTAGCTTCTCATTTCGCTGGTGCGTCTACTCTTCCTTTAACTAATCAAAGCCCCCCAATTCTCCCGAATCTAGGCCCAGGTATGTCTAAAATCTATTTTCGGAAACGGGTTGTTTCAAAGATTCTGAAAGAACTTGACCCCAATAAAGCGACTGGGCCCGGCGGTATTCCGCCATTGGTATTGAAAAGTTGTCATCTTACTTTGGCAAAACCGCTTAGCAAATTGTTTCATCTCTCAATGAAGACAGGTGTTTTTCCGTCAATTTGGAAAATAGCTAATATTCAACCCGTCCCGAAAAAAGGTGATAAATCGGCACCTACGAACTACCGACCTATTGCTTTGTTGTCGGTTCTATCGAAGGTAATGGAATCTATCGTTAATTTCAGACTAATGAACTATCTGAATTCGAATGTTCTTTTATCCGATGTGCAGTATGGATTTCGTAAAAATCGATCTTCAGGCGAACTAATGACGTGCATGACTCATTGTTTGGAGCGAAGCATTGAAAACCTAGGTGAATCAAGCGTTGTTTCCTTAGATATTGCTAAAGCTTTTAATAGAGTATGGCATGATTGTCTTATTAATAAGATTCGTGCGCTGAATTTACACTCCTCTCTCATTACATGGATTGAGAATTATTTATGGAACCGTAAAATAAAAGTTGTATTAAATGGTATATCTTCAGATTTACATGGGATCAATGCTGGCGTGCCTCAAGGATCATCCTTGTCTCCCACGCTCTTCTTGATATATATCAACGACCTGTTGTCTTCTACAACCTGTGATATCCATTCATTTGCTGATGATACAACACTATCGGCCTCCATTGAGTTTGACAATCAAAAAGAATGCAATTCTCGCTTGAATGGTTCGCGTGAATTAATGAATTTGACTATTCTGTCTAATATTCAAATCATTCTTGATTGGGGCATTTCTAACAGAGTAGAATTTAACCCAAATAAATTCCAGTCTTGCCTTTTTTCTCAGAAGACAACTCAACATTATGTTCCTCCTGTTATTAATGGTACCTCTATTGCGAGATCTGATTCACTGAAGTTGTTAGGTTTAAAAGTATCAAGTGATCTTTCCTGGAAAGAACATATTTATTAAATTTCAAAAAGAGCTAGGCAATGTTTAGGCTTCATAAGACGTTGTAACTTCTACTTCACTCCCTCTGAAGTGTTAAGATTATATAAATCTTATGTTAGACCAATTTTAGAATTTAATTCATATGTGTGGGGTGGTGCTCCAAGATCACATTTGGTTCATCTTGATGGTGTTCAGAATAGAGTTATCCGTTTGATAAACGATGTAACCATTACTTCGTCTCTTGATACTTTGGAGCACAGACGAAATGTAGGAGCTTTATCTGTTTTCTATAAATTTTACAACGGTAAATGTTCTTTAGAAACCCGTTCTCTAGTTCCTGGGCCTTTTCTCAGTAACGTAAACACTCGCTTAAGATGCAATCAACATAGATTTGCCTTAAAACTTTTTTCATGTAGAACCCAACACTTTAAATCCTCCTTTTTTCCGAGAGTCTCTTCGATGTGGAATCAATTGGTCGAACACGTGTAGCAACGTTAACACTCGTTTGAGTTTTAATCAACATAGATTTGCCTTAAAACCGTTCTCATGTAGAACCCAATACTTCAAATCGTCCTTTTATCCGAGATGTGGAATCAATTGGTCGACTCCGTATTTCCCGGAAAAAAATCTTATAATTTACAGGCCTTCAAAATAGCTGTCAACAACTTCCTGAAGGACGACCGTAGTGTTCATTAGAGGATACGATTATTTTATATAATAAAATTATTATTGATTGTATTTTTTGTATTATTTATAATATTTGTTGTTTATTTTGTAATATTTTCTTGGTCAAGGTTTTTTGTAGTTTTTCCCTGACCATGATTCATTGATAAAAGTATTTGGAATCGCGTCGTTTTAGTTTCGTGTTCGTTTTTTCGTATTGCTTTTTTCAATGAATCAGAGATAATTCTGAGAAAATAATCTGAAACCGGCTACAAACGTGAGGAATGTGTTATATTGTAACTAACATTCCTTCGAATTTTTAATTTTTAATTTTAATAAAGGGCAGAGCCAAACTTTTTGCCGTGACGAAAGTCATTCAGGGACTTATCCCTTGGCATTGAGTCTTTTTTAAACAAAAAAAAAAAAATTATAAAATTTGAAGAAAATCAAGTTAATTTTTAAAAAAATGTGTATGGGGCCTCACGACCTCGGGGCTCGGGGTCTCCAAAAATTTAACAAAAAGTGTTGTCCATCGGAGATACACATGTGTATAAAATTTGAAGAAAATCTAGTTGATTTTTTTAAAAAATATGTAGAGGCCTACGACCCCGGGGCCTCCAAAATTTTTACAAAAAGTATTGTCCATCGGAAATATATATGTATATAAAATTTGGAGAAATTCGGGTTAATTTTTTTAAAAATTTTTTATAAAAAAATGTTGTCCATCAGAGATACATATTTGTATAAAATTTGAAGAAAATCGGGTTAATTTTTTTAGAAAATATGAAGGGGCCCACGACCCCGGGGCCTCCAAATTTTTAACAAAAATTGTTGTCCATCGGAGATACATATGTTTATAAAATTTGAAGAAAATCGGGTTAATTTTTTTCCAAAAAATTTGTATGAGCCATACGACCACGGGGCCCGGGGTCTCCAAAATTTTCACAAAAATTTGAAGTAAATCGGGTTAATTTTTTTCCAAAAAATTTGTATGGGGCCATACGACCCCGGGGCCCGGGGTCCCTAAATTAGAGAATTTAAAAAGATAAAATCATCAAAACGCTTCCTATGTATATTAGATGAATGTTCGAAAAAAAATTATTCTGAATATGTGGTGTCTCGTTTGAAATTAAAAATTAACTGTACGCATTGTGAAAGCAGGGGTGGAATCGGCTAAGGCGATAGTTGATTGTTGATCATCAAAATAAATGCTTTTGCTCCACGTAAGGTGATAATCAAATTGACTATCACTTTTTTGCTATGTTTTGTGGGTGACAGCTATTTAGGTGTCACTTTCATACATTTTGTTCAATTATTTTGAGGAAGAGAAGTTGTGTCAGCATCATCTCCACTATAAATCGAAAGACTAGTGAAAAAATGTGAAAAAGTTATTAAAGTTAAAAGAAAAAATAATTGAACATTAATGTATACTTCAATGCAAATTTTCTATACGGCGAACAGAACGAGAAATGAAGAAAGAGACTACAAAAAAGTTCAATTGCTCAGAATTAACTTAAGGAATAAAGCTAATATTCTGGAACTTCATAGCCCAATGTACCTATAAGACTCTATGGATATTCATTAATCAGTTATATTCAATACATAAATTATATATTTCAGATTCTGGAAAAATTTTCGACTAAACACTCCTTAAAGAAAACAAACATTTTTCTCAATTTATATTTTAAGTTAGGTTTACTTACATTTGCTGTTTTGCTTTGGCTAATCCATCTTGGCTTACAACAAAATCGCATAAGCATAAAGCCGAAAATAAAATAAAATAAAAATCCAAAAAGTTTTTAGGATTTATAACAAAAGCCATTTTTTAGTTATAGCGCTCACCGTAAGGCGGTGTTTTGTTTAACACACATAACAATTAAAATGCATCGAACATTTAAAGCCCATTTAAAGCCAAAAGCTGTTGATTTTGTAAAGCCAAGCTGGATTAACCAAAGCAACGCAGCAATTATCACAATAAAACACAACAACTGGTCGCAATGATATTATAATAAGTGAGTGCTGCCAAGCACTCCAACATTTTTAGCGATCACTTTACGCAGAACAAAAAAAAGTTGATAATCAAAATTGACAATCAAAACAGTGACAGTCAACTATCGCCTTAGCCGATTCAACCCCAGATTAATAAAACTGGACGAGAAAATGGATCTTTAAAATGAGTCATTAATATTATATAAAAAATATAAGAAAGATTCCGATTTTGGCTCACTTTATCCCTTCAGAAATTTTTACTGAAATAAGTAAGAATCATATAAAGATTTTAAGAAGCGTTTTCGACAAATTAAAAATTAAAACAAATTATAGTTGACCAATGTGTGGAATGACCAAGGAATTTAATTGGTAGTTTGACGGTGATTCAGAATGCTGTAATCACCATAAAATAATGTTGAATTTTATGATCCTTGTGATAACTTGAAAACACTGCAAATGAATTGTGAAATGTAAATCATTAGTAACAAATCCAACGAACACGGAACGAAATACGAACGGTGCAAAATCGAGCTCTAAAATTTAAAGGAACCACCCTCGTTTAAAAATCCTACAATAATTCTAGGAATAGAAAATTAAAATCTTATTTATACTGCGAATTTATTTATTCTTATTCTTCTTATTTTTTTACTATATTTTACAATTTGTCATCTTTAATTTCGGTGATGTCATTCAATCACAAAAAAAAAACATACCCATAAAAACTTTATTATTATTCTTTGAAGCATGGATAAGTTATTAAATTGTTGAAAAGCTCTGAAAATTTAATACCCATCGCTCACAAATTTAGAAGAAAATTGAAGAACATCGGGTAAATTTTTTAAAACATTTGTATGGGAGCCCAATCACTTCCAAATTTAAATAGAAAGTATTGTCACCGGGAATACACGTATGTACAATTTCAGGAAGTGCGTTAAAGATTGATCGCAAGATTCTACCAGCCACCCAGCCAGCCACAGACAACCGTGGACGTGAAGTTAATATAGAGAATTTAAAATTTGAAATTTTTCTTGTAAGTTCTCTATTTGGAGATTCGATTTTGTGGTGAAATTTCCCATTTGGTGGTGAAACCATAGCAGCCACAGATCACGGTTGGTGCGACGTGCATACAACGACGTACGAAGTACTACTAAAATTCTTTCTTTTGAGTTGAGTTAAGCTCTAAAGCAGTGTGAGTGCGTAACCAGTTCTTCATATAAAATGATACAAAACACAAGTTAATAATGCACTCACACAACTGAGTGTACAACCCTTTTCAACTGCGGAACTCATTCATTTTTGTATAAAAAATTTTGTTCTACTTCGTTCCTCTTGATATCTCTATACTCTATATTTGTCATGCCTGCTTTAGTAGTTCTACGTACTGGCTTATTTTGAGGTATTCCTGATTGCTGTTTGATCTGTTTACACCTGTCAATAAAGCGCTTCCAAGTTCTTGTGTTTGGGCTTTAATCATTGTGACATTTCTTGTTTAATTATTCACTGAAAAACACATCCAGCTGCATAGGGCAATATTAATTAAATTATAGATTTATAATTTACCAAGAGCGTTTTTTTAATGTGTTTCTGTTTCTGTAAAAACTCGAAATATTAGCGTGCAATTTTGTATTATTTTTGTTATAGACGCATTCTTTGGTTGTTTGATGCTCCTCCATCAAATCATTTAAATAGCATTAAAAGAACATTTTAAAACCTTTTAATTAATGTGTGAAGATTCTTTATTTTCTGTTATATTTCTGTATTTTGAAAATAGAAGCTTTATTAAATAATGAAGATAAAATTAATAATTTTTAGTATCTTTGTAATGATTATGACGATTTTAAAAGCTACAAACTAGTGGGGTTCGAATGCAATGAATGCTTGTTAATATTAAACAATAAAACAGAACTTTCTGTTAGTGTGCAGTAAAAGCATTGCAATTTAGATCCAAAAAATCGGAAAAAAGATTCTCTTTTAAATTTTAAATCTGGTTGTTTTTTACTGCTCTTCAAAGAAAAAGGAAACATGTTTTCAAGTCAGCAAGTTAATATTGACTCAGAAGGGTATGATTTTACAAAAACTGAGAATGCACATCGCTGGAAAGGATTGTTTAGTCCTGCGTTAAAAAAAGTATGTAAACATTTGAAATTTTTATTTAATTTTTTATATTTAAATTAAAAACTTTTTGTATTAGGTATTAGAACAAGTTCACCCTAGATTAACAGCAAAGGAGGATGCATTATTTTATGTAGAAACGCTGTGTCTGCGAATTTTAGCCATGTTATGTGCAAAACCTTCTCCACATACTGTTCAAGTAAGTTTGTTTTTTCCGTTCATTTATTTATTTAATTTTTCGGATAAAAAAAGAAAAAACACCGACTTATTAGAAATCGAAAACAGTGGGCTACCAGTACTAAAAAAAGTTCACAAAATAGTTTTTAAGAGATAAAGATTGATTTCAGTCACTTTGGTCATTGAAATCAAAAGTTATTTTAGATCTACTATTAAATTAAGATGTAAGTTTGGACTTTAAATAGGCTACTCTAATCTCAAAAACTACTGACCGATGTTGATCCGGTTTTGACCATTGTACAGGGTTTTTAGCCCCTGAGGTTATAGGCTATAGTTTTTTGGTCAATGGTAGGTAGGGGGCTTTGGGCGCTCAGTGGTTGGGGTTATTGTAATGAGGGTGGTCAGTTGGGTTGGTGTTAGAGTGGTTATGACAGTGAGTGGTGGCGTAGCTGGTCACCATCTGCTATTTTAGCTAATCTTGAAAACTGCTGGACCGATTTTGACGAGGTTCTAACCATTGAAGAGAGCTTTTTGACCCGGATGTTATAGGCTAAAGTTTTTTTGATCAGTGGTTGTCTAGTGGAGTTCAGTGGGGAGATAGCTGGGCGGGAGTTCAGTTGTGTGGGTGTTGTGGGGCTGCCGGGCAAGGACGGACATTTCAGCTAGAAGTTGATAAGACAAGTTTGTATATAATTCAGCCTTATTTGGATGTTTAACTATTCGAACACAGATCACTTATGAATCCAGAAAAGATCAAAGATATAAAACAAATAGATCGGATTATTGAACAAAGCTAATAAAGAAATTTAAATTAATTATGATATATAAATTATTATGTTAAAACCTAATGACTAACCCAAATCTAAAACTGCTAAATTTGATTTTAGGCCGATTAATGTATAATAAACACTGGAACTTTTAATTCCGGGTATTTAACTATGGGCGCCTTGTCTCAGTGGAAATGCGCGTGGCTACTGAGCAGGAGGTTCGTGGTTCGAATCCCAGTAACACCAAAAGTATTTTTCACGGTGTCCCACCTCTCGCGAATGGGTGACAAACGTTCCGAGAGTAATAACTTGTCACGGAAAGCTTCTCAATTCGCCATTCGGAGTCGGCTTTAAATTGTATGTCCCTTCCATTTGGGTCCAAAAATATAAATGCGCAACACAAATGGTCGCGAGAAGTTAGGCCTTGGACCGGAATGGCCTGTAGCGCCAATTATTATTATTATTATTATTTAACTATAACATTCAAGCTTCAAGTGAAGTGTTATATCAGTACTTACATATGAATCCGAGTATTGGGTTCTTAGAAGAAAGTATTCTGACCTCTTAGCCGCGTTTTTAAGTGCTTGTTGTCGGTCCGCGATTAAGATAAATAAATAAACAAAAAAAGGTATCCACCATATTTCGTGCATCGATCATTAAAACCGTTTGCTGTGTTCCTGCGACCAGTGATAAAAGAAAACAGTTCAGTGCAGTGCTGCTTGCAGTCAAAAAATCATTAAACGTTGGTGTCATCACCTCATTGTGGTATAGCTGGTTGTTTGTCTCTTGTGATCAATTTTTAACCCACTTCCCAAAGCCCGATTTTATAAAAATTTCTATTAAATTTGAGAGTGATCGGTTCGCGGGGTCGGGCTTCCATACAAAATTTTTTTTCCATATAGCGGCATCAGATCATGTCATCCTATAATGACTGTGTTCTGTGTGTATTGTGCGCTGTGGGCTGTGCAGCGCTGCTTGCTTTACGATTGGGGTTGTTTTGTTGTTGGGTTGCAGTGCTTCGTATGTGTTTTTATATTTCAGCATTTATAGTGGAATTCAGTAGACTTTTGTTTATTGGAGAATTTACATGAAAATTTTTTATGGGTTGTTTTTTTACTATCGATGTTGCCGAACTTTTGACATGCGGTAAGCTCTGTTATTTCTTATAAGTTGAGTGTAACAGGTCAAAGGCTAAGATCACTTTCGTTTACGCGTGATTGAGATAAGAGGTAATTTTTAGTTTTTTTTGTGAAATTTTTCATTAATAGTCAAACGAAAAGTAAAATACATAATTATTGCTTTAAGCAATAAAAAGTAAAATTAAAAAAAATATATATTTATTAGCGGATTTCTGATGGGTCGAAACAGACACTGCAGTGGTGAAGGACGTCGTCCATAGGCTAAGAGAGCAAGGAAAATCCATAAAATTTGTTGCCAAGGCGCCAGGCAGGTCTGTGTTGGGTATTTACCCCTGAGAAAACTGAAAAAAATACTGGAATCAACGAACTCGAACGCAAGCCTTAACGT
The DNA here is from genome assembly GCA_947095585.1 of Nephrocerus scutellatus. Classification (NCBI taxonomy): domain Eukaryota; kingdom Metazoa; phylum Arthropoda; class Insecta; order Diptera; family Pipunculidae; genus Nephrocerus; species Nephrocerus scutellatus. The sequence continues at coordinate 52,522,236 of OX352764.1, forward strand.
TTGCAAAGTAAAATGTGGTTTTTATCAGTCTATTCATAAATCGTTTAAACTGAAAGACCTATCTCTTATGAATGAAAGACCTACATTTAACCTTGCATACTATTAGGCTTCTAGGATAAATTAGTCTTTAGACTAATCTTTACAACTAAATATACATACGCGGGTGTATGTAGTCAGTCGCATTGCAGAATACATTAGCTATAGTAGTGTAATGTTTTTGATAGGAACTCGTATAATATATCGGCTTCTACCAGTCTGAATTTAATAGTTTTAAAACAATTGTGACGGTTGTGGCGTGTGTCGCGTGAGGCGCGTATTGCGCATGTGACGCGTGTGGCGTGTGTAAAAAAAAGTTTTTTTTTTTTTTTTGAAAAATCTAATAATTCAGACTAATTAATTTTTTACAGTTATAACGTTTAAAATATAAATTACCTATTGTCATGAGCAAGTTGGTTTTGATATAAATTCTATATTGTATATAAAAATCGCACGAATAAAAATAAAAAAAATTATTTATAGAATAACTGTAAATTAATGTGTTTTGTTTGAGAAAAAAAGGATTACCGAATTTCCATCTTAATATATATATAAAAAAACACCCCATAAAAATTAAAATTTTTCATGTAAATCCTCTAATAACCAAAAGTATACTGACTTCTACTGTAAATGCTGAAATACAAAAACACATACGAAGCACTGCAACCCAACAACAAAACAACCCCAATCGTAAAGAAAGCAGCGCTGTCCACAGCTCACAGCACACAGCACACAGAACACAGTCATAGTAAGAAATGATCTGATGCTGAGAAAAAATGAACACTCAAATTTTAATAGAAAGTATTGTCACCGGAAATTTACATGTGTTCAATAAAATCGGGTTTTAGGAAGTGTGTTAAAAATTGATCACAAGATTCGGGTCACCAGCCAGCCACGGGCACGCGAAGTTAATATAGATAATTTTAAAATTAAACTTTGCCTGTATGTATGAATGTCTGAATGTCTGTTCGCGTATAACTCGAAGACCGCTAATCCGATATAGCTGAAACTTTGTGATGTGCTCGGTACGGTTGGGGGGGTTGACGTGGTGGGTGGCTTGACTCGAAGACCATGCATTTTTTTTCATAAACTTATTACCAAGGGACAACTCACTGAATGACTTTCGCCGCGACTATTTGGTGGGCTACACCCTTGATGGCGGTCAGCCTTCAGCAGAATAGGGGGAATAATACAGAATGCTCTAGAATTGCAGGAGCCGTAACTATCTCTGACTGGTGGAAGTGCGTTCAAATATCCACGTCGTGGCCGCCGGTAATTTTCCTCCAATGCAGGAAAAGCGGAATGATCGGGCTAGTCCCTTCAAAGTAAGGTTGGCGCGAGGCCCATAAGCTCGCACATAAAAAAATATTATCACGGAACCCAAAATCAGCCTCGGATACACTGATGAACGACGAAGACCACGGCAACGAAAACGGCGAAACTATTTAAGAATTTTCTCATGGAACGTACGCTCACTGTATAGAGTTTGAGCTGCACAGCAGCTTACCTGTCTAAATAAAAGGCTGACTTAAATCGGCTCAAAAATAATAAGGCCCCGGGATCTGATGGGATCCCAGCGGAACTCATAAAAAGAGGAGGCCCCACATTACACCAAGGCATTCATGAAATAATAGTGCAATTATGAGAGGAAGAAGCTATGCCAGAAGACTGGCGAAATGGCATCCTGTGCCCCATACATAACAAGGGAGATATCACAAAATGCAGCAATTATCGTGGTATAACGTTATTGAGTACCGAATTTAAGATTTTCTCCTCTATCCTTCAAGACATTCATTGGTCCATACCAGTGTAGCTTCATCCCAGGCAAATCAACAACTGATCAAATTTACACCCTAAGGCAGGTGATGGAAAAATGTCTAAGAGTTTCAAAACTCACTACACCATCTTTTTATAGACTTTAAAGCCGCCTTTGATAGCATAGCCAGAGTAGAACTTTATAATGCCATGAGAGAATTCGACATCTCAAATAAACTGACATGACTATGTAGGTTGACCATGACCAATGTTATAAGCCAACAAGGGGATGAACTGACTGAACTGCGTCCTCTTCAACCTGGCGTTAGAGAAAGTGATCCGAGACGGCGAGAGGAACAATCCTCTATAAGTCCATTTCGATACTGGCTTACGCAGACGATATTAACATCGTTGGTAGAAACCGAAGAGCTGTACAGGAAGCTTTCATCCAGAGCAGGCGGCACGAAATCTGGGGTTGCACATAAAAGCAAAAAAAGTACATGGTGGCAACGTCTGCGAGTAGGAAATCCAACATTGTTCCCTCAATTCAAATAGTAGAGCGCGAATTTGAGGTAGTGTAGTCCTTTAACTATCTCGGGTCAACTGTAGCAGCCGATAACAGCATGGAACCAGAAATACGCGAACGGTTGCTTAAAGCCAACAAAGCCTACTATATTCTGTCAAGACTCTTCAAATCCAGGAACTTAACCATAACGTCCAAGCTGCTGATATACAAGACAATGGTCATACCAGTACTTACATATAGAAGATTCTCAAAATGTCTTCCTTGTGATACAGGCTAATATTCGTTTAAGATGGCCTGAAAACCCGAGCGAAAAAAAAAAAAAAACACCAGAAAAACCCGTTGGTCACTGTCGTGATGCATCTGGCTAACGGTAAAAACTCGTATTTGATATTTTGTCTGCGGTTACTGTCTTTGCTTCGGTACTCTTATGTGACGATTATTGTTGAGTAAGCAGTGTCTTTTGTTGATTAAGCAGTTTCTTTTTTTGAGTAAGCAGTGTCTTTTGTCTTAATTATGGCAGAGTTTTCAGGTGAGGAGTACGTTGATATCCATTTTTTTTTACGAATTTTGTGATGGTAATGCATCACGAGCTCGCAGTGAATATCAACGCAGATTCCCAAAGCGTCGTATTCCTGAGGCAAGAGTATTTACAAATATTCATAGAAGACTGCGAGATATCCAAAATCAAATACGCGGCTGGAGCCCCATTAAGTCTCAATAAATCATTTGGATGTCGATGAAGAAATAGTTAGTAATGTAATAGCAAATCCATCTATTAGCAAAAGGAGGCTCGCTTTACAATTGAACGAATTCTACCGAATTCATCAAGTATTGCACAAGGAGCATCTTCATCCATACCAAGAACTTATACAAATAGACCACGGTAAAAGATTTGAGTTTTGTAATTGGTTGATAGAAAGGAATTTTGACAATGATAGTTTTTTGAAACGTATTCTATGGACGGATGAATCTCAATTCAAAAGAGATGGCATAACAAACTTTTTTTTTTTTATAATTCGCGCACGCTTCAAGGGGTTTGCACCCTTATAATGCTCGGCTATATGCTTGGAGCAGCGTGAGCGTTAAGGAAGAGGAGGAGAAAAGAGGAGATGTCTATGAGCTTGTCTGTGGATCATAGTGATGTGGGAAGACAGAGCTTGGCAGAGCATTTCACATACGTGTTGTACGGCTGAAGAACGAATTCCTGGATTTAACTGTACGTCCGAAGATGGGCTTGAGGGTAAACTGATGAGCATTTAGAGCGCCACGAGTATTGCGGTTGAATTCAAGGAGAGGTGGCATGCAGCTGGCTATTTCTCTTGAGCACCGCTGGTAGAAGAAGCGATAAAACAGTGACAAGCAAGAAACGTTCCTGCGGTGTTCAAGCGAATCTATTGATTTCGCTATATTTTCGTCACCGATAAGTTTTATCGCGCGGCTTTGTATTCTATCTAGCTGATGCAAAGTAGGCGCACCAGGCCAGATATGGCAATTGTACTCAAGTTTAGGGCGAATAAAAGCCTTGTATCCAGATCAGAGGGAGTGAAATATTTCTTGCACCGGGCTAGAAAACCTAAACATTACGCAGCATTTTTAGCGACGGTAAATATGTGGTCATTCCAACCAAGCTTGTCGTTAACGCACAAACCGAGAATTGAGAGATTTTCAGTTTCCTCGATGCAAGTGCCATTCATGGATAATGGTATTGGGTTTAGGATTCGCTTGGACGACAGGAGTCAGCATTGGGTTTTGGAAGCGTTAAATTCTACTCTATTGATTTCTCCCCAATGTATTATGCTGTCAAAGTCAGAATTTAACGTGCTTAACATACGAAGTTGTTTGAGTTCCACATCAGAGGTGGAGGGAGCGGTCCAAAAGATAGCTTCTAATCCAATGAAGCAGTTTATCATCGACTCCATAAGCACGCATTTTAGACAAAAGAGCTTGATGCCAAACTCTGTCAAATACCTTAGAAATATCTAGTGCAACAGCTTTGCTTTCTCCAAAATGGTGCAAAGATCGGTTCCACTGTTCGGTGAGATATAGCATCAAATCACCAGTAGAACGTTGCCCACGAAATCCATACTGCGGGCACTAAGGATTTCGTTGGTTTCAAGATATTTCTAAAGCTTATAATTGATCAGCGTTTCCATGACCTTGGAAAGAATGGATGTAAGTGCTATGGGTCGGTACGAAGAAGGAGACGACGGCTCGCCTTTTTTGGGTATGGGCTGGACAAATGCTGTTTTCCAACTTCTCGGGAAGAGTCCAGAAGAATACGATAGATGGAAAAGCTTACGCAATGGTAATGCCAGCTTGGAAGAACACCTCTTCAGAACTAATGGAGAAATACCATCTGGCCCAGCGGATTTGTGAGTGTTGAGATCATTTAAAACTCTAGCAACTGCCCGAGTACGAATAAATATCTGTCCCATACAGTGATCAATACTCTGAGGTACAGGAGGCGGCAATGCACAATCTGGAAGTGTAGAGCTAGATGCGAAGTGCGCAGCAAACAGATTGGCCTTGTCTATAGAGCTGACAACTGGAATGTCATTATAAATGAGCGTTGGAATCGACGACGAGGCTTTTTTTTTATTATTTTCACGAAAGGCCAGAAATGTTTACTACCTTTGGGACATTGTAGTATTTTTTGCCTTAATTACAATCTACAAACGTTGGCTGCTGAAAATCCTCATTTCACAAAACAAACATCATTTCAGCGCCGCTTCAGTGTAAACGTATCATCATCATCATCATAATTGGCTCTACAACCGGGGTCCGGTCCTGGCCTCCCGCAAAAAGTCTCTCCACCGGTCCCGATTTCGAGCCGATGTCATCCAGTTTGGCATCCCTAAACTCTGGGCGTCCTGGTCTACGCCATCCTTCCAACGTAGGCTTGGCCGGCCTCGCTGTTGTGTTCCATAAATCCTACCGCAAAGAACTTTCCGAGCAGGATCCTCTTTGCTCATGCGAGCTAGGTGTCCTGCCCACCGGAGCCTACCGAGCTTAATTTTCTTCACGATGTCGACATCGCGGTAACGCTCGTAGATCTCATCATTATAGAGTCTCCGGAATCGTCCTTCCTCACATACAGGGCCAACAATTCTCCGTAAGACTTTTCTCTCGAACGCGGCTAAGTGGTCGGAATGCTTTTAGCTAAGCACCCAAATCTCGGATCCATATGTAAGTACTGGTATGAACATTGTCTTGCATACCATCAGCTTGGATGTTATGGTTAAGTTCCTGGATTTAAAGAGACTGGACAGACTATAGTAGGCTTTGTTGGCTTTAAGCAACCGTGCGCGTATTTGTGGTTCCATGCTGTTATCGGCTGCTATAGTTGACCCGAGATAGTTAAAGGATTGCACTACTTTAAATTCGCGCTCCACTATCTGAATTGAGGGAATAATGTTGGATCTTCTACTCGCAGACGTGGCCACCAAGTACTTTTTTTTGCTATCATTTATGTGCAGCCCCAGATTTCGTGGCGCCTGCTTTATCTGGATGAAAGCTTCCTGTACAGCTCTTTGGTTTCTACCAACGATGTCAATATCGTCTGCGTAAACCAGTATCTGAATGGACTTATAGAGGATTGTTCCTCTCGCCGTTACGTCAGAGTCTCGGATCAGTTTCTCCAACGCCAGGTTGAAGAGACGCAGGCCAGTCCATCCCATTGTCGGAGCCCGTTATAGATGTGTCAGTTTATTTGGGATGCCGAATTCTCTCATGGCTTTATAAAGTGTAAACTTATGGGCTGGTTTAATTGGCGATAATTTAATTGGACCATTCATATTACCATCGACATTAAATAGTGAACGTTATTTAAAATTTTTACAAAATGATTTGCCACTCCTCCTTGATGATGTTTCTGTTTTAAGTAGATTCTTGCACACATACCAACATGATGGTGCACCTAGTCACTACGGTATAAATGTTAAGAATTGGTTAAATGAAAATTATCCAAAAAGGTGGATTGGAAGAAATTCATTCATTGGCCTGCAAGATCCCCAGATCTAACAGTATTAGATTTTTATTTATGGGAAACGATGAAGTCGCTTGTATACTCCAAAGAAATTGATACAAAAGATGAACTTATGCAACGAATACATACAGCAGCTCAACAGATAAGGGAAGAATTACTAAGAATTGAAATAACAAAAGGCATACGAATATTCGCCTGTATTCAATTACAAGGAGAACATTTTAAGAATCTTTTATAACTACAAGTAGTAATTTTACCTAATAAAATATATAAAAATGAAATGTTAATTTTCATATATTCAAACCTTTATACCGAAATAAATCGAGAGTCTCGAGCCAAACTTTGTATTAGGAGTTGAGGAGAATATCAAGGCGAATTAAAATAAGGTCAAAACAAAAAAATTATAACTGTTTTTTGAGAACAATTTAATTTTATAAAAGAATCATATTTTTTTACTTTTACGCATCATAGCTCTCAAACGGATGCAGATGCCAGATAACTACTTATATCTTAAATTAGCCTATAAAATTACCAGTCAAATAAGACTAAGTTGGTTGCTGTCCGATAAATATTTACAGTTTAATATTTGTGTATATTTTTTTCTTCTGAACAACATTTTTTAAACACCCTGAATCTCAAAGGTTATCAAAAATTGACCACCCCCCCCCCCCCCCTTCCATAGTATTTTTTTCTCCGTCGAGTCGAGTTCAGAGCACACCGCTTCAAAAATACTTCTGTCACCGCCGCCGCGAGACACACACAACACACCACGCCGCGAATTGTGGAGGAACGGAGACAAAAATAAGCCAACGGATCATGCCATGCTGTTTTTTGAGAACAATTTAATTTTATAAAAGAATCATATTTTTTTACTTTTACGCATCATAGCTCTCAAACGGATGCAGATGCCAGATAACTACTTATATCTTAAATTAGCCTATAAAATTACCAGTCAAATAAGACTAAGTTGGTTGCTGTCCGATAAATATTTACAGTTTAATATTTGTGTATATTTTTTTCTTCTGAACAACATTTTTTAAACACCCTGAATCTCAAAGGTTATCAAAAATTGACCACCCCCCCCCCCTTCCATAGTATTTTTTTCTCCGTCGAGTCGAGTTCAGAGCACACCGCTTCAAAAATACTTCTGTCACCGCCGCCGCGAGACACACACAACACACCACGCCGCGAATTGTGGAGGAACGGAGACAAAAATAAGCCAACGGATCATGCCATGGTTTCCATGAACTTTGTAGCCGTTTGTTGTTTTAAATACTTTTAAACTTGCTTCATTTTTTACTCAGAAGATTATGAAATAGAGATAAACCATTACACATTATAATGGTTTTGGTTTACTCATTGTTATACATTTTTATTCTAAAATAATTTCCATTTCATAGTCCATAATCATGAACATCACTAACAAAAACTAACTTATCCTACAAATATTTAGGTAATAACATATGTTTCATTTTAAAAATAAAGGTAAATATATTAATTTTTAGTCTTAACCATTCTGTTAACGTTGAAACTCTTTTGTTCCACCGAGATAGTTAAGGTTCATGTACCTTGACTAATGTTCTTGTACCGATATATCTTAGTATAAGTCCTATAGTTAGCCACCTTACCACTGGTGGGGGGATAGCTAACCAAAATAAAAATTACCGACAACCTCTTGGATGATAAAAAAACAACCCATAAAAATTAAATTTTTTTTTGTAAATTCTCTAATCGGCGATACACACACACACACTGCGTGCTCGTTTTGTGGCAAAATCATCCACCAAATGACGCAGCGGCAGCGAACTGCGCTGCACACAAAGCACATAGCTCAGACTTTGCCGTGATCTGATGCGATATAGCGATATTTAAAAATTGTATATGGGGGTCCTTAGTGGGCCGATCACTCCAAATTTTTACAAAAAGTGTTTTCCATCGAAGACACACATGTTGTCAAAATTTAAAGATTTTGTAAAATATTTGTATGGGAGCCCCCCAAACCCGAGGTCCTATTTTTTATAGAAAGTATTGTCACCGGAAATATACATGTGTGCAAAATTTCAATAAAATCGGGCTATGGGAAGTGGGTTAAAAATTGATCAGAAAATCTGACCAGCCAGCCACCCAGCAAGCCACGTGCACGCGAAGTTAATATAGAGAATTTAAAAAGGTAATTTTTTATTATTCCCTAAGACGGGAGTATTTATAAAAATAATATTGCCTACGTGAGCATAAGTAACGAAAATACAAAAATACAGAATGATAGGAAAACGGAGAATTATTGCCTAATTAGCGTTAATGCCAAGTACAAAAATAAAAAATGATATTACAAGTAAATTATTGCCTAATTCGCATTAATACAAAAAAAAATACTGCAACAATATGCAGTCAGTTTGCACACGCAGTGACTGACACAAAAAAAATATGCTAAGTTGCAAATTGACAATTTTAAAACATTGGTGCTCAATGAATGATAGGGTTCGAATTGCTGATACGCGAAACATATTCCCATTGTTGCACCTGTTTCATGTTTCGCTTAGCCGGAATTCGGAACATTGGCTTCGAGCATGTTGGGTTCATTCGCATGTCAAATGAATTTGCATTATGAATTTGATTATGAAAATGAGTCCAACACTCACAAACCCATTTCTGTTCTTGAACATACTCCCCCCGTTGAATACAGCCATTCAACAGATTTTGTCGCTAGGAAGGCTGCATTTTCGACGTATTCTGGGGATAGGTCCTGATGACGATGGTTTTCTAGGTTTTTTTGTCATCCTTGTTTTCCATATCCAGAAGATGATTGCTGATACCGTTAAAATAAGTCCTTAGTATACCACGGAGTACTGGTGAAGGTCGTGGTTGCTTATTTTGTGTGGCATTTCTGTTGGAAGTTGCTTGATTTCTTGCCTCAACCTTTCTATCTCTGCCAATTGAAGTTGATCTGCCGATGAATGGTTTGTCTCGATTAGCACTCTGATTAGAAAGGCTTGTATTTGTTGTGTTTTGGACATGATTAGCGTCAGTTCGATGGATAAGGCAAGAAAAGTACTAGTGAGTTCTTCTTGAGTGGTATACGCAGTTATTTGATTAATTTGCTCATTCAACGCTCTAAATTTTTCTTGAACACTTAACTGGTTGCCGTTTATAATGTTTAAAGTTGAGTCTATTATTGATGTTTGATTCTTGAGAAGTCGGAAAACATGGTCTTCATTTCCCTTCATGTCATCAATTGTTTTTGATACCTCTTGTGCATATTCCGAATCAAGGACTCCAAATAAGGAATTGGCTATGGTTCCAACTATACTGAAAGCTCCGCGTCTTGCTCTTGCTTTATGGAGGTTCCTCGAGAAGAATTCGTTCCCTGTTGTGAGCTCTTCTTTTACATGACTTAATTGATTGATTATTGACTTGCATGAATTGTTTTGCGGTATCACCTGGCAGAGTTGTCGCAAAGATTTAGTTCATGGAATTCAGTCCAGTACGGTGTTAATACATTGTATACCACCAGGTTCCAGGAGCATCTTCGTATCCAAAATGTCCCTTTTTATTCGATTGGCGAGATCCGTTGCTAGTTTGGCGGAGCACAATTCTAGCCTTGGAAGTGTCGGCTTCTTAAACTTTTCCTTCTCAAGTGGTGCTACACGAGATTTAGTGCACAACAATCGCACTATGATGGTTCCGTGACCAACCGTTGATCGTATATAGATGGAGGCTCCATACGCCCTTCGGATGCATCAGCGAAAACGTGAACTTGTGTTACTTCTGGAGTCTGGTGTGAAAATATGTGTCGTGGAATCCTGATGAGACTTATGTATAGTATGTATGTATGTATGTCCGGTATGGACTGCCAAACCCTTCAACCGATCGCGTTATAAATTTGCATATGGGGTTTCTACCATAATAGGCACTTAATAGGCATATTTTGAAAGTGGTCAGACTCCTGAGTCAAAGGGTCTCCATAAGAATTTTTTTTATTGTTTCTACAAATTGCATGTTTTTATGAACCAATCGCGTTCAAACTTTGCGTACCATAATGGACACTAAATAGGTATATTTTGAAAGTGTTCAGACTCCTGGGTTAAGGGGTCACCATTTCACAAATTTCATACAGTTGTTTTAAAAAAATTAACCCGATTTTCTTCAAATTTTATACACATGAGTCACGAAAACCATTTGTTTGATTAGTAGTTATTTTATTTTACACACAGGGAATGTAAAATGTAATATCAGCCACATTTTTAAACTGAATTTTATGAAATTTTTAAGATATATTATTGGCAGGTAGGGGAAAGTTATAGGTATAGGAAGGGGAGAAAGGTAAAATTTTAACATGAGATTTACAAACGTATTTTTAAAAAAAAATGTCAACGTAAATTTTTGGCAGGTGAGGAAAAGTTATATGCTATAGTACTCCCGTCACCCCGGGGTTCGTGTGTGTGGGTAGCAAAGCGCCGGGGAACAGCTAGTTATTGAATAATTTCGACTCAAACTGTCTACCTTGATCTGTAGTAATATTGTTCGGTAAACCATAGTATTGAATCCAGCCACTAATTAATGCTTTTTCACACGCCCATAGACGAAAGTGACTGTTTCGTACGCTATAAACTAGCCTCGAAAGTAGCCCATAACAACACTACTTATGTTATGATATAAACGTCTTTTGTTATTTACTAAAATCTCAGCGAACACATTGCGCATGAGCAAGAATTCTCTTTTGTTTGTCGTTTGTGATTTCTGCTTCTCTCTCGATTTAGCAGAAAAACCGGTTTGGACGCGTGAAAAATTCATTTCTTTGTTATTTTACTGCAGTCACAGCGAACACACATTCTCACATTTCTGCTTCTCTCTCGATTTTGCAAAAAAAATAAACTCCACTTTCCTTGCTCGTTATGTAATATACTATAGCGATCGTTTCAGCAGTTATTTCCTCGATAGGTATTGCTACCGGCCATTGACTAAAACGATCAATACACGTTTCGCAATATCGAAATCCGTTTGCCAGCGGCAATGGTCCAGTGATGTCAATATTTATGTGTGCGAAACGCTTATCTGGAACTGTGAAACTTTCAATAGCTGATTTATTATAACGAGTAACTTGTAATTTTTGACAAGCGTTGCATGAACCAACCATTTGTGCAATATCTCTCTTCATATTCGGCCATACAAATCAATCAAAAATTATTTTTGAGCTTGATTTCCTTGGATGTTATAGATTGTGTATTGAATTGAAGACTGCTTGTCGAAGTTGCTTGGTGATGAATGGACGTATGCATTCTGTCGATGTGTCACAATAAATTGAGTTGCCGCTAACCTGAATATTTATCAATTTGAGTTGTAGGTTCGAATTTTACAATTTTGGCAGCGCTGGTCACTAGAAAATCTCTGTGAGCTACAGCATCGAAATAAATGCGAAGCAAGCAAGATAACGCTACTCTTGGGATGTTAGTTGTCATTTTCAGTCAATAAATACAGTGGCAGCTAGGAAGAATTGTGAAATTCATAAGAGGAAATGACTAGCGTTTAAAGCGCCTACTCAGGTATTATTTATTTTGAAAATATTGGCGCAGCGAGCCGTATATAAAGTGATTGGAATATTATAGCGTACTATATTAGGCATACGCTTGTGTATCTCCGATGGACAACACTTTTTGTAAAAAGTCATGATCGGGCGCCGGGGTCGGGGGTTCCCATACAATTTTTTTTTTAAAAACCCGATTTTCCTCAAATTTTATACAAAATTATTAAAAATTTAATAACATCGCAGCTGCGAAACAAATTTTGCGTAAGGAACAATGGCAGACGTAGCGAAACTCAGATTTGTTAAACTGACAGCAATTATGCGAATTGGAAGTTCAGAATGGTTTTGTTACTTCGAAAGCAAAATTTGTGAAAAAATTTGATTCTTGGTGAGAAACCGGCAGCTAAAATGCTACCACTAGTGAAGTAACCAATAAAAATGAAGAGAGAAGAGTGCGCTTGCTAACAAGGCATACTTGGTGCAATCAATTAAAACTTGGTGAATGTGGTGATGCGAAAGCAATGCAAGGATATATTCACGAAATTGAGCGACCTTGCCGAAAAAACATTGTAGTAGGATGGAAAAGTTATGAAACACTGATTTCTGGACTTTGAGCGCGTGAATAAACAGAGATCACACTTGATGTGGTGAAACAACATGTGATTGCTGAATACGAGAGGCGTGCACAAACAGATGGAACTTCATCTAACTCAGCTATGAAAACTGTAGCAAAGGTAGGTTTTTGTTTTTTCTGCATGAAACGCAATCATCAAAAGAAAAAAAGAGCAGGGTAGGCTGTGTCGAAGACACATACATGATCATCAATCACATCACATACAACGAATAAATAATTTATAAGCTGATTTAAATGTTCATAACAATTTATTGTGAGGTGGGTACATATTAAATATATCATATCATGCAGTTGCGTCGATAGTAATAGGAGAAGTAAGAGCCGTTAAAAAAATATGTGCGTGTAATCTTTACGCGCGGTTGGAGTGAAGTTCTTTGACGTTGTGGCCAATATTACGATTAAATTAAAAGGTACGAGTCGCTTGAGAAATTGCTTTGTTCCCGAAATTCCAGACAATAATGATCATATTCCAAAAGTTCCATAGGAAGAAATCTTATAGTCGCATCTTAGTCCTACATTCCGAATTTCATGCGAATCGTTTGAGAAATTAATTTGCTCCAGAAATTCCAGACAATAATGATCATATTCCAGAATTTCCATGGGAACAAATCTTATAGTCGCATATTAGTCCTACATTCCGAGTTTCATACGAATCGCTTGAGAAATGGCTTGGTTCCAAAAATCCCAGACCCTATTGGCCAGATCCCAGAATTTCCATAGGAACAAGTCTTATATTCACATATTAGTCCTACATTGCGAGTTTCATACAAATCCCTTGATAAATGGCTTGGTTCCAAAAATTCCAGACCTATTGGCCAGATCCCAGAATTTCCATAGGAACAAGTCTTATAGTCACATATTAGCCCTACATTCCGAGTTTCATACAAATCGCTTGAGAAATGGCTTGGTTCCAAAAATCCCAGACCCTGTTGGCCAGATCCCAGAATTTCCATAGGAACAAGTCTTATAGTCACATATTAGTCCTACATTCCGAGTTTCATACAAATTCCTTGGGAAATGGTTTGGTTCCAAAAATCCCAGACCCTATTGGCCAGATCCCAGAATTTCCATAGGAACAAGTCTTATAGTCACATATTAGTCATACATTCCGAGTTTCATACAAATCCCTTGAGAAATGGCTTGGTTCCAAAAATCCTAGACCCTATTGGCCAGATCCCAGAATTTCCATAGGAACAAGTCTTATAGTCACATATTAGTCCTACATTCCGAGTTTCATACAAATCCCTTGAGTAATGGCTTGGTTCCAAAAATCCCAGACCCCATTGGCCAGATCCCAGAATTTCCATAGGAACAAGTCTTATAGTCACATATTAGTCCTACATTCCGAGTTTCATACAAATCTCTTGAGAAATGGCTTGGTTCCAAAAATTCCAGACCCTATTGGCCAGATCCCAGAATTTCCATACGAACAAGTCTTATAGTCACATATTAGTCCTACATTCCGAGTTTCATACAAATCCCTTGAGAAATGGCTTGGTTCCAAAAATCCCAGACCCTATTGGCCAGATCCCAGAATTTCCATAGGAACAAGTCTTATAGTCACTACATTCCCTTGAGAAATGGCTTGGTTCCAAAAATCCCAGACCCTATTGGCCAGATCCCAGAATTTCCATAGGAACAAGTCTTATAGTCACATATTAGTCCTACATTCCGAGTTTCATACAAATCCCTTGAGAAATGGCTTGGTTCCAAAAATCCTAGACCCCATTGGCCAGATCCCAGAATTTCCATAGGAACAAGTCTTATATTCACATATTTGTCCTACATTCGGAGTTTTAAACAAATCCCTTGAGGAATGGCTTGGTTCCAAAAATCCCAGACACTATTGGCCAGATCCCAGAATTTCCATAGGAACAAGTCTTATAGTCACATAATAGTCCTACATTCCGAGTTTCATACAAATCCCTTGAGATATGGCTTGGTTCCAAAAATCCCAGACCCTATTGGCCAGGTCCCAGAATTTCCATAGGAACAAGTTTTATAGTCACATATTAGTCCTACATTCCGAGTTTCATACAAATCCCTTGAGAAATGGCTTGGTTCCAAAAATCCCAGACCCTATTGGCCAGATCCCAGAATTTCCATAGGAACAAGTCTTATAGTCACATATTAGCCCTACATTCCGAGTTTCATACAAATCCCTTGAGAAATGGCTTGGTTCCAAAAATCCCAGACCCTATTGGCCAGATCCCAGAATTTCCATAGGAACAAGTCTTATAGTCACATATTAGCCCTACATTCCGAGTTTCATACAAATCCCTTGAGAAATGGCTTGGTTCCAAAAATCCCAGACCCTATTGGCCAGATCCCAGAATTCCTATAGGAACAAGTATTATAGTCACATATTAGTCCTACATTCCGAGTTTCATACAAATCCCTTGCGAAATGGCTTGGTTCCAAAAATCCCAGACCCTATTGGCCAGATCCCAGAATTTCCATAGGAACATGTCTTATAGTCACATATTAGTCCTACATTCCGAGTTTCATACAAATCCCTTGAGAAATGGCTTGGTTCCAAAAATCCCAGACCCTATTGGCCAGATCCCAGAATTTCCATAGGAACAAGTCTTATAGTCACATATTAGCCCTACATTCCGAGTTTCATACAAATCCCTTGAGAAATGGCTTGGTTCCAAAAATCCCAGACCCTATTGGCCAGATCCCAGAATTCCCATAGGAACAAGTATTATAGTCACATATTAGTCCTACATTCCGAGTTTCATACAAATCCCTTGCGAAATGGCTTGGTTCCAAAAATCCCAGACCCTATTGGCCAGATCCCAGAATTTCCATAGGAACAAGTCTTATAGTCACATATTAGCCCTACATTCCGAGTTTCATACAAATCCCTTGAGAAATGGCTTGGTTCCAAAAATCCCAGACCCTATTAGACAGATCCCAGAATTTCTATAGTAACAAGTCTTATAGTTACATATTAGTCCTACATTCCGAGTTTCATACTAATCCCTTGAGAAATGGCTTGGTTCCAAAAATCCCAGACCCTATTGGCCAGATCCCAGAATTTCCATAGGAACAAGTCTTATAGTCACATATTAGTCCTACATTCCGAGTTTCATACAAATCCCTTGAGAAATGGCTTGTTCCAAAAATCCCAGACCCTATTGGCCAGATCCCAGAATTTCCATAGGAACAAGTCTTATAGTCACATATTAGTCCTACATTCCGAGTTTCATACAAATCCCTTGAGAAAGGGCTTGGTTCCAAAAATCCCAGACCCTATTGGCCAGATTCCAGAATTTCCATAGGAACAAGTCTTATAGTCACATATTAGTCCTACATTCCGAGTTTCATACAAATCCCTTGAGAAATGGCTTGTTCCAAAAATCCCAGACCCTATTGGCCAGATCCCAGAATTTCCATAGGAACAAGTCTTATAGTCACATATTAGTCCTACATTCCGAGTTTCATACAAATCCCTTGAGAAAGGGCTTGGTTCCAAAAATCCCAGACCCTATTGGCCAGATCCCAGAATTTCCATAGGAACAAGTCTTATAGTCACATATTAGTCCTACATTCCGAGTTTCATACAAATCCCTTGAGAAATGGCTTGGTTCCAAAAATCCCAGACCCTATTGGCCAGATCCCAGAATTTCCATAGGAACAAGTCTTATAGTCACATATTAGCCCTACATTCCGAGTTTCATACAAATCCCTTGAGAAATGGCTTGGTTCCAAAAATCCCAGATCTATTGGCCAGATCCCAGAATTCCCATAGGAACAAGTCTTATATTCACATATTTGTCCTACATTCGGAGTTTCAAACAAATCCCTTGAGGAATGGCTTGGTTCCAAAAATCCCAGACACTATTGGCCAGATCCCAGAATTTCCATAGGAACAAGTCTTATAGTCACATAATAGTCCTACATTCCGAGTTTCATACAAATCCCTTGAGATATGGCTTGGTTCCAAAAATCCCAGACCCTATTGGCCAGGTCCCAGAATTTCCATAGGAACAAGTTTTATAGTCACATATTAGTCCTACATTCCGAGTTTCATACAAATCCCTTGAGAAATGGCTTGGTTCCAAAAATCCCAGACCCTATTGGCCAGATCCCAGAATTTCCATAGGAACAAGTCTTATAGTCACATATTAGTCCTACATTCCGAGTTTCATACAAATCCCTTGAGAAATTGCTTGGTTCCAAAAATCCCAGACCCTATTGGCCATATCCCAGAATTTCCATAGGAACAAGTCTTATAGTCACATATTAGCCCTACATTCCGAGTTTCATACAAATCCCTTGAGAAATGGCTTGGTTCCAAAAATCCCAGACCTTATTGGCCAGATCCCAGAATTCCCATAGGAACAAGTATTATAGTCACATATTAGTCCTACATTCCGAGTTTCATACAAATCCCTTGCGAAATGGCTTGGTTCCAAAAATCCCAGACCCTATTGGCCAGATCCCAGAATTTCCATAGGAACAAGTCTTATAGTCACATATTAGCCCTACATTCCGAGTTTCATACAAATCCCTTGAGAAATGGCTTGGTTCCAAAAATCCCAGACCCTATTGGCCAGATCCCAGAATTCCCATAGGAACAAGTATTATAGTCACATATTAGTCCTACATTCCGAGTTTCATACAAATCCCTTGCGAAATGGCTTGGTTCCAAAAATCCCAGACCCTATTGGCCAGATCCCAGAATTTCCATAGGAACAAGTCTTATAGTCACATATTAGCCCTACATTCCGAGTTTCATACAAATCCCTTGAGAAATGGCTTGGTTCCAAAAATCCCAGACCCTATTGGACAGATCCCAGAATTTCTATAGTAACAAGTCTTATAGTTACATATTAGTCCTACATTCCGAGTTTCATACTAATCCCTTGAGAAATGGCTTGGTTCCAAAAATCCCAGACCCTATTGGCCAGATCCCAGAATTTCCATAGGAACAAGTCTTATAGTCACATATTAGTCCTACATTCCGAGTTTCATACAAATCCCTTGAGAAATGGCTTGTTCCAAAAATCCCAGACCCTATTGGCCAGATCCCAGAATTTCCATAGGAACAAGTCTTATAGTCACATATTAGTCCTACATTCCGAGTTTCATACAAATCCCTTGAGAAAGGGCTTGGTTCCAAAAATCCCAGACCCTATTGGCCAGATCCCAGAATTTCCATAGGAACAAGTCTTATAGTCACATATTAGTCCTACATTCCGAGTTTCATACAAATCCCTTGAGAAATGGCTTGGTTCCAAAAATCCCAGACACTATTGGCCAGATCCCAGAATTTCCATAGGAACAAGTCTTATAGTCACATAATAGTCCTACATTCCGAGTTTCATACAAATCCCTTGAGATATGGCTTGGTTCCAAAAATCCCAGACCCTATTGGCCAGGTCCCAGAATTTCTATAGGAACAAGTTTTATAGTCACATATTAGACCTACATTCCGAGTTTCATACAAATCCCTTGAGAAATGGCTTGGTTCCAAAAATCCCAGACCCTATTGGCCAGATCCCAGAATTTCCATAGGAACAAGTCTTATAGTCACATATTAGTCCTACATTCCGAGTTTCATACAAATCCCTTGAGAAATGGCTTGGTTCCAAAAATCCCAGACCCTATTGGCCAGATCCCAGAATTTCCATAGGAACAAGTCTTATAGTCACATATTAGCCCTACATTCCGAGTTTCATACAAATCCCTTGAGAAATGGCTTGGTTCCAAAAATCCCAGACCCTATTGGCCAGATCCCAGAATTCCCATAGGAACAAGTATTATAGTCACATATTAGTCCTACATTCCGAGTTTCATACAAATCCCTTGCGAAATGGCTTGGTTCCAAAAATCCCAGACCCTATTGGCCAGATCCCAGAATTTCCATAGGAACAAGTCTTATAGTCACATATTAGTCCTACATTCCGAGTTTCATACAAATCCCTTGAGAAATGGCTTGGTTCCAAAAATCCCAGACCCTATTGGCCAGATCCCAGAATTTCCATAGGAACAAGTCTTATAGTCACATATTAGCCCTACATTCCGAGTTTCATACAAATCCCTTGAGAAATGGCTTGGTTCCAAAAATCCCAGACCCTATTGGCCAGATACCAGAATTCCCATAGGAACAAGTATTAAAGTCACATATTAGTCCGTCATTCCGAGTTTCGTACAAATCCCTTGCGAAATGGCTTGGTTCCAAAAATCCCAGACCCTATTGGCCAGATCCCAGAATTTCCATAGGAACAAGTCTTATAGTCACATATTAGCCCTACATTCCGAGTTTCATACAAATCCCTTGAGAAATGGCTTGGTTCCAAAAATCCCAGACCCTATTGGACAGATCCCAGAATTTCTATAGTAACAAGTCTTATAGTTACATATTAGTCCTACATTCCGAGTTTCATACTAATCCCTTGAGAAATGGCTTGGTTCCAAAAATCCCAGACCCTATTGGCCAGATCCCAGAATTTCCATAGGAACAAGTCTTATAGTCACATATTAGCCCTACATTCCGAGTTTCATACAAATCCCTTGAGAAATGGCTTGGTTCCAAAAATCCCAGACCCTATTGGCCAGATCCCAGAATTCCCATAGGAACAAGTATTATAGTCACATATTAGTCCGTCATTCCGAGTTTCATACAAATCCCTTGCGAAATGGCTTGGTTCCAAAAATCCCAGACCCTATTGGCCAGATCCCAGAATTTCCATAGGAACAAGTCTTATAGTCACATATTAGCCCTACATTCCGAGTTTCATACAAATCCCTTGAGAAATGGCTTGGTTCCAAAAATCCCAGACCCTATTGGCCAGATCCCAGAATTCCCATAGGAACAAGTATTATAGTCACATATTAGTCCGTCATTCCGAGTTTCATACAAATCCCTTGCGAAATGGCTTGATTCCAAAAATCCCAGACCCTATTGGCCAGATCCCAGAATTTCCATAGGAACAAGTCTTATAGTCACATATTAGCCCTACATTCCGAGTTTCATACAAATCCCTTGAGAAATGGCTTGGTTCCAAAAATCCCAGACCCTATTGGCCAGATCCCAGAATTTCCATAGGAACAAGTCTTATAGTCACATATTAGCCCTACATTCCGAGTTTCATACAAATCCCTTGAGAAATGGCTTGGTTCCAAAAATCCCAGACCCTATTGGCCAGATCCCAGAATTTCCATAGGAACAAGTCTTATAGTTACATATTAGCCCTACATTCCGAGTTTCATACAAATCCCTTGAGAAATGGCTTGGTTCCAAAAATCCCAGACCCTATTGGCCAGATCCCAGAATTCCCATAGGAACAAGTATTATAGTCACATATTAGTCCGTCATTCCGAGTTTCATACAAATCCCTTGCGAAATGGCTTGGTTCCAAAAATCCCAGACCCTATTGGCCAGATCCCAGAATTCCCATAGGAACAAGTCTTATAGTCACATATTAGCCCTACATTCCGAGTTTCATACAAATCCCTTGAGAAATGGCTTAGTTCCAAAAATCCCAGACCCTATTGGACAGATCCCAGAATTTCCATAGGAACAAGTCTTATAGTCACATATTAGTCCTACATTCCGAGTTTCATACAAATCCCTTGAGAAATGGCTTGGTTCCAAAAATCCCAGACCCTATTGGCCAGATCCCAGAATTCCCATAGGAACAAGTATTATAGTCACATATTAGTCCGTCATTCCGAGTTTCATACAAATCCCTTGCGAAATGGCTTGGTTCCAAAAATCCCAGACCCTATTGGCCAGATCCCAGAATTTCCATAGGAACAAGTCTTATAGTCACATATTAGCCCTACATTCCGAGTTTCATACAAATCCCTTGAGAAATGGCTTGGTTCCAAAAATCCCAGACCCTATTGGACAGATCCCAGAATTTCTATAGTAACAAGTCTTATAGTTACATATTAGTCCTACATTCCGAGTTTCATACTAATCCCTTGAGAAATGGCTTGGTTCCAAAAATCCCAGACCCTATTGGCCAGATCCCAGAATTTCCATAGGAACAAGTCTTATAGTCACATATTAGCCCTACATTCCGAGTTTCATACAAATCCCTTGAGAAATGGCTTGGTTCCAAAAATCCCAGACCCTATTGGCCAGATCCCAGAATTCCCATAGGAACAAGTATTATAGTCACATATTAGTCCGTCATTCCGAGTTTCATACAAATCCCTTGCGAAATGGCTTGGTTCCAAAAATCCCAGACCCTATTGACCAGATCCCAGAATTTCCATAGGAACAAGTCTTATGGTCACATATTAGCCCTACATTCCGAGTTTCATACAAATCCCTTGAGAAATGGCTTGGTTCCAAAAATCCCAGACCCTATTGGACAGATCCCAGAATTTCTATAGTAACAAGTCTTATAGTTACATATTAGTCCTACATTCCGAGCATTCCGAGTTTCATACTAATCCCTTGAGAAATGGCTTGGTTCCAAAAATCCCAGACCCTATTGGCCAGATCCCAGAATTTCCATAGGAACAAGTCTTATAGTCACATATTAGTCCTACATTCCGAGTTTCATACAAATCCCTTGAGAAATGGCTTGGTTCCAAAAATCCCAGACCCTATTGGCCAGATCCCAGAACTTCCATAGGAACAAGTCTTATAGTCACATATTAGTCCTACATTCCGAGTTTCATACAAATCCCTTGAGTAATGGCTTGGTTCCAAAAATCCCAGACCCTATTGGCCAGATCCCAGAATTTCCATAGGAACAAGTCTTATAGTCACATATTAGTCCTACATTCCGAGTTTCATACAAATCCCTTGAGTAATGGCTTGGTTCCAAAAATCCCAGACCCTATTGGCCAGATCCCAGAACTTCCATAGGAACAAGTCTTATAGTCACATATTAGTCCTACATTCCGAGTTTCATACAAATCCCTTGAGAAATGGCTTGGTTCCAAAAATCCCAGACCCTATTGGCCAGATCCCAGAACTTCCATAGGAACAAGTCTTATAGTCACATATTAGTCCTACATTCCGAGTTTCATACAAATCCCTTGAGTAATGGCTTGGTTCCAAAAATCCCAGACCCTATTGGCCAGATCCCAGAACTTCCATAGGAACAAGTCTTATAGTCACATATTATTCCTACATTCCGAGTTTCATACAAATCCCTTGAGAAATGGCTTGGTTCCAAAAATCCCAGACCCTATTGGCCAGATCCCAGAACTTCCATAGGAACAAGTCTTATAGTCACATATTAGTCTTACATTCCGAGTTTCATACAAATCCCTTGAGAAATGGCTTGGTTCCAAAAATCCCAGACCCTATTGGCCAGATCCCAGAATTCCCATAGGAACAAGTATTATAGTCACATATTAGTCCGTCATTCCGAGTTTCATACAAATCCCTTGCGAAATGGCTTGGTTCCAAAAATCCCAGACCCTATTGGCCAGATCCCAGAATTTCCATAGGAACAAGTCTTATAGTCACATATTAGCCCTACATTCCGAGTTTCATACAAATCCCTTGAGAAATGGCTTGGTTCCAAAAATCCCAGACCCTATTGGACAGATCCCAGAATTTCTATAGTAACAAGTCTTATAGTTACATATTAGTCCTACATTCCGAGTTTCATACTAATCCCTTGAGAAATGGCTTGGTTCCAAAAATCCCAGACCCTATTGGCCAGATCCCAGAATTTCCATAGGAACAAGTCTTATAGTCACATATTAGCCCTACATTCCGAGTTTCATACAAATCCCTTGAGAAATGGCTTGGTTCCAAAAATCCCAGACCCTATTGGCCAGATCCCAGAATTCCCATAGGAACAAGTATTATAGTCACATATTAGTCCGTCATTCCGAGTTTCATACAAATCCCTTGCGAAATGGCTTGGTTCCAAAAATCCCAGACCCTATTGACCAGATCCCAGAATTTCCATAGGAACAAGTCTTATGGTCACATATTAGCCCTACATTCCGAGTTTCATACAAATCCCTTGAGAAATGGCTTGGTTCCAAAAATCCCAGACCCTATTGGACAGATCCCAGAATTTCTATAGTAACAAGTCTTATAGTTACATATTAGTCCTACATTCCGAGCATTCCGAGTTTCATACTAATCCCTTGAGAAATGGCTTGGTTCCAAAAATCCCAGACCCTATTGGCCAGATCCCAGAATTTCCATAGGAACAAGTCTTATAGTCACATATTAGTCCTACATTCCGAGTTTCATACAAATCCCTTGAGAAATGGCTTGGTTCCAAAAATCCCAGACCCTATTGGCCAGATCCCAGAACTTCCATAGGAACAAGTCTTATAGTCACATATTAGTCCTACATTCCGAGTTTCATACAAATCCCTTGAGTAATGGCTTGGTTCCAAAAATCCCAGACCCTATTGGCCAGATCCCAGAATTTCCATAGGAACAAGTCTTATAGTCACATATTAGTCCTACATTCCGAGTTTCATACAAATCCCTTGAGTAATGGCTTGGTTCCAAAAATCCCAGACCCTATTGGCCAGATCCCAGAACTTCCATAGGAACAAGTCTTATAGTCACATATTAGTCCTACATTCCGAGTTTCATACAAATCCCTTGAGAAATGGCTTGGTTCCAAAAATCCCAGACCCTATTGGCCAGATCCCAGAACTTCCATAGGAACAAGTCTTATAGTCACATATTAGTCCTACATTCCGAGTTTCATACAAATCCCTTGAGTAATGGCTTGGTTCCAAAAATCCCAGACCCTATTGGCCAGATCCCAGAACTTCCATAGTAACAAGTCTTATAGTTACATATTAGTCCTACATTCCGAGTTTCATACTAATCCCTTGAGAAATGGCTTGGTTCCAAAAATCCCAGACCCTATTGGCCAGATCCCAGAATTTCCATAGGAACAAGTCTTATAGTCACATATTAGCCCTACATTCCGAGTTTCATACAAATCCCTTGAGAAATGGCTTGGTTCCAAAAATCCCAGACCCTATTGGCCAGATCCCAGAATTCCCATAGGAACAAGTATTATAGTCACATATTAGTCCGTCATTCCGAGTTTCATACAAATCCCTTGCGAAATGGCTTGGTTCCAAAAATCCCAGACCCTATTGACCAGATCCCAGAATTTCCATAGGAACAAGTCTTATGGTCACATATTAGCCCTACATTCCGAGTTTCATACAAATCCCTTGAGAAATGGCTTGGTTCCAAAAATCCCAGACCCTATTGGACAGATCCCAGAATTTCTATAGTAACAAGTCTTATAGTTACATATTAGTCCTACATTCCGAGCATTCCGAGTTTCATACTAATCCCTTGAGAAATGGCTTGGTTCCAAAAATCCCAGACCCTATTGGCCAGATCCCAGAATTTCCATAGGAACAAGTCTTATAGTCACATATTAGTCCTACATTCCGAGTTTCATACAAATCCCTTGAGAAATGGCTTGGTTCCAAAAATCCCAGACCCTATTGGCCAGATCCCAGAACTTCCATAGGAACAAGTCTTATAGTCACATATTAGTCCTACATTCCGAGTTTCATACAAATCCCTTGAGTAATGGCTTGGTTCCAAAAATCCCAGACCCTATTGGCCAGATCCCAGAATTTCCATAGGAACAAGTCTTATAGTCACATATTAGTCCTACATTCCGAGTTTCATACAAATCCCTTGAGTAATGGCTTGGTTCCAAAAATCCCAGACCCTATTGGCCAGATCCCAGAACTTCCATAGGAACAAGTCTTATAGTCACATATTAGTCCTACATTCCGAGTTTCATACAAATCCCTTGAGAAATGGCTTGGTTCCAAAAATCCCAGACCCTATTGGCCAGATCCCAGAACTTCCATAGGAACAAGTCTTATAGTCACATATTAGTCCTACATTCCGAGTTTCATACAAATCCCTTGAGTAATGGCTTGGTTCCAAAAATCCCAGACCCTATTGGCCAGATCCCAGAACTTCCATAGGAACAAGTCTTATAGTCACATATTAGTCCTACATTCCGAGTTTCATACAAATCCCTTGAGAAATGGCTTGGTTCCAAAAATCCCAGACCCTATTGGCCAGATCCCAGAACTTCCATAGGAACAAGTCTTATAGTCACATATTAGTCCTACATTCCGAGTTTCATACAAATCCCTTGAGTAATGGCTTGGTTCCAAAAATCCCAGACCCTATTGGCCAGATCCCAGAACTTCCATAGGAACAAGTCTTATAGTCACATATTAGTCCTACATTCCGAGTTTCATACAAATCCCTTGAGTAATGGCTTGGTTCCAAAAATCCCAGACCCTATTGGCCAGATCCCAGAATTTCCATAGGAACAAGTCTTATAGTCACATATTAGTCCTACATTCCGAATTTCATGCGAATCGCTTGGGAAATGGCTTAGTTCCCAAAGTACTGACATATAAAAGTGGATTACTTAAAAGTGTCTCACTTAACAGTTTCACATTTAACAGTGTCACCTTTAACAGTGTCACCTTTAACAGTGTCTCACAACAGTGGGACATTTAACATTTTACTTTTCGAACATGCACACCCTTATACTTTGTACTGAGACGTTGTCACGTCAAAATTACAAGGAATGACAAATGCATACATGATGGTACATCAAGACATCGACAGGGATTTAGAAAATGACATCAGAAGGTACATTTATTGGATTATTATTGAAGCGGAATTAAGGAAGTTTGTGATGTGTGCATGAAGGGAAAAATAAGACGGCTGCCGTTTCCAAATAAATCAGCGAGTGTGTCATCGGCGTTATTGGATTTAATACATATGGACATTTGAGGACCTATGCGAACAGCGACTCCCAGTGGAAAACGTTACTTGGTCATTTTCATTGACGATTACTCTCGTTTTACATTCATTTTTTTGTTAAAGCACATATCGGATGTTGAAGACACTAAGAAGCGGTTTGTCGCACTGTGTGAAAATAAGTTCGATCGAAACCAACAATAATACGATCGGATCGGGATGGCGCGAAT
Organism: Nephrocerus scutellatus; assembly: GCA_947095585.1. Lineage (NCBI taxonomy): Eukaryota > Metazoa > Arthropoda > Insecta > Diptera > Pipunculidae > Nephrocerus > Nephrocerus scutellatus. The sequence goes on from OX352764.1 coordinate 52,547,644, forward strand.
ACACTTCAAACGAATACAGAAACTATTTAAAGTTAAAGGGCATTCAGATCCAGTTAACGATAGACGACTGTCCACAAAAAAATGCTAAAGCTGAACGAAAAAATCTGTCCTTAATCGAAATGGCTCATTGCATGCTTATTGATGCGAAGTTACCAAACATTTTTTTGGGCGAGGCGATTGCATCGGCAAATTCCTTCAGAATCGTGTGATAATAAGAAAAACGAACATGACATGACATGACATGACAAAACAGCAATTGGAAATAAATGGGTTTTCAAGGTAAAAACCAGTTCGTATGGTGAAGTGCAATGTTCCAACGCCAGATTTGTGGCACAAGGATTATCGTATAAGCATGGCGAGGATTATGACGAGGTGTTTGTGCCAGTAGGTCTTCATACAACATTTAAACGTTGTTATCAATAAGTGCAAAAAGGAAAATGCTTGTGCATCACTTCGACGCTAAGGCAGCATTTCTTAATGCAAAGTTAAAAGAAATCTACATGAAGCAGCTAAGCGGCTTTGATGATGTTAATTTGAAGGTATGCTTGCTTAAGAGAAGCATTTATGATCTATGCTGCCAGATCTTGTAATTCCGAACTTCACAAAGTACTAATCGGAGCTAGATTTCAACAGAGCTATAACGATGCATGCTTGTATTCGAAGAAAGTTGGCAATAAATTTCCTATGTTAATGTACGACACCGCAAGATTTGGGACCGATCAATTTCTATTTGGGAATGGAGGCTACAAAAGATATGAATGGGAACTTTGAATTGAATCAATAAGCATATATCATGAAAATTGCATCAGATTTCGGAATAACTGAAGAAAGCCGGCGAAAACACTAACGGATACCAATTACGGAGAGTCAGATTCGACACAAACATTGGAAAATAACAAGGAATATCGATCACTGATTGGACGATTGTTGTATTTATCAGTGAATTCTAGACCTGATAACACATCATCGAACGAATCAACATTTTTGGACATTCAAATGCAACATGGGCCTACGGCAAAATCGGTCGTAAATCAAACAGTGGTCGCATAATATATTTCAACGCCGGGACAATAAGCAAGGCATAGTTGCATCGTCATCGTGTGAAGCCGAATTTATTGCGACGATTTTTAGAAGAATTGCACGAACAATTTGATTTACCAACAGTTATATTCGAGGGCAATCAAAGGGTGCATTGATCTGATACGTGAACACAAATTCTCATACAAAACGAAGCACATCGACAGGCGATACAAAATAATTTGTAATCTTATGAGAAAGAGGATCATAGAATGTGAATACTGCCCCACAGAAGAATTGCTTGTAGACTTATTGACAAAGCCATTATCTGCAATCAAACATGATTATTTACGAGAAAAATGCAACTTGTGTTAAACGAGGAGGAGTGTTGAATATATGAACAAGACACAGACTTAACGAAACGACGTTTATCATACATTATTTTATACTAAGGTCTTCTGCCATTATATATTTTATTTTTAAATTCTCTACATTAACTTCGCGTGCCCGTGGCTGGCGGACAGATCTTGTGATAAATTTTTAACCCACTTTCCAAACCCCGATTTTATTGAAATTTTGCACACATGTATATTTCCGTTGAGAGTACTTTTTATTAAAATTTGAGAGTGATCGAGCTCCAGGGTCGCGGGGCACCTATACAAAAAATGTTTCCCGGCATCAGATCATTTCATACTATCGGGTGTTTCAACAGGTGTGCTTCAACTTTTCTCCGATAGGGACGGCGAACGACGCCATATTTTTATTGTTCTTTTGTCATTTGGAAACTTCATTAGTATACATTTCATCATGGAACACTACACATGTGAACAGCGATTGCAAATCGTGCAAATTTTTTATCAAAATAATCGTTCTGTTGCCACTACTTTAAGAGCATTACGGCCATTTTACGGTCCATTTAACAAGCCAGCCCGTTCGACAATCGACCGTATAGTAAAGATATTGGACTACATCCGTATAAGATCAAGCTGACACAACAACTAAAGCCGTTTGACCATTTGAAGCGACGGCGATTCGTGAATTGGGCTCAAGAGCAAATCGAAAATGATGCAGATTTTCACCGAAAAATCATCTTCAGCGATGAGGCTCACTTCGTAAAACGTGCACGCGGTGGTCATGCAAAAGAAATCGAGTTTCATACTTAAATGTATCATATGTATATGTTCAAATTCGTTAATAAAAAAAAAAGTTAGTTCAAAAGTCGAACAGTTTGTGTTTTATTCAAAAAAAAAGTTGAAGTGCTCTTATTGAAAAACCCTATATAATGACTGTGTTCTGTGTGCGCTGTGGGCAGCGCTGCTTGCTTTACGATTATTGTTGGGTTGCAGTGCTGCGTATGTGTTTTTATATTTCAGCATTTATAATGAAATTCACTATACTTTTGGTTATTAGACAAATTACATGAAAAATTTTAATTTTTATGGGTTGTTTTTTTCTTTACTTGCGATGTATTTTTTGTAGTGTTTTCTTTCATAAAGTTTTTCACATTATTTTTGGGCAGATTGAAATTGTTAGATCTAACGCAAGCATTTATCATATCTACTACAAGTAGATCATTCCCATAGAGAATTCTTGAAAGTACAGACGGCCGACAACGCGCTATCTAGGTAATAGCGTGGAGCTAGCTGCAAAATGTGAAGAAAACAGATCGTTATGATTTGCAATGTTTAGCGTTCTAGTGGGCTCTTTCACAAGCTAGTAAGATTGTTTATCTCAGGAAATAACTTAACATCATGCCTGAATAACAAAGCCATTGTTTACGTTGAAATCGCCCGCAATTACGATTGCAGAATGTGGATCAAGTGAAACAATTTTAGAAATAGAGTCAGACAGTGTTTCTAGCTCATGGCAAGTTGAGATACTGTCTAAATTAGGGCTTCTGTAGATAAAGCAGAAGCATAACATGCACATGCTTACGCACTTTGAGCCAAATAGAATTAAATTACGCGTTGGAACAATTGTTGAAAAGTGCTTGGGTTTGAAAAGCTACATCACGTCTACGTCCATAGATGGCGAGACCGCAGTGGGGACAAAATACTGGCACCAAGTTGTAATTAGGCAACTGATTTCTGAAACATCAGAATCAGAACTAACCTGGGTTTCTGTTAGAGTAAGAATAGCAGGTTTGTGGTTTGCTAAATGGATGCAGGATGTAGAAAATGTTGCTTACGTAGACCCTGAACTCACACATCAGACAAATAAGAAACAACTCTCTGCACTACACTGCACTAGGTTGGTGATTTTTTTTTTGATGATTTTTAGCGCCAGTGCATTTTAAGTATGTGATGTCTTCTATTTTTTTATAGCGAGAACGACCTCACTAACACAGACGAAAAACAGGTTGTTGTCGTGGGCTGAAGCCAGCGCAGCTTAGGTTGCCGTTTTTGTCGTTATTTGTTTTTTTTTAAATTCTCTATATTAACTTCACTTGCCCGTGGCTGGCTGGCTGGCTGGCTGGCTGGCTGACTGGCCAAATCTTGTGATCAGTTTTTAACCCACTTCCTACAGCCCGATTTCATTGAAATTGCACACATGTATATCTCCCAAGACAACACTTTCTATTAAAATTTGAGGCCCCTCGGGCCGCGGGTTTGGGGGGCTCCCATACAAATATTTTACAAAATTTACCCGATTTTCTTTAAATTTTGTACACATGTGTGTCTTCGATGGAAAACACTTTTTGTAAAAATTTGGCCCCTTGGGGACCCCAATATACAATTTTTAAATATCGCTATATCGCATCAGATCACGGCAAAGTCTAAGCTCTGTGTTTTATGAGCAGCGCTGTTCGCTGCCGCTGCGTCATTTGTGAATGATTTTGCCACAAAACGAGCACGCAGTGCGTGTGTGTGTGTGTGTGTGTATCCCCGATTAGAGAATTTACAAGAAAAATTTAAATTTTTATGGGTTGTTTTTTTTCTTTCCCGTTCCGGGTGATGAAAGGCGAATGTAGATAACTGTTTGTTCTCATGGAATTAGTGTACACAATTTTGGTTGGTTTCCTATTCTGGCGGGACAACACCCGAAGATATGTGTGTTGGGTAATTTGCTAAGATAAAAACTATATTCAGTATGTAAATGAGACAACAAGAAATCCTGACATTGCATATCATAGCATCACCCTTGAATTGTTCCCTAGCTCTCATCAAACCACGCAGCTAAAAAAAAACTCCCAAAAAAGTCTAGAAATACAAGAAAGCCTATTGGAACGGTTTTATCAACTTCCTTTGGAGTATTAACTGGTCGCTATTTTTCCGCGATAGGAACGTAAATGCCACCGCTGATGCGATCAGGATCATCATTCTTATTGGTATGAGAGACTTTATGACTTTCAGGAATTAGTTTGTCAAACCAAAGAAAGATAGATGGTATGATTCGAGCTTTAAGGAGGCTTCTATGACTAGATTCAGGAGAAATGCTTTCGGTTTTAAAAAGCAGACTTCCAAAGACAAATCTTTAATTCATACATTAAACATGGAGAGAAAGAGAGCGATAGGTTTTCGTCCACAAATTAGTACAACCGTCCTAACATTTTTTCCTTGATAGTTTGATAAACATTTAAAAATTGAAGATTGTGTAAAATTCTTGAACTAAACTTTCATATTTATTTTGTTGGTCAAATACTTTTTCAGGATGTCGAGGAAAAAGTTAAGAAAACGTTTCCAGCTCCAATAGACTGCTGGGCTTTGACCGAGGCAAAAGAGACTGTTAACGCAAAAAAAAGAAAAGCTGTGCTACCAGTGGATCGAGTGCATTCTATCTTACAAAAGGTATTGTAAAATGTTATTTTTGAAAGTTTTTCGTATTTATGTTGAATTATAATTAATAATTAGGACGTTCTGCAGTATAAGATCGATAATTCGGTTTCGTCATTCCTTGTTGCGGTTTTGGAATATATTTCCGCCGACATTTTAAAGTTAGCTGGTAATTATGTTCGCAAAATAAAACACTCTGAAATATGTCGTGAAGATATTGAAGTAGCAATGTGTGCAGATAAGGTAGTTTTTTTCAGAATAGTTTTGTAGTTTGGTTTAAATAAATTCGTGTCATTTATTTTAGGTCCTAATGGATATGTTTTATCAGACAGATCTGAACAATGCTATAACACCTAGTCCTTTGCCATTGCCGGCACCTAGAGCTAAGTTGTCATATGAAGAAGTAGTTAAAGAACTTATTCAAGATGAAAAACAATACCAAAGGGATTTGCACATGATAATACGTGTTTTTCGTGAAGAACTTTTTAAAATTGTTAGAGATGTAAAGGAGCTAGACGCAATATTTTCGAATATAATGGATATTTATGAAATTACTGTCACACTATTGGGTTCCCTAGAGGATGTCATTGAAATGTCCCAAGAGCAAAGTATTCCATGTGTTGGAAGCTGTTTTGAAGAGTTGGCTGAGGCAGAGGAGTTTGATGTTTACACAAAATATGCCCAAGAAGTAACATCTCAACAATCAAAGGATGCATTGACTACCTTGTTGGCAAAGCCAGACGTAAGTCATCATATATTTAATAACATACCAAATGCTGGTACTGCAAGCAATGCAAAAAAATCAATATAATGGAGAAAGTAATCATTTGTTAATTTTTATTTTTTCAGGCGATGTCTTTAATGTCAGCAGGTCATGGATTTCGCGAAGCTGTTAAATATTATTTGCCAAAACTGCTTCTAGTTCCCATATGGCACTCATTTTTATATTTAGATTATATTAAGTCTTTAATGGAGTTAAGCCCATCCCAAGAAGATAAAGAAAGTTTCGAACAGGTACAAGGCTTGTTAAGACCCTTGCGTTGTGATCTTGAGAATATTGTTGCTAATTTGCCTAAGTAAGTACACATTTTCTAGCACTGAAGTGGTGTTTTATATTGGGTTCCATATGCTTACTAACGATCAAAAAGATAGGTTGTTCGTGTAAATAGAACGTAAGTCAATTTTTACCCAAAATGTCAGAAAGTTAATTTGTTCACTGTTTTGGCGTCATAAGACGACAGCTGGTACCTAACCACAGTTATCCAATCAAAATCGGAAATGACCACCCAGAAATTTGGTTTGTTTTTCCTTATCGACGTCTCGTTGAGAGCGAAAAACATACCCGCCGACGGGTAGCAAAGTTATAGTTTCGATTAAGAAGACTTGCAAATGGAATGAAACTTAAAATTGAAGTTCTGTGTTCACTACTAGTTTTACATAGCAGTTTAGGCCTATATCAAGTGGAACTATAGAGACTTTAGTTTGTGGCAGCTGAGGAAACCCAAATTTTTAATTTTCGTTTAGTTTTGTCGAGGCGGGGTCATTTAGCTCGACCGCTAGTCGTTTCCCTGATTTCTCTATTCCCAGCGTACCTAAAGCGGACATTCCGAATGTAACGGCAATCTCAAATATCAAATTTTCTGTTAAGATTTTAAACTCTTGGCGTATTAGAATTGGGTTTGTTCTGATTTGATTTACAGCTATGTGTGTGGATTCTGCTTCCCGTAGCTGAATTGTTATTGTTTTGTTTTAAGCGGCGATAATAATGATTGTATATCTTTAGGTCACTGACACTGCCTAAAACTTCACAAATATCTCCCCCACTACTTTCGTTAATGCTATTTTCTAAATGGAGAGAGTGCGAAAAACTTTTGTAATTATTGGTTAAACTCCTCCGTTTTTAAATATTTTAATGTAATGTACGTGTATTGTTAAGTTCCAAATTGAGCGCATAACTCTGGATAATTTGTAAATGTTTGCTTTCTCACACTTCCTCGTACAAATTATTTAAATATGCCCCGAGACGTACTGTTTTAGGCCGTTCTTTCGCTTCGCAGTTGTCTTACTTATAGGTTTTGATTGGTACTTCCCGTGGGTCCATCCGCTGCTAGCGTTGATATTTCTTCACTCTCCAAACGACTGCACTTCGTCGGACAAAATAAATTTTGGAATTTTTGTTATTTTAGGATCAATGATTTTCAACCACTCATTCTTTCTTACTTTGGCTTCCCTGATCCTACCGACGGCGCCAAATTTTTGAATTTCTAGCTTGTTACTTTGTTAGGCCTTTCTTTTAATTTTAACCGTGTGCGTGCGTGCGGCCAAACCACATTTTCGTAAATATCTCTACTCCAACACCACCTACTGCGTCAAAAAAACTCATATATAAAGATATGACTGACTAAATTGGACGAAACTGGGGCACAATTCTGGGCATTCCACGATGAGACTTTGAAAACCCCAGACGCAGAAGAAGTGGACGAGATTGAACTCGGCTCAAATACGCATGACCCGTGGTTAATCTACGTATTTGCTACCGAATTCTATGTAAACACCAAACAAGCTTGGTCTAAAACAGTCGGAACAGGGAAGGACATTGCATTACAGGAGCTTTTAGATTTCTTGCAATAAAGATGCAATATTTTTAAAACATAAGAAACCATATTTAATTGCGTGTAACAAACGCAAAATTATATTCAAAAACTTGCGATCAGTGCAAGCAATCGCGGTCACCTAAATTTCTCATTGAACGATCAATCAGTGAGTGCAAAGCAAAGCGTATTTTTAAATTCTCTTTATTAACTTCGCGGGCCCGTGTGTTTGTTTGTTGTGTAATCTTGCGATCAATGTTTAACCCACTTCCTATAGCCCGATTTTGTATACATTAAAATTTCGGGCCCCTTGGGGTGGGGGGGGGGCTCCCATACAAATATTTTACAAAATTTACCAGATTTTCTTCAAATTTTATATACATGTGTATCTCCGATGGACAAAACTTTTTGTAAAAATTTTTTAGTGAACAGGGTGAAAAAATATTAAAAATTAGCCCGATTTCTTCAAATGTGTATCTAGGTTCGACAAAATTTTTTGTAATATTTTTAGAGTAAATGGGCTCTGAAGACCGAGGGGTACCCATCAATTTTTTTTTAATTCAATTTTATTTAATAATTTAATTGAATAATTTAATAATTTCTTCAAATTTTAAGCGCATGTATATTTCCGATGGACAAAAGTTTCTGTAAAATTTTTGGAGTGAACGGGCCCTGAGGCATGAGGGGGCCAATAAAAAATTTAATAAAAATTATTCATATTTCTTCAAAATTTAAACACATGTGTATCTCTTATGGACAAAACCATTTTTACAATTTTTGGAGTGACCAGGCTTTGAGGGCCCTGAAGCCAGATTTTCTTTTCAACACATGTGTATCTCTGATGATAACAACTACTATTGAAATTTGGAAATGATCGGGCTCCAAGGTCGGGGGCTCCGATACAAATTGTTTACACATGTGTATCTCCGGTGACAGTTTTTGTAAACATTTTGAAGTAAAGGGGCTCTAATATTATTATTTTTTTTCAAAATTAACCCGGTTTATGTATGTATCACTTTTAAAATAATTTACATGAACCAACAACCAACTAAAGCTCCCAACACCTAAGTTTTATAGCCCAGACACAATAGGCTTATCAAATCAAAACAACCAATCGATTTGCCTACCTGCCAAACAGTACACTTTATTTTACTCTTATTTTATGATCATCGTGAAAAATGAGTGTATTAAAATCGCCTCTATGTGCTAACCATACCCTACTGAAAAACAATACTCTTATTTTCAACACCAAAAAACTAACTTCAACGACATCAACACTAACTTCAACAACCATAACAACTGCAAATCCATCAACGTTCAATATAACTACCACAGTAACTTCATGGAAAACCAGAACTATAACCACACCCTTAACAACAACATCGCTAACAATCATAACAGACGACTCCACCATTTATCCAAGCGAATTGAAAACAAAAATAAACAGGGCATCATCAGAAAAAACTAATCAAAGCAAATCCAAAAAATCAAAAACGCAAATACCCTAAAAAAAATACTGGCTTAACCAACCCGAGGAGAAAGACAAAGACGCCAATATCCCCGCTAATAACGGGTGTTTTTTTGGGAGGTTTGTTTTTCCGATAGATGTCGTTTTATTTTATGACAGTTGTTTTGACAGCTCAAAGTGGCATTTCTACTCAGTATTGTTTGGCAAATCATTATGAAAAAAAAAAAAAAAAAAAAAAAAAAAAAAAAATGACATTTGTGAAAAATAGTCGTGGTAGCCATATGCCAGAAATTGTGTTTAAATGTTAAATGCAAAAAAATTATCTACCAAATAAAAAAAAATTTTGGTCATTTCATAATTTTATATGTGTTTTATTCAAAAAAAAAATCGGCAACCTCTTAAAAAAACACCCGTTAGATATAACGTGTTTTTTTAAGAGGTTGCCGATTTTTTTTTGAATAAAACACATATAAAATTATGAAATGACCAAAATTTTTTTTTATTTGGTAGATAATTTTTTGGCATTTAACATTTAAACACAATTTCTGGCATATGGCTACCACGACTATTTTTCACAAATGTCATTTTTTTTTTTTTTTTTTTTTTTTTTTTTTTCATAATGATTTGCCAAACAATACTGAGTAGAAATGCCACTTTGAGCTGTCAAAACAACTGTCATAAAATAAAACGACATCTATCGGAAAAACAAACCTCCCAAAAAAACACCCTATATATGTCCAAGGTTTACGATATATACAACTCCTAATTGACGCCCTAACCGTTACTACTGCACTACTACTGTAACGACACATACGAATTAAAAGTTTTACCAAATAATGAAATAAAAATACAGTCAACCGACTCCATAACGTATACAAAGATCGTAAAAGTACTCAAACTCAATAACACAAAATATTTCACATTCAAACATAAGAAACAGCGCAACTTTAGAGTAGAGTCATGCTTCTTAATATGCACAATTTCGCGGATCAGGAGGAAATAAAAAAAGAGCTTAACGAATATGGATACATCGTTACTAACATCACAATATTTTACAACGAGTGTTGGAGATTCATACGTAAAATACTTGCATTAAAATTATCATCCTAAAACCCATCAAATTTATTAAATATTGTAAATTTACCTTTAAATTATATAATAATTATCCATTGCCATTCTATAATCATTATCCATTGCCATTCTATAATCATTATCTTATACAATTAATAATTGGCATTTTATATAATTTCATCGAGATAATTCATGAACTTACCATTAATCAATTGTAGATGTCTAAATTCCAATATGTTTTCTTTTGGTTTTTAAATCTACTACATACATAAAGACAAAATGTACTAAAGGGTTTGGGTACATACATTTTTTTTGTCATGTTATTCAGCCGCAATTAACTTCATTAAATTTTTATAGTGCGTAAGATTAAGAAAAATTAATTTTGTCAGACAGTGTACGCAGCTCAAGCGATAAACGTCAATAAAACGATTGGTTATGTAAGGTAATTAATAATAATAATAATAATATTCGGCGCAACAGACCTAGCTTCTCACAACCATTCGTGTTCAGCATGTATATTTTTGCACACAAATGGAAGGGACCTACAATTTAAGGCCGTATCCGAACGGTGAATTGAGAAACTTTCCGTGACTAGTTATTAATCTCGGAACGTTTGTCACCCATTCGCGAGAGGTGGGACACCATGAAAAATACTTTTGGTGTTACTGGGATTCGAACCACGAACCCCCTGCTCAGTAGCCATTCCCATTTCTACTGAGCCACGGCGCCCACTAAGGTAATAAATACGTAGTTTTATTGTTCATTGAGTTTCTACTGCGAAAGAAGATTTATTTAATAGGGAAGGACTCGCAAGGGCGCCCTACAACAATTAAATATGGTCATTCGAACCGAGTCTGGAATCAGCGCTCCAAATTTAAACGAATTTTTTAGGAGCCAGCCGGAGTGCATTTTCAACGCGTTCGGAGCCAAGCGAAATTTATCGTCATTAATTAGTCTCACCGGGCAGCCATTTTGAGAAGCTTAATCAATCACGTCGCATCAAACACTAGTGCTAGGTTTGTGATTTTACACGAGGACAAAACGCGTGTACAAGTATATCTAAAGGACTCACAATTTTGAGTATTAAAAAAATACCGTGGAAACTACGCTATGCTACCATTATTTGCGAACACGTGTACATGTATATATCAGCATACGATCGTAAGTTGACTTTATCGATCATCTGAATCGTCCACGTGTGCAATCGTATACCATAAATCAACCTAACCATAAATTGGGTTCATCTACTAGTCGCACTAATTACGGTGGAATTATTTGCTTCAATTACTTTGTTAATATAATCAGCAGTCCTATATCAGTCCATCGAAATTTACTATTATTAACTGGCGAACACCCGCGCATACAAGACTACGGGTGGCCATTTTTGTCTGGTATCTGGTACAGGCCTCAATACTCGTATTTGAGCAAGATCTATTGCTGCGGGCAACTGGTCACCCGATATTTCATTTAACGCAACAAACAACGGGACGCATCACAAATTTAAATTGCCGAAAATGCACACCCATTTTCAGGGGACTACCAAGAATGGCAATCCTTTTACGACTTGTTCTGTAGCACTATCTATGTATCCATGGATACTTCTGATAAAGTCATCCGTGGGTTAAAGGCGTTAGGGAAAACGCCAAAACACGAGATCACTGGCTCATCTTTCGGTTGGTACAGAAATTAGGCGATAAATCCAAAGCATTGTGGGCTGAGCATACAGCTGACTTAAAAAATCCTCAATTTTCAACTTTATGGATTTCTTAGCAAAGCGAATAGACACCTTAGAAATCACCAACATGTCGATAAAAAAGCCAATAGCTCCATTCAATGTTAAAAGTCATGTTACTACCGACACCACCATAGACAAGTGCTTAATATGTTCAGAGAACCTTATATTCAATCATTCTCAGATTCCGAGAACGCCGACGTTGAAAAAATGTATCGGCAAGTTAAGGTAGCCTCCAATGATACTAACTTCGAAAGAATCGTATGGCGCAATCATCCGTCATAACCCATCCGACACTTCCGCCTGAATACCGTAACATACGGTCTAGCATCGTCGTCGTTTTTGGCAACAAGAGTATTTGAAAGAATAGCTGCTGAAAATGAAAATTCAAGTTTGCACGCTTCTAAAGCAATGAAAACCAGTCAAGGTACAAAGATATCCGGCACTAAAAAAAAACGCTTGAAGAGCAGACCACACAGAATAGCATAGAAAATAAAGTCCTCGACGCCAATACACTCAAAACTGTCCCTAGCATGATTAAACCTTTGACAACATTTGTTGAAGCACTGGCTTCTATAAAAAATAACACTCCACAAACAATAAACAGCAACACTTAACCAAACCCACAGATGACCTATCCGAAATAATGAAACCACTAATTACACAGATTTCTAATATGATGAGCCTACTAAAATAAATAATGGACAGTAATTTCAATCTAAAAATCGTCATATTGAATGCAAACGGGCTAATCCAACTAATTCTAAAACATTTTATCAAAAACAACACTTCACAAGCAAAATTTTCTAAAAATTCCCAGCTTTAAAATATTCCACAGAAACAACCCTAGTGGACGAGCTCACATGTGAACAGCAATTATAATCAGACAAGATAGCAAGCGCGATGAACTAGATGGTTACCATCCGAATCAAGGACCCCTTATAATATCTCAATATACTGCCCACCAAAGACGCATTAAGCATACCAATTGAACTATCTTCCCATCTAACGTTGCTCCCTTGCAGGAGTAAACTTTTACCGCCACGATACATTTCCAGAACGAAACTCGGTCCGCACCATAGTTGGACCAGACTAGGCCGTCCACAGCCGAGGTCAACCTCGTCTCTAAAACTTAGCCTTCTTCAGAATAAACTTCGCCTGTGTGCAAATCTTACTCCCGTGGAACCAATCCGACCTTGGATGGGGTTTGACATCAATGGCTTCAGTTCTTTCGGTATAAGTGTCTATGCAAAATCGTATCAAACCCGGACAGCACATCCATCCGGAACATCAAACCACATCACCTGTCACCAGAATAGCAAGCTATCCCGGGTTTTAACGCAACCTTAGCGGGGTCTTGCATCAATGGCCTCAGTTTGTTCGGTATGAGTTCTTGGGCAAAACCGTAGCAAACCCTGGCAGCAATCCGGAACCTCGAACCAAATCATTTGCCACTACGATAGCAAGCTATCGTAGGCCATGAACACACCTGTGTATGACTGAGCTACTAAATACGAAGACAGTGCCTATTTCTAGACATTCTACAACATACCAACAGCCCTGCCCCAATTATTTACCTACTTTTTGAAGTATCAAACCCTTCGATGTAGTAAGATACAGCCCCTCGGGGAGCCTACTGACACCAGGAAAACTGGAGCTCATACACTTCTGCATTAACAGAACATTAAATTAAATCAACTAACAATAAAAACTTGCCTTGTCCTTTCCTCAGACCACTCACCAATCATTAATGAATTGAATATATCAAAAACGTAAGACTGGACATAAATATGCCACAATTTACTAACCACAAGACCGACTGGAATGCATTTTGAAATCTTATTGACGAAAATATTACACTTAGGATTCCGCTAAAAACCATTCAAGAACTTGAGAGCGCAATAATTCTTTTCCACGATTTTCGCTTTATCATTTATTCGCTGCACTAAAGTCAACGCCTGACCACAACCACAAAATGCTCACATATTTACGTCGAAAAAAAAACAAACCCATAAAAATTCAAAATTTTCATTTCCAAACCGCAGATACACATGTTGTATAGGTTGTAGCGTAGGAAACAGTCATTGTCGTCTATGGTCGTTGCTTTTTAGTTGTAGAACGGTTGTAGAAAGTTTAAAGTTTTGCAAATCTCTCTGGAGTATCCCGTAGAACATCGAATCGGGAGTATACTTTTATACCGGTTTGCCTTGATTTATATGTAAACGGTTGTAAAATGTTTTATATTTTCTAATAGTTTATAGTTTTATGTTGTTTTATGTTGACACACAAAAAATTACTGATTATGATGTATAAAACTATTATTCGCCCTAATGGGTGATACACATGCAGCCGATGAAAGTTGACTAAGAATATTTGAACTGTCTCCTTCAATTCATATGATATTATGCTGTACATGTGATATACTCACATATGGTTGAGTTAACAATATTTCTGAGTGCTAGGGTGTGAATATTTAACTCCACCCACATGAAAGTGTACGTTTTTCCTATCTCCTTTCTAGTCTGTGTGAAATTTGACATATTTGTATCTCCAATGGCATTAAAAAAATGAAACTGTAAATGAAAAAATAAAATAAAAAAAATCCGTAGTAATAGTTTTATTTTTTTAAATGCGCCCATTAAAAAGTTATAGAATATTACAGTCAGTTTTAATTATGTAGGTTCACAAGGCCTATATGGCCAGAGAAAAAAATTTCTTATTTTTATAGTCCACAAGAAAACATGGATGAAGAATATCGTGTGTTTTAGTGAATTCTCTTTGATTACGGGGTTACAAACGCTTGAGTTATACTAGTCAGCATGATTTTCCTCTTGCGTATATAAGCTAACTGTTTCTCGAACTAACTGCAAAAAGAATTGTTGTGAATACGTTTTTGATCTCTCAAACTTACATTAATGTTTTATAGGAGTTTTGTTATCTAATCTTAATATAGTTTAGTATGTTTGCAGACAGTTGCAGTTTAGAAAAAACTTTGTTTTTGATTATACTAAAATAGTTGAATAGATAGGAATGTAAGATGTAAGTGAAGTCGTGAACCTAAGCGACCCATTCGCGCTTGATTGTTGTTTTTCTGTGTGTCGTATTAACTTTCAAATTTTTACCACAATTCGCCAGGAAAGTAAGTATTTTGACCTCTAATGTTATAGTTTAGAAACATCGATATAAAACAATTCCAATATTAATATGAAAATTAAATATTAAATTTCAGAGAAATTTGTATTCCTATGAACAGTCGGGCTCGTCGTCAATTAGCAATAGAACGGACACGAGATCTTCAAACCACAGTCGAGCATTGGGACAAGGATATCGGTCAAAATTGTAACGAATTTATAAGAGGTGATTTTTACAAATATTAACATAAATATCCTAACTACTTAACTACGTATAGTGTTTTTTAAGATAAGCAAATAATACTTTTTCCAAATAGATATGAATGATAGTAATAAAAAGGTATGATGCATTCCTCTTGATTGAATTGGTTCAAACAGAACATTTTCTGTTTTTAAGTTTGAAGTCAGCCAAGATTTGATAAATTATTAATAATTAAAGACAGTACACATAAATAAAAATAGAGGAACAGACAGTTGTGGTCCAGGTCTATATTTTTACACAGAAATGGAATTTGAAGCATTATCCGAAAGGCAAATTGAGAAGCATGACAGTTATAGATCGGATGTTTGTCGGTCATCCGCAGGACTGCAAAAAAGTTTTTTGATATTTTTCTGGCTAACTTTGAACCTCCCGCAATAACCCCTGCGAATATTTTTGAATGTAATGATGGCGCAATACACACAAAAATAGTGGATCGAAATCAACTCGCTGTAAATCCTCTTCTAGTTCGCAATTGTCGACAGTTTTAGCAGTCAGTGATCGTTCATTTATATGACCTTTGTTAGCGCCACCACTGAACACACGACCGGTGCGAGGCCTGGTGTGAACGCGGTGAGGTGGTTGATTTGACATCGTCGGCAGCACAAACAAAAAATGGAGTAAAGATGTCAAACCGACGACGTTTTCTCTTCTCTCGCTATCGTGGCCATCTTCTTTTGTTTAAGAATAATTGAAATTGCATTTTCGCAATAATAATTTTTGTTGAAATAAAAGTTCGCATTTTCGCATTAATAATTTTCGTTGAAATAAAAGTTTTATTTATTCGTCCAAAATTGTGCCCTTTTCTTTGTTGTGAATACTCTCGTGATTACCAAAATTGGTCCTTCAAACCGGATGAGTGCCAGATCAGCATCGAAATCATTCACGTGTTTTATGTAATTCAATCGTCGAGATTTACACATTTTCGTAATAATTCACGTGTGATTCATCAAGTTTTACTCATCGTGTGGCACACAATCACATCATCATAAAATCAGATCGTATATTGCATAATTTAGCGTATGAGAGTATTGTACATCGTCACAAAATAACTCACTTATGCTTATCAATTTGTAAAGTGAAGTCGTGTGCAAATTAGCAAATTATACACATTAATAATATCGCACATTAAATTTGAGGTTGAAATATACACGAGTTAAATCAGTGATTCAATGAATATGACACTTTGGGCAAAGCAGGCGTCGCTCCAAAAGACTTTGGAACGGGCTCTCAAACGTAGCAAGGAGCTAAGTGGGGATACCGAAGTCACAAAAGAGACAATCGAAGTCCAGATTGATAACCTGGAACAAAAGTACAAGGGATTTTGTGATACACAAGACAAGATCGAAGCCGTGTGTGGCGAGAAGGAGTTAGAACAAAAATTCGGCATTCGAGAACAAATCGAGGAGTATTATTTCGTCGCAAGCTCAAACCTCAAAACATTATTGAGAAAATTTAATTCGGCGACTTCAACACAGGATACCAAGGCAATCCCAGCCGATGCTTCCACGCCACATCAATCAATCGAAATTCAGTTACCACGCATCAAGGTTCCCGTCTTCGATGGCAATTATGGAAATTGGACGGAATTCGAAAGTCTGTTCACTGATCTTATCGACAAGAATCCGAGATTGACAGATTCGCAAAAGCTCCATTACCTGAAGGCAAATCTAACTGGTGAAGCCGCTACTCTATTGAGAACGGTGCAGATCAGCGATGCCAACTACACAGAAGCATGTAGAAGCCTCATCAATCGGTACAAACATCGACGTTTTATTATCGACAGTCACCTCCATCGATTCCGAAATATGCCCGCAGCCCTTCATGAATCCGCAATCGGATTGAGGGGCATCATCGATACCTCCACAGACACAGTCCGAAGTCCAAAGGTTTTGGCCGTTCCGGTAGCCACCTGGGATATCATTCTCGTCAACATCATCGTCGACAAACTCGATCCAGGAACTCACCGTCAATGGGAAATGACATTAACTCGAACGAAGTATCCCATCTATCAAGAACTTATGGATTTCTTGGAGAAGTCAAATTCGTCGCGACAAATCACATCATCGTCAATACGCCGAAGAAACGAGCCAACAACACCTCGTTTCCCATCAACAACTCAACCATCGTCATTTCGCTCGAGCTCGAAGCACGAATCGTCATCGCAATCATCTCATTCGTTCGTCGCTACTTCGACTCCAACCAATTTGCTGAGCTGTCCATTCTGCAGCGAGGAACACAGTGCAGCAAATTCAAATCATTATCGTTCGATCAGAAATCAACCAAAATTCGTGAAAACAATCTTTGTTTCAACTGTCTGCGGAAGGGACACCGTAGCACAGAATGTCGTTCAAGTTTCTGTCAAGTCTGCAACCGCAGACATCACACCCTATTACATATACCGGATGGGTCATCTCGAACTCCAGTCACCAACACAAGTAAAACATCGAATGACAACTTGCCAACTGCTGAAAATTCGAATTCGCATCACACCACATCGCCGCTGACAGATGTATTACTAGCAACAGCAGTTGGAATTGTCGCAAACGGTAAACAAGATTCCACCATTCGAGCCCTGCTTAACTCAGGATCCCAAGTTAATCTCATTTCCGAGAACGCTATAACTCGGATTGGCATAAAACGGAGACCAGCCTCAATCTCAATTAACGGAATTGGTGCCATTGAAGCAGCCAAATCACAATCGATTGTCGATTCGTTCTTAAATCACGTGTTGATTCAAGATTCTCGATTTCCATCACAGCAGTTGTCGTCGAAAGGATAACTGGCATCATGCCATCGCAGTACATCGAATCGCAACAGTCGAAACATCTACACGAGCTACAATTATCCGATCCTCAGTTCAATCGTCCTCACAAAATCGACGTGCTGCTTGGGGCAGATGTCCTCGGAATGCTCCATATGGGTGAATGCATAAAATCTTTCAACGGTTCGCCATTCACACAAAAAACCAAATTGGGACACATATTGTTTGGGAGATTTGATCGAAACACAATCACTCACTCCTTAAGTGTGACTGCAACCATCGAGAATTACACCAACGTTGACAACATTTTGAAGTCATTTTGGGAGCTTGAAAATGTACCAGCTGCCCAAGAACTTACGGAAGATGAAAGTCACTGTGAAAGGCACTTTCAATCGACGCATTCCAGAAACAAGGAAGGAAGATATATCGTGCAACTCCCATTCGTTGATCAGCCATTGCCACTCGGAACTTCTCGAGAAGGTGCAATCGTCAGACTGAACCATATGGAACGCCGATTTTTGAAGAATCCGCAGTTACGCATCGAATACCGAGACTTCATGTAAGCCTATCTTGAGCAACATCACATGGAAGCAGTGCCAGTCGACGATGGATCAATCACAAACGTGCTACCTCCCACACCATGGCGTGATGCAGGGGTCCAGCTCAAAGTCAAAATTACGTGTAGTTTTTGACGCCTCACACAAGACGACTTCCGGAGTTTCACTGAATCAAAAGCCTCGTATCGGTCCCAAGCTTCAACAGAATCTATTCACGATTCTCACTCGATTTCGACAACACAAATTCGTGTTCATCGCAGATATCCGACAGATGTATCGACAGATCTTGGTGGCCCCTGAGCACCAATATTATCCACGTATAGTTTGGAGAACAACGCCTGAGGACCCAATTCAAGATTATCGTCTGCGCACAGTAACATACGGTACCAGCTGTGCTCCGCATTTGGCAATACGCACGCTCAATCAGTTAGCACGTGACGAATCCAAGCAATTTCCCATCGCTGCGAAGGTCACTATTGCAGACTTCTTTGTAGACGACCTGATGACGGGCACAAACGAAATCAAGGAATTGCTCGAAATCCAGCAACAGATGGTGGCATTACTCCAACGTGGCGGCTTTGAACTTCGAAAATGGTCGTCAAATTGCCAATCTCTACTCGATCAAGTGTCATCAGAATAACACGAACATCGGCCATTGCGGGAATTGAAATGGGAAGAATCGGTCAAGGCACTTGGGTTACATTGGGCACCATCGGGAGATTATTTCGCATTTAAAGTCGAAGACTTTCCAGAATCGCCAGTAACAACCAAACGAATTATCCTCTCAGAGGCTTCAAGGATCTTCGACCCACTCGGGTGGTTATCCCCTAGTGTCATCGTCGCAAAAATCATCTTTCAAGAGTTATGGGTGCTCGGACTATCGTGGGACGAGGCAGTACCAATCGGTCGCTGAAAGATGGTCAAATTATCGGAAGAATCTGGGATTCTTGGAAACAATCAAAATCACTCGTTGGATGGACTATCAAACATGTCGCAACAATCTTCAGACACACGGCTTCAGCGACGCATCAATGAAAGCCTATGCTGCAGTCGTATATGCTCGCACCATATCAGAAGATGGATCAGTAAAAATTACCATCTTAGCAGCGAAAACCAAGGTCGCTCCACTCAAAACCGTCAGTCTACCGCGTTTGGAACTATGCGCCAGTGTGTTACTAGCCAACCTCATGCACAAGATCGTCCAGTCACTCCATCTCCACGACATACAACAGTTCGCATGGACTGATTCGCAAGTGGTTCTGGGATGGCTCCGCAGACCTCTCAGCCGATGGAAAACATTCGTGGCGAATCGCGTTTCGCAAATCCTCGTTTATCTAAAACCCAATGAATGGCGGTATGTTGACACTCGATACAATCCCGCAGATTGCGCGTCTCGCGGCATCGACCCGTAGCTGCTTCACGATCATCATATTTGGTGGAAAGGTCCTGAATGGCTATCGAAACACTCGGACACTAGGCCAACACACAAAATCAATGAGTACTCCATTCAATTGGAAGAATGCAGAACCACTTCTATGGTCGTCACGCAGTTAAACGAATCATCAAATTCTGAAGGATCGATAAACTTCTGAATCGCTGTTCCGCTCTCGAAAAATTACTTCGAATCACATCCTATTGTAGACGTTTCGTTCTACAACTTCGTACCGAAAAAGCCGATCGTAATACCAGCTTCATCACCGTGCCCGAAATGAATCTGTCATTCCATTTTTGTGTCCGATTTGTGTAGGGAGCCCACTTCACTGACGAAATCAATCGATGCCAATCAGGAAGAAATCTGTCGAACAAAAGTTTACTTCGTTCACTTCACCCATTTATCGATGGTGATGGAATCTTACGGGTCGGCGGACGATTAAAACATTCATTCTTGCCGTACCAAAGCAAGCACCCAATAATTCTACCGAAAACCAGTCAACTCACTACTTTAATCATCGCACAGGCACATCGAACCACACTCCACGGTGGTCAACAATTAATGTTGGCACATTTTCGAAGCCGATTTTGGATCATCAATGTCAAGAAGCTGGTCCGTCAACTAACATCGCTTCATCACCACAGCACAAGGAATGTTAACCCTGAAGTCGCCACAATGCTAGCTCAAGACAACACGAATTGGCGCTTCAACCCGCCCGCTTCACCACACTTCGGTATGGGAGGCATCGGCAATACATTACTCACTTTCGAAGTGATGACAACACTATTATGCCAGATAGAAGCTTGCCTGAATTCGAGGCCATTGTGTCCCATGTCGGATGACCCGGAGGACTACACCACTCTCACTCCCGGTCACTTTCTCATCGGAGAGCAACCCATCACCATTCCAGAACCATCATTGCTTGACATCCAATCGAATCCTCTCAATCGATATCAGCAAATCCAACAAATGTATCAACATTTCTGGAAGGTATGGTCGACTGAATATCTGTCACGACTGCAGCAACGTCCTAAATGGCTCAGGACGAACGTCAACTTCAAGGTCGGTCAACTGGTTCTCATCAAAAACTAACTTTGGCCACCAGCAAAATGGGCAATGGGCCGAATCACTGCTATTCAACCAGGTACTGACGGTCTGATCCGCACAGTCACACTAAAATGTCAAGGCATCACACTCACGAGACCGGTAGTTAAATTGTGTCTACTGCCCAGACAATATCGATGACTAAAGGATTAATCCTTTAGGCCAGCCGGCAATGTTAGCGCCACCACTGAATACACGACCGGTGCGAGGCCTGGTGTGAACGCGGTGAGGTGGTTGATTTGACATCGTCGGCAGCACAAAAAAAAAAATGGAGAAAAGATGTTAAACCGACGACGTTTTCTCTTCTCTCGCTATCGTGGCGATCTTCTTTTGTTTAAGAATAATTGAAATCGCATTTTCGCATTAATAATTTTCATTGAAATAAAAGTTCGCATTTTCGCATTAATAATTTTCGTTGAAATAAAAGTTTTATTTATTCGTCCAAAAATGTGCCCTTTTCTTTGTTGTGAATACTCTCGTGATTAACAACCTTAGTAATCATTATTACAAAAAATATTTTAAAAAACCAATCCATAAAAATTTAAATTTTTTTATGTAAATTTTCTATTCGTAGTTTTAATAAAATCAGGTTAGTTTTGAAGAAATTTATATGGGAGCTTTCGACCCTGTGACCCGATCACTTTCAAATTTTGTATAGAAAGTGTTGGTTGTCATCGAAGATACGCATGTGAGCAAGTTTGAATAAAATCGGGTTTTAGAAAGTAGATTAAAAATTGATCACAAGGTTTTGCAAAAACAAACAAACACATCCGTACGCAAAGTTAATGTAGAGAATTTAAAAAGATGTGTGCTTGAAACCATACTGATAATAAAATCGTAGATGACATTGCAAAGAAAAAAGTTTCATATCATAAGTGTAAGAAGTATTATTTATTTATTATCAGGAGAGATACAATCAAAGTTGTAAAGTTATTTTCATTGAATCTTTTTTTTGTAACAAAGTTGCATGTGACGTTCATACGTCCTTGATATACTAGTTTGTTTATTCTATAATGGGTCCTGGTGCGAATAGTGGTTGGCTAAAACACTAAAAGCAGTTTTAACAGAAAATCCCCAAACTATAATAATAATTTTGGCACGACAGACCGTTGTGGTCCAAGGTCTAGCTTATCGCGACCATTCGTGTTGTGCGTGTTATATTTGTGTACACAAATGGAAGGGACACTTAAAATTCGAAGCCGTATCCGAGTTGAGAAGCTTTCCGTTATTAATCTCCGTCGTTTGTCAGATATTTGCCAGAAGTGGGACCGTAAAAATACTTTTGGTGGTTCTATGATTAGAACCTCGAACCTTCTGCTCAGAAGTCCAACGCACTAACCACTAGGGCCACGGCGCCCACTATAATGATTGTTAAATTTTCGATACTAACTTTGCGTGCGGAAGAGTTTTTTTTGTGGCTGCCATGAAATCTTCTGATCAATTTTTAATCCACTTCCTAAAACCCAATTTTGTACAAACATTGCACACATGTGGATTTCCGATGACAACACTTTCGATACAAAATTTTAAGCGATCTTCTTAACAATCATCATCATATCTGGCTTTACAAAAAGGGTCCTGTCCTGGCCTCCCTCAAAAAATCTCTCCACCGGTCCCGATTTCGAGCCGATGTCATCCAGTTTGGCATCCCTAAACTCTGGGCGTCCTGGTCTACGCCATCCTTCCAGCGTAGGCTTGGCCGGCCTCGCTGTCGTGTTTCATAAATCCAAAAAGGACTTTCCGAGCAGGATCCTCTTCGCTCATGCGAGCTAGGTGTCCTGCCCACCGGATCCGTTGCATTGCTCGGTACGCAACATTCTTACGTTCAGTCGCTAGCTTACATTTGTCATCGAACCAGTCGTTTCGATCTCTACGACTACTGCCTAAGATGGAGTCAGCAGTACTAATGACAGTATTTTTAAGGCGTGTCCATTTCTCTTCTTCGCCCGACATCTCAGCCCGCCCCAGGACTTACTCTCCCTGCATTTAGGGCGAGTCCTATCGCTTGACTGTAGTTGTTTCTGGTCTCTTCATTGCGAAGAGCAGCCGTGTTGACTCGAATCTGATTCGCGGATGCAGTCTTCCGTGATGTTGCAATCCGCGCTCGGAGCACCATACCGACAAGATAGTGGTCCGAGTCGACGTTGGCACCTCGTTACGTTCGTACCGTCATCAGGTTCGGGTTGTGAAGGAGGTCTAAAAACACGTGGTCTATCTGGTTGCGAGTGCCTCCATCGGGAGATACCCAGGTAGCTTTGTGGATATTTTTAGGCGCAAACCTTGTACTCGCAACGACCAAATTATTGCTTGCTGCCATCCTTATGACTCGTTGTCCATTGTCATTAGTGTTCTAGTGTAAGCTATTGGTGCCAATGTACTGCCTGAATACTGGCTCCCTAACTATTTTAACATTCATATCCCCCAGAATGATTTTTACATCATACTGAGGGTAGGCATGGAGTTTCCGTTCGACGTATTCAAGAATTCGTGAACGTTTATGAGGCTTATGTTTTTAAATTTTCCCCGCACGCGAAGGTTGCATAGCCGTTCATTTACTGCATTAAAGCCGATAACGGTGTGTTTCATTCTTCTGCTGACTAGAAACCCCACCCCGAGCACATGATGTCTTGCATGACAGCTGTAATATATGTTATATTCTGATTTTTGTAAGACAACATTCCCTGTCCACCACATCTCCTGGATTGCTGTTATGTCAGCCTTATATTTAGACTGGGTATCGGCCAGCTGCTGTGCAGCTCGAGCTCTATTCAGTGAGCGTACGTTCCATGAGAAAATTCTTAAATCGTTTAGCCGTTTTCGTTGCGTGGTCGTCGTCGTTCATCAGTGTATCCGAGGCTTATTTGGATTCCGTAATAATAATTTTTTTACAGGTGAGGTTATTGGCCTCGCGCCAACCTTACTTTGAAGGGACTAGCCCGATCATTCAGCTTTTCCTTCATTGGAAGAAAATTACCAGCGGCCACCACGTGGAGGTTTGATCGCACTTCTACCAGTCAGAGATAGTAACGGCCACCTGCAATTCTAGAGCATTCTGTGTTATTCCCCCACTTGCACACACAGTGTATCTCTTATTACAGAATTTACATGAAAAATTAAATTTTTATGGGTTGTTTGGTTTTTGTTTGGTGTGATTCCTGGGTCCCTCAGCATAGAAATTATGTTATGAGTTTTGCTATTTATAATTTAATTCTTCTGACTACTGACCACTACAGTTTCCAGGATATCGACACGTTGCAGTGTTTTGATGATTCTCAAGCCGAAAGGATTGTATTTTCCAATTAAGTTGACGTATTGTATTTAAATTTTACAAAAGTTCTAAATACCGTCAGGCAAATTTAGGGCTCTTTTTAAATTCTCTATACTAACTTCGCGTGCCCGTGGCTGGCGGACTGGCTGGATGGCTGGTTAGATCTTGTGCACTCATGTATATTCCCGGTGACAGTACTTTCTATTAAAATTTGTGAGTGATCGGGCCGCGGGGTCGAAGGGTTCCCATACAATTTTTTCCCCGGCATAAGATCATTTTATACTATAATGACTGTGTTGCAGTGCTTCGTATGTGTTTTTATATTTCAGCATTTGTAGTGGAATTAAGTATACTTTTGGTTATTAGAGAATTTACATGAAAAATTTTAATTTTTATGGGTTATTTTTCCCGTTATCTGAAAGCCTTTTGTTGTAAATATACACATGCTTTAGATTTGAACGGTAGAAATGGCAGCATTGGCAATATCGAGTGCATATCGTGCATCGAGTGATAAGTACGAAAGTAGATCAGTCCCCAAGAATATTCTACCCTTGAAAGTACTTGCAGGGACGACCCTTGATCTTGCTCAACATAATATGAAATTTAAAAGAGAAAAGTGTTCCTCTTTAAATAAGAATTTTATAAAAGTTTGGACTTTTTTAAGGGAAACTAAGTTTTTAGTGCAATTGAAATTTATATTTAATGCAAATAAATGTGGTGGGTTTGAAGAAGGAAAGCATTAAAATGCATAAAAAGTTCGCTTATTGTTGTAGAGCGAGGACCTCCATTTCTGTAGTTGTTTTGGACTTTCAGTTTGATTTTGTTGCATTTTTATTTTATTTTGTATAATGCGTTTTTAAATTCTCTATATTATCTTTGGCATGTAGTCTGTCTGTCGGTTTAATACACATGTGTGTCTCCGATGTCAACACGTTCTGTACAAAGTTGGAAGTTTCAATTATTCAAAATATCAAAAGATTTTTCTCAAAATTATTGCTGATAACAACACTTTTAATAAAAATTTGCAAGTTATTGGGCACAGGGCCGAGAGGCTCCAATATAAATTCTTCCAAAATTAATCCGGTGTCATCTCCGATTAGATAATTTTCATGAAAAATTCAAATTTTTATGAGTTGGTTTTTTTTCTTTATATATTTTTTTAAAAACTTGCAGAGGATACATTGGGAAAGCTGGGATCAGGAAAAAGAATTGCTGAAAGAAAAGTTTACCTTTTTGATGGTTTATTGGTTTTATGCAAGCCTAATGCGAAAAGGCAGACTGTTGCCTCCGGAGGAACAACATACGAGTTTCGTTTAAAAGAAAAATTTTTTATGCGTCGTGTTGAAATAAGTGATCGGATTGATACCGAGGAGCTTAAACATTCTTTTGAAATAGCTCCTCGTGTCCACCCTCCCGTTATTCTTCTAGGTAATTACAAAACAAATTGACTTTTTATATTTTAAATCATATTTGTAATTTAGCTAAGAACTCTCAGCATAAAAACGATTGGATGGCTGATCTTATAATGGTGAACACAAAATCAATGTTAGACAGAATTCTTGACAGTATTTTACTAGACATTGAAAAAAAACATCCCCTTCGTTTGCCAACATCCGATATATATAAGTTCGCGGTACCAGACAGCCCCGAAAATATAGTTCTGGAAGAAAGGGAAACTGCGGGTGTGCCATTAATTAAAGTAATTATACTTATTATAAATAGTTATTTTGAAGAAATTTAAATTGTCTATTTTCTTTTTAGGGTGCTACACTAAGTAAATTGATCGAACGATTAACTTATCACATTTACGCAGACCCCATGTTTGTTCGAACATTTTTAACAACGTATCGTTACTTCTGTTCGCCGCAGAATTTGTTGCTTCTTTTGATCGAAAGATTCAATATTCCAGATCCAAGTCTGGTGTACTTTGATATTCACCAAGATGTAAAAAAAGATTTAAACTCTGATTCGGAAAAAATACATAAGAATTCACAGCGCGAAGATTGGAAACGTTACAGGAAGGAATTTGTTCAGCCAGTACAGTTTCGAGTTCTCAACGTTTTACGTCATTGGGTGGACCACCATTTTTATGATTTTGAAAAAGATTTTGCACTACTAGACAGATTGCTCCTATTTCTAGAAAATGTAAATGGAAAGTCAATGAGAAAATGGGTCGATTCAGTATTAAAAATTGTTCAAAGAAAGGTAATTTCGATTAGTTTTTTAATTTTTTTTAATTTAACTTTACTTTTAAAGAATGAACAAGAAAAAAGCCATAAACAAATAACGTTTGCTTATGGCCATAGTCCGCCTCCAATTGAACATCATCTTAAGGTTGCTGATACAGAAATAAATTTGCTTACACTGCATCCGCTGGAATTAGCTCGACAGCTGACTTTACTCGAATTTGAACTTTATAAAAATGTTAAACCATCTGAACTAGTTGGGTCTCCATGGACAAAAAAAGATAAAGATTTAAAAAGCCCAAATTTGCTTAAAATTATGAAGCACACAACTAATGTTACAAGATGGATCGAAAAATCTATTATTGGAGCGGAAAACTATGAAGAACGAGTCGCAATGGTGACAAGAGCTATCGAAGTGATGATGGTCATGCTCGAGCTTAATAATTTTAATGGAATTCTTTCAATAAGTGCAGCCATGGGTAGTGCTTCCGTATACAGACTTAAGTTAACTTTTCAAGGATTACCAGCGCGATATGAGCGATTTCTCGAAGAATGTCGTGAGCTTAATGACGGACATTTAAAAAAATATCAGGAAAAACTTCGCTCCATTAATCCACCATGTGTTCCATTTTTTGGAAGATACCTAACTAACATTTTACATTTAGAGGAAGGAAATCCAGATTTCCTGCCTAACACAGAACTAATAAATTTTTCGAAGAGAAGAAAGGTAGCGGAAATAATTGGGGAAATACAACAGTATCAAAATCAACCGTACTGTCTCATGATTGATACCAAGATAAGAGTAGGGTCGTCCTTTTTTTAATAAACATTTTTATATTATAAAAGGGTTTTGTGCTTTAGAATTTCTTAGAAAACTTGGATCCATTCAAAGGCATGACGGACACAGATATTTCAAATTTATTGTATCATAAAAGTCTTCGGATAGAGCCTCGAGGCTGCAAGCAGCCACCAAAATTTGTACGTATGTCGTCAGTTATGAAGATTATAAATTTTACTTAACCATTTGTTATTTAATTTATTTAAGCCCAGAAAATGGGTAGCAATAACACTGAAATCTCCGGGTATAAAACCACGTCGCCAAAACAACGGAAATAATAATAGCAGCATTGTCGGCTCAGCTATATTACCAACATCACTTACGTTTGCACCAAAGATTTTTAATCAAATACATGAGGGCGAACAAAGTCCACCTGATACTTGTACTAATAATTCTAACACTCCATATAATGCACCAGTTTTAAATGATAAAGCTTTTACAGTCTTTGCAAATGTAAATATTCCAGAGCAGAACGGTCCTGCATTGCAGCACTTACAAGATAACTCCAATGTAAGTGCAATGCATACACAACAAATTTGTACCGTTGTTGGTCCACTTAGTTCATTAGCGACGAATATCGTCAAGTATGACGAAAAGTGTGATTTAAGTGGCGGGGATTCACTAACGCCTGGTTCCCACTTGCCAGAACTTCCAAAAAGGGATTTGGGCAATTCTACAATTTCAAACGATAATTTGTGGGGCAACGACAACACGGTTTCCAAGTCAGTAGTTACTCCAATAGGTAGTAGCTCACCGCAAACAGACATTTGCAGTGAACAGATATTGGCTAAAGTTTTGCTGCGTGATAATCAGTCAAACTCAAATAATAATTTAATGGAGCTAATAAATGAAAGCTTACCGTCGCCAGCACCAATGTTTGTTGTAAGTCCTAAAAATGAAATTAATTCTAAAAACAACCGATCTCCAATTCAAAATGCATCAAACAACAGATCATCAACTTCTTACAGAAGCTTTAGGTATAGTAAAGTTAATTATTTTACAGAAATAATTTGTTGTCTTATACATTTTAGCCCGTCATATGATGAATCGAATACGAATCCTTTTAATCTTCAGGATTTCTCGTGCTTAAATATTGCTTCAGTTGGGCCCAAGGATCATTTAAATTTTGTATATGGCCCGACAAGTTCTTTGTGCGCTCAAATAGAAATTCATAAACAATCAGTTCCCGTATCGCCTCACGTAAATGTGCCAACCACTTATGTTGAGTACAAAGCTACTGCACCACCACCTCCTCTGCCACCAAGGAGGCGGGATAAAAGTGGAAATAGTGCAGATATAGCACAGAAACGTCAAGCTCCTGATGCTCCAACGGTAAGTTAAATTTTTGTAAGTAAACTACTTTTTCGGCGGTGAGGAGAAAGTTTAGCACAGTATCAAAAATAGTTTTTTGTTGCGATTTTGTGTTACGATTTTGCGTTATGATTTTTCATTTCATGCATATTTATTGAAATTACAAAATTTTCTTATTCGATTTTTTTTAACAAATTATACATTTTTAGCTGCCCCCGAGGGATGGTGAGTTCAGTCCTCCACCAGTTCCTCCCAGAATTCAGCATTCCATATTTCCAAGAACTAATGATTTTAAGGGCAAAAATAGTTTATTGCAACCAAATACGAGTAGTATTATGATAAGAAGAAACTCTGCTATGAAGAAGAAATTACCTATTAACGTAACTTACTAATCATCTGTAGCACTTGGGATATTAAGTGTAATTATTTTTCAGAGCGAAGATCTGGGAATATCTTCTACACCAAGTACGTTAACTACAACACCTCCATTAACTCCGGTAATACCAAGTTTACCACATATTCTGACTAGTTTTGCTGCAGATTCTTCACAACTTTCACGTTCAAATAACTCTTCAGTTTCTGTGTTATCCAGTCAACAATTTATTGGTGAACGCAAATCATTTTTTCGAACATCTCCCAAATTAGTATATTCCCCAACAGAAAACACTCCGAAACTTCCACCAAAACCTAGTCTTAGTGGAAACTTTTACAATAATACAGGTAAAGTGGACATTTTTATATTAATTAAAAATTCTTTTTTGTTTTGTTTTAATATATAACTATATTTTTTAGACAAAGCAACAATGTTTCTTTACCCAAGTACAAATCACGAATAATACTGTTTGCCCTGCGATGTGATAACAAAACTAATTTTTATTTATCCAATATTTAATTTAAATAAATTATTGTAAATATAATTATGTACCTAGAACACAATAAAATTTATAATTGTTAAATATGTGTGTTAGTTTAACACCTGACAAATAATATATCATTGGGCCTCAAAATGTATGTGTATTATAAAGTCAATCGACAAAAATCGAATATATTGTTAGAAATTTATGCTTTCTAGACAGTTCGTTTAATAAATATGTAAACTCTGACATAGCAAGCACCTTCTGTGGTATGCGGGAGACAGATTAATTTTGCTCTCTGTTGGCCTTGACCACATGTAAGAGAATTCGGCATAAATGCGTATCGAAAAACTATTGATATATTTCATCATCCATGTCTTTGTAAAATTTACGCCTCGACCTGCGTCTAAATTTTGTCGCTGCGAGTGGAATTTTCCATCGCACGACAATTGCGATTGCTATTCTGCCACGTCGACAAGCGTGCTTTTGCGTTTCATCCATACACCCAGAAGAGAATTGTACTGGAATTGCACCGTATCATTATACGATACTTACGGCCAATTTCAGTTCGACACCTTTTGGCTTGTTATGTGATGAACGTAATTTCCCATACAGGCACAAGCGATGCTACCGCTTTTCCAAAATTCCAATACATCACATAAGAAAGATAGAAGAAGTTTAAAAGAAAAGAAACAACAAAAACCTGACCGGTTTCACTTGTTGCGTTGGTTTACTTATGCGACAACAGGAAATAAATCGACACTTGGAATTTGGGAGGCAGCCGAGTCAGTCGACTAACATTTTTGCTGGTTTTCTTTTTATAGTAGAAACGGCAGCTGTACCTTGTGACGATCTGCCTAGATTAAACGCGTTTGCTGGATTTGTGCTCCTGGTGTTGTGTTTTTTCCCAACCCCTGAGAAAAAAAGGGAATATTGTTAAAAATTCTAATAAAAAAAAAGAAAGGTTACTAATTAAAGGACACCTGAAAGAAAAATTGGGTTCTGCAAAATGTCAGTGATACGAGCAATGGCAATATTTTGTTGTGAATTTTGGGCAATATGCTGTCTGTGTGAATAAATGAAAAAAAAAAGTAATTAAAGTGATTAAATTATCAGTGCTGATGAAGTCTCAAATGATTACCAACAGAGAAAATCTATAGCTTGGTCGTGAAGAATTTTGAATGTAGCCAGCGCGTGGCTGTACCAAAATTCCACGTGAAGTTCTATTAAAGAATGCCAAGTGTGTTCAAAGAATCACACAAACGGTTCTTTGTGCGCATTGGCTTTGGTACGAGTATTTTGTGGAACTAATCGGGTACAAGAATAAAATTAAACTCGCAATACTCATTTTATGGCGAACAAAATTTTTCATCAAATAGTCTAAACTTCGATCTTTTAAAATTGTGCATGTGAAGTAACAAAATACATGCTTATGTCGAGTTTTTTTTTGTTTTAGCAATCTGCGTTGGAGCGTAGATTTTTTCTAGAAAAAACGAACACGAAAGCCGAGAATCTTTTGTGTACATTGTTTTGTTGCATGTGTGTGTGATGTGTTTTACCTAAACCAAATAACATCAGTTGTTGGTGTTAGTAAAAGAGGGGTAAATCTCCCAAAATATCAAGATCTGTTTGAGGGGAAATACAATCTACCGTAGATTGGTTTTTTGGAATAAACGAACAACTTGACAGCCAAAAAAGCACTCTACGGCAGATTTTTTTAAATAAAAAACTCGACATTAATTTACTGCTCCATTTTTCATTATGTGTCGACAAAATTGTGCTATAGTAAAAGTCGATCATTGAGCTCCACCTGGCGTTAAAAATAAGTGGGACTGTGAATTCTTCCTGTATCAGGTCTTGGCCTCATTAAAGTTTACGAATGAGTCAGTATTCCTGTCGCAGTTCGCAGTGCTTGCTTTAATTAATATTGTCAAGAAAATTAAAATTTACAAGAAGGATATCCTTCAGAAAAGCTTATAGAAAAACCCCGTTTTTTGATGTCCTCACCTTCACTACCCACGTAGCAACGGCAGTTAACACTTCTATCAAACCGCGGTAGATGAAATCGCACTTGTTCTAAATGGAAAACTTAAAAGTTGCTTTGGTCAAACATGAAACATGCATATTTCACCGAATCTTCCCGGCTACAACATTGCTGTATTGCTTTGGCTAATCCAGCTTGGCTTACAACAACAATCGCATAAGCATAAAGCCGAAAATAAATCCAAAAAGTTTTTAGGATTTATAACTAAAGCCATTTTTTAGTTAAAGCGCTCACCGAAATCGGTGTTTTGTTTAACAAACATAACAATTAAAATGCATCGAAAATTTAAAGCCAAAAGCTGTTGCCTTGTAAAGCTAAGCCGGCTTTGCCAAAGCAACGCAGTAAAACTCTATAAAAATATAAAAAAAAAAACAGACGGATTTTGAAGTTTACCAGACAACGACCATCCAGTCGAAGACTTCAACGCACACAGAAAAAAAAACTTGCTGTTTAGTCATAGGATTTTTCTTTATTAAAGAAATTTTTCTTGATCCTTTAGCATATTGTATTAATTCGTTTTTTTTAATATAGAAAAAAGGGGGAGTATGAACACTATAGTACTAGTTAGTGTCTGTAACTTTCTGTTTTAAATAATTTTGAGAAAAAAAATCTTCCTTTTGAATATAAAGAAAGGAAAGAAAATGCATAAATACCTCACAAGTGCAAACCAAAAGAATAGGGTTAATACCTTTTTTTTCTCAATCATTAAATTTAATAAAATTTGTGTCAGCTTTATCTTCGTCATCGCCAGCGCTGCCGACGTCGGGGATTTATTACAAGTGAGTGTGTTGGAAACACCCTTTGATTTCTTGTTTGTATAAAAAAATTTTTTTGCCGTGTCGAATTTTTTTTTTGCTTCAATGGCAAATACGAATTGGCCTATTCTTTTGGGTAAGTTGGCTTCATGATAAAAACACAATTATTTGTTTCAATTTAAATATTGTTCTCTATAAAGTATACTAGTATTAATCACGAACCGTATATATCGGGTTAAAATCAATAATACATACCAATTGGAGGCGTTAATCATATATTTGTTTATAATTATATTTCAAATGCCTTATTTTTTGTTTGGCGATGAATGGCCTAAAGTATATTCTCTATGTTAATGTGTTATATCTATATAAGTCTTAGCATCGAGTGCTATCTAAGTGCTACGTTTCTTTAAATTGTTTTTTAATTATTCCGCGAATATGTCATAATTTAATTTTGGGACAAGGAATGTCCAAATGCTAAGTTAGTCATTCTATTTATTTAGTAATTTGGTTATAGTCTAAGAATGTATACTTATATCATTTTGTGAACCGTTTGGGTTTCGTCTATTTTTTTTGATAATTGTACGGCGGCACCATAAGTGGCGAATACCTCATCGGTATAAATTTTAACAGGATCTAAAGGTCCTGAATTTTGCTAGAAATATAATTACATCGAGACCTATGTGACTATTTGGTCCTTAGAATTTTTTTTTTTTTATATGAAAATTGAATAAATACGCTGATATAATTGTTGAAATGGAAATGCCTTGAGTTCTTATTTGCTCTCCTCTCTCCAGAAGGGTTTCCGGGGTTTCGGTAGTATAGGGGTGTTTTAGCCCTTTAAGGGGGTCCCAAGTACATCGGGGACCCAAGGTAGGGTGGGTGGCGCGCCCCAGGCAGGCGCGTCCTCACCGCCAAAACCCCATCAGTGCATCATATCGGAAGTCCTTACCGTATCTGGATGGTCAGGCCGGAAACCTTTTCCTTTTTTTTTTATTTTCCTAGGTTTAGATTGTTTTGATTTTTTTTTGTTTAGGTTTTCAGCACGCGAAATTTTTGGGAGAATGGAGCGAGACTGGGCGACCAAGAACCCAACCCAATTGCCGACGAGCAAAGGTCGAATTTTAACGCGTGCACCCGGGTCGTCAATGCCTCGCAGGTGAATGATGGATTATACCTCCACCGACCACCGTTGCAATCCATTACATTACAAAGAAGAAATAAAAAACGATTGAATTCCATTCGCAAAAATAAACAAATTCTTTTTATTGACTGAGTGTTATGTACTGAGCCACTGCGTAAAACTGTACTCATCGTTGATTGTGCCTCGCTGCTACAGTTATACAGCGAATACATACATATGTACTAGACTTGATCTTTTGTCATTGTTCGACTAGTAGAGTCAGTCGATGTGCAACTCTCAAATTATTACGACTGATAATAAACGTAGTTAACAGAAAATAAAGGCATTAGTTTTATTTCAATTATATTAATCCACAATATAATAATGGCGACGAGGATATTAAAAACGTGTTGCGTTCATAATAATTATTATTCTCGAATTTAGTTCTAAATAAATTATAATATTATTGTGCGCGCATTAAAGTGTACATGATTGTAAAATGGCAGCACCTATAATCGGAACAATGGAACCGTTCGATGTGAAGACACCACACAGCTGGGGCACATATTGTCGTAGATTTGATATGTTTTTTGCAGCTAACACCATTACAGAGGACGATAGAAAACGTGCGATTTTCTTGACGTTGTGAAACTTTTGAGCTGTTGGAACCTTTAATAGCTCCAAGCAAAGTAAGTGATCTAGCTTTCAAAGATATAGTTGCCAAACTAACTGATCACTTTTCCCCACGCCCGTCGGAAATCACGGCTTCATCTAAATTTTTTAAACGGGATCAAATGCCCGAGGAAAAAGCAGCCGATTTTGTTGTCGATTTGCGCCGTTTAGCAAAGGATTGCAATTTTCCAACCGGTAGCCTAGACCGCATGCTTCGTGATAAGATTGTTTATGGTATACGGGACTCCAATCTACAACAACAATTTTTGGCAGAAAAAATTCTTTCAAGGCAAGGAATGACCACAAAGCCATCGCCGATGTACATGCGCAAATTAATTTTATTCATCAGTCGCGCCATCCAAACGCTATCAATAGCCGACTAAGAATAAATAAACAGCAAGGTATGCGTGTTCATTGTAAGAGTTGTGGAGAAAATCATCCGAGATCAACCTGCAGATTTCGATCAAGCATTTGCTCGTTTTGTGGCATCACGGGCCACATTCAAAAGGTGTGTCGGTCCAATCCAGACAACCGCCAAATAACAAGGAAGAAACATAGAAAGGGTCGTTCCAATTCCGTGAAGCTGGTCTCCGCACCACCCGAAGCTAAGATGGATACTGCGTTGTTGATAAACAAAATTCTATGCAAATTTGATGTCGATTCGGGATCAAGATACACCATCATATCCGAGCGGACTTTCAATAGTTTATGGACAAATCCATCAATGCTTCAGCCATCTGATTTGGTCTTAACGGACTTCCAGCAAAACCTGATCCGAATTCTAGGTCGCCTGGAGGTCGACATTGAATACAATGGCCATCAAATTAATCGACTTCCATTATACGTCACCATGAGCAACCGCACAAACATATTGGGTCGAGAGTGGTTTGCGACATTGGGCATATCAATTCAAGGAGTACATGCCGTTGAATCACCAAAATATACTGATGTTTTGGTAAAATTCAAGCA
This sequence comes from Nephrocerus scutellatus, assembly GCA_947095585.1. NCBI lineage: Eukaryota > Metazoa > Arthropoda > Insecta > Diptera > Pipunculidae > Nephrocerus > Nephrocerus scutellatus. The sequence goes on from OX352764.1 coordinate 52,582,563, forward strand.
CCTTTTTTCAACGGAACTCGGGGAATTCCGTGGTCCACTGGTATCCTTGAAATTAGATCCAATCGTTAAGCCTATTCATCTACCAGCTCGGCGAATTCCAATTGCTCTCCCAGTACCGGTCGAAGAAGAACTAGAGAAGTTGACGTTGCAGGGAATATTGGAGCGTATAGACTATAGCGAATGGGCCACGCCTATTGTTCCTGTCCTTAAATCAGATGGATCTGTCCGAATTTGCGGCGACTATAAGTCCACTGTTAATAAAGCTCTAACTCCTCACACTTTTCCGATTCCGAATCCACGATGCCGAGGGGTAAAATATTCGCCAAACTGGACCTGGCCCAAGCCTATCAGCAGCTTAAGGTTGTTGAGGATACAGCAATGACCCAAACCATCACGACACACAAGGGAGCCTACAAAGTAAAGCGTCTTCAATTTGGGATTTCCACAGCACCCGGAATCTTCCAAAATTTCATTGAAAATTTGCTTAGTGGACTTGAAGGCGTCATTCCATACTTTGATGACATTATAGTGATTGCATGTACCGAAGATGATCTTTGCCAAAGATTATCCAAATCTTACAACGATTTGATGAAGCAGGATTACGATTACATAAGCACAAATGTTCGATAGGGTGTGAATCAGTCGATTTTTTGGGATATCGTATTGACGGAAGTGGTCTTCGTCCCACCGAAGACAAGATCGAGGCAATCCGTAAAACACCACCACCGACAGATGAGGTGCAACTTCAGGCGTTTTTGGGGCTCATAAATTTTTAACGCACCTTTATACAGGGCAAAGCAACCATCGCTGAGCCCCTCCACCAACTGTTTCATGAAAATATGAAATGGAAGTGGCGACCAATCCAGCAGCAGAGTTTCGACCAGCTGAAATCTGCACCTTCATCAGATAATGTGCTCATTCCCTATGATGAGCATCTTCCACTATTACTGGTGTGCGATGCCTCTCCGTATGGCATCGGAGTTGTGTTGTCACACAGGGTGAGTAACACTGTTAATTCCGAAAGGCCTATCGCTTTTTATTCTAGGACACTCACCACTACGGAACGCCGATACGCTCAGATCGATAAGGAGGCCTTGTCGATCATTGCCGGTGTAAAAAAATTTCACCATTTCCTGTATGGCCGAAATTTTACCTTAGTGACAAATCACAAGCCGCTTTTGGGGTTGTTTAACCCTGACAAACCTACACCTCAAATCCTCTCTCCCAGTATGATGCGTTGGCATGTTTTCTTAAACGCGTACCAATTTCAAATAATTCACCGCCCAGGGAAGGAAAATGGAAATGCGGACGGCCTCAGTCGATTACCAAATTCGATTGCTCCGGTCGCTGAAGAGGAGGAGGTTATGATGATAGACATAATACAACGTCCAGTTGTAATGGCGAATGATATTGCCACGTCTTCGAAGAAGGATCCGGTTCTTTCTCGTGTTCTTTCTTGGTGCCTCAGGGGATGGCCCGAGAGAGTCGAAGATCAATTCAAAACATTCTGGATACGTCGGGCCGAATTAAGCTGTATTAAAGACTGCATATTATGGGGACAACGCACAATAATACCATCGTGCTATCGTCAATCAATATTAGTCTCATTACACACCGCACATCCAGGAATTGTGCGTATGAAGAGTATGGCGAGAAGTTACGTATGGTGGCCATACATTGACGACGACATTGAAAAGATTGTTCGATCATGCAAACCGTGTCAGGAAAACCGTCCCGAGAATCCCCAAGCTCCCATTCAATTTTGGGGAGAAGCGAAGAGACCATGGTGTAGAGTTCATATTGACTTTACAGGGCCATTCCAAGGTAAGGTATTCTTTATTTTGGTCGATTCCTTTTCCAAATGGTTAGAGGTGCAAATAGTGTCAAGCACATCAACGAATTGCGCACTCAGCGTACTTCGATCGATCTTCGCTACTCACGGCATTCCAGAAATGATTGTGAGTGATAATGGCACAGCATTTACTTCAGCAGACTTCAAGATGTTCTGCGAAAATAACGCAATTCAACATACACTAGTTGCTCCATTCCACCCGTCGTCTAACGGACAAGCAGAGCGCATGGTACGCGAGACAAAGGACTACCTAAAGAAGGAGCCAACGGGGGACATCCATAAGCGTTTGTCGATATTCTTATTGCACCATCACGCAACACCGTCAGCGAGTACTGGGAAGAGTCCGGCTGAGCTTCTGTTCAACCGCCGAATTGGTACATATTTTGACAGACTGCATCCAGATTCAATACCAATGAACATGAAGAAAGTCACTACGAACGATCTACAACCTCGCGAATTAAGCAACAACTCAAGGGTATGGGCCTGAAATTATGCTTCTGGGCCCAAATGGATACCAGCACTAGTTACCGAAACCACTGGACCTGTTTTTTACCGCGTTGAAACAGACAATGGAACGATCATGCGCCGTCACATTGATCATTTGAGATCTCGCCATAACGATTCACTGACCATCGAGAATTCCTCAACCTCTAAGGATGTAGCAGAATTGCCGTCTCATGTTTCAGCTGCGTCAGATGTTCCTCCGAATGTTACAGATGTTGTTCGCCGATCAGAGAGATAAAAATCACGAACAACTGGTAATGTTCCATCTTAGGGTGGAGGAATGTTATGTACTGAGCCACTGCGCATAAACTGTACTCATCGTTGATTGTGTCTCGCTGCTACAGTTATACAGCGAATACATACATATGTACTAGACTTGATCTTTTGTCATTGTTCGACTAGTAGAGTCAGTCGATGTGCAACTCTCAAATTATTACGACTGATAATAAACGTAGTTAACAGAAAATAATGGCATTAGTTTTATTTCAATTATATTAATCCACAATATAATACTGAGTTTTACCCCGGCTGGGAAAACCTCGTTACACTCATTGTTGAATAAAAACTCAACTTTAATTATGTCTGCATACAGACAATCGACATCGGAACAATACGTATGGACGTAAGGCTAAGGCCACGCACTGGGCGGCAAAGCAGCAAAAAAATTTAAAACATGAAATTATATGGTTGTGGTTACGCAATCGCTGAGCGGCAAGCGACGTTTCTCAGTGGCAAAGCGGCGCCGCTCAGCTTTCAATTCTGTTCTATTATATTAGTGTAGTGCTGAGCGGCAAGAAATCTTCATGGCAAAAATTAACATATTCAAATTTTATACGAATGTGTAACTCCGATGAACAACACTTTTTGTAAAAATTTGGAAGTGATCGGGCCCCAGGAACGGAGGACTCCCGTATAATTTTTTTTCAAAATTAACCAAATTTTATCCAAACTGCACACATGTGTATCTCCGATTAGAGAATTTACAAAAAAAACATTTAATTTTTATGGGCTGTTTTTTTCAAACTTAAGACAATATTGTAAATGTTAGAACGACATTCATAAAACAAAACATAAAACACTGCGGCTAGCAGTACTCGACGAAGACGCTTTCAAAACTATTCACCTAAGAATTGGCGCTCAATAAATGGCCACCATGCCGGTTAAGATTGCCGCTCAGCTTTTTTCCGCTCTGTCCCTCTATCGCTTGCCGCTCAGTGCGTGGCCTTAGCATAAGATTGGTTACAATTGCCATAAAGAGTATAGCATGGTATGTTATAAAATATTAATTCTTCCTCAAAGATCCATATTACACTCAAAGCAATTAAAATAGGCATATTCTGAAAAGAAACATGAGCCAAAAAATTGTCAAAGTTTCCACGAATACTACGTATATTCTAATGAACACAAAACGAATACACCAAATATGCAAATGTGTCATTTACATTATTACATACGTTCGACCGATTTATGTGGAAGAGACTATTTACATTTACATCATTACTTGTACTCATAGTTTACTTTAATCAGACACGCAGGTTATTTTTACTGCAATGTCCTCCTCCTTTTTGCGCATGTAAATGAGTCCATTCCTAATTCAAAAAAAAATTACAATTCTTAGGCTATGGCCACGCAGTGAGCGGCAAAGCGGCAAAAAGCTGAGCGGCAAAATATTTAAAACATGAAATTATATGGTTGTAGCCACGCTGTCGCTGAGCGGCAAGCGATTTTTCTGAGCAGGAAACAACGCCGCTCAGCTTTCAATTCTGTTCTATTATTTTAGTGCAGTGATGAGCGGCAAAAATCGGCGAGGTCTAAGCACGGCCGGAAATAAGCAAGAGCTATTTATCCGTTTACAACAAGTCGTCAAAGGGGAAAAGCAGCAAGCTGGTGGAGTGTTTTTTATTGAGACGGAGTTAGTGGAGCGAAAATCGTCTACTCTGAAGAAAAGGGTGGTGTGCCAAACATGGAGGCAATGTTGCAAGTTATTATGCAACATATTAATAAGAAGTTTGACTATCAAAGTAAACAAAGTGAAGAGATAAGAAAAGATTTGAATTCTCAAATGAAGCAGCAAAGTAAACAATCGCAGCAACAAAACCAAGAGATGAAGCAAGATTTGAATTTTCAAATTAGTGATAAATTGAAACAGCAAAGCGAAAAGCTGAAGAAAGAATTGGACCAACAAAATCAGCAGTTAAATTTAAAACTGACCGTTAAGTTTGAACAGCAAATTCAACAATCACAGAAACAAAGCCATAAACTGAAGCAGGAATATACTCGGCAAACTCAAGAACTGAACTCCAAATTTGATCAGCAAAATCAAAAGCTGGATGTTATTCAGGAAAAGTTAAGAGGTGAGATGAGTGAAATGCAATCAACAATTCAAGAGGAAGTGAAATCGCTCGAAACAAACATGACAGGAAGAGTGAGTGGTCTGGAAGGCAAAATTAAGGAAATTGAGACCCGGCTGGACTCAGTTCTTCAGGGAAACCACTCAACAAAGCAGTCCCAGAGTCATTCCAGAATCTTCTAGTAACCAGAAAGGAATATTGAAGCGTTTAATGGTGAGACAGCTTTTGAAAATTTCAAAGTTCAGTTTGGAGCTGCAGTACAACATAATGGATGGGGCGCTGAGGAACAGCTAAATTCTCTAATCCTGGCGTTGAGGGAGAAGGCGACTGATGTATTACAAATGATTCCAAATGCCGAGATGTGTTCCGGAAGAATCTTGAAAGAGATGGACTTATGGACAGTTTCACACACAGCAGCTAAGCAAAATACAGCTCCAGATGAAGAAACAACAGCGAGGAGCTAGCACGACAAGCCTATTGTGGAGTTCCGGCTGGTATCGTGGACGGATTGGCAGTGGATGCGTTCATCAATGCTATTCGAGATGAACAGTTGAAGCTTAATTCGAGGACAACAGCCAGAGGAAAGTCGATTTATGAAGTGTTGGCATCGGCTTTGAAATACGAAGCAGCTAGAGCCAGTTTGTCTACTGAATTGGTTAGATTGCACAAGCTGGAAACGGAGGACATCACACAAATAAAGGCAATAGTTAAAGAGGAGATCCGAAAATCAAAAACTGGAAGCCCTCAGAACGACGGAAATCCAACATCATGCTTTAGATGCCAGAAGCCTGGACATTTAATCCGTGACTGCAAGGAACCAAGACTAGTTCAAACTACAATACAGCCAGTGAATCGTATCAAGAGACCTGAACATTTACGGCAGATAGGCGCATCACAGATAAATGAGGTGCAGCAGCCAGCTTACCTCGTTGCTGCAGACCAAGAAAACTGATTTACACCAGCTTTATGGGGCGTAAGCTGGTGAAGAGGGGAGACAACCCCAAGGTCACGGTGAACATTGCCAAACTTGGAAAGGACAGCAACAGCTTGGTTGTTAGTGGTGTGTTAGAAGGAAAACCATGTACGTTTACCTTGAATACAGGAGCTTCCAGATCAGTTCTAAATCCCAAAGTGGTGTCCAAAGGTCAAGTGGAAAAAGTATTTCGTTATAATTTGAGGACAGCGACAGGTGAAGTTGCAGCAATTAAAGGAGAGTGCTCCTGTAGTGTCATGTTTGGGGGAATACGGTTTTCTCATCGGTTTTTTGTGGCCAGCATTACAGATGAATGCATATTGGGCTTTGATTTAATAACAGAGCACGATATGTCTCTTGATCTAAAGAACCACGTGTTAAAATGGCGTAATGTGGAAGCACCCCTGCAAATAAACGACAACCAGATTGGCGAGTTAAGAATCATTACTGAAGAAAAAGTAGAGATTCCACCGATGTGCGAGAAAATCATCTATGGCAAGGTTAACGGTGATCTTGGGGACAGTAAAGTACGAATAGTGGAGCCAACCAATTTCAATAAGAACGGATTGATATGCGGAAGAACTCTAGTGAAACTCCAGCCTAAGATACCAGTGAGAATAATGAACGTAAGCCCATCGCCGAGGGGAATAAGAGAAGGAACAGTCATTGGCAAGACTCAGGGAGTAAGCTGCATCGAAAACTGCCAGCCTGTAAAATTAAAGAATACGCCACCAGATCGGGAAAGGAAGCAGATAATTCGTTCGCTGTGTAGACATCTTCCAGCAGCGCAGCGACAAATAGCAGAAAAAGCGCTAGAGCAATTTGCCAACGTTTTTGCTGTCAGCGACAACGACATGGGTAAAACCAATCGATACATGAAATGCGACTCCAATTCGACAGGCGCCAAGACGATTACCACTTGCTAAGCAACAAGAAGCAGAAACGCTGGTTAAGAAAATGGAACGGGTTGGAATCATAGAGAAGTCCAAACGCCCATTGAGCTCACCTGTGGTACTTGTTCAAAAGAAAGATGGTTCAACGCGATTTTGTGTGGACTATCGGAAACTGAACGATGTCACCAAGAAGGATAGTTATCCATTAGAACGTATAGATGGCACATTGGACACCTTATCGGGAGCCAGAATCTTCAGTACATTGGATCTGAAAAGCGGATACTGGCAGGTAGCAATTCATGACAACGACAAGGAGAAGACAGCATTTACTGCGGGAAACGGCTTGTATCAATTTTCTGTAATGCCGTTTGGTTTGTGCAACGCTCCTGCTACGTTCGAGCGGTTGATGGAACATGTTTTGCGAGGCCTTAGCCGGAAGACATGTCTAGTTTCTTTGGATGACATCATTGTTTTTGGTCGTACATTTAATGAGCACGTGAATAATCTTCGAAGTGGAAACCATAAAAGCAGCAGGATTAAAGTTGAGTCAGCCGAAATGTAGCCTTTTCAAAAATGAAGTGTATTATTTGGGCCACATTGTATCCAGCCAAGGAGTACGCACGGATCCCAAGAAGTTGAAAGCTGTTAACTCATGGCCAGTACCAAAGAATTTACATTACCTGCGAAGTTTTATGGGGCTATGCTGCTACTATGCTGCACCAAAAATCATTTGACTTGCTGGAGGGAAAGCTGTGTAGTTCTCCAATTCTGGCGTATCCACAGGCAGGAGAACTTTTCATTCTGGACACTGATGTGAGCAATGCGGGAATAGGAGCGGTTTTATCTCAGAGTCAAGAAGGAAAGGAGCGTGTTATAGCGTACTACAGCCGTTCGCTTTCTAAGCCCGAAAAGAACAACTGCGTGACGCGAAGGGAATTGCTAGCTGTTGTCGAAAGCGTCAAACACTTCCACAAGTACTTATACGGTTAGGAAGTCATTCTTCGAACTGATCATGCAGCACTCAAGTGACTAATGCAGTTCAGGGAACCCGAAGGTCAAGTGGCCAGATGGATCGAACGACTTCAGAACAGAGCATCGAAAAGGAAAGCTGCACAATAATGCCGACGGGTTATCCAGAAGACCTTGTGCACCACAATGCAAACACTGTACAAGGCAAGAAGACAAGAAGTGCTCTGAAGTAGTTGCACAAATAAAACTACAAGTAGAAGATCGCTGGACAAAAGAGCAGCTTAGGGAGGAATAAGTGTGCGATGATTCGATTGCTCCAATATTTCAATGGATGGAGCAAGGTGAAAGACCGGAGGGGCACGAGATTGCAACAGCAAGTCCTACAGTAAAAAGTTACTGGTCTCAATGGTAGTCATTGAGATTAGAAGATGGACTACTAGTAAGGCAATGGGAATCGGCTGATGTTCAAAGCACAAAATCACAGATTGTGCTACCAACAAACCGAGTCAGAGAAGTGCTGGTAGAACTACATAGCGGGACATCAGGAGCACATTTCGGTGTTAATAAGACGCTAGATAAAGTAAGGAATCGCTTCTATTGGGTAAATTGCCGTAGAGATGTGGAAGACTGGTGTCGAACGTGTGACATGTGCGCAGCAAGCAAAGGACCGCAACCAAAAACTAGAGGAAAAATGCAACAGTACAAAGTTGGAGCACCATTTGAGCGGTTGGCAATGGACATAGCTTGTCCATTTCCAGAAACAAGAGATGTAAATGGCTATATACTCGTGTGCATTGATTACTTCAGTAAATGGGCAGAAGCATATCCCATCGGAAACCAGGAAGCTAGCACGGTGGCTAGGGCATTCGTGGACAATTGGATATGCAGATTTGGGGTACCACTGGAACTACATTCCGGTCAAGGGCGGAATTTCGAATCGCTGGTCTTTCAAGAGCTGTGCCAAGTACTCAACATCAAGAAAATGAGGACTACTCCGTTACATCGACAGTCAGACGGAATGGTGGATGGATGGATTCAACAGGACGCTGGAAGAGCATCTGCAAAAAGAAGTTAATGCCAACCACGATGAATGGGATCGTTGTATACCGTTGCTTATGATGGGTTATCGTAGCGCTGTCCACAACACGACTTAAAACTCACCAGCGATGGTTGTATTTGGAAAAGAACTTCGTCTTCCATGCGACATTAAATCTGGATCACCACCAGTAGAGCCGACAACCAAGGAAAACTACGTTAGTGATCTAAGGCAGAGGATGACCACTGTTCATGCTGCAGTAAGGAGCAACATAGTGGATACCAGCAACCGGATGAAAATATGACGTGCGAGCAAACTGTGGTAAATTTCAAGAAGGTGATTTGGTCTAGCTTTACAATCCCAAGAGAAGAAAAGTTAAATCTCCAAAACTACAGCGGAGTTGGGAAGGACCATATAAGATCATTAAGAGGATTAATGATGTCGTATATCGGATTCAACAAAGCCCCAGATGTAAAATGAAAGTTGTTCACATTGACAGATTGGCAACAACAGAAGGAGTGCTGAATCTGTTCGGGACGAAGAGAATTAAGGTGTGGGTAATGTTACGAAAAGTAGTTAGTAGCGCATATAATAGAATTAGAATCCTAAGATAAATCCCAATGTAAATACTGCATACTAAATATAAACACTTTCATGTTGCATACTTTTAGGCTCTAAGACTATTAGATTATTTGAAATTTAAAATGTAACCTCCTGCAAGTTTGAATCATTGTATACTGGTCAAACAAGTAGTCAAACCGGTTTGTGCGGTTTGCCTGGTTTTTTGTAAAAGAACATGATTAAACATGTAGTCTATTTTTAGAAGATGACTCATTACATATAAGTATCGTAAGTTGTAAACAAGGAAATAAGGCTACCATTTTCTGGATATTTTTGTCTATAGTATTGGAAGTTTCTGGAAGCTTTTGATCGAGTATAAATAGAGGCGTTAGGCCGAAGTAAGATGATTAGTTGTTTGGAATTTAACCAGTGCAGTTGTAAAAGTTCTTGCAAAGTGATAAAGCTATAACCTAAGAGAATTATTCTGAAGTACTAGTATCATAAGTGTTTTTGTGTACTGTGAAATTAATTACCAATAGCAATTGTAAACTTGTGTTATTTTATTTTTACTGATTGTGAATTAAAGTTATTATTTCTAAATTAATAAACTTGTGTTGAGTTTTGTTTGCAAAATCCTTTACGAGCTCGAAAGCCTGAATTTCGTAACACTATTTTAATGCCTGAACGATCGACTTTTAATTTGCAACCGCTACAGGACATTGCAGATGTTAAAAAATTTTGCGTTTGCTATAACTTTAAACTTAAGTGAGACAAATTAGGTTAGACAACAAAATAAAGAGATCGCGACATGTCTGTACCCCACAACGTCTCGAACTGAACTGTTCCTTTATTCCTATGGAAATTCTGGAATACGGTCCCTTTCAGTCCCTTATAAATTTCGGGAATTTCTATGAAATTCGATAGGCAGGACTATTATGCCACTATAAGACTTAATGCTATGGAAATTCAGGAATACGGTCTTAATGAACTGAAATTCCGGGAACTAAGCAATCTATCAAGTGATTTCAATGAAATGCGGTAGGTAGGTATAATATGCGACTATAAGACTTGTTCTTATGGAAATTCTGGAATACGGTCATTAGGGACTGGAATTTCGGAACCTTAGCCATTTCTCAAGCGATTTCTTTGAAACTAGGTAGGCAGGACTAGTATGCGACTAAAAAATTTGTTACTATGTACATAAATTCTGGAATACGGTCATAAGGCACTGGAATTTCAAAAACTAAGCCATTTCGCAAGCGATTTCTATGAAATTCGTTAGGCATGACTAATATGCGACTTCAAGAATTGTTTCTATGGAAATTCTGGAATACAGTCATTAGGAACTAGAATTCTGTAGGCTGGACTAATATACGACTATGAGACTTGTTCCTATGGAACTTATGGAATAGGGTCACTAGGGACTGGAATTTCGGGAAATAAACAGCTTCTCAAGCGATTTATTTGAAATTAGGAGGACTAATATTCGACTATAAGACTTGTTTCTATGGAAACTCTGAATACGGTCATTAGGGACTGGAATTTCGGGAACTAAGCCATTTTAAGTGATTTCTACGAACTTCGGAAGGCAAGACTAATATGCGATCATAAGACTTGTTCCTACAAAAATTGTTTCTATGGAAATTCTGGAATACGGTCATTAGGGACTGGAATTTCGGAAACTAAGCCATTTCTCAAGAGATTTCTATGTAATTTTGTAGGCTGGACTAATATGCGACTATGAGACTTGTTTCTATGGAACTTATGGAATACGGTTATTAGGGACTGCAATTTCGGGAACTAAGCCGTTTCTCAAGCTATTTATTTGATGTTAGTTAGGCAGGACTAATATTCGACTATAAGACTTGTTCCTATGTAAATTCTGGAATACGGTCATAAGGCACTGGAATTTCAAAAACTAAGCCATTTCTCAAGCGATTTCTATGAAATTCGTTAGGCATGACTAATATGCGACTACAACAATTGTTTCTATGGAAATACTGGAATACGGTCATTAGGGACTGGAATTTCGGGAACTAAGCTATTTCTTAAGCGATTTCTATGAAATGCGGTAGGTAGGACTAATATGCGACTATAAGACTTGTTCTTATGGAAATTCTGGAATACGGTCATTAGGGAGCGGAATTTCGGGAACTAAGCCATTTCTAAAGTGATTTCTATGAAATTCAATAGGCAGGACTATTATGCCACTATAATACTTATTCCTATGGAAATTAAGGAATACGGTCTTAATGGACTGCAATTTCGGGAACTATGCTATTTCTTAAGCGATTTCTATGAAATGCGGTAGGTAGGACTAATATGCGACTATAAGACTTGTTCTTATGGAAATTCTGGAAAACGGTCATTAGGGACTGGAATTTCGAGAACTAAGCCATTTCTCACGCGATTTCTTTGAAACTATGTAGGCAGGACTAGTATGCGACTATAAAATTCTGGAATACGGTCATAAGGCACTGTGTTGCAACGCAACATGCTACATAGTGCTACACACAAAAAATCATCATCATCGATTCAATCAACTCATCGACTCAATGCCAATGAACCACCACCAGTCTCATATCACAATGAATCATTACTTTGTTGCAACACAATAGTGCACACAGTCATATTTCATCGCAAAAATGGCTTGTCACATTGTAGCAACACAATGAGTGTCGTCAAATTTCGTTCTGAGCATGCGAGTCGTCGCTTAAGCGACCTAATTGTTTACATTTAAGAACGGACGACCAAAACTAATGTGCACCATAAGCACAATCAGCATGTCTAGAGTCTACGTCGCATTGGCAGTCATCGGCATACTCGGCGGTACCTAATCAACAAACTGTGGAAATTGCTGACATGGTACAAAGTACTAACAAAGTTACACATTTGGAATGTGTGGGACTGGTGGTGACTGCAACTGGCGATGTTCATTACTGGCGGCGATCGAATCAGTCTTCTGACAAGTCTACCGACAACCAGCAGCGGCACGGAGTTCAACTTTTAAACAACCCTTTGAATAATCTTTAGAATTTTTTTCGAGTTAAATTGTTTGTCCTTGTTGAAATTGTAAAATCTTAAAGTGTCTAATTTTCTTTTGCCTGTATTTGCTTGTGGCGTACACCGTATATTTAACATTGTTTCAATAAAATTATTTGTCATTTTTAAAAATTAAGTTTATTTATTTTGAAAAAACACAGTTCGCTTTTTAGTTTTGTGTAGAGAACGTCTCCATCAGTTCCGCTAAGCGTCCGTGGCGATACATTTTAGTCATTCGAGCCGGATTAAGATCCATTTAGAATCAGTGCGAATATTGACAATTTATTGATAAATTCAAGCAAGTGTTAAAAGACAACACGTATAACAAATCAGCGGTACGATCAGCACAGTTCTTGGAAGAATCTGCATCGAGGGAGCAACGCTTACATCAGGTGTGTGGCATTTTATTTAACAATTATTTATTCAAATAAATTGGGGATCTTAGTGATCGTAATAATTACTTGTGTGGTGTGTTTGGTGGGTTGACTTGATTCTCTGTCTTCATCGTGAGCAAGAGTAAAATTTTAAATTTGGCTGAGGCGATTCAGACGATTTCGCAAGAACTCTGAACTCTGAGGCTGAATATAAGGCATATGTAGGCCTAGCAGCATCGGTGCTACATGATCGAAGCACGACTGGTAAATTTGGAAACATCTTTTAAAGAAGCTAGGCTTCTTCATCAGAAAATTGTTGGTTGGGTAGTGAGGATGCCAAAACTGAATACATGGAAGCATTCACTTTTCACAAATTGAAGGAACTGTTCTTTAATTATTCTAGTGAATTAAAGGAACAGTTAGCAGCAGCCGATATTCAAGGCTGCCTTAATAATTCAGTCGCTGCGTCCAAGTCACCGTCGGTTGAATTAAAGTTTCCGGCAATGAAGCTACCCACTTTCGACGGCTCTCAACAGATGTGGCCAGAATTTAAAAGACTGTTCGAAGGAGTGGTCAATAAAAATGCCTCAATATCTGACGCTCATAAGCTCCAGTACTTAAAAAGCAATCTAACGGGTGAAGCAGCGCGTATGCTTCGCAATACCGAAACAAATTTTTAATCAGCGTGGGCTTTATTGGTTAAGCGGTTTCAAAACGTTCGACTTTTAAAGGATAGTCAATTTAAACTTCTATTCGACCAACCGAAGCTCACGCAGGAATCCTCCGATGATCTCAAACTACTGTTGGACACCACCAATGAAGCCAAGCAATCGCTTATGAGTCTTGGAGTACCTGTGGAATCATGGGAAGACGTTCTCATATTTCATACGGTACAAGAACTTCCGGCTACCACTCGGGGACTCTGGGAGTCCCACATTTCAATGTACGTGGACTATCCGACCTTTAGCACTTTGGAAGATTTCATCTTAATGAGATCAAGAACCTTGGATGTCACTGGACAATCCTCACCAAGTTCAAATCAACCTAATGCTAAAAGGCACACCATAAATACAATTCGTGTTCACAACTCCACAATTCAAAGATATTCGCTCTGTCAGGGCTCACATTCCATTCGGAATTGCTTTAAATTTAAAGCATTAAACGCGAGGAAGCGACAAGAGGTTGCAAAGAAAAAGAAATTGTGCTTCAACTGTTTGTCAAGCGCACATTTCACGCAAAACTGCACAAGCACCTTTACGTGTTCTGTCTACCACCAAAAGCATCATTCGTTACTGCACATGAATGAGTCAGTCAGCGCAATGCATGCTAATGAAATTGCTACAATGGGAGCTGGTACTCCACCTTTTAAACCAACGTCCTCCTCCACCCAAATTCAACAACCCTCAAATAGCACAACATCCTCCTACGGAACTGCTTCAGCATACAACGCGTTCATAGCCGAAAACAATCGTGCACCTGTTCATCTGGCTACAGCCCTCATCAAGGTTTCGACAACCACGGATCAACTGTTGACGCTGCGAGCGCTATTAGATCCAGGGTCAGAGGCCTCATTCATCACTGAGTCTGCCGTTCAACTACTAAAACTAAAAAAGGTAAGAAGCTGCGTTAAGATCCTTGGTGTTGGAGAGACCAACACAAACACTTCGAATCACAAGGTTTCTCTCACGATTTTCTCGAATGTGAACAAAACCTTTAGCTTACAGCTCAATGCATTGGTCTTACCCAAACTCATAGCTGCATTACCTACGCACTTCATTTCATGGGCTAATTGGAGCCACCTCTACAACATTGAATTTGCTGATCCCACATTTGACAAACGAATCCAAATTGACCACCGAAGGTCAACCCTTGGATAAAGTGCTGCTTAAATTTTGGGAACTTGAGGAAGTTCCACGGAAAAACTGCTCTCACCAGAAGAAGAGAAATGTGAGACGCACTTTTTCAGAAATGGTTCAACTTCCATTTAAGGAAGGTACACACCCTTTGTTAGGCTTATCTCAAAGATCAGCACTTGTCCGATTCATGCAACTTGAGAGAAAAATCCGAACAAATTCGTCGTTCTATGAGGAGTAGAACAAAGTATTCAGCGAATACAAAGAGCTTTGGCATATGATGGAGATCGAGCCCATGGTACTATCTAGTCCTCACTATTTCGTTCCTCACCACTCCGTGATGAAGGAATCCAGTTCAACGACAAAACTCAGAATCGTTTTTGACGCTTCCTGTAAGTCGTCTGATGGCACATCACTTAATGACCATCTTTTCATTGGCCCAAGGATGAAGGAATCCAGTTCAACGACAAAACTCAGAATCGTGTTTGATGCTTCCTGTAAGTCGTCTGATGGCATATCACTTAATGACCATCTCTTCATTGGCCCAAGGTTGCAGGATGACATCTTCGACCACATCGCTCGATTCAGAAAACACAAAATCGCATTTGTAGCTGACATTAATAAAATGTATCGGCAAATTTGGGTTTCGCCGGAGGATGCTGCATATCAATTTGTTTTGTGGAGAGATAGAGAGGGAGAAAAGATCAAGACATATCGTCTGAATACGGTCACTTTCGGCACCGCCTCCGCGCCATACTTAGCAGTGCGCACACTTCTACAACTTGCGGCTGATGAACGAGCAGACTACCCGATTGCGGAGAAAATCGCTAGAAATAATTTCTACGTAGATGATGTGATCCATGGAGCAGACTCCGAAGCAGAAGCTATGGAAACGCAGCGGCAGCTGACAACAATGTTACAGCAAGGAGGCTTTCCACTACGCAAGTGCGCAAGTAATTGTGAAGAGTTGTTGGCATCCATTCCAGAGATTGATAGAGAAGTAAAGGTACCACTCTCATTCGACGCAGGCAATGAGATTAAAACGCTAGGGATCCAATGGCATCCAGCAAAGTATACCTTCACCTTCAAGGTCTCACTGCAGGACTCAAGTAAGACGACAAAGAGAACAATCCTTTCAGACATTGCGCGGCTGTACGATCCAATGGGTTGGATTTCTCCGTGTGTCATTGTGGGCAAGATTTTAATGCAAGATATCTGGAAGGAAAGGCAAACATGGGATTCTGAACTCCCACCAACAATCGTTACTGCGTGGCATAACCTGAAAACGGAACTCACCACACTAAACGACATAGTGATTCCACGCTGGGTACACTTGACTAAGGATTCACAAATCGAAATCCACGGCTTTTGCGACGCATCAGAAAAGGCTTATGCGGCCGCATTATACTTACGAGTCACCACCAGAGATACAAATGTCATCAACCTACTCGTATCAAAAACGAGGGTCGCACCACTAAATATTAAATCGCTGGCACGGTTGGAACTTTGTGGAGCACTGTTGCTAGCAAATCTCTTGATACAAACCATTAAAACAATGGACCTCCAATCTCCAAAAATATTTGCTTGGTGTGACTCACAAATAACACTTGCGTGGATTAAGACAGCACCATATATTCGAACTACGTTCGTTGCCAACAGAGTGGCAGAAATCCAGGAACTTATAGATCCTGCGTGTTGGAACTACGTCCAGTCTAATGACAATCCGGCCGATGTGGCTTCCAGAGGACTGTTTCCAAGCGAACTCCTCATTTATAATCAGTGGTGGCATGGACCTAAATTTCTTGTCTCGTTTGATGAACAATCGCAGCCACCATTCGACGTTACACAAACAAATCTGGAAACAAAGGCATCTGAGATTGGAAAACCAAAAAATGAATTCATCACATCTGGGTACCCCATAAATAACGTTTTTCATCTATGCGGTCATTTCACCGCCTTTGAGACAAATGACCTCTTCACTCGATTCTCATCTTTACCTCGTCTACTTAGAGCTACGGCTTATTGGCTTCGTTTCTTTACGAACTTGCGACGCACGGCACAGAAGATTTTAACTCGTGTATCGGGACCACTTTCAGTCGACGAAATTCGCTCGGCTCGAATACGTTTGATCACATTCGCACAGCAACAGTTTTTCGCCGACGAAATAGCAATGATGACTAAAGGTAGAACTGTTTCCAAAGGAAGCAAATTGGCACGACTTTCGCCATCAATTGATGAAAAAAGGGATGCTGCGAGTTGGCGGTCGATTGCAGAATGCTGATCTACCCTATGCACAGCGTCATCCAATAATTTTACCTGCACAAAACTTCCTAACGTCACTGATCGTGCATAATACGCACCTCACAACACTACATGGTGGGCAACAGTTAATGATGGCAACACTCCGATCGGAATATTGGATTTTGCAACTCAGATCTGCTGTCAAAAAATTTATTTACAATTGTCTAAGATGTTACAGATATAAGGCAATAGAAATGCAGCAGCAAATAGAAAACCTGCCGGCGCTACTAGTTAACCAGGCAAGACCGTTTCAGACTTCAGGAGTGGATTATGCAGGCCCTGTTCAGTTAAAGGCCTGGAAAGGTCGGTGCAACAAAATCACAAAGGCATACACAGCAATCTTCGTTTGCTTCTTTACGAAGGCCGTACACCTCGAGTTAGTAAGTGATTACACAACATCTGCATTCCTAGCAGCATTTAAACGCTTCACTGCACGCCGTGGAATCTGCACTAACATTAACAGTGATTGTGGAACCAATTTTAAAGGGGCTGCAAACATTTTGGAAGTAGAGAAATTGCACTTGACTGAAGATATCGCACAACGTATGCAAGCCAACGGCACAACATGGCATTTCAACCCTCCCGCTGCGCCTCACTTCGGCGGATTATGGGAAGCCGGTGTGAAATCCAGGAAACACCATTTGAAGCGGGTAATTGGGCATCATTCTTTGACATTTGAAAAATACGAAACGGTATTAGCGCAAGTTGAAGCTTGCCTCAATTCACGGCCATTTGTCCAGTTACTGAAGATCCGGAGGATCTCTCGATATTAACACCAGGACATTTTCTTACTGGCGTACCACTTAACACCGTACCCGAAAGGGATCTAACCGAAAGTAAATCAACCCATCAGATAAGATCATCAGACAGATGGCAGCTTATGCAGAAAATCCAGCAAGACTTCTGGAAAAAATGGAGATCCGAATACTTGGTTCGACTGCAGCAGCTTCCAAAATGGCTTACGGCAAATGCTGAACTCAAAGTAGGGCAAGTGGAACTATTGCCTGATGAGCAAATGCCTCCTACGCTTTGGCGACTCGGCAGAATCACCGCTGTTTTGACTTGGAACCTCTTTTGATTCCACGTTACTTTTCTAAATGCTCCTTACCTCGGGTGGGGGGTAGCAAATAAAAATACTGATCTGACTTCTGAATGCAAAGTGATTTTATTTATTAACGCTTATGTCTATTTATATTCTAATTTACAAGATAAAATTATGCGTCAGCAATTTATTGTGTGGGAATAAAGTTGACATGAGAGTGGCGAGCATTGTACAGATAACAATTTCATGGGAATGGGAATGTACATGATAATGCTGACAATTACGTTTATGTCTGCCGTTGGATTTAGGAATATGAGGAGAGCACATGTAGCCGGTGCACAGATAATAATTTGATGGGAACAATATATACATTATAATTGTTTATTATATTTATGCAGAGTATTCTGGCTGCGTTA
Organism: Nephrocerus scutellatus; assembly: GCA_947095585.1. Classification (NCBI taxonomy): domain Eukaryota; kingdom Metazoa; phylum Arthropoda; class Insecta; order Diptera; family Pipunculidae; genus Nephrocerus; species Nephrocerus scutellatus. The sequence continues at coordinate 52,600,730 of OX352764.1, forward strand.
ATTTTAACTAAGTCTAAACATTCTCCTCGGCATTGAGATCTTTGAGCTCAAATCCTATGTCGCTTGGAGATCCGATAGTCTTTCTATTCCTTTGTTTAAGTAGAAATAAGATGATCAGGATCAAAATAGTAAATATTGATAAGTATCCGACAAAGTACTGATGAACATCATGGTGGGAGATGGAGTTGGGCAATGTTTGCTGAGTTTTTTGGGTTGATATTTCCTTCCTTAGTAATGCTAAGTCATCGTCTCCCTGAATGATAACTTCCTTGTTGTTCCAAATTGCTTCCTGTAGTGGTACTAGTTGGGATTCATTTAAAACCTGGCTTAGGTTAAGTGTTGGCAAAAAGGACACCGCAGATTTAGACGTGTAAAAATTGTGGGCATTTATCGTCATGGTTGTTTGCTTTATGACGCAGTTCGAAGCGAGTTTTAAAAGTCCTACTCCTTTTAGTTCCGTAGTTGAAATAGTAGATCCACATAGTATTGACAGTACTTCTTCTTGTTGAACGGCAAATATCCAATGATTCGGATTGTGAAGTTGGATCCATAACTTTCCAGGATTGATGGACTTAAGAACACAGTATGATGATAGTTGTCTTTTATGGTTAAGCATGTCAATTTCGCATCTGTTCTCGATGGAATGCGTATTGAAGATTGGATGTCGCTGCTTGCAGAAATATTTTCTTTCATCGGTGTTTATACAACTCTGGTATTCCGTTTGTGATAATGCAAAATGTTGGTCTCTGTACGGAGTTATAGCCAAAAACGATGTTGATGGTTGGAGAAAGATGAAGGAGTTATTTTGCTGAACAGGCAATGGTATTAGTTTGAACAGCTGGAATATCTGAGTATTTAATAACGGCAGTTTGACGCGAAACAAAATTGCCGCTGATGTTACTCGTGTTTTGACTCTTAGCAGCTCGTACAGTTTAGGAAGGTTGTATTCGTCGTATCCAGGCAGTGTTAATGTGGTTGGTATCATCTTGCGAATTTTGTCTAGTTCCGTTAATAGTTGTCTTGGCGAAAGTAGTAGAGGATTTATTCTTCCTTGATGTGTGTCGGATATTACCTCGAGGATTGCTATTTGAGTTCGTTGAAAGCGGTCCATTATTTGGGTAATATAGATGGTGACAAAGTTAAATACTTCTGTTCTTTGTGACGTTTGATTTAATTTGATCATGGAATCATAAACTATTGTTAGTTGCTGTTTAACAATATTAAACTGTTCCTTTATAGACGTTAATGATTTATTTAGAACGTTGCTTGTTGATTCAATAATAGAAGTTTGATTTTTACTTAAGTCCAGTAGATGTTTTTCATTGTTGTAGGCCATCTGAATATTGTCTTCTATGTATTGAGCATACTCTTGGTCAAGAACCCCAAAAAGTTTGTTCGCGACTGTGCCAATAAAATCAAATGGAGATCTTCTCTTTCTTATCGCGATACCGTTTCTGTGATTCAAGATTTCATTCAGATTTTCTGATTCCACAAGGCGCATTTCCAGGAGAATTATGATTGCGTTGCAAAAGTTATTTGGATGGTGAGTCTGTAGTTCCTTACAATTTTCTTTTAGTTGGGTTACACCCTTTTGAAGTCCTTGGAATTCATGCCAATAACTGGACATGTTGAAGTATATAAAAAGATTCCATTCGTCTGTGATAAGTTTTGCTTCGCCAATGTCTTCAAAATATAATCCTGGGTTATCTTTAAAGTGCTGAACTTCTACTGTACTTGGTTTTGTGGTTTGCCCCAAGGCAGTGCCTAGTATAAATAAAGTCATCAGTAGCGTTTTGATTGGACCGAGGTAGGGATTTATTTTAAATTTTCGTTTTGACAAAGAAGGTGGTTCTGGATTAGGTCGCTTGCGATTTGGTTTGTCAACGTGTTCATGTTGCTTTTGTATTGATAGAGAAGGTCCTTTAAGTTGTTGTTTTACCCGGTTTTCCTTTCGTAGGCCATGAGACCGGCTTGTAGATTCGGCTGCTGTGTTTGTTGGCACTGCAGTCAGCTCAGGTTTGCTAGCGGCTTCAGATAGTTTATTTGGTTGAACCTCTGTAGGAAGAGGGCAAACTTTTGCGATTGATCGTCTTATTTCCCCAGTAGCAGTTTTAATATCAACCACTCGAGCGAGGTTGTTTTTTCCTGGGATATTTCTTAAAACTCGTCCCATCAGCCATTTGAGTGGAGGAAGATTATCTTCCTTAATAAGAACAAGTGTTCCTGGTTGAATATCTTCTTTAGGATATTTCCACTTATGCCTCTGTTGAAGTTCATGCAAATATTCGTGCGCCCACCTGCGCCAGCATTCTCGATGCATTGATGTAACTAGATTCCATCTAGCAATATAGGTTAGTTGAGATGTGTTTAATTCAGGATCAACCATGGCAGTAAGTGGTGCCCCAATCAAAAAATGGCCTGGGGTGATGGCTTCCAGATCATTTGGATCAGGTGACATAGGTGTCAGTGGTCGGGAGTTAAGTACAGCTTCGATTTGAGCAAGAGCTGTGGTTAATTCTTCTTGGGTTAAGGATGCACTGGAAAATATCCGCTTCATATGGTGTTTAACGGACTTAACTGCTGCTTCCCATAAACCTCCGAAGTGAGGCGATCGTGGAGGTATTGGTTTCCAATCGATGTTTCTTCCAGCGCAATGCGTTTTGATCGATGTCTGGCCTTCTTCAGTAAAAACGTTTGAATAGAGCTCTTTAAGTTCGTTTCGAGCCCCCATGAAGTTTGTCGCATTGTCTGAAAAGATCTTTGCTGGACATCCTCGCCTTGCCACAAATCGTTTTAATGCTCCCAGGAATGCTTGAGTTGTCAAGTCTGTAACCAGTTCCAAATGTACTGCCTTTGTTGCGAAGCATATAAAGACCGCAACGTATGCCTTAGTAGCTTGCTTACCCCGGATTCTGTAGTGAATTTGTACTGGCCCTAAGAAGTCAACACCAACATTTATGAATGGTCGTGTAGGTTGAACACGTTCTGATGGTAAATTTCCCATTAATTGTTCAATACTTCTCGGCTTTGCTTTAAAGCATCTCATGCAGTTGTTAACTATAGTTTGCGCTAACCGTTTTCCTCGTAGAATCCAGTAATACTGTCGTGCAATTGCAAGTAAGGCTTGGGGCCCGGGATGCTTATGTTCATTGTGTAGCTCTGTCATAAGTAATCTCGTAAACTTATGTGAGCTTGGAAGGATCATTTGATGTTTTGCATCGTATGGAAGATTAGAAGCTTCTAATCGTCCTCCTACTCTAATCACATTTCTATCGTCAAGAAATGGAGTGAGTGAATTTAAATGGCTGCTTTGAAGAACACAACCAGATTTAGTCAGTGATTCTAAATCTTCTGGAAAGGATATTTCCTGAGGTGTCTTACTATAGTTGTTGTTGCTGCTGTAAGTTCCTGTATCGATATCACCTTATCTAGCAGTCGATAATTTTTTGCTCGCTTAAGGTTACTGATGAATCGTATAACATATGCTGTTACCCGTTATAGCAGCTTAAAGGAGTTTTTGTGATTGATTCGTTCAAGAAAATGATCCGGTGATACTGCTAGTAGAATGGTCTTTATAATTTTTGTTTCTAGAACTTCCTCTTCTTGTTGCCTTAATGGTTGTTTTGGCCATTCTGCTATGGGTTTCTTTAGAAATTCTGGGCCATGGAACCAAATTTTGGAGTTCAACAACTGTTCTGGAAAAACTCCTCGGGATAGTAGGTCGGCTGGCTGATTTTGATGTTTCGTCTTGGATTACGGTAATACGATTAGCCACAAAGGTTTTAAGTGGTGACTTTGTATGTATCCAGGCTAATACAACTTGTGAGTCTGTCCAATACGTTGTTTGCCCGACTTCAATTGATAGGCTTTTCTTAACCAATTTCACTAACTGAACCAATAGTTTTGCAGCACAGAGTTCTAGGCGGGGAATAGTTTGCTATTTAATTGGTGCGACTCGAGTTTTGGAGCACGCCAAATGAACGTTGACTTCTCCCTTTTGATTAGTTGACTTCAAGTACACCACGGCTCCATTCGCTCGTTGCGAGGCATCTGAGAATGCATGAAGCTCTATATTGATTGTATTTCTCACTATCATATGTCGAGGAATTTTGAGGTTGTTTAACTTAAGAAGGTCTTTTCGGAAGGCTGTCCATTTTGTGTTCCTATCCATAGGTAGTGCTGCATCCCAATCCAGTTTTAAAGCCCATAGTTCTTGGATGAAAATTTTAGCCAAAACTATTACGGGACTCACAATTCCAAGCGGATCAAAAATATGGGCAGTATCCGATAATATGTCTCGTTTAGTTACCCTTTTTGTTTCATTCCAATTCGTTTTTAAAAGAAAGTTGTCTGATGCAGGTAACCAAGTTAACCCCAATGTTTTGATGGATTGGCGCACCATTTTCGTAGTTTAAATTTCCCTTCACCTAGAAGATTTTTCAGCTCTGACTGCATTTGTAGAGCGGTTTTAAGGTCGTTGCTACCTGTCAATATATCATCCATGTATATATCTTGAAGTATGATAGTAGCTCCTAGTAAATGCTAATTCTCTGCTCCTTTCGCTAGATCGTGAAGACATCTGATGGCGAGGTACGGTGCAGATTTGGTACCATAAGTCACGGTGTTAAGTTGATACGTCTTTAGAGGTTGAGTGATAGATTCCCGCCAAACGATACGCTGGAATCGTTTACTATAATCGTTCACAAGTATCTGACGATACATCTTGGAAATATCAGCCTTGAATACATACTTGTGAGCCCGGAAGCGTAGTAGAATTGAAAACAGATCATTCTGTAGAGCTGGTCCGGTGTGTAGAATGTTATTGAGGGATATGTTCGAGGATGTCTTTGATGATCCATCGAATACCACTCTTAATTTTGTTGAAGTGCTTTCGGGGCGCAGGACACAATGATGTGGAAGAAAATATTCTGGTTTTTTATCGGAGATTGATCTGTATGATATATCTTCCATGTGTCTTAATGCAATGTAATCCCGCATGAATTCAATGTATTGTTCTTGAATTTCTGGGTTCCTTTGAAGTCTCTTCTCCAAGTTGAGGAATCTTCGAACAGCTATTTCCCTGGATTCTCCCAGACTGCTTGGATCATTTGAAAATGGTAGAGCTACGACGTAACGTCCAGATTGCGTTCTTGTTGTAGTTTTCGAAAAAATGTCCTCACAATGCTGTTCTTCTTTAGTTAATTGCCTTTCAGTTTTTTGTGATGGGGAAGCTAGATTTTCTTCCAAGTTCCAGCTTCTCGGTTATGAAGCTCATTTGAGAGCCAGAATCGAGCAATGCTCTTGCTCTAATGGCGTTATTTGTCCGATTCAGTATGGTCACAACGGCTGTTCCTAACAGCACATATTTAGACGCCTTGGTACTTCTGGTGACTGCTGAGAGGCTAGTCCTATTGTCAATTATCGGAGCTTGTTGATTCTGATTCCCTGCTATTACATGAAGTAAGGTGTGGTGATATTTGTTGCATTTGGTGCAGTGCGTTGCTCTGCATGTTGGAGCTTGATGTCCAAAACGCAAGCAATTTGTGCACCTATTAAGCGATTTTATCTTCTGTAGTCTTTCTTGTGGTGCGAATTGCAAAAACTTTGGGCACAAGAAAATGGCATGTTTTTGTTGTTCACAAATGACGCATCTGCTGGTTTCTTTTGTGGATGCAAGAGCTACTTTTGTCCTTCTGTTGAAGTCTTCTGTTCTTCCTGTTTTAGTTCCCAGTGCTTCTAATGACTGGAATCGTACCTCTAGGAATGATAGGAAGTCCGTCAAGAATGGCAGAGCCTTTGGTTGTTTAAGAGACTGTTCCCAAAGTGTCAGTGTACTTCTGTCAAGTTTTTGGAGCAGAATGCTTAGTAGAAGAGGATCCCAATTGCTGGTGTCAACTTGAAGTCCTTTTAAGCTGAGCAGGCATTCTTGTGTGGTGTCGTGCATTACCTTTATTGCGTTTGAACCTTCATTCTGAATCGCAGGTTGGCTCAGCAATTTATTAACCTGCGCAGTTACTAATAGCCGCGGGTTGTCGAATCGATCGGTTATTACTTGCCATGCTGCACTGTAATTGGCATCAGACGTAGTAAAGTGTCTGATGAGTTTTTCTGCCTCGCCTGTTAATGTCGTTTTTAAGTAGAACAGCTTTTGGCAGTTGGATATGTCTTGTTTATGCACAAGCTCCGTAAACAGATCACTATACTGTTTCCATTGGATATAGTTTCCATCAAATTTGGGCAAAGTGATATTCGGTAGATTTAAAGTTGCCCTAGGTAGGTTGACAGAAGTTGGTGTTGTAATTGGACAGAATGATGGTGGACCATGAACTGTTGATTCTTGTAGTTTGGTCGTAAGCTCAATTATACAATTCTGGACTTCGTCTTCTAGCTGAAAATATTCCGCAGTGTTGTATCCATGTTCGGCTGGGTCTTCGGATAGTTCGTTAACTAATCGATGAGTTTCTTCCAATTCCGTCCAATACTTCTGAAGTGCATTTAACTTTACGTTGCCGAAGATCGAGCTCCAGGTATCTGCTGCCATATTTTTAAGACTTAACAACAATCGCTGTATTGACTGTGCGATTGAGTTCTGTCTTCTGATGATTCTGAAAAATTCCGTCATAGTGTTGGATGGGGTTACTGGGTACTCTTTGATCTGGTGGTCTTCCGTTGTTCTCTTCGCTGCAAATCCCTCTAATGAAAGCGTAGGAATCTTTGGCTTTGTTCCCGTGTCTGGATACTTTGTTCCACCAACTGCTCCTATCGGTTCTTCATGGCGTTCTTCAACATCAGTAGGCCGAATTGAATCCAGAGTGAGCCTTATTTCGCCGCAAGCCCTCTTTACTGTTTCATACGTATTTGCCTGAACATATGGAGTGTCTGCCTTCACGAAATCCTTAATTCTTTCGTGATTATCATGGAACTCCAACCATAGTGCTTCCAGAACCTGGTGTTTCTTCTTTTTATAGGCGGCAGTTTTGCGGTCGGGTCCGTCCTTGCCTATATTAATTTTAAATCTCTGAAGTTCCTCTGTAATGGCCTTCTGTCGGGCCACGATTTTGAAGATCTCCATCTCGTCCATTGTGGATTGGTGTCTTCAATCTGTGGGTTGGGAACTGAGTTGTCCTTTTCGCTTCGTTGGGAGTGAGAAGTAAGTCACTCTTACTATTGTGGTGATGAGACGGTGAATTACTTCTTACCGCTGGTGGGGGAAGCTAGTCCACGCTGAATATCTCAATCACGTCGGGGTCACCAATGTTTTGACTTGGAACCTCTTTTGATTCCACGTTACTTTTCTAAATGCTCCGTACCTCGGGTGGGGGTAGCAAATAAAAATACTGATCTGACTTCTGAATGCAAAGTGATTTTATTTATTAACGCTTATGTCTATTTATATTCTAATGTACAAGATAAAATTATGCGTCAGCAATTTATTCTGTGGGAATAAAGTTGACATAAGAGAGGCGAGCATTGTACAGATAACAATTTCATGGGAATGGGAATGTACATGATAATGCTGACAATTACGTTTATGTCTGCCGTTGGATTTAGGAATATGAGGAGAGCACCTGTAGCCGGTGCACAGATAATAATTTGATGGGAACAATATATACATTATAATTGTTTATTATATTTATGCAGAGTATTCTGGCTGCGTTAATTTTAACTAAGTCTAAACAACCGCAACACATCCTGGAGCTGACGAGAAAATTCGCGTCGTCACAATTAAGACCGCAACCACATCATTCAAGCGACCTATAGCTAAACTCTCCTTTTTACCAATGCTTAATGAACCACCACCAGTCTCATATCACAATGAATCATTACTTTGTTGCAACACAATAGTGCACACAGTCATATTTCATCGCACAAATGGCTTGTCACATTGTAGCAACACAATGAGCGTCGTCAAATTTCGTTCTGAGCATGCGAGTCGTCGCTTAAGCGACCTAATTGTTTACATTTAAGAACGGACGACCAAAACTAATGTGCACCATAAGCACAATCAGCATGTCTAGAGTCTACGTCGCATTGGCAGTCATCGGCATACTCGGCGGTACCTAATCAACAAACTGTGGAAATTGCTGACATGGTACAAAGTACTAACAAAGTTACACATTTGGAATGTGTGGGACTGGTGGTGACTGCAACTGGCGATGTTCATTACTGGCGACGATCGAATCAGTCTTCTGACAAGTCTACCGACAACCAGCAGCGGCACGGAGTTCAACTTTTAAACAACCCTTTGAATAATCTTTTGAATTTTTTCCGAATTAAATTGTTTGTCCTTTCCGGTAGGCAGGATTAATAAATGACTATAAGTCTTGTTCCTATGGAAATTCTGAAAAACGGTCATAAGGGACTGGAATTTCGGGAACTAAGCAATTTCCCAAGCGATTTCTATGAAATTCGGTAGGCAAGACTAATATGTGACTTTAAGTCTTGTTCCTATGGAAATTGTGGAATACGGTCATTAGGGAGCGGAATTTCGAGAACTAAGTCATTTCTCAAGCGGTTTCTATGAAATTCGGTAGGTAGGACTAATATGCGACTATATGCCTTATTCTTATGTAAATTCAGGAATACGACATATGGAAATTCTGGAATACGGTCATTAGGGAGCGATATTTCGGGAACTAAGTCATTTCTCAAGCGATTTCTATGAAATTCGGTAGGCAGGAGTAATATGCGACTATATGACTTATTCTTATGGAAATTCAGGAATACGACAGACAGGCAGGCAAAAAGGGGTCAATTCAAGTTAAATAAAAGTTTTTAAAAAGAAAAGAAAGAGTAACCGAAAGCTAATGGTTTTTTTTTCCTTTAAAAGGTAATCGGTTGCTCTTTTAGTATTTGATACAAGGTGATTACAAATAATTTTTTCACAAATGCTGCCAAATAAGTTTTTAATTATTTCTAAAATTTTGAAAAATTTTCAAATGTTTTAATTACGTTAGGTATATTATTTTATACAAATGGCCCGATGAATGTACTTGCTTTCCTTCCAATCAGTTTTAATCTTATAACTCTTCAGAAAATTATTTCGACAAGTATTGTAGTTATGATTTATATACTCAAAGTCTCAATTTGATAGAGTAGACCTAACTTTTAAACATTTGTACATATAGGTATATTGATACAATAAGTTCAAATAAAGCATTTATTGGTAGAATTCCTTCAGCATCTGTATTACTCAGTAATGGAAAATAAAGGGCCCAGCCCATAGAATCCGTTGCGTAGTTGCGTCGACGTATTCGTTGACGTTGCCGTATGTGACGCAAAGAGGTGACCCAATAAACACGTTGTCGTCGTACAGGCAAACAACAACAAATGCCAAAATAAACTTCAAACTGGTGTGCGAGAGAGGTGTAGAAGCATTTGCCGGAGAGAAAAGTTGTAAGTTGGTCAAATTTTTGCGTCGCTTCCGTCACATGCTTTTCCCATGGGTCACTTCCTATAAGAATGCGTATGTTTCGTTGATCTGTCAGTTACATACGTCGCACCAACGGACCAACGGATTCTATGGGCTGGCATCTTAAGTGGGTAAGTCTATAAATAGCTTTTCACACGACCATAAACGAAAGTGCCTTTTTTCTTTGCTATAACCATAGAGCAGTAAGCACATAGAGTATTTTTCTTTAACAAGAAGTTGGTAAAATACAAAATTTTATTTGTAGCCCAGTGTAAGTCCGGTTTTGCACACCACTTTACGAAATGTGTTGCTACAGTAGAGAATATTTTGTCTTTCTTTTGTTTTACTTCTTTTTAGATTCTTAATCTCTTTAATTCCCTGTTTGTTTCGAAATGATCCACTATCACGAGTAAGACTGTTATGACAACATGAGTATTAAATGCGTCATTTCAGACTTTTATTTGGTAGACGTATTACTAAGTTTCTATAATAAGTAAGAGTCGAGTTAGGGTTCCGTCCAGTTAAGAAAATGTCACGCTATTAGAGTTTCTCTTAATAAAGTAGTGTTCATTTTACAGATGCGTTGTAGTTTCTGACAAATGGAATGTCGAACAAGCCTAACTCAACAGCTCTAGTTTTGTGGAGTTTATTTGGGTTTAACGAAACTCAACTCTAATTAGCGTGTCCACGCACATAAACCTTAGTTGACAGTGGGTTAACTCTTCTTGAAAACGTAGTGTAGGGTGTTTCAATAAGAGCACTTCAACTTTTTTTTTGAATAAAACACAAACTGTTCGACTTTTGAACTAACTTTTTTTTTTATTAACGAATGAATATACATATACATATACATATGATACATTTAAGTATGAAACTCGATTTCTCTTGCATGACCACCGCGTGCACGTTTTACGAAGTCCAATCTTTAAACCAAAAATATGGCTCAATGACGCCGCCGGCATGTAATCCGCACCAAACAGTGACTTTTTCGGGATGCAACGGTGCCTCATGAATCACGTGTGGGTTGCTTTCTGCCCAGTAACGCATATTTTGCTTGTTGACAAATCCTTCTAGCCAAAAGTGAGCCTCATCGTTAAATGGACCGTAAAATGGCCGTAATGCTCTCAAAGTAGCGGCAACAGAACGATTATTTTGATAAAAAATTTGCACGATTTGCAATCGCTGTTCACATGTGTAGCATTCCATGATGAAATGTATACTAATGAAGTTTCCAAATGACAAAAGAACAATAAAAAATATGGCGTCGTTCGCCGTCCCTGTTGGAGAAAAGTTGAAGCGCACCTGTTGAAACACCCGATATATGATATAGAAACATCATCACAGCTACTTACATTATAACCTTCGAAGAGATTGTGACTTTATTAAAAAAGGTTATCAAAATTATCAGCGATTATTTTTCAAACTATGGTTATAAGCAGAACTTAATTACCGAAGTTACGAAGAGTAATATTGTAATGAAACAAATTGTTGTGAAAAGGCTTAACGAATTTGTAGGCATGTATTCCGTGCTTGGAGCAAATCAATATGCTTATCAAAAAAATAAAAGCACGAACAAGCTCTTAGGTGAATTTACAAATACGGTCAACGTGAGCCTCAACAAAAATCATCACGTCTTGGTTATGTTTATCGACCTCAGTAAAGTTTTTGACACCCTATATCATCACAGGCTATTGGAGGCTATGTATGGGGTAGGAATTAGAGGATATTTTGCCAGCTGGTTACTACCTCACTGATCGTCAGTTCCAAGTTAAAATTTCCGGAAACTATGGTGAACCAACGGATATTGAATATGGCGTACCACAGGGGTCAAAACTGGGTCCGTTACTATTTATTTTATACACAAACGAGCTGCTGCGAGTCTTTACTGAAAGCATTCCCTTTGCGTACGCCGATGATATAGCCATTGTAGTAACTCATCGATCGCTAGATATATGGAAAACATCAACTAAACCATCTGTTTCCTCCCCTCCTTAACGAGTTACCCAGAAGTCTCATCAACATCAGAGGTCAACACAGAAGAAAGTTTCTAATAAAAAAACATTTTCTAACATTAGACTCAAGTCAAAATTAGTAAAAAACATATTAAAACTAAAATTAAATTAAATTAAATCAAATATTGAATATCAGTGTTTTGAAAAAATCCCATGTATGTATTCAAATCTTAACATTTTTATACTTTTTTTAGTAAGATAACCTCCTGCAGATAAGCCATAAGCTTTGCGGGAAAACAATGTAAAATAACGTTTATTTTTGATATATAAATATATGAATTCTAAAAAAATTCTTCTAAAAAAAATGTTCTGAAAGTTTTTATAATAATAATCACTATTACATCTATAAAATTAAGATTTTAGACTTTTTAGTTTTTAGTTTTTAGTTTTTGTATAAATTAAAAAAATGTGTCAACGGGCGAAAAAAAATCGAAAATAAAAACAATCAGAACAGAAATATGAAAAAATCAACGTTCTAGGAAACGTACAGAAGGACTAACATAGCCCAGCAATTTAACAATTTTAAATAAATGACTGATCGGTAGTCACCCTGCAAAAAAATACGGCGTACATAATTTCTGCAACTGACTGTATCTCAAACTCAAACAGGAAACAAAAACGTAATGAGTATTGCTCTCAAAACTAATACACACAAAAATTGCCAAAGTTGAGTTTTGGCTGTCCATAGGAACAAATTTTGTTAAAGAATAATACTCTATATGTTTATTGCTCTATGTTGTAACCTACCCTCGAAAGTAGGCATTATCTACAATGGTGTGTAGCGTGTTTCGCTCGGGTGACGCTCGCCGGTCACCCAGGGTTCATGGGACGGATTGTTACAAATTAAAAGATTTATATTTCGGTTTAATTATAAAATTTATTTACACTATTCTTAAATCTACTTATTATAACTTTTCCTACGGATGTTGTTTGCCCAAATTGTGGCGTCAGTCGGTGTCGGTCGGTAGGTCGACGCTACGGCGGGTGGGCAGCTAGCCTTATCGGAAGGCACGCGGGAGAAGCTTGGTGACGACCAGGCTACCGAGTTGTGAAGTCGAACAAGTCGTGGGTTCAACAGTAGTGGCCTCGTCTAGCGAGCGGCGTGCCTCTAATGGTGTCCCGAATTTGGACGGACGGTTAAGTTTCAATCACACAAGTAGCAGTTTTAGCAGTAGTGGCCCCGTCTAGCGAGCGGCGTGCCTCTAATGTGCTTTCTGGACTTGGACGGTAAAGTTTGAGTCAAACAAGTTGTAGATCAAACAGTAGTTGCCCTGTCTAACAAGCGGCGTGCCTCTAATGTTCTTTCTGGACTTGGACGGTAAAGTTTGAGTCAAACAAGTTGTAGATCAAACAGTAGTGGCCCCGTCTAACGAGCGGCGTGCCTCTAATGTTCTTTCCGGACTTGGACGAACGGTTGATCACTGGAAGAGTGACGCGGAATTTATCGGACTAAATTGTCCCTGGTGCTCTCCGTGAAGAGTGCGGATATTGGAACAGAGTTCCTCGTGGTGTGAATAAACGGCCTTGGCAATAAACTTCGGTCAGGGTTACTCCACCACAACTTCAGTGGTTCGTGGCGGTCTTGATACGTTTATATTTTTGACGACCGATGGGGAATTATATTGGCGCTGATTTGGACAATATAATTTGTTGTTTTTCTCAGCTCTTATATTGTTATACCATTCTTCCCTTCGTTTGTCAAAAACAAATGCCCGACCACACCCTTGAACCTGTGATTTGGTGTTCGGTCGGTATCTCGGCTGGAGACTTCTCCGTGGCGCTAAAATCGGATACATTTTGACCGAGCGATCGGTGTTTATAGGCCCTGATGTTCGCGAGTTTTTATGAAAAAAATATTTTTCCTCGCCTGGGCGGATTTGATCTCGGGCATGTTGACTTTCCGGCCAATCGCTCATGCTCTGTGCTATTGGGTCCGATGTGGTAGGCGACGGCAATATGCCTTTATAGAAATTAATTCGAAAATTAATTTCTATGAAAAAAAATGCTTGCTCGTACGGGGATTTGATCCCACGTACTTTGGATCGGTGGCTTGGAGTATCTCCATGGCGCTACTGAGCTACATGTCGGACATAGTGCTAAACGTGTATATTATGTGACTTATATATGCACCAGAACTCCCACATACAACAAAGCAAGATCAGCATGATATCATATTCAACCACAGACATACAACAAAGAGAACAAAGGAATGATGACTCAAATAAAGGACTTCGAAGCCAACGCGCAATTCAAGCAGACAACAAAGGAATGATGACTCAAATAAACGACTTCGAAGCCAACGCGCAATTCAAGCAGACAACAAAGGAATGATGACTCAAATAAACAACTTCGAAGCCAACGCGCAATTCAGGCAGACAACAAAGAGAACAAAGGAAAGACGTTAATGTATTATGACTAAGAAATATGTAAAACAGAATCTATATAAATAAGAACTTGAATTGTATTCAAGGCAGAACTTAAGTAGACTTGAAACACATCAGTCGTAGGTTTTCAAATAAAAATAATTTTTAAAAATACTTTTTGTATTTTCAATAATTAAATTGGCGCAGTCGGTAGGATAGTCACTATATTTGTGCTATCCAAGTAAAAAACCATCGTTCCGTTTTTAAATAGTGAATTTACTTTTTCAAACAAAAGTTTCTAAAATTAGCTACAGTTTGAAGTAATAACTATAAAATTCGGTATCGCTAAACAAACTTTAAAGTGAAATAAAAACATACAAAAATCGACGGAAATAAAAACACTTTAAAATAAATTCAGTGAATTATCAATTCAGTGAAATAATCGAAAGGATCAATTAATAGCTCAATCCAACGCATATGGTAATGCTATAAAATTCCGTAGAGGAAAATTGATTCTTGAATGGCAAAACTGGCTACTGGTTTACCCATTACCAACGAAGAAGGAAATAAATAAATTAACATTTGAAGAAACTAAAAAAGTATCTGCTATACTTTCAACAAAATTACTAAAGAAGAAAAGACAGCTTCCGAGTTTTAATGATCAAGAAATTCAGAAAGAAGAAGTTACAGGAGGCAAAGACCAGATTTACAAACGAAGAAAACAGTTCATCAGAAGAGGACCTTCAATTATACAACATTAGGAATCAGCCGATTCCTGAAGAATTACGTAAGAATAAGAACAAAGATAACATTAAAGAGTTATATATTAATAAAGAAGAATTTAATTTAGAAAATAATAATCTTAACAGTAATATTTTTAACAAGATTTTGGGTAGTAATAATTTATGTAATAAAAGTGAAAATTGTGAACAAATTTCCAAAAATAAAACAAATAATCCTGGTAGTAATATTTTTGGAAAGATTCTGGGCAGTAATAATTTAAGTTTCAAAAGTGAAAATTGTGAACAGATTTCTAACAATAAAACAAACATGAGTCTAAACCCAGATAACATTGGTCAACTCGGTCAAGTAGACGAGACATCAAAGAAAAATTTAACGCTTGACCTATTAAAATATATTGAAAAATTGCATACATTCGATGGTCGTCCAGAAGACCTCTACACATTCTTAACAAACGTAGATGATATCATTCCTACATTGCTAGAATACAATGCACAATCGCAGAGAATGTGTATTAACATTCTCAAATCTAAATTTATCGGCAAGGCAAAACGTTGTATTGAGATTCATTCTCACCTGCAAAAATGGCAGGACATAAAGCAAATGCTAGTAAACAATTTTGGAGGATTTAAAAACTCTTTCCAGCTGTACGAAGACCTTCGTCAGACCAGCTTCAAAGGTGATGTTTTAGAATTCTATAATAATATCCAAAAAATCTTGTGTGATTTGAATCAGAAAAGCGTTCAGGAAAATAAAGAACACGAAGTAGAAAATAATAACCTCACTGCTTTAAACATTTTTAAAGAAAAAGTTCCAACTCATATGAGGACTATCCTCTATGCTTTAAAGCCAACAAGCTTACAACAAGCTCTCTACGAGCTCACACAAGCAGGATTCGTCAATTCAAGTCCTCTCGAAGAAAGGATACAAAAACCTCAAAATACCCAAAATAAAAACTTTCAACCAAGAATTTATTATCCTCAACAACAAGGTCTTAGATCAAACTTTCAAAATCAGGGACTATTTAGAAATAACTTTAATAATAATAATTTTAGACCACAACAAACGTTCAGACCCCCGTTTAACCATTATAACAACAATCAGAATAACAATAATTTCAGACCTCAAAATAATTTTAATAATAATAGGAACTATAATAACAATTATAATAATCAAAGGCCACAACCCATGGATGTAGATCCTGGAAGTAGCCAACTACGGCGAATAGCGCCTCGACAAATGAACTACACGAGAAAAAACCATAACAATGAATATTATAAAAACGAAAGGAACAATCCTGCGGGATCAAACGAAATAAAAATTAACCAAGAACATGATACAAATTTCCGGGCACAGGCCTCGGAAACAAATCAGGACTTCCCTATCTCAGGATAGAAAAAAACGGAAAATGTATTAGAATGCTCATAGATACTGGAGCAACAAACAGTATCATCAATAAAAAAGATACACCTCCAAAACACATTTTAAAAAGAAATACTCCTTTACAAATCAATACAGTAGGAAATCCTGTCACAGTAACAGAAGAAGCAACTTTCCCTAAAGAAAAATTCGCACTACCAGCTAAAACAGATTGCACATTTCAAATCATGAGCTTTAGTGAAAATTATAATGGATTAATAGGAAATAATATTTTAATGACAAATAATGGAAAAATTGACTATAAAACAAAAACACTTGAATTAAACGACATAAAGATTCCCATATTTTTTGATGAAACCGATGAGCAAGAATATGCCATGGAAATTCATCACCTAAATGGCTTAACGCCATATGACTCAATATTCGACGAATTCGAAGAAAAAAATACAAACCATATAAATACAGAAGAAAAAAGCATATTATTTAAAACACTTAAGGAATATTCAGATGTCTTCTTTCACAAAGGAGATGATCTATCCTTCACTTCACATGTGAAACACAAACTTCCAGTAACTGATACTTCCCCAATATTTACAAGGATATATAGATATCCTGAAGTTCACAAAAACGAAGTCAATAAACAAATCCAGGAACTTTTAGATCAAAAAATAATTAAACATTCCACTTCACCATATAATACTCCAATTTGGGTCGTTCCCAAAAAAGAAGACAAAATGGGAAACAAAGAATGGCGAATTGTCATTGACTATCGTAAATTAAATCAAATTACGAAAGAGGATAAATTCCCTATTCCTCTCATCGAGGACATATTAGATAAAATGGGTAGAGCAAACTATTTCTCTACGTTAGATTTAACCAAGGGTTTCTATCAAATAGAAATTAACCCAGAAGACCGTGAAAAGACGGCCTTTTCCACATTATCAGGCCATTATGAATGGATACGTATGCCTTTCGGGTTAAGAAATGCACCCGCTACGTTTCAACGAATGATGAATGAAGTCTTAGGAGACTTCATCGGAAAAATTTGTTATGTATATCTTGATGATATCATAATCTTCAGTACTTCACTTCAGGAACACATTCTCCACTTAAGAATGATATTTGAAAGACTTCGTAAAGTTAATTTAAAAATCTCATTGAACAAATGCGATTTCCTAAAAAAGGAATCAGAATTTTTAGGACATATCATCACGCCAGAAGGCATAAAACCCAATCCTTCAAAAATACAAACTATAAAAGATTTCCCCATACCTAAAACTGTAAAAGAAATACAATCATTTCTCGGATTGACCGGTTATTACCGCAAATTCATTCAAGATTATGCAAAAATAATCAAACCAATGACTCTCTATTTGAAAAAAGATACAAATATTGATCTAAATAATGAAAAATATATCGATGCATTCGACAAACTAAAAATAATAATGACAGATACCTTGATAAACAAACATCCAGATTTTAATAAAGAATTTCTATTAACAACAGACGCTAGCAATTTCGCTATTGGCGCTGTATTAAGCCAGTCCCACGGACCACTTTCTTTTGCTTCACGCACACTCAATAAACATGAATGCAACTACTCTACAATAGAGAAAGAATTACTTGCAATTGTCTGGGCAACCAAACAATTCCGCCACTACCTTTACGGTAGAAGATTTAAAATACTTACGGACCATAGACCTCTCGTATGGCTCCATAATTTAAAAGAACCCAACTCAAAACTCCAACGATGGAAAATAAAATTAGAAGAATTCGATTTCAATATCGAATATATCCAAGGAAAAGAAAACAAAGTGGCAGACGCCCTTTCAAGAATTAAAATAGATCAAATAAATGCATTAGAAGAAGACCTAGTCTCTACTCAACATTCAGTAGAATCTGATAGTACAGATTTAATTCCTATAACTGATAAACCGTTAAACATGTTTAAGAGACAAATCATAATAAAAAAGACAGACATTGATTCAGACAAAATTACATTCCCATACAAAGGAAAAAGATTAATTACTATCACTCGAAAAGACTTTACAGACAAAGACTTTGAATTCATAATATCAGAGTGTGACACAAAAATTACAAATTCTATATTTTTTAATAACGATGAGATATCTCTAAAAAGATACGAGACAGAAGACGAACTCTTCTTAAAATTCCAGAACTATTGGAAAAAACACCACAACGGACAAAAGCTATTTAGAACAATGACAAATTTAATAAATTTATACCCTCCAAGAACGGAAGACGAAATATTAAAAGTACACAAATCACATAATCACATAGGCATAGAAAAAACCTATTTAGAAATAATTAGAAAATTCTATACACCAAATCTGAGAGAATTAATCAATAAAATAATTAATAATTGTGAAATTTGCAACTTCAAAATTGAACGAAACCCAATCAAACTCCCATACGAAAAAACCCCCACACCTCAAGGTCCACACATACATTACCACATGGATTTATATATCGTACAAAAAAATAAAACCATTCTAACTTGTATAGACAAGTTTTCAAAATTTGTGGCAGTGGAGAAAACAGAATCCAAGAATCAATTAGATGTTCTAAATGCTATGATATATATAGATAAAAATCTTTAGTTATATGACCAGACCAAAACTCTTAACAATAGACAATGATACAACATTTGGTTCTCCGACGATAACCAAATATCTCACAGAAAACGAAATACTCACTCATACCACTACACCTTATCGACACACAGGAAACTCAGACATAGAACGATTCCATGGTACTCTAAACGAGAACCTTAGACTCTTTGAAAGAGAAAAAAACAATTTAGTCGACAATTTAGCGCGATCAGTAGAATACTACAATCGGACAATACATCTAACTACATTAGAGAAACCCAACGATGTACATTTCGGTAAAGTGAATCCAATAAAAATTTATGAAAGAATAGAAAAAGTAAAAATCAAAAATACATTTAAAATCAATAAAGGTAGAAACAACTGTGAAATAAATCCAGAATTTACGAATTGTAATCCCATAGGAATTGACAAATTAAAGACAAAACATATAAAAGTAAAAGTGCTAACAACAAGTGGAAATAAAATACTAATACAACCCCGGATCAACAAACAAACGCTACATAAAGACCAGTTTAGAAAAAGAAAAAAATATACGAAATTAATAAATATCACAGGTGACAATAGCAACAATAAAAATGACACCCCTAACCCTATTAGTGACATTGACTCTATGGCAGTCAATACCGGTTAAAACTCAGGAAATACAAGTGTACGAAATAAATAAAGAATTTGTATTAATAGAATCAAGACCAGTACATCTGATTAAAGATTACTCTAACATTTTACACATTATCAATCTAACTAAATATGACGAAATAGTGAACGAACTAAAAACCCAGTATAGACAAATTCCTAATAAAAGTTACAAACAACTCAGTGAGCTCACAAAATTAGAAAACAAAATAAACACAATAATCCCTCATAAAATTGTAAAAAGAGGACTAATTAACCTAATAAGTTCAGGCATGAAATTCCTGTACGGAACAATGGACGATGATGATCGTCAAGAAATTGAAAATAAATTAAAAGAATATGAAACAAATAATAAACAATTATTAAATAATAATAACCAACAAGTAAAGATTAATGAACAATTCAATGAACAGTTTAAAGGGTTAACAGAGATAGTTAACATAGGTACAACTACAATAAACGAACTTAAAAATCAGAAAAATGATATCAATGACTTAAGAATAGAATTAGAATTTAATGACCAAATAAAAGAAGTAAAACATAACATCGAACTCATTGAAGATGTAGTTCTTAACGCACGAACAGGCGTTTTAACTCATAATATCTTCACGTTGGAAGAAATTCAGGAATACAATTTAACATTTGAAACTTTAGAACATTTAAAAATGCATTTAGCCATATACAACGAAAATATTTTGATAATAATTTCTATACCACAGTTCACAAAAGAACCCTATGATAGATATGACTTACAGGATTTCCCAATAAAAAATAAAACAATAAATCTAATAACTAACGAAGTATATAGATTAAACAATAGTTTATACTATCCGAGTACAGAAACAAAGAATTTAACAGAAATAAATGATGAATGTATTAATAATATAATCTTAAGAAATGACCCAAACTTTTGTAAAATAAAGAATCTGAATGAAACCATTGTAAAAGAATTAGGAGAATATTTGATTCTAAAAAATGTTAAACAAATTAATCTTACACAAAATTATAATAAAAATAATTACAGCCTAAATGGCAATTATTTAATAAAGTTCAAAGAATGTAAAATATATTTAAACAATAAATCCTTTAATAGGAAAGAATATAAAGGAGATTTAATTCCTACATTAAATTTTAATTATGAAAACAATAAAGATATCGAAATCGTGGATATCAAACCTATTGAAAATATTAAAATACATAGAGGTGTCTCCTCAACAACTAACCTTTAGTATTACGACTATAATCATTGTAACTATTATAATAATAATATTATATATATATATGAAAAAGAGAAATAACAGACCAAACAACAATATAGCCGTGAATCTACCATCAGTCAAATTTCACCAGATGGACGATTCAAGAGGGGGAGGAGTTATATATGCACCAGAACTCCCACATACAACAAAGCAAGATCAGCATGATATCATATTCAACCACAGACATACAACAAAGAGAACAAAGGAATGATGACTCAAATAAACGACTTCGAAGCCAACGCGCAATTCAAGCAGACAACAAAGGAATGATGACTCAAATAAACGACTTCGAAGCCAACGCGCAATTCAAGCAGACAACAAAGGAATGATGACTCAAATAAACAACTTCGAAGCCAACGCGCAATTCAGGCAGACAACAAAGAGAACAAAGGAAAGACGTTAATGTATTATGACTAAGAAATATGTAAAACAGAATCTATATAAATAAGAACTTGAATTGTATTCAAGGCAGAACTTAAGTAGACTTGAAACACATCAGTCGTAGGTTTTCAAATAAAAATAATTTTTAAAAATACTTTTTGTATTTTCAATAATTAAATTTGTGTAGTATGTTAATCGTATGGTTTGTGGCGAAGTGTTTTTGCTGTCGGCGTAGAAAAACACTTCGTTACAAGTGTGTTAAAATAGAAAATACTTTGGTTTTTTACTGCAGTCATATCGAACACACACTCGCTATAACCATAGAGCAGTAAGCACATAGAGTATTTTTCTTTAACAAGATATTGGTAAGATACACTCCCACAGTAATTTTGCATTGCGCATAACCGGTTTAGCAGAAAACCTGTTTTGGTCGTGTGAAAAATAGCGTATATTACTCGCTTAAAAGTGCTTATCGTGCTTGATAGATTTCCGAACTCGGCTACCGCCACTCGTCCACACTCCTCGCTCGTTATGTAATATACTATTAAAACATCTATTTTGCAATACTTACAATTTTTTAGTATAGTTTTTGAAGCAATGCGAAAGGTTGCAATAGCATAGTAGAAGCGTGTATGAATAAATAAAAAAAAATAAACCATAAAAAATGTTCATGTAAATACTCTAAAAGGAGATGCATATGGGTGCAAAGTTTAAACCGGGTTAATATGGAAAAAATTAATATTAGAGCCCCTTTACTTCAAATGTTTATAAAAAGTGTTGACAGCGGAGATACACATGTGTGAACATTTTTAATGGGACCCCCGACTTTGGGGCCCGATCACTTCCAACTTTCAATAGTAAACATGTGTTAAAAATTTGAAGAATATATGGGCACCCCTCGGACCTCAGGGCCACACTCCAAAAAATGTTGTCCATCGGAGATACACACGTATATAAAATTTAAAAAAATCGGGTTGTTTTTTAAAAACACACGTATATAAAATTTAAAAAAAATCGGGTTAATTTTTTTAAAAAAAATGTTGGGGCCCAATGACCCTGGGGCCAGGGGTCTCCAAATTTTTTACAAAAAATGAAAAATTGTATTTTTATGGGTTGTTTTTATTTAAATATCTTATATGTGCAGTGGGCACCCCTCAAGCCTTAGGGCCCGATAACTCTAAAATAATGTACAAAAAGTTTTGTCCAGCGGAGATCAACATAAATTAAAATTTGAAGAAAATCGGGTTAAATTTAAAAAAATGGATCTGGGCATTAGGGCCCGGTCCCTCCCAAAATTGTACAAAAAGTTTTGTCCATATACACATGTGTTTAAAATTTAAAGAAAACGGACTAATTTAAAACAATAATTAAAAAACGGGCCTCAGGGCCCGTTCACTACAAAAATTTTACAGAGTGTTTTGTCCATCAGTGTATAATTTATAAAAAAATTTTATGGGCACTCCTCGCGCCTAACGGTTATTTACAAAAATTTTACAAACAGTTTTGTCCATCAAAAATACAGATGTATTTAAAATTTGAAGAAAATCTGGCTAATTTTTTAAAAAATGTATATAGGCACCCTCAGGGCCCAACCACTCCAAAAATTTTACAAAAAGTTTTGTCCATCGCAGATACACATGTGTTAAAAATTTGAGGAAAATCTGGTTTATTTTTTTTATAAAAATAGTATGGGGCCTCACGACACCGGGTCTCAAAAATTTGTACAAAAACTGTTATTGATTGAATATTTAAATGTTTATGAAATTTGAAGGAAATCGAGTTAATTTTTAAAAAAAAAATTGTATGGGACCCCCGACCTTGGGGCCCGATAATTTCCAAATTTCAAAAGGAAGTGTTGTCATCGGAGATACACATGTGTTGAAAATTTGAAGAAAATTGGGTTTATTTTTAAAAAATTTATATGGGCCAAAATTCCATTCCAAAGATTATACAAAAAGTTTTGTCCATTGGAGATACGCATGTGTATGAAATTTGAAGAAAATCCGGTTCCGGGACCCGGGGTCTCCAAAATTATTACAATAAGTGTTTTCCATCGAAGGTACACCTGTATATAAAATTTGAAGAAAATCGGGTAATTTTTTTTAAAAAAAATTGTGTGGGGCCTCACGACCCCGGGCCCGGGGTCTCCAAAATTGTTACAAAAAGTGTTGTCCATAAAAGATACCTATATTTGAAGAAACTCGGGTTAAATTTTTTTAAAAAATTGTAGGGGGACTCACGACCCCGGGGTCTCTAAAATTTAAAAAAAAAACAGTTGTTGTCCTTCGGAGATCCTCCGGATCCGAACGATGAATTGAGAAGCTTTCCGTGACAGAGAGGCGGTTTCCGCGAGAGGTGGACACCATGAAAAATACTTTTGGTGTTACTGGGATTCGAAACATGCTCAGTAGCCATGCGCTTTTCCACTGAGCCACGGCGCCCACAATCAATCATACGGCAAACAAATTAAAACATGATTTTTTGAAATAATTTGTTTAGTCACACCTTGACCCAGGAGTCTGACCACTTCTAATACGAAGCAGTGCCTTAAACTACTGTATTCATATGTGCCGGATGGTTCATGGACAGCTTCGAGCAAGAAAACACTAGAGCTTCTCTTAGAAACTCACTCTCCAGGATCGACCGACTCGAGAAATGAGTTAGGACCCAATACTCAGCATGGAACTCATACGATTTGCATAGATGACATCGTTAGCACTAAGCGAATCAAGTGGGCAATTAGCGGTTTCAACCCTTATAAAGCAGCCGGTCCAGACCAAACCATATCAGCGGAATTACAGAATAACTCAGAGATTATCATCCCATGGTTAGAGATGATTCTCAAAGGGTATCTAAAACTGATACATATTCCTGTGAAATGGACGGAAGTGAAAGTATTTTTCATTCCAAAAGCAGGATATGCTCGCATAGTTACCCAAAGGACCTAAAACCAATAACTCTATCTTCCTTTCTTTTAAAAACTTTGGAAAGGTTATTAGAAGTTTATTAAAGAAACCAGGTGAATATTAGCAAATGGGCTCAGTCTCAACACGCTTACTGCAAAGAAATGTCGGTTGAGACAGCGCTTCACACACTGGTGCGTTCGATTGAAAAATCACTACACTCGAAAGAATACTCACTGTATGGCATGCAGATAGAGGGATGCCGCAGGGAGGCGTTCTATCCCCTTTAGTCAGGAACGTAGTAATTAACGGATTGCTAAGCGAGCTAGAAAGAGAGGGTATGAGCGCAGGTGCCTAGGCTGATGATGTAGATATAGCTTTCTCAGGTAAGTTCCTAATAACAGCGCACGGTTGGTACTTTGGTAAATTGAAGTTAAGTTAAGCTGTTAATTATATACTATTTGAATTGCGGAACCCATTCATTTTTGTATAAAAATTTTTGTTCTCCTTCATTCCTCTTGATATCTTTATACTTTAAGTCAAGTTTTCACCAATAAGGCAAATTTTCTAGGAACTATTCTGGATTTTTTAGAGAGGGTTAAGAAAGCTCTCAAAGTTCCATACGCGTGTAAAAGCGCTATCGGTAAAAGTTGGGAATTAAAGACGGAGCTGGTACACTGGCTTTAATATACGGCCGTTGTAAGACCAATACTTTTTTATGTCTGTGCCGAAGTCTACTCTGACAAACTTAACGTAAACATTTCCGTTCGGCTCCCGGACCATTGCAGCGTGTATCAGGCTGAGATGGCAGCGATTGGGGAAGCAGTGACCTCGCTGAAATATAATATAATATCGGTAACTGATATCGTAATTTATTTAGACATATTTAAAATCGCTGGATCAAGGACGTTGAATTTGTAGAGCTGGAGAATATTCTGGCATATGAGATGATACAGTTGGTTCTTCTGGTATTGATGGTTCTTCTTCGGGAATTTTTTCAATTTGTTCGATGTGACGTTTCCACTGGCGTCCATCATCCAAACGTAAAAGGTAATGTAGTGTTCCTAGTTTATCCAGTACATATCCGTGTATCCATTTTCTTTCACCGATATAGTCCTTGCAATTATTCGATCTCCTATTGATAATGTCCTTGTGTCGGTATCATCCGGAAAGCAGTATTGGTTAATCTTATTATTTTTAAATTGTGGTTTAATCAAGTCCAAACGCGAACGTATTTCACGTCCAAAAACCATGAAAGCAGGTGAAAGTCCAGTTGTGGAATGTGGCAACTTTCGATATTGTAGTAAAAATTTCGCCAACTCCAGATCTAGTATCACTGATCCTTCTTTTCGCATGGCCTTTAATGCGTTTTTAAGCGTTTTTACGTAACGCTCAACCTGGCCGTTCGTCGCAGGGTGATACGGAGCTGTTCTTTTATGTATTACACCATTAAGATTAAAAAATTCCTTAAACTCGGCTGATGTAAATTGCGTTCCATTATCGGAAACCAATGTGGTTGGAATTCCAAATCGATCAAAAAGCTCGCGCAGTATTTTAATTGTTCCCGCACTAGTAATGGTTTTCATAATAAATATTTCTGGCCACTTAGTCAGTGCGTCCACAATAATGCAATAGTATACTCCATTGATTGGCCCAGCGAAATCAATGTGGACTCGCTCAAACGGTGATTTTGGCATTTCCCATGGATGATTTGGTACTTTTTCCGGGTTGTTGGCAATTGAGATGCATGCTTGACATTGTTTAGCCAATCTCTCAATGTGAAGATCAATATTAGGCCACCAACAGTAACTGCGTGCTAGACTCTTCATCTTTGAGATTCCGAAATGAGCTGAATGTAACTCGTCGAGAATGCTTTTACGTAACGTAAATGGAACGATTACCCGAATACCTCTCATGATACACCCTTCTTGTAGTGAAAACTCATTTTGATTTATATGAAAACGTTCTTTGGTTGAAACCAACTTACCCACCTGGAGTGCATTGAGCAGTGGTAACAACTCCTTATCCCTCAACGTTTCACGACGAATGTCTCGTACAGTTATGGGTAGTGTCGCTATTTGTTGCAGTTCGAATATGTCGCTTGTTTCCAAATATGTGGAGCTACCTAGTTCTTCCGATGTAGTAGGTAGTCTGGATAATGCGTCGGCGTTTCCATGCAGCTTCGTGTTTTTATATTTTATGCTGTAGTAAAATCCTTGTAAAAACAATGCATAATGAAGCATCCTGGTTGCACTTAATGTAGGAATGCTTTTATCAGGAGAAAATATCTGCACCAGAGGCAAATGGTCTGTATACAAAGTGAATCGACGACCGAACAAAAACTGATAAAAATTTTTTGCTCCCAAGATGATACTATAAGCTTCTTTATCAATTTGGGAGTATTTTTGCTGTGTTTTAGTCAAAGTCTGAGAAGCGAATTGTATAGGTCGCTCATGTCCGTCCGGCATTCTGTGAGACAATACCGCACCTACAGCATACGAGCTGGCATCGGTAGCTAGCACCAAAGGTAGTCTGAGATCAAAATGACACAACACATTATCATTTTGCAAATTTTTTTTTACTGTTTGAAACGCGTTTTTACATTTATGATCCCAAATAAACGAAACACCGTCTTTCAATAAGTTATTAATGGGATGTAGCAAATCACTTAAATTTCTTAAAAATCGACCGTAATAGTTTCCGGCTGTTTCATGTTCTGTATAGCGTCAACTTTTGAAGGCATTTTCCGAATACCAGATTTGTCTATTATAAATCCACAGTAATCGATTGAATCTTGCATAAATTTACTTTTTCCGCAATTGATTTTCATGTTATGATTCGCAAGTCTCTGTAACACAGTCTCTAACCGAAGCAAATGAGTCTTATCATCCGGTCCAGTAATTTTAATGTCATATACAAAACAGGACACCCCGGGAATACCGTCGAGTATTTTCTCCATCTCCCTTTGCCAAATCGCTGGAGCGGAGGCGACTCCATATAACGGGTGTTTTTTTGGGAGGTTTGTTTTTCCGATAGATGTCGTTTTATTTTATGACAGTTGTTTTGACAGCTCAAAGTGGCATTTCTACTCAGTATTGTTTGGCAAATCATTATGAAAAAAAAAAAAAAATGACATTTGTGAAAAATAGTCGTGGTAGCCATATGCCAGAAATTGTGTTTAAATGTTAAATGCCAAAAAATTATCTACCAAATAAAAAAAAATGTTGGTCATTTCATAATTTTATATGTGTTTTATTCAAAAAAAAAAATCGGCAACCTCTCATTTTCTCATTTCATAAAATTATGAAATGACCAACATTTTTTTTTATTTGGTAGATAATTTTTTGGCATTTAACATTTAAACACAATTTCTGGCATATGGCTACCACGACTATTTTTCACAAATGTCATTTTTTTTTTTTTTTTCATAATGATTTGCCAAACAATACTGAGTAGAAATGCCACTTTGAGCTGTCAAAACAACTGTCATAAAATAAAACGACATCTATCGGAAAAACAAACCTCCCAAAAAAACACCCTTTAGTAACCGATTGCACTCGTATAGACCGCGATGTGTATTTAATGTAAGTAAATGTCGATCATCTTCGTGAACAGGCATATGTAGATAAGCATTACTTAAATCAATTTTAGTAAATTTTTTTCCCCCAGCCATACTTGAAAATAATTCATTTATAGTGGGCAACGGGTGATCATCAACACGCAATTTCGGATTAATTGTCACTTTAAAATCTCCACATAATCTAATTTTCCCATTTGGCTTCACTACTGGCACAATCGGTGTGGCCCAATCGGATGAGTCAACTTTTCGCAGAATACCTTGGGAAACTAAATTATCGATTTCTTCTTCAATTTTTGGCAACAATGCAAAAGGAACCGAACGCGCTTTCCGAAATACGGGTGTACACTTTTCTTTAAGATTTAATCGTGCTTTTAAGTTTTTTATTTCACCGATGACATTTTCCATCACACAGTTGTATTTCTGCAGCAAATTTTTTACAGCATCGGGCACAACGTCGAAATTTTTTTCATTTTCGACCACAGATGCCATGTTCAGACTTTCAAAGTTATTAGGAACATTAAAAATTTCACACCAATCTAGTTTTAATTGATGCAACCACTCACGACCGATCAACAGTTCTCTATTCACCTTTACGACATACATATTAAGTATTTCTTTATTATTTTTATACACTACTAAGACTGGCGCAAAACCGAGTACTTTAATTTCCGTAATGCAGTACGTCATCAATTTTAAATTCGAGCTTTGTAATGTTTTTGAGTTAAACATTTTCTGAAATTGTAGCTCACCAATAATAGTGACAGCAGCTCCTGTGTCAATTTCACATTTAATGTCCCTATTGTCTATGTTGATTTTAACGTAAAACTTTGTTCGAAATTCTGAGTGTTCGTTCTCGCTAAGAGTAAATAGCTCGTCTATATTCTCTGTATGTTCCAATTGATTTATTGTGTGTGCGTATTTTCTATTACCGGCATTATTATTGTATTTCATACATACGGTTTTAAGATGACCCTTCTTTTTGCAAAAATAGCATAATCCATTTTTATGTGGACAATTGTTTGCAAGATGAGCTTTGTCTCCGCAACGAAAACACTTGTTGTTGTTGTTTTGGTTGTTGTATTGTTTACGATTGTTTCCACGCATTTGTTGTTGTATACCGCACGAAGTTTTATGTTTCTCTTTCGATCGTGAACTAATATCAACTTGATTTATTCCCGACCTAGATGGATGTAATTGCGAAGCATTTCTCTGTGAAAGCTCCATCGCAGTAGCTTTTTCTAACGCGGTTTTTATTGTAAGGTTATGTTCCTCTAGCAAGCGGCTTTGAGTATTTTGGTTTCTTAACCCAAAGACGAACTGATTTCGCAAAGCAGTCTCTAAGTACAAGCCGAAATTACAATGTAGAGCGAGTTTTCTAATGGCAATTGCGAAGTCTTGAATTGATTCACCCTCCATTTGGTAGCGTCGACTGAATCTAAAATTTTCCATTATTTCTAATGGTTTTGGATTAAAATGTGTTTTCATTTCCTCCACTATCTGGACGTAGGTTTTAGAGCTCGGTCCAGCAGGAGAAATTTTGTCGCACAAAGTATTATAGGCAGAACTACCCATGTAATGTAATAAATACGTACTTTTCAAATTTGCTTCTATATTGAAAATTGCAATTCCACCTTCCAAATGTTGAACCCATCGCTCCCATGAAAGTTTTTCTGGATCGAAGTATTCGATATTAAAAACAGTTTGCACCAATGGACTCTGCGGACCAGGTTGAGGCATGTTTACAGCAAGGCAATACGTAAAATTTTTAGCAAAAAAAAATTGAACAGCAAAACGTGCAAACAGCACAATAAGCAATTAGGGAACCGAAAGCAATTTTTTCGATAGGAGAGCTTAACACATTAATTTTTTCTGTCTATCTTCCGCACTGCAGGAATGAGACAAATGAGAAAATCAGCAGACGCCTAGTAGTACAAAACAAGGAGCTACGAAACGCAGACTGGAAAATCCTGTCACGAAAAGATAGGGAAATTGACTGTCTGCAGTTGACCGTCTCGGCCTCACAAAAAATAACGGAGAACTTAAAGGGCTCCAACAATAAGGTAAACTGGCTCTTCGGGTCCGTTTACTTCAGACCAAAGAACGTAAAAGAAATGGACAAAGAAGCAAAAACCATTGATGCGTCATCAAAACCAGGGCAACCATTGAACGAACACAGAAACCTGGTCACCCGGGACACAAGGTCGGTATAAAGGCCTCGAAGAAACACGCCTTAGCGGCAGATAGACTAAAAAAGCCTCCCACAAATGTAACAAATCAAGGCCCACAGGTTTATCCAAAAAGCCCAAATACTACAGAGAGCGATGAGATGTGTGCAAAAAAACTTGCATAGATCGAAGGCAGCTACTGCCAATCTCTGCCACCTATTCGCAATCAAAAACTGGGAAATTGCTCTTATTCAAGAGCCCTGGACCAAGAACGAAAAAATTTTGGGATTCGCAAGTAAACTAGGTAAGTTGATTTATAACAAAGAAAATGGGAGACCAAGGTCAGCAATTTTGTGCCGCCATTCTATCAACATTTACTCCATAAATCAATTTATTTTCAGAGATTTAGTCGCGATCTCCTTAGAGACGATCTCGCCACAAGGAAGCAAGAGCACTACAAACTTTGCCGCTGCCTAGTTCCCAGGCGAGGAAGAAGACCCCCCTCCAGAGCCAACACAGAGCTTCATCAACGTCTGTACAGCTCAAGGCGAAAAATATGCAATCGAATGCTATGCAAACGCACACCACTTAGTTTGGGGAAGCACTAACACTTACATCAGAGGTGAGCAACTCTTTAACTATTGTTCATCTTAAAATATCGTGATAAACAACGTGGGGAACGACGCAACCTTCATAAACGCCATACGGAGTGAGGTACTGGACCTTACCCTGTCAGATACAAGTACGGCCAGCACGATCCATAAATGGCACGTAATGAAGGAGGCATCATTCTCCGACCACATGTATATTAGATTCAATATTGAAACTCCAAACAGGGCTCAATCCCTTATAAGAATACACTAATTGGCAAGTCTTCTTAGACCAACTCAAATGTAACCTAACTGGTATATGTACCCCCATTAAATCTATTGCTGACCTTGACGACCTTACCGAGGCAATCATAAACGCCTACCACACAAGTTCCCCTATAATTTGCATCAGGTGCATCAGGAACGTTCCATGGTGGAATCACGACCTCTTGTTGGGGTCTCCAAAATTTTTACAAAAAGTGTTTTTTCTATCGGAGATACACATTTGAATAAAATTTTAAGAAAATCGGGTAAATTTCGTAAAATATTCGTATGGGAGCCCCACGAAACTGAGGTCCGAGGGGTCCCAAATGAAAAATTTCAATAAAATCGGCCTTTGGGAAGTGGGTTAAAAATTTATCAGAAAATCTGACCGGACTTTACATAATATCAAGTTTGCTTTTATTTATTCCAAGTCTGGACATCACGCCCGGGCTGATGTACCTGAAGTATATCAGGATAAATTTCATCCAGTGTTGTGATTCTTTCATTCTGTTTGTTGTACAGCTGTGAACAAATAACAAATTTGGTGAGAGAAATACTCTTTACATATATTAAAGTGATTGTACATGCCCTGGTATTCTTCATTGTAGATAAATTAATGATTGGTGTGAAGAAAAAACTGATCGGCATTTCCTCCATGAGCAGTTTAAATGGTGGGTATATGGTTACTACGCCGCCAATACTCGGCGGGGTAAGTTTGTTGATTGAATAACAAGGTTTATAAAATTTTGATTAGTGTCCATTTGAGTTGCTTAAATACGCTTTCGTCAGCTGCTTCTTGATGATGTAGTGGACACAATTGGACAATCGGACGTTTGATGACTCCGTTGGCGGTTTTTAATGAAGCGACTCGAACTAATATGCCTTCATGGACTTCGATGACGCGACCTTATCTCCATTGATTTGGTGGTAATCGTTCGTGTTTTACTAGAGCCCATTCCCCAATAGCGATATTTTCCTTGACCTGATTCCATTTTGGAAGAATTTGTAATCTTGATAAATATTCTTTATGCCAGACGTTTCCAAATTCGTGCATAATTTTATGTAATTGATGCCAACGATTGACTGGCGATAAATTTTCGATTGGTTGTTCAGTGGGCGGTGCTAATAAAGCGTCTCCTCTGATGAAGTTACCTGGGACTGGGAATGGACACAATGATCTGTAATTGAGACAGGATTCGATACGACAAAGTACAGTTGCTAAATTCGGAATGATTCGCTTTAAATGATATTTTACCGATTTGACTCCGGCCTTCGCAAAGTCCACCGAAGTGCGGGGAGAAGGGTGGAATGAAGTGCCATTGGATCCTTTGTGGTATAAGCACTGTCAGGATTTATTTTTCAAATAGTTGGTAAGTAATACTTTCATTTACCTTCAGTTGATTGTTTGCTCCGATGAATGTTGTGCCACAATCGCTCTAAGAACGCTGACGTAGTGAGGTCACTCACTGCTTCTAAATGGATTACCTTAGGGCTAAGACAGACAAAGATGGGTATATATCCCTTGTACGATTTGTTTTCACGGCCTATTCGAAAGTTGATTGGATCGGCGTAGTCAACACCAGTGGCTGAGAACTGAAAATCAGGTCGAACTCTTACATGAGTCAAATCGCCAAATAATTGTGAACGTGAGATTAGATTGGCTTTAAAACATTCATGACAAGTTTTCAATTGCAAACCGACGATTCGACGTGCGTGTAAAATCCAATGAGTTTTGCGAATTTGATTCAAATGTAAGTTGGATACCTCCGTGCATACAATATCGATGACAATGATCGATAGGCAGGTTGGTGAAGTGATGCGACAATGAAATGATGACTGGATGCTTTTGCTCCAATGGTAAAAATGAATTTTGAAGGCGGCCACCCACTCTCATTATGCCATCACGATCGATGAAAGGATTCAGACCAGTCAGTTTGCTTTTGGTTGGTAGCGGCTAGGTGTTAAGTAACCTGATGTGATTCGATTGTCGACCTTTTTTTCGCGACAATTCTTGATGAAACGTAAGATCCATGCCGTAGTTTTTCGTAAAAGAATATAAGATGAAAAGCGTCGACAATTGCATTCTCACGCGTCGATAGTAAGCGATGCTGTGATGTGACTTTTCTTCATTTCTGAATCGCTGTCGTTTTAGATGTGGTCTTATGATGGAAGAAATAATTTTGGCCATTTAGCGGCATTCTCTTTGAGCCAACGAGGTCTTTCTATTAATATACAGTTCGGTAGTAGATAAGTCCGCGATTTGAAATATCCACAGGGTTATCTGAAGTGGATACATGATGCCATTGAAAGATGTTGGTAGTGTCGAGAACTTTATGGACTCGATTACACACAAATGTTTTCCATCGATCTGGATCTCCTTGTTTCCACGATAAAACAATAGTTGAATCAGTCCAAAAATGACTGTTTATTTGATTGGACGAAAGTTGGAGAGTTGGCTTTACGTATTGATGCAATTTCGTAGCCAGAACAGCTTCGCACAATTCCATTTTTGGAATTGTAAGAACTCGCTTTTGAGTTACCTTTCGAATAGTAAGTGAACGAAAACTTTATTATGAACTCTTTCGATTCGTAAATACGTTGCGGAAGAATAAGCGTGCGTTGATCCGTCACAAAACGTGTGTAATTCGAATGTTTGTTGACCGTTGTCAGTATGTATCCAACGACGAATTTTGATTTTATTGATGATTTTCAAACTCTCGATAAATGCCAAACTTCGGCGAGATTGTGTGAAAGCTTATCATCCCAATCAATCCTTCGCACCACAAACGTTAAAGGAATGTTTTGGCTACTATAACAATTGGATTGATCCATCCCAATAGATCAAATAGCCGAGCAATTGTGGATAAAACCATGCGTTTCGTGTGATTTTTGGTTTCTAACTCGAAATTAAATTTATAGTGAAATTCTTAATTTAAAGGGTGCCAATACATACCGAGTGCTTTAATCGAGTCATTATGTCCGACTAAAAAATCAGATTTCTTCTCGCGATACTCAAGTGGAATTAATGATAGCTTGACCATTTCCTTAATTCAAAACCGGCGGATTGGAGACATTGTATGAATTGTTCTTGAAGCTCAATCGTCGATTCGATTGTCTGACTTCCAGAAAGTATGTCATCGACATACATTAGATTTCTAAGAACAAATGCGGCTAATGGAAAATTGTTTTCTTAATCATGAGCTAACTGATGTATTACACGAATCGCAGTGTGGGGTGCGCTAGACGTTCCAAATATCACTGTGTTCAATGTCTGGTTTTACACGGCGCGTGAATATAACGCGCATGTTTCGGTGATTTTCTTTTGAACTGTCATTCCGTCACGCGCACGTCATTACACGAAGGCTTTTTTTAATTCCTCGGTATTGCGTGATATTTGACAGCTCTCTGTGAATGATTCACCCATTGTGACGTCACCAAATAAAAAAGCCCCAAATGAAGCAAATTCGAAAAACAAAGGATAAGGAGAAAAGGAAATGTCAAAAACACGCAACGAAAATCCTACCCACGACTCACCTGGCAATTGTGTTTCTGTTTCATCATCCCTCTCTTTTGCACTTATTTGAGTCTTCACAAAACACGCGCCGTGTAAAACCCGTCAATCTGTACGTTTTGATATCTTCATCGGGTGAATTTCTCCATAAAATATAAAATACATGTCGATTCGACGATAAATCTTCTCAATGTCACTCGTAAAAACATACCTGAGGAAACGCCAGTTGACATTGTTAAGTAATTTTAGGAATGATTTTGAGCTAAATTACGAAATAACGTAATTTGAACTCAGTGAAAATACCCTATAACAAACATTTTAATAAAACATTAATTTATTAGTGGCTCCAAATTATTTAATTTTCATTTTTTATAACACAATATAGTTTACACTTTATTTGAGACTAGTGATAAGTTATTGTTTTTTAAATTCTCTATATTAACTTCACTTGCCCGTGGGTCGTCGGTCGTCTGTCGTGGATTCTTGCGATCAATTTTTAACCCACGATTTTATTGAAATTTTGCACACATGTGTATTTCCGGAGACAACACTTTCTATTAAATTTTGAGGCCTCTCGGGCTGCGGGGTCGGGGGGCTCCCAAACAAAAATTTTAAAAAATTTACCCGATTTTCTTCAAATTTTAAACACATGTGTATACCCAATAAACAATACTTTTTCGAAAATTTGGTAGTGATCGGGTCCCGGGTTCGGCCGCAAGGCCCTTATAAATTTTTTAAATATCTATACTGGCATCAGATATTCGTCGCCCTTTATGGACTGTGTGCGGTGTGTGCTGCGCAGTCGGCTGCGCTGCATGGTTTTGGTGGTGGTGGAGAGAGAGAGAGAAATCTTAGCGCACGCACAAATGAACCCAGCAAATGAAACGAGACATACATGTTTTATGCTTACTTCAACTTACATTTTTATTATATACTGAATTGTATTTTTATTGATGTCGTTTTTTTTGTTGTCGATATCAACTTACAGATAGAACACAATATTCTGTCATTTGGCGTTTTCATAAATTAGTTCAGAGCAGTCAAAGAGTTCTCAAGATAAATGTTCGTGTTTCTTATTTGCTCAGAGTATGAGCGTGCTCTAAGTGCTCAGAATAAAATGATCTGAGCTTTTTCAATTTTAACATCTGATGTCAAATGTTTGTTTCGATGATTTTCTCCTACAATAAAAAAAATGGCCCAGGATCGAGGGGCTCCCATATCAATTTCTGCGATTAGAGAATTTAGATGAAAAATTTTAATTTTTATGGGTTGTTTTTTTTAAGTTATTTAATGGAAAGAAAACTTTAAAATAAACAGAGTTGCGCTGGATAATTATAGTTAAATTTTTTTTAAATTTTTTCCAGGTGTATTTTTTATTTATTTTTTTTGTTAATATGTATTTTTACTTTACAAAACACTTGTAAAGGTAATGCACATAATCGTAAGTAGGGAATAATGGATGAATACATTTTTTGAAACATTTTAAACATTAAATTTATTATTGAACTTCCTGTGCTGATTTAATTTTTTCTACCTTTCCTTCTTTCTTTTCACCTCTTCCCGGAGCGATTGATAAGCAATGGTACAATGCGTTTAAAGATGGGTTTTTTTTAAGTTTCGAAGAATTAGGTATTTTAGTGAGAAATTTGAAAGTATAAATACTTGTAGTGTTACAAAACCTTAAAGATCCTTTAAATAACATAAATGCGCATAACATTCTGCTCTGTACATATTTCTTAAAATCTGAGAAAAATAAGATTTTAAGATCATAAAACAAAAATAATATTTATAAACAAATACCCATAGCTCTTATCCAACTGCTGCTTAACCTTTTTGTGATTGAAGGGTGTTTACACAAGTGGGAATTGCGTTTGACCACTTTCCGTTTCTTAAGCACTTAAGCATTTTAGCTCCTCGTAGCTCCAGTCCTGCATCACAAGTAAACGTAATACCTTCTCCAATTGCATAATAAAATTTTACCGACGACATTCTTCCACTTATTGCAGTTCCAGGATAAGAACAAGCTTGGGCACATTTTGGGAGACCTCCTGACCAACGCCCATTATCCTGGCAAGCAATAATCGGTTGACCTTGCATCATGTATTCGGGATTGCAGTTGAACTGTACCACATCTCCCGCTCGGTATGGTGGAGAACCTTGAGCATAGCCATTCTGAGGTGCACCAGGATTGTCGCACTGTACTTCAACACATGTTGGAAATGGTGTAGCCCATTCACCAGATGGCAGACAAATTGCTTCGGACGGACCCCGTAAGCCATAACCAGACGAACACGAAAAGGCCGCTCTACCACCGACTTCCCGTGAAAGCACTGCCACTCGTGGTGAAGTCAGATTATTTGACAGTGGGATATCTCCACATTCTACACTCTCGCAAACTGGTAAAGGAGCACTCCAGTTCCCACTAGGTAAGCAAAACAGTTCTGACGCACCAATCAGGGAATTACCATTAGCGCAAGATAACAAGACTCTGGTGCTCAATTTCGTATCGTTGTTGCTAACAATTAAACCTCGTCGAAGTGGAATATCAGGACAATTAATAGCTTTAACCACCACCTCAACGGAATGCTCATGCCGTGCGGGAGTCTGGCATGTGTATATTCCCGAGTCATCTTCGACGGCATTATATATGGTAAGTCTGTATTCCAGCTGCATATCTCGGCCTTCATCGGCTTCGGTAACCCATCCTTCTAGATAATTTCTACAAACAAAAGTGCACATTATGTGTTTTTTTTAAATAGCTAAAATTATTTCTAACCTATATTCATGGCTGACATTCCATTTTGGGTTGCCAAATCGACGCATCCATAAACATTCCATATGTAATATAGCTCCAGGAAACACAATTAACTTTCCGTCGTTACTTTGAGCTATTGGTCCGTTTTGATGTCGAAAAAGAATCGTTGGAGCCTTCTCCACTATACTCAACGAAACAAAAAAACTCATCTATAAAATTACTAAATACCGAATTTGCATTTGAATTCAGCGGAATGAGACTTAACTCAAATATCCATGCTTATTCTTTCTTAATCAAGACATATTTTGTGCACAATACTGCGGAATATAGAAAGTAGGCAAGGTACATACTTGCATAATCATTTTCCTGATTAAGTCCAAAACATGCAGTTTTTGTACCTGTCCACTCAGAGTGTATGCAAGTTCTTTCATTACTTCCAATCAATGCGTACTTTCCTATATCAATACATCTGAAATTAAAAATAAAAGTAATATTTAAAAAACAACCCGTAAAATTTTAAATTTTCATGTAAATTCTCTAATACATATGTGTGCAAAGTTTCAACCAGATTAATTTGGAAAAAATTAATATTAGAGCCCTTTTACTTCAAAATTTTTTCAAGAACTATTCTCACCGGAGATACACATGTGTAAAAAAATTTTATGGGCAAAAATTCAAAGCAAAAACTCAAAAATTTTTACAAAAAGTTCGGTCTATCGGAGATACAAATATGTTTAAAATTTAAAGTAAATCGGGGTCATTTTAAAAAAAAATGTCTGGCCCCGCCCCCCATTCGCTCCAAAATTTTACAAAAACTTTTGTCCATCGGAATAAACATATGCTTAAAATTTGAAGAAAATCGGGCTAATTTTTAAAAAAATTATACGGGTACACCTCGGGCCTCAGGGCCCGTTCTCTCATAAAATGTCCAAAAAGTTTTGTTCATCGGAGATACACACGTGTATAAAATTTTACCAAAATCGAGTTAAGTTTTATTTTAAATTTGTATGAGGCCCCACGACGCCAGGGTCCGGCGTCTGTAAATTTTTTACAATAGGTGTAAATGTGAAATGTGTATAAAATTAGAAGGAAATCGGGTTAATTTTTTTAAAAAAAATTTTATTGGGCCCTACGACCCTGGGGCCAGGGTATCCAAAATTTTTACAAAAAGTGTTGTCCATCGGAGATACACATTTGTATAAAATTTTAAGAAAATCGGGTAAATTTTGTAAAATATGTGTTAAAGACTGCTTTTTGTGAAGTGAAGAAAATTTTATTCGATCATCCTATTTATACGAAAATCTAAAACTAATTATACATTAAAGTCATACAGAGATAAATTTTATCTCTATGTACGATATGGTGTTCGTACATTACATTTCGGTAACACGACCATATGCATAGCAAAAATCATGTAGGAGTATGTCTCTATGGGCATCTTCACTTCATCTTCTTATCTGGCGTAGTGTTAGGTTACCTCTTCTATCTTCTATCTTATAGGCTGACGAAGATAAAGCTGCGATGTTTTGTGCTGCGCAAGGCAAATCCTAGAATTGACAGATAACGAATTCCTGGGTTTCGTATTGCATTGCAACTCTCATGCAGTGCAATGCAGTGATGCTGATCATACGCGTACGCTGCACTGCATTCCATGGGAAATGCAGGTCAGTGATGTATTTGATGTATGGTGACTATGAGTGTTGACTGACTCGTATACGTGCATATCGATTATGTGGGTGCTGGGATTTAGATATGTACTGAACTGAATGCGGTGAGAAGTGCAGATCAGCGAAGTACTTGCCGAATATGTGGCCGCTGCAGCTTAGGTATGTGCAGACTACACATTCCCCCCCCCCCCTCCGATTTCAGATATGTTGAAATCCGATTCTTGCCATTGTTTCCGTCTTGTTGCCGGCAATGGTTGGAGCTCGATGTCCGAAGGTGAAGAAGTTTTGGGTTTTCGGCATCTCCAAGAAGACATAACCTTAAATGTAAGGGCTGCAATGATGAGTATAACCAGAGCTGTGCTGAAATGCGTAACCGGATGCCCCTTGAATAACTTCCACACCGTGATTTCCTGTTCGTCCCTTAGATTACCGATTGCCTTTCCTAGTATGTCTTCGGACTATGATGATTTCTCCAACGATTGTCTGAGGTTCAGGGCCTTCGTCATTGGAATCCTTCATGATAGGCTAAAGCAGCGACATGTTTACGTAATGAAAGCGTGATTGCATAACGTGAAATTCCCCAAACACTTCGGGTTTAATTATATTTTGCGATGTCTCCATGTGACAGTCTTCGGTGAATTTTAATATTCCAGTTTCATTGAGGGTTATATCTCTACGGACTCCCTTGCAATATGTGGCGACTTCCGTCGGTATAGGAGCGAAAAACATCCAAGTATTTCTCATGAAAAGCTGTTTCCATAATATACTCGTTATCTTAACATTTGTAGTAGAGCGTTTTGTTGTACCTTTGAAAAAGCTTGTTTATGTATTATGCAACTCGAGTCGTCAGTGATTCTTCTGAGCGTTGAGGGAAGGCACACCCACGTTGTTGAGTTTTTAGTGTGAATGCACGAGTTTAACTCGTTTTCGGCTAATTCAAAATATAGCTGTCTGGTGTAGTCGACAGACAGACCTCGTAGGTATTGCTGTGTACCCGGTTGGGCACAGATGTCACCTTGATAAGTCCATATCTTTCTGACTCCAGTGTGTCGAAATAACGTTTGAGTCCCATATGCCTTCGGTGGGGTAGTTTTACTAACAAACAGATGAATGGGCATTTTTTGTTGGCTTTGCTGATGATATCATTCAATTTGGTGGTATATAGCAATTCTCTGAGATCTCCCCTCTTGAAGGCGACCCTATTAATATCATTATATTTTTCAATGTAGTCTCACAACAACTTGTCAACCACTAGATATACGATTAGAAAGTTGATTTCTATGAAATTTTGTCCAAGACCCTAAATGATTGCTTCATAATTCCGATGTCTTCCAGTCCCTTGTCAAATTTTTATTTAGGCCTAGCAATCTATGACTGAATTTTGGCTTCTGTAGTGCTCATCTCTGTTGTAGTAGACACGATGATTGACGTTTAGTGTTTGGAGAATTGTATTAACCATTGTTGATCCTCCTGCAGGCCGTCTAATTCTCTGTATACGTCATCGTTCCCGCCGAAAACAGATTGTAGAACTGTCCCCAAAAGTCCTCTATTTGATCTTGTTCGGATTATGCTGCTCAACCCATCAACTTCTGCCATGATAATGATGATTTCTTCTTTTTTGTAGATGCTGAATGAGAACCCTGCAGTGGGTATTTGGATGCAACTTAAGACATGTTTCAAAAAAATTCTTCGGCCTACTGGGTTGCGTTAAATGCTGATGATTTGTCTGCCCTTAATTGATCTAGGGTTAAGCTGATCTGCGTTCGAAAAACTCCTCGTTTTAAGTGTGCTATTCCCATTTCCTCGATGTATAAACCGGAGTTAAATTGTTTTATTTCGTACCCGCAGTGGCCAGTGCTGACGAATGACATTACGAGTAGTGAGCTGTAGTGAGTAACTAACCAAGCTTACATCGTATTGCCTTAGGGAGTGTCGTGGGCCTTTCGGTGTTAAACCAGGTTGGACCAATTGGACGAATTTTATGCTTGCCCTGCCTTGAAGTCGATACCTTGAGCACGTTAGGAAGTACCGGCCTAAAAACAACATTACCACAGGCTTTTGCGCGAGTCTTCTCAATTGGAGGTGTTTCTTTCACCCTTTCCCTTGTGGTGGTTGGTTTAAGTGTTTCTTCCACTTCCTTCCTTGTGGTGATTAGTAATTCATTGTCGCTAGTAATGTTGAAAGATCTTCGTATGATAGCAGGGCGTTTCCCAAAAGGCGATTGAGATGTATTTTTACGGATTTTACTCCAGCTTCCCTTCGCCCCCAGAAGCGGGGAGACGCCGGCGGTATGAAGTGCCAGTGAATGGATAAATCTGTGAATTCTCTCTGAATATCGCTGTTGTAAGCCGAGCCTTCCTTCCTAGAAAATGAATCTAGCATTTAATTTGCTGATACAAAGTTCGTGCCATTATCGCTATACAAATGCGAAATTCTTCCTCGTCGACCGCATAACCTTGAAAATGCTTCTAAGAATCCCTTCGCTGTTAAGTCGCTGACCACTTCCAGATGCATTGCCTTTGTATCTAGACAGATGAACACGGCTATGTAACCCTTGAAGCTCTTTGACCCTCGTCTCTTCGCAAGTTTTAGCGATATACGGTCTGCATAATCTATTCCAGTGTAAGTAATTGGTTTGCTTATTGCAACTCGTGGTTTTGGTAAATTCCCCATTCTTTGCTCGAGTGGTCTAGATTTTGCATTAAAGCATATGACGTACCTATGCAATCGTTGTTCAATGTTCCTGTCTGGTGTAGGCTAGTGTCTATTGTCTACCACTTTGCATTGTTGCTGTGTGGGAGTGGTCTATGATCATTGAAGTAAGAGGATGCTTGTATGGAGAAGAATCGGGTGCTTTGCTTCCTATATTAATTCGGATTTTTCCACCCGTCCTCCTACCCTTATTAATCCATTTTTTATGAAAGGGTTCAGTGAAAGTAAGATGCTCTTTTTGCCAACACATTTGCCTTGGTTAAGCTGATCCCATTCCTCAGGGAATTCTTGTTTTTGAACCATGATGATTATGGATCTTTTTACATCTTTGATTTCCGCAGCTGTTAGTAGGACGTGATTTTTGCTGCTGACACCAGGTCTGCTGTTCCTTATAAAACGTTGACACCATGTTTTCACATTTAGAAGGCGTTGGAAGTTTGAAAATCTTGAAATGATGTCATCTTGATCAATGACCCGGGCGTTCATAGTAATAGTTTTCTCCTTGGCCCTAAGTTCAAACGTGGTGGTAGTTTTGTCTGCCTGAGGCATTGCCCTTGAGGCAGGCAGGACCGAACCACCATAGGTTGTTAATTAGTAATTTTGTGGCGGATGTCCCTCTTGTAGCTATGTCCGCTGGATTATCATATGTCTTAACGCGTTGCCCACTCTTTGGGTCGATCAGTTTGTTGGCTTTCGAAGCGTGATTTGCTACGAATGTCTTCTATCGATGGTGCCCTCCTTTAATTCATGCCAGAACAATTTCGGAGTCTATCCAGCCGTATTTTTCCAAATTGTCAATTCCAAGTGCTCGTTCGGTTTGTGTCATTAAATTTGCCTGTAGTAGTGCACCACAGAGTTCAAGTCTCGGGATCGTGGTGTGATGTTTCAAAGGGGTCATCTTAGATTTTGGTATTAATAATGTTGTGTGTATTGCACCAGTGGGTGAAATTGTCCTAGCGTAGATCGTTCGCTAATTGATACAGTACTTTAATTGATAAGTAAGAAGCACATGCTGTACCATAAGTTAACGTTGTTTAAGATTTGTAATATTTTTTTGGTTAAGGTTTTTTGTAGTTTTCCCTGACCATGATTCATTGATAAAAGTATTTGGACTCGCGTCGTTTTAAATTCGTGTTCGTTTTTCGTATTGGTTTTTCAATGAATCAGAGATAATTCTGAGAAAATAAATTGAAACCGGCTACAAACGTGTGGAATGCGATATATTGTAAATCACATTCCTTCGATTTTTATTCTATATCTGAATTTTAATAAAGGGCTTAGCCCAACTTATTGCCGTGACGCAAGTCATTCATGGAGTCCTCCCTTGGCAATGAGTCTCTATATATAAAAAAAAAGACGACTCGTATCTTGTCCTGTTGACTGCCGTGGTTCCACACTGCATGATGCGGAAGATAGGAGCCATCAAGTTCATTAATAGGACTTGATCTCAAGTTCATTTGGCCCAAATTTATATGTTCTGCAAATCTGGCTTCCAATGCCTTGAATCTTACTAAGGCAACACCCTTTGTTTCGCCGAGACTTGGTGCTCCTGACTTAAAAGGAAGACGATCTGTGTATCTTCCTTTCTTATCCCTTCTTGTATTTTCTTTGAAGAATGTGTTGTGCTCCTCCGTTACCTTCGCTGTAGCCCTTAACATCTTCTATTTCTTAGAACTTTGTGAGTTCTTCCGTTAAGTTCGTAGGGGCGACGAGCCCAGTTATAGTATGCTTGTTGCTTTTCATCTTGGTTAGCGATCCAGAAAGGATCCATCCGAATTTTGTTTGTTGTGCGACGACAGATGACGCCTGTTCTTTGATGATTCATTCATTGATTCATTGTTTACGAGTTCCATATTGTGTATGTCCATGTAGATGTCTTGTGAATGTTTTCATGATTAGCGCTTCTACGTGCAGAGAATAGATTGAATTGAATCTTGAAGTTAAATGAAGTGTTTTCTTGTGTTTGATTTTTCCGGCTTCACATCCTTCCATTCCGATGACGGTTACGTTTGATACTTCTTTTTTTGCTTGAATTATTTGAACTACTTGGTGATGAATGATGCATGAGTGCCTTGATCAGTTAATACTGTGTGGGTTAGTGGCTAAGGACTTGTACTACTACCTTCCGTGAGTGTTAATAAAAATTCCTCCAAGTCGATTATGGCGTTAAATTCTAAAAGAAAGTTTGCTCCGATAATTCCTTTAACTGGAATCGGAAAAGTATCGGGCACTACATAAAATTCGTATGGGACGATGAGTTCTTCAACATGCAAATCGAGATAACATGTTCCCTTAGTCTAGAGGTTTCCTGATATTCCTAAAATATTAGTAGTTTTGTCTGTGAATATTCTAATGCTTTTGTGGATGTTACCTTCTTTAATTACACAAATCGAGGCTCCTGTGTCAAGCAAAAATCTTGTGTATCTATTATTGTCTAGTCCTATTTCTACGATGGGTCGGCTTCCCCCTCGGTGGGTTGCTTGTTTCCCATTGTTAGTATGCTGTTGTCCTTAATCTGACTGTTCCTAAATGGATTTCTATTCTGCCTGTCTTGATTATGGTTTGGTTGTGCCCGATTATTTTGCCTGTCATTAAAATTGAATTC
Organism: Nephrocerus scutellatus; assembly: GCA_947095585.1. Classification (NCBI taxonomy): domain Eukaryota; kingdom Metazoa; phylum Arthropoda; class Insecta; order Diptera; family Pipunculidae; genus Nephrocerus; species Nephrocerus scutellatus. The sequence goes on from OX352764.1 coordinate 52,644,296, forward strand.
GAATTATTCGGTGTAGGCGGTATAAATCTAGGCCTATTGTTGTTTCCTAACCTTTGGTTCTTTCGGTTTCGTTCGTTTTGGTATGATAATCTTCCCTGATTTTGATTTTGGCTATTTCTATTCTGTGAAAGTATCGCTCATTATTATACGAGAATCTGCCATGGTTTAAATATCTTGGTTGCCCGTGGCACGGATGTCGGTCGTCTGCGTGGAATCTTGCGATCAATTTTTAACCCACTTCCCAAAGCCCGATTTTATTGAAATTTTGCACCCATGTGTATTTCCGGAGACAACACTTTCTATTAAAATTTGAGGCCCCTCGGGTCACGGGTCGGGGGGCTCCCATACAAATATTTTACAAAATTTTACTCGATTTTCTTCAAATTTTAAACACATATGTATCTCTGATGAACAACACTTTTTTTAAAAAGTTTGGAGACCCCGGGCCCCGGGTTCGTGGGGCCCCATAAATTTTTTTTAAAAAAAATTAACCCAATTTTCTTCAAATTTTACATACGCGTGTATATCCGATAGACAACACTTTTTGTAAAAATTTTGTAGACCCTGTACGTATATATCTTCGATGAAAAATATTTTTTTTAAAAATTTTGGAGATTCCGGGCCCAGGGTCATTGGGCCCCAAAAATTTTTTAAAAAAAATTAACCCGATTTTTTTTAAATTTTGTATATACGTGTTTATCTCCGATGGACAACATTTTTTGTAAAGTTTTTGGAAAGAATGGGCCCTGAGGCCCGAAGGGTACCCATATAAATTTTTTAAAAATGAGCTCGATTTTCTTCCAATTTTAAACACATGTGTACCACTGATGGACAAAACTTTTTGTAAATTTGTTGGAGTGATAGGTCCCTAAGACACGTGTGGTGTCCATGTAAATTTTTTTAAAAATTATCCCGAATTTCTTCAAATTTTAACACATACCCATCTCCTATTAGAGAATTTACATTAAAAATTTTTATAGGTTGTTTTTTTTAAATATTAGCCCGATTTTCTTCAAATTTCAAACATATGTTTATCCCGATGGACAAAAGTTTTTCTAAATTTTTTTGAGTGAATGGGCCCTGTGGCCGTGTTTTAAACACATGCATATCTCCGATAGACCGAACTTTTTGTACAAATTTTTTTTACACATGTGTATCTCCGGTGAGAACAGTTTTTGAAAAAAATTTGAACATTGCACACATATGTATCTCCTATTAGAGAATTTTTTAGGAATGCTAATCCGCGTCTATCGTTTGCTATTGTAAGTGTTTCGCATGTAGATTCCCCGTGGCAAGCTACTTCGAGTTCCGTCATTCTCGATATTAGGTTTTCTATACTTGTTACGAACTCGTGCACTGGGCGATTTTCTTGGTATGTACTACTTAATTGAGTTTGTATTGATTCAATTATTTCTTTAGGCCCACATTTTTCTATCAAAATTTTCTTTAATGATGCGAAATCTTCGGGCTTTTGATTACAAAATTCTGTTAGGGCTTTCCCTTGAATCTTGCATTTTAAAAGGAATTTAACTAAGGTTGGTTTAGAAGCTTCGTTAAGAGTGTCGTAAAATTCGTCGTTATTAATAAAGTCGCGGATGTTCTCAGCTTTTTTGCTATCCTCTTCGCAGTTGAGGGTTGGCAATTTTTGCGCGAGGCTGAAATTGAAAGAATCTGCCATTTTGATAGGGTCTGGTTGCAAGCTATTATTGACTATTGTTTAAAAATTTTCGCGGTGGCTATTAGGTTTTTTAAATTTACAAACTCTTACTCTGAACAGCTATCTTGATCTATTTTTGAGAGTTGTTCGTAAAAAGAAATCCAAAGTTCCTCGATCTGTTCTAATTTTCTTTTTACTCCTTCCTCTTTTCTCGTCCTATTAGGCGATTTTTTTAGGCTGTCGTAGCGATTTTAAGTGCGTTTAGGGCTTCTGTTAGTTGGGAAAAATTCATTAGGTCGAGAGTCTAGAATGGAATGAAATATGATACTATCTTTACATGACCATAATCAGTGGAACAAAAGAGTAATGGTAAAAAAAAAATTTGCCTGCTTTTAATTTTCGTCTGTAGTGTTGTAACCCTAGATAGACTAATCCAATGATTAGAGCTGTTACAAATATTGAAAAGATGTAGGAAATAAAAGATTTGAATGGTGAAGTCGAAAATATTCATTAATCGCCGCGACAAACATTAGCACAGGTCAGCAACAACGCAGCGTTGACAATAGATTTGAGCCAACGAAAGCTTGAAGACCTTCCAGAATCCGATGGTAATCCTGAGTTCAGGCATGTTCAAAGAAGTGACTTATACAAAGTATCAACGCAATGACCGCTAAAACATGAATAAAATTGAATGAATTTTGATCGTTAGCCCATTATTACGTAAATGGATTCATTTTAGTCGGACGTAGTAGGTCGTAGTAAATGTTTTATGCTTAATTCAACTTACTTACTTATTTACTGAATTGTATTTTTATTGATGTCGTTTTTTGTTGTCGATATCAACTTACAGATAGAAGAACAAGTTTTCACAATATTCTGTCATTTGGCGTTTTCATAAATTAGTTCAGAGCAGTCAAAGAGTTCTCAAGAAAATGCTCGTGTTTCTTATTTGCTCAGAGTATGAGCGCGCTCTAAGTGCTCAGAATAAAATGATCTGAGCATTTTCAAATTTAAAATCTGATGTCAAATGTCTCTCTCGGTGATTTTCTCCTACAATAAAAAAAATGACCCAGGATCGAGGGGCTCCCATATCAATTTCTGCGATTAGAGAATTTAGATGAAAAATTTTAATTTTTATGGGTTGTTTTATTACATTTTATTTTCAAACGCGATTATTTCGAAAAATGCTGTCGGATAATTTTTTTTTGACAAATGCAGTATTAAAGCTTATTGAATTTTCTACAACTTCACCTTATAATATTTCTGCAATAGGTCAACAGGAACCGGATTAAAATTTAAAGTGTTACTATTAATCTTTTTTGAAAGAGAGGTAAGTAAAAAGTGAGATCAAACAATGTATATTTTTTTAAATTATTTAAGCGATAGCGATATGAAATTCTTCAAAATCAAATTTTTTTTAAAAAATTATATTCACAAATACGATTAATTCGAGAAATGCTATCGGATACATTTTTTTTGACAAATGACAAATTAAAGCCTATTCAATATTCTACAAATCCATGTCAAAATATTTGCGCATTCAGCCAGTTCACTCCAGAGCATAATCTGCTTCAACAGGACATACCCAAAAGGACCTAATTTTGTGAGTGGACACCATTGTCATGTGTCCATTTTCACCACCAATTTTATGTGTCCATTCGATGTTGTGAAATCGACTCACAAAATTTTATACAGATATGTATGATGGACAACACTTCTTGTAAAAATTTGGTAGTGATCGGTATGCAGGGATCAATTTTCAACACTTTTCCTAAAGTAAAGATTTTATTCAAACTTTGCACACATGTGTGTATACCATGAGAACACTTTCTATTGAAATTTGGGGCCTCTCGGGCCTCGGTGTAGGTGGTCTCCCATACAAATATTTTTGATATTCTTCAAGTTTTACACGCATGTATATCTCCGATGGACAACACGTTTTGTACAAATTTGGAAGTGCCCCCGGAGTCGGAGGATTTTAAAAAAATGGCGGTTTGGGCACATCATGACTTTCTTTTACGGACGTGCCGGAATCTTTAGTAAATGTATATTAATTTTTTTTTCAAATTATTTTTTAAATTCTCTATATTAACTTCACTTGCCCGTGGCACGGATGTCGGTCGTCGGTTGTCGGTTGTCGGTCGTCGTGGAATCTTGCGATCAATTTTTACCCACTTCCCATGGCCCGATTTTATTGAAATGCGTATGCGTATTTCCGCAGACAACACATTCTATTAAAATTTAAGGCCCCTCGGGCCCCGGGGTCGGGGGGCTCCCATACAAATATTTTACAAAATTTGACTCGATTTTTTTCAAATTTTATACACATGTGTATCGCTGATAGACAACAATTTTTGTAAAAATTTTGGAGACCCCGGGCCCCGGGTTCATGGGACCCCATAAATTTTTTTTAAAGAAATAACCCGAATTTCTTAAAATTTTATATACGCATGTATCTTCGATAGACAACACCCCAGGCCCAGGGGTTCGTGGGGCCCCAAAATTTAAAAAAAACATTAACCCGATTTTCTTCAAATTTTATATACGTATGTATCTCCGATGAAAAACACTTTTTGTAAAATTTTTGGAGACCCCGGGCCCCAGGGTCATTGGGCCCCAAATTTTTTTAAAAAAAACACCTCTGTATCTCCGATGGACAAAATTTTTTGCAAAGTTTTTGGAGTGATCGAGCCCTGAGGCCCAAGGGGTGCTCATATAAATTTTTTAAAAATTAGCTCGATTTTCTTCAAATTTTTAACAAATGTGTATCACTGATAGACATAACTTTTTGTAAATTTGTGGAGTGATAGGGCCATGAGACCCTATCCATCCATGCAAATTTTTTTTTTAAAAATCAATCAATTTGAAATTCCGGATTTGATTTTCTTCAAATTTTAACACATAGGTACCCATCTCCTATTAGAGAATTTACATGAAAAATTTTAATTTTTATAGGTTGTTTTTTTATTTTTTTTTAAATTTTTTTTAAATTTTTTTTGTTTAAATTTCTTTTGCAGATTTGCAGGCTTAGCGGATTTCTTCTAAGTGCTATACTTTTTGAGCTATTTGCAAAAACTCGAAAAACTGTCTACATAAACTGTCACTTCCGGTTATCAGATTTCCGTCAAAATCATCTGGCCCCTGCAAGTTTCTGTAAAAAACTTAAATATGAATTTTTATTCCGATAAGTTTTGCCGTCTGGGCTGTCTAGTGGACACAGACAGACAGACAAAGATTTTTTTATTTTCGGAGATACGGTAATGGGTAAATCTGCAAAAATTCCTTGTTCGAAAATTTACATGATTACTATACTTCCTTTTACTATGTAAAAGAAAGTAAAAACTACCGGATTTTCTTCATCTTTACGTATGTGTATCTCCGATTGACAACACTTTTTGTAAAAATTCTGTTGTGAGCGGGCCCCGGCGTCGGGGCTCCCATACAATTTTTTTTAAAAAAATTTGTAACGAAGTTTTCTTCTATAGCTGTGGTATGCTCAGCGGTTTACGGTTCGTTACAGAAAATTTATAAAAAAACACATGTGATGAGACTTTCTTTCGCTTTTCTTTTATTTCCTTTTGATTGAGATTTACAATGGTGTTACAAATTTGATTAAAACGTGCTATTCCATTTTTAAATTCTCTTTATAAACTTCGCGTGCCCGTGGCTGGCTGGCTGGCTGTATATTTCCGGTGACAATACTTTCTTTTAAAATTTGAGTTTGATCGGGCAGCGGGTCGGGATGCTCCCATACAAATTTTTTTCTCCGACATCAGATCATTTCATACTATAATGACTGTGTTCTGTGTGCGTTGTGCGCTGAGCGCTGTGTGCTGTTGGCAGCTTTACGATTGGGGTTGTTATGTTGTTGGGTTGCAATGCTTCGTATGTGTTTTTATATTTCAGCATTTATAGTGGAATTCAGTATACTTTTGGTTATTGAGAATTTACATGAAAAATTTAAATTTTTATGGGTTGTTTTTTTAGGTTTCAGTTTGAGTTTGACCTCGCTTTACATTACTTACAGAGGCGACGTCACGTCATTGTAATGTGCATGTCATATAACTAAGCATAACTATCCCACCTTCGACTTAGAGATACTAAAAGTCCCTGCCTCCTAAGAGCGAACTAAGAAAAATGGGTTTGCAACCCCTTACCACTTGGGGGGAAAGTTGTGTTTTTGACTCCAAACGGAAGCTCTAGTTCAAAAGTGCTGAACATTTGCTTTGCCTAACAGCTCAAAGCAGAGAACTGTGGCAGAACTTTTTTTTTTCAAATTTTACACATGTGTATACCCAATAAACAATACTTTTTCTAAAATTTGGTAGTGATCGGGCCCCGGGTTCGGCCGCATGGCCCTTATACATTTTTTTAAATATCTATAGTGGCATCAGATACCGTCGAACTTGAATGACTGTGTGCGGTGTGTGCTGCGCTTTCGGCTGCACTGCTTGGTTTTGGGTGGTGGATTTTGATTGCAAAATCTATTCTGCCTGTTCATGGAAGCACTACGAGAACTCGGCACTTACACGGTTATTAATAATGTCATTATTTCTAATAATGAACGAAAACAGAAAATTTCGGTTTCACATCATTTCTCAAGCATCAATATACATTTCTCCGACTTACACAATCATTAATGCCATTTCACAAAGTTACCATGAATGTGCGTAATAGTATAAATTCGAATCGATTATGAACATTCAATTTCATCTTTAAGTAATATGTATGTATTTTGTTTACTAATGTCTCTTTCCAATTGCACAAACCGTATCCGAAACCATATCCATATGTTAGCTTTCAAAGTGACAGAGTTTTCGAGGTAAACGAGGTGAGTGCCTGATGTACCCGATTGCCGACGGGTAGCAAAGTAACATTATCGGTTACAAAACAAAGGTACATAAAATCAAAACGTACTCCGGGCACAGTTCGCAAATGCAACGTTAAACTGAAACCACCAGAGAGAAATCTTAGCTCACCCACAAATGAACCCAGCAAATGAAACGAGACATAAATGTTTTATGTTTAATTCAACTTACTTACTTATTTACTGAATTGTATTTTTATTGATGTCGTTTTTTGTTGTCGATATTAACTACAACAAGTACAACAAGCTTTCACAATATTCAGTCATTTGGCGTTTTCATAAATTAGTTCAGAGCAGTCAAAGAGTTCTCAAGAAAAATGCTCGTGTTTCTTATTTGTTCAGAGTATGAGCGTGCTCTAAGTGCTCAGAATAAAATGATCTGAGCATTTTCAAATTTGACATCTGATGTCAAATGTCTCTTTCAATAATTTTCTCCTACAATAAAAAAAAATTACCCCGGAACGAGGGGCTCCCATATCTGCGATTAGAGAATTTAGATGAAAAATTGTAATTTTTATGGGTTATTTTTTTTAAATTCTCTCACAGACTTGTCGCCCAGCGTCATTTTGCATAATCGGCACATTCGGTCACGTAGCATAGCAAGCATAATTCCATGCGGACAGATTGTTGCCCAGCATCATTTTGCATGCTCGGCACATTCTGTCACGTAGGAATTAGATTATTGTTGTTTGGTTCCCAACGTAAGATAAGAACCTTTGTATTATTTTTAAGTAATATACTTCTAAGTTTTCAGTTCGAAATAAACTCCCAAATCAAATGGACTACTTGTCTTAATTACTGGCTCAGTCGGAAAAAAATGGACAAGAGAATAACAAGAAGTAAAACTTTTTTTAATCTCTAATTGTACTTCAAGCGTTAAAAAGTTTGATTCTAAGTTTTACAGTGAGAAAAAGGTTATTTGGACTCAAAATAAAATAGTTGAAACTCCAGCTTAAGCATCACAAACATCCAGGAGCATCAATTAAACTGAACCACCGTAAGCCATTTAATAAAGTCAACAAATATATAAGTTATTAAATAAGCTATAAAATGGAGGAACTATCAATGCCCGAAAAATTCAAAATTATATTAGACTTTATTGCTCGCCTCCCTGAATTCAGTGGGGAAGATAATAATTTACTCGAGTTTTTTGAAAGAATCGATGCCATCGCGCCACCGATATTACCATTTAATGAAACGAATAGAGCCATTTTAACAGGTTTATAGGTTCATTTGTGCGTGAGCTAAGATTTATCTCTCTCTCCACCACCAAAACCACGCAGCGCAGCCGACTGCGCAGCACACACCGCACACAGTCATTAAAGTGCGAAGGTATCTGATGCCACTATAGATATTTAAAAAAAAATGTATAAGGGTCTTGCGGCCGAACCCGGGGCCCCATCACTACCAAATTTTAGAAAAATTATTGTTTATTGTGTATACACATGTGTGTAAAATTTGAAAAAAATCGGGTAATTTTTATTTTAAATTTGTATGGGAGCCCCACGAACCCGGGGCCCGATCATTCCAAATTTTAAACGAAAGTATAGTCACTGGAAATACACATGGAAAATCGGGCTTTAGGAAGTGCGTTAAAAATTGATAATTAAAAAAAAAAATGGGAGCCCCCCAACCCCGCGGCCCGATCGCTTCAAAAATTTTACAAAAAGTTCTGTCCATCGGACATACACATGCGTATAAAATTTAAAGAAAATCGGGAACTTTTTTCATAAAATTTGTATAGGTGCCCCCCGGACCAAGCGGCGGTGTGCAAAATTTCAATAAAATCGGGCCATGGGAAGTGGGTTAAAAATTGATCGCAAGATTCCACGACGACCGACATCCGTGCCACGGGGAAGTGAAGTTAATATAGAGAATTTAAAAAGTCCAAAACATTGTTTACGTAACCAACAACAGTAATCTGTTAGACATAATAAAAAAAGAGTGTTATTCGATAAAGGTACTCAAACTATAGTAGTCTACTGTGAAGACAACAGTCTTTATGTGAAATTTCAAAACTTATATGCAAAATACTTTTCGGGTAACAAAAGCTTAAGAATTTTGAAGACATCAGTGAAACTAATCAACAGTAAAGATTTAAATGAAGTACTCGAAATTATAACCAGTAATCACTTAGAAAATAATCATAGGGGTACAAGCGAGATGTACAACGAAGTAAAAGCAACTTATTTTTACCCAAATTTGCAAAGTCAAATACAGAAATTCGTAAATAATTGCGATATTTTCCAGGTGACTAAACACGATCACAACCCTTTATGAATTCCATTCCAAGTTACAGAAACTGCAAAACATTTTAACGAAATAATGCACTTAGATATTTGGTTCCCACAACGTAATGTAATGTACTTAACTACATCGACAAACATTTCAAAATATGCAACAGTACACTCACTTGAGGATAGAAATTGGTTATCAATCCTAAATGCAATTAAACAGAGGATTCAGTTTTTAGGAAAACCCAATAAAATAATTTCAGATGGAGAAACATGCATAGTTCATTCGGCAGTCGGTCAATATCTAAAAGAAAATAATATTGCATTCCATAAGACCACAGCGTCTCTAAAAACGGATAATGCAGACATCGAGAGACTCCATGGGATATTGAATGAACACCTTAGAATAATGAACACAGCAAAAGATACCTCAGATTTAGGCGAAACACTTTTTAAAGCCATATTGACCTAAAACAGGACAATGCCACTCAACAACAAAAATGAAAATCATAGATTTCATAAACAAAAATTTAACGGCAGAAGACATAAGAGCAATATCAAAAAAATTTCATGAGGACAAAATCAGAAGAATAGACCATTTAAATAGAAATAGAAAGTTAACATTTGACTAATGCCAAAACATAGTTACAAATAGAACCATAGTCAAAAATAACCCTAAGTACAGAAAACTAAATAATTTTTCTTCAAATGGCACCTATACTATAGATAAAACAACTAATAGAAATATAAGCTATCAAAAAAACAATTAAAACGGAAATACAAGTATCAATCAACGTAATTTCTATTTTTTTTATCTCGTAGCAGTTCCAGAGGAAATGATTGGCATAAATATAAACACAATTATAGACGACAGAAGAGAGGACTCATTAACCTTTGGGGAAATTCACTGAACTTTTTCGGCGGTGTTATAGATAAATGCACACCTAAATAATCTGTATCAAATAATAAATGAGCAAATAACAAATGAAATTAGCAAACAACTAAAAATCAACAATGATCTTATAACATCGGTGGATAAAATAAAAAACCACATAAACGAGCAGCAGATCAAATTACGCGAACTTTTAACAAATATAACCACAGAATCCATGAACATCAGTACCATAACAAACGAAATGAAATATGCCTTGACGATACTGATTGATATCTCTACTTTGAATAAACAAGTGGAGAAGATTAAGGACAACATTCTACAAAGTAGGTTGGAAGTACTTGCTCATGGTATCCTAACAAACGAAGAAGATAGTGCCGTATATTAGAAGCAGTGTACTCATTAAAAGGCAAACAATTCTTTTTACGATTTCTATTCCTGTATTCACTAAAGAAAAATATTTTTTGGCTCTTAGAATCCCCTTCCCTAATCAAAATCAAGAAGAGCTGTTGTTAAATGAAAGTAATCGAATAATTACTTCAGAACAAAATGTTTTTGAGTATACAAATAATGTTGTAAACAAAAACATCTTAAATTACACCGTAGCAATTGTAGCAATTTGATTAAAGGAAATAACTATTGTAATTTTACTATTAATAACGAGAAAATAGTTGAAGAACTTGTATTTGGATTGATCGCAATGAAAACAATTTTTCAAAACTGTGTCAACCAAGAAATCACTGTCAAAGGCCATAACTTAATTAAATATTCAGATTGTAAAATTCAAATTGAACACTCTAAAGCGGCTCCGACACAGCAATTAGTGGAGAAATATCGGGAAAGATACCAAAATGCTGATAGAAAATAAGTTACTAAAAAAACAACCCATAAAAATTTAAATTTTTCATGTAAATTCTCTAAAAGGAGATGTGTTTAAATTTGAAGAAAATTAAATGAATTTCAAATTGATTGATTTTTAAAAAATTTACATGGACACCACACTCCTATCACTCCAACAAAATTTACAAAAAGTCCATCAGTGATACACATTTGTTAAAAATTTGAAGAAAATCAAGCTAATTTTTAAAAAATTTATATGAGCACCACTTGGGCCTCAGGGCCCGTTCACTCCAAAAACTGTATAAAAAATTTTGTCCATCGGAGATACAGAGGTGTATAAAATTTGAAGAAAATCGGGTTAATTTTTTTGAAAATTTTTTATTGGGCCCACGACCCCGGCCACCAAAATTTTTGCAAAAACTGTTGTCCATCGGAGATACACACGTATATAAAATTTAAAAAAATCGGGCTAGTTTTTTTTTTTGGGGCCCAATGACCCTGGCGCCCGGGGTCTCCAAAAATTTTACAAAAAGTGTTTTTCATCGGAGATACATACGTATATAAAATTTGAAGAAAATCGGGTTAGTTTTTTTTTAAATTTTTAGGCCCCACGAACCCGGGGCCCGGGGTCACCAAAATTTTTACAAAAAGTGTTGCCTATCGGAGATACACGCGTATATAAAATTTGAAGAAAATCGGGTTAATTTTTTTTAAAAAAATTTATGGGGCCCCACGAACACGGGGCCTGGGGTCTCCAAAATTTTTACAAAAAGTGTTGTCTATCGAAGATACATGCGTATATAAAATTTGAAGAAATTCGGGTTTTTTTTTTTTTAAATTTTTATGGGGTCCCACGAACCCGGGGCCCGGGGTCTCCAAAATTTTTACAAAAATTTTTGTCTATCAGAGATACACATGTGTATAAAATTTGAAAAAAATCGATTAAAATTTTGTAAAATATTTGTATGGGAGGCCCCCGAGCCCGGTGCCCGAGGGGCCTTAAATTTTAATAGAATGTGTTGTCTCCGGAAATACGCATGTGTGCAAAAAAATGTTCAATAAAATCGGACCTTGGGAAGTGGGTTAAAAATTGATCGCAAGATTCCACGACGACCGACGACCGACGACCGACATCCGTGCCACGGGCAAGTGAAGTTAATATAGAGAATTTATAAAAATAAATACGTTACGCAGCAACTACAAGCGCGAGATAAAACGCTTAACTGATCTGAATTGATGTTTTTTTTTAAACACACGGCAATCACTGCGTCTGCACGTCAAGGCAGTAAACGGAATATGAATGATTGAAAAGTATGCAGTAACGTGTCGGTGCAAACGTACTGCACACGTACATGAGGATGATTAAGGAATGCAGTAACGTGTCGGGGCCGTTTAAGTTTACCAATAAAGTGGAAAATTTTATTATGAACCTATACTCTCAATACCAATTGTTAATAAAAAATGTTTTATTTTACTTTAGAAAAAATACACTTAGATAACATTCAAAACAGACAGAAAATAAATTATCTATCTATCTATATAATCTATATAAATAAAAATGAATGTTGCTAAACGCAAAACTCGAGAACGGCTCGACCAATTCGGCTAATTTTTTTTTTCGTATGTTCATTAAGGTACACGGAAAGTTTTAATAAAGAGAAAAAAAAACACACTTTTTTTAGCTGTCAAATAGTTGACGTGTAAATTGTCAACGTTAATCTAAACAAAACAAACGCGCGTTTGAATTATTTATGGTTTACATTCAAGTTGATTAGACTGTATGAATATCAATTTATGCATGTGAAAAAAATAATCAAAGACAATAATTAAATATAGTAATAATTAATTCTTCTGTGTGTGGCTGTTCTTGGTTTTTTTTAAATTCTCTATATTAACTTCACTTGCCCGTGTGTTTGTGGGTTTGTGGGCTTGTGGATTTGTGGTGGATTCTTGCGATCAATTTTTAACCCACTTCCTACAGCCCGATTTTATTGAAATTTGGCACACATGTGTATTTCCGGAGACAAAACTTTCTATTAAATTTTCCCAAACAAAAATTTTAAAAAATTTACCCGATTTTCTTAAAATTTTACACACATGTGTATACCCAATAAACAATACCTTTTCGAAAATTTGGTAGTGATCGGGTTCCGGGTTCGGCCGCAAGGCCCTTATACATTTTTTAAATATCTATACTGGCATCAGATATTCGTCGCCCTTTATGGACTTTGTGCGGTGTGTGCTGCGCAGTCGGCTGCGCTGCATGGTTTTGGTGGTGGAGAGAGAGAGAAATATTAGCTCACGCACAAATGAACCCAGCAAATGAAACGAGACATACATGTTTTATGCTTACTTCAACTTACATTTTTATTTACTGAATTGTATTTTTATTGATGTTGTTTTTTTTGTTGTCGATATCAACTTACAGATAGAATAACAAGTTTTCACAATATTCTGTCATTTGGCGTTTTCATAAATTAGTTCAGAGCAGTCAAAGAGTTCTCAAGATAAATGTTCGTGTTTCTTATTTGCTCAGGGAATGAGCGTGCTCTAAGTGCTCAGATCAGGATCGAGGGGCTCCCATATCAATTTCTGCGATTAGAGAATTTAGATGAAAAATTTTTTTTTATGGGTTGTTTTATTACATTTTATTTTCAAACGCGATTATTTCGAAAAATGCTGTCGGATAATTTTTTTTTGACAAATGCAGTATTAAAGCTTATTGAATTTTCTACAACTTCACCTTATAATATTTCTGCAATAGGTCAACAGGAACCGGATTAAAATTTAAAGTTTGTGAAATGAATAAAAACGTACTTTTGATCTTACATGACTTCACAGCCTATAACTAGATACAAGGTTACTATTAATCTTTTTTGAAAGAGAGGTAAGTAAAAAGTGAGATCAAAAAATGTATATTTTTTTAAATTATTTAAGCGATAGCGATATGAAATTCTTCAAAATCAAATTTTTTTTAAAAAATTATATTCACAAATACGATTAATTCGAGAAATGCTATCGGATACATTTTTTTGACAAATGACAAATTAAAGCCTATTCAATATTCTACAAATCCATGTCAAAATATTTGCGCATTCAGCCAGTTCACTCCAGAGCATAATCTGCTTCAACAGGACATACCCAAAAGGACCTAATTTTGTGAGTGGACACCATTGTCATGTGTCCATTTTCACCACCAATTTTATGTGTCCATTCGATGTTGTGAAATCGACTCACAAAATTTTATACAGATATGTATGATGGACAACACTTCTTGTAAAAATTTGGTAGTGATCGGTATGCAGGGATCAATTTTCAACACTTTTCCTAAAGTAAAGATTTTATTCAAACTTTGCACACATGTGTGTATACCATGAGAACACTTTCTATTGAAATTTGGGGCCTCTCGGGCCTCGGTGTAGGTGGTCTCCCATACAAATATTTTTGATATTCTTCAAGTTTTACACGCATGTATATCTCCGATGGACAACACGTTTTGTACAAATTTGGAAGTGCCCCCGGAGTCGGAGGATTTTAAAAAAATGGCGGTTTGGGCACATCATGACTTTCTTTTACGGACGTGCCGGAATCTTTAGTAAATGTATATTAATTTTTTTTTCAAATTATTTTTTAAATTCTCTATATTAACTTCACTTGCCCGTGGCACGGATGTCGGTCGTCGGTTGTCGGTCGTCGGTCGTCGTGGAATCTTGCGATCAATTTTTACCCACTTCCCATGGCCCGATTTTATTGAAATGCGTATGCGTATTTCCGCAGACAACACATTCTATTAAAATTTAAGGCCCCTCGGGCCCCGGGGTCGGGGGGCTCCCATACAAATATTTTACAAAATTTGACTCGATTTTTTTCAAATTTTATACACATGTGTATCGCTGATAGACAACAATTTTTGTAAAAATTTTGGAGACCCCGGGCCCCGGGTTCATGGGACCCCATAAATTTTTTTTAAAGAAATAACCCGAATTTCTTCAAATTTTATATACGCATGTATCTTCGATAGACAACACCCCAGGCCCAGGGGTTCGTGGGGCCCCAAAATTTAAAAAAAAAATTAACCCGCTTTTCTTCAAATTTTATATACGTATGTATCTCCGATGAAAAACACTTTTTGTAAAATTTTTGGAGACCCCGGGCCTCAGGGTCATTGGGCCCCAAATTTTTTTAAAAAAAACACCTCTGTATCTCCGATGGACAAAATTTTTTGCAAAGTTTTTGGAGTGATCGAGCCCTGAGGCCCAAGGGGTGCTCATATAAATTTTTTAAAAATTAGCTCGATTTTCTTCAAATTTTTAACAAATGTGTATCACTGATAGACATAACTTTTTGTAAATTTGGTGGAGTGATAGGGCCATGAGACCCTATCCATCCATGCAAATTTTTTTTTTAAAATCAATCAATTTGAAATTCCGGATTTGATTTTCTTCAAATTTTAACACATAGGTACCCATCTCCTATTAGAGAATTTAGATGAAAAATTTTAATTTTTATAGGTTGTTTTTTTATTTTTTTTTAAATTTTTTTTAAATTTTTTTTGTTTAAATTTCTTTTGCAGATTTGCAGGCTTAGCGGATTTCTTCTAAGTGCTATACTTTTTGAGCTATTTGCAAAAACTCGAAAAACTGTCTACATAAACTGTCACTTCCGGTTATCAGATTTCCGTCAAAATCATCTGGCCCCTGCAAGTTTCTGTAAAAAACTTAAATATGAATTTTTATTCCGATAAGTTTTGCCGTCTGGGCTGTCTAGTGGACACAGACAGACAGACAAAGATTTTTTTATTTTCGGAGATACGGTAATGGGTAAATCTGCAAAAATTCCTTGTTCGAAAATTTACATGATTACTATACTTCCTTTTACTATGTAAAAGAAAGTAAAAACTACCGGATTTTCTTCATCTTTACGTATGTGTATCTCCGATTGACAACACTTTTTGTAAAAATTCTGTTGTGAGCGGGCCCCGGCGTCGGGGCTCCCATACAATTTTTTTTAAAAAAATTTGTAACGAAGTTTTCTTCTATAGCTGTGGTATGCTCAGCGGTTTACGGTTCGTTACAGAAAATTTATAAAAAAACACATGTGATGAGACTTTCTTTCGCTTTTCTTTTATTTCCTTTTGATTGAGATTTACAATGGTGTTACAAATTTGATTAAAACGTGCTATTCCATTTTTAAATTCTCTTTATAAACTTCGCGTGCCCGTGGCTGGCTGGCTGGCTGTATATTTCCGGTGACAATACTTTCTTTTAAAATTTGAGTTTGATCGGGCAGCGGGTCGGGATGCTCCCATACAAATTTTTTTCTCCGACATCAGATCATTTCATACTATAATGACTGTGTTCTGTGTGCGTTGTGCGCTGAGCGCTGTGTGCTGTTGGCAGCTTTACGATTGGGGTTGTTATGTTGTTGGGTTGCAATGCTTCGTATGTGTTTTTATATTTCAGCATTTATAGTGGAATTCAGTATACTTTTGGTTATTGAGAATTTACATGAAAAATTTAAATTTTTATGGGTTGTTTTTTTAGGTTTCAGTTTGAGTTTGACCTCGCTTTACATTACTCACGTCATTGTAATGTGCATGTCATATAACTAAGCATAACTATCCCACCTTCGACTTAGAGATACTCAAAGTCCCTGCCTCCTAAGAGCGAACTAAGAAAAATGGGTTTGCAACCCCTTACCACTTGGGGGGAAAGTTGTGTTTTTGACTCCAAACGGAAGCTCTAGTTCAAAAGTGCTGAACATTTGCTTTGCCTAACAGCTCAAAGCAGAGAACTGTGGCAGAACTTTTTTTTTCAAATTTTACACATGTGTATACCCAATAAACAATACTTTTTCTAAAATTTGGTAGTGATCGGGCCCCGGGTTCGGCCGCATGGCCCTTATACATTTTTTTAAATATCTATAGTGGCATCAGATACCGTCGAACTTGAATGACTGTGTGCGGTGTGTGCTGCGCTTTCGGCTGCACTGCTTGGTTTTGGGTGGTGGATTTTGATTGCAAAATCTATTCTGCCTGTTCATGGAAGCACTACGAGAACTCGGCACTTACACGGTTATTAATAATGTCATTATTTCTAATAATGAACGAAAACAGAAAATTTCGGTTTCACATCATTTCTCAAGCATCAATATACATTTCTCCGACTTACACAATCATTAATGCCATTTCACAAAGTTACCATGAATGTGCGTAATAGTATAAATTCGAATCGATTATGAATATTCAATTTCATCTTTAAGTAATATGTATGTATTTTGTTTACTAATGTCTCTTTCCAATTGCACAAACCGTATCCGAAACCATATCCATATGTTAGCTTTCAAAGTGACAGAGTTTTCGAGGTAAACGAGGTGAGTGCCTGATGTACCCGATTGCCGACGGGTAGCAAAGTAACATTATCGGTTACAAAACAAAGGTACATAAAATCAAAACGTACTCCGGGCACAGTTCGCAAATGCAACGTTAAACTGAAACCACCAGAGAGAAATCTTAGCTCACCCACAAATGAACCCAGCAAATGAAACGAGACATAAATGTTTTATGTTTAATTCAACTTACTTACTTATTTACTGAATTGTATTTTTATTGATGTCGTTTTTTGTTGTCGATATTAACTACAACAAGTACAACAAGCTTTCACAATATTCAGTCATTTGGCGTTTTCATAAATTAGTTCAGAGCAGTCAAAGAGTTCTCAAGAAAAATGCTCGTGTTTCTTATTTGTTCAGAGTATGAGCGTGCTCTAAGTGCTCAGAATAAAATGATCTGAGCATTTTCAAATTTGACATCTGATGTCAAATGTCTCTTTCAATAATTTTCTCCTACAATAAAAAAAAAATTACCCCGGAACGAGGGGCTCCCATATCTGCGATTAGAGAATTTAGATGAAAAATTGTAATTTTTATGGGTTATTTTTTTTAAATTCTCTCACAGACTTGTCGCCCAGCGTCATTTTGCATAATCGGCACATTCGGTCACGTAGCATAGCAAGCATAATTCCATGCGGACAGATTGTTGCCCAGCATCATTTTGCATGCTCGGCGCATTCTGTCACGTAGGAATTAGATTATTGTTGTTTGGTTCCCAACGTAAGATAAGAACCTTTGTATTATTTTTAAGTAATATACTTCTAAGTTTTCAGTTCGAAATAAACTCCCAAATCAAATGGACTACTTGTCTTAATTACTGGCTCAGTCGGAAAAAAATGGACAAGAGAATAACAAGAAGTAAAACTTTTTTTAATCTCTAATTGTACTTCAAGCGTTAAAAAGTTTGATTCTAAGTTTTACAGTGAGAAAAAGGTTATTTGGACTCAAAATAAAATAGTTGAAACTCCAGCTTAAGCATCACAAACATCCAGGAGCATCAATTAAACTGAACCACCGTAAGCCATTTAATAAAGTCAACAAATATATAAGTTATTAAATAAGCTATAAAATGGAGGAACTATCAATGCCCGAAAAATTCAAAATTATATTAGACTTTATTGCTCGCCTCCCTGAATTCAGTGGGGAAGATAATAATTTACTCGAGTTTTTTGAAAGAATCGATGCCATCGCGCCACCGATATTACCATTTAATGAAACGAATAGAGCCATTTTAACAGGTTTATAGGTTCATTTGTGCGTGAGCTAAGATTTATCTCTCTCTCCACCACCAAAACCACGCAGCGCAGCCGACTGCGCAGCACACACCGCACACAGTCATTAAAGTGCGAAGGTATCTGATGCCACTATAGATATTTAAAAAAAATGTATAAGGGTCTTGCGGCCGAACCCGGGGCCCCATCACTACCAAATTTTAGAAAAAGTATTGTTTATTGTGTATACACATGTGTGTAAAATTTGAAAAAAATCGGGTAATTTTTATTTTAAATTTGTATGGGAGCCCCACGAACCCGGGGCCCGATCATTCCAAATTTTAAACGAAAGTATAGTCACTGGAAATACACATGGAAAATCGGGCTTTAGGAAGTGCGTTAAAAATTGATAATTAAAAAAAAAATGGGAGCCCCCCAACCCCGCGGCCCGATCGCTTCAAAAATTTTACAAAAAGTTCTGTCCATCGGACATACACATGCGTATAAAATTTAAAGAAAATCGGGAACTTTTTTCATAAAATTTGTATAGGTGCCCCCCGGACCAAGCGGCGGTGTGCAAAATTTCAATAAAATCGGGCCATGGGAAGTGGGTTAAAAATTTATCGCAAGATTCCACGACGACCGACATCCGTGCCACGGGGAAGTGAAGTTAATATAGAGAATTTAAAAAGTCCAAAACATTGTTTACGTAACCAACAACAGTAATCTGTTAGACATAATAAAAAAAGAGTGTTATTCGATAAAGGTACTCAAACTATAGTAGTCTACTGTGAAGACAACAGTCTTTATGTGAAATTTCAAAACTTATATGCAAAATACTTTTCGGGTAACAAAAGCTTAAGAATTTTGAAGACATCAGTGAAACTAATCAACAGTAAAGATTTAAATGAAGTACTCGAAATTATAACCAGTAATCACTTAGAAAATAATCATAGGGGTACAAGCGAGATGTACAACGAAGTAAAAGCAACTTATTTTTACCCAAATTTGCAAAGTCAAATACAGAAATTCGTAAATAATTGCGATATTTGCCAGGTGGCTAAACACGATCACAACCCTTTATGAATTCCATTCCAAGTTACAGAAACTGCAAAACATTTTAACGAAATAATGCAATTAGATATTTGGTTCCCACAACGAATGTAATGTACTTAACTACATCGACAAACATTTCAAAATATGCAACAGTACACTCACTTGAGGATAGAAATTGGTTATCAATCCTAAATGCAATTAAACAGAGGATTCAGTTTTTAGGAAAACCCAATAAAATAATTTCAGATGGAGAAACATGCATAGTTCATTCGGCAGTCGGTCAATATCTAAAAGAAAATAATATTGCATTCCATAAGACCACAGCGTCTCTATAAACGGGTAATGCAGACATCGAGAGACTCCATGGGATATTGAATGAACACCTTAGAATAATGAACACAGCAAAAGATACCTCAGATTTAGGCGAAACACTTTTTAAAGCCATATTGACCTAAAACAATCATCAATGTAATCATAGATTTCATAAACAAAAATTTAACGGCAGAAGACATAAGAGCAATATCAAAAAAATTTCATGAGGACAAAATCAGAAGAATAGACCATTTAAATAGAAATAGTAAGTTAACATTTGACTAATGCCAAAACATAGTTACAAATAGAACCATAGTCAAAAATAACCCTAAGTACAGAAAACTAAATAATTTTTCTTCAAATGGCACCTATACTATAGATAAAACAACTAAAAGAAATATAAGCTATCAAAAAAACAATTAAAACGGAAATACAAGTATCAATCAACGTAATTTCTATTTTTTTTTTATCTCGTAGCAGTTCCAGAGGAAATGATTGGCATAAATAAATATAAACACAATTATACCAAGACGATAGAAGAGAGGACTCATTAACCTTTGGGGAAATTCACTGAACTTTTTCGGCGGTGTTATGGATAAATGCACACCTAAATAATCTGTATCAAATAATAAATGAGCAAATAACAAATGAAATTAGCAAACAACTAAAAATCAACAATGATCTTATAACATCGGTGGATAAAATAAAAAACCACATAAACGAGCAGCAGATCAAATTACGCGAACTTTTAACAAATATAACCACAGAATCCATGAACATCAGTACCATAACAAACGAAATGAAATATGCCTTGACGATACTGATTGATATCTCTACTTTGAATAAACAAGTGGAGAAGATTAAGGACAACATTCTACAAAGTAGGTTGGAAGTACTTGCTCATGGTATCCTAACAAACGAAGAAATAAAGAAGTATAACACTTCAACTGAGATAGTGCCGTATATTAGAAGCAGTGTACTCATTAAAAGGCAAACAATTCTTTTTACGATTTCTATTCCTGTATTCACTAAAGAAAAATATTTTTTGGCTCTTAGAATCCCCTTCCCTAATCAAAATCAAGAAGAGCTGTTGTTAAATGAAAGTAATCGAATAATTACTTCAGAACAAAATGTTTTTGAGTATACAAATAATGTTGTAAACAAAAACATCTTAAATTACACCGTAGCAATTGTAGCAATTTGATTAAAGGAAATAACTATTGTAATTTTACTATTAATAACGAGAAAATAGTTGAAGAACTTGTATTTGGATTGATCGCAATGAAAACAATTTTTCAAAACTGTGTCAACCAAGAAATCACTGTCAAAGGCCATAACTTAATTAAATATTCAGATTGTAAAATTCAAATTGAACACTCTAAAGCGGCTCCGACACAGCAATTAGTGGAGAAATATCGGGAAAGATACCAAAATGCTGATAGAAAATAAGTTACTAAAAAAACAACCCATAAAAATTAAAATTTTTCATGTAAATTCTCTAAAAGGAGATGTGTTTAAATTTGAAGAAAATTAAATGAATTTCAAATTGATTGATTTTTAAAAAATTTACATGGACACCACACTCCTATCACTCCAACAAAATTTACAAAAAGTCCATCAGTGATACACATTTGTTAAAAATTTGAAGAAAATCAAGCTAATTTTTAAAAAATTTATATGAGCACCACTTGGGCCTCAGGGCCCGTTCACTCCAAAAACTGTATAAAAAATTTTGTCCATCGGAGATACAGAGGTGTATAAAATTTGAAGAAAATCGGGTTAATTTTTTTGAAAATTTTTTATTGAGCCCACGACCCCGGCCACCAAAATTTTTGCAAAAACTGTTGTCCATCGGAGATACACACGTATATAAAATTTAAAAAAATCGGGCTAATTTTTTTTTGGGGCCCAATGACCCTGGCGCCCGGGGTCTTCAAAAATTTTACAAAAAGTGTTTTTCATCGGAGATACATACGTATATAAAATTTGAAGAAAATCGGGTTAGTTTTTTTTTAAATTTTTAGGCCCCACGAACCCGGGGCCCGGGGTCACCAAAATTTTTACAAAAAGTGTTGCCTATCGGAGATACACGCGTATATAAAATTTGAAGAAAATCGAGTTAATTTTTTTAAAAAAAATTTATGGGGCCCCACGAACACGGGGCCTGGGGTCTCCAAAATTTTTACAAAAAGTGTTGTCTATCGAAGATACATGCGTATATAAAATTTGAAGAAATTCGGGTTTTTTTTTTTTTAAATTTTATGGGGTCCCACGAACCTGGGACCCGGGGTCTCCAAAATTTTTACAAAAATTTTTGTCTATCAGAGATACACATGTGTATAAAATTTGAAAAAAATCGATTAAAATTTTGTAAAATATTTGTATGGGAGGCCCCCGAGCCCGGGGCCCGAGGGGCCTTAAATTTTAATAGAATGTGTTGTCTCCGGAAATACGCATGTGTGCAAAAAAATGTTCAATAAAATCGGACCTTGGGAAGTGGGTTAAAAATTTATCGCAAGATTCCACGACGACCGACGACCGACGACCAACATCCGTGCCACGGGCAAGTGAAGTTAATATAGAGAATTTATAAAAATAAATACGTTACGCAGCAACTACAAGCGCGAGATAAAACGCTTAACTGATCTGAACTGATGTTTTTTTTAAACACACGGCAATCACTGCGTCTGCACGTCAAGGCAGTAAACGGAATATGAATGATTGAAAAGTATGCAGTAACGTGTCGGTGCAAACGTACTGCACACGTACATGAGGATGATTAAGGAATGCAGTAACGTGTCGGGGCCGTTTAAGTTTACCAATAAAGTGGAAAATTTTATTATGAACCTATACTCTCAATACCAATTGTTAATATGACAAAAAAAATGTTTTATTTTACTTTAGAAAAATACACTTAGATAACATTCAAAACAGACAGAAAATAAATTATCTATCTATCTATATAATCTATATAAATAAAAATGAATGTTGCTAAACGCAAAACTCGAGAACGGCTCGACCAATTCGGCTAATTTTTTTTTTCGTATGTTCATTAAGGCACACGGAAAGTTTTAATAAAGAGAAAAAAAAACACACTTTTTTTAGCTGTCAAATAGTTGACGTGTAAATTGTCAACGTTAATCTAAACAAAACAAACGCGCGTTTGAATTATTTATGGTTTACATTCAAGTTGATTAGACTGTATGAATATCAATTTATGCATGTGAAAAAAATAATCAAAGACAATAATTAAATATAGTAATAATTAATTCTTCTGTGTGTGGCTGTTCTTGGTTTTTTTTAAATTCTCTATATTAACTTCACTTGCCCGTGTGTTTGTGGGTTTGCGGGCTTGTGGATTTGTGGTGGATTCTTGCGATCAATTTTTAACCCACTTCCTACAGCCCGATTTTATTGAAATTTGGCACACATGTGTATTTCCGGAGACAAAACTTTCTATTAAATTTTGAGGCCCCTCGAGCTGCGGGGTCGGGGGGCTCCCAAACAAAAATTTTAAAAAATTTACCCGATTTTCTTAAAATTTTACACACATGTGTATACCCAATAAACAATACCTTTTCGAAAATTTGGTAGTGATCGGGTTCCGGGTTCGGCCGCAAGGCCCTTATACATTTTTTAAATATCTATACTGGCATCAGATATTCGTCGCCCTTTATGGACTTTGTGCGGTGTGTGCCACAAAACGATCACAAACAAATTTATTGAACGTAGGACAGGACAACGTCTGTCGGGTCAGCTAGTTTAGAATATAAGTCAAACAAAAATAATTATTTAACAATTATAATTAACATTGCATTAATATTTATAACGATAGCATGTATCGTACTATATTCCTATTGTAAAGCGAAAGGAACTAAACAACATATAACTACAAAAATCGAATTAATTTCAAATGAAACCCAGAATAAAAGAGAAACACCCGAGACGGTTGTATCAAAGGGTGGGGGTGTTAAAACCGGATTCTAACATAACATCCAAGCATAATCCCACGGCCACAGACTTGTCGCCCAGCATCATTTTGCATGATCGGCACATTCTGTCACGTAGAAAGTATACTATTGTTGTTTGGTTCCCAACGTAAGATAAGAACTTTTGTATTATTTTTAAGTAATATACTTCTAAGTTTTCAGATAGAAATAAACTCCCACATCAAACGGACTACTTGTCTTCATTACCAAATTAATTTCGCGTGGCCGTGGCTGGTGGGCAGAATCTTGTGATCAATATTTAACAAACTTTCTAACGTCCGATTTTATTCAAACTTTGCACAAATGTGTATTTCCCATGACAATACTTTCCTCGGGCCCCTCGGGGGCTTCCATACAAATATTTTACAAAATTTACCTAATCTTCTTCAATTTTATACGAATGTGTATCTCCGTTGGGCAAACACTTTTTATAAAAATTTAGAAATGATCGGGCTCCGGGGTCGGTCGGCACCCATAAAAATTTTATAAAAAAAAGTACCAGATTTTCTTCAAATTTTATGTGCATGTGTAACTCCGACGAACAACACTTTTTATAAAAATTTGGAAGTGGTCGGGCCCCGGGGTCTGGGGTTACCCATACTCATTTTATAAAAACAAGGACCCGATTTTCTTTATATCTTATACGCATGGGTATCTCCGATGAACAACACTTTTTGTAAAAATTTTGGAGTTATCGGGCCCCGGTGTCGAAGGGACCCATACACAATTTTTAAAAACTTGCCCGATTTTCTTCAAATATTATACACATGTAAATATTTTTTAGTGATCGGGCTCCTAAAGATTTTTTTTAAAACTAAGCCGGTTTTATTCAAACTTTGCACATTGTGTATCCCCCGATTAGAGAATTTACACGAAAAATTTTAATTTTTATGGGTGGTTTTATTTATGCTTGTTACTCGGCGGAATTCACTCATGTAAATATGTACAAGTACATTATATTGTGTGATGCCCTGAGTGTTGCCAATGCCAAGGATGGCGATGCTGACTTCTCCTGAACTTTTGATCTTCACCTGGGACCTTTTGTCGGTGTTCGTTACTATAAAATTCTTCCGTAGGTTCCTGTGTCGCTCCTCCTTGGCATTGGTAATGCACTGCAAGACAATTTTTCGTTGCCATTGCCGTTATCTTCGTTTGTCTTCTTGGTGTTCCTGCTATTGTTGCCCTTGCCGTTGTCATTTGTCTAGTTGATGTTCTTGCTCTTGTTGCCCTTGCAGTTGTCTTCGTTCCTCCTGCTGCGTACTTTGCTCCTGCTGGGTACTTTGCTCCTGCTGCCGTGAGTTTTGCTTCCGCCGTTTCCATCGCTCTTGCTGCCATCTCTTTTGCTCTTGCCTCCATCCTTTGTCCTTGCTGCTTCCCAGTCGTTTTCCGCTGCTGCCATCTTCTCTGCCCTTGTCGCTACCATATCCCTTGTCGCTGCTGCCATCTCCTTTGCCCTTGTTGTGTGCTTTACTGCCGCCGTTTTGCTGTACTCCACCGCTGTCTTATCGGTCGCTGCGATCGCCGGCTCTGTGCCGCTGTACCTCATCGCTGCCGTGTCGAACGCTGCTGTCGCTGTACCTCAACGCTGCCGCGTCATTCGCTACTCTCGCAGACTCCATGTCACTGTACCTCACCGCTGCCGTGTCGATCGCTGCTGTCGACGCCTCCGTGTCGCTGTACCGGGGAATTTTGGCGTTCCTCCCGGTATGGGAGTTTGATGTTTTGCGTGTCTCTCTGAGCGGCTGCTGTTTTATTATTCGGATGCTGAGCGTGCTTGGACCCATGGTGTTTCCGTTGGATGATGGGTACTTATACGGGTGTTATCCTCGTGTTCTCCAGCGGTGGCGAATATGGCGAGTCTATAACATCCTCTGCCCTAAACTCTTTGAGGTCGCTGATATGCGCGGAGCGTGTAATTCTTCTTGTTATTTATCCAGAGTCAGACGTTGATTGGGGATACGAAACCGTTGACCTTATAGGGCTCGTCGTACCTGGTGGCAAGTTTTGCCGCAAAATTGTTGATTGCCTTGGACAGATGGTGTTGCTTTACTGGGACCATCTACCCAATCATGGGTTATCATGGTCGTCTCCATAGGTTATAGTATCTAGCTTGGTTTTGAGCTGCCTGCTCCAAGTTTCGGCGTACGATGTGAAAAACTTTCTGTAAGTGTTCGGCTTTTTCCTTTGGGGATTGTGTGCATGTCCTGTCCCTATTGTCTTCTCGTCAAAGAGTGTTTGTGGTAGGCGTGGTTCTCGACCCTGGGTGAGGAATGATGGACTGAAACCTGTTGATTTCGCTACGCTGGGGTTATTTTCTTCCGCTACGCTGGTGTTTATCTTCAAGGAGAATTTGGGGAGGAGTTCATCCCACTCCCGGTGTTGTTCGCCTATGAACTGGACGACCATTGTTTTGACCGTATGGTTTGCTCTTTAGGTGGGGGTTTCCTGGGGTGGGGCGGTGAACTGGTGCTTTACCACCAGATTTTGTAGAAACTTCCGGAAGTGGCTACCGGAGAATTTGGCTCCATTGTCGTTCACAAAGATCTTCGTAGCACCGTATCTGGCAAAGATTCGTTCACGAAGACTTTCTTCAGGGATTCCGATGTGGCTTTTCGTAATGGAACGATCTCTGTCCACTTCGAGACCTTATAGAAGAGGACTAGCAATACCGTGTTACCGTGCTTGGATCGGGGAAGTGGACCGACGAAATCTGCGCATACGATATTCCAGGGTCCGTCTGCGATTTGGGACATCATGGCTCCGGCCGGTTTCTGCTGGATGGACTTGTACTTCTGGCAGGATTCACAGCGGCAGACATACCATATGATATCTCGGAACATGCCTGGCCAGTAGTATCGATTGGTAATGCGTGTGATCGTCTTGCGAATTCCCAAATATCCGGCGGTGGGCTCGTCATTTTTCTCCTTTAGAACTCGCGTTCGGTGAAACTTTGGAACGCACACTTTTTAAAGGGTGCAATCGTCGTCTGTGGTTGTGGTTTGATGGGAGATGTGATTATAGAGCTCGTTGCCGTCGATGACGTAATCCGGGAATTTCTCCGAATTTCCCTTTAAATCCGCTTTTCTTCTTTCTAACCAGCTGAATTTATCCACGTCGATGTTCTCTACGGTTGTCGTTGGCAGGACTTCTCGTGGCTGACGTGAGAGCGGGTCGGCGACCATGTTTAACTTCCCCCGCTGGTACTGGATGTCGTATGTGTATTGCTGTTACTCAAGTGCCCAACGAGCGTTCTGTCTAGACGGACTTTCGATTGAATTCACCTATTCCAGCGCTAGGTGGTCCGTGTCGACCGTAAATGTTTATCCTCCCAGGAATGGTCGTATCTTGTGGACGCCCCACACTATGGCTAGGCACTCCTTCTCCGTTGGCGAATAGTTGCGTTCCGCTGAATTTAAATGACGGCTGGCATAGGCAATAACCCTCTCTTGGCTGTCAATGTCTTGCGTGAGTACGTCTCCTAGTCCATAGTCGCTGGCTTCTGTCTGTAGCATAAATTTCTTGTCGAAATGCGGGCAGGCGAGAACGGGTGCTTTTGTGAGACGATCCTTTACTTGGTCGAATGCGGCTTGATGCGCGTTGGTCTACTTCCAGTGCTGACACTTTTTCAGGAGGCTAGTTAGGTGTTGGACAACTTTGGCGCACTCGGGTGCGAATATCCTGTACCAAGAGGCAGGGTAGCAGGATAGTGGATTGTCGGAGTTCTTGAATGGCCGCAATTTTCTCTGGGTCAGTGTGGATTCCTTTTTCGCTGACCATGTGTCCCAAGTTCTTTATATCTTTCTTGAAAATTTCGCACTTGGCTGTATTGATTTTCAGGTTCCCCTGGAGCAGCCGTCGCAGTGACTCTTTCAGATTTGGAAGACCACACAAGGATTCTCCGGTCACGACGATGTCATCTAAATAGGCGAAGTGCGTGTGGTTCAATGTCTGGACCGATGACCTGGTCTTATGCTCTCTGAAATGTTGCGGGAGCGCAATGTAGACAATAAGGCATGACTTGCCATTCAAAGAGTCCACGCCCTGGTACCGTGAATGCTGTGTACCTGAGACGGTCTAGAATGTGGTGAGTCCTCGAAAGCGGGTACCTATCTGAAACAGACTTGGAGTTTAGCTGCATATAGTCTACACAAAGTCTCCATTTCCCAGTTTTCTTCCTCACCAAGACAATTGGTCGGTCGGTCATCCTGCATCGCGATTTTATGGCTAGTGATGTTGGATACGCCGCTCATAGACTCAAATTTAGGAAGTTCTTGGTATAGAAAGGAGCTTATCTTTCGTCGTCACTCTCACTGGGGATCTTGCTTTGTATTGCAAGGGCCTGGGATTCTGCTGGCTGCATAATGGTTCTGTTTAAGCTGAGGGTGAGCTCATGCCCTCCTATGTTTATCGTTGCCTTAGTCTGACCGAGGAAATCCAGTCCCAGTATTACCTTGTCGATTGACTCCGGTAGGATAAGTAGCTGTACTTGCAGCAGATGTGCCCAAATCGTATCGTGTTTTTGAATGCATGTTCTACTAGTCTTTTCGTGCCGTTCGCCATTCGTACTGATACCGCTGTTCACACTGTCTGTTCTGTATGTCGTACCTCGCATGCATAAGCCTCGCTAATGAGACACCTTGTAGCCTCTCGAAGAACCGCGCTGGCAGGAAGAACTTCAAATTCACGGGTGGGAGGAAGCTGTAGACTGTATTCAAGCCGGGCTAATATATATTTATAATAACATACAACCCCTTACTGCGGGTGGGGGGAAGCTGTATATTATGCATACTCTAATAATAATTGGTTCACAACACCTTACCAAGGGTGGGGGAAGCTGTGATCTATATATAAAATACAAATGGAATAAAAATAAAAATTAAAAATAATAATAACTACACTAAAGATGACTTACCCCGATGTGCACACTGCGATGGTTCACGCACGATACCCCGCTGATCGGTCAGAAGCCTTCTTATATTCTAAGTTAACGGTACATTTGGTCCAGCATGCGTGCAATAAAACACTTCAAATACAGTGTGCCTGCATGCTGAACCAAATGACCGTGTTGTTGTTTCTATTATTCATGTTTGTTAATGTTATTGTAATTCTTGGTTGTTATTGTAATCCGTAATGCAGTTTTTTGCTGTTGCTAATTTTTTTCTTATTTTTATGCTTTTTATACATTGTGTGATGTCCTGAATGTAGCTATGTGATTCTTCGTGTATTGCTATGTAAGCAGAACCCGTTACAATTATTTCTTAAACTACAGGTTTTTTTAATAAAAAATATTTAAAAGAAAAAAAAATATTAGAATTGGTAATAATAAAATAAAACAACCCATAAAAACCCATAAAATTTTTCGTTTTTTTTAGATTAAGATTAAGATATTTTTATTAAACATCAAAGTAATATACAATTTTGATTTAAAACTAAACTTATAACTAATATTAATATGTGTCGGCTCAACAATAGGGGCCCGACGTATTTACATTGTCTTTTTTAATCTACTTAATCTACTACTTGTTTATTTTTAAGGGAATTAAATTTTAAACAATAATTTTAAAATAAAATAAGAATGAAAAATATTAATCGGCGTATAAACAGGGCGAACTTCAGCCTCTGTAATATTGGTTGCCCGCCTTCTCGTAGAAGGAGACGTCTTGGTTGTTAAAGATGTCATCGAATCTAGCATCAGTGAATCCTCTTATGTGTACGTACCGGTGACTTGGCTCGATTTCCTCGATTCGCAGTCCTTTCATCTCAGGACTTGGATGTGTTTCCAATGCGTCGACGAATTTCCTCGCCATTCGGAACAAGTGGTCAGTTATTGGCAGCAGACCTGCTGCTTCGTATAGGTTTGTAGTCGACACAAACTTATAGCTGTTTGTCACCATCCAGAGTCCTGTACAGATCCTTAGTACCTTCCTTTCAAATAGGGAGATCTTCTTCATCGTTGTTGGTGAGATGGTGAACCATATGGGATAGCCATAGGTTATCACTGGCCTGATGAGTTGCTTGTAGATAAGCAGCCTGGTGTTGTTGGACAGACCGTTTCGTCTTTTAAGTAGCGGGTGCACAAAATGAAGAGCGTAGTTTCGTTGTTTTGTCGATGTGAGAGTTAAACTTGAGCCTCTCAGTAAAGTTGATTCCCAGGTACTTAGTCTCTGACTTGGTGTTTATTGTTGTGTTATCCGAAAGGGTGATTTTTAAGGCCCTGCACCGGCTTGCGAATTTTCTTATCCTTGTTTCGGTTGCTGGTACTCGGAAGCAGATGAGTTCCGTTTTATTGGCATTGATCTTTAGTCCCCACTTCAGATAGTAGTCCCAAAGATTTCTGAGGTGTTCCTCCACTTTTCTGGCAGCTATCTCGGGAGATGGGACACTGCACACGTTATGGAGTCATCCGCGAAGAGCATAGTCCTTGTTCCGGCTGTATTTGTGGGTTGATCCGCCGTGAAGATACTATACAGAACTGGTCCAAGTCTGGAACCTTGAGGAGCTCCGGCTTTGATCCTTTTCCTTGTCGATGGGCGGTCGTACACCTGTACAAAGAAGACCCTGTTAAAAAGAAAATTTTTAATTATTTTTACAATATAATTGGGGAAACCAAAACTAATAAGCTTGTACAGTAGCCCGTTTATCCAGACACTATCGAAAGCGTTTTCGATGTCTAGCAAACAGGCCACTGTACTACTTTTTACGTTTAGTCCTTTAGTGACGTCACTGTGAAGCTTCAGCAGAGGGTGCAGCGTAGAGTGCTTCTCTCGGAAACCGTACTGAAAGGAAGGAATAGGATTTCTTTCGGTACAAAACGTATTGATATTTTTACGGATCAATGATTCCAATACTTTACTGATACAACACAGTAGAGTTATTGGACGGTAACCAGTTACGCTGGAGCGGTCAGTTTTCTTGGGTACTGGTACTACCTTGGCCACCTTCTAGTTGTCCGGAAAGTAGCCATTGTTTAGGCAATTGTTGAAAATGATGGTTAACATCAAAATTGCCATACCCGGTAACTTTTTAAGCAAAAAGTTAGAAATCCCATCTGTGCCTGATGATTTTTTTGAGTTTCCACTCATAATCAATCATTGACAACAGCTGTTCCGGTAAACATATCGACGTCTACGGGTGCGTTGGCGCGATTTTCTTCACTGAACTGCACTATAGTATTTCCTGGAGAAGTGGTGTCTTCCACAAGACTTTCAACCTTTTCCAAGAAATCTGGAAGATGCGTTGGTGGTCGGTCCGTAAAGCTCCTTTCAAAATGGCAGGCAAAGGCTTCCGCTTTCTCAGCAGCGCTGGATACTGTTCGATCTTCAATGGTGATAATCTCTGGAATGGAAATACGCTTTCCAACCAGAGAGTTCAGCTTCCTAAAAGCATCAGGGCCTGGTTTGATGTCCTGGAGCCGTTTGGTCAGTTCATCTTCCTGAAACCTCCGCACAGCTTGACGACACATGTTAACTGTACAACGCAGTTGCGAAAGTACAGACAGGAATTCGTCGCTGACTGTGTTAAGTGTCCTATTGAAGATTCTCTGAAGGCGTTTCCTAAGCCGTTGCTTGTGAGCTTATATGGCCTGTATATGCTCAGGCAAGTGTTGGAAACGATCCCTGCTAGTGCGAATTGTTTTCTGCCGATTAATGGCTGAATTCACTGTAATCTCAAAATTTCTGATAGCATCATCAATTTCTGTATTCTAAAGATTTCTGCAAGCCGCTGGAATAGGAAGTTCAGCTTCAACTTCTGATCTAAACCGGTCCCAGTTTATTTTCTTAAAGTTGATGTGAAGTTCAGGTGTTGGGGTGACTTGCACAATTCGCTGGTTCAGCCTCACTCGAAGCTCTGTGGCCATATGATCCGAGTCGCTATCATGCGCCAAGCAGGAATAGTTTCTTAATTCTGGGAGAATATTTAAGAAATTTGTGGTTGCCAGAAAGAAATCCAGAGTTGACGGTGTCCGAGGGTACGTCTTCCGGGGCTGTGAAACTATAGCCATCGTGTGCTGATGCGGATTTGAGTCCATCCAGTCTGTAATGGCCCTTCCTTTGTGATAGCACACTTCGTCCTGCCATCGAGTATGTCTAGCATTAAAATCACCTCCAACAACACAGTATGTGTGTCTAGAGGAGGTGTTGCAGACAGTTTACAAATCCCGTTGGATGTCTTCCCTCGTTGCGTTACAGTGATTATACACCGATATCACCAGCAAGGTCTCCACTTCGTTGACTTTAATGCTGACAGCTGTTGCTTCCATGCTACGTAGACCACTGATTTGCACCTTTTCGCCTGCCATATTGTTCCTTATAAGGACCGCCATCCCAGAGCGTCCACTGCCTTTGTCGACCCTGTGGATATTGTATCCGTCTGGACTGAACGGATTTCTCCCAGTGAGATTTGTTTCCTGTAAAAGAAGAATGTCAGGTTTATTAGTTTTAATAAATAATGTTAGTGTGATACGCCTAGCTAACGAATAAATGGAATTCACATTATATGAGAATATACTTATCCTGCTTATTGTGAACATAATTCACAAATAAGTCTACCCAAAACGGTTGTTTTGGACCTGTCATCAAGACTGCTATAATTAGCAGGCACGACTTCTCTTGCCTTCTGTAAAATTGTAAAGAGGTCAGCTCCAAATAGCCTTTCCGTATCGTCGAAGATGTTGGCTTTTCCGGTAGATGGTACAGGTTTAATGGCTGGCTTTTTTATTGGTTTGCTGCTTGATGCTGCATGGCTGCTTGTTAGAGGCTTGCTGATCGTTGCTGGCTTGCTGGAAGTCCCCATAGCAGCTATACTAGCAAAACTTACTGCCTTTACTATGGCTTTTGAAGCAGACATCTGGACGAATTTATGTTGTTCCTTCTTCTTTTAAGCGGTTTTAAGCTTTTCAGCCATCTTTTCCTTATATTTTGGACATCCTTTATAGTTTGCAGGATGTCCATTTTTCTGGCAGTTTGTGCAGAAAACGTTGTCGTCTTTTATATTGTCTGCATTTCTTGGGCATTGGCCAGGCAAGTGCTCGTCTTTGCACTTGACGCAACTGTATTTCATGCCGCAATTACTTGCGACATGTCCAAATTTTTGGCAGTTTCTGCATTGAGTAATGCCCGCCGATTTTAGTTTTTCCCAATGCACCAACTGGTTCAAAAGGAGGGTTTTTGAGCAAACTGCCGCTTTATCGCAGTTCTTCTCTAGCTCGACAATGAAATGATTAAATTTCTTGTCAGTCCTTTGAGATTTGAAGGGTTTCACCACTAGTACAGGGACACCCTATGTCGTCAACGCTTCCTTGACATCTTCAGCATCAAAGGAGTGGTGAATACCTTTTAGGACCAACATTTCTTTCCTGTCCTCCTTTGCAGTATAAGTGTTAAATTCAGTCTTTCCCGATTGTAGGAAAGACCGAATTAGCTGATGGCCATCTCTTTTCATGGCCGTAACGACTGATTTGTTACTGTTGATGTTGCGAATTCTGCAACTAATGTTGGCGCTCTTCGTGAACTTTGATAGTTCAGCGACGTTTAGTCTGAAGCAGACTATTGGCGGCATGGCAAAAGGTTTTGCTGTTGGTCCCGTAGTTTGGGATTTTAGGCTTGATGGAGCGACTGGTGGTGGTGCCTTCTTATTTGAGACCTTTTGGGACTCTTTTGGTAAAGCTGTTTTATCAACAGCAATTTTTTTATCAACAGCAGCCACTCCAGGAGAAGATAATGTTGGTGGCGATGATGGTCTGGAATTTCCAGACAACCTCCTTTTTTTTGCCTTTGCGGGCATGGTTTCGGGAGAAGACCAAGCTTTGCGACTGTCTTCGTCGCTGGAGTTATTCTCTGAAGTCGCTGAATCGCACAGCTGATTCACTTCATCCAGCCTTCGGTACAACGACAAGAGGAAATCCCCACCATGGTTGGGTACTTGTTCCTTAATTAAGGATAAGACCTCGTTTACTTTTTCCTTCCTTTTTGCTTTTTTCCCCATTTTATAGGGCTGATCGAAAGGAAGATCTTTTCTGAAAATATATATGAAATGAAAGAAAAATATTTCTGAACTTAAAAAATAATTAAGGAAATAATAAAAAATAAAAATAGCAGGTAGCGAAATGCTCGCTTTTGGTTTTGGGGTTTTTTTTTAATCGGTAGCAGGTAGCTTGACGATATGATGCGTGATCTGCGTGTGCTCGTGTTGAGCGCTCGATGATGACTGTAAAATTTTTCGTGTAAATTCTCTAATCGGGAATACACAATGTGCAGTTTGAATAAAATCGGGTACATTTTTTAAAATTTTTGTTAGAGAGCCCCCCGACCCTGTGGCCATTTCACTTCCAAATTTTTACAAAAAGTGTTGTCCATCGGAGATACAAATGCGTATAAAATTTGAAGAAAATTGGGTACTTTTTTTATAAAATTTGTATGGGTGCCCCCCGACCCCGAGGCCCCAAGTGCACCATATTTTAATAGAAAGTATTGTCATGGGAAATACACATGTGTGTATTCTATTAAAATTTCAGATAGATAGGGCTGCGGGATCGGGGGGCTCCCATACAAATGCGGCATCAAAAAATCATATCATACTATAATGACTGTGTTCTGTGTGCGCTGATGAGCGCAAGCAACGCTGCTTATTTAACGATTGGGGTTGTTTTGTTGTTGTGTTGCAGCAGAGAGTATAGAGATATCAAGAGGAAGTAGAACAAATATTTTTATACAAAACTACATGGTTCGTAATTGAAATGTGTTGTACACTCCGTTGTGTGAGTGCATTCGTAATTTGTGTTTTGTACAATATTACGAGTATATAAAGAACTGGTTATGCACTTAAACTGCTTTACAGCTTAACTCCACTCAAAAGAAAGAATTTTAGTGGTACTTTGTACGTCGTTGTGTGTACGTCGCATCAACCGTGCGCTGTGGCTGCTATGTTTTCACCACAAAATTGAATCTCCGTTCAGAGAATTTACAAGAAAAATTTAAATTTTTAAATTCGCTTGCCCGTGGCACGTCTGTCTGTCGGTCTGTTTGACGTGGAATCTTGTGATTGATTTTAAACACACTTTCCAAAGCCCGTTTTTATTGAAATTTGGGGCCCCTCGGGCCTCAGGGTCAATTTTTATAAAAAAAGTAAGCGATTTTCTTCAAATTTTATATAGTTTGTTTGTTTGTTTGTTTGTTTGTTTGTTTGTTTGTTTGTTTGTTTGTTTGTTTGTTTGTTTGTTTGTTTGTTTGTTTGTTTGTTTGTTTGTTTGTTTGTTTGTTTGTTTGTTTGTTTGTTTGTTTGTTTGGTTGTTTGTTTGTTTGTTTGTTTGTTTGTTTGTTTGTTTGTTTGTTTGTTTGTTTGTTTGTTTGTTTGTTTGTTTGTTTGTTTGTTTGTTTGTTTGTTTGTTTGTTTGTTTGTTTGTTTGTTTGTTTGTTTGTTTGTTTGTTTGTTTGTTTGTTTGTTTGTTTGTTTGTTTGTTTGTTTGTTTGTTTGTTTGTTTGTTTGTTTGTTTGTTTGTTTGTTTGTTTGTTTGTTTGTTTGTTTGTTTGTTTGTTTGTTTGTTTGTTTGTTTGTTTGTTTGTTTGTTTGTTTGTTTGTTTGTTTGTTTGTTTGTTTGTTTGTTTGTTTGTTTGTTTGTTTGTTTGTTTGTTTGTTTGTTTGTTTGTTTGTTTGTTTGTTTGTTTGTTTGTTTGTTTGTTTGTTTGTTTGTTTGTTTGTTTGTTTGTTTGTTCAAATTTAGGCACCTCGGGTCTCTGGGTTGGGAGGCTCCCATTCAAATATTTTACAAAATTTACCCGGTATTCTTCAAAATTTACATACATGTGTACCTAACGCAATTTTTTAAATTTTTATATATGTGTATCTCCGATGGACAACAGTTTTTGCAAAAAATTTGTAGTTCCCTGATCCCCGGGGTCGTGAGGCCCCATATAATTTTTTTGAAAAGATTAACCCGATTTTCTTCATTTTTTATGCACATGTGTATCTCCGATGGACAAAACTTTTTGTAAAACTTTTGGAGTAAACAGATCTTGAGGCCCGAGGGGTACCCATTTTTTTTTAATTAAAAAAAAAATGCATTAAAAAGCACATGTGTATTTCCGGTGGACAAAACCTTCTGTAAAATTTTTGAAGTGAACGGGAGCCTCGAGGTGCGCCCATGAAAAATTATTTTACAATTATAGCGATTTTCTTTATATTTTAAACAATGGTAAAACTTTTTCTACAATTTTTGGATTGATTGGGCCCTGGGGGCCTTTAAATCTTTAAATTTCCACTGTGTATCTCCGATGACAACACTTACTATTGAAATTTGGAATTATCGGGCCCCAAGTTCGGGGGCTCCCATAATTTTTTTTTTACACGGTGACAACCGTTTTTGTAAACATTTTGAAATAAAGGGGCTCTAATATTATTTTTTTTCCAAATTAACCTGGTTCAAACTTTGCACACATATGTTCCCCTTTTAGAGAAACCACACAAATCTTTTTTTATTTATAGCCTTTGGAGCTTAAAACAAAAAAAAAAACTTTTTTTTAAAATTGTACACCAATGTAAGCCTTTTCTTAACTCCCCGATAAATAATGTCAACATTGAAGAAATCCAAGAATTATTTCCCAAATTATTGTGCACTAATTAGGAGACACCCTGTTGAAAATCGGTCGGTCATTTCAAGAGAATTAAACGCGCACACGGTTTTCTCGGCTAGCTTTTATTTTTCAAGTTTGTGTATGAACTTTACATGCGCTATCCCTAATCTCCTACCGATTTCTCAGTGGGTATCCTTCTTTTCTAGTTACATAAATCATACTATTTCAGACGAAAGAGGGATACTTTAATGGTAAAGAATGTTTTACTGCATATTATTATTTATAGTCTATTACCATGTTCCACCTGGGTGTACTTTATCCCAAAACCTTCCCCCACCTGTCAATAATATAGGCAAATGAGGGATACATATTTTTAACTTATGATTCAAATTTATATTTACTATGCGAAACGCCTTAAACAGGAAAAATACCAAATTTAAATTACTTGAGAATTTGAGTACATTATCAAAAGCAATGTAAACACTTTTATTGGAAAAGACAAATAAGCACGATAATTGTGCGAGCGCGGTGTTGGCCACTACACTATGCATGAAAAGTCTGTTCATTGGATTTACAAATGATTTACAAAATATATCGGCATTAACCGCCTTCGCAATTACCACCGGATCAGTTCTACTAACTTTCGGCATACCTTGCCAGTAGAACTAGATTCCACTCCATAGTTCCAGCTCCAGTACACTTTACACTATAAGGTATAAGCTGATAAGTTTATTCAAGAATCTTGCCGATGGCGTTTTTTACAAAATAAGCGAACCATCCACAAAGAAACAATTTTTCAAATTGTATAAATAATAATATATATACATAGGAAACTTTACTGCTTAAAATATATGGAATGGAAGAAGCCTACAATTTAACGCCGCATCCGATTGGCGAATTGAGAAGCTTTCCATGAGAAGTTATTGCTTTCGGACATCCGGAAAAGTGCAAGTTCCTGCAAAAGGAAGTCGTTTATTTGGGACATATATGCACAGAAAAAGGAGCACTTCCAGACCCCAGCAAGACAGCCTGCGTTCAAAACTTTCCTGTTCCGCGAACAATAAGACAAGTACAGTCTTTTTAAGGGCTTGCTAATTACTACCGTAATTTTATCCCACAGTTTTCTAAAATAGTGCGACCACTGACCAATCTCCTCCGCAAAGACGTAAAGTTTACATGGACAGAAAAATGTCAAAACGCATTCCATCAAATCAAACAACGTTTAGTCTCACCTCCTCTTTTGATTTATCCCGATTTTACCCAACCTTTTAACTTCACCACTGACGCAAGCGGCGAAGCAAAGAAAGTTGTCTGAATTTGATTATAGAATTGAGTACAAGTCAGGCAAATTCAATACCAATGCCGACGCTCTCAGTCGGAGAGGAGTGTACAAAAGGACACACCCACAATCAAGACACTCGAAAACAAACAATTCGAGAATGAGTCTAAAGACGCCTTTCAATGTAATGCTGTTACAAGATTACAAGCCCAGAATAACAAATCAGCAAGTGAGAAAAGACTATCAGAAAAAGGATACGAAAAAGAAATAATTAAAGAACTCCCGGACAGTTTAGAAAATCAATCACATACCAAATGCAGAGGCTCAAACAGTAGCTCAAGTAGTCTTCGACCAAATAACTACACGGTACGGTATTCCCAATAAGATAGGAACAGACCAGGGGACAAATTTCCTTAGTGACCTTTTAAAAGGGCTGTGTAAGTTGTTAAAAATAAAGAAATTGCAAACATCAGCGTACCACCCACATTCAAATGAAGCTTTGGAACGAGCCCATCGGCCACTGGTAGAATACATACGTACTATAGTCGACGAAAATCCTAAATCCTGGGATCAATATCTAAGAACGGCCGCATTTGTATACAATAATAGTGTTCATGACAGCACCAAATTAACACCAATGGATTGCCTTTATGATTTCTCACTTGAGATACCATCTAACTTAAAACGAGAACCTGAACCTCTTTATAACTACGAGACTTATTACCACATGTTGAGATATAAACTTCAAAAAACATATTCAATAGCGAAACGTAATTTACTAGCCAGCAAACATAGGTCAAAAGGTTATTATAATAAAATGGTAAGACCACATACTTTTCATGTAGGAGATAAGGTGCTCATTAAAAGCGAAAATCGTAAGGGAAAATTAGCACCAATTTGGAGGGGACCTTATTCTGTTACAGCAGTTAAAGGACCCGTTAACACAACTATCAAGTTAGGTAGAAAACAAATAGTTGTACATAACAACCGTTTAAAGCCTTACTATGAATAACATAACCCCACTACAATGTTCGTAACATTAGAATTAGGTTACTAATTTTATTTTCATCTCCCTATAGTACATGATAGAGCCGTTGTTTCTGTGTCTTTAACTATCTTTCCCATTGGAGAATCTTCGGAGCAACCATACAGAATAACCCCTCTTAATAACACGGGCGTGGTGTTCGAAGGTTTAGGCGAACTATGGATCTATCAGAACACCTGGACCGTCCTCACCGAGATAGATCTATCGGAATTAGGAAACCAAACAATTTTGGCTGAATATACAGAACACCTGGTAAACCAACTGTGCAATAATGACAATAATACCAACAAAGGAAATTGTCAACTACAACAACGGCACATCCATGCCGCTATAGAAACCATTAAAAGTCGAATGAAAGTAATCCACGAACTTCTGCCAAAATCTAGACAAGCAAGGTCCCTTTTCAACGGTATATGAAAAATGTTCCACTACCTTTTTGGTACAATGGATAACGATAATGAACAGGAAATTTTCAGTAAATTAGATGAAATACAAACCAATGAGGATGTGTCGTCTACACGGCCGCGAGGACTTTGAGCGTAACAACGGTTACAAACATTTACTGACTGTTTATTTCTTATTTTTTAAATTCTCTATATTAACTTCACTTGCCTGTGTGTTTGTGGGCTTGTGGGTTTGTGGGCTTGTGGATTTGTCATGGATTCTTGCGATAAATTTTTAACCCACTTCCTACAGCCCGATTTTATTGAAATTTGGCACACATGTGTATTTCCGGAGACAACACTTTCTATTAAATTTTGAGGCCCCTCGGGCTGCGGGGTCGGGGGGCTCCCATACAAAAATTTTAAAAAATTTACCCGATTTTCTTCAAATTTTACACACATGTGTATACCCAATAAACAATACTTTTTCGGAAATTTGGTAGTGATCGGGTCCCGGGTTCGGCCGCAAGGCCCTTATACATTTTTTTAATATCTATACTGGCATCAGATATTCGTCGCCCTTTATGGACTGTTTGCGGTGTGTGCTGCGCAGTCGGCTGCGCTGCGTGGTTTTGGTGGTAGAGAGAGAGAGAAATCTTAGCTCACGCACAAATGAACCCAGCAAATGAAACGAGACATAAATGTTTTATGCTTAATTCAACTTACATTTTTATTTACTGACTTTTTTTTTATTGATGTCGTTTTTTGTTGTCGATATCAACTTACAGATAAAACAACAAGTTTTGTTCATCATTAAATTTGTTTTGCATGGTTCTCTCCCTTCTGTAATTGATCGAAGAGTTATTTACTCTGTAAACATGAGTAAGGATAAGATAAGCGAGAAGAAAAGGAAATAGTTGGAAGGAAGCTTGCAGGTTTTCATTGTTACATGCCTCTAGTTTTGTAACTTATAGTAATATTTTTTTTCTGTAAGACGACCTACACGAGAGCACTGTATCATTTTATGCAATGGTGATAAAACGAGCAGAGCAGAGCACCAATAGAAAATGAACAGAGAATATACCATCACTACGGCTGCGGTAAAGAATTAAGTAGCTGCGCAACTTGTGATGCAGAAAAAAATGGCAGGCAGTCTGTATGCACGAAATTGCGGCAACATTTCGCTTGAAAAATTGCTTTGCTCCAGAAATTCCAGACAATAATGATCATATTCCAGAATTTCCATAGGAAGAAATCTTATATTCGCATCTTAGTCCTACAATCCGAATTTCATGCGAATCTCTTGAAAAATTGCTTTGCTCCAGAAACTCCAGACAATAATGATCATATTCCAGAATTTCCGTAGGAAGAAATCTTATAGTCGCATCTTAGTCCTACATTCCGAATTTCATGCGAATCGCTTGGGAAATTGATTTGCTCCAGAAATTCCAGATCATAATAATCATATTCCAGAAGTTCCGTAGGAAGAAATCTTATAGTCGCATCTTAGTCCTACATTCCGAATTTCGTGCGAATCGCTTGAAAAATTGCTTTGCTCCCGAAATTCCAGACAATAATGATCATATTCCAGAATATCCGTTTGAAGAAAACCTATAGTCGCATCTTAGTCCTACATTCCGAATTTCATGCGAATCGCTTGAAAAATTTCTTTGCTTCCGAAATTCCAGACAATAATGATCATATTCCATAAATTCCATATTAAAAGGGGGGGAGAGAGACGGAGATCCACCGACGCTGCACTCGCATGGGAGAGCAGAACACTGAGAAAGAGTCATTAATAAGTCGCAGAAGTCAGCAAACCATACAGATGGTGGCAAATGCGAACAACCACCACCATCCCGGTGTGAGAAAGAGCAGATCACCACACGCATAGCCGACAGGGTTCACCGAAAATCAACCTATCAGTCTCGAACGCTGATAAAAAGCACTAACAACAAAAGAGCGACATACCGAACAGCACAATAATAGACGAGCCGAGCAACACCAACCAAACGAGATTACCTATTGCAACACCCGAAAAGTACCAACAACAAAGGAGCGATATACCGAACAACACAGGAACAACAACCCGAAAACGCTGCCGAACAACAACAAAACCAACAAACAGAGCTGAACCAAGCAACTCAACCCAAATGAATTTGCATATTGCAAAATATTTTTCGCACTAAGACACAACAACAACAAACAACACGATGAGCAGAAAAACAGTACACTGACAAATAAAGCAAAACCCAAATTATGCTTTGATTTCTGCAACGCAGGAATACAACAACAACATGTACAGAGCTGGACAAAACAACACAAAAATCGAATGATTTAACGGAATAACAAAACACAATGAGCATAGCAACAACGGGATCTCGGACCGACGGTGGGAACCAAACAACATCGATCGTCCCACGGTTCAGGGATAACAGGACTTTTTCACCCGATTCAAAACATATAAAAGGCAGGAAATTCCGACAACCAGTCTTCTTTCCTTCCCTGTGATTCCTAGTACTAGCAACTCGCTTAGTAATTCCTTATCATTACGTCCACACGCTGAATGCTAGAAATTCGTCGCATTAATGGTTCAAGAGAGATATCCTTACCATTACGTCCACACCCTTAACGCTAGAAATTCGTCGCATTAATGGTTCAAGAGAGATATCCTTGCCATTACGTCCACGCTTAACGCCAAACCTAAGCAAACATTGATACTACAGCCAACGGGGTACAAAGGCCTCACCGCTAGTACAACGACACCGCGCTCGCCATCCACATAGTCAACACCAACGCCCCGGTACTACGCTTCGCCAGCATATATACACCGCCGCAGAGGATACGACCGGATATAATTAGCATTACACTTGAATTTACACAAATAAATAATTGTTAACTGAAGGAAGAAAATAAAAGATCAAACTCCATTCCCCAAACAAATAAATTCTTTTTATTGTTACGACCTTATAAACAAAGAACCCTGGTCACACTGAGTTTTACCCCGGCTGTGAAAACCTTGTTACAATTGGCGCCCGAGCAGGGACCCTGGAATTTAGTACCATATCAATCATCAAATAATACCAGCACAAAACCAAGATTGTTAAGACCAGCTGGATATATACGTTGTCGAAAGAGGAGCTGAAGAATTACATGAGCGAGTTCAGACTAGACAACAGCGGCGCACTAGATGAGTTGAGGAAAAGATTTTCCAACTAAGTCTCAGGACGTGACGTCACGTCTGAGGACAAAACACGCCTAAGCGAATTAGAGGAGAAACACAGACGCAGTTCATCGCCAGTGCCCCTATTCACGTTGGACCCATCGGTGGCTTGAGGACGCGACGATCCAAAGGCAGCCATCAGAGGAGCATCGCCGATACCACCCGAGGTAGCTCC
Organism: Nephrocerus scutellatus; assembly: GCA_947095585.1. Taxonomy (NCBI): domain Eukaryota; kingdom Metazoa; phylum Arthropoda; class Insecta; order Diptera; family Pipunculidae; genus Nephrocerus; species Nephrocerus scutellatus. The sequence goes on from OX352764.1 coordinate 52,686,418, forward strand.
AACACGAAACAGGACCGATACGGCGGCTATATCATACGCCCAGATAATGGACCAAGTCAGGAAATGGTCGGTAAGGTACGATGGAGGGAAGGAACCCCTTCAGTTCATCGAAAGGCTGGAAGAACTCGCTGACGCTTACTGCGTAAACAGAGACCTCCTGCCCAGAACCATGCCGGAACTACTTCGAGACCGTGCTTTGCTGTGGTTCCGCAATAATAACCAAAAATGGGAGAGTTGGAAGGTTTTTACAGCAGATTTTCTACAGTTCTTCCTGCCCAACAGGTTCTGGAAACATCTGGATGACGAAATTTGCCAACGCCAGCTAAAACCAAAGGAAAGTTTTAAGGATTTTGTAATCGTAATGCAGAATCTCATGAGACATGCAAATTACACAGAGATCCACCAAAACGAAAGAATTTTTCGGAATTGCCGGCGAGAATACCAGCTTTATATCCGAAGAAGGGACTTTCACCATCTCAAAGAACTCATTGGACTGGCAATGGACTACGAAAGCATTCAGGAAAAGCAGGACAGCATAGCGACGACATCTCGAAGAAGTCCACAGGAAAGGCATTGCATGGTGAGTCAGCCTGAAGAAGTACTATGCAATCCCCGAACGACTTGTCGATGGTGCCGACAGGAAGGTCACTTTCAACAGGAGTGCGCTAATTGTGCATTGCACCTCAAGCACAAAGTTCTGGATCACATGGCATGAGATTCGCTGGTAAGCTGAGATCACTACTTAGCTTGCTATGATTTTGCTTGATTGCGGGTTTCATGTCGTGTGACCGTGCAGGCTTTCCCACGACCATCAGCACATTCCACCGTTCTGTGTTGACGGTTGTCAAAATTAAATTTATTTTAGCAAAATAAAGGGGAGTTGCTTTTTATTCGTCAACCGGTCCGGTCGTGCGTGACTTGACGTAACTTAGTATTATTATGATGTGCAATTACAAGTTGAAATAAATATATAATAAATTGTACTTATCATATACTCTTGAAAAAAATATATTCTTAAAAGTAACGAGTGAAGGTACTTCTTTTTTATAGAAAAAAAAAAGCGGGTAACAACAACGTTAATCACTAAAATCCAACCAACTCCTAATGTACGAAACTTGTATTAAGAGGGGGGGAGAGAGACGGAGAACCACCGACGCTGCACTCGCATGGGAGAGCAGAATACTGAGGAGGAGTCATTACTAAGTCACAGAAGTTGACAAACCATACAGATGGTGGCAAATGCGAACAACCACCACCATCCCAGTGTGAGAAAGAGCAGATCACCACACGCATAGCCGACAGGGTTCACCGAAAATCAACCTATCAGGATCGAACGCTCAAAAAAGCACCAACAACAAAAGAGCGACATACCGATATATAATATAATAGACGAGCCGAATAACACCAACCAAACGAGCATGCCTATTGCAACATACCAACAACAACCCGAAACATGCAGCCAAACAACACCAAGATCATAGAAGCCGAGCAACACCAATCGAACGAGATTACCTATTGCAACACTCGAAAAGTACCAACAACAAAGAAGCGATATACCGAACAACACAGCAACAACAACCCGAAAACGCTGACGAAAAACAACAAAACCCACGCACAGAACTGAGCCACGAACAACAACAAAACCAACACACAGAGCCGAACCAAGCAACTCAACACAAATGAATTTGCATATTGCAAAATATTTTTCGCACCAAGACACAACAACAACAAACAACACGATGAGCAGAACAACAGTACACTGAAAAACAAAGCAAAACCCAAATTATGCTTTGATTTCTGCAACGCAGGAATATAACAACAACATGTACAGAGCTGGACAACACAACACAAAAATCGAATGATTTAAAGAAATAACAAAACACAATGAGCATAGCAACAACGGGATCTCGGACCGACCGTGGGAACCAAACAACATCGATCGTCCCACGGTTCAGGGATAACAGGACCTTTTCACCCGATTCACAACATATACAAGGCAGGAAATTCCGACAACCAGTCTTCTTTCCTTCCCTGTGATTCCTAGTACTAGCAACTCTCTTCGTAATTCCTCGCATTAATGGTTCAAGAGAGATATCCTTACCATTACGTCCACGCTTAACGCTAAACCCAAGCAAACATTGATACTACAGCTAACGGGGTACAAAGGCCTCACCGCTAGTACAACGACACCGCGCTCGCCATCCACATAGTCAACACCAACGCCCCAGTACTACGCTTCGCCAGCATATATACACCGCCGCAGAGGATTTGCTCCAGAAATTCCAGACAATAATGATCATATTCCAGAATTTCCGTAAGAAGAAATCTTATAGTCACATCTTAGTCCTACATTCCGAATTTCATGCGAATCGCTTGAAAATTTGCTTTGCTCCAGATATTCCAGACAATAATGACTATATTCCAGAATTTCCATAGGAAGAAATCTAATAGTCACATCTTAGTCCTACAATCCGAATTTCATGCGAATCGCTTGAGAAATTGTTTTGTTCCAGAAATTCCAGACAATAATGATTATATTCCAGAATTTCCATAGGAAGAAGTCTTATAGTAGCATATTAGTCCTACATTCCGAATTTCATGCGAATCGCTTGGGAAATGGCTTAGTTCCTAAAGTAGTGACATTTAAAAGTGGCTCACTTAACAGTGTGACGCTTAACAGTTAACAGCTTAGCTTAACACGCAAACGCGTGCAACGGCCACCAAAGAGTGTGTAGTTAAAATATTTTTCAACCAACTTAATGATAGTACTCAATGTCACTACCGAATTCAAGTCCCCTCACAAGATTCTCTCATTAAAATAACTAGACCTAACACATGGCTATATTCGGTTTCCAAACCAACCATAATACGTATACTCTGTTTAAGGAGTTTATTAAATCCTAAATTAATCGGTCAGGGGATCCTCACAATAAACCATCCTTCCCAAGTATAAATTTAAGATCATACAATTTATTATCAAGAAGACGCAATGCCTCCGTCAACGATCATACAACCAACGTATTTCCACATTGTTAATGACGAACTATCCCAACTTAACCTTACGAAACTTATTCCCAATATTTCGCATTCCACCCCAACACATCTAATTACAAACACTGAAACTAACGTTGTCATACATAAAAGCACTCAATCACTGGAAGAAATCAATAATAAGCTAGAGCAACTGAACAAGGATCAAAAATCTATTAATCACCATACCTTGTCATTGGCCTCTTTCTCCATATCCAGTCTGCTAATAATAGGGCTTATCGCATATATTGTGGTTAAAACTTTCCCCATACTTCTAAAAAACCTGCAGGTAAGATAACGCTTGCAGAAGATGTAGAAATGCAAACTATAGAAACCTCTCCCAACATTTCGAAACTTCGTGAAATCTCACATTCACGTCTTGGTCAATTGGAAAGCAAACCTAAAATCCAACTAACTCAATCACCGACACTGTCAAAAACTGCCTCAATACGTTTAGTAGGGTACATCATATAAAATAATGTTAGTTTTAATATAGCGAGATATGTCAATATACTGTTTAGTAAAAAATAATCTCAAATACATCAAGTAAAAAAACAACCCATAAAAATTAAAATTTTTCATCTAAATTCTCTAATTGCAAAAATTGATATGGGAGCCCCTCGATCCTGGGTCATTTTTTTTTATTGTAGGAGAAAATCATCGAAAGAGACATTTGACATCAGATGTCAAATTTTAAAATGATCAGATCATTTTATTCTGAGCACTTAGAGCACGCTCATACTCTGAGCAAATAAGAAACACGAGCATTTTTTTGAGAACTCTTTGACCGCTCTTAACTAATTTATGAAAACGCCAAATGACTGAATATTGTGAAAACTTGTTGTTCTATCTGTAAGTTGTAATGGCAAAGACACATGTGTGCTAAATTTGAATAAAATCGGACTTTAGGAAGTGTGTTAAAAATTGATCACAAGATTCTGCCAGCCAGCCAGCCACGGGCACGCGAAGTTAATATAGAGAATTTAAAAACAACAAAAATTTTCCTAATAATAAAAATAAATGTTTATAGGTACATATTATTAATTATTCTTATGTAAAAACAAAACCAAAAAAAACAACATACATATTACATATATTTAAAAAAAAAAATAATAATAATAATAATAAATACTAGATTTTACAAACAAGCTGAATCAAAATAAAAAAAATAAATAAATATAGAAAAAAGCGGTACCCAAAGAGGATAAGAATATCACCTGTAATAAAATTTAAACAGCAAAGGCAGAAGACAATTATTTAACATTTATCGTAAAAAACAAACAAAAACAAAAAATAAGCATTACTAGATCCGTTTTAATTAACAACAAAGTCAGTAAACAAAACTGAATTAAATTTAAATCCTGTCTCAATATAAAAAAAACAAAAGACTACTAAACAAAAAATTTTTTTTTTTTAAATTCTTGAGGCGTTTTCTGGGGCCATACACCAGAAAAGTAAGGTAAACTAACTTTTTAGTGAAAGTGATTCAGAAGCCCTACGAAAGTAAGACCTTGCTAGCTATAGAGCGGAAGCAAACGGCAGACTGTAGGCAGTGGTAAAAAGACCGGGCCCTTCAAGACTTGTAAGAAATGTAAGTTGTTTTTAAACATTTCGTAAATAATTTAATGTTTATAATTGAAATATTTAATAATTAAATGTCCCTACATTGTAAGATTCTAATATCTTGTGTACAATCTTAAATAAAATAAACATTAAATGAAAATGATTTACTTTTTGTTCATTTCAAAAATATTCAAACTATGAGTGATTGATTAATTGATACAATGTATATCTATAGAAAAGTTAGTATAGTCGAGGCAAAATGAGTTAGGAACGAAACATATGTACATACATACATACTAAGTTCGTAAGTTTTGAAATGGAGACAGATTTAAACGGGATCGACTGATAATGTATGTATCTATGTATGAATTGGTAATCCGGAGTGCAAATTAAAGTTTTTTAAAAAGTAAATAAACATGTTCTTCTTCGATTCTGATTCAGATAGTGATAGTGATTTTGAAATTAATAGAATTAAAGTCTATAAAGAATGAATAAACTTTGAAATAGAAGAACACTAATTTTGCGAAAAATTTCGTGTGCAAAAACCCGTTATTGAATATCTTGAAAGAAAGCTTTCGCACAAATTACAGTCGTCTACAAATAGAAGCAAAGCTTCTATTTAGGGAAAAATTTTAATTGGTTTGCACTGGTTCGGTTCGGGATCCCAATACCACACAATTGGTGACATTCATGGGGCTAGTAACATGACAGTCTGCCGTTGCATTTTTGAAGTAACTTCTGCAATCAATGAAGTGGAATTCCAAGCTCAAGTGTGTTGGGCAGCTAATGTCCATTCTGTGATTCAATTGTTTTTTGAAAAAGGCGGTATGCCAGAGGTTTGTGGGGCTATTGATGGCATTCTAATTAACATAGATGCTCCGACAAATAATGAAGCTACTTTTGTCGACCGCCATGGCAAGCATTCCCTAAACTGTATGGCAGTTTGCGGACCAATCTTCGCTTTTATTACGTCAGTGCTAACTGGCCAGGCAGTGTACATGATGCACGAGTGATACGTAATAGTAATTTGTATCATAAAATGGAAGGTGGGTGGCGTCCATTTTCAAATGCCGTAATCTTAGGGGATAGCGCCTATCCCTTGAAAACATGGCTTATGCCACTTTCAACTTCAAATTAGAAAAACGAATCTTTAATCAGATACAATAGGGCCCATAAACCCACACGGCGTTTTGTGGAGTGTGCATTTGGAGTATTGAAAGAAAAATTTCCAGAGAATCCTGAAGTAGGAGAAAATTCCTTATCTGAAAATATTTTTCCAGCGCCATCTCGAGAAGCCCAAAGCAGACAAGAACAACTTTTGGATTTTTTTAACCATGAATAATGTATTTTTTTTATTAATAAACAAAACTTTATATATATGAATGTTATTCATAATGTTCACATAAAGACAGGTACATCAATATCTTTCCATATCAATTACAAATTTCGGATTCTTCATCACATTCCCAATGTATACATTTCGTTCCATTTAGAACACTTTATTTGCTTTGTTAAAACATCGAAAAATGCACCGAAGAGAATTTCTTTATTTTCTCGAATTTTTATTAACACGGCAATTTTTTTTCAATTGTTTCTTTATTCATCACGTCGCGATGCTTTACTTTTTATTAAATTCTCTATATTAACTTCACTTGCCCGTGGGTCGGTCGTCGGTCGTCTGTTGTGGAATCTTGCGATCCGGGACCCGGGACCCGGGTTCGTAGGGCCCCATAAAATTTTTTTAAAAAATTAACCCGATTTTCTTCAAATTTAATATACGCCTGTATCTCCGATGGACAACACTTTTTGTAAAAATTTTGGAGAACTCGAGCCCCGGGTTGGTGTGAGGTGTGACCCCATAAAATTTCTTTAAAAAATTAACCCGATTTTCTTCAAATTTTATAAACGCGTGTATCTCCGATAGACAACACTTTTTGTAGACATTTTGTAGACCCCGGGATCCGGGGTCGTGGGGCTTTTTTTAAATGATCCCGGTTTTTTTTTAAATTTTATATATGTGTGTATCTCCGATGGACAACACTTTTTGCAAAAATTCTGGTGGCCGGGGTCTTTCAAAAAACGGGAAACGATTATCGTCGGGAGGAAGAGAACGGCAACTCCGCCCGACTAGTAGCTCAAGACGAAGTTCACAACGAGATAAACTACAAATTTCGTATTCTATTAAAATACCCCTCATTCCCAATAACGACCTATATATGATAAGAATCCCTTTCGAGAACGGAAAGTGCAGGAATTGAGTGATTGATACTGGAGCTGAAATTAGCATCATAAAAAATCCAACAGATTCACCCATAATGAATAAACATATGATAATCTCCACTATGGGTGGCGAAAAAATTAAAAGCTCTGGTATTACTAGTGAAACTCTGCTCTTCCAATCTTATTAGGATTCAATTAGAATCTCACATCCGTTCCACGTTTTGAACGGTGATGTCAGCCGAAATTTCGACGGCATTATTGGGAACGACTGTTTGAAAAAATATGAATGTTTCATCAATTACCACGATAATTATTTGAAAATTAATCCCTTTTCACGGAAATCTTCCGCTTTAATATGCTATTTAGGGGAAGTGTATAACCAGTTTCCACTTCCCGAGAATATCCATAGAAAATTTATAGTAAAAACTTTTGATACCAACGAACAAAATACATCTCTAGAAAACCCTCAAGAAACTACACCTTCCGAGGTGGTACCTACGGGTATTGCTGAAAAAAATAATGGATACGCTGTGAAAAGGGTCGACCTAAGGCAACAACACCCTAAACAAACTACCATTGGATTCGAAAGTGCAACAAATAAGTCCAACCAGATCGATTTCTTTACTCCTACAACAGACACTGAGTGTAATACGGGCACCAGAGTAGGAAACGAAGAATCAGTATGGGAATCAAAATCCATTTCCGTTAGTCTACGGACCGAAATGGAAGATTCTAAAAAACATGACTTCAAGCACACAAAAAACGAAAATTTTTTCAGTACGCTTCACAATTTGACGCACGTTCATAACGATGTAACATCCGAAGTATCAGAATTATTGTTGCAAAGCAACAAAGCGGCATCATCAAATTAAAAAAAAAAGATGCGTCAGCAAATACCAGCAGCAACTCCAATTCATCGAAGAAGAGACTCTATAAAATATTCGCTGCGTCGCAATTTTGGTCTAATGACACTCCACGAGTTCATCGCTTTGCCAGCCCATCCCACAATGTTGTTCTAATTACACTCCACGAGTCTATCGTATTGCCAGCCCATCCGACACCAAACTGAAACATGCTGGTGACATACTTGTTGCACTATATAAACAAACACACGGTGGACAAATGCATGTATTCATAATTATGCATCATTAATTAAATACGCGATGGCATTCGTTGGCATTTCGGGCGTTATGTATTGTGTAATTGAGCTAAATGGCATGGTATAAATTACTAAACAAATTCAAAGTGTGGTATTTGTTGGATTGGATATAAACTTAGGAGTTAGCAAAGCGAAGAACTCAATCGTCAGTCGTCATCCAACGTCCAATTCGGAACATCGCGCCTTTCTCAATCGTCCGTCGTCAATTAAATCTTTCTCAATCGTCCGTCATCAAGCTAATCAATAGTATTGAATATTAAATTATAAATTAAGTCCACATTTACTTAAAAATAAAGAGAAAAATTCATAACTAATAGAAGACAAAAAATTGTGTTGTTTTCTTTTCAATTTTGATTTATTGTTTGAACGAAGATTTCCATTCGAGGGAAGTCTATCTAATTTTGCAAATTGCCCTTAGAACCAACAAATCCAGGCGGCAAACATTGGCCCTTCGAGCCGGATTTATGGATTTAAGGATTTAAAGATTTAATGATTTAAAGATTTAAGGATTTAAGTGGGCAACGAATTTGTAACACAACTCAGTGAGTGTTCTCGGTATATTCTTCGGTGAACTAATCGACTGATCAACACAGTGAGTGTCATCAGTTTAACATAACACAGTGAGTGTTCTCGGTATATTCTTCGGTGAACTAATCGACTGATCAACACAGTGAGTGTCATCAGTTTAACATAACACAGTGAGTGTTCTCGGTATATTCTTCGGTGAACTAATCGACTGATCAACACAGTGAGTGTCATCAGGTTAATACAACACAGTGAGTGTTCTCGGTATATTCTTCGGTGAACTAATCGACTGATCAACACAGTGAGTGTCATCAGCTTAATATAACACAGTGAGTGTTATCGATGAACTTTTCAACTGAACCTAACACAAACAACGACCAGAGGCTGGTACAACGAGGGAGCAACGACCAAAATTCAGGTGTGAGGCAATGTTCTTTACATTTTTTATAACTTAAAAAACATAAACCGTCAATCAATTAAAACTTATGTGTGTGAGTATATATCATATTATTGTTGTCATGAGTAAAACTAAAATGTCCGCGGTAATAGACGCGATACAGACAATCGCATTAGAGTTGAAGTCCGACTACGAGGCTTATCAAAAGTTAGGTGTGCGAAAACAATCAGTACACATGAATGAGGCGCGGCTGACGAACCTAGAGACCTCGTTTGCAGAAGCGAGAACTTTACACCAAAAAATTGTGGAAGCTCCCAGTGAAGAAGCGAAAACAAAATACATGGAAGCTCGTACATTCCATGAATTAAAGAACCTGTTTTTCGCATAGCAGTGTGATTTAAAGGAGCAGCTCACAACCGCCGAGAGCCCAAGCTTCCTAAACAAATCGATGGCAGTATCGAAGATTCCGTCGGTTGAACTAAAGCTCCCTTCGATGACAATTCCCAAGTTTGATGGCTCTTTAAATCTGTGGCCCGAATTCAAGGCTTTATTCGAAAGCCTAGTCGCCAAAAATTCTTTAATTTCTGAGGCACAAAAGTTTCAGTATTTAAAGGGCAACCTAAGCGGTGAAGCAGCGCGTATGTTACGAAACACTGATACTAATTTTGAAACCGCATGGGCTTTGCTAGTGAAGCAATTTCAAAACGTCCGATTGTTAAAGGACAATCAGTTCAAGTTGCTGTTCGAGCAGCAGAAAATGTTTCAAGAATCACCTGATGATTTAAAACTGCTTCTTGACACCCAACCGAAGCCAAACAGTCTATAAAAAATCTTGGTGTGTCAGTAGATGCGTGGGAAGATGTGCTGATTTATCACACAGTGCAAAAGCTTCCGTCTACCATTCGCGGTATTTGGGAATCCCACATTGCGACGCATGTGGATTATCCAACATACAACACATCAGAGGAGTTCATTTTGATGAGAGCCAGAACACTAGAAGTCATCGGTCAATCCTCGTCAGGAGTCGTTTCGTCGAAATCAAAGAAATTCACTACAGGTAAGGTGCGTACACATAACTCCACAATTTTAAAATGTCCCACGTGCCAAGGTTCCCATGCGATCCGAAACTGTCCCAAATTTAAAGCTCTAAGCCCCGCGAAGAGACAGGACATAGTGAAAAGATATAAGCTATGTTTTAACTGTCTTTCTGATACTCACTATACCAGAGCATGTACAAGTAGCTTCACGTGTTATAAATGTAAGCAAAAGCATCATTCGCTCTTGCACAATGAATCAACAAATTCAACACAGACTAAGAATTTGTGGTCACCGGGAACAACAGAGTCATCAGCTCAACAAGTAGAATCGTATGCACAAAGACCACAACTCGCTTCACCAGAACAGCCAACTGATTCCACCCAAATTATGTCAACATATAGCACTTACTTAGCCGAGTCCAAGACAGTTCAGATAGTGCTTCTCGCTACGGCACTGATTAAGGTCGTCCCGAAAGTTGGCCAACCGGTGGTCTAGCGTGCGCTTTTAGATCCGGGATCAGAAACATCCCTAATCTGAGAATCTGCTTTACAACTACTAAGATTGAAAAAAGAGAAGGCCACCGTAATGGTTCTGGGAGTCGGAGGAACGAACACGGGTGTCTCCAAACACAAAGTATCCTTCACGATAAATTCATGTATCAACAACCAATTCAAATTACATATAACAGCATTGATTCTAACCAAGGTCACATCTGATTTTCCAATGAGAAATATTCAGAGTGCTGACTGGAATCACTTCCGAAGTCTGCAATTAGCAGATCCGACTTTTAGTAAATGAAGCAAAATCGACATCTTGCTTGGTGCAGACGTGTTTCCATCAATCATTCTGGAGGATATCGTGAAGGGTACACCAGGCACGCCTATGGCTCCGGTGGTGTTCTCCCGACAAATAATTCGATAACATCTCTTCACAGTACCTCTGAGGATCGAGATGTAGACAAAATTCTTTCGAAGTTTTGGGAATTAGAAGAAATAGCAAAGAAGTCGTTGCTTTCACCAGAAGATGAACAGTGTGAATTACACTTTTGTCGAACTCATCAACGTCAGGCTGATGGGAAATATGTGGTTCAGCTCCCATTCAAGGAAGGAAGGCGACCCTCAATCGGACGATCGTATAATTCAGCAAGGATAAGATATCTTCAACTGGAGAAAAAATTTCATTCCAACAAATTTTTCCATCAGGAATACAAAAGGGTCATTGATGAATATAAGGACTTGGGCCATATGACAGAGATAAATACCATGCCGTTGGGAGACCACTATTTCGTTCCACACCACGCGGTGATAACATAATCCAGTTCCACCACCAAGATGCGAATTGTATTTGATGCATCATGCAAAACGTCAGATGGTACGTCACTAAACGACCATTTACTCGTTGGTCCAAGGTTGCAAGAGGATATATTCGAACACGTCACTCGATTTCGAAAACATAAGGTCGCATTTATAGCCGACATCAATAAAATGTACAGGCAAATTTGGGTGCCTCCAAATGATTCGGCTTATCAACTCATCTTGTGGAGAGATAAAAATGACGAAGATATAAAAGCGTACCGTCACCTTTGGTACGGCTGCAGCACCATACTTGGCTGTTCGCACATTGCAAAAACTGGCTGCAGATGAACGAGACGACTATCCGCTGGCATCGAAAATTGCCATGGAAAATTTCTATGTAGACGATATCATTCATGGGGCAGACTCAGTCAGTGAGGCTCTGGAGATGCAGCACCAACTCATCTCCATGTTGAACAAGGGAGGATTTCCACTACGGAAATGGGCAAGTAACAGCGCAAGGTTGTTAGAGGCCGTTCTAGAAGAAGACCGAGAAACAGAGATACCATTGTCATTTGATGACAATAACTCAATTAAAACCTTGGGAATCCAATGGCATCCAGGAAGTAACACATTTTCCTTCAAGATAAGTCTTCCAGAACAAAAGAAAGCTACAAAAAGAACAATTCTCTCAGACATCGCTCGGCTCTATGACCCCTTGGGATGGATTTCCCCGTGCGTAATTCTTGGCAAAATCCTAATGCAAGAAATATGGAAGGCACACCAATCATGGGACGAGGAACTGTCAGAAGCAATCGTTACGACGTTGTGTTCCTTGAAAGCAGAACTTTTTGCACTAAAGGACATAGAAATTCCACGATGGATACATTGCACCAACGAATCTATTATTGAAATCCACGGATTTTGTGACGCTTCCCAAAGGGCATACGCTGCAGCAGTGTATATTCGTGCTATCAACGGAATGTCAATACACACTAGTTTACTTTTGTCAAAAACTAGAGTCGCACCACTAAAAACCAAATCTCTTGCACGGTTAGAATTGTGCGGAGCTGTACTATTGTCACATTTGTTGGTACACACTATCGAGACCATGGAACTACAAAAGGCACGAATCTACGCTTGGTCAGATTCACAAATTACTCTAGCTTGGATTAAGGCAGCACCATATACGCGAACCACATTTGTTACCAACAGAGTTGCTGAAATCCAAGAACTGACTGGTGCTAAATGCTGGAGATACGTCCCTTCCAAAGACAATCCAGCGGACATCGCATCAAGGGGGCTGTCACCCAGGGAGCTGATCACTAAGGATCAGTGGTGGAACGGCCCGGAATATCTACAAACATTTGAAGAGCAATCTTACCCCATGTATGATATAGACCATACAGATCTTGAGACGAAAGCATCCAAATTTCCAAGGTAAAGAACGATTTCATTGAATCCGGACCAACCATAGCAAATATTTTCCACATTTGCACACATGTTCACTCATGGGAGGTTAATAAACTGTTGTCCAGATTTTCGTCATTACAGCGACTAATACGAACTACAGCGTTTTGGTTTCGCTTCATCAATAACGCTCGAAAAATATCGGAGCGGGTGTCTGGGCCGCTCTCAGTAGAAGAACTAACTTGTGCTAAAAGGCGACTGATATTCATAGTACAGCAGGATTTCTTCAGTGAGGAGATTAGTCAAATCGCCAACAACGAAATAGTGCATAAGGGCAGTAAATTGGCTAGACTTTCGCCTATCTTAGATGACTGCAATATACTGAGAGTCGATGGACGGTTGGAGAATGCGGACTTGCCCTACTCTCAACGTCATCCTATAATTTTACCTTCACAGAACATTTTAAGTACACTCATAATCCATGATGTTCACATGAGACTGTTGCATGCTGCTCAACAATTAATGATGGCAACTCTTCGCGCAGAATATTGGGTCCTTCAACTAAAATCAAATGTTAAAAAATGCATCCACAAGTGCTCAAATGTTTGCGATACACGGCAACGATGGAGCAGCAAGAAATGGGAAACCTCCCAGCCCCGCGAGTGAATGAAGCTCGACCATTTCAAACATCTGGGGTGGATTATGCTGGGCCTGTACAACTAAAGGCATGGAAGGGACGCTGTAACAAAATCACGAAGGCCTATATTGCTATTTTTATCTGTTTCTGCACGAAAGCGGTTCATCTTGAATTGGTTAGCGACTGCAGTACGTCTGCCTTTCAAGCAGCATTCAAGCGATTTACCGCCCGGCGAGGCATTTGCACCGACCTGTATAGTGATTGTGGAACTAATTTCCAAGGAGCCACAAAAATTATTGATCTAGAAAAACCACATCTACTAAGGAAGTGGCCCGAAGACATCGCGACTCAACTGCAGAAAAACGGAACTACGTGGCACTTCAACCCTCCGGCAGCGCCACATTTTGGGGGGCTCTGGGAAGCGGGAGTACAATCAATGAAACACCACTTAAGAGAATTGTAGGGCATTACACTCTCACCTTCGAGGAGTACGTAACCGTACTAAAACGGGTGGAAGCTTGCCTCAATTCGCGACCGCTCTGTCCCATTAGTGAAGATCCCGAGGATCTATCAATTTTGACACCAGGACATTTCCTAATTGGTTCGTCATTATACACTGCTCCAGAAAGGAGCTTAACCGACATCAAATCAAATCAGTTGGACAGATGGCAACTACTGCAGAAAATTCAGCAAGATCTGTGGAAGATTTGGAAATCCGAGTACCTCGGTCGACTCCAACGCCGTTCGAAATGGTTAACCCCTACACCCGATCTACAAATAGGACAAGTGGTAATATTGCCGGAAGAGGCAACACCTCCTACAATTTGGCGTCTGGGCAGAATTTTGGAAACACACCCTGGATAAGATGGAAGGGTTCGTGTAGTTACTATCAAAACAGCAACAAACATACTAAAGCGCCCGGTCACTAAACTTTGCCTTCTGCCAATGGTCAAAGATGAAGAGAACACACACACACACAAGCAATAACCAAATTCGACTACCAATTATTAATAGCACACATATATAACTTACTAATTTAATTTACCTCTTATAATAATCTATCATTGCCACACACCATTGACAGTACCTACCTTCTTTGTTATTTCATGTTGCATATTTGCGAATGGACCATGCGGAGCTGATCACCTAATAAGTCGTTCTAAAACCAGGGAGAATCATCAAGGCGTGAACAACAGAGGAAGATGTAGACGACAGCCGAAACCATCGACCACCTTTCCCGACAGGATGTTGCAAAACAACAAAGCAGCATCATCAAATTCAAAAAAAAAAGATGCGTCAGCAAATACCAGCAGCAACTGCAATTCATCGAAGAAGAGACTCTATAAAATATTCGCTGCGTCGCAATTTTGGTCTAATGACACTCCACGAGTTCATCGCTTTGCCAGCCCATCCCACAATGTTGTTCTTATTACACTCCACGAGTCTATCGCATTGCCAGCCCATCCGACATTCTGGGCAGAATTTTGGAAACACACCCTGGATAAGATGGAAGGGTTCGTGTAGTTACTATCAAAACAGCAACAAACATACTAAAGCGCCCGGTCACTAAACTTTGCCTTCTGCCAATGGTCAAAGATGAAGAGAACACACACACACAAGTAATAACCAAATTCGTCTACCAATTATTAATAGCACACATATATAACTTACTAATTTAATTTACCTCTTATAATAACCTATCATTGCCACACACCATTGACAGTACCTACCTTCTTTGTTATTTCATGTTGCATATTTGCGAATGGGCCATGCGGAGCTGATCACCTAATAAGTCGTTCTAAAACCAGGGAGAATCATCAAGGCCGTGAACAACAGAGGAAGATGTAGACGACAGCCGAAACCATCGACAACCTTTCCCGGCAGGATGTTGCAAAACAACAAAGCAGCATCATCAAATTCTTAAAAAAAGATGCGTCAGCAAATACCAGCAGCAACTCCAATTCATCGAAGAAGAGACTCTATAAAATATTCGCTGCGTCGCAATTTTGGTCTAATGACACTCCACGAGTTCATCGCTTTGCCAGCCCATCCCACAATGTTGTTCTTATTACACTCCACGAGTCTATCGCATTGCCAGCCCATCCGACACCAAACTGAATCATGCTGGCGACATACTTGTTGCACTATGTAAACACACATGGTGGGAAAATGCATGTATTCATAATTAGCCATGTCATCATTAATTAAATACGCTATGGCATTCGTTGGCATTTCGGGCGTTATGTATTGTGTAAATGAGCTATGGAAATTCATAGCATGGTATAAATTACTAAACAAATTCAAAGTGTGGAATTTGTTGGATTGGATATAAACTTAGGAGTTGGCAAAGCGAAGAACTCAATCGTCAGTCGTCACCCAACGTCCAATTCGGATCATCGAGCCTTTCTCAATCGTC
The DNA here is from genome assembly GCA_947095585.1 of Nephrocerus scutellatus. Lineage (NCBI taxonomy): Eukaryota > Metazoa > Arthropoda > Insecta > Diptera > Pipunculidae > Nephrocerus > Nephrocerus scutellatus. The sequence continues at coordinate 52,702,105 of OX352764.1, forward strand.
CGTCGTCAATTAAATCTTTCTCAATAGTCCGTCATCAACTTAGTCAATAATATTGAATATTAAATTATAAATTAAGTCTACATTTACTTAAAAATAAAGAGAAAAATTCATAACTTATAGAAGACAAAAAATTGTGTTGTTTTCTTTTCAATTTTGATTTATTGTTTGAACGAAGATTTCCATTCGAGGGAAGTCTATCTTATTTTGCAAATTGCGCTTGCAACCAACAAATCCAGGCGGCAAACAATTATATAAAAATAAAAACCCAGCAAATGGTAAGACTAAGACAAAAGAGAGTTTAGCAGAATGTGAGACTGAGGTAAACAGTAAGACTAAGATTAAGGAAATTTTAGCAGAAAATGAAAATAAAAACCCAGTTAATGGTAAGACTAAGACAAAAGAGAGCTAAGCAGAATGTGAGACTGAGGTAAACAGTAAGACTAAAATAAAAGAAATTTTAGCAGAAAATGAAAATAAAAACCCAGCAAATGGTAAGACTAAGACAAAAGAGAACTTAGCAGAATGTGAGACTGAGGTAAACAGTAAGACTAAAATAAAGGAAATTTTAGCAGAAAATGTAAATAAATTAAAAAACAATAATAAACAAGGGGAAACAAACAAGATTCATTTAAAACAAAGAAGTCAGCAAATAATTTAAATTCCTTTTAACAACCCAGAATCCACGTAAATTGTAATTAAAAAGAAGCAAATCATTCCAGGAGTATATTTAGGCGAGACATTAGTCAAACCCAATGATGATCACATAAAAATACTCTTATTAAACACATTTGAAGAGGATCAGGAAATTGATGTCAGCAAAATTAATTTAGAGTGGGACAAATTCGATAAATTTAATATAGTCAGCAAAGAAAATTTAAAAAACTCAATAAAAAACTGATTAAACAAATTAGGTTCACTTTTAGAACTCCAACACTGTAATGAAGAGGAGAAAAATTATATTTCTAACATCTGTCGCGAATACAACGACTTATTTTTTATTTAGGGTGACCACCTCACATATACAAATGCCATACGGCATAACATAATTACGGAGGCAAATAAGCAACCGCTATGCACAAGACCCTATCGTCTCCCAGAAAGTCAGAGGGAAGAAATTCATAAACAAGTTGACGAAATGTTGCAGGACGGCCTAGTACAGCCAAGTTTTAGTCCATGGAATTCCCCATTGTTGTTGGTCCCAAAAAAAGCAAGTAAAGACGGAACCAAACGCTGGAGAGTAGTGGTGAACTTCAGAAAGCTAAACGAGCTGACTGTCGGAGACGCTTACCCGCTTCCTAATATCACTGATATTTTGGACCAATTAGGAAAGTCAAAATACTTCAGTACTCTAGATCTAGCAAAAGGATTCCATCAAATACTAATGGACAGAAAGGACAAGCAAAAAACGGCTTTTAGTACGCCATTCGGCCATTATGAATACACTCGTAAGCCATTCGGTCTTAAAAATGCACCGGCAACATTTCAACGTCTAATGAACAATGTCCTAATAGGCCTACAAGGGCTTGAATGTTTCGTTTATGTTGAAGACATCGTCATATACGGGTATGATCTTAAAGATACCAATAAAAAGCTCATTAAAATTCTTGACCGTCTGAGACAGTACAATCAAACTCCAGCCTGAAAAGTGCCACTTACTTAAAAAAGAATTAATTTATTTGGGTCATGTTATTTCTAAAAATGGAATAAAACCAGACCCGGAAAAAATTAAGGTAAAATCATACCTTGGATTAGTTGGGTATTACCGAAAATTCATTCCAAATTTCGCAGATTTAGCCAAACCCTTAACAAAACTCTTAAAAAAGAACGTGGTATTCAAGTGGGATGCTTTTTGTGACGAATCATTTAGATCTCTAAAGAAAAAAATCATCAACCCGCCTATTTTATCCTTTCCCGATTTCAGTCGTGAGTTCATTGTTACTACTGACGCAAGCGACATAGCATTAGGGGCCGTACTATCCCAAGGTCCGATTGGCGAAGATAAATCAATATCTTTCGTCAGTCGAACCCTGAATGTAGCAGAAACTAGGTATACTACTTTCGAAAAAGAATTACTAGCCATCGTATACGCGTTAACACAGTTTCGACCATACCTTTATGGAAGAAAGTTCACTATTTACACCGACCATAATAACCTAGTATGGCTAGTAGGACAAAAAAATCCTACATCAAGACTAATACGCTGGTGTATTTTAATGGAGGAATACGATTTTACCATTGTTCACAAATCAGGAAAATGCAATGTTATCGCCGACGCACTAAGTCGTGCGCGAATAAGCGACGAGACGGAAAACAAAGTTCTGGTAACGACGACAACGGGCAATTAACGAGGTCAATAATAACAAAACAATCCAAACAGACCCCAGGATTATCCCTAGCTTTAACCTCATCGAGAGAACCGATTCTATATTTTCAAATAACAAGGCTTCACTTAAAATCATACTCCTCCCTCTTAAAGAATCACCCGACGAAAAAACGTTAAAAAAAACTTCCCAATTTCACAACACCAGACATAGGACAACTTTTAAAATGTTCATATACCAACTGTTGTTATTATATAGTCACTATACCAATCCCTTTGAGAAGTACGACTGATCGACAATCCACAATGAGTTGTTAACAAAACCTTGCCAAAGAATGCAAACAGTCATAACAGAAATTATTAAGTATATCCTTGCCACCTATCGGCAACAACAAAGACGACATTAAATCACTTATAAATAAAATATTTAAACACGAACAAATAACTATTTATATCCATACGGACATTAGAACCACGTTAGAAAACCCAGAAGAAATATCGCAAGTACTATACGAGAACCACGACTCACCATTTGGTGGACATCAAGGGGTAACGTGAACAGCTTAACGTATAAAGCAAACTTATTACTGGCCAACCATTTCAAAGGATACGGCAGAATACATCCGCAAATGTGAATCGTGTCAGAAAAATAAATATCACTTTTGATATTGGCTTTCTACAAAAAAAATCCAAATCCGCAAGGTCAAAAATCGAAACCCTAACACTCAGAAACAAAATACAGACAAGATATTTACTATAATAACAGAACACACCCCTCAAAAGATAGTTCAAACAGAAAACAAGCCAGAGACACCAGAATTCAAGTTGTGCAGTTCAACAGAAGAATAGAAAACAAAAGAGAAAAAAGGAATGTTTGTTATAATGTCACAAAATGTTACAGAATAATAGATAATATAAGCAAGTTGAAATACCAACACCCTTTATAATGAATTATACATGTTACAAACACAATTGTTGACGTCCCTGCCTAAGCACCATCCCTGCTTGATGGGACTTGTTTAACTGTGCTGTTGCTTAGGTAACCGTGCTTTTATATGCGGTCGCTAAGGTTACCGTGTTGTTATTTGCTGTTGCTTTGGTTGGTTGGCGAGTTTGAAAATTCTGCTGAGACGAGAAAAAAACAGAAAGGGATCGGTGTTATAATTTTCGGTTTTCTTTTAGGAGAATTGAGAAGGAAAAACAGGGTTGAAGACGAAGGAATTTTTTTTTTGTTGGAGTTTGGCGAAAGTCTGCAATTTTGTTGTAAAAATGAAATCGATCTCTCATAAGCGCAAGGCTAACGAAGCTCAGATTGTCCGAGGACGTATTATGGATGTGCGGCAGAATTGTTTAGAACCTATAGAAGATGAAGATGGAGAGGATCGAGTTGGTGGGTATGGACAGCAGTCCTTTTGTCTCGGATCAGGGCAGCAGCAAAGCATATCTCGCAGTTTGTTGTGATCTCGCATGAGAATGTGTACCGCGTGAATAGCTTTGGCTTTAGTTTTGGGTTCCGTGCGACATGAGCGCACTGCACGGGACGCATTGTCGTTGCTACTTTACACTGGCGTACTTGTCATGTGAGGTGAAAATGGCATTTTATGATCCGTGCGATATAGGCGCACTGCACGTAGCTCGCAGTTTGTTGTCATCTCGCATGAGAGTGCGTACCTTGTGAGAATCAATTAGTTTTGGGTTTCATGCGGCATGAGCGCACTGCACGGAACGCATTGTCGTTGCTACTTTAAATGGCGCACTTGTCATAGGAGGTGCAATTGGCATTTTATGTTCCGTGCGATATAAGCGCACTGCACGGAGCGCGCTGTTTGTTGAGATCTCGTATGAGAGTGTGTGCCATGGGAGACATGAGCGCACTGCACGGGACGCATTGTCGTTGCTACTTTACACGGGCGCACTTGTCATGCGAGGTGCAATGGGCATTTTATGTTCCGTGCGATATAAGCGCACTGCACGGAGCGCGCAGTTTATTGGGTCACGCTTGTTATATAGAATTTAATTGACATCTTTTTTATACTCGGAGTGGCATAAGCATGTCGCACATGATGTTTAATTTCAGAAGCTTTGCAAAGTTTGTATAATTTTTGAGATGAGAAACTACCAAAGCATTGTAGCAGCACTGATCAGGGGCGCAGTGAAGCCGATTTTTTAGCATAATTAATAATGAGCAATTTATCTTTTAATAGCACCAAGCGAACGACAAGCAGAAGTTGAAGCAGAGGCAGCGGCAGCCGCAAAGCAGGTTGATGAGAATCTCCTCAGAGATAGTCGGTATATGCCAGAACCAATTGAGAGGCGCGCTCACTCCATTTCTTCATCGGTTTTAATCGATGAGACAGTGCCGCGGCCGATTCAGACGAATTTTACGGCTCTCATGCAGGCTGCAGAGGAAGGCTGTCACTTGACCAACTGGTCAACTGAAGAATTGGGAGTGCGCCTGGAACATTTGGAAAATGTTTGGCGGACTTTCGATTCATTCTGGCAGACATTATGTGATCGCCAAATGTCAGACGCGCTTTTTAGTGAGTGCAACCAACTTTACAGCAGAGGCACTAACGCATACCTGGGTTTGAAAGCTAAGCTACGTTCACGTGTGAATAATATTGGTGTTAGCGGCTCCGGGTCGAGTACACAGATACAAATGACAGCTTCAGACAATAGACAGTTAATACAAATTCAGCTGTCAGAGCCGCCGAAATTATCCAAATTTTCCGGGCTTGAGGTTGATTGGGCCAATTTTCGGGCAATGTTCGAAGTCGACTCTTTGCAAGGACGAGCAGCCTAAATCTACAAAAATTGGCCTATCGCTAATGATAAAAGTTTTCCTGAGCTCTGGACAGCCTTATGTAACCAGTACAGCAATGAGTATAACACCATTCAAGCCCATTTGCGAGCAATTCACATGTTGAAGCCGTTACAATCGACTACATGCGAAAATGTTCGCGAGATCCTGGATACTGCTCGGAGCGCCTTTCGCTAACCGCAATTGCTGCTGGCGCCACAAGAGGTGGCTGAATATATGTTGTAACATCAGCTTGAAAGCACTTTGGATTCTGACAGCCAAACGCAATGGGTATTACCTCGCTCCTCCGACACGCTCCCAACCCTGGGACAAATGTTCAGCTTTTTGGAAACGCGAGCCATTTTGCTGGAACAGCATATATCAATGCGATTTGTACCACAGAGCAATGATCGTCGCAATATATCATCTGGTAAACCAAGCATGATAGCAGAACGGTGCAAGCACTGGTCGTGGTGATGAATTACGCCCGGCGTGTGGTTTGTGCCCAGGGGCACATCATTGGCCATTCAGGTGCTTCAAGTTCAAGGCATTGCCAATTGCTGATCGGCAGAATTATGTTAAGGAGCATCGGATGTGTCACAACTGTTTCAGTTCTAAGCATTTTGCGTACGCATGCCCAGACAAATCTTGTCCACGATGTCACACCCCGCATAACAGTAGTCTGTGTCCAGTAAATGCGAGTGTCGGCGGTCTAGCGTAAACACTTGTACACATGGAGCGCAGTACGATGCCATGCAGCGTTACACAAAAAGTGGGAACGCGACCTGAAACAAAGTACCAATCACCAGCATCCCATGGGCGCAGTGACCTCGGTGCGTCTATAAATGCAAAAGCAATAAATTTTGACGAAAATGTTGAGGCAGCATTGTTAGCTACGGTGGTAGTGCGTTTGCGACTCCCCGAACAAATTTCTCCACCACTATGGGCATTATGTGATACCAGTGCACAGTTGAATGTCATAAACGCAACGGCAATCCAAACATTACGGTGGCCGACACAGCGCTGTAATGTTCGTTTAAATGGCATTGACAATGTCATTGGCAGGTCGCACACGCGCAAAATAGTATGCCAGCTGCTAGATCGACTAAGCGATGTACCACTGGTGACTATTGAATTGATCGTTGTGCCGCAGATTACTAGCATATGGCTACCGCAGTCACCCATATCCTTAAAAATTATTCCATTGGCGTTGTGTGAACGACTCGCTGATCCAGAGGCGCATACACCAGCACCGATAGATGTGCTGTTGGGCGTTTGGGCCAATATAATTCAAGATGGCAACTTTACTAATGACTCTGGCATCGTCTTTCAGCCATCGCGACTGGAGTGGCTTACTTTCGGTGGCGGGATTCAAGCTCAAAGGGATGCTGTGGTAAACTTGGCGACAAGTGAACACGCATGTCTGCAGCTGGACAAATTATTGCAACGATGTTGGGAAAATTAAGAAGTGTCTTTGGTCCGAGCTCGCACTACAGAACAGGAACAATGGGAGGAAATATTCATGCGCACTTATAGACGCTTAGACAACGGCCGTTTCCAAGTAAATATTTCATTACGCAGCGACATGGAACAGTTTGGCTCATCGCGAGCTATCGCGCTCCAACGTTTCGGCCAATTGGAGAAACGATTTCAACGAAATGAAGAATTCAAAAAGCAATACGTCAATGCGATTCAAGAACTGCTCCTAGCTGACCAAATGCGCTTAGCCGAACGATCTCCAGGGCCGTTGTGCTATCATATTCCGCATCATGCCGTATTGAAGAAGCTCCGAGTAGTCAATTATGCTTCATGTCCGATTGACCGCGGTTTGTCTTTGAATGAAATACAACTTATTGGTGAAAAGCTGCAAGATGACCTAGCGCCGTTGATAATGCGTTTTCGATGCCATCCAGTAGCCGTGACGGCAGATATCAAGAAAATGTATTTGCAAGTATGCATTGAGCCAGAACAGTGGGATTTGCAGCGCATCTTTTGGAGACCAGCGGACGATAGCGATATCCAAGTGTATTGGTTGACGACAGTTACTTTCGGACTCGCTTCAGCACCACATTGTGCAATACGCGGAATGATCCAAGGAGCGCGAGAGTCTCGAACACAATGGCCAATAGGCGCAGAGGCAGTTGAACGCGATTTTTACATGGAATATTGTTTGTCAGGAGCAGCTGATCGAATTAAGGCACAGCGATTATGTTACGAGATGGATGTATTGCTTCAATCATTTGTGCTTTGTGCTGAGCAAGTGGCGTTCGAATCAATTGGGAGTGGTACTTTGGTTTGGTTGGGGAGAGGACAAACTAGTGATGCACTTGATCTCGGTGAATTTGACGATACAACAGTGCTAGGGTTGCATTGGTTGCCTAGTACTGATGAACTTATGTTCAAATATCTGCCGCCGCCAATTCTGAAAGCAAAAGAAGCAACTAAACGACGAGTGCTCAGTTATATTGCGCAGATTTTCGATCCGAACGGTTACGTTGGTCCAGTCGTTATTGTGGTAAAGATAATAATGCAAGATATATGGCGGGCAAATATTAGATGGGATGCGCTAGTGCCGGATGACATTTATCGCAGATGGCAACAATTTCAGCAGCAGCTGTCCCTTATCACGGAAATTCAACTCCCACGTTGGTTAGGTATCGGCCCCGACAGAAAAATTTCCCTGCATGGTTTCGCTGACGAATCATTAGCAGCATATGGCTTTGCATTGGTTGCCTAGTACTGATGAACTTATGTTCAAATATCTGCCGCCGCCAATTCTGAAAGCAAAAGAAGCAACTAAACGACGAGTGCTCAGTTATATTGCGCAGATTTTCGATCCGAACGGTTACGTTGGTCCAGTCGTTATTGTGGTAAAGATAATAATGCAAGATATATGGCGGGCAAATATTAGATGGGATGCGCTAGTGCCGGATGACATTTATCGCAGATGGCAACAATTTCAGCAGCAGCTGTCCCTTATCACGGAAATTCAACTCCCACGTTGGTTAGGTATCGGCCCCGACAGAAAAATTTCCCTGCATGGTTTCGCTGACGAATCATTAGCAGCATATGGCGCAGTTCTATACGTTCGCATCGAATCGGCAGATCGTGTCGAAAATACTCTGGTTGCTGGAAAATCGCATGTAGCACCCGTGAAGTCCATTATGGTGCCAAGGTTGGAACTCTGCGCCGCGAAATTACTGAGCGAACTTAGCTGTTCTTTCAAACAAACATCGAATTTGACGCACATTAAAACAACGTTGTGGTCAGACTCTCAAGTGGTGTTGGCATGGTTAGTTAAGGACCCGGCTAAACTAAAAATCTTTGTGAATAATCGAGTGCAGAAGATTCAGCGCTTAACATCAGACTCCAATTGGCGTTATGTGCCGTCGGAAGATAACCCAGCTGATATATTAAGTCGTGGTGCATCGGTAGCAGAATTGTGTGCAGCCAAATTGTGGGGGCGCGGGTCAGAATGGTTGCTCAGACAGGCCCTTTATTGGCCAGAAATGCAGCAAAAACGATCAACCAAATCCAAGGAGACCATTGCGCTGGAAGAAAGATCGAGCACAAATAACGACAGTACGAAGCTTCGCCAATTTTTCAAAGCTTCATTGATGATGGATATAACACTTCGCGATTTCAATTTACTATCCCGAGCATCGAGCACAAGTGTATAAGGCAGATTAACAGCATGGATTTTTCGTTTTCAATTCAACTGTCGACAACAGGGGGAACAGTCTCGTCGACACAATGAAGAAGTAGAAAAGGGGTTGGGATTTTGGATTCGTGAAGAACAAGCCATCTACTACGGAAAAGAAATTAAGGCGCTACGTAATTCAACCAACACAAGCATTGATACGACGAGTCCGATATTGAAATTCAATCCACGACTTGACAGTCAATGTATATTGCGCATGAGCAGTCGCTTGAATCGCGCACTGATAACAAATGATCGGAAGAATCCGGTAATTTTGCCCGACGTAAGCCCACTGACGAGATTATTAATACAAGAAGCACACGCGGCCACTTTACACGGCGGGAACCGTGAGATGGGAGCGTTTATACGGCGAAAGTTTTGGATCACGAATTTGCGTCGAGCAATTCACACCCACAATCTGCGTTGTATTATCTGTGCGCGAGAGAATCAAAAGGCGATGCAGCAAATTATGGGCGAACTGCCATCCGCTTTTCTTTGCTTCACCAGCATTCGTGGCGCATGCACACGTTTATGGAGTGACAATGGTAAAAATTTCACGGGCGCAGAGAAAGAATTGGCGCGAATGTTGCGGACTTGGAATGGAATGGATATGGCGCAAAATCTACAGGAATACGGTACAGAATGGCGATTCATTACACCAACGGCACCAAATCAAGGAGGGTTATGGGAAGCCGCGGTCAAATCTATGAAATACCATTAAAAAAGAATCGTCGGCCCGCATAATTTGACAAGCAGTGCCTTCAGGGTAGTTCTAGCTCAAACAAACGCGGTAATGAACTCGCGACCTTTATCCGCACAGTCAGAAGATCCCGAAGACTTGTCGTTTTTAACGCCAGCGCATTTCCTTATTGGTGAGTCAATTATTCAACCGTTTGGTACGAATGTAGAGGAGATTCCATACAATAAACTAAAATTGGCAGCACAAATCCAGAAAATGACGCAGTCTTTATGGAAAGCTTGGTCGAGAGATTATCTACATGAATTGCAACAGCGTCCAAAATGGCAAAGAGCGCAACCTAACCTGAAAATCGGCGATCTAGTTCTTATGCGCGAAGATAACAATTGTTGACGGCCATGCCTAAGCACCATCCCTGCTTGATGGGACTTGTTTAACTGTGCTGTTGCTTAGGTAACCGTGCTGTTATATGCGGTCGCTAAGGTTACCGTGTTGTTTTTTGCTGTCGCTTTGGTTGGTTGGCGAGTTTGAAAATTCTGCTGAGACGAGAAAAAAACAGAAAGGGATCGGTCATCGGTGTGCTCTACTTGCTGGAGCTTTAAAAAAAATAAATTTTACCAAAAATAAATAATAATTTAAAATTATAACCATAAATCATAAAAACTAATAATAAAAATAAACGAGAAAAACAACCCATAAAAATTAAAATTGTTCATGTAAATTCTCTAATAGGAGATTGGTATTTGTTAAAATTTGAAGAAAATCGGGCTAATTTTTAAAAAATTTACATGGACACCACACGGGTCTCAGGGCCCTATCACTCCAACAAATTTACAAAAAGTTATGTCCATCAGTGATACATATGTGTTAAAAAATTGAAAAAAATCGAGCTAATTTTTAAAAAATTTATATGGGCACCCCTTATGCCTCAGGGCCCGTTCACTCCAAAAGCTTTACAAAAAATTTTGTCCATGTGAGATACAGGGGTGTATAAAATTTGAAGAAGATCGGGTTAATTTTTTTGAAAAATTTTTATGGGGCCTAACGGACCCGGCCACCAAAATTTTTGCAAAAGGGTTGTCCATCGTAGATATACACGTATGTAAAATTTAAAAAAAATCGGGTTAATTTTTTTAAAAAAAAATTTGTGGCTCAATGACCTTGGGGCCCGGGGTCTCCAAAAATTTTACAAAAAGTGTTGTCTATCAGAGATACATGCGTATATAAAATTTTAAGAAAATCGGGTTATTTTTTTAAAAATGTTTATGGGGTCCCACGAACCCGTGGCTCGTGGTCTTCAAAATTTCTACAAAAAGTGTTGTCTATCAGAGCTACATGCGTATATAAAATTTGAAAAAAATCGGGTTATTTTTTTAAAAAAAATTTATGGGGTCCCACGAACCCGGGGCCCGGGGTCTCCAAAATTTTTACAAAAAGTGTTGTATATCAGAGATACACATGTGTATAAAATTTGAAGAAAATCGGGTTATTTTTTTAAAAATTTTTATGGGGTCCCACGAACCCGGGGCCCAGGGTCACCGAAATTTTTACAAAAAGTCTTGTCTATCAGAGATACAAATGTGTATAAAATTTGAAGAAAATCGGGTTATTTTTTTAAAAAAATTAAGGGGGTCCAACGAACCCGGGGCCCAGGGTCTCCGAAATTTTTACAAAAAGTCTTGTCTATCAGAGATACACATGTGTATAAAATTTGAAGAAAATCGAGTAAAATTTTGTAAAATATTTGTATGGGAGCCCCCCGACCCCGGGGCCTGAGGGTCTTCAAATTTAAATAGAAATCTCCGGAAATACATATGTGTGTACGGAAATAACGACAGTACGAAGCTTCGCCAATTTTTCAAAGCTTCATTGATGATGGATATAACACTTCGCGATTTCAATTTACTATCCCGAGCATCGAGCACAAGTGTATAAGGCAGATTAACAGCATGGATTTTTCGTTTTCAATTCAACTGTCGACAACAGGGGGAACAGTCTCGTCGACACAATGAAGAAGTAGAAAAGGGGTTGGGATTTTGGATTCGTGAAGAACAAGCCATCTACTACGGAAAAGAAATTAAGGCGCTACGTAATTCAACCAACACAAGCATTGATACGACGAGTCCGATATTGAAATTCAATCCACGACTTGACAGTCAATGTATATTGCGCATGAGCAGTCGTTTGAATCGCGCACTGATAACAAATGATCGGAAGAATCCGGTAATTTTGCCCGACGTAAGCCCACTGACGAGATTATTAATACAAGAAGCACACGCGGCCACTTTACACGGCGGGAACCGTGAGATGGGAGCGTTTATACGGCGAAAGTTTTGGATCACGAATTTGCGTCGAGCAATTCACACCCACAATCTGCGTTGTATTATCTGTGCGCGAGAGAATCAAAAGGCGATGCAGCAAATGATGGGCGAACTGCCATCCGCTTTTCTTTGCTTCACCAGCATTCGTGGCGCATGCACACGTTTATGGAGTGACAATGGTAAAAATTTCACGGGCGCAGAGAAAGAATTGGCGCGAATGTTGCGGACTTGGAATGGAATGGATATGGCGAAAAATCTACAGGAATACGGTACAGAATGGCGATTCATTACACCAACGGCACCAAATCAAGGAGGGTTATGGGAAGCCGCGGTCAAATCTATGAAATACCATTAAAAAAGAATCGTCGGCCCGCATAATTTGACAAGCAGTGCCTTCAGGGTAGTTCTAGCTCAAACAAACGCGGTAATGAACTCGCGACCTTTATCCGCACAGTCAGAAGATCCCGAAGACTTGTCGTTTTTAACGCCAGCGCATTTCCTTATTGGTGAGTCAATTATTCAACCGTTTGGTGCGAATGTAGAGGAGATTCCATACAATAAACTAAAATTGGCAGCACAAATCCAGAAAATGACGCAGTCTTTATGGAAAGCTTGGTCGAGAGATTATCTACATGAATTGCAACAGCGTCCAAAATGGCAAAGAGCGCAACCTAACCTGAAAATCGGCGATCTAGTTCTTTTGCGCGAAGATAACAATTGTTGACGGCCATGCCTAAGCACCATCCCTGCTTGATGGGACTTGTTTAACTGTGCTGTTGCTTAGGTAACCGTGCTGTTATATGCGGTCGCTAAGGTTACCGTGTTGTTTTTTGCTGTCGCTTTGGTTGGTTGGCGAGTTTGAAAATTCTGCTGAGACGAGAAAAAAAACAGAAAGGGATCGGTCATCGGTGTGCTCTACTTGCTGGAGCTTTAAAAAAAATAAATTTTACCAAAAATAAATAATAATTTAAAATTATAACCATAAATCATAAAAACTAATAATAAAAATAAACGAGAAAAACAACCCATAAAAATTAAAATTGTTCATGTAAATTCTCTAATAGGAGATTGGTATTTGTTAAAATTTGAAGAAAATCGGGCTAATTTTTAAAAAATTTACATGGACACCACACGGGTCTCAGGGCCCTATCACTCCAACAAATTTACAAAAAGTTATGTCCATCAGTGATACATATGTGTTAAAAAATTGAAAAAAATCGAGCTAATTTTTAAAAAATTTATATGGGCACCCCTTATGCCTCAGGGCCCGTTCACTCCAAAAGCTTTACAAAAAATTTTGTCCATGGGAGATACAGGGGTGTATAAAATTTGAAGAAGATCGGGTTAATTTTTTTGAAAAATTTTTATGGGGCCTAACGGACCCGGCCACCAAATTTTTTGCAAAAGGGTTGTCCATCGTAGATATACACGTATGTAAAATTTAAAAAAAATCGGGTTAATTTTTTTAAAAAAAAATTTGTGGCTCAATGACCTTGGGGCCCGGGGTCTCCAAAAATTTTACAAAAAGTGTTGTCTATCAGAGATACATGCGTATATAAAATTTTAAGAAAATCGGGTTATTTTTTTAAAAATGTTTATGGGGTCCCACGAACCCGTGGCTCGTGGTCTTCAAAATTTCTACAAAAAGTGTTGTCTATCAGAGCTACATGCGTATATAAAATTTGAAAAAAATCGGGTTATTTTTTTAAAAAAAATTTATGGGGTCCCACGAACCCGGGGCCCGGGGTCTCCAAAATTTTTACAAAAAGTGTTGTATATCAGAGATACACATGTGTATAAAATTTGAAGAAAATCGGGTTATTTTTTTAAAAATTTTTATGGGGTCCCACGAACCCGGGGCCCAGGGTCACCGAAATTTTTACAAAAAGTCTTGTCTATCAGAGATACAAATGTGTATAAAATTTGAAGAAAATCGGGTTATTTTTTAAAAAAAATTAAGGGGGTCCAACGAACCCGGGGCCCAGGGTCTCCGAAATTTTTACAAAAAGTCTTGTCTATCAGAGATACACATGTGTATAAAATTTGAAGAAAATCGAGTAAAATTTTGTAAAATATTTGTATGGGAGCCCCCCGACCCCGGGGCCTGAGGGTCTTCAAATTTAAATAGAAATCTCCGGAAATACATATGTGTGCAAAATTTCAATAAAATCGGGCCATGGGAAGTGGGTTAAAAATTGATCGCAAGATTCCACGACAGACGACCGATGACCGACGACCGACGACCGACCCACGGGCAAGTGAAGTTAATATAGAGAATTTAAAAATAAGCAAAAGGCGTTGTTCTTTAATTATTTTTGAAAAGGAACGAACGTTGGTTTTCGGAAAGCATATACAGACCACAAATAAGGTAAGAGTTTCTGAGCCGTCGAAACATGGTCCATCGATGCTAAATTTGAGACCGGAATTAAGTAAATGAATTATATATATAATTATACAGCGCAATGTGAATTTGGGCATCGGACATTTTGTTCTCTGCTTGTGTTGTTTTGCGTTCATGTGTCTTTAGAATTCGTGTTTTCTTTTTAAATTAATGATTTTTCTTAAATCAATATAAATTTCAAGAACGAGTAGCTGTTATAATTTTTGGTTTTCTTTTAGGAGAATTGAGAAGGAAAAACAGGGTTGAAGACGAAGGAATTTTTTTTTTGTTGGAGTTTGGCGAAAGTGTGCAATTTTGTTGTAAAAATGAAATCGATCTCTCATAAGCGCAAGGCTAACGAAGCTCAGATTGTCCGCGGACGTATTAAGGATGTGCGGCAGGATTGTTTAGAACCTATAGAAGATGAAGATGAAGAGGATCGAGTTGGTGGGTATGGACAGCAGTCCTTTTGTCTCGGATCAGGGCAGCAGCAAAGCATATCTCGCAGTTTGTTGTGATCTCGCATGAGAGTGTGTACCGCGTGAGTAGCAATTAGTTTTGGGTTCCGTGCGACATGAGCGCACTGCACGGGACGCATTGTCGTTGCTACTTTACACTGGCGTACTTGTCATGTGAGGTGAAAATGGCTTTTTATGTTCCGTGCGATATAAGCGCACTGCACGGAGCGCGCAGTTTATTGGGTCACGCTTGTTATATAGAATTTAATTGACATCTTTTTTATACTCGGAGTGGCATAAGCATGTCGCACATGATGTTTAATTTCAGAAGCTTTGCAAAGTTTGTATAATTTTTGAGATGAGAAACTACCAAAGCATTGTAGCAGCACTGATCAGGGGCGCAGTGAAGCCGATTTTTTAGCAAAATTAATAATGAGCAATTTATCTTTTAATAGCACCAGGCGAACGACAAGCAGAAGTTGAATCAGAGGCACCGGCAGCCGCCAAGCAGGTTGATGAGAATCTCCTCCGAGATAGTCGGTATATGCCAGAACCAATTGAGAGGCGCGCTTACTCCATTTCTTCATCGGTTTTAATCAATGAGACAGTGCCGCGGCCGATTCAGACGAATTTTACGGCTCTCATGCAGGCTGCAGAGGAAGGCTGTCACTTGACCAACTGGTCAACTGAAGAATTGGGAGTGCGCCTGGAACATTTGGAAAATGTTTGGCGGACTTTCGATTCATTCTGGCAGACATTATGTGATCGCCAAATGTCAGACGCGCTTTTTACTGAGTTCAACCAACTTTACAGCAGAGGCACTAACGCATACCTGGGTTTGAAAGCTAAGCTACGTTCACGTGTGAATAATATTGGTGTTAGCGGCTCCGGGTCGAGTACACAGATACAAATGACAGCTTCAGACAATAGACAGTTAATACAAATTCAGCTGTCAGAGCCGCCGAAATTATCCAAATTTTCCGGGCTTGAGGTTGATTGGGCCAATTTTCGGGCAATGTTCGAAGTCGAAATGCATAACTGTCCCCGATTCTCGAATTCTCTGAAAATGCGACATCTGCTGGACTCTTTGCAAGGACGAGCAGCCCAAATCTACAAAAATTGGCCTATAGATCATGATAACAGTTATCCTGAGCTCTGGACAGCCTTATGTAACCAGTACAGCAATGAGTATAACACCATTCAAGCCTATTTGCGAGCAATTCACATGTTGAAGCCGTTACAATCGACTACATGCGAAAATGTTCGCGAGATCCTGGATACTGCTCGGAGCGCCTTTCGCTAACCGCAATTGCTGCTGGCGCCACAAGAGGTGGCTGAATATATGTTGTTACATCAGCTTGAAAGCACTTTGGATTCTGACAGCCAAACGCAATGGGTATTACCTCGCTCCTCCGACATGCTCCCAACCCTGAGACAAATGTTCAGCTTTTTGGAAACGCGAGCCATTTTGCTGGAACAGCATACATCAATGCGATTTGTACCACAGAGCAATGATCGTCGCAATATATCATCTGGTAAACCAAGCATGATAGTAGAACGGTGCAAGCACTGGTCGTGGTGATGAATTACGCCCGGCGTGTGGTTTGTGCCCAGGGGCACATCATTGGCCATTCAGGTGCTTCAAGTTCAAGGCAATGCCAATTGCTGATCGGCAGAATTATGTTAAGGAGCATCGGATGTGTCACAACTGCTTCAGTTCTAAGCATTTTGCGTACGCATGCCCAGACAAATCTTGTCCACGATGTCACACCCCGCATAACAGTAGTCTGTGTCCAGTAAATGCGAGTGTCGGCGGTCTAGCGTAAACACTTGTACACATGGAGCGCAGTACGATGCCATGCAGCGTTACACAAAAAGTGGGAACGCGACCTGAAACAAAGTACCAATCACCAGCATCCCATGGGCGCAGTGACCTCGGTGCGTCTATAAATGCAAAAGCAATAAATTTTGACGAAAATGTTGAGGCAGCATTGTTAGCTACGGTGGTAGTGCGTTTGCGACTCCCCGAACAAATTTCTCCACCACTATGGGCATTATGTGATACCAGTGCACAGTTGAATGTCATAAACGCAACGGCAATCCAAACATTACGGTGGCCGACACAGCGCTGTAATGTTCGTTTAAATGGCATTGACAATGTCATTGGCAGGTCGCACACGCGCAAAATAGTATGCCAGCTGCTAGATCGACTAAGCGATGTACCACTGGCGACTATTGAATTGATCGTTGTGCCGCAGATTACTATCATATGGCTACCGCAGTCACCCATATCCTTAAAAATTATTCCATTGGCGTTGCGTGAACGACTCGCTGATCCAGAGGCGCATACACCAGCACCGATAGATGTGCTGTTGGGCGTTTGGGCCAATATAATTCAAGATGGCAACTTTACTAATGACTCTGGCATCGTCTTTCAGCCATCGCGACTGGAGTGGCTTACTTTCGGTGGCGGGATTCAAGCTCAAAGGGATGCTGTGGTAAACTTGGCGACAAGTGAACACGCATGTCTGCAGCTGGACAAATTATTGCAACGATGTTGGGAAAATTAAGAAGTGTCTTTGGTCCGAGCTCGCACTACAGAACAGGAACAATGCGAGGAAATATTCATGCGCACTTATAGACGCTTAGACAACGGCCGTTTCCAAGTAAATATTCCATTACGCAGCGACATGGAACAGTTTGGCTCATCGCGAGCTATCGCGCTCCAACGTTTCGGCCAATTGGAGAAACGATTTCAACGAAATGAAGAATTCAAAAAGCAATACGTCAATGCGATTCAAGAACTGCTCCTAGCTGACCAAATGCGCTTAGCCGAACGATCTCCAGGGCCGTTGTGCTATCATATTCCGCATCATGCCGTATTGAAGAAGCTCCGAGTAGTCAATTATGCTTCATGTCTGATTGACCGCGGTTTGTCTTTGAATGAAATACAACTTATTGGTGAAAAGCTGCAAGATGACCTAGCGCCGTTGATAATGCGTTTTCGATGCCATCCAGTAGCCGTGACGGCAGATATCAAGAAAATGTATTTGCAAGTATGCATTGAGCCAGAACAGTGGGATTTGCAGCGCATCTTTTGGAGACCAGCGGACGATAGCGATATCCAAGTGTATTGGTTGACGACAGTTACTTTCGGACTCGCTTCAGCACCACATTGTGCAATACGCGGAATGATCCAAGGAGCGCGAGAGTCTCGAACACAATGGCCAATAGGCGCAGAGGCAGTTGAACGCGATTTTTACATGGACGATTGTTTGTCAGGAGCAGCTGATCGAATTAAGGCACAGCGATTATGTTACGAGATGGATGTATTGCTTCAATCATTTGTGCTTTGTGCTGAGCAAGTGGCGTTCGAATCAATTGGGAGTGGTACCAAATGAGGGGAGAGGACAAACTAGTGATGCACTTGATCTCGGTGAATTTGACGATACAACAGTGCTAGGGTTGTTTTGGTTGCCTAGTACTGATGAACTAATGTTCAAATATCTGCCGCCGCCAATTCTGAAAGCAAAAGAAGCAACTCAACGACGAGTGCTCAGTTATATTGCGCAGATTTTCGATCCGAACGGTTACGTTGGTCCAGTCGTTATTGTGGCAAAGATAATAATGCAAGATATATGGCGGGCAAATATTAGATGGGATGCGCTAGTGCCGGATGACATTTATCGCAGATGGCAACAATTTCAGCAGCAGCTGTCCCTTATCACGGAAATTCGACTCCCACGTTGGTTAGGTATCGGCCCCGACAGAAAAATTTCCCTGCATGGTTTCGCTGACGCATCATTAGCAGCATATGGCGCAGTTCTATACGTTCGCATCGAATCGGCAGATCGTGTCGAAAATACTCTGGTTGCGGGAAAATCGCATGTAGCACCCGTGAAGTCCATTATGGTGCCAAGGTTGGAACTCTGCGCCGCGAAATTACTGAGCGAACTTAGCTGTTCTTTCAAACAAACATCGAATTTAACGCACATTAAAACAACGTTGTGGTCAGACTCTCAAGTGGTGTTGGCATGGTTAGTTAAGGACCCGGCTAAACTAAAAATCTTTGTGAATAATCGAGTGCAGAAGATTCAGCACTCCAATTGGCGTTATGTGCCGTCGGAAGATAACCCAGCTGATATATTAAGTCGTGGTGCATCGGTTGCAGAATTGTGTGCAGCCAAATTGTGGTGGCGCGGGTCAGAATGGTTGCTCAGACAGGCCCTTTATTGGCCAGAAATGCAGCAAAAACGATCAACCAAAACCGAGGAGACCATTGCGCTGGAAGAAATATCGAGCACAAATAACGACAGTACGAAGCTTCGCCAATTTTTCAAAGCTTCATTGATGATGGATATAACACTTCGCGATTTCAATTTACTATCCCGAGCATCGAGCACAAGTGTATTAAGCATATTAACAGCATGGATTTTTCGTTTTCAATTCAACTGTCGACAACAGGGGGAACAGTCTCGTCGACACGGGTCGCTGACCAATGAAGAAGTAGAAAAGGGGTTGGGATTTTGGATTCGTGAAGAACAAGCCATCTACTACGGAAAAGAAATTAAGGCGCTACGTAATTCAACCAACACAAGCATTGATACGACGAGTCCGATATTAAAATTCAATCCACGACTTGACAGTCAATGTATATTGCGCATGAGCAGTCGTTTGAATCGCGCACTGATAACAAATGATCGGAAGAATCCGGTAATTTTGCCCGACGTAAGCCCACTGACGAGATTATTAATACAAGAAGAAAACGCGGCCACTTTACACGGCGGTAACCGTGAGATGGGAGCGTTTATACGGCGAAAGTTTGGGATCACGAATTTGCGTCGAGCAATTCACACCCACAATCTGCGTTGTATTATCTGTGCGCGAGAGAATCAAAAGGCGATGCAGCAAATGATGGGCGAACTGCCATCCGCTTTTCTTTGCTTCACCAGCATTCGTGGCGCATGCACACGTTTATGGAATGACAATGGTAAAAATTTCACGGGCGCAGAGAAAGAATTGGCGCGAATGTTGCGGACTTGGAATGGAATGGATATGGCGCAAAATCTACAGGAATACGGTACAGAATGGCGATTCATTACACCAACGGCACCAAATCAAGGAGGGCTATGGGAAGCCGCGGTCAAATCTATGTAATACCTTTAAAAAAGAATCGTCGGCCCGCATAATTTGACAAGCAGTGCCTTCAGGGTAGTTCTAGCTCAAACAAACGCGGTAATGAACTCGCGACCTTTATCCGCACAGTCAGAAGATCCTGATCCTAACCTGAAAATCGGCGATCTAGTTCTTTTGCGCGAAGATAACAATTGTTGACGGCCATGCCTAAGCACCATCCCTGCTTGATGGGACTTGTTTAACTGTGCTGTTGCTTAGGTAACCGTGCTGTTATATGCGGTCGCTAAGGTTACCGTGTTGTTTTTTGCTGTCGCTTTGGTTGGTTGGCGAGTTTGAAAATTCTGCTGATACGAGAAAAAAACAAAAAGGGATCGGTGTGCTCTACTTGCCTGGAGCTTTAAAAAAAATAAATTTTACCAAAAATAAATTCATAATTTAAAATTATAACCATAAATCATAAAAACTAATAATAAAAATTAACAAGAAAAACAACCAATAAAAATTTAAATTTTTCATGTAAATTCTCTAATAGGAGATTGGTATGTGTTAAAATTTGAAGAAAATCGGGCTAATTTTTAAAAAATTTACATGGACACCACACGGGTCTCAGGGCCCTATCACTCCAACAAATTTACAAAAAGTTATGTCCATCAGTGAAAATTGAAGAAAATAGAGCTAATTTTTAAAAAATTTATATGGGCACCCTTGTGCCTCAGGGCCCGTTCACTCCAAAAGCTTTACAAAAAATTTTGTCCATGGGAGATACAGGGGTGTATAAAATTTGAAGAAGATCGGGTTAATTTTTTTGAAAAATTTTTATGGGGCCTAACGGACCCGGCCACCAAAATTTTTGCAAAAGGGTTGTCCATCGGAGGTATACACGTATGTAAAATTTAAAAAAAATCGGGTTAATTTTTTTAAAAAAAAATTTGGGGCTCAATGACCTTGGGGCCCGGGGTCTCCAAAAATTTTACAAAAAGTGTTGTCTATCAGAGATACATGCGTATATAAAATTTTAAGAAAATCGGGTTATTTTTTAAAAAATGTTTATGGGGTCCCACGAACCCGTGGCTCGGGGTCTTCAAAATTTCTACAAAAAGTGTTGTCTATCAGAGCTACATGCGTATATAAAATTTGAAGAAAATCGGGTTATTTTTTTAAAAAAAATTTATGGGGTCCCACGAACCCGGGGCCCGGGGTCTCCAAAATTTTTACAAAAAGTGTTGTATATCAGAGATACACATGTGTATAAAATTTGAAGAAAATCGGGTTATTTTTTTAAAAAAATTTATGGGGTCCCACGAACCCAGGGCCCGGGGTCTCCAAAATTTTTACAAAAAGTGTTGTCTATCAGAGATACACATGTGTATAAAATTTGAAGAAAATCGGGTTATTTTTTTTAAAAATTTTATGGGGTCCCACGAACCCGGGGCCCAGGGTCTCCGAAATTTTTACAAAAAGTCTTGTCTATCAGAGATACACATGTGTATAAAATTTGAAGAAAATCGAGTAAAATTTTGTAAAATATTTGTATGGGAGCCCCCCGACCCCGGGGCCTGAGGGTCTTCAAATTTAAATAGAAAGTGTTGTCTCCGGAAATACATATGTGTGCAAAATTTCAATAAAATCGGGCCATGGGAAGTGGGTTAAAAATTGATCGCAAGATTCCACGACAGACGAACGATGACCGACGACCGACGACCGAATCAAGTTACCACATTTAATACTTTTATAATTTTGTCTTCAATCCCTCCTTTTCGATGGCACAGAAAATTAACCTCGTCAAGCTAGTAATTTTCTTCCTTTAAGGGGAGCGGAATGTAGTGAACACGCTATATACTCGATGTAGCGAACACACTACATACTAATTTCCCTAAAAAAATTTTGCAATGTGCTGCACACTCCCAGTGCCGCACATTACACTACGAGCAATTCCATGCGCGATCATTTACCTAAAGTAATGTACTGAATAACAACGCAATGACCGACAGGTGAAGGCGTCAGCATTATGACATGATTTTCCCTTTCGTTGATGTCAACGAACAGGAGAATCATAAACAATAACGAAAGGTGCCATTGCACTAGCCCCATTGATATATATGCTGACTAAGGGAAACTTACGATACAAGGCAGTGACATTTGCAATTGCACTGGCACTTGCCCTGGCGATTGTATTGATACATTGTAAGCAAATGATGACTCGACTTGACGTCGGCTGGGTAAATGACTCGTGCATGGTAATAACCAATAATCGATAAGTGATGAATATGCACTTTCGTAGGAAAATCGGGTGTATAATGTGTGACACTGAGATTGTGTATGTATTAGTCTAATTTGATCAAAATCTTTAATATAAAAGGGGTGGTTGAATTCAATATAAATCAGAGTTAGTAAAACCTAAGTTAAGACAACATTCTAGTAGAGGTCGCAGCCAAGCTCAAGACAGCGGGCCTCCCTAGAATAAAAATAATAATATAAAATATAATATAAAATAAAATATACAATATAAAAATTACTAAACATTATAGTAGAGGTGCAGCCATTGCTCAAGACAGCGGGCCTCTCTAGAAAACTAAACGATAATAAAACAAATAAAATTAAATTTAAAGTCGTTTCAATTAAAACTCTCCGCGAGTAACTCGTCCCTTATAACTTTAAGGAAGCACGGTTACTTTGCGTTACAACAGGCCATATCACTTCCATATTTTTATAGAAAGTGTTGTCATCATATTATCATTATATACAAAAGATATTTCAGAGTCATTATTCTATAAACAATGAGAAATTAACCGCATATTAAAGATTATTGTTTGATTTTGTATTAGTATACAGTCAGTACAATGATAAGCATAGTTATTTTAATAAGAAGTGAATGGCGAACAGTTATATAACTGTTATATAAAGATAGAGGACGCAAAGAATGTTAAAAAAAGCCGAAAGGGAACAAGTAGACAATGAACCAACAGAAGCTGTAACTCATAACCTTTCTACAGAATGCCCAACTATTTAAGAATACATACTTAAAAGAGAACAATAGAGCTAAATCCATATACAAATTTCCTGTTTCTCACTACAAAAACTTACGTTTCTCGTTTTTTTCCTTTCCCTGAGAGATTTTGTAATTTATAAATTATTAAAGAAAAGCCTAAAGGAAGCGAGCAGAGAACCAACTCGAACCTTTTTCGTGCAACCATATGGGTTGCAAGTTGCAACTGCAAGGCTAAGAGAACGAGTAAGCAGAGCACCGAAGGGGGCTTTCGAGTTTCAATACAATTACTAGTACTACACATACACATATTAGCCGTAGAGAGAGAGAGAGGGTGATTGAGTTGTTGGGGAAGTGGTATGGCATGGAAATAGAAGTATGCATCAAAAGGGTTTTCGCTTTGAACGCGCCAGACACGATATTCGCCATTAACATCGTTTTATCTGGTTCTCTCTTTATTATGTTATTTGATGGAAGAGTTATTAACTCTTCGTAATATTGGAGTGATTAAACAAAAGACAAGCCAAAAGAAAAGGAAATGGTAGCAACAGCAACGTCGCTTTTAACTTGTAAATGGTACATGGAGCATTGATAGAGAACTTCGATCACGACTGCTGCACATGTAAATAGTATCTTACGAGCACCGAATAATGTAGCTTTGAAAGATGCAGGCCAATTATTCTTTATTAAATTTCTTTTGCCTGGTTCTCTCATTGCATGCATGAATAAATATATGATAAGCGATAACAAAAGGAAATAGTTGCAAGGAAGCTTGCAGGTTGTCATTGTTATATGCCTCTTTTGTGTAACTTATAGTAGTATTTGTTTTTCTATAAGACGACCAAAAACGAGAGCACTGTATCACTTTATGCAATGGTGATAGAACGAGCAGATTATAGCACCGATAGAAAATGAACAGAGACTACTATCACTACGGCTGCGGGTAAAAAATTAAGTAGCTGCGCAGCTTGTGCTGCACAAAAAAATAGCAGGCAGTCGGTATACATGAAATTGCGGCTACATTTTAAACCGACTTACAGTCTGCTTGTAGGGCGACAATTTGACATTTACATTTTGCTATTTGCATACAATTTAAAGTGGCTGCAAAAACTGCGCAGTCGATTTTTCTTTACTGCATTGGCTGAAAAGTGCATTTTTAACCAACATGCAGCATAAACTGCGCAGCGGCTGAATTCTCGGCCTACTACTGCATATGTTTGTGTCGTTCTGCTCAAGCTATGAACTTGATTGTATGTTATTGGAATCAAATACATCATCATCAATCAAATCAAATACAACAGAATAAATAATTTATAAGCGGATTTAAATGTTCATAACAATTTATTGTGAGGTGGGTACATATTAATATATCATATCACTGCACAAACATAGTAATGCAGTTGCGTCGATAGTAGAAGGAGAAGTAAGAGCTGTTAAAAAAAATTTATGCGTGCAATCTTTACGCGCGGTTGGAGTGAAATTCTTTGACGTCGTTGTACGATTAAATTAAAAGTCACGAGTCGCTTGAGAAATTGCTTAGTTCTCGAAATTCCAGACCATAATGATCATATTCCAGAATTTCCATAGGAAGAAGTCTTTTAATCGCATCTTAGTACTACATTCCGAATTTCATGCAAATCACTTGAGAAATTGCTTTGTTCCAGAAATTCCAGACAATAATGATTATATTCCAGAACTTCCATTATTCCATATAGTCACATCTTACCCCTACATACCAAATTTCATGCAAATCGCTTGAGAAATTGTTTTGTTCCAGAGAGTCCAGACAATAATGATCATATTCCTTAATTTCCATAGCAAGAAGTCTTATAGTCGCATCTTTGTCCTACATTCCGAATTTCATGCGAATCTCTTGGGAAATGGCTTAGTTCCCAAAGTACTGACATTTAAAAGTGGCTCACTTAAAAGTGTCTCACTTAACAGTATCTCACTTAACAGTGTCTCACAACAGTGGGACATTCTGTTGATCACAATAGTGGGACATTTAACATTTTACTTTTTGAATATGCACCCCCTTATACCTTGTGGTGGTTATTAATAAAAAAATACCCTTGCTATTAAACAGTGTGAAGTGGCAATAAAAGCCCTACTAATTAAAGGCGAAAGGTGACCTTGTTAACACTTTTGGAAAGTGAAAAACCAAGCCCAGGAAAAAATTTAAACAGTGTCCAAATGCCTAAAACCAACTGAAGAAACATCAGAGAACCATTAGAGAATCATCAGAGAATCATCATAGAACCATCAGGAAACCATCAGACAACCATCAGAGAACCATTACAGGATCATCAGAGAACCATCAGAAAACCATCAGAGAACCATCGAAGAAACATCAGAGATAACCAGATAACCGGATCCAAGGTGACACAACCCGTTCCCAAGTAAGCAACGCCTAAAAAGGAAAACACTGACTGCCCAGAAGGGTTTAAATAAGATGCTGTTGGCTGTATGTTTGCTGTAAGCGATAATTTTAATTTTATATATTAATCTTACCTATTAGTTTAGCCACAAGAATTTAAAATAAATTTCACCTTCTTTTTTTAAAACAAAAATATATAAACCTTGATATTTAAATAAACCAAATATATATACTAAATATTATATAGATTGAAAAGAGTAAGAATTATTATACAACTATAAAAGAAGCAACAAACCACGTTATATAAACCTTGATATTTAAATACATACAATCGTTATTTTTAAAAAATATAATTTATAGTGTGAAAAAAGTTTGAGTTATTACTCAAGTAACAAACCAAGTTATTAATTCGAAAAAATGGAACAAGTAAAAGATTTAATAACCCAGCTAACTGGGGCTGTAAATGCTCAAATGGAGCAAATCAAGCTAATTAATACCCGTGTTCAGCAACTCGAATGCAGAGTCAGCCCTCCTCAAAATATTTCCCAAACCCCTCCTGCAACCCTAGGTCTTCCAAAAAGTGAGCAAGACCTTATGGATATTAGGAAACTCCCTGACGGAAATCCCGTTCACTATATTTCATGGATCCACAGCGTTGAATTCATATTAAAAGACTAAGAGATAGTCAAACTTAAGCCCATTTATAGGGCAATCATACACATATAATTAGAAAAAATTAGAGGCCTTGCCGATACTGCCCTTATTTCGTACAATATTTTTGACGACGATTGGTCAAAAATTAAAAAATGTTTATCCCTGCATTACGCAGATAAACGTGACGTTCGTACCCTTGAACACGAGCTCAATTCAATGAATCAAGGAAGACAAAGTATAGACGAGTTCTATGCCAGAGTCAATCATCAACTTTCCTTGTTAATAAATAAATTAAAAACCGAATACCACTCACAAGAAACTACCTGAAAACTATAGGAACAGGGCTTTAGATATATTTATCAGAGGTCTAAATGGTGATGTTTCAACGATGCTTGCCATCCAGAAACCCAAGACTTTACCAGAGGCATACACGTCATGCCTCGAGTTTCAGAATCTTAATTTCAAAAGCCTTCCGATCTACAACAGAGACATAAACAATACTATATCCGCACCCATAAATCAAATGTTCCCCAATAAATCACAGTATAGGCCAAGAATGCCACCTAGACCAATAACTCCAATAGAAAAAAATATGATTTATAATACACCTCGACATGCGGAATACTACCCCAACCAATATAATAATCCACCCCCAAGACAAATACAACAAAAACCCCCGCAACCTATGGAAATCGATCGGTCTATTCAAACACATCGTGTAAATTACATAAATAGACCTGCAAACAACCCTATCCCCAGAAGATCGAATGAGTCATCAAACTTGCCCCGAAAGCAGCAACGGCTTTTTGTTACAAACACTGTTGGGAATTCAGATCTTAAGCAGAAAGATCCAGATGATAACACATATCAAACAGATGAAGAGTTCGACTACGACGAAATCGTAGACGAAACTCCTGAAATAAATTTTATGACGAAAGCCTCTCTAGCGTACCCTACCTAGAGTATGTTACCAGAGATGTTAAAACGTTAAAATTCTTAATCGACACAGGAGCTAACAAAAACTTTGTGTCAAGTAGAATTGCAACAAATTCCAAACCTATTAAAACACCGTTTAAAATACAATCAGCTGCGGGACAGCTAGAGATCACCCACAGAATAAGCGGTCCCTTTTTCAGAAGCCTAGGTAACAACAGTATGCTAGATTTCTTCGTTCTCCCTGGCTTAAAATCGTTTGACGGAATAATAGGAGACGACACTTTGAGGAATTTGGAGGCTGTAATTGATAGGAAAACAGTATCTTGCACATAAGTCCTAACATAAAAATAAAACTGAAGGCAAAATATTCTAAACAAGTCAAAAGCGAGCAAACAAACACTGACATTGAAAATAAAATTCAGAACATCCTGAAAAAACATGACAAACTTTTTGGTACCATTGCTGATTATGGAGCAATCGATACAAGTGTCCGTGCAGAAATAAAAACTACAACGTCTGAACTGGTCTATACAAAGTCGTACCCCTATCCAGCTTATTTGAGGTCAGAAGTAGAAAATCAAATTGAGAAAATGCTTGCAGATGGTATTATTAGACCATCCAAAAGCCCGTACAACTCTCCTCTCTGGATTGTCCCGAACAAGGCTAATTCAGCAGGAGAAAAACAATACAGGCTAGTTATAGATTTTAAGCGTCTTAACGCAATTACTATCCCAGACGCATACTCTATCCCGGACATTACGAACACCTTAGCAAGTCTTGGAGAATGCAAATTCTTCACAACTCTTGACCTAACTTCTGGTTTTCATCAAATAAAAATGAAAACTAGTGACATTCCAAAAACTGAATTTTCCACGGCAAACGGAAAAAACGAGTTCACTCGACTCCCGTTTGGTTTAAAAAATGCTCCTGCAATTTTTCAGCGTATGATCAATGATGTGTTAAAACCACTTATCGGGAAGATGTGCTACGTCTATATAGACGATATAATCGTCTTCGGAAAGAACCGGGACGAGCATAATAGAAATCTTGACGAGGTTTTTTCGTTCCTGGGAAAAGCCAACTAAAGAGTAAATTTAGAAAAATCTAAATTATTGAGATCCGAAGTCCAAAGTTGAAGAAAACTATTCAGTAATCGAGAAGGAATTACTAGCAATCGTTTGGTCCCTCGATAAGCTTAGGACGTACCTTTATGCCTTTTCAGCCTTTAACATTTGCCTTGAGTATAATAATGCAAAACTCAAAAGAGGGAAGGCAAAAATTGAAGAGTTTAATTATTCCCTTATATATAAACCAGGTAAAACAAATGTAGCGGATGCCCTCTCAAGACTTCCAACGGAATTAAACGTTCTAACTTCTTCTGGAACACAACACAGTGCTGAAGAAGATAGCACTGACCTCATACCACACTGCGAGGCACCGTCTTTAGAAACCAGTTAATTTTTTCTGAAGGGAACGAAATGATTTGCTATGAACAACCACATCCTAAATTCCACAGGCATTATATTAGATTAATGGAATTAAAATACCAGAACACATTATTCCATTGTTCCATTGTAAAGAGGTTTTATCTCACTTCAAAATTAGAATCACGCAAAGAGTAGTTACGGATATCGCAAATGAGGAAAATAAACTAAAAATAATTCAAGACGGGCACAAACGTGCACACCGGAATCATAAGGAAAACAGGGAACACATTTTAGAAAAATACTATTTCCCTCAAATGAACAAACTAATAAAAAAATATACCGACTCTTGTGATGTTTTTTGTTCTAACAATTATGACAGACATCCACCAAAACCTGAATTGCAACCAACTCCAATTCCGTCATACCCAACCGAGATATTACATATGGACATCATCGAAATTTAAAGAGAAAAATTCATAAGATGTGTGGACAAATTTTCAAAATTCACAAAATTTTTTCACATAAAAAATAAATCAGTTTTACACTTAGCCTTGGCCTTAGAGCAGATGTGGACCACAATATCCTTAAAACAAATACTTATTTACCACAATTAAATCACCAACTTTCTAAAATAGACAACCTGGATGTAGCAAGAAAAAAAACTGAGGAAGACTAAATGATCAATAAACTGGATAGGATCCCCCTGGAAATGGCTGGCAGGTAATCCAGATGCAACAGACTGGGATAACATTTCGGCAAAAATCAATGTACTAATTAATAATAACAATAAGCAATACCAAGTAAATCAGCGCTTCAGCAAATTAAGCAATAACTTAATAGATAAATACAATAGAATAACCGAAATTTTAGACACAAATAATACAGGAAAATATGAACAAATACTTTTTAACAAGCTTGGTCCACTTAAAGACGAAATCGGAGAAATAGTGTTAGCAGGACAACTTGCCAAAAAAAGTAGAATAATAATAATAATATTCGGCACTTCCACTGCCACGGCGCCCACCAAAAAAAAAAAAGTATAGCTCAAATTTATTAAACAAGGCTGATATTGCTGACTTCCTTTCCAAAACAGGAACACTTCCTTTTAAGAACAAACTTCAGGCCACCGAATACTCTGAACCCATCATGGTAATAAAACATAATCTCCTATTATACGTTATTTGCTTGGCCCAAACAGAAGAGGAAGTGTTCAACAACATCATAATACGATCAACAGTAAAAAGAGCAGGGTAGGCTGTGTCGAAGACACGGCCGTGGGTTTTGACCGTGACAACGTCTGTCCGGGACGAAAGAAAAGAAAACTAAGATCTTGTTGTCTGTGGGACATAAACACGGACGGATATATTAAAAGAAAATTCTATACTAAACTTCTATATATATATATATATATATATATTCTATATATCTATACTTCTATACTCTATACTACTAGCACCGTAGCTCATCACATACATCATCATCACATCACATTATATATAAATTATTTATAAGCGAATTTTAATGTTCATAACCACTAACTTTGAAGTTGCTGCATATTGCATATTACTGCCCAAACACAGTAATGGAGATTATGGTTTCAACTCATAAAAAAATTTGAGTAGTTTTAAATTAAATTAGAAGAGAAAAGGTAATGGTATGGTAAGAATGTCACTTTAAAACACGCAGGCCAATTATTTCTCATTCAATTTCTTTTGCATTGTTCTCTTATTTCTGTAAATGATCGAATAGTTCTTTGAACCGATGCTTAATGCCATGTATGATATTTGATGGTTGACTCAATGGTCGATGGTAGATTCATTGTTCAGTGGCAGACATCCAACTTACGATCGAACATCTCTGCTTTGACTTAGAGACTGGCATTTTTATAATGTTAAATCATCACATCACATCATCACATACATCATCATCACATCACATTATATATAAATTATTTATAAGCGAATTTTAATGTTCATAACCACTAACTTTGAAGTTGCTGCATATTGCATATTACTGCCCAAACACAGTAATGGAGATTATGGTTTCAACTCATAAAAAAATTTGAGTAGTTTTAAATTAAATTAGAAGAGAAAAGGTAATGGTATGGTAAGAATGTCACTTTGAAACACGCAGGCCAATTATTTCTCATTCAATTTCTTTTGCATTGTTCTCTTATTTCTGTAAATGATCGAATAGTTATTTTGAACCGATGCTTAATGCCATGTATGATATTTGATGGTTGACTCAATGGTCGATGGTAGATTCATTGTTCAGTGGCAGACATCCAACTTACGATCGAACATCTCTTCTTTGACTGAGAGACTGGCATTTTTATAATGTTAAATTTAGCTTCATTTTTATATAAAAAAAATCTGTGTTTAAAATGATTTTTTGTAGAAGATTATTACTTAAATATATTAAAGCTGATATCTGCTATACAAGGAAATATTGTTTAATGTAAATAACAAAAATAAATTACTGTAATACTTTTTATAATAATTAAAAAATTCAAAAACCATTCAAACTTATGTGCACAAAATGCCAAACGACACTGAAATGAAGATTTCTAAATATAGTCTTCTCTAGGCGATTCTCAAATTTTCGAGTACGGTACGCCTTCTTGATATTAAAAAAATCAAACCAGCAATCGAACTTACTGTATACTAAGGATAAGTTAAGCCAAAAGAAAAGGAAATAGCAGCAACAAAATTTGTATTTTTTTTTCTCTTTCACAGAGCACTGTATCATTTATGCAATGTTGATAGAAAGAGCAGAGCAGAGCACTGATAGAAAATGAACAGTGACTATACTATCAATACGGTTGCGGTGAAGAATTAAGTAGGTTCGCAGCTTGTGCTGCACAAAAAAATGGCAGGCAGTCGGTGTGCACGAAATTGCGGCTATTTTTGAACCGACTAACAGTCTGCTTGTAGGGCGACAATTTGACATTTACATTTTGCTATTTGCATCCAATTTTAAGTAGCTGCGTAACTGCGCAGTCGATTTTTCTTTAATGCATTGGCTGAAACTTGAATTTTTGACCAAAATGCAGCATAAACTGCGCAGCGGCTGAATTCTTGACCGCAGCCTACTACTGCATATGTTTGTTTCGTTCTGCTCTGCTTGATTGTATGTTATTGAAACCACATACATGATCATCAATCACATCAAATACAACAGAATAAATAATTTATAAGCTGATTTTAATGTTCATAACCACTAACTGTGAAGTTGCTGCATATTACATATTACTGCCCAAACACAGTAATTCAGCTTTTGATTTCAACTCATAAAAAATTTGAGTAGTTTTAAATTAAATTAGAAGAGGAAAGTAGTGAGTACTGAGTAGTGCTGCCCATACTTCAAAGTGGTATGGTAAGATTGTCGCTTTTCAAACATGCAGGCCAATTATTTCTCATTAAATTTCTTTTGCATTGTTTTCTTATTTCTGTAACTTATAGTAGTATTGTTTTCTGTTCCACGACCAAACACGAGAGCACTCACTCACAATGTTGATAGAAAGAGCAGAGCAGAGCACTGTTAGGAAAATGAACAGAGACTATACTATCACTACGGCTGTTGTAAAGAATTAAGTAGCTTCGCAGCTTGTGCTGCACAAAAAAATGGCAGGCAGTCGGTATGCACGAAATTGCGGCTATATTTTGAACCGACTTACAGTCTGCTTGTAGGGCGACAATTTGACATTTACATTTTGCTATTTGCATCCCATTTTAAGTAGCTGCGTAAACTGCGCAGTCGATTTTTCTTTAATGCATTGGCTTAAAAGTGAATTTTTGACCAACATGCAGCATAAGAGCTGTTAAAAAAATATGTGCGTGTAATCTTTACGTGCGGTTGGAGTGAAATTCTTTGACGTTGTGGCCAATATTACGATTAAATTAAAAAGCACGAGTTGCTTGAGAAATTGCTTAGTTCCCGAAATTCCAGACCATAATAATCATATTCAAGAATTTCCATAGCAAGAAGTCTTAAGCCGGAACTATAATGTAATTTCATCTCTTTACGCTAGTGTCAAAACCCGACGATTAAATGAGCGAATACAATGAAAATGTATGCTGCGCCCATAATAGCGTTCGCAATACTTTCGTTACTTTGCCAATCGATTAGATGTGCGCTGGCGAGCGCATTTTCTTAAGAAAACTTGACAGTTGTCATATGTTATTTCGTCGAGGTGACAAAACTACATTTTGGTCGGATGAGAAACTTTAGAATCTTTGGAAAGCATTTCGTCGGATTTTGACTTTAACGTAAGGGGGCGAAATTGCATTATAGTTTAGCCTTTATAGTCGCATCTTAGTCCTACATTCCGAATTTCATGCGAATCGCTTGAGAAATTGCTTTATTCCAGAAATTCCAGACAATAATGATCATATTCCAGAATTTCCATAGGAAGAAATCTTATAGTCACATCTTAGTCCTACATTTCGAATTTCATGCGAATCGCTTGAGAAATTGCTTTATTCCAGAAATTCCAGACAATAATGATCATATTCCAGAATTTCCATAGGAAGAAATCTTATAGTCACATCTTAGTCCTACATTCCGAGTTTCATACGAATCCCTTAAGAAATGGCTTGGTTCCAAAAATCCCAGACCCTATTGGCCAGATCCTAGAATTTCCATAGGAACAAGTCTTATAGTCACATATTAGTCCTACATTCCGAGTTTCATACGAATCCCTAGAGAAATGGCTTGGTTCCAAAAATCCCAGACCCTATTGGCCAGATCCCAGAATTTCCATAGGAACAAGTCCTATAGTCACATATTAGTCCTACATTCCGAGTTTCATACGAATCCCTTTAGAAATGGCTTGGTTCCAAAAATCCCAGACCCAATTGGCCAGATCCCAGAATTTCCATAGGAACAAGTCTTATAGTCACATATTAGTCCTACATTACGAGTTTCATACGAATCCCTTGAGAAATGGCTTGGTTCCAAAAATCCCAGACCCTATTGGCCAGATCCCAGAATTTCCATAGGAACAAGTCCTATAGTCACATATTAGTCCTACATTCCGAATTTCATGCGAATCGCTTGATAAATTGCTTTGTTCAAAAACTCTAGTTTCTCATGACCAAATCCCATTGGATATTAAAAAACGTTACTTAAAATCTGTTAAAAACGTAACTTAACATCTGTTAAAAAAACGTTACTTAAAATCTGTTAAAAACGTAACTTAACATCTGTTAAAAACGTAACTTAACATCTGTTAAATAGTGACATTTACCATTTGAGTTTTTGAACATGTACCCTCTTAAACCTTGGAGTGAGACGTTGTCACGTCAAAAACAACAAAAGCATAGATCTAGACTTTTTTAACTTGTTGATATCCCAAACAACGAAGTTTGGTGTCAGAGAAATGTACCCTAATTCAAGATACGACTATCTGTAGAAAAAATCAACTTCAAAAACTAGCTCCAAATCATTGCATTATTAAGCTCTTAAATAGCGAAGATGCAACATGTAATTACCAATTCCAAAATATACCAATTGTCGAACTCATAAATGAGAGTACCTTATTCTTAACTAATTACTACGGCAATCTTTCATTCAGTCAAACCAATAGAAACCTTAACGGCACTTTCCTAATTAATTTTCAAAATGAATCAATTGAATTAGATAACATTAAATACAGAAATTGGGAAAGTCGATCATACCATATTTTACCTCCATTACTATATTATAATAACTTGACAGAAAGTGGTATGAAATTAGATCTCCAGTATCTTCACAAACTTTATTTGGACAACGTTAAAAAATTATCCCATTTTTAAATTATCTATATTAACTTCGCGTGCCCGTGGCTGGCTGGATGGGTGGCTGGCTGGCAGAATTTTGTGATTAATTTTTAACACACTTCCTAAAGTCCGATTTCATTCAAACACACATGTGTCTTTGCCATGACAATACTTTCTATTAAAATTTGGTGCACCTCGGGCCGCGGAGTCGGGGGGCTCCAATACAAAATTTTTAAAAAAAATTTACCCGATTTTCTCCAAATTTTATACGCATGTGTATCTTTGATGGACAACACTTTCTGTAAAATTTGGAAGTGATCGGGCCCCTGGGTCGGGGGGGCACCCATACAAATTTTATGAAAAAAGTTTCCGATTTTCTTCAAATTTTATACTCATGTGTATCTCCGATGGACAAAACTTTTTGTAAAATTTTTGAAGCGATCGGGGCCCGGGGTCGGGGAGCTCCCATACAAATTTTGTTTTGTTTTAATTATCAATTTTTAACGCACTTCCTAAAGCCCGATTTTGCTGAATTTGTACACATGTGTATTTCCGGTGACAATACTTTCTCTTAAAATTTGGAAGTGATCGGCTCCCGGGTTCGGCCGAAAGGCTCTTATACATTTTTTTAAATATCATATAGTGGCATCAGATACCGTCGTACTTTAATGACTGTGTGCGGTGTGTGCTGCGCTGCTTGGTTTTGGGTGGTGGAGAGAGAGGGAAATCTTAGCTCACGCACAAATGAAACGAGACATAAATGTTTTATGCTTAATTCAACTTGTCGTTTTTTGTTGTCGATATCAACTTACAGATAGAACAACAAGTTTTCACAATATTCTGTCATTTGGCGTTTTCATAAATTAGTTTAGAGCAGTCAAAGAGTTCTCAAGAAAAATGCTCGTGTTTCTTATTTGCTCAGAGTATGAGCGTGCTCTAAGTTCTCAGAATAAAATTATATGAGCATTTTCAAATTTGACATCTGATGTCAAATGTCTCTTTCGATGATTTTCTTTTACAATAAAAAAAAAATACGCTCATAAAGTCACATTACACTTTGAACATTTTTGAACATACAAACTCACATATATTACTTCATGCTTGACGAACATACCAATAAAAATATTTTAATAATTTTTACATAGCAATATATACAAAATAATCTTGGGGAGACCTCAGAATAATATCTAAAGATATTTAATCTGTTAAATATTGACCCATTATCTTGTTGACTACCAGTACATACTCAAATATACCTTTTATATAAGTTAATAAAAGAAATTTTCTTTTATGTTTTTAAAAAATACAAAGCATCGAAGCTAGCTTCGATGTGTCTTTATTCAATGCCAAAATCCAACTCATCTTAATTCTATAATCTTAAACTACAGTAGCATAATATGGGAGATGAAACATAGAGATTATTTGTCCTTGAATGTCGGGCAGTGCAACTGCGTCATGATGTTGTTTTCGTCTGCGCAGCTGCATGATGATTTCACTTGTTTATGTCTGGACCTGTTGTTGTTTTGATGTGATGTGGTGTACGATAGTCAGTGATGTCGTATTGCTTATCTGATTTGAATCTCTGTTGGCTTAACTTATATACATATATATATATACAGTTAATAATAATAACATCAACAACAAATAATAATAAAGGGAGTAACACCTCCGTCTAGAGCCAAGAACAGAAACATAGTGACTCGAAACTCACCACAGCGAGTAAATCCCCCCAACCAAGGCGAAAAACTAATGCACCGTCAGAAGAGCAAGGAAAACAACAGATGTGACAAGTTATTACTGCGTCACCACTGCGTCATATAGCACATAGAGTTCAGCAAGCAAACCTGCACAAAAGATGACCAAGCACAACCAACACACCACACGGCTGGAGAATATGGCGATCGCTCTCCGCCTTTGCTTGTGGTCAATGAACTGTGCGACAAAATAAGTACAAATCTGCAAACAACAACAAAAATACATGAGGCTCGGCAACAAATGAGTATGCAAATAATACATAATAAATGCAAATCTACAAACAACAACAAAGATTGTTCGCGGTACTAGGATTAGATAGTTTATCAAACTATTTCATCCTAGCGGGAGATTTAAATGCAAAGCACACCAACTGGCTCGATAGTGTGAATAAAACAATGGGTACTATTCTAAATAAGTTTATTGACGAGAACCAGATTGACTACAAATTTAAATTCTATAGCCCAGTTACAGCAAGCTTTCCAATAGAGAATTCATTTCTTGACGTTTGTTTTGCGGACGCTAGGTTAAATATTGACACCGCGAGTAGTGAATACGCGAATAAACTACAGCTATTGCCTTATGACAGCGACCATAACGCCATAGTTATGGTCATGTCTTTTGAATTAGAGGCCGTTTTTAGCTTGGCGATCCACGAAGAAGATCGCAAATTTAATTACAATAAAACTCATTGGAGCAAATTCGGGCGATATGCAATCAGAAAATATAGGGATGCATGCCTGGATTCGGGAAATTAGATTGCGCGATTTTAGAAGAGGTAAAGTCAACGGTACGGAAGATAAAGAGTCGGAATTCTATGGAATGTTATCTGAACCGTTACATGAAAGCCCTACAGAGATATCAAAGTTCTTTTCTTACGCAGATCAATATTATCTATCGTCGCTCTGAGGATAGAGAAAGACGGGATGAGCTGGTAAGGCTGAAAGCTTTGCTAAAGAATTGTAAGACGCTCCTGAGCCAACAGTTTCGGAATAGCATCAGTGACGTTTGGCAGCAAAAAATCAAAAAACATAGAAAGATCCGATTCTAGGAACATGTTTCCGCAGATTAATCGGATCTTTAAGCCGAGAGCCAGGGTTGCAATCCCGGAACTGAAGGTTCCAGTTGTTAGAGAGCTTCTCTTACAACAGTGCAATACGCAGAGTCGGTGATGATTTTGTCATCGACTCTAACGTTGACAAACTCAGCCTTATCGGTAGCCATTTTGAGGCAGTTTATTGGGCATTAACGAATCGGGCGGCAACGTTGATCTGGTGAGAGATGAGGTATTTCGATTTAGATATCGGAGTGCCTCATTAAGAACTCTAGTCACATTCTCTGAAAGGCTTAGATCAGACGCACTGACAGCGGATACAACTCAGGGATACTTTACAACACTTGACGACCTGACGCTTATCTTTAGGCGACTGAACAATAAAAAAAAATAATCCGGTTTAGATAACATTCCTAACATAATCTTAAAACATCTACCAGACAGCTTCATAAGGCAATACTGCGTGTTATTTAACAAATTGTTGAACAACTTCTACTTTCCGAGCTGTTGGAAAGTTTCGAAGGTATTTCCAATAGCAAAGAAACAGAAGGATCCTTTTGATCCTCTGAGCTACAGGCCAATCAGTCTGTTGCCTAACATCGAAAAGGTTTTTGAAATTGTCATCAACAAAGCGATTTGGTCCGTCTGTTTCCGCAGATTAATCGGATCTTTAAGCCGAGAGCCAGGGTTGCAATCCCGGAACTGAAGGTTCCAGTTGTTAGAGAGCTTCTCTTACAACAGTGCAATACGCAGAGTCGGTGATGATTTTGTCATCGACTCTAACGTTGACAAACTCAGCCTTATCGGTAGCCATTTTGAGGCAGTTTATTGGGCATTGACGAATCGGGCGGCAACGTTGATCTGGTGAGAGATGAGGTATTTCGATTTAGATATCGGAGTGCCTCATTAAGAACTCTAGTCACATTCTCTGAAAGGCTTAGATCAGACGCACTGACAGCGGATACAACTCAGGGATACTTTACAACACTTGACGACCTGACGCTTATCTTTAGGCGACTGAACAATAAAAAAAAAATAATCCGGTTTAGATAACATTCCTAACATAATCTTAAAACATCTACCAGACAGCTTCATAAGGCAATACTGCGTGTTATTTAACAAATTGTTGAACAACTTCTACTTTCCGAGCTGTTGGAAAGTTTCGAAGGTATTTCCAATAGCAAAGAAACAGAAGGATCCTTTTGATCCTCTGAGCTACAGGCCAATCAGTCTGTTGCCTAACATCGAAAAGGTTTTTGAAATTGTCATCAACAAAGCGATTTGGTCGGTTTGCGAAGAAAAAGACGTCATACCGCGGAACCAGTTTGGGTTCAGAAAGAATCACTCGACAGTGCATGCGGTGACCAAACTCTTCTCAGATCAACTGGCATTTGAATGACAAGAGGTGCACTGCGGCCTGTCTGGTCGATATCGAGAAAGCCTTCGACACGGTGTGGACAGATGGACTGATATGTAAGATAATAAGACTGGGATTCCCCACATGCATTATTAAAATTATCATGCAAATGATATACGACAAAAAGTTTGTTGTAACTAATAACCGTGACACGACAGCTAAAGTTTTTAATATCGTGAATGGTCTGCAGCAGGGGACTGTGAATTCGCCGCTCCTGCTCTGCATTTACATCAGCGAGGTGCTCAGGGATAGGGACACGACACTAGCGTTTGCTGACGATATTATATTGTACGCACACGGTGATAGGGTAAGGACAATAAGGACTCCAAGCCAAATTCAATCAGCTACAGTCGTTCTGTACTGATTGGAGGCTTAAGATTAGTTGAAACTAATAAATACTGTTTAGGCCGCCTTTGGCAGTCTGTAATAGGGACATACGACAAAATGATAAAAGTTTACGCCTCAATAACGGCGACGGAGTGCCAATCCGAAATGAGACGTGCGTCAAATATCTTGGGATTGGCCTGGACAATTTCCTATACTATAATCAGCACGTAAATGCACAACTGAAAAAGGCGAAAGCTGCTTTCATGGCATTAAAACGCTTGTTCTTTTCAAGGTACCTGCGTTCCGATGTCAAAGTGTTGTGCTATTTGTCATTCGTCAAGCCGATTATAGTGTGTGTTTGTCCCATTTGGTTCAATTTAAGCCTACATGGAACGTATCCGATTGTTTGAACGCAAATGTCTCAGGGCGTGTCTAAGCAGATATCGTACCGCAGAAACCAATTATCTGTACATGGTCTCCAACAAAGACTTACTGGACGCATCGGGTATATCCCGAATAGATAATGAGATCATTAGGCAGATAAGGAACCACTTCGCGAGGTCAGCAAACGCTATAGAAAATGAATTAATATCAGGGTTATTTTATCCTAACCCTGAGTACTTCAGGAGAACTTTGGAGACTGGTCACATACTGCCTGAGGCATTTTTGTACCTCGATGTTTGTTTGTTTTTTATATTTATTTATATATATATATATTGATTATTTATATTAATTTATCTTTATACTTTATTTATTTATATTTCTTATGTATTAATATTTATTATTTTACACTTTTAAATCAGTTATTTATTCAATTTGGTTTTGACTTATTTATTTATTTATAAATATTGTATTAGTTTGTAGGTTTAAATCTGTGATATAAGTTTTAGAATAAACAAAAATAATAAAACAATTCTAATATGCTAGAAGTTTTAAAGAAACACTATTTTGACTTCATAAAAAATTTATGTAAAATTTGTAAAAAAATATAGTCCTTGTTGATATTGTCCAATCATTGTAAAATAAATTAAATGTAAATATTATAATTCATGTATCGAGTGCTTTATGCGGCCATTTTACTTAAAAAAACAAAAATTATTGTCCTCTATTTGTTTATTGTACAAATTATATAAAATTATCTGGTTGAATAAATAAACAAAAAAAAAATATGATCCTGACGAGACCGCCGCCGGACATTTGGGGATTCGCAAGACGATCACACGCATTATTAACCGATACTATTGGCCAGGCATGTTCTGGTACATCAGCCGGTACGTACGCCGCTGTGAATCATTCCAGAAGTACAAGTCTATCCAGCAGAAGCCGGGCGGCGCAATCTTGTCGCAAATCGCGGACGTACCCTGGAGCATAGTCTGTGCAGATTTCGTCGGACCACTTCCCCGATCTAAACACAGCAACACGGTAATGTTAGTCCTATTCGATAAGTTTTCGAAGTGGACAGTGATCGTCCCGCTACGAAAAGCCACATCGGAATATCTAAAGAAGGCGTTTCGCGAACGAATCTTGGCCAGATATGGCGTACCTAAGATCTTCGTGAGCGATAATGGAGCCCAATTTTCCAGTAGCAAGTTCCGGAAGTTTCTGCAAGAGATGGGAGTCAAACACCAGTACACTGCCCCGTACACGCCCCAGGAGAACCCCACAGAAAGGAAAAACTGCACGCTCAAAACAATGGTCGCCCAGTTCGTAGGTGAACAGCATAGCATAGGACGAACTCCTCCCCGAGATCTCATTGGCCATAAACTCCAGTGTAGCAGATTCGACAGGTTTCAGTCCGGCATTCCTCACCCAGGGTCGGCAGCCTCGTCGACCACGGTTACTTTTCGACGAAAGAACTAGCGGTACGGGACACACCGAACAATCACCGAAAGAGAAGGTTGAGGACCTCCAAGAAGTCTTCCAAATCGTGGAACGTGGAACAAGCAGCTCAGAATCAAGCTAGGTATTACAATCTTCACAGACGGCCATGGAAACCAACGATTGGACAGATGGTCCTAGTCAAACAACACCACCTGTCCAAAGCGATCGACAATTATGCGGCAAAACTCGTTCCAAAATATGATAGACCCTGCGAGTTCACCGGCTTCGTGTCCCCAGTAATCGTGCGACTCCGTATAAATAACAAGAAAAGTCGCACTGCGCACATCAGCGAACTAAAGGAGTTCAAGACAGATACCCTAGACTCACCACACTCGTCACATCTGGAGCACCCAAGTAAACCATCCGACGAGACACTCGTTCTTCAACGGACACTCCACGTATACCGGTCCAAGCATACACTACACCGAGAGAAACAGCAGGCGCTTAAGGAGACACGCAAAACTTCAAACTCAAATGCCGGGGGGAAAGTCAAATTTTCCCGGTACAGCAGTACGGCAGCAGGGCGTACAAGGGTAGCGGCAGCAGGGGAAGAGGAGAGGACAGCAAGGGAAAAAGAGATGGCAGGGACGAGCCGCTTGCAATTCCACGTTTTAGGAGGAGGCAGGGACTTTGTCTCTCAAAGTTTGAGTGGTCAGCTAAGTTTCTTCTTAGTTTTATACAGTTTGCAACTTCCCCCCACTCGTGGTAAGGGGTTGCAAATCCACGTTCTATTTTCTTAGTTCACTCGTAGGAGGCAGTGACTTTGTCTCTCCACGTTTAAGGTGGTCAGTTATACGGCTCGCAACTTCCCCCCACCCGTGGTAAGGGGTTGCAAAGCCAAGTTCCTTATTTGATCATAGGGCTGGTGACGTACCTCCCCAGGTCAGTAGTTATGGGTATCGGTAGGACTAGCACACAATGAAATGCACCTTCCGATGCCGTGACGTCAACTCCGTTATTAACACGAGAGTAAGTTAACTATAGCCTAGCAACATTTGCGAACGATTATAAATCCTTATTGATCATTGTAAACTTATTTCAAACTTATATATATTCATTGTAAATATTAAAAAAGCTCGAATACTAAATGCAAAAATAACACAATATTAAAGTAGAACTAAAACGTCTCGGTATATGAATTTTTCTGTAACAAACTTACTGGAACCCGCTGAGCATACCACAGCCTTAAAAGAAAACCTCGTTATAAACATATAATTTTTAAGGAAAAGAATAAAGATTTAATAAATCCCTGAAGCAAATAAATTTTATTGTAAAGAACCCTGGTGATGCTGATGATACCCCGGTTGGGAAAAACCTCGTTACAATTAGCGCCCGAGCAAGGACTCTTGAAAAGTAATAATCAGCAAATAAAACCAACCTAGACACAATGGTAAGGACAAGCTGGGTCTACAATCCCAACAAAGAAGACCTACAGATTTACTTGGCGGAATTCAGGCTGGACACCAACGGTGGAGTAGATGAGCTCCGAAAGCGTTTCTCAACCTTCATCACAGGGCGGGATGTAACCTCAAGAGACGAACTCCGCTTAACAGAACTGTGGGCAAAACATAAACGTAGCCCGTCACATACACCTCCAAAACTACTGCATTTATTGGACGCGACAGACGGCGAGAAGATAAAAACACCAGGGTTAACAGTGCCACAGACATCAACACTCCTGATTCCAAAAGACAAAAGGACCG
Organism: Nephrocerus scutellatus; assembly: GCA_947095585.1. Taxonomy (NCBI): domain Eukaryota; kingdom Metazoa; phylum Arthropoda; class Insecta; order Diptera; family Pipunculidae; genus Nephrocerus; species Nephrocerus scutellatus. The sequence goes on from OX352764.1 coordinate 52,744,190, forward strand.
AATTAAAAACAATTACAAACTGCAGGAGGTCCCCGTTGTCACAGGATGCACCATTATCCTCCTATCCTTGAACTCCTGGCCAAGACAAAGCTGGAATTACTGCGAGATCGAGCTCTGCTATGGTTTCGGAACAACAACCAATGATGGTCAAAGTCGCCGGCATATAAGAGAGACTTCTGACATTGAACAACTAGACGACGATATCCGACATCACCAACAGAAAACTGGAGAATCTTTTAAGGACTTCTTGATAACGATGCAAAACCTAATGCGACACGCCGGCTACACGAGTGACGAGGGACACGCCTAGCAAAATTGTCGTAGACCACAGTTGCTGTTTTGCTGGGACTGCGGCTGTCGTGGCACCAGGACTGTAGAGTGCTGCTGAAAAGAGGTGGGAAACGAGCAAGGGAACGCTGGAGAGGGAGTGTGACGGATTCCCCGAGGCCACACCCCCATCCAATAGGTTTCCTACACTTCGATGCATCCCGTGCTTCGCTAGTATAACCCTGGAAGACGAGCTTGTAGACGCAACTATTCGACATGGGAGAATCCTGGAGTTTCATCAGCAAAAGGTACACTAACAAACTCCGAAATCCGACGAACAGTGTAACAGTAAATATGGCCGAAGGCACTCCCAGATACGTGAAGGAGGCGCTAGAGCTAGACGTACGCATCGGGGACAACTCCAACAGATTCACATTCCTGATCCTTTCATGTGCGCTAAACAACGTCATCCTAGGATTAGATTTTCTGCTTCAAATCAAAGCAAAGCTCAGCTGCGCGGGCCAAACGATCGAACTCCGGGAACTCAATGGGCAGATCACCGAGACCCCACCCTGTGTAACCCTCCGAGCAAAGCCCCAGACAGAGCAAGAGGAGTTTTCTATGTTCCTTCAAGAGGAGTTCAACAAATTCGAAACATTGCCAGCGGTCTCGAATGTAGCCGAACATAGAATCATAATGCACGAAACCCGCCCAATCAAACAGCGCTACTTCCCACGGAACCCCGCGAAGCAAGAAATTATTAATAAGAAAGTGGATGAACTACTTGAAAAAGGATGCATTTAACCGTCACATAGCCCCCACAGGGCGCCTATAGTGCTTGTGAGTAAGAAAAACGGAAAGTGGAGACTATGCATTTATTACCGGGAGCTGAATGCCCGATCAGTGCCAGACGCGTATCCACTGCCTCGCATCCAACACGTCTCCGAGGGACCCAATTCATCAGAAGTCTGGACGTATGAAACGGATACTGGCAATACCTGATGGAGAAGCACAGCAAGCCGTACACCGTGTTCACTGTGCTTGGCCGTGCCCTGTTCCAGTGACGGGTAATGTCATTCGGACTACACTCAGCCGCAACCACCTTCTAACGAGCGCTTGATCGAGTAATAGGAACAGAAATTGAACCACACGCCTTCGACTATCTGGATGACATCATTGTTATAGGCCATCAGGAAAATCTCCAACGAGTATTTAGGAGACTGCAGGCGGCAAACCCGAAAAGTGCGAATTTTGCAAAAGGGAACTACGCTATCTGGGTCACGTCGTGAGTGATCAGGGTATTCATACCGACTCAGAAAAGGTTGCAACCATCCGAGAACTCCAACCCCCAAGAAATATTCGAGAGGTGCGACAGAGCGGCAGAGCGGAATTTTTCTCCCACGGAAAAAGAATGTCTGGCATTCGTCTGGGGAAAAAATTCGCCAGTACGTAGAAGGCTACAGGTTCACAGTTCTGACCGACAATCTCGCTTTGAAGTGGCTAAATTCCATTTCCAGTCCATCCGGACGTACGTATCGCAAGATGGGGACTGGAGCAGCAATAATAAATGTTCGATATCCAATACAGGCGAGTAAAGCTCAACATCGTCGCAGACGCTTTATCACGGCAACCGCAGTGCTGATGACTGTGTCGGAAAAACCCGGATGTCAGTGGATGGAAGAGCGTTCCAAACAAATTAGAGAAAACCCGGAAAAATTTCCGGACTATGTGTTTAAAGGTGGCCAATTGTATCGTCACATTGAGCAGCTAGCAGGAGACAGCGAACAAAACAACAAAACCCAGAGCTGTTCAATCACATACCCAGAGTGCAGCAAAAACTTTACGAAAACGGGCATCAGTCAAAAATATAATTTTACAACGACAATCACAGGAAGAAGTCATCGCAGAGGACTGGACCCTACCCTTTTGGATTAGATCGCCCAAGCCAGAAACAAGCTGGAGAAGGGAAACTGGCGGCGGCTAAAATTTCCCCTGAGCAAGATGGCACAATTTACACAATTCTTCTGACCCGATCTGGAAGGACCAGCGTCATCCGACGTGACCGGGAGGTGTGAGGAACAAATTTCCCACAAACAAATTTGCCCTACACAAAAATTTATATCATTTTTATATCTTAACAGTTTACAAATAAAGGCACTTAATTACCACATATATAAATATGTTATATTTCTTACCCAAATAAACTGCCGTCGGCATTTCTAATACATACTCAGCAAATACCCTCCGTCTAGACCGAAGAATAGAAACATAGTGACTCGAAACCACAGCGAGTAAGTCCCGCCCACTACGCCGAAAAACTAATGCATCGCCAGAGGAGCGAGAAAAACAACAGATGTGACAAGTTATCACTGCGTCACCACTGCATAATAGAGCACATAGAGTTCAGCAAGCAAACCTGCACAAAAGATGACCAACACAATCACACGGCTGGAGAATATGTCGATCGCTCTCCCCTCATAACGAATACTGTAGGGCCAATGAACTATGAGACAAAATAAGTACAAATCTGCAAACAACAACAAAAATACAAGAGGCTCTTTATAAAAAAACCTGAGCGCACAAACAGTACAAATCGACAAACAAAACTAGATGTTCGCCGACGCAAGAGCACCCACATAATATAAAAACAAATGAAGATCAGTAAGCAACAACAAAAAAACAATGGAAAACAAATGCGCACGCAACAACAACAAAAACTTGAGGTTCGTCGACGCATGAGCACCCACATAATATAAAACAAGTGCAAATTAGTAAGCCACAACAAAAAACAAGGGGAAAAAATGCGCACGCAACAAAAACAAGATATGAGTAAAAGATCACATGCAAAGACAACAAAAACAAAAATACCTTATAACAATAACGGATACAACGGGAATCTGGACAAATCGTGGGAAAGAAGCAAGCTTAGGGTTCTCACGGTTTCTACGATTTCCGAACCGGTTCAAATCGTATAAAAGGAAGCAGAAACCATGCAAGCAGTCTCTTCCTTCTGACAGACAAAGACTAACTCTGAACGTAATCTGCGAAGTATCTTTTTTACTGGTCAGAATACTAGACGCAAAGACTTCTCTGAACTTGATCTGCGAAGTATCCTCTTCACTGGTCAGAATACTACACTCAAAGACTTCTCTGAACGTGATCTGCGAAGTATCCTTTTCAATGGTCAGAATACTACACGCAACGACTTCTCTGAACGTGATCTTCGAAGTATCTTTTTCACTGGTCAGAATACTAGACGCAAAGACTTCTCTGAACGTGATCTGTGAAGTATCCTTTTCACTGGTCAAAATACTAGACGCAAAGATTTCTCTGAACGTGATCTGCGAAGTATCCTTTTCACTGGTCAGAATACTAGACACAAAGACTTCTCTGAACGTGACCTGCGAAGTATCGTCTTCAGTGGTCAGAACACTAGACGCAAAGACTTCTCTGAAAGTGATCTGCGAATTATCATTTTCACTGGTTCAGACACTTAGACACACAGACTCCTAGGAACGGAATATAGCGAAGTACCTTTAATCACAACACCAAGAACACGCAGTTTACCAACCTAGACCTAAAACATATTGAACATAGTTTTATCATAAACATATAATTTTTAAGGAAAAGAATAAAGATTTAATAAATCCCTGAAACAAATAAATTTTACTGTAACGGCCCTCTTTACCTAAGAACCCTGGTCACGCTGAGGATACCTCGGCTGGGAAAAACCTCGTTACACCACATAACACCATGATTCAGACTACTTAAAGAAATAAATGGCTGTTTATGTTTTCTTGGAATACCAAACAACTGTTTCAGTAAGCTATTGAAGGGTTCTCGAATTTTTGTGGCACACAAACAAAGGTTTAAATTTTACGTGTAATGATTACATTGTATAATATACCTTGATATTATTGTTGACCCTGGTGGAAAATCTACAGTATCCTCTCGTATTTCCAAATCATTGTAAAAACTGATGACATTGGGTTCATTGTTCCGAAACAGACAGGTACCATTAGCTATAAAATATATTTATTTAGTAAAGTTTTAACCTAAGGAGCCAAATAATGTTACCACAAGTATACGATCTTCCAATCCAATGCCCATTTTCACAAATAATTTTCCACGTGTTCCTTTCACCTGCAACACTAGCAATACAATTAAAGTATATTTCTGTTCCACTGACGTAACCCTCTTCGTATTCCTCATCGCCATTTCTAATATAAATTAAGTTTATATTAATTTGACGGATATAAATGTGTGTACAAATATTTATCTTACTTATAGACCAGTGCGCCTTCTACCCTGCTTGGAGGCCCACACACTTTATTATCCTCAGCAACCATATGCGGTTCCTCTGTACTATTACTTGGATCGTAGCTTTCGTTGTTATATGCTGCGTTTTTTAAAATACTATTAAACATATTTTCGTTGCTGACGAACTCAGCTTCGTCCAGATACTCTTCACGGGATTTCCTAGACGCTGTCCCACAACTAATTATTTCTTGTGAAATAGCTCCTTTATTGCAGAACATTTGAACTGGCACTGCATTTGTAGGATTATTACAATGAACTCTTACAGAACTTCCATGTGCGATAGTAAGACCAGCCCGATATCCTCCCTGTCAAAAAAGAATACTTTATTAGAAAAATCTATTTACGAATACCAACTACTTTTACTCGTACAAGTATTAATGTACTTTATGGAATACTAGTTGTTAACCGCGGCGTTACCCGGGATCCGCCAACCCACACCACCAAGACACCGTTTAGACCCACTAAAAGCTAAAATAACAGCGTTGTCTGGCTGCCCAACCAAACTGACCGCTCGCCTACTGAAACCACCTCACACCATTGAGTCCCACCCGCACCAACCCGCCACTGACCCAACATTCTGACCTACAACGTGTTCGAATCGTGAGTTATGGTCGCGAGTTCATACATAAATCCCACAGAAAACGAAATTTTTTCAGTTTTTCCCGAATTTTCCAGCCGTTTAGTCGTGAAAGGGTAACAGACATACAGAGTTACTTTCAAATTTAAAACATAACTAGCCGACCCGACATACGTTGTCCGGTCCAAATTTGTTTGTGATCGTTTTGTGAATTTGTGAAGAGCTATTTGAAATGATAATCAAAGTAAAAATGAGAACAAAAAAACGTCAACCAAATGATTAATTTCTTCTATAAAATTTGAAATCACAATGAATCTCAAGACAATGTCATACATTGCAAACCAATCGAAACAAAGCATTTGTTTGTTTTGATTGTTTGCTTGAACATCACTATTTCGTTCCTTGAAATGCGTATTGCAGACATTAGCTGCATCCGTTGATGCATCAATATTGCAATTAATATATGAATTAGGCTTACTAAATGAATAAGGTGCTTTTTTTAGCAAATTTGTCTTATTTAAAATGAATTTTTCAATAATTCTTCGAGTGCATTAGTGCTCTGATTAGTAATGCTGATACTCTGTCTGGGATATTAAGGAGAATAGTTCTTACCACTCTTGCAACGTTAAATGCTTCAGTCTTTACTTCTTCTACTGAGATAAGTTCACCAATTTCAGCTTTTGCGTTTGCTTCGAGCAGTCTTCACCGCTCCATCTCGTTTTTAATTCGGATTTAAAGTAACATGGTAGAGACCTCACTGGTGTTTCCCCTTTTCAAATTCTCTACATTAAATTCACTTGCCCGTGGCACGTATGCACAAATTTCCGGAGACAACACTTTCTGTTAAAATTTGAGGCCCCTCGTGGCACTGGGTCAGGGGGCCTCCATACAAATATTTTCCAAAATTTACTCGATTTTCTTCAAATTTTATACGCATGTATCTCGGATGGACAACACTTTTTGTAAAAAAAAACCGGGCCCCCGGGGTCTTTTATATATAACTGGCTGGTTAGTTATATCTTTTGATCAATTTTTAACCCACTTCCTAATGCCCGATTTTATTGAAACTTTGCACACGGTGACAATACTTTCTGTGAAAATTTGAGAGTGATCCGGTCGCGTGGTCACGGGGTCGCGGGGTCGTGGGGCTCCCATACAAATTTTTCCCCATATAGCGGCATCAGATCATGTCATGCTTGCTTTACGATTGGGGTTGTTTTGTTGTTGGTTGCAGTGCTTCGCATGTATTTTTATTTTTCAGCATTTCTTGGTTATTGAAGAATTTACATCATCATCATCATATTTGGCTCTACAAACGGGGTCCGGTCCTGGCCTCCCGCAAAAAGTCTCTCCACCGGTCCCGATTTCGAGCCGATGTCATCCAGTTTGGCATCCCTAAACTCTGGGCGCCCTGGTCTACGCCATCCTTCCGGCGTAGGCTTGGCCGGCCTCGCTGTCGTGTTTCATAAATCCTACCGCAAAGGACTTTCCGAACAGGATCCTCTTCGCTCATGCGAGCTAGGTGTCCTGCCCACCGGAGCCTTCCAAGCTTAATTTTCTTGGAGAATTTACATGAACAATTTTTATGGGTTGTTTTTTTTAAATTCTCTATATTAACTTCGCGTGCCCGTGGCTGGCTTCGAAGCTCTTTCACCACTTTTATTACCTTTTTTCTTCTTGAATTTGAGCAAAGGTATCAGCTCAGATCATGTCATGCTTGCTTTACGATTGGGGTTGTTTTGTTGTTGGTTGCAGTGCTTCGCATGTATTTTTATTTTTCAGCATTTCTTGGTTATTGAAGAATTTACATCATCATCATCATATTTGGCTCTACAAACGGGGTCCGGTCCTGGCCTCCCGCAAAAAGTCTCTCCACCGGTCCCGATTTCGAGCCGATGTCATCCAGTTTGGCATCCCTAAACTCTGGGCGCCCTGGTCTACGCCATCCTTCCGGCGTAGGCTTGGCCGGCCTCGCTGTCGTGTTTCATAAATCCTACCGCAAAGGACTTTCCGAACAGGATCCTCTTCGCTCATGCGAGCTAGGTGTCCTGCCCACCGGAGCCTTCCAAGCTTAATTTTCTTGGAGAATTTACATGAACAATTTTTATGGGTTGTTTTTTTTAAATTCTCTATATTAACTTCGCGTGCCCGTGGCTGGCTTCGAAGCTCTTTCACCACTTTTATTACCTTTTTTCTTCTTGAATTTGAGCAAAGGTTTTGCCAGTTTCGGAAAGTATCGCTTCTTTTCCGTATACACCAATTGAAATGTCAACGGGGATTTTGCCATTGCCAATGTCCAGCAATTGTTTTGAAAATAGAAAATACTTTTCCAGATTGGTCGTTCTGCAACTGATCACGCATGTTCATATTTAATTTTAGTGACTTGACGTGTTTACACAAAAGGACGAGTTCAAACACGCATTAAGATCATCATCTGGCGTTAACCGTGGAATTACTGGCGAAAATCACCTGACAACAGAAGCATCGCACTACCAACCTGATTTGGATTGTTTCGTAGATCTTGCATCGTTGGGTCTAATGCCTCCAAGGATTTTTTATGCACCATCGTATATTCATCCCAAACGATCAATTTGCATTGCTGCAAGACTTTGGCCATTGTACATTTTCGAAAGGTTGCACGTTGGAGTTCCATTGGTTTGCATATTCAACGGCAACTAGAATGCTGAATGAACCGTTCGACCACCTTCCAACAAAGTAGCTCCAATTACTGATGAAGCAAGTGCAAGTACAATTTCATTCTGCGAGCGAGTCGTTGCCGTAATCAATGAGATCGAAAAAGTTTTTTCCAGTTCCACAGGGAGCGTCCAAGAAGAAAATACCTCCGTTCCATCGTTCATAACATTCACGAGAGGTCAAATTTAATTTTATTTTAATTTAGGAGGCGTTTTTCCAGAAAATATCCAATTTTATCGTTTTGTAAATTTTCCCACTTCCTTTTGTAATTTTCCCGAATTTCCCCAGAAGCATAACGAACAAAAAAATTTAATAAGCCAAATATGTCGTTCCTATCGTCAGCATTTGTTTGTTTTGATTGTTTGCTTGAACATCACTATTTCGTTCCTTGAAATGCGTATTGCAGACATTAGCTGCATCCGTTGATGCATCAATATTGCAATTAATATATGAATTAGGCTTACTAAATGAATAAGGTGCTTTTTTTTAGCAAATTTGTCTTATTTAAAATGAATTTTTCAATAATTCTTCGAGTGCATTAGTGCTCTGATTAGTAATGCTGATACTCTGTCTGGGATATTAAGGAGAATAGTTCTTACCACTCTTGCAACGTTAAATGCTTCAGTCTTTACTTCTTCTACTGAGATAAGTTCACCAATTTCAGCTTTTGCGTTTGCTTCGAGCAGTCTTCACCGCTCCATCTCGTTTTTAATTCGGATTTAAAGTAACATGGTAGAGACCTCACTGGTGTTTCCCCTTTTCAAATTCTCTACATTAAATTCACTTGCCCGTGGCACGTATGCACAAATTTCCGGAGACAACACTTTCTGTTAAAATTTGAGGCCCCTCGTGGCACTGGGTCAGGGGGCCTCCATACAAATATTTTCCAAAATTTACTCGATTTTCTTCAAATTTTATACGCATGTATCTCGGATGGACAACACTTTTTGTAAAAAAAAACCGGGCCCCCGGGGTCTTTTATATATAACTGGCTGGTTAGTTATATCTTTTGATCAATTTTTAACCCACTTCCTAATGCCCGATTTTATTGAAACTTTGCACACGGTGACAATACTTTCTGTGAAAATTTGAGAGTGATCCGGTCGCGTGGTCACGGGGTCGCGGGGTCGTGGGGCTCCCATACAAATTTTTCCCCATATAGCGGCATCAGATCATGTCATGCTTGCTTTACGATTGGGGTTGTTTTGTTGTTGGTTGCAGTGCTTCGCATGTATTTTTATTTTTCAGCATTTCTTGGTTATTGAAGAATTTACATCATCATCATCATATTTGGCTCTACAAACGGGGTCCGGTCCTGGCCTCCCGCAAAAAGTCTCTCCACCGGTCCCGATTTCGAGCCGATGTCATCCAGTTTGGCATCCCTAAACTCTGGGCGCCCTGGTCTACGCCATCCTTCCGGCGTAGGCTTGGCCGGCCTCGCTGTCGTGTTTCATAAATCCTACCGCAAAGGACTTTCCGAACAGGATCCTCTTCGCTCATGCGAGCTAGGTGTCCTGCCCACCGGAGCCTTCCAAGCTTAATTTTCTTGGAGAATTTACATGAACAATTTTTATGGGTTGTTTTTTTTAAATTCTCTATATTAACTTCGCGTGCCCGTGGCTGGCTTCGAAGCTCTTTCACCACTTTTATTACCTTTTTTCTTCTTGAATTTGAGCAAAGGTTTTGCCAGTTTCGGAAAGTATCGCTTCTTTTCCGTATACACCAATTGAAATGTCAACGGGGATTTTGCCATTGCCAATGTCCAGCAATTGTTTTGAAAATTGAAAATACTTTTCCAGATTGGTCGTTCTGCAACTGATCACGCATGTTCATATTTAATTTTAGTGACTTGACGTGTTTACACAAAAGGACGAGTTCAAACACGCATTAAGATCATCATCTGGCGTTAACCGTGGAATTACTGGCGAAAATCACCTGACAACAGAAGCATCGCACTACCAACCTGATTTGGATTGTTTCGTAGATCTTGCATCGTTGGGTCTAATGCCTCCAAGGATTTTTTATGCACCATCGTATATTCATCCCAAACGATCAATTTGCATTGCTGCAAGACTTTGGCCATTGTACATTTTCGAAAGGTTGCACGTTGGAGTTCCATTGGTTTGCATATTCAACGGCAACTAGAATGCTGAATGAACCGTTCGACCACCTTCCAACAAAGTAGCTCCAATTACTGATGAAGCAAGTGCAAGTACAATTTCATTCTGCGAGCGAGTCGTTGCCGTAATCAATGAGATCGAAAAAGTTTTTTCCAGTTCCACAGGGAGCGTCCAAGAAGAAAATACCTCCGTTCCATCGTTCATAACATTCACGAGAGGTCAAATTTAATTTTATTTTAATTTAGGAGGCGTTTTTCCAGAAAATATCCAATTTTATCGTTTTGTAAATTTTCCCACTTCCTTTTGTAATTTTCCCGAATTTCCCCAGAAGCATAACGAACAAAAAAATTTAATAAGCCAAATATGTCGTTCCTATCGTCAGCATTTGTTTGTTTTGATTGTTTGCTTGAACATCACTATTTCGTTCCTTGAAATGCGTATTGCAGACATTAGCTGCATCCGTTGATGCATCAATATTGCAATTAATATATGAATTAGGCTTACTAAATGAATAAGGTGCTTTTTTTTAGCAAATTTGTCTTATTTAAAATGAATTTTTCAATAATTCTTCGAGTGCATTAGTGCTCTGATTAGTAATGCTGATACTCTGTCTGGGATATTAAGGAGAATAGTTCTTACCACTCTTGCAACGTTAAATGCTTCAGTCTTTACTTCTTCTACTGAGATAAGTTCACCAATTTCAGCTTTTGCGTTTGCTTCGAGCAGTCTTCACCGCTCCATCTCGTTTTTAATTCGGATTTAAAGTAACATGGTAGAGACCTCACTGGTGTTTCCCCTTTTCAAATTCTCTACATTAAATTCACTTGCCCGTGGCACGTATGCACAAATTTCCGGAGACAACACTTTCTGTTAAAATTTGAGGCCCCTCGTGGCACTGGGTCAGTGGGCCTCCATACAAATATTTTCCAAAATTTACTCGATTTTCTTCAAATTTTATACGCATGTATCTCGGATGGACAACACTTTTTGTAAAAAAAAACCGGGCCCCCGGGGTCTTTTATATATAACTGGCTGGTTAGTTATATCTTTTGATCAATTTTTAACCCACTTCCTAATGCCCGATTTTATTGAAACTTTGCACACGGTGACAATACTTTCTGTGAAAATTTGAGAGTGATCCGGTCGCGTGGTCACGGGGTCGCGGGGTCGTGGGGCTCCCATACAAATTTTTCCCCATATAGCGGCATCAGATCATGTCATGCTTGCTTTACGATTGGGGTTGTTTTGTTGTTGGTTGCAGTGCTTCGCATGTATTTTTATTTTTCAGCATTTCTTGGTTATTGAAGAATTTACATCATCATCATCATATTTGGCTCTACAAACGGGGTCCGGTCCTGGCCTCCCGCAAAAAGTCTCTCCACCGGTCCCGATTTCGAGCCGATGTCATCCAGTTTGGCATCCCTAAACTCTGGGCGCCCTGGTCTACGCCATCCTTCCGGCGTAGGCTTGGCCGGCCTCGCTGTCGTGTTTCATAAATCCTACCGCAAAGGACTTTCCGAACAGGATCCTCTTCGCTCATGCGAGCTAGGTGTCCTGCCCACCGGAGCCTTCCAAGCTTAATTTTCTTGGAGAATTTACATGAACAATTTTTATGGGTTGTTTTTTTTAAATTCTCTATATTAACTTCGCGTGCCCGTGGCTGGCTTCGAAGCTCTTTCACCACTTTTATTACCTTTTTTCTTCTTGAATTTGAGCAAAGGTTTTGCCAGTTTCGGAAAGTATCGCTTCTTTTCCGTATACACCAATTGAAATGTCAACGGGGATTTTGCCATTGCCAATGTCCAGCAATTGTTTTGAAAATTGAAAATACTTTTCCAGATTGGTCGTTCTGCAACTGATCACGCATGTTCATATTTAATTTTAGTGACTTGACGTGTTTACACAAAAGGACGAGTTCAAACACGCATTAAGATCATCATCTGGCGTTAACCGTGGAATTACTGGCGAAAATCACCTGACAACAGAAGCATCGCACTACCAACCTGATTTGGATTGTTTCGTAGATCTTGCATCGTTGGGTCTAATGCCTCCAAGGATTTTTTATGCACCATCGTATATTCATCCCAAACGATCAATTTGCATTGCTGCAAGACTTTGGCCATTGTACATTTTCGAAAGGTTGCACGTTGGAGTTCCATTGGTTTGCATATTCAACGGCAACTAGAATGCTGAATGAACCGTTCGACCACCTTCCAACAAAGTAGCTCCAATTACTGATGAAGCAAGTGCAAGTACAATTTCATTCTGCGAGCGAGTCGTTGCCGTAATCAATGAGATCGAAAAAGTTTTTTCCAGTTCCACAGGGAGCGTCCAAGAAGAAAATACCTCCGTTCCATCGTTCATAACATTCACGAGAGGTCAAATTTAATTTTATTTTAATTTAGGAGGCGTTTTTCCAGAAAATATCCAATTTTATCGTTTTGTAAATTTTCCCACTTCCTTTTGTAATTTTCCCGAATTTCCCCAGAAGCATAACGAACAAAAAAATTTAATAAGCCAAATATGTCGTTCCTATCGTCAGTTATGATCGAGAGTGCATACAAAAAAAACTATTTTTGCAATTTGTCCGAATTTTCCGACTTCTGTTTGGAATTGTCTTTCTTTCGAAGACCATAACGAACAAAAAAAAAATTACGCAAATCCATCGTTCGAATCGTGAGTTATGGTCGCGAGTTTATACCAAAATCCCATGGAAAATAGTACTTTCAGTTTTTTCCGAATTTTCTAATTTTTCGGGCAACTTTCCTAATTTTTCCGTACGAACCTTACTCAGACTATGACGAAGAGTTTAAACAGGGTCATTTTTATACAGGGTGTCCCCTAATTCATCAATGATAATTTGGGAAATGATTCTTGGGAATATTCTAAGATAAAAAACGTTTGACACTAAGGGTTTACCTCCAATGTTGACATAATTTTTCGGGGATTTAAGAAAAAGCTTACTTTGGTGTAACCTGATCCATGTTAACTTCGTTTAGGACTTTATTTTTAGAAAAATTACTAGCCTTCGTAACTGCTTTTAAATAAAATATATATCTTATTTGAGTCTTCAGATATCTTACTTCAATGCCTGTTCCAGTTTTCTTGCCCATGCTAATTTTTGACTTTGAGGTCAATTATCTCCAGAAAATGTGAAATAAACATAACGTTTTATTACTTTTTTCTTAAGAACGTAGCAATAATAAAAATAAAAATCAACAACAAGTTCGTGGAAAAATCCATAGATTTTATGATAATTGGGAAAACCTGCAGCAGGTAAAATTTAAAAAAAAAAAGGTTTTTTTTTTGCTTTAAGCTCTATAAGCTATGAATAAAAAATGATTTTGTGTGGTTTTAGAAAATTTTTATTTTATGTCTTATAACAGTTATAACAGGTGCTCAAATTGTCCTCCTTGGTTTTATATGCAAGTTAACACGTTCCTCCACGTTCCCTCTCACATCATTTTCTATAACATCATACCAATTAACATGACATTTCCCCATTCCCTCTCACATACCTTTCCGGTGTCATTTTGCTTCCTACAATTTGAGTGAGAATTGCTTGATCAGTCTCTCAATTCCAATTTTAATTTTAGAATTGGGTCATTACAATTTAGTTTCAAAGCAAACTTGTAGTAGAATTGGTGAATGAAGGAACTATATTTCTAGGAAATTACCTGGGGAACCTTTATCATTAACTTTTTCAACGAAACAATTGAGCTCGATAACGTTAAATATTCAAATTGGGAGAGTAAAACTCACCAAATCCTACACTCACTCAAAACTACACTTAGACAATTTATAAAACAGTTATCTTACGTTTCATTAAATAATCAACTCTCAGTAGTTTCCGATGTTTCTATTCTATTAATAGGACTGTTACTTAACGTAGCGTTATTTTTGTGGCTGAAAAAAGAGCACCAGTACAAACTTCCTAAAAATTCCTTCATGATTACGCATCTCGATCCAATTAGTCTTTACTTTTGATCCACGGAACGTGGATACTGAAGAAGGGGGTAGTTAATACGACACCTCTGCGTTCCCTCTCACATACCTTTTCTATAACATTTTACATAGGGCGCCGTAAATGTTTTTAGAAAATGGTAATACTAGTGTTTTCCGATGTAAATTTCCATGTCAGTCAAAAAGTTTAACATTTTTGGAGGTTATGTTTCTCAAAATAAATCTGTCAGTTCGCATCGCAACATTGTTTTTTATTTACGTGAAAAATTGAATTCAGCGAAAAAATGGAATTATCGCGTGAAAATTTTCGTGTGATGATTTTTTACGATTTTCGGAATGAGCTAGCTCAACAACAGTGCTTCGAATCACTTCATTCGAGGATTCGAGGACGTTGGGCTCCACATTTTTTGACAGAGGCACAAAAAAAGGTTCGTGTCGATTGGTGCCGCTAAATACTTGAAAAATTTATTGAAGGTACTTCCAAATACGTATACAAGATCGTGACAGGTGACGAGTCATGGGACGAGAAAAGGGCAATCGACTGTTTGGGTCGTCAAATTCGAAGAAAAACCGACAAAAGTTGTGCGAGCTTGGAGCGTTGGGAAGCAAATGGTAGCATGTTTCTTCACGAAAACCGGTCAGGTGGCTACTGTGGCTCTTGAAAATCAAAAGACAGTCAATTCAGCTTGGTATGCGACCATTTGTTTGCCCGAGGTTTTCAACAAACTGGGAGAAAACAACCCAAAACGGTGAATCATTTTGCATCACGATAATGCGAGCTCACACATATCACATCAAAAAAGCTAGTATTTGAGCACTCAAACGATACAATTGATGGGTCATCCGCCTTACATCCCCGACTTGGCACCCAATCACTTCTTCCTGTTCAATATTCAAAGATAAGATGCGAGGACAACGATTTGTATCGCCTGAAGAAACGGTTGAAGCGTTCAAATAGCGTGTTTGGAGCTTTCATCTTCGGACTAGAAAAAGTGTTTCGATTTAAGCGTATGCAAAAGTGTATAGCTCTTAAAGGCGAATATTTTGAAAAGCAATAAAGCAATTTTTGATGAAAAATTTGAATTTTAATTTAATTAACGGCATCCTCGTACCAATTAACATGCCATTTCCCCATTACCTCTCACATACCTTTCCGATGTCATTTTGCATCTACAATTTGAGTAAGAATTGCTTGATCAGTCTTAACTCCAATTTCAATTTTAGAATTGGGTCTTTACAATTTTTTCATAGGAATCGCTTGATAAATTGCTTTGTCAACAAAATTCCAGACCCTATTGGCCAGATCACAGAATTTTCATAGGAACAAGCTACAGAAGCTTCTGTTCTGAATCGAAAACAAATTTTGGCATTTTTACACAAGGGCTGTAATAGCGAAGCAATCCCTGGAATTATTCTTTAAACTGGAAATAATGGTAGAAATTTAGATAAAATGAAACTAAAAGTATTTGTATTAATTTTCGTTAACTTGTTTTAAAACATCACAGAAATTGTTTAATCAAGCAATGTTAATTTTTTTGATAAAATAAAAGCAGCGAAAAATGACGTACGTTTATTGTGTCCATTTTCATAAATCCTTGAATCTTACAGAGAGTGAGCGAAATCTCCCCCTTGAAAATGGATTTCTAAAAAAATTTGATTGGCCTTTTCAGACCCCCAAATATTTTTGGAAAGTTGCGTCATCATTGCCTATAAAAGACAAGCCTAACGGGAATTAATTTTTTTATTTTTTTTATTTTGTACTAGATTTTATAAATTGTTGGAAGTTTTTGTTTTGATAGTGCGTCAAGATTTGATTTATATGATCAGATATTAATATCATTGGAAAGCTCGTTTCGTGAACGCATAAAAGACTGGTACTATGTTGTACAATCAGAGCAATCCTTACAGGAGGTTTTGGTTCGATAGTGGCGCAAGATTTGAATTATATATTACCATTATTTGAAAACTCGTATCATAAGCTATAAATGGCTAGAACTATATTGGACAATCAAAGCAAGCCTAACGGTACTATGTTGGATAATAAGAGCAAGCCTAACGGGACTTATCGCATTTAAAGGAAGGAGGAGGAGGAGGTTTTTGGTTTGATAGTGGGGCAAGATTTGCATTTTCTGAGCACATATTACCACCATTGGAAAGCTCGTGTCATAAGCTGTAAAAAGCTAGTACTATGTTGGACAATAAGATCAAGCCTAACGGGACTTATCGCAATTATTGAAAAATATAACAAATTGTATAAATTGTGGGTTGGTCATAAGCGATAAAAGGCTAGTACTATGTTGTACAATAAGAGCAGCCTAACGGGACTAATCGCAATTAAAGGAAAATTTGGGTACTCAATTTTATAAATATTTTTTTGAATTATTTGAAAACTCTTATCATAGAACTATAAAATAAAAAAAAAATAAAATAATAATAATAATAATTTCTTAGCTTAAACCTTTTATTTCAATTCAATTAGTAATGTAGAAAAGTATTAAAGTCAAAGTGAAATTTTTTGTTTACTGTGAAATGCAGCTGCAAAGCTGCAATACCTTTGTAATTACATTTTGCTTATTTTATTTTATGCTCACCTTTGCTTATTGCAAAGCTGCAATATCTATATATATATCAATAAAATTCTAAGTAAACCAATAATGTAATAGTTGTTTTGTAATTAGTTTTAAGTATTAAAATGAAAACGCAGTAAATAAAATGGTTCAGTTGGTATACATTAGAAATTGTATGCGTTTTATTTTTTTACTCATACGCGAATTCAACGTGATAACTTGCATGCTAGAGCCCGTTTATTGATTTCACTGCGAATACTAATTGATTCCTACTGCGCCTCACTTTTGATGACACTTCGAAAATACGCTCTTCTAATTCACTTAGCGTTTCTATTTTGATTGGATAGACAAGTTCTTTTATTCTTCCCAATGCAAAAAAATCTAATACTGTAAGGTCAGCAGATCTTGCAGAAGAGTGAACAGTTGTCTATTATACGCCGTCGAGATGGGATGTCAGCCAGCAGAATAGGGGGAATAACACAGAATGCTCTAGAATTGCAGGTGGCCGTAACTATCTCTGACTGGTGGAAGTGCGATCAAACCTCCACGTGGTGGCCGCCGGTAATATTCCTCCAATGCAGGAAAAGCTGAATGATCGGGCTAGACCCTTCAAAGTAAGGTTGGCGCGAGGTCAATAACTTCGCCTGTAAAAAATTATTATTACGGAACCCACGGGAGGCCAGGGCCGGACCCCGGCTGTCGAGCCAAATATGATGATGATGGGATGTGCTGCGTGCTGCGCATTGACACAAAATAAAAATAAAACAATAAAACACAGCAATAATTGCAATAGCAAACAAGAAAAAACCGGTTCGCGTCTGCCAATATATGTTAGTGCAAAGTGCATTGTGTGGTGTCAGTTTATCCCATCCTCAACAGCTCAATTAAAGAATTTAGAAAATTATGTTGTTGTATGCTTACGTACATAATGTGATGATCTGATTCTTTAGTAATTAAATAACGGATTCTCCTACCTGGGCGTCGAACTTGAAGAGTTGTAGGGGCTTGTAGTAAGGTCAAGGATTCTTGGGAATTTTCCCCAAGATGAGTCCTGAAACTAAATGGCGCTCGTACTATTGTACCATCTTTCCAAATTCCTCCTACCATCTCCTTCATCTACATCTCCGTCCTCACCCCCTGGGCTGGATTAAGGTGTCATACGATCCGTGCTGATAATCAGCCTGGCTGGGGCCCAGTTTTTAAAAATAGCCCAGTCAAGAACGGAGTGTCACGGATACCTGGCGCCCTCCTGACTAAACTAGCCCTATCTGTATATGGCGGATCTCTGTACAGATGGACCTCCTTTCTGCGCCACTCGAAGGTATCAAATGGCAGCAAATAATAAATATTTTTCTTTTGATAGTTTTAAAAAACTAGCACAAAAACTTCCAATACCGGTTCTTCTTTACCGGACGGTAGCACGGTGGAATCGCTGGCTACAGTTTGTGCCCCTGTAACGGTAGATGGTAGTTTATCGACTGTCCACAAGCGCAGAGCGGCTACTAAAGCTTTGCTTCTGCTAGTTGTGAGAAAACTAGCACCTCTAATACCTGTTCTTTTCCCATACCGGACGGTAGCACGGTGCAATTGCTGTCTACCGTTAGTGCCACTGAAACGACGGATGGTGGTTCATCCACTGCCGGCAAACTCAGTGCGGTTATTATGGCAAAAAATATATTTTCAATTACCGGTTCTTCTTCTATACCGGACGGTAGCACGGTGCAATCGCTGACTACCTTAAGGGACCCTGCCATGGTGGGTGGTGGTTTATTCACTGCCGACAAGCACAGAGCGACTATTAAAGGGAATCCTTGTACCAGCAGTGGCAGGGTTGTGGAACCTCATGGCCCTCTCGCCACATGCAACAACAAACGAGGTTAAGTCACTTCACTTGGGAGTGCATTTTGTAGTAATAGTTCGCGACAGCGTGCTCCAACAAGGTCGCTCTACAAGGACCGGCGTAATGCAAATCGGACACTGAAGGCCCTCGGAGCTATTCCGGAGACCAGCAGGACGCCGAGGCAAATCGCCAAGCTTAAATGGGCCCAAGACTTTCTTGATAAGGACAGCAGGAAGACCAGCGGAGACTCTACGTCGAAGCGACAGAGATCGGTGGAGGAGGTCATTCCGGTCTCAAAAATACTCAAGGCACATAGTGCAACCGCCCCTAGTCACTCCACCATTATATCTCAGAGGTCCTTCAGCGAAGTCCTAAAAAAAGGATCGTTGGCGCGATAATTGATCGTAGCGACACAGACGGATCCATCTCTCCTGATCGCTGGCAGCAAATTAATGTCAAACTTTCAGGCAGTTTCGTGAGCTTTATGACGTACCCCACAATCCCAACCTTCCGACGCTCGACTGGAAGGTCGCTAAGATAGAGGAGCGTAGGGGCTCCTACAGATCCGCGATAGTTGTGATGAACCAGGAATCCTTTGCTCCCCTGGCAAGGACCAAAGTCATGATTCAGTTTGGATGGAACCACATCACACTTCGTGTCTATAAGAAGGATGAGATAAAAGCCGGTAAACCACCCGCTCATCCCTCGGACTCGAAGCTTCAAGTTCCTGAACCGGGAACATCCGTGACTTTCCCTACGATGGATGACGTGGTTCCCAAGCTTCGGCTACCCTGTCACAGTCTTCTGTCTCCGTGATAGTTGACGACGTTACCCAAGCTTCGGCCAATTCGTCGGAGTCTTCGGTCTCCATGGCTCACACTCTGTCGGACTTGGAGTGGGAGGACCTTCTTTTCAGGGAATTTTTTTCGACTCAATTCACCACAAAATTCTAAACTGGAAGATTTCGGCTGAGCACTTTTTCTCAGATCACCGTTACATTCAGTTTAGTCTGGACGATGAACCTCCTTTCCAATCAGTATTCAGAAATTATCGCAAAACCGATTTGCTCAAGTATAGAGACACGTTTAGACGTCATCTTAACGATGGGACTAGTTATCCTCCCACTAAATTTTTTGAGCTTGACAATAAGGTCAAGTAACTCACCTTGGCCTTAAATAGAGCAATGACCGCTTCCTGTCCTCTTATTCTACCTAGGGGTAAAAAGAGACCACACTGGCGGAACTCTGAGCTGGGCCAATTTAGGAAAAGCTACAAAAAGCTTTTCAACTTCTCCAAGTTCTCAGGAACAGAGACCGACTGGGATGCCTACGAAGCATCCCTTAAAGTGTATAGAAAAAAGAATTGAGGAAAGCCAAGCGCGCATCCTGGAGACTCTTCTGCGGCAGAATGGAAGAGGCGTCGGAAGCATCAAGGCTCAGGAAAATCCTCTCAAATAATCCTATAATGCCTCTAGCTGTTTGAAAAAAGCTGATGGCTCGTGGACTACTTCTAGCGAAGAATCGCTAAATCTGCTTCTAGATACCCATTTCCCAGATAGCTCTCATACAACACTGATCTCAATAGATCAATTAGGTATAATACCATCTCTCGAGATATAATTGATAAGGACAAATTGATTTGGGCACTACATAGCTTCTTACCATATAAATCTGCAGGACCAGACGGCATAATTCCAGCCGAACTTCAAAGGACTTCGGACATTATCGTTCCTTTGCTTGAGAAAACTTCAAAAGTCGTATTGATCTGGTCTATATTACAGCCATATTGAGAGAAGTGAAAGTGGTCTTCATTCCAAAAGCAGGCAAATGTTCCCACGTCAGTCCAAAAGACCTCAGACCCATTAGCCTTTCGTCATTCCTTTTAAAAACATTCAATGGTCAATGGTGGTTTTCCTGGACATAGAAGACGCTTTTAACAACGTCAAAGCATCTGCGATCATGGATGCGCTGTCGAATTTGGGGGTGAACGACTCACTGGGTGAACTGATTGATCTTCTACTCACAAGTAGAATCATAAATTCAAGACTTTGTTTGTTGTCTGCCAAAAGATTTGTCAGCAGAGGCACCCCGCAAGGAGGTGTCCTGTCCCCACTTCTTTGGAGCCTGGCGGTGAATGAGCAGCTGGTTTGCCTGAGGGGGAGGGCTGCAGAGTGATCGCCTATACGAACTATAAGAACTTCTGCAGAATGCTCTAAATAAGCTAATAATTCTGCTATACGGTGTGGCTGTTTGGTGGACTGCATTAGATAAAGCGATCAATCACGACAAACTAAGCAGAGTCCAAAGATCAGCTTGTCTTTGTGTGAGCGGAGCGCTTCGAACACTCCCTCTGCTGCACTGGACATTCTGCTCAACCTTGCTCCACTCGACATCTCTGGCAGACAACTGGTTGCAAGCGCGGCTACTCGCCTCAGAGTAATCTCTCAGTGGACCGTGAATGATTTCGGTCACTCTTCTAATTCAGTCAGAACTCCACTTGTCAACTTAGACTACACCATTCCGCAGCTCCACTTCAACAAAAACTTCCAGGTTACCATCCCCTCCAGGTCTTCTTGGGAGGAAGGTATCTACTTGGAAAATGAAGGAATTCACTTATACACAGACGGGTCGAAAACTGATGAAGGGGGGTGGAGGTGTCTTTTCAAAAAAACTAAGTCTAAGTCTCTTTTTCCGTCTTCCTGATCACTGTAGTATTTTCCAAGCGGAAATAATGGCTATTGAGGAAGCCTTATCTTAGCTGAAGAGTAATATCATATGTGTTAAGGATATCCACATTTTCTCTGGTAGCCAAGCTGCGCTAAAGTCCATGGAATCAGTCTCCACAAATTCCATTCTGGCCCGGAATTGCCGATCGTCTCTTGAGGAGATGGCAGAGCATTTCAATATTCACCTGTGCTGGGTGCCAGGGACCAGAGATATTCCTAGTAATTGTATGGCTGATGAACTCGCCAAACATGGAACTACACTACCCCTATTGACTGAATATGGTTCACTAGGCATGCCGATCGCTACGTGCAAACTCATGTTTAAACGGGATGCTATAATGAAAATGAACTATAGATGGTCATACGGTACAACTTGCATAGCAACGAAGCATATCTGGTCCAAGCTAGATCCGAAAAGCTTTGTTCTCTCTAAACAGACTGAACATTAGTGCCATTATAGGTGTCATAACTGGACACTGTCTCATAGGCAAGCCTGCAGAAAGACTAGGAGTCCTTTCCGACGATTTCTGCAGAAGCTGCATGGATCAGGAGGAGGAGGAAACCACTCTCCATCTACTTTGTATGTGCCTAGCCCTCTCGAATAGGCGGAAGCTCCATCTAGGATCGTTTTTTTCAACGATCTAATCCAAATTGACATAAATAGTCTATTGCGCTTTATACAAAGCTCCAAGTGGTTCAACGAGTAGGCGTGGGATTTTCTAGATCCTTGTGGTATCACAACGGACCTTCTTGGCCTTAGTGCGTCCGTTTTGATGGCCACTTCAACCTAACCTAACCTAAATAACGGATTGTGAGTGTTTGTTTCTTCTGGTGATTTGACTCATTTTGTCGTGAAGTCATACCACTGGCTAAAATTTGTGTTAATAATACATTTTGCGACATCCTTGTCTCAATTCGGTTAAAAGAAGCGTTAAGTTGTGGTTGTGCTATAATTAATTTTTTATCTTTCGATTAACCAAGTGGACTCTATGATTTCCTTTTTTAAATTCTCTATATTAACTTCACTTGCCCGTGGGTCGTCGGTCGTCGGTCGGTCGTCGGTCGTCGGTCGGTCGTCGGTCGTCTGTCGTGGATTCTTGCGATCAATTTTTAACCCACTTCCCATGGCCCGATTTTATTGAAATTTTGCACACATATGTATTTCCGGAGACAAAACTTTCTATTAAATTTTGAGGCCCCTCGGGCTGCGGGGTCGGGGGGCTCCCAAACAAAAATTTTAAAAAATTTACCCGATTTTCTTCAAATTTTACACACATGTGTATACCCAATAAACAATACTTTTTCGAAAATTTGGTAGTGATCGGGTCCCGGGTTCGGCCGCAAGGCCCTTATACATTTTTTAAATATCTGTACTGGCATCAGATATTCGTCGCCCTTTATGGACTGTGTGCGGTGTGTGCTGCGCAGTCGGCTGCGCTGCATGGTTTTGTTGGTGGTGGAGAGAGAGAGAGAGAAATCTTAGCGCACGCACAAATGAACCCAGCAAATGAAACGAGACATACATGTTTTATGCTTACTTCAACTTACATTTTTATTTACTGAATTGTATTTTTATTGATGTCGTTTTTTTTGTTGTCGATATCAACTTACAGATAGAACAACAAGTTTTCACAATATTCTGTCATTTGGCGTTTTCATAAATTAGTTCAGAGCAGTCAAAGAGTTCTCAAGATAAATGTTCGTGTTTCTTATTTGCTCAGAGTATGAGCGTGCTCTAAGTGCTCAGAATAAAATGATCTGAGCTTTTTCAATTTTAACATCTGATGTCAAATGTTTGTTTCGATGATTTTCTCCTACAATAAAAAAAATGGCCCAGGATCGAGGGGCTCCCATATCAATTTCTGCGATTAGAGAATTTAGATGAAAAATTTTAATTTTTATGGGTTGTTTTTTTAAATTCTCTATAATAACTTCACTTCCCCGTGGGTCGGTCGTCTGTCGTGGATTCTTGCGACCAATTTTTAACCCACTTTCCATCGCCCGATTTTATTGAAATTTTGCACACATGTGTATTTCCGGAGACAACACTTTCTATTAAATTTTGAGGCCCCTCGGGCTGCGGGGTCGGGGGGCTCCCATACAAAAAATTTAAAAAATTTACCCGATTTTATTCAAATTTTACACACATGTGTATACCAAATAAAAAATACTTTTTCGAAAATTTGGTAGTGATCGGGTCCCGGGTTCGGCCGCAAGGCCCTTATACATTTTTTAAATATCTATACTGGCATCAGATATTCGTCGCCCTTTATGGACTGTGTGCGGTGTGTGCTGCGCAGTCGGCGGCGCTGCATGGTTTTGGTGGAGAGAGAGAGAGAGAGAAATCTTGGCTCACGCACCAATGAACCCAGCAAATGAAACGACATTTTTACATTTTTATTTACTGAATTTTATTTTTATTGATGTCGTTTTTTGTTGTCGATATCAACTTACAGATAGAACAACAATATTTCGCAATATTCTGTCATTTCGCGTTTTCATAAATTAGTTCAGCGCAGTCAAAGAGTTCTCAAGATAAATGCTCGTGTTTGAGCGTGCTGTGCTAAGTGCTCAGAATAAAATGATCTGAGCATTTTCAATTTTGACATCTGATGTCAAATGTCTGTTTCGAGGATTTTCTCCTACAATAAAAAAAAAATGGCCCAGGATCGAGGGGCTCCCATATCAATTTCTGCGATAAGAGAATTTAGATCAAAAATTGTTTTTATTTAAAAATAATAACACAACACTTTTAATAATTTTCAGATGACCATTTGTTTGTATTTATGTATTTAATTTAAATTTAATTTCCAACTTCCAACTACAAATCCAACTAAAGAAAAATAATGTTTCAAGATGGTGGACACTTTTGCTTTGTGATTATGCAGGATAGTAGACCATTTCTAACAGCAAGAACGCTACCAGACTGGTCGAAACTTATGCCGGCCGAAATAAGTAATTTTAGATTCAACATTCCGGTCACCTTGAAATACTAAATTTCAAACAAAACGAGTTACATCAAGATTACAAAGATGTACTTAATTCTAAAAGTTATAATAAAATAAATGATGTTTAATGTATAATATAAAAACTTATTTTACATTCAGCATTGTTTACAAATACCATAATTTTACCAATACGAAAAACAAGACTGAACCTAAAGCGTAGAATAGTTCACCTCAAAGTGCAAACAATTCGATTAAATTAACCACGATTAGATAATAAGACAATCAAATCCGGAGAATCATCAATTTACGCTATAGATCTTAATTCGACTTCTTAACTGATTTACTAAATAATTAATTTACTTAATTTCTGATTGTGTTTCAACCGGCAACACACAAATTTTAGTTATAGCACGTCTGAACTCGCCTAGTAAAATTTTTACCGTCACGACTCGCACGCAACCATCAGAGCCGGGGTGAATCCGTTCAATCCGACCCATAATCCATTTCATTGGAGGCAAATTATCTTCTTTTAGAAGAATTAAACTGCCGACTTGGACATTAGAACAACGAAGTGTCCATTTTGAACGCTGTTGTAATTCACCAAGATATTCATTTGACCACCGTTGCCAAAATTGTTGCAAGGAATATTGCAGTCGTTGATATCTAGACAGACAGTTAATTAAGATGCACCAGAGAAGGCTCTGGAAGTAAAAAAACGGGGTCCCCAATTCAAAAGTGTCTCGGCGTCAATGCGGATAAATCAGCTGGATCATTTGAGAGTGGTGTAAGAGGTCTCGAATTGAGACATCCTTCAATTTGGATGATCAAAGTGTTCAGTTCCTCAAAAGTGCAGGGGTATAAAATAATTCGTTTCCCCACATATGAGGAGATCTCGGAGGGATTTTATTCCATTGGATGCCTTCCTCAAAATAATATTTCAATACTTCATGTTGATGAAGTTCGGTTGCAAATAATTTTGTTAGTACCTGCAATTCGGATTGTGCTCCAACGACGTCCTCTGCGTGAAACAAAACGTCTGAGAGCTGCCACGAATCCAATTGTGGTAAGATCAGAAACAACTTCAAAGTGAGTTGCCTTTATAGCAAAACAAATGAAGACTGCTATATATGCCTTTGAGGTGACTTTAGACCGAACTTTATATGTAACTGTGAAGGGTCCACAGTTTTCAAACGCTCGCGAAGGTTGTACACGTTCAAGTGGTAATTGGCCCATTATCTGTTCGATCGATTTAGGTCGTGTTCTGAAACATAAAATGCAATCATGCACAACTTTACGACACAGTTTCCGTCCTCCAATAATTCAAAATCTTTGACGCAACGCGGATTGTAACGCTTGTGGTCGAAAATGTAAATTTCTGACATGTTCTTTCCGAACTAATAGAGTGGTAAATAGATTGTTAGCTGGTATCAACATAGGATGTTTTTGATCATACGGTAAAATAGAATGTTCTAGCCGGCCACCAACGCGAAGAATGCCAGTTTCGTCAAGCAAACGGTTTAATTTACAAATTTGACTTTGTTTATGAATCGATTTTTTGGAACGCAACTAGTTAATCTCCTGAGAATAACTTTGATATTGGATAATTTAATTATACCCTTTAACCCATTGTCGATTTCGTCCGACGAGAGTGCATTCAATTTACGGTCCTGTATAGCTACTTTAGCATTTTTTGCAAATCGCAAACATAATGCAGCCATCCGAATTAATTTGTTATAATCAGAAAAAAGTCGCATGAAATGATTTGATGGTTCCATTACTTCAAGAAAATTTGTGGATTTTGAACATTCAAAATCTTGAATGTCAGGGTTAGACAGATTTGTTTTCGGAAACGACCATTCTTCGTCATGTTGGTAAAGAAATGGTCTATGCCACTATAAATCAGAATTCTTCAGTTCCGACGGCATCAATCCTCTGGAAATTATATCCGCAAGGTTCAAGTTACCCGGAATATAAGCCCATTATTCAGGAGGCGTAATATCCTCTACACCCGACACCCGGTTGGCAACAAATGTTGCATATTTAGATGGTGCAGAACGTATGCGGAACAAAGTTATCTCGGAATCTGTCCATAATTTTATTTTATCAAATTTATTCTTCATTGATTCTTGAACCTTTTCGCACAATTGAGCCAACAGTAATGCTGCACACAACTCTAATCGATGTATGGTCTGCGTTTGGATTGGCGCGACTCGTGATTTGGCGCACAGTAAATGAACCTTATATTGGTTATGGCGATCTAGAGTACGAACGTATATGCAGCAACCGTAGCCCAACTGTGACGCATCTCCGAATCCATGCAATTCCATACAGTTGATTTTATTTGAACCCATGACTAGCCTTGGAACCTCAACATTACCCAAATCTTTTAATTGCCCATAAAATTCAAGCCATTCTGACTTGATAGGCTCCGTTAATTCATCATCCAACGTTAAATTTGGGATAGACCATAATTTTTGCATAAAGAGTTTAGCTACAAATATGACTGGTCCGCAAAGTCTCAGAGGATCAAATACAGATAAAAATGTTCGCTTTTTAAGAGTAGTATCAGCGTCACTTTTTATTAATGAAATGTTAATGGTATCACAGTGACAATCCCACTTTATTCCCAGAATGCCAACGACCGACTCCGTTTGATTAGGAACCACTTCCCGATTATTGGACGTCCACTTCGTCAGTTCCAAACCTCCCTTGGCAAGCAACGAAGTCATTTCAGACTTTAGATGCTTCGCTTCTGTAACATTATTCGCACCAAAAGAAAAGTCATCTACATAAAAATCATCAAGAAGACTCTGAGAAGCCTGTGGAAAATTGTTGTGCGAGAATTGGTGCACTTACGGTGCCGTAAGTAAAGGTGTTAAGTTAAGATATCCAATAGATCTGTTGCGCCACCAAAACTGACGGTACTTCTTAGTGATATCCACAGTCAAAGCAATTTGATATTTTCGGAAACGGATGACTAATGACAACAAATCGGGTTGGATCGTTGGTCCCGTCAAGCAATCATTTAATGACAACCCGGATAACGATTTTGACGAAGCATTAAATACTACACGGAGTTTAGTAGTGCTTGACGTTTCCTTCATCACCGCGTGATATGGAAGAAAGTATGATGAATCAATGGCAGACCCTGTTACGAGTTGCATATGACTTAATGCTATATATTCATCAATGAACTGACAATACAAACGTCTTAAAATGGGCTAATTAGCAACAATAAAACTTTTGTACCTTCTTGCGAACCTCATCAGCACTACAGCAAAATAATGCAACCGTTTCTAATTGAATGGAATTCCTGGTCTTGCCACAAATGACAAATCCTGATGCTTGGAATGGTGGTAACTCTTCACAAATGTTAACTTTTTCTCCCGTAAAGAGATAACAAAAAACTTCTGCACCGAGTAATATGTCGATTCTGCCAGGAGTAGAAAATTTGGGATCGGCAAGCTCCATAGATTTCGGAATTTTATCGAAATTAAAATTGACTGAATTTAATGCCAAATCGCCGGTAATCTTGGATAAAACCAAAAAATTGAGATTGGGCTGGTAATTTTGAACACGTGATTTGACGGACAGATTAGCCTGATGTTTGATTTTAACAATCAAACTGTTGACAGCAGTACCTGAGAAGTGTATGAATGATCAACACTTGTTTGATCCATACAACTAGATGTGACATCCGATGAAGTTGCTGAAATAGACCTACCGATATCACTTGTGTGTGATGATGATTTATTGGAAGAATTATCCGAGGCCTCGGCCGATGTTGCAATGGAACTGGTTTAGTGTGGTTTGGCAGAGTCATCACATTGAACATTATTACTTTGTTTGTCCCTTGACGGGCTTAATTGATCATTCACTAACTGTGGGTTTGTACGAGAATGTATATGCAGCAAAGTATGATGTCTCTTTTTACATTTATGGCAAGCATATTTCGATTTGCAGTTTGAAATACGGTGAGAACCGAAATAATTCGAACATAATTTCTTGTCATGTACTTATTGGTTTTTCTCCTTCCAGGATAATGGAATAAATTTGTCACATCTGTAAATCACATGCTTACCATTGCAATAAAAATAACTGATTGTATTTTCAATATTGGAAACTAAGGACAGGGTAGGCTTTTGGGTTTTAATTGTGGTTATAGGCTGGAATTTTGCGGTTTTAGAATTAATTGGAGACATCGCCTCCAGAACACGAGCTCGATCGCTTAGAATTTCCATAACTTCGGTTATCGTTTGATCCCTATCAATGGGTTTTTTCATCTCGATTTGATGACGTGAAGCTGAATCAAGAATTGATTCACCTAATAAACAAGGAATAAGTCCCAATGTTCAACAGGAGCTTTGAGCGCCTTGAGAGCATTGTATTGCTTCCATAATGAATTAATAGATGTCTACAATTTGACTGCACAATTGTCTTTTCTTATAAATTTCAACTCGTACAGAACAGGGACCTGAATTTTCCACACTTTACGTAGACTATCTCTGATTTGAGGCTCCACGGCCCTACAACGTGCTTCGAATTCATCACGAGCCTCACTCTGAAACTCAGCTGGATCGAGATCCTCTAAATTTGAATGTGCATCATCAAACCTAATATGCAAGGCTTTGATACGATCCAACATGGATTCTTATTCACTTTCCGAAAATACACCACCAGATTCCAATAGATTCTTATAATACGTTAATGGAATTCTTGCACTTTGTAATGTCCGTCATTTTACACTGCGACGCAATGGTTAATATTTATATATTATAGTATATAATTATATATAGATAACAAATTTATAATATATAGAGCAATATAATAATAATACAAAAACTTAAAAGCTATCACCATTGATCAGGTGATGTACAATAGAATATTCTCCCGTCTAAATGTTAAATTTACAGATGACCTTGATACATAAGTATTTCAATTATGGTGGTTTATTACTGCTTACTGCGTTATAACTTCGGCATCTAAATTGGTTAACAGCGGGACGATGTGGTCGGTATTGCAGATTAACGCAAAATTTGTAACTGGAACATAAAACACGACCTTAATGCGACATAAATTCTCCTTGGCTGTAAAATGCGGTACATATAAACATAATGCCACAATAACTTTTTCACGCGCCCATAGCCGAAAGTGACTGTTTCGTACGCTATAAACTAGCCTCGAAAGTAGCCCATAACAACACTACTTATGTTATGATATAAACGTCTTTTGTTATTTACTACAATCTCAGCGAACACATTGCGCATGAGCAAGAATTCTCTTTTGTTTGTCGTTTGTGATTTCTGTTTCTCTCTCGATTTAGCAGAAAAACCGGTTTGGACGCGTGAAAAATGCATTTCTTTGTTATTTACTGCAGTCACAGCGAACACACATTCTCACATTTCTGCTTCTCTCTCGATTTAGCAAAAAAAACCGGTTTGGACGTGTGAAAAAAAGCGTACATGACTTGCAGAAAAGTGCTCATCGTGCTCGTTAGATTGCCGAACTCGGCTACCGCCTCGTTCTTCAAGCTTCGACCTCGCACGATAAACTCCACTTTCCTTGCTCGTTCTGTAATATACTATTCTCTTATCGAGAATGTGGTGTACAAAATCCCAAATATGGACGCTGCGATTCGGTTATTACATATATATGAGGAATATTACCTTTGCACACGGTAATTCACCAATTTTAATAAATTACAAATAATTGTAATGACTTGCAGCAATATATGGTTCGTCCTGAACGAATTACAAACACATGTACAAATTGTCACTTGAAAACTGTGCACACTGCACAAAATAAATTCCACAACTTTTTGAAAATGGCTGACTATGTAATGATCCGGCTTGTATAGGACCAAATGGTGCGCTATAATTTGAGTTTTTATCTTTCGGTGATCAAGTGGACTGTACGATTTCCCTTTTTTAAAATAATAACACAACACTTTTAATAATTTTCAGATGACAATTTATTTGTATTTATGTATTTAATTTAAATTTAATTTCAACTTTTTATGACGCTCTTCGTTCATTACAAATCCAACATGAACAAAGCGAAAACGAAGACTAAAGAAAAATAATGTTTCCAGATGGTGGACACGTTTGCTTTGTGATTATGCAGGGTAGTAGACCATTTCTAACAGCAAGAACGCTACCAGACTGGTCGAAACTTATGCCGGCCGAAATAAGTAATTTTAGATTAAACTTTTGGTTTGTGTGTTTGTTTTTATAGTTATGTGTAAATTCAAAGTTGACCTCAAAAACATACGTGGGCTGAGATCGAATTTTTTCGCTGTGTATCATTAAAGCCAACATTCCATTTCAAGTCTAAAATACATCAGATAACTGCTGGCGTCTCCGACGCTATTTATCATTTGTAAATTCTGTATATTAACTTCGCGTGCTTGTGGCTGGCTGACTGGCTTGTGATAAATTTTTAACCTAATTCCTAAAGCTTGATTTTATTAAAATATTGCACACATGTATATTTCCGGTGACAATACTTTCTATTAATTTGAGTGTGATCGGGCCGCGGGGTCGGTGGGCTCTAATACAAATTTTTTCCCCCGGCATCAGATCATTTCATACCATAATGACTGTGTTCTGTGTGCGTTACCCGCTGTGCGCTGTGGGCAGCGCTGGTTACTTTACGATTGGGGTTTGTTTTGTTGTTGGGTTGCAGTGCTTCGTATGTGTTTTTATATTTCAGCATTTATAGTGGAATTCAGTATACTTTTAATTATTAGACTATATACATGAAAGATTTTAATTTTTATGGGTGATTTTTTTTATTAATGATCTTCCATTACTTCTAATCCAAGTTACTCTTTCGCTGATGACAGCACTCTCAGCTTCTCATATAAGTTTGAGGAACGTCCATCTACTTCTTATGTGGAACTCAACCAACTACGTATGGCGGGCCTAAAACTACCTTGTTTTAGCTGGATAGAATACAAAACCGTGCGATAAAACTTATCTGTGGTGAAAACATTGCGAAATCAATATATTCGCTTGAACACCGCAGGAACGTTTCCAGCTTGTCACTGTTTTATCGTTTCTTCCACCAGCGATGCTCAAGAGAAATTGCCAGCTGCATGCCACCTCTCGTTGAATTCAACCGCAACACTCGTGGCGCTTTAAATGCTCATCAGTTTACCCTTAAGCCCATCTTCGGACCTACAGTTAAGTTCAGAGGTTCGTTCTTCAGCCGTACAATAGGTATGTGGAATGCTCTGCCAAGCTCTGTCTTTCCAAATCACTATGATCCACAAGCATTCAAGGCACAAGCTAATAGACATCTCCTCTTTTCTCCTCCTTTTTGTTAACGCCCACGCTGTGCCAAGCATATAGCCGAGCATTATAAGGGCGCGAACTCCTTTACGCGGGCCCCAATTATAAAATAAAAATAAATAAAAATAAAAAAAAACTTGTCCATTTTTTTCTATCCAACGTACTCTTCATCTAGCCAATTCTTAACCTCTCGACCATAGTGGGCTGGAGCACCATCCTGTTGGAAAAATGATGAAGCTAGTTGAATCAGTGAAATGTCCTCCAATAGTTCTGGTAAATCATTTCACAAAAACTCGAGATAGTTTGTACAATTCAGCCTGGTTGGTAGTTTGAAGTGCCGATTAACTTGTTTCCAATTACAACTGCCCACATATTGACGCTGAATTTGTGTTAAAATGATGACTGTGTGGATTCTCCGCAGCCCATGTATGAAAATTGTAAAAATTTGTGATTCCATCTCTTGTAAATTGAGATTCGTCCGTCCAAAGAATTCTGCTAATAAACTCGATGTCAGCTGTTCCTGCAAAGGTGTATGGTGGTATAGATAAAGATTTTCTCCACATTAGAAATGTATGTCTGGAAATGTTGAATTGCATAGCTAAGCGTCTGATCCCGTGAAATATAAAAACGGGCTTTAGCATGCATACAAAGCCAAGGAGGACACTTTGAGCACCTGTTATACCTGTTGTTGTACACACATAAAATAAAAATTATCTAAAACCACACAAAATCATTTTTTATTCATATCCTTTGGAACATAAAGCAAAAAAATCCTTTTTAAATTCTCTATTTTAACTTTGGTCGGTCGGTTGTCGTGGAATCTTGCGATCAATTTTTGACACACGTGTATTTCAGGAGACAACACTTTCTATTAAAATTTGGGGCCCTAGCGCCTCAGGGCCGAGGGGCGCCAATATAAAATTTTTAAAAATTAACCAGAATTTATTTTAGGAGTGGTCGGTCCCGGGGCTAGAGGGGTGCCCATGTAATTTTTAAATTCTCAATATTAAATTCGCTTGCCCGTGGCACGTCCGCATGTCGGTTGGTTTGTCGTGGAATCTTGCGACCACTTTTTAACCCACTTCCCATAGCCCGATTTCATTGAAATTTTGCACACATGTGTATTTTGAATAATTAACCCGATATTCTATAATTGTATACACATGTGTATCTCCGATGGACAAAATTTTGTGTAAAGTTTTTGAAGTAAACGCGCCCGAGGCTCGAGGGGTGCCCATATAAATTTTTTAAAAATTAGCTCGATTTTCTTCAAATTTTTAACACATACCTATCTCCTATTAGAGAATTTACATGAAAAATTTTA
Organism: Nephrocerus scutellatus; assembly: GCA_947095585.1. Lineage (NCBI taxonomy): Eukaryota > Metazoa > Arthropoda > Insecta > Diptera > Pipunculidae > Nephrocerus > Nephrocerus scutellatus. The sequence continues at coordinate 52,776,827 of OX352764.1, forward strand.
ATTTTTTTACATTTTACCTGCTGCAAGTTTTACCCAATTATCATAAAACCTATGGATTTTTCCACAAAATTTTTTGATTTTTAAACGTTTTTATTACCTCGCTTTCGTGTATGTCTGTTTGTGCAGGTTGAAAACAAACAAACAAACCTGTCAGTAGGTTTAAAATGCAAGGATTGGTTCCCCGAAAAGGAGGGCCAGGGTTATTTCCCGTGGTGTGATGAGCCATACCATTATGTTTAAACTCGTCAATGAACCAATACAACCTTTTTAATGGAGGGAAACCATGATTTTTTAAGCTCTGGGAATCCCCCAGGGCTGAGATGTCTGGCCAAGGTCTCAGAACCAGCAAGCTACTGGCTATGGGTGGGGATCACTTATAAGTGAGTCATCATCAAAGGGCAACACGTTGACTGATTCAAGGGGATGTCTTCTCTTGGAGAATGACACAGGCTCAGACTCGACGGTAATTTTTGCAACATCTGTTGCAAGCTAATGAGTTTGAATCTGATGGAACTCTTCTTAAGAGAGGAAAGGAGGTTGATCGAGTACCACGTACTATCACTGCTTTGGATGATCAGGTTTCAACTGGTCTGATAAGCAGTACAGGAAATCGTAAAACAGTAATTACCTCTACTAAACAAGTGTCCAAGGGCGTCTCGTCACCGAGAACGAGTAATCCTGTAACTCGGAACGGGAGAGAATCGGTAAAGTAGATGAGACAATACTGGTCACTATAAAGCCTATACTAAAGTCGAAAAGGCGATGTGGAAAGAAGAATAGGCGTGAACGATTGGCTGAAATTAAAATGGATGCCGATTTGTCACATACCACTAATTCAATTCCTACAGGCGCAAATGACCTAGACCTGGTGAAGAATTATCGGATCTAGGGAACTTGTCAAATACCCAAGTCACCAATGAGAAGAAGAGGAAGAGGAAGAAAAGGAAAATCCAATCCAATTCTGACTTGACTTTGAAATCTCTGACTACAGCACTGACCACAGGACCTGCACCAGTATTGGACTGCTTACCCAATTGTTCCAAGGCTTTAAAACTCCAGCCTTTGAAGGCAGTACCTTCTTCGTAAGCAGAGGGGAACGTCAAAAGCCTGGTTAAGGCAATAATCCGCTTGCCTGGAAAACTCCGGAAGCCTGCGGAAATGGTAAGTCTACTCACAGAAAGAGTGTGGAGATGATGCATGCCTGCTCTTTGTTGGAATGGATGAGCAAGATTCTAAAAGAATGGTCCGGATTGCGTCCTTGCTACTTTCTTGGTAGTGCCTCAGTGCTCATCAAGGGAAGTGGCGGGGATAAAGGGGGTAAAAAGTTATAAATAACAGCATAGCATAGTCTTTTATCATGAAGGCAGTAATCGTCCTCGGGCCTGTTTGATAATTCCAAAAATTATCTCAGCAGTAAATTGTTACTGCGACAGTTCTGTTCTCAAGATCTTGTCGCAGGTAAAATATCTCATCAGATATGTGGGAGAAAGGCAAATTGTGGCATCTGCTTACCTCCCATATGACTCCATTAGCCCCCCTCCATCAAGGAAATTGATGGAACTAGTTAGATACTCTAAATCTAATAATGTGGGTCTAATTGTTGGATGCGATGCGAATTCTCAGCATACCATCTGGTGAAGCAGCAAATGCAACAACAGAGGACTTCAACTGCGGGACTATATACTTTCCAAAGACTTAGTAATAAATAACATTGGCAATGAGCCAACATTTATAAACAGTCAGAGGAAAGAAGTGATTGATCTAACCCTGTCAAACGACAAGATTTACAATCAAACTAAAGGATGGAAAGTGATGAAAGATATCTCATTGTTCGACCATCGATATGTTGGCTTTCAGTTAAGCATCGAATTTAACACAATTCCCTCCGGCAGAAATCCAAGAAGAACTGACTGGACAAAATTCCAAGAGTCTCTTAAAGCTAAAACTAGTCTTTGGAGGCCCAACAGGAAGCTCACAAACAAAGCTGAAATTGAAGAAAGAGCACAAATATGTTTAAATCCCTAATGGATAGCTTTGTTGAGTCCTGTCCAGCCAGAAAGGAGTGGAAAGGAAAAACTGTTCCCTGAATCGGAGGCAATAGAATTATCTATATAATATAATGCTGCGACGTAACAGCAATTCAGCAGATGCGATGGACGTGTTGTGTTCAGTATTACGTAAAAATCATTCTGGGGGATATGAATGCTAAAATAGGTAGGGAGCCAGTATTCAGGCAGTACATTGGCACCCAAAGCTTATACGAGAACACTAATGACAATGGACAACGAGTCATAGAGATGGCAGCAAGCAATAATTTAGTCGGTGCGAGTACAAGGTTTGCACGTAAAAATATCCACAAAGCCACCTGGGTATCTCCTGATGGAGTCAGTCGCTACCAAATAGACCAGAGATAGAGATAGAATAACCTGGTTGCATCTGCACCGAGGCATCGCAAAATCATCAAAGAAGTGGTCGACTTTATTCAGTCTATTAGTCCACAGTTAGTCATGTCATCATCTGAAAACCGCCGGAGAAAACCACCATGGGATCATCGATCCCAGCCACAAACCTTCACCCAACTCATCTACTCACTCATGATGTTCAACATCAAATACAAGCAAGAGAAAAAGAAAAATAGTAAAAATAAATAAAAATTTAAAGTTTCTTCATTTATACGTTATAAATTTTTTTATTATAAAGGCTAATTTTTGAGGACTGTTTATTTGTCCTTTGAATTCAAAAGAAGTTATATGAAATTTTACTGTTTTAGAAATCAAATGTTATATACATATATGAGTAATTAAAAGAATATATAATTCATTTGTAATTATAAAAAAAGGCATACCAAGTTAATTGATAATGCAACTATGTTATAATAAATCATAAAAAGAAATTTAATAAAAAAATCAAAATTAAAAACAAAACGAATAATCAAATAGTTATTACCGCTCTTAGTAGCCAAGATGGGGGTATAAAAAGTATATGCATTACTTGGATGCATCCTGCCGGCATGATTTCGTTGGCGTACCTGTTGCAAAGTTGATTAATAATTTATTGGCAACTACTAAATGCATTTTACACTAAATACTACTGTTTAAATGTAAGTTAAATTCAATAAAAAACTAAAAACAAATAAAAACACTCAATTTTAAATTAAATACCAATTCATTTCTAAATTGGAATAGAACTCAATTTTAATTCAAGTGAAACTCAATAATAAAACTCAATTTTAAATTAAATACCAATTCATTTCTAGATTGGAATAGAACTCAATATTAATTCTAGTGAATCTCAATTTAAAAAAAAAAAAAACTCAATCCACGGTTTGGGAAGCAGCATTTCTTTTTTTTCGAACTTAGGAGAAACTCATTCCACCAAGCTTTTGTAATTCAGCGGTTTTTGTCTCTGATACGTTGAGGAAACTCCGACGCTGGCACGATGATCGTTGTTGGAGCTTTAATAGCTTAGTGAGCTTTCGTCACAGATGGCCTTTACACTTGTAAAGTGCGTTCGCACTTTTACACTATTAATTGTGAATTATTTTGAGGAACTGTGTCGACTCTAAACCAAAACCTTCTCTATAGAAAGCCCAACTGTTCCGATCGTACACAGATACAGATACATGCTTAGATTGAGACCAAACGTATTTGTATTTAGTAATCAACTAAAGAGCAAAATCCATATAAAATTTTTCTGTTTCCCACTACCACATCTTACGTTTCTCGCTCTTTGCGACTTCTTATTTTTTGTACACCGTATTCACATCCCACAAACACACATGCGTTTGGTCTTGGTTTACAGCATTAGTATGCGTAGAGTTGGGCTTTCTATAGAGAAGGTTTGGGCTTTCTATAGAGAAGGTTTTGTTCACATTCCAAAATACACACGCGTTTTGGATTGGTTTACAGCATTAGTATGCATTGAGTTGGGCTTTCTATAGAGAAGGTTTTGTGTAGGTGTCTGTGACGGACTACGCGTGTACATCGATACATCGGCCAAGGCAGCTAAGTATATATAAGTTCTTAGAATTATAAGTAGAGTTCAGTTGTAATTTTGATTATGTTGAATAAAGGTCGCAAGACCCAAAAAATATATTTTAACCTAATTCGTCCACCCGTTTTTAACCTAATTCCACCTCAAAACCCAAATCCACCTGTACCTGAAGCACGCGATTTAGGAATGTTGTCGAATTAAGAACTGCTATAACAAATATAGTAACAGAGACTCTCAGAACAGAAGGTGTACAGCTTATAAATTCCGTTTTCACTCCAAATTCGGATCAGTTTAAGGATGTAGATCAGATAATAAATCAAGAGCATAGAGCAAACCTTGGAGATTTAGACAAAATCCCCGATATTGTTAGGAGTCTAAGAGAATTCTCAGGGAACAATATAGAGTTTACATCGTGGAAAAAAAACGTAGAAAGTATTCTACAACTTTACGAACCAATTAGAGGTACTGCGGGATAATAAGTGTAATTCGTAACAAAATTACAGGACAAGCAGACAATGTATTAGAATCATACAATACCCCTCTCAACTGGAATTGTATATCACGCTGTCTTACCACACATTACGTGGACAAGCGAGACGTCACAACTTTAGAATACCAAATGACATCTCTTGTTCAGGGTAAATTAACCATTCAGGAATTTTACTACGAAGTCTACACTTGTCTATCACTTATCCTTAACAAACTCTCTTCACTCGAGATGGGAAACGAAGCGTTAAGCATCTTAACAAAAACATACCGCGACAAGGCACTCGACACTTTTATAAGAGGACTTAACATGTCAAGGCTATTAGGCATGAGAGAACCAACAGATCTCCCTCAGACATTAAGTGTTTGCCAAAAGCTCGATAATCAAGCATTTAGGTCAAGTAACGCCCACCACCCTTATAGCAACATGAGAAAATATAACAACATAACAACACCACCATTACCACCAAGACGCAATGCAAACAGGTAGGCCAATGCCATTTTACTCACACCTATCATACCCACCACCGCAACATTTTTCTGCTACCCCTCCAGTACAAAGTTTAAAACAACAAAACCAACAATTTTATCCTAGAAATAACCAAATACAACCCGGACCTTTTCAGTATAACCAACAACTCCCACCCCGACCTTTTGTTCCCAAACCACAACCACGTCCCGAACCGATGGACGTTTATCGAATTATTATGACTCGAAACATCAACTACATGAACAGAACAAAATCAAAACCCTAATTTCAGGGAAAGGCCAATTCAATCCATTTTCAAGCGCGTCCAGCTCCCAAGGTACAACGCAATTTTCATACCTTAGCAGAACAAGAACAATACGCACTAACTACTACGGAAGAAGATAAAAACCATGACAAATCCCTAGACGAATACATCAATAATTTCTCTGGGTATCAAGCAGAAAATCTTGATAAACCTGAAGAGGATTACACAGATATACATTTTTTAGGCTAAGCCAATCCTCGCTTCCATACATTAACTGTAAGCTAAGCGATGGAAAAATTATAAAAATTCTATTAGACACGTGATTAAACAAAAAGTATGTTCACCCAAATTTAAAAAAAACCCCATTCAAAACGAAAATTCCTTTTATGTAAATTCAGTAGGCCGACCCGTTAAATTTACTCACCACGTTAACGCAACCCTTTTCGGTAATAATAACATTCCCATTAAATTTTTTTTGCTTCCAACTCTCAAATCCTTTCACGCTATTATAGCAAATGACAGCCTCAAACAGCTTTCAGCAGTAATATACACAGAATATAATTATATGGTCATCAAAGGTGGCAAGAAAATAAAAATAAAACAGCAACTTTCACGTGATGTGAATAATATTAATATCAAAATCGATCACATGACAAGTGTACAGAGAAATTCAACAATATCCTTAGTTGGAAAATTCCCTAATTTGTTTTCCGATCCTGATGAAAAACTAACTTACACTACTAAAGTCGTAGGAGAAATTCGTGCAAAATCAGATACCCCTATCTACACTAAATATTATCCTTATCCCATGTCACTCAAAACATAAATAGAAAGCCAAGTTATGAAACTTCTTGATGATAGTATCATCAGACCGTCAAGATCACCATACAATTCACCAGTGTGGATTGTTCAGAAAAAACCAGATTCTCTAGGCGATAAACAATACAGGATGGTAATCGATTACCGCAAATTCATTGAAATACTATTCCAGATCGCTATCCTATCCCAGAAAATCCCCGATATTGTTAGGAGTCTAAGAGAATTCTCAGGGAACAATATAGAGTTTACATCGTGGAAAAACAACGTAGAAATAATTCTAAAACTTTACGAACCAATAAGAGGTACTGCAAAATACTACGGGATAATAAGTGTAATTCGTAACAAAATTACAGGACAAGCAGACAATGTATTAGAATCATACAATACCCCTCTCAACTGGAATTGTATATCACGCTGTCTTACCACACATTACGTGGACAAGCGAGACGTCACAACTTTAGAACACCAAATGACATCTCTTGTTCAGGGTAAATTAACCATTCAGGAATTTTACTACGAAGTCTACACTTGTCTATCACTTATCCTGGCAAGGAAATAAAAACAAAACAGCAAGAACATGACAACTGTACAGAGAAATTCAACAATATCCTTAGTTGGAAAATTCCCTAATTTGTTTTCCGATCCTGATGAAAAACTAACTTACACTACTAAGTGATTTGAGTGACATGGGATAAGTTAAGAAACTTTTTGATGATGGTATCATCAGATCGTCAAGATCACCATACAATTCACCAGTGTAGATTGTTCAGAAAAAACCAGATTCTCTAGGCAATAAACAATACAGGATGGTAATCGATTACCGCAAATTAAATGAGAATACTATTCCAGATCGCTATCCTATCCCAGAAATTCAAGAGGTACTCGCATAATTAGGTAATAATACTTACTTTTCTGTACTAGATCTTAAAAGTGGTTTTCACCAAATCCCTCTAAAAAGATCCGATATAGAAAAGACTGCTTTTCTATTAATAATAATATTCGGCGCGACAGACCATTGCGGTCCAAGGTCTTGCTTCTCGCAACCATTTTTGTTGAGCATGTATATTTTTGCACACAAATGGAGGGGACCTACAATTAAAAGTGAAACTTTTGGTGTTACTGGGATTCGAACCACGAGCCCCCTGCTCAGAAGTCCATGCTCTTATCCACTGAGCCATGGCGCCCACTTTTTCTATGAATAATGCTAAATATGAGTTCACTCGATTACCCTTTGGACTGAAAAATGCACCATCGATCTTTCAGCGTGCATTAGATGATATACTAAGCGATCATATTGGAAAAAACTCATGACTCATTTTCAGATTTATTACATAAAGCACTCTATAAATACAACAATTCTATCCAATCTACCACTTGTATAAAACCGGTAGAAGCATTTTTTGGTCAACAACCAATAGTAACAACCAATCCCTTACAGTTAGAACAACTTAGAATAGACAATATACAAAAGTTAACAAAAAAACTAAAAGCAGACTTAAGCTATCATAATAAAAATAGAAAACCTTACAAAGATTATACATTAGCAGAAACAGTTTTTGTAGTAATAAATAAGCATCCCAGAAACAAAATTTCATCAAGAAACAAGAAAGAGGTAGTGAAAGAAAATAAACCAGATATAATTATTACTACCACGAACAAAATAGTACACAAAAGCCTTATTAGAAACTAAATTCTTTTTTTTTTTTATTTAACCAAACCATTATAAATCGTGTAAACCCAGAAAATCCTCTCCTGCCTTTCCTACATTACGAACTAACCCAATCCCAATTAGCCTTAGATAAACTTAAGTAAAAAAAGAATAAATTCTCTAATCTAAGCACAATGTGCAGTTTGAATAAAATCGGGTAAATTTTTAAAAAAAAAAATTATTAGAGAGCCCCCCGACCCCGGGGCCATTACACTACCAAATTTTTACAAAAAGTGTTGTCCATCGGAGATACACATGCATATAAAATTTGAAGAAAATCGGGTACATTTTGTAAACAATTTCTGTGGGTGCCCCCTTACCCCGGCCTCGATCGCTTCAAATTTTTTACAAAAAATGTTGTTCATCGGAGATACACATGCGTATAAAATTTTATAAAATTGGTATGGGAGCCCCCCGACTCTGATGCCCGATGAGCCCAAATTTTAATAGAAACTATTGTCACATTGTTTTACACATGTGTGCAAAATTTTTATAAAATCGGACTTTAGGAAGTGGGTTAAAAATAGATCACAACATTTGGAGTGCCAGCCAGCCAGCCACGGGCAAGTGAAGTTAATATAGAGAATTTAAAAAGCACTCTGCAGATAAGCCCCAACATTAATTTTAAACTTAAAGCTAGGCAATCTTAGCAAGTTAATAATGTCCAGCCCAGTATCGACATTGACCATGAGATCCAGAATATAATACAAAAAGATACCAGCGTCCGTGCAAAAATCAGAACAACCACATCCGAGCCTGTTTATGCTTAATCTAATCCTTGTCCCGACAATTTAAGGGCAGAGGTGGAGAGTAAAATAGCAAAAATGTTCGCAGATGGTATAATAAGACTGTCTAAAAGTCCTCTTAACTTTGGATAGTGACAAAGACATAAAATTCAGCCGGCGAGAAACAATATAAAATAGCCATTGATTTTAAACGTCCAACGCAATTACAATACCAGATCCCTATCCCATACCTGACATAACGAAAACATTTGCCAGTTTTTAGAGAAAGCAGATATTTTACAACGCTCGACCTAACATCTGTATTTCACCAGATAAGGATGAAGGCCAGCGATATTCAAAAAACCGCAACCGGTAAGTCGGGTACCATTCGATTCAAAAAATGCTCCAGCTATATTCCAAAGAATGATCAACGATGTTTTAAGACCACTAATAGGTAAAACTTAATATGTCTACATCGATGACATACTAATCTTTGGAAAAAACATAAAATAACACTTGGAAAATCTTGTTAATATCGAAAAATCCAAATTCTTCAAAACGGAAGTCGAATTTTTAGGTTATATCAACACACAAAATGGAATCCGCCCCGGTCCAAAGAAAACCGCAGCAATACAAGAAATTCAACCTCCCCATAACCTAAAAGATTTGAAGAGCTTCCAAGGTCTGGCATCATACTATAGGAAACTCATTACGGACTTTGCAAAAGTCGCGAAACCTTTAACGAATTTGACTAGAGGTCCAAATGCTCAAATTAAGGCCAACCATTCAAAAAAGACTAAAATTCGATTCAACGAACAGGCTCTCAAGTCATTCAACAACAACAATAGATAATAAAGTCACTATAACCACAACCGACGGAAAGAAAATTCACAAGTCTCACCTGAAAAATATACCTATCTTTACAGACTAATTCCCTATATGGACGGAAGCCGCAGTCAATACTTATGAGTACAATAGCCCATTAATCACCATAAAACAGGGAAAAAGAAAAATTATAAATGGAAACTAAAAAATTATTCACAATATTTATGACCAAATCATAAGCAATCTAAAATTAACTATGCACCGCAGGGTAGAAAAAACAAGCGCCTTATTATCCCAAGTCGATCAATCAATCAATCAATTTTCAAAGATAGACGATCTACTAGAACAACTTCAGGATAAGAAACTACGAAAGCAAAAAATATATATAAACTGGATAGGATCTGCATGGAAATGGCTAGAAGGAATCCCAGATGCTACAGATTGGGACAATATAATTGGAAAGCATAATGATTTGGTAGACAACAATAATAAGTAAAATTACATAAACCAGTATCTGACAAGAGCAACTAACAATTTAATAAATGGATACAATATAAATTTTGAACTTTTAATTCCCCTCTTACACCAAGGAGCTTGACAACAAGGTCATGGAACTCACCCGGGCTGCAATCTGCAGGACCAGACGGCATTATTCCTGACGAGCTGCAAACGGCTTTGGGTATTATCATTTCATTGCTAGAGATGATTCTAAAGAGTTCTCTTGATCTGGTATACATTCCGGATTTATTGAGAGAGGTTAAAGTGGTATTCATACCCAAATCGGGCAAATGGCCGCGCTAATCTAAAAGATCTTAGACCAATCTGTTATTCATCTGTTCCTCCTAAAGACACTGGAAAGACTGATAGACATCCACATGCGTACTAGCATTGAAAAGAAACTTCTGTCCACAGATCAACATACGTATTGCAAGGTAAATTTGTGGTAACAGCTGTGCATACGCTTTTACGTTCCATTGAATATTCCCTACACACTACACTACACTACAAAGAGTAAGCTATGGAAGCTTTCTTAGATATTGAAGGCGATTTTAATAACATCAACACATCTACGATCACAGATTCACTGACGGCTTTGAAGGTAGACTTGGCGAAATGATTAACCTTCTGCTTACAAGTCGGATTGTTAACTCAAAACTGGGTGTGTCGTCTGCTATAAGATCGCAGCGGTTTAGGAGTAGACCCACACAAAACTGAAAAAAATACAGCCTCGTCGTCGATTCCAACGCTCAATTATAACAACATTCCAGTTTTCAGGTCTATAGACAAGGCAAATCTGTTTGCTGCGCATTTTGCAGTTAGTTACACGCTTTCAGATTGTGCATTACTGCCTCATGACCTCAGAGTATTGATTACTCTATGGACAGATATTCAATCGTACTCGTGCAGTTGCTAAAGTTTTAAACTATCTCAACACTCACAAATCCGCTGGGCCAGATGGTATTTCCCCATTAGTTCTGAAGAGGGGTTCTTCTAAGCTGGCATTACGATTGCATATGCTTTTCCATTTATCCTATCCTATTCTTCTGGACTCTTCCCGAGAAGTTGGAAAACAGCCTTTGCCCATCCCATACCCAAAAAAGGCGAGCCGTCGTCTCCTTCTTCGTACCGACCTATAGCACTTACATCCATTCTTTCCAAGGCCATGGAAACGCTGATTAATTTTCAGCTTAGGAATTATCTTGAAACCAACGAAATTCTTAGTGACTGGCAGTATGGATTTCGTGGGCAACGTTTTACTGGTGATTTGATGGTATATCTCACCGAACAGTTGAACCGGATTTGGAGAAAGCAAAGCTGCTGCACTCGATATTTCTAAGGCATTTGACAGAGTTTGGCATCTAGCTCTTTTGTCTAAAATGCGTGCTTATGGAGTCGATGAAAAACTGCTTCATTGGTAGAAGCTATCTTTTGGACCGCTCAATTCAAGTTGTTTTGGACGGTTTCAAGTCTAAAGTTCATTACTTAAATGCCGGCGTTCCCCAGGGTTATGTTTTGTCACCAACTCTCTTCCACATTTTTATTAATGATCTCTTATCTGTGACTTTTAATCCAATTCACTCTTTCGCCAACGACAGCACTCTCAGCTTCTCGCCACAAATGCTGCGAAATGTTTAGGTTTTCTAGCCCGGTGCAAGAAATATTCCACTACTTCTGATCTGGCTACTATACACAAGGCTTTCATTCGCCCTAAACTTGAGTACAATTGCCATTTCTGGTCGAATGCGCCTAAAACTACTTTGCATCAGTTAGATAGATTACAAGACCACGCGATAAAACTTATCGGTGACGAAAATATAACGAAATCAATAGATTCGCTTGAACACCGCAGGAACGTTTCCTGCTCGTCACTGTTTTATCGCTTCGTTTACCAGGGGTGCTCAAGAGAAATTGCCAGCTGCATGGCACCTCCCACCGCCCCGATTGCTTCAAAAATTTTACAAAAAGTTTTGTCCATCGGAGATACACATGAGTATAAAATTTGAAGAAAATCGGGAACTTTTTTCAAAAAATTTGTATGGGTGCCCCCCCGACCCAGGTGCCCGATCACTTCCAAATTTTTACAGAAAGTGTTGTCCATCAAAGATACACATGCGTATAAAATTTTAAGAAAATCGTATAAATTTTTTTAAAATTTTGTATAATAGAAAGTATTGTCATGGCAAAGACACATGTGTGCCAAATTTGAAAAAAATCGGACTTTAGGAAGTGTCTTAAAAATTGATCACAAGATTCTGCCCACCAGCCAGCCAGCCAACGCAAAATTAATATAGAGAATTTAAAAAAACATCCCATAAAATTAAAATTTTTCATCTAAATTCTCTAATCGCAGAAATTGATATGGGAGCCCCTCGATCCTGGGTCATATATTTTTTTTTTATTTTCTTAATGTAGGAGAAAATCATCGAAAAAGACATTTGACATCAGATGTCAAATTTGAAAATGCTCAGATCATTTTATTCTGAGCACTTAGAGCACGCCCAAACACTGAGCAAATAAGAAACACGAGCATTTTTCGTGAGAACTCTTTGACTGCTCTGAACTAATTTATGAAAACGCCAAATTACAAAATATTGTGAAAACTTGTTGTTCTATCTGTAAGTTGATATCGACAACAAAAAACGACATTAATAAAAATACAATTCAGTAAATAAGTAAGTTGAATTAAGCATAAAACATTTATGTCTCGTTTCATTTGCTGGGTTCATTTGTGGGTGAGCTAAGATTTCTCTCTTGTGGTTTCAGTTTAACGTTGCATTTGCGAACTGTGCCCGGAGTACGGTTTGATTATGTACCTTTGTTTTGTAACCGATAATGTAACTTTGCTACCCGTCGGCAATCGGGTACATCGGGCACTCACCTCGTTCACCTCGAAAACTCTGTCACTTTGAAAGCTAACCTATGGGTATGGTTGCGGATACGGTTTGTGCAATTGGAAAGAGACATTAGTAAATAAAATACATACATATAACTTAAAGATGAAATGGAATGTTCATATTTCATAATCGATTCGACTTTTATATCTACTATTACGCACATTCATGGTAACTTTGTGAAATGGCATTAATAATGATTGTGTAAGTCGGGGTAATGTATATTGATGCTTGAGAAATGATGTGAAACCGAAATTTTCTGTTTTCGTTCATTATTAGAAATAATGACATTTTTAATAACCGTGTAAGTGCCGAGTTAAAAATATGGCGACGCAAACTCGTAGTGCTTCAATGAACAGGCAGAATAGATTTTGCAATCAAAATCCACCACCCAAAGCCAAGCAGTGCAGCCGACTGCGCAGCACACACCGCACACAGTCATTAAAGTACGACGGTGTCGGATGCCACTATATGATATTTAAAAAAAATTTATAAGGGCCTTGCGGCCGAACCCGGCTCCCGATCACTACCAAATTTTAGAAAAAGTATTGTTTATTGGGTATACACACGTGTGTAAAATTTGAAAAAAATCGGGTAATTTTTATTTTAAATTTGTATGGGAGCCCCACGAACCCGGGGCCCGATCACTTCCAAATTTTAAAAGAAAGCATTGTCACCGGAAATATACATGTATACAAACATTCATGAAAATAGGGCGTTTTAGGAAGTGCGTTAAAAATTGATAATTAAAAATAAAAATTGTATGGGAGCCCCCCGACCCCGGGCCCCGATTTTCTTCAAAAATTTTACAAAAAGTTTTGTCCATCGGAGATACACATGCGTATAAAATTTGAAGAAAATCGGGAACTTTTTTCATAAAATTTGTATGGGTGCAACTTATGAAAGTGCTCTTCCCATCACTCTAAGATGCCTTTAAGATCGGCGATCACCCTCTTTGTCCTTGCAGTATGTGCAACGCGGTGTATATTGCGTCATACCGCGGACCCTTTGGTAGAACTTCCGCGCCTGGTGCGGTCCTTGCTCTCTGTACTGTTCCAGTTCACGGACGAGATTCTTCTCCCAGGCTGCTTTCTTTCGCCGGTGAACTGTTTTTTCATATCTTCTGAGCTCTTTATCGTACCAGTCGTTTCGATCTCTACGACTACTGCCTAAGATGGAGTCAGCAGTACTAATGGCAGTATTCTTAAGGTTCGAAGTTAATATAGAGATTTTAAAAATAGAAGATCCATAGAAAAGAATTATCAGAAAATAATAATAAACAAATCGTTATAAATAGAAATGTAATTGACGCAATAAATAACATAAAAAAAGAAACAAATACTATCATACGAGCAATAAAAAATAGTGAATTAATCCAAAACTTTATAGCCGTATATATTAAAGAAAAATTAAAAATTGTGAAAGAAGAACTAATAAAAGTAGAATATGCAATAAATTGGTCCAAAGTAGAAATTTCAAATTAATTTATAGTATTCGAAAAAGAAATTATTATGTTAAAAGGAAGATCTTATAAAACCAGTTAAGAAAAATAATATCGTTTGCAAAGTAAAATACGATCAAATAATTATATGTAATAAAAAACTCTTAGCTGTAATAAAAGAATGCAGAACAATTAACGATTTAAGAATATGTGATAATAATAATGTATTAGATATAGTATTAGATATTACAGTATAATTTATTAGATATATAGGAACAAGTTCACACAGTCCCACGATAAGCGGTTTTCATATACCGCAAATAGAAACCATCATTCCAGGTTTAATAATGCTAAACGAGTAAAAGGGTGTTATAGAAGTTAATGGAGAGCAGCTAAATCTCACAGGAATTCTAATTCAACACCGGAATACTTCTTTTAAAATCGGAGAACAAGAATACAGCTTTACAGAAACAGTCAAATATCAGCCTTTGCCAGCTATAATTAGAGTACCATCTTTAGGTGCCTACGAAGAGACACTTACCCTTCAAAGCCTAAAGCACCTCCACCTCAAAAACACATCAACGATAGACTTATTAGAAAAAAGACAGAAAAACGGGTTTGCAACAAATCTCGGCAACAGAACGGACAGCGTGTGTACACCAAAACATCGGCCGAGGCGGCGCGTGTACACAAATACATCGACCGAGGCACACGGACAACGCGTGTACATCGATACATCGGCCGATGCAGCTCAAGTATATATAAGTTCTTAGAAATATATGTAGAGTTCAGTTGTCATTTTGATTCTGTTGAATAAAGGTCGCAAGACCCAAAAAATATATTTTATATTTTTTTATTCTTTTCAACAAAGAAAAGATTAACTTGCGCAAGTCTGTAAAAAAATCTGTACCAATATTCAAGACACATTAACTTTTATTACCTACTAACTAATTTTACCTACTAATGGATAGATACGTATTCATCCCTTCCTTAAATTAAGGGATTAATTCTATAAGAATTTTGTATATAAACTCAAATCTTTAAAAAAAACAGTTCTAAAATATAATTCAAGTTTGCAACATTAAATAGTCAATTATATTGAATATTAAATAAGTTGTTTAATGTTTACATATAATAAAAAAATTGTTGAAGTGTTCCCTTTTTTATTTGTACAGTCGAATATTTTTTTATTTTTGTAAAGTGTTTATATTTCTACACGTATGTAAGTACATTAAATTTGCAGCAATGCAGCAATGTCGCCAAGGAAACGTAAGGGGATTGGCCAAGTGCAATAAAAGGCTAAAGAAAATTAAAAAGAGAGAGATAGATCTACGGCATCGATGGCTTCAGAGATAGAACAATAACTTGAGGCTCGACTAGAGCAACAAGAGATAGAGCTACTACACCGAGGGCTCCAGAGACAGAACAAAAACGTGAGGCTCGACTAGGTGATCGGAGGAGTATAGGTACTACATCTAGAGCTTTAGAGCCAGTAGAACAGCGTGATACCCGAGTACAGGAAATGACAAATAGTGGCAGACGATCATGGTGTACACAACATTTGAGCTTAGCATTGGAAGGATTCCACTATGATCCACATACAGACTACTCGAGTATGGAGGTGTTTCCATCGGAATAACGGAAATGGTCTCTAGTTACTGCCAAGCAAAATTGTAAAGTTGGTCCCTTTTCGAAGCCAACCTTGTGGTTTAGAGTTTATATCAACCTTGATTCTTGACTGTGTTCGGCGTGTTGCCGTATAACCACTAACCCAAAAGCCGGAGCTCCTTAGGGCGTCAGTATCAGGACGATATGTTTACGAGGAAAAAATAAGACGACGAGGTTTTTACTTTCAACGTTCACTTTTTGGAAATTAATGAATTTATTTGATAATTTTTCCTTCTTTTATACCAATTTACTGATCGATTTTTGATCATACTTCGACTCTGGAATGCCTACTCATCGATATTCATATTTTCCCTAATATTGCCTTATCAGCATAGTGCATGTATGTATGTACGTAATTTATGACCGACCGCGTCAAGTGTTTTTGGGTTCGCTCGCCTATTCTGCTGTGTTGACATATTTGTTTCCACAAGCGAACGACCTTATTATTTCATTACCATTTCCATGCGCCGCTTACTCAGCACATTACATGGAAAGGGTAATTAACGTTCTAAACGGTCGGCGCTCATTTGCTCATGATGCTTAGACTGCATATTTATTTTCATAGGCGAGCGACCGCTGGTCATAAATTATGCTATTGGAGATGTTTTATATTTTTTGTTCCCATGCACCGAGTGTGCTATTAAACAATACGTGTGGGTTTTGTTTGCTTTTGTTTTTCATGCACCATGTGTGCTGTTAACCAATACGTTGTATTGGTTTGTGTGTGCGTTTATTTTCGTTCACCGAGCGTGCTATTAATTAATGACTGCATATCTAAGATTTTTGTATTTTATTTTGAGAGGCACTAGAGTCGATGTAGGGTCAAAATTTCGTATGCTTAATTCAATTAAAATGTTGTATGCTTTTAGGCATAGTATTTATGTGGTCGCTGGTGCGATCCCTCACACCACACTTCCAGGGGGAAAAAGGAGAAATCATGACATGTCTTGATTTCTTCTTTTCCGCGCCACTTCTACAATAAGGGATCTCAAAAGAATGTTTACAATGTTTTGGTATTATTATATATAATTAAATTTTTTGTTATATCTCAAAAGAATATTTACAATGTAGTGTTTCAATGTTTTGATATTGATATTATAGATATAAATATGTTATGTTACCTACAAAAAGTTTTTTTTTTTTTGTTTTTTTTTTGTTTGTAGGATTCTTAAATGACTAATTTCTTTCTTCTTTTTTTTCTCTTTTTTTTCTATTAACGACTTGCTATTATTATTTCTTTTTGTTTGTTTTTTTTTTTTATAATTATTAGTTCGGTTTTTACTCATGTTGAATAATTTATTTGCTAAGGTTAATTACAATTTTGTTGTAAGATTTTGCTTTGCTTTTTTTTGTTTACTACTGTTTACTATTAGGAAAAGAAAATGGTAATAATAATAATTATAATTTTTAAAGTAATTTGATCTTTATGGTTTCTCATTCCTATTCTGTTTACTTATTTCTGTTCTATTGATTATTCTTATTCCTAATACTTCCTAATGTTTATAATATTTATTCTGAAAATACTTATTTCTATCCTATTCTATGGATTATTCTTATTCCTAATACTTCTAATGTTTATAATATTTATTCTGAAAATACTTATTTCTATCCTATTCTATGGATTATTCTTATTCCTAATACTTCTAATGTTTATAATATTTATTCTGAAAATACTTATTTCTATCCTATTCTATGGATTATTCTTATTCCTAATACTTCTAATGTTTATAATATTTATTCTGAAAATACTTATTTCTATCCTATTCTATGGATTATTCTTATTCCTAATACTTCTAATGTTTATAATATTTATTCTGAAAATACTTATTTCTATCCTATTCTATGGATTATTCTTATTCCTAATACTTCTAATGTTTATAATAATTATTCTGAAAATACTTATTTCTATCCTATTCTATGGATTATTCTTATTCCTAATACTTCCTAATGTTTATAATATTTATTCTGAAAATACTTATTTCTATCCTATTCTATGGATTATTCTTATTCCTAATACTTCTAATGTTTATAATATTTATTCTGAAAATACTTATTTCTATCCTATTCTATGGATTATTCTTATTCCTAATACTTCTAATGTTTATAATATTTATTCTGAAAATACTTATTTCTATCCTATTCTATGGATTATTCTTATTCCTAATACTTCTAATGTTTATAATATTTATTCTGAAAATACTTATTTCTATCCTATTCTATGGATTATTCTTATTCCTAATACTTCTAATGTTTATAATATTTATTCTGAAAATACTTATTTCTATCCTATTCTATGGATTATTCTTATTCCTAATACTTCTAATGTTTATAATATTTATTCTGAAAATACTTATTTCTATCCTATTCTATGGATTATTCTTATTCCTAATACTTCTAATGTTTATAATATTTATTCTGAAAATACTTATTTCTATCCTATTCTATGGCATGCGCATGCTCTCTCGCTTCCTTTTTTTTTTAATAAAAAAAATTATATTTTAGTCTAAACTGAATAAGAACTGTTTTAATATATACACATAAAATTTCTTCAATCGGTTTTTATGGACCTTCGTTTTCTTTCCCTCGTATTTTATTACGCAATTTACTCCTTCTTCAGATAACACTTCATATGGCCCTATGTAAATAGGATCCAGTTTTCTTCTATTCTCATTTCTTATCAAAACTAAACTACCTAATTCAAAACTAGTTTGTTTACTTCTAGCCTTCCTATCCTAGTCAGTTTTCCTATCGTTATTTCTGTCTAGAAGTGTATCTCTTGTATCTCTATGAGCTATTTGTAACTTTTCTCTTAAGTCAATTACGTAATCTTCGTAGTTGTATCTCGGTTCTACATGTCTTGTTAAGTTTGAAGGTAATGTACATCGTCGACCGAATACTAATTCAAATGGTGTATACCCTGTTTCCGTATGTACTGTGGTGTTGTAGCAAAATACGGAATACGGTAACCAAGTACACCAGTCTGTATGTTTATCGGATACATAGCTCCTGAGGTATGCTCCGAGAACTTTATGGGAATTTTCTAACGCTCCTATACTTTCGTGATGGTAGGCTGTAGATTGCAATTGTTCTATTTTCAATAATTTGCACATATCCTTAAAGATTTTGTTTATAAATTCTGTTCTTGATCAGAGGCTACAGTTTTTGGAACTCCATATCTAAGGATGAAACATTCTACTAGACCTTTGGCTACTGTACCAGCTTCCTTATTTCGGATTGGAATAGCTTCCGTGAATTTGGTCAGTTCGTCTTGTAAAGTCAGTACGTACCTATATCCATTCACCGATTCGTCTAGAGGACCTACTAAGTCCAAAAATATTTTGTCAAAACTTGATTCTGCAGTTGATGTTATTTCCATTGGTTGTTTCTTGGGTGTAATATGTTTATTCTTTTGACATATTGTGCAATGCTTTACGTATGTAGCTATGTCGTTCTGCATTCCTGTCCAGAAGTATTTCTGTTTAATCGTTTTCATCATGCGGTTTATTCCTGCATGTCCACTTGTTGGTAATATATGATAATCGTTGAGCAATATTTTCTTTTTATGAGGATCTGTAATTTCTATAAATTTATCTATTAGGTGCACCTTTACATTACTTTTCTTAAACATATCTCCTAAGATTTTTTGCAACTCGCGAATATTGTATTCTCGACGGCCGTCTTCGAGTTTCTTAATTTCTTCTTTTGTAATGTATAATTTATTAATTGATAATGGTCCGCAGATGCGATGCACGTCCCTCGACAACAAATCGCAAAATGATGTCGATCGGGCTGTAGTGCCATCCTTGTCCCTTCTTAGAAGTATACAATTCTTCACTGGGACGTATGCCAAAACTTTGTTGGGTCCCAGGATTATATCTATATCTTTTATCTGATATTCCTTGTCCTCGAAACTGTTACATATTTTTAGCTCAGTTATTTTATTTCCATGCTCTGGTGGCTTGAGTAGCTCTGTAATTACACGATTATTTTCTTCTGCTTCGGTTTCCTGTCTGTCGGTTATATTTTTCTGTATTGATTTCTCTGCTTGTGTTTTAGATCTTGTTATGACACATACGTGTAGTTCTTTAAGTTGGTCAGAATCCCATTTAATGCGACTTAAAGCGTCAGCTGTGCAATTATCTTTTCCGGGTGTATATTCAATGTGAAAATTATATTCTTCTAGTAGCAGTCTGAATTTTGTTAATCTACTTGAGGGTTCCTTAAGGGGAAAAAGGTAAACTAATGGTCTATAGTCTGTTATAATTTTGAATTTTCTTCCAAACAAATATGGTCGGTAGTGTTTTATCGCCCATACTATTGCCAGTAATTCTTTTTCTATAGTGCTATAATTCTTCTCGGCGCTATTCAGAGTTTTACTCGCATAAGCAATAGGTTTGTCATCGAAATTGGACAATACTGCCCCTAGTGCAAAACCTGAGGCGTCTGTCCGTAAAATGAATTCTTTGTCGAAATTTGGGAATTGTAAAATTTGGGGACTAGTAAGGATTGTTTTAAGAAGTTGAAAAGATTTGTTACAGTTTTGGTCAAAATTGAATTCTATAGTGCTATAATTCTTCTCGGCGCTATTCAGAGTTTTACTCGCATAAGCAATAGGTTTGTCATCGAAATTGGACAATACTGCCCCTAGTGCAAAACCTGAGGCGTCTGTCCGTAAAATGAATTCTTTGTCGAAATTTGGGAATTGTAAAATTTGGGGACTAGTAAGGATTGTTTTAAGAAGTTGAAAAGATTTGTTACAGTTTTGGTCAAAATTGAATTCTACGTTTTTCCTAAGTAATTTGTTGAGTGGGATGGCTATTGTAGCAAAGTTTGGAATAAATTTACGGTAGTAATTAGCAAATGCTACGAATCTTCTTACATCGTCTGCATTTGTTGGGGTAGGATAATTGCTTATTGCTGCAGATTTTGTCGGATCTGGGTGAATTCCCTTTTCGGAAATAATGTGCCCTAGATACAATACTTCTTTTCGTAGGAATGCACACTTTCTTGGATGAATTTTTAGGTTTACTTCCCTAAGTCGTTTGAACACGTCTATCAGATTTTTGTTATGATCTATCAAGTTCTTACCAAACACTATTAAGTCATCAAGGTAAACAAAACAGCGTGAGTACGTAAGTCCGGCCATCGCTATTGACATCATTCTCGAGAATTTGCTTGGTGAGATTTTTAGTCGCATTGGTAGTCGTTTTAGCTGATAGTGACCGTCCTCCGTTGAAAATGCTGTCATAGGTCTACTTTTTGGTTCCAATTCCATTTGGTAATATCCTTGACTTAAATCAATACATGAAAAATATACTGCTCCTCCTACCATGTCGTAAATGTCACTAATATTGGTTAACGGGAATTTGTCGTTGAGCAATATTTTCTTTTTATGAGGATCTGTAATTTCTATACATTTATCTATTAGGTGCATCTTTACATTACTTTTCTTAAACATATCTCCTAAGATTTTTTGCAACTCGCGAATATTGTATTCTCGACGGCCGTCTTCGAGTTTCTTAATTTCTTCTTTTGTAATGTATAATTTATTAATTGATAATGGTCCGCAGATGCGATGCACGTCCCTCGACAACAAATCGCAAAATGATGTCGATCGGGCTGTAGTGCCATCCTTGTCCCTTCTTAGGAGTATACAATTCTTCACTGGGACGTATGCCAAAACTTTGTTGGGTCCCAGGATTATATCTATATCTTTTATCTGATATTCCTTGTCCTCGAAACTGTTACATATTTTTAGCTCAGTTATTTTATTTCCATGCTCTGGTGGCTTGAGTAGCTCTGTAATTACACGATTATTTTCTTCTGCTTCGGTTTCCTGCCTGTCGGTTATATTTTTCTGTATTGATTTCTCTGCTTGTGTTTTAGATCTTGTTATGACACATACGTGTAGTTCTTTAAGTTGGTCAGAATCCCATTTAATGCGACTTAAAGCGTCAGCTGTGCAATTATCTTTTCCGGGTGTATATTCAATGTGAAAATTATATTCTTCTAGTAGCAGTCTGAATTTTGTTAATCTACTTGAGGGTTCCTTAAGGGGAAAAAGGTAAACTAATGGTCTATAGTCTGTTATAATTTTGAATTTTCTTCCAAACAAATATGGTCGGTAGTGTTTTATCGCCCATACTATTGCCAGTAATTCTTTTTCAATAGTGCTATAATTCTTCTCGGCGCTATTCAGAGTTTTACTCGCATAAGCAATAGGTTTGTCATCGAAATTGGACAATACTGCCCCTAGTGCAAAACCTGAGGCGTCTGTCCGAAAATGAATTCTTTGTCGAAATTTGGGAATTGTAAAATTTGGGGACTAGTAAGGATTGTTTTAAGAAGTTGAAAAGATTTGTTACAGTTTTGGTCAAAATTGAATTCTATAGTGCTATAATTCTTCTCGGCGCTATTCAGAGTTTTACTCGCATAAGCAATAGGTTTGTCATCGAAATTGGACAATACTGCCCCCAGTGCAAAACCTGAGGCGTCTGTCCGTAAAATGAATTCTTTGTCGAAATTTGGGAATTGTAAAATTTGGGGACTAGTAAGGATTGTTTTAAGAAGTTGAAAAGATTTGTTACAGTTTTGGTCAAAATTGAATTCTACGTTTTTCCTAAGTAATTTGTTGAGTGGGATGGCTATTGTAGCAAAGTTTGGAATAAATTTACGGTAGTAATTAGCAAATGCTACGAATCTTCTTACATCGTCTGCATTTGTTGGGGTAGGATAATTGCTTATTGCTGCAGATTTTGTCGGATCTGGGTGAATTCCCTTTTCGGAAATAATGTGCCCTAGATACAATACTTCTTTTCGTAGGAATGCACACTTTCTTGGATGAATTTTTAGGTTTACTTCCCTAAGTCGTTTGAACACGTCTATCAGATTTTTGTTATGATCTATCAAGTTCTTACCAAACACTATTAAGTCATCAAGGTAAACAAAACAGCGTGAGTACGTAAGTCCGGCCATCGCTATTGACATCATTCTCGAGAATTTGCTTGGTGAGATTTTTAGTCGCATTGGTAGTCGTTTTAGCTGATAGTGACCGTCCTCCGTTGAAAATGCTGTCATAGGTCTACTTTTTGGTTCCAATTCCATTTGGTAATATCCTTGACTTAAATCAATACATGAAAAATATACTGCTCCTCCTACCATGTCGTAAATGTCACTAATATTGGTTAACGGGAATTTGTCGTCTTCTATTCTCTCATTTACGTTCCTGTAATCTATAACCATTCGGAATTTTTGCTGATTGATAACGGGATCTCTCCTTTTTGGTACTACGAGTATGGGAGAGTTCCAAGCGGATACGGATGGTTCTATTATGTCATTTTCTAGCATGTTGTCGATTTCGTTTTTTATATCCTGTTTTTGTGTATGTGGTAATCGGTAGGGTTTGGTATATTTTGGGGTCGCTCCCTCTTTTAGTGTTATATCTGCTTGTCCTATGTGAGTGTAAGTTAACTTGTCTCCTTCCAAGTGAAAAATATCGTGGAATTTTGTGCATATTGACTCGATTTCAGTTCTCTCGTCGTTATTCAGTGTATCGAAATTAATTTCGCTTAGTAACTTCTTTATTCTCGTGCTTGGTACAGCGTCTTCCCTTTTGTACTGTAAGACGAAATGCTCGGATGTTGGGAATGATATTGGTTCTGCCCATTTAAGGTTTACAGCAGTTTCGCGAGTGTTGAGAATTTTGATTGGGAATTTTCCTTGTATGGCTGTAGATATGGATCCAGCCATGTAAACACCTTTGCACAATTCCTGAGGATAGAATATTCTGGAATCTGTATGCTTGGTATTCACCCAATATGTAGCTTCACATCTTGGAGACACTGTTATGTTATTTAAACTATGTTGTACATATATCGGTACCGAAAGTTGTCGGTTATTAATTTTGAAATTTAAATGTAAGGTTTCTAGATCGATTACCGCACCAAACTCCATTAGGAAGTTTGATCCAATAATACCATCGACGGGTATCGGGAAAGAATCGGGTACTACATGGAATTCGTATGGAATGCTGTTTTTCCCGAAATGTAAGGTGCTAGTACAGGTGCCCTTTGAACGTAGATTCCCAGCTATACCTATAATGTTTGTACTAAAGCTTTCTTCTATTGGTATAATTCCCTCAACTACGGAACTTTTTATAATGCAAATGGATGCTCTGGTGTCTAGTAAGCATCGTATAACTTTGTTATTGTTGGTTTTTAATTGTACGTAAAGGCCGTTTTCTATCCCCGTCGTATATATGGTACTTGGTATGTCGGGATTTATAGACTCCCCTCCGAAGGGTCGGCTGTCCCCTCGGTGGGTTGTTCGTTTCCCAATACTTTTACCCTCTGGTTGTTAGATGGATTACCATTGGTTGCCCTACTATTATTATTATTATTAATATTTCTATTCGGGACGTAGTTTCTATTATCGTCATTCTGGCGGTAGTCGTTATTCTGGCGGTAGTTGTTATTCTGGTAGCTCGCTCTATAGCGGTTATCAGAATTGTTGTGTGGAATGACTCTGTTATCGTTCTTGTAGTTGTAACCGTTGGTCATGTTATTGTCGTACCGTCCTCTAAAGTTTTGCCCTCTAATATTTTGCTCTCTAAATTTTTGTCCTCTAAAGTTGTGTCCTCTAAAGTTTTGCCCTCTAAAGTTTTGTCCTCTAAAGTTGTTTCCTCTAAAGTTCTGGTCTCTAAAGCTCTGTTCCCTAAAGTTCTGTCCTCTAACGTTCTGGTTGTAGTTGAGATAGCTAATCGATGAATTTGTTGACCCTTGGTCTATTTCCAGCAGGTGCTGTGCTGCTTCTTGAAAAGTCGTGTGTCTGGCGCTGTCGAGTATAATACGTAGTCTGTCATTCACCCCCTTTTTTAGGAAAGCTAATCCCCTACGATCATTGGCTCTGGTTAATGTTGCTCGGGTGCTTTCACCATGGCAAGCTACCTCCAGCTCTGTCATTTTAGTTACTAATGTCTCGATGTCCGTTACGAATTCTCTTATAGGTCGATTTCCCTGATGTGTCCTACTAAGTTTTGTTTGTATTAGTTCAATGGTTTCTTTAGGTCCGCATTTTTCTGTTAGGTATTTTTTTAATTGTGCAAAATTGCATTTAAGTAAGAATTTTATTAGGGTTTGTTTTGCGGTCGGGGAGAGTGTATCGTAATAAAACTCAATACTGTTTAAAAAATCCCTGATGTTTTCTAGTCTTTTACCCTCTTCCTCACATGTAAGGGTTGGTAGCTTCTGAGCGAAGCTGAAACTAAATTCGTCCGTCATTTTATCTACGTCTGCTATTATTTCATTTGGTGCACGTTCTGTCTCTTTTGTTACTTCTTCCTGTATTATACTTTTTTCAATTCTATCTATTGCTTCTATCTTATAACTGTGTAGTTTTTTATATAGTATATTGAGTTCTTTTTTTTCCGGTATGGTTTCTTCTAGGAGTTTTGCTATAATTTGTGCTTGTCTAAAAATTGCATGAACTTGTTCTAACTTCTTTTCTCCTGATTCCCTCGTTTTTTTTCTATTTGGTCCGTCCTTCCTTAGATTTTTTACGATAGCATAAAGATCTTCTACCAAAGAACCGAGCTCTTCCATGAGAAGTTGTGTTATTCAATTCAAATAATTACTATACTGATAACCTTCTTCCTATTACATTATGTTTTATGATTTCTTTTTTTATAACTTTGTTTACCTTCCTGCTAAGTATCTTACGGATATAGTTAAATCCTATAATTATTATTAGTATTAATATAATTGTGACTATGTCTATGCCATAGTTCATATTGTCATAACTCTTATTGGTCTGAGGTCCATTGTTATTTACAATGACCTCTTCAACCTTTGACTGGGTTTTTCCCATTTTCGTAAAAATTTGTAATTACTAAAAAAAATATTATAAAATATTATATAGAGAATTTTATTTTCTTGATTATTATTTATATTACTATATATTATTAGGAATTATATTTAAAAAAAAAATTTATATTTGAAAAATAATCATAGATATTAGTCTTATTTATTATCGATTACTCGTCATCGTCCATCTTCCAGTTGTCGATGAGTTTGAATATCTCAATTAGATGTGGGAACCGGTCCACTTCTGCATTTATTAGTCTTGTTTTGTACTGCCGAATGACGTCCTCCAGAATGAATTCGTCCGTGTCTCTGTCACTGTCGTTGTCCATTTGTGTCGAACGCCTGTTTCTCGGCTAAATTCTTTTTCTTCTTGTCCTTCCTTCTGTTGCGGATGGCCTTTTTCAAGTCCTTCAGTTGCTGTAAAAATTCTTTCCTCGTCTCCTTCGACTGGTTTGGAATGCTTGCCAGTCTTCGCAGTTCAACGAGTTGTTGCTTTTGCTGTACTCGTATGCCTCCTCGTTTTTTTCCTGGTGATGGTGCAGTATGGTCTTTGACTACTGGCTTCTTCAATTTCTGTCGTCGTCTGTACTCCTCTATTGACAGTGGCTTTGGTCCCACCTGGTCCTGTTCCAGTGGAACCTCGGGCTGAAGCAGGCCTTGTGCTTCCCTGATGTAATCGGCCGCAAGTGCAAGTTTCTCTTGCTGTCGTTCGTTGGACGACATGTACGATGATTTATAAGTGTTTAGAAAAATTATTTTTCTTGACTTAGAAAAATTATCTTAGTATTAAGCCAGAATTTGGCAGGATCGCCATGTAAAGTTGGTCCCTTTTCGAAGCCAACCTTGTGGTTTAGAGTTTATATCAACCTTGATTCTTGACTGTGTTCGGCGTGTTGCCGTATAACCACTAACCCAAAAGCCGGAGCTCCTTAGGGCGTCAGTATCAGGACGATATGTTTACGAGGAAAAAATAAGACGTCGAGGTTTTTACTTTCAACGTTCACTTTTTGGAAATTAATGAATTTATTTGATAATTTTTCCTTCTTTTATACCAATTTACTGATCGATTTTTGATCATACATCGACTCTGGAATGCCTACTCATCGATATTCATATTTTCCCTAATATTGCCTTATCAGCATAGTGCATGTATGTATGTACGTAATTTATGACCGACCGCGTCAAGTGTTTTTGGGTTCGCTCGCCTATTCTGCTGTGTTGACATATTTGTTTCCACAAGCGAACGACCTTATTATTTCATTACCATTTCCATGCGCCGCTTACTCAGCACATTGCATGGAAAGGGTAATTAACGTTCTAAACGGTCGGCGCTCATTTGCTCATGATGCTTAGACTGCATATTTATTTTCATAGGCGAGCGACCGCTGGTCATAAATTATGCTATTGGAGATGTTTTATATTTTTTGTTCCCATGCACCGAGTGTGCTATTAAACAATACGTGTGGGTTTTGTTTGCTTTTGTTTTTCATGCACCATGTGTGCTGTTAACCAAAACGTTGTATTGGTTTGTGTGTGCGTTTATTTTCGTGCACCGAGTGTGCTATTAATTAATGACTGCATATCTAAGATTTTTGTATTTTATTTTGAGAGGCACTAGAGTCGATGTAGGGTCAAAATTTCGTATGCTTAATTCAATTAAAATGTTGTATGCTTTTAGGCATAGTATTTATGTGGTCGCTGGTGCGATCCCTCACAAAATAGTATAAAGCAGAGTCACCTGGTATTTGCTGCAAGAATGGAAAAGTGAAACTTTGTCAATTAGAATCAACACCACAAGAACTTTGGACTTACACATTAGGAGCTACGTCAGAGTCAAAGCATTTTCTAAATAACATCTGAAAATACAATTCATGTTTCCAAATGACTTCGTTCGTTTTAAATCAAGTTCAGAAAAAAACATACCAAATTATGGATCAGGTAGGGGGTTACGAAACTGGGAGGTTTGGGATTCCTGGACCCGGTCAGGAATACCGGACTGGTAAGGCTGGGAATCCCGGATCTCCCAGGATCAGGCAACGACAAAGCGCAATATAAAGCCTCTTTCGCTGCAAGACCGTTGTTTGGGCCTATGCCCATCCTACACGTGGTGACCCTGTCCAGCTAAAGTCAACGGATCTAGAGGAGAGAGCCTCGATAAAAAATCCTCAATCCAAGGTGAGACACGTGCGCCGAGGTATGAATGGCCATGTGAATTTTGGTCGCTAGCACGGAACTCCGTTTGCTTGGTAACCTACGGCTTCAAACTGCCCTACTACAGTAAGAGGCTCTGCTGTGGTGGACCTCTTTTCTCACTAAACAAAGTTTATGGATATAGAACATGAAATAAAACCTGAGGGCGGTGCTTCTCCAAACGCACCAATCTCAGAAGCGAAGGACCCCCTAGGTCCTACTTCTGAGACTGAACAATTAAACTTCGACGACAGTACAGACTCGTCAAACATCACCGTGGACTACGTCCCTGCACAAGGCTCCAACGTGCCATTATGCTTGGACAACATGTCCACATCGACCACCACTGACCTAAGATACGGACTTAATAGTCTAGTACTCGAGGACAGCAAAAGACAGCGACAACACCTAAGTGGAGCAGCCAGGAAAAGACTAGCTTTCCTAAAGCAAAAGGGGCTCACCCATGACGAGGCACTAGCACAGTGCCTGACAAAAATTAGAGACAGGACGGAAACAATGACTGTCAAACGAGGACGATCGAACGACTCCAGCCCCAAAAACCCCCCCAAACGAGAGAGGCAAGCTCCAACTCCAAAAGTAGCCGAAACGACCAATACCACGGCCATATCGGGCCCAGGCGAAAAAGAGACAGCGAGCGGATCAAGGACAGTGCCAGACTACAGCGACATCGTGAAGGCAATCAGGTTGCCATTACCGACCAAAGCTTTCCCGATGTCAAACTAGACACGGCACAGATGTCCAAAACCCAAGACCTTATAATGGACGCAGTGGCAGAGCTCCATATTGACGTTATCAGCCCAAACTTTCTGGGATGCCGACACAAGAATGGCTGGCTATCAGTAAGCTGCGCGGATGCAAATACGGCTGAATGGCTTACTAATAAAGTGCCAAACCTTAAACCGTGGGACAACGCCAAAATCAAAATCGTCAGGAAGGATGAAATCCCCCACAACCAAATATGCTTCGTATATCTTCCCCACTGCGGGAACGAGACGAATGAAAAGATAAGCAGGCGCCTGGTGGTCCAAAATAAGGAGCTTAGAAACGCAGATTGGAAGATTCTCTCGCGCAAAGATAGAGAAAACGACTATCTCCAACTGACTATTTCAGCGTCGCCAAAGATAGCGGAGAACTTAAAGGGCTCCAACTACAGGGTCAACTGACTCTTCGGGTCGGTCTATTTCCGACTGAAAAAGATGAAAAAAGTAAAAAAGATTCAGCGGGAATCAGACCCGACAGCAATAAGCCAAAAATAGAAAAGAAAAACCCGGCTGCTAAGCCGGTCCATTGCCCAAAAACCTCCGGCAACAGGGTCAAGCCTAGGACCCAATTATCAAAACCCGGCCAGTCGGTTCATGGCATAAGTAAACCACTACAGTCCAAAATATAAAAAAAACACGGCCTAGAAACAGTAAAACCCATCAAGCCGGCCGCAATTCCAACCACACAGGGACCGAATGACAGACCAAACAGTCCCAACTGCAAGCAATCTGTTGAATTGCGTGCAGATAAACCTTCATAGGTCCAAGGCAGCTACTGCCAACCTCTGCCACCTCTTTGTGGCTCACAACTGGGACATTGCTCTTATTCAGGAGCCATGGACCAACAAGGGTAGAATCCAGGATATCCCCAATAAAATAGGTAAGTTGATCTATAGCAAAGGTGACTAGAGGCCAAGGACAGCTATCCTATGTCGTCATAAATACAACATCTACTCTATAAATCAATCTATTTCCAGAGACATAACCGCGATCTCCATAAAGACGCACACTACTCAGGGCAGCACGAGCATCATCAACTTTGCCGCTGCCTATTTCCCGGGAGACGATGAAGAATCGCCACCAAAAACAACACAGAGCTTCGTTGAATACTGTATAGCTCATAACCAAAAATTTGTGATCGGATGCGACTCAAACGCACACCACGAGGTCTGGGGAAGCACCGACACAAACACAAGAGGTGAGTTACTTCTTAATTACTGCCTATCCACTAACGTAGTTATAAACAACATGGGAAGTGATGCAACTTTCATAAACGCCATAAGGAGAGAAGTTCTGGACCTTACTCTATCGGATAAGGGTACGGCCAGCGCAATCCGTAATTGGCATGTTATGAAAGAGGCATCGCTATCAGACCACATATGCATAGAATTCAATGTAGAAACTCCCAATAGGGTTCAATCCATTATAAGAACCCCGAAACACATCAATTGGCAAGTCTTTCAAGACTCACTGCAATTAAACTTGACTGGCATTAGTACCCGTATAAACTCGATAGCCGACCTAGACTCCACAGCAAACGACCTTACCGAGGCAATCATAAATGCCTATCACACAAGCTGTCCTGCAATCCGAGCTAAAGGTACAAGAGACGTTCCCTGGTGGAACCATGATCTCGAGGCTAAGAGAAGAGAAGTCCGAAAACTGTTCAACAAGGCCAAAACGAACAAATATTTGGACGGCCTATCGAACTTCTCTTACACAATACAACGCGGCACTAAGAAGCAGCAAACGTAACAGCTGGAGAGAATTTTGTGAAAGCATCGATAAACTATCAACTGTAACGGAGTTTTCCCAGCCGGGGTAAACTCAGCGTGACCAGGGTTCAGAGGAAAGGGGTCGTTACAATAAAATTTATATTTGGTGACTCTTCAAATTGTATTTCTTTATTTCTCTTTTCTTATTACTTTTAATTTAAGTCTAGGACAAGTATAAATCCTGAGCGATGCGCTAGTCTTAGATGAGCGTAAGTCCCGAGAGATGTGCTAGCCTTAGACGAGCGTGAGTCTTGAGTGATGCGCTAGCGTAGTTGAGACGAGCGTCAATCCTGAGCGACTTGTGGGCGGGAGCCCGAGACAAGCGAGATTCCTGAGCGATGCGTGAGCGTAGTTCGAGGCGAGCGTCAATCCTGAGCGACTTGTGGGCGTGAGCCTGAGACAAGTGAGATTCCTGAGCAATGCGTGAGCATAGTTCGAGGCGAGCGTCTATCCTGAGCGACTTGTGGGCGTGAGCCTGAAACAAGTGAGATTCCTGAGCGATGCGTGAGCTGTACCAGCGTAAAACCTGAAGGGACACCACACAGTGAATTACGTTGTACGACGGCAGAGTTACGGCGAATGCAAATGGATGACGTTGGCAGCGATATGCAGGGCGACGTCGACAGCGATGTGCTGAGCTGTACTAGCGTAAAACCTGAAGGGACACCACACAGTGAATTACGTTGTACGACGGCAAAGTTACGGCGAATGCAAATGGACAATGTTGGCAGCGATATGCAGGGCGACGTCGACAGCGATATGCTGAGCTGTACTAGCGTAAAACCTGAAGGGAGACCACACAGTGAATTACGTTGTACCACGGCAGGGTTACGGCGAATGCGTCCGATGGCGTGCTGTTGTTTTGACTATTTTTATATTCATATCCGATTGTTGGCTGCACTTTTTTGTGTGAACAAAATTCGGCCACAAGAATTTTGTTCCTCACACTCCCCCGTTACTTTGGCGAAAAACTCGTGCTTCCCTAACTAGTTTTAATAGCAGGGAGTCTACTTTCGTAGTCCCAGTTTACATTGTTGTGTATGCTGAGCTGCACTAGCGTAAAACCTGATGGGACACCACACAGTGAATTACGCTGTTCGACGGCAGGGTTACGGCAAACGCAAATGGACGACGTTGGCAGCGATATGCAGGGTGACGTCGACAGCGATATGCAGGGTGATGTCGACAGCGATATATAGTGGCGTCGGCAGCGGATGAGTAGTGGCGTCGGCAGCGGACGAGTAGTGACGTCAACAGAGGAACGCGAACCAAAGTTGTATATGTATATTGAATTTCTAGCACTTACCGAGGCGTGATCCGGTCAGCGCAATGCCAACTAAAGAAAGCGACTAAGCGTAAGAGATCGACTGACTGCATGCATGCTCGCCTTTTTATACCTTTTTGTGTGGCAAAAATTGTAAACAGCGTGCTTTGCTGTGATTGGTCAGTCCGATGGCGTGCTGTTGTTTTGACTGTTTTATATTCATATCCGATTGTTGGCTGCACTTTTTTGTGTGAACAAAATTCGGCCACACGAATTTTGTTCCTCACACTCCCCCGTTACTTCGGCGAAAAACTTGTGCTTCCCTAACTAGTTTTAATAGCAGGGAGTCTACTTCCGTAGTCCCAGTTTACATTGTTGCGTCTGCTGCTGGTACTACCTCTCTTGCCAATGCTTATGCTAACTCCGCTGCTTCTGTGGAATTCGCTGCTGCTGTCGACTTCATTGTGGCTGTGCCTGTTGCTATTGTTGTTCAGTTGATGCGTTGAGTTCTGATGCTGTGCTCGTTGTTTTATAGTTCTTCTAGTGTACTCTGTTGTTCTCCGGATTAACTGGCATTGCCTTTGCTGTATCTGTGGTTGTTGTTGAAGAATTTTTGCTGCTGAGATCGTTTATGTTGCACCTTTTATATGGTGGCTTTTGTTGTTGCGAACGCTGTTGTGATCGTTTCGCTGCCGTTGTTGGTTTTGTGGTTGGGTTACTGCTGTCGACTTCCTGCAGTGTTGTCTCTTGGGGCGTCTGTGGCAATTTCTGAGGGGAGTATTCACTGGAGTTGTTTCAATCGGAGCTGGTAACACTTGTATCCCGCCAACTGTAGTACAGGGTCGCTTTAGAAAGAGGTGACTTTCATCAACTCTTGCGCTCATGATAACTTTAGACGACGTTGTCGGCTGCTGCGGCTTTGGAAGTTGTGGTTGCATTGCTTTTCGGAGTTTGTTGCAAGTCGGACATTTAATCGGTCTTGCTGGTCCAGTTTGGAGTGATCGGTACTCACCTCCGAAGCTTAAAGCGGCTCGCGACCTTGCAAGGAAGTCCATCTCCAGTGTGAGGTCAACAACGGCGGTCGGTAGCACCAGCAGGCGCAGTGCATACGATGACACCCCAAAACGAACGTTGACATTCAACCCTTCGCGGACTGTTGTCCGACTCCCGTTGGCCATTTGAATTGGGATGTTCACGGGAATGGGGTTACCTAAATTTCGAAGACTATCTGCCAAACGTTCGCTCACAAAACTACGGGATGCGCCGGTGTCAATGGTGGCTTGGACGGGTTCACTGCCGATCTTGATGCGGGCAAGAATTCGCTGTAGGTCTTGGATCAGAGCTGTCTTTTGGTTGAGCTGGAGCAAATGACGCTGCTCAATGCGAAGAAGAAAGAGACGGCAGCAGTCTATTGCTCTGGTCCCTCGTTGGCCGCAATCCCAACAGAACAACAAATGTGGTCTTCGACAATTTCTCCAGGTGTGTCCGTCCTGGCGGTAGCGTCTGCCGTAGCGTCTGCATCGGGTAAAACGCCACAGATGTCTCCTTTGGGATTCGAGTGGTGGTTGTGTCATTGGTGGCACTAGTGACAGTCTGCGTCTGTGCTGCTATTTCAGCTCTCTCAGACTGGTTTCGTTCTCTGATGTAACGTCCGGTCCGTTGATGAAAGCCCAATAACGTTCCCTGAGCTCCTCTATGCTACCTGTTTTATCCAGTCCGAACTCATCCAGATAATTTTGCAGCTCCTCCTTCGAGAGGGTATATACCCAGCCAGTCTTGACTATCTTGTCTTTCTTGCTTTCTCAAAAGCCAAAGGTAAGTTTTATTATTATTATTTTGTTTTACGTTATCGAAGTGTCCCTGCTTGGGCGCCAATTGCAACGGAGTTTTCCCAGCCGGGGTAAACTCAGCGGGACCAGGGTTCAGAGGAAAGGGGTCGTAACAATAAAATTTATATTTGGTGACTCTTCAAATTGTATTTCTTTATTTCTCTTTTCTTATTACTTATAATTTAAGTCTAGGACAAGCATAAATCCTGAGCGATGCGCTAGTCTTAGATGAGCGTAAGTCCCGAGAGATGTGCTAGCCTTAGACGAGCGTGAGTCTTGAGTGATGCGCTAGCGTAGTTGAGACGAGCGTCAATCCTGAGCGACTTGTGGGCGGGAGCCCGAGACAAGCGAGATTCCTGAGCGATGCGTGAGCGTAGTTCGAGGCGAGCGTCAATCCTGAGCGACTTCTGGGCGTGAGCCTGAGACAAGTGAGATTCCTGAGCGATGCGTGAGCGTAGTTCGAGGCGAGCGTCAATCCTGAGCGACTTGTGGGCGTAAGCCTAAGACAAGTGAGATTCCTGAGCGATGCGTGAGCATAGTTCGAAACGAGCGTCAATCCTGAGCGACTTGTGGGCGTGTGCCTGAGACAATTGAGATACCTGAGCGATGCGTTGGCGTAATTCGAGGCGAGCGCTAATCCTAAGCGACTTGTAGGCGTGAGCCTGAGACAAGTGAGAATCCTGAGCGATGCGTGAGCTGTACCTGCGTAAAACCTGAAGGGACACCACACAGTGAATTACGTTGTACGACGGCAGAGTTACGGCGAATGCAAATGGACAATGTTGGCAGCGATATGTAGGGCGACGACGACAGCGATATGCTGAGCTGTACTAGCGTAAAACCGAAGGGAGACCACACAGTGAATTACGTTGTACGACGGCAGGGTTACGGCAAATGCAAATGGACGACGTTGACAGCGATATGCTGAGCTGTACCAGCGTAAACCTGAAGGGACACCACACAGTGAATTACGTTGTACGACGGCAGAGTTACGGCGAATGCAAATGGACGACGTTGGCAGCGATATGCAGGGCGATGTCGACAGCGATATGCTGAGCTGTACTAGCGTAAAACCTGAAGGGACACCACACAGTGAATTACGTTGTACGACGGCAGGGTTACGGCGAATGGAAATGGACGACGTCGGCAGCGATATGCAGGGTGACGTCGACAGCGATATGCTGAGCTGTACTAGCGTAAAACCTGATGGGACACCACACAGTGAATTACGCTGTTCGACGGCAGGGTTACGGCAAACGCAAATGGACGACGTTGGCAGCGATATGCAGGGTGACGTCGACAGCGATATATAGTGGCGTCGGCAGCGGATGAGTAGTGGCGTCGGCAGCGGACGAGTAGTGACGTCAACAGCGGAACGCGAACCAAAGTTGTATATGTATATTGAATTTCTAGCACTTACCGAGGCGTGATCCGGTCAGCGCAATGCCAACTAAAGAAAGCGACAAAGCGTAAGAGATCGACTGACTGCATGCTCGCCTTTTTATAACTTTTTGTGTGGCAAAAATTGTAAATAGCGTGCTGCGCTGTCATTGGTCAGTCCGGTGGCGTGATGTTGTTTTGACTGTTTTTATATTCATATCCAATTGTTGGCTGCACTGTGTGGGTACAGGGTGCGAATTTGGTAAAAAGTATATTGCATGTTTTGTGTGAACAAAATTCGGCCATAAGAATTTTGTTCCTCACACAACAGCGTGTCGACTTCACAAGGGTCTATCCCTCGACCACACAAATCCACTCGGGTCTGTCAAGAAACCTAACGGAGAACTGACAACCAAGATATGAAACACTCAACTGCCTAGTAAAAAGCCAGTTCCCAGAATGCTTAATACTGGGTAACGATGAGAAAAACGAGGACATTTTCCATTGAAGGAGTCCGCTGGGTAGTAAATTCATTCTCCCTGGAGGAGACGGGGTCTACCCAATTTTGCTGTAACCAGCTGTATCCATCAGATAGAATCTCTGCTCGTGAAACTCTACAAAGCCAGCTATAGCCTAGAATACGTTCCAAGGTGCTGGATTGAAGTGCGAGTTATTTTCCTACCAAAGGCTGGTAAAAAATCTCCCGAAGATACAAGGTCCTACAGACCAATCAGCCTATCTTCATTTTTACTCAAATCCATGGAGAAGATACTATGTCACCACATAAAATCTAATGTACTCCAAATTAACCCACTAAACCCCAGCCAGCATGCATATCAGACAGGGAAATCAACAGAAACTGCACTGCACGAGCTGACAGACGAAATCGAAGATACACTTCGGAACAAAGAAATGTTAATATGTGCCTTCATAGACATTCAAGGCGCTTTTGACAACACTAACTTCGAAGTGATTCAATCACAAGCTAGAAACAAGGGTATAGAATCCTCAATCTTAGGGTGGGTCATAAGCATGCTAAGAGGTAGGAGAATTCGGGCCTCATTCGGCGATGAAGCCATCACAGTAGCGGCAACTAGAGGCTGCCCACAAGGCGGAGTCCTGTCACCTCTTTTGTGGCTGCTGGTAATGGACCAGTTACTATTAAGGCTTAAGAATAATCATATTACCAATATTGGCTATGCGGATGACCTCGTCCTTATGGACCGTAGCAAATTCGAGAGTACGATAGCAGAAGAGATTTATCGCAAGCAAAAAATTTTTTTAAAAAAATAATATTAATAATTTAAAAATTTTGTTTATTCTTATTAATTTAAAATCTTTCCTTTTTATACAAGTTGTGTTTTTAATCCTTCAGTTTTGTTGTGTTGAAAAGTTTACTATTTTGGTGTTTCTTTTTTTTTGCTTAACATCACAAAGAATTTTTCAAGAATACTTTTTGGATTCATACATGTTTGCTGATTTGGATAACTACGAAACGTGATCTTGGACAAGACCGAACGTAGCTCAGCTTGTTAAAGAAAGCTATCCACTTTCTTAACAAGAACAAATTGGACTTACAAGTACTATATATTTAAGTTGAATTTTTTTTGTAAGCCAATCGGCTCACTGATTGTTCGTGACTTATTCGTTTGTAAGGACTGGTACTACAAGCGAATTCGTTGCGATTTTCTGTTGGTCTGTTGTCTTTAATTAAATTCTTCTTATTGTTGTAATTTACTTATTGTTGTAATTTTTTAATTGTTTTTATTTTAATTTATTTAACATTTTTTTTCGTGTATTTCATTATTTTTACATTGTGATATGAATTCTTTTTTTGAAATTCATTTCACTAATATTCGCGGTTTTAAGGGTAATTTTAACTCAATCGTAGCGCATCTTCACGCGAATAAACCTGCGGTTCTTAGTTTATGTGAAACGCAAGTTTATTTTATGGGTACCCCTAATGATTTTCAATATCCGGGGTATTCTCGTGTCGACTGTTTGGTTCCGCATCGAGGGGATGTTCTCATTATTAGAGATGATATCGGTTTTTCTGTTCCAAATTTTAATGTTCCGAAATGTAATCCACTGTTCAATACGATATGGATTGAAATTTTAATAGCAAACCATTCAATGTTTATTTGTTCCCTTTATCGTAGTCCTAATTTGTCACCTGATGACACTATTATTGAATTTGATAATTTATCGGAAACAATTGACAAGATTTACGAATCCTCACCAACTTCAGAATTAGTAGGTTTGGGAGATTTTAATGTCCATAATGATTTTTGGTTGACATATTCGAATGGCAGAGATCGATCAGGTGAATCCGCAGAACTATTTTCAGATACCAATCTTCTAACACAACTCGTCGATAAGCCAACTAGGTATCCCGATACATCTGGTCAATCACCTCACCTATTAGTTTTATTTCTAACTTTTATGCCAGATAAATATTCAATTGATTTATCTGCTCCATTAGTTCTTTCCGACCACGCTCTGGTATTAGCCAAATTTTCAATACCCCAACCAATGTAGAGTCAACAAGTAAAAGGCACTTCAAAAATGCTAACTGGGAACTCCTGAATCAATTTTTTAGCTAATTTGATTGGTCAACCTGGTAAAGCAGGATGAAGCATCTCAACTGATCACGTCAACCATTCTGCTAGGAATGAAAAATTTCATTCCTTCCTCCTTTAAGAAAAGCAATATTCGTAAG
Source organism: Nephrocerus scutellatus (assembly GCA_947095585.1). NCBI lineage: Eukaryota > Metazoa > Arthropoda > Insecta > Diptera > Pipunculidae > Nephrocerus > Nephrocerus scutellatus. The sequence goes on from OX352764.1 coordinate 52,814,417, forward strand.
AATAAGTGGTTTAATGATAACTGCAGGTCAGCAGTCGCGAGTAAAAAATCAGCCCATTTGGACTACGTTAATTGCCCATCCGTAGAAAACCTTGTTAAGTTTAGAATAGCCAGAAATAGAGCTAACGCTATAATTAACAGGTCCAAAATAATAAATGACCAAAAGATTCGAGATAGCATGCGGAAAATTTTAGATTCTGATTCAAACATTAAAAGCTTTTGGTCATTTGCAGCAATGGTTAAAAGAAACTTTGGAGAAAAGACTTCTTCTGTTCCTACTTTATTCCATAATGGTATTCTTTATAAAACTGATATTCAGAAAGCCAATCTCTTAGCTTCGCATTTTGCTAGTGCGTCAACCCTTCCATTTTCTAACCAAAGTCCACCAATTCTTCCAAATGTAGGCCTAGGTATGTCTTCAATTTATTTCCGTCGTCGGGTTGTTTCCAAAATTCTTAAAGAACTTGACCCCAATTAAGCAACTGGACCCGACGGTATTTCACCATTATTATTGAAAAGATGTCATCATAGTTTGGCTAAACCGCTTAGCAAGTTGTTTCATCTCTCAATGAAGACAGGTGTTTTTCCGTCAATTTGGAAAATAGCTAATATTCAACCCGTCCCGAAAAAAGGTGATTAGTCTGCACCTACTAACTACCGCCCTATTGCTCTGTTGTCAGTTTTATTAAAAGTAATGGAATCTATCATTAATTTCAAACTAATGAGCTATCTGGATTCGAATGCTTTTTTATCTGATGTACAGTATGGATTTAGAAAAAATCGATCTTCAGGTGAACTAATGACGTCCATGACTCATTGTTGGGAGCGAAGCCTTGAAAATCTAGGCGAATCAAGCGTTGTGTCCTTGGATATTTCTAAGGCTTTGGATAGAGATTGGCATGATTGTCTTATTAATAAGATTCGTGCGCTCAACTTACACCCATCTCTCATTACATGGATTGAGGATTATTTATGGAACCGCAAAATAAAAGTGGTATTGAATGGTTTTTCCTCATTTTCGCATGAGATCAATGCTGGCGTTCCTCAAGGGTCATCCTTATCGCCTACATTATTCTTAATATATATCAATGACTTGTTGTCTTCTACAACATGTGATATCCACTTATTTGCTGATGATACGACGTTATCGGCTTCAATGGAGTTTGCTAGTCAAAAAGAATGCAATTCTCACTTAGTTGGTTCGCGTGAATTAATGAATTCGACAATTCTGTCGAACATTCAAGTTATTCTTGATTGGGGAAGATCTAATTGGGTGGAATTTAACCCAAATAAATTCCAGGCTTGTCTTTTTTCTCAAAAGGCAATTCAACATTACGTAGCACCAGTAATTAATGGTGCCACTATTGCGGGATCAGTTTCACTTAAGATGTTAGGTTTGAAAGTTTCTAGTGAACTTTCCTGAAAGGAACATATTTATGAAACCTCAAAAAGAGCGAGCCAATGCTTGGGCTTTGTAAGACGTTGTAACTTTTACTTCAGCCCTTCTGAAGTATTTAGATTATATAAATCTTATGTTAGACCAATTTTAGAATTTAATTCATTTGGGGTGGGGCTCCAAGATCTCATTTGGTTCATCTTAATGGAATTCAAAAAAGAGTTATCCGTTTGATAAATGATGTAACCATTACTTCATCTCTTGATTCTTTGGAGCATAGACGTAATGTTGGAGCTTTATCTGTTTTCTACAAATTTTTCAACGGTAGATGTTCTTCAGAAACCCGTTCTCTATTCCCAGGTCCTTTTGTCAGCAACGTTAACACTCGTTTGAGGTCTAATCAACATAGATTTGCCTTAAAACCGTTCTCATGTAGAACCTAACACTTCAAATCGTCCTTTTATCCGAGAGTGACTTCGATGTGGAATCAATTGGTCGACTCCGTATTTCCCGAATCTTATAATTTACAGGCCTTCAAAATAGCTGTCAACAACTTCCTGAAGGACGACCGTAGTGTTCATTACAGGATACGATTATTTTATATAGTAAAATTATTATTTTTTGTATTATTTATAATATTTGTTGTTTATTTTGTAATATTTTCTTGGTCAAGGTTTTTTGTAGTTTTCCCTGACCATGATTCATTGATAAAAGTATTTGGACTCGCGTCGTTTTAGTTTCGTGTTCGTTTTTTCGTATTGCTTTTTTCAATGAATCGGAGATAATTCTGAGAAAATAATCTTAAACCGGCTACAAACGTGAGGAATGTGTTATATTGTAATTCACATTCCTTCGAATTTTTAATTTTTAAAAGAAGAAAAATAAATCTTCCCATTATGAATTTCCAAGGCAAGGTCCTCCAAATAATGCCGGAGGCCAAATATCTGGGAGTTATGTTTGATCAAAAACTAACATGGAACTCCCATATGAGAGAAGTAGTATCAAAACCGACACATTTCCATTTTTTTTACCTAATGATGTCATGTTATTCTATTACTAAATCTATACATTTTTCCGTATTCGGAATGTAATAAAACAGAATGCTTCCCTTCCAAATGTACAATATAAAAATAGCGATTGGATCCAAACTAAACTTTTTCCAGTGAATCGTTGCATCAAAACAAAATGTTTCCTATACTTAAACTAGTTTGAACCAAATCATTACTTTTCCTATAGTAAAGTTCATACACAAATACCGATTGAATTAAAGTGTAACATTTCCAATGAATTTTTTGACAATTTTTTTACTGGTAAGTGCTAAATGTTTTCTTTATTTTAAAAAGAATTTACCAAATTTATTACAAAATTTTGCGATTTTAGACATTGTAAACATTGTACATAACATTATGGAAAAAGAAAGAGTCCAAGAAAATTTGGAGCATCCAGGAAAAAAGGGAAGGAAAATAAATGAATGGAAATGCACAAAAGCTAACTTAGCTAGGTGAGCAAACAAAGTAATAATAACTACTTCATGTTTATAAATAAACATTATTACTATTTAAATTGTTGTGTAGATATAAACCAAAAGGATTACCTAAGGTACCAGCTTGTAATCACAAAAAAGAAAACTCATATCATTGTGCGAAAGTTATGGGTCAAGACTGCTTTGATTTCCATAAAAAATTTTATTCCTGTGAAAAAAAAGGCATCACAAGATGCTTTTATTTTAGGGCATACTAAAATAAGCAAACATACTATGATCGATCGCAGAACAGGTGGAACTGCAAAAAAATTTGTAACCAAATACTACATTAAGAACCGGAAAGGAAAGGAAAGGCATTTAAAAACATTTTACGGATTGGGTTCACACGAATAAATGGAATTTGTAAAAGGTTCTTTGAGTCTGGTACAATACCTAAGAAAAATCGTGGAGGAAGTAGAAAGGACAAAACCTATGCACCTAAAAAAGTGTCAGTTAAAGAATTTATAAAAGAATTTTATGTTCATGATGTTCATTATTGCCGATCGCAAACTTCTGCCAGACAGTATCTTCCAGGAGATTTGTCTATTAATAGGATGTGGAAAATGTACAATAATACTCACAGAGATACTTAGTTGCATTCCAGTCAGCCAGTCGACTTCGGTGATTTCCAGTTTTAGAATATTCACTACACTAACTGTCGTTGTGGTGATTCTACTGGAGCTCGACTGAGGGCATCTACATGTTGCATCCTCTCTGCTCCTCGATGAGATAAAACGAAATCATACTCGAGAAGTTTAAGCCACCAACGTGCGATACGTGGCACCAGTGGTTTCGATAGCTTCGTTGTGCTAATTGCTGCACAATCAGTGACTATGTAAAATTGTTTTCCAAGCAGATACATTTTTAATCGTTCGTCCGTCTCTACGATTGCTAGCACTTCGAGCTCGTGACTGTGATAACGCTTTTCTTGCTCGCTGCATTGCCGGCTATAATAAAAAACTGGTTTCCATTGATTTTCTAAAGTCTGCTGAAGTAATATTCCGGCTAGGCCAGCACTGCTAGCATCGGTATGGACCTCATGGTTGCGTGCTGGGTCATACATTTCAAGTAACGGTTTGCTTACCAGTAAAGATTTCAGTTTTTCGAATGCCTGTTGGTGAGTTTCTGTCCAGTTGAATTGCGGTTGATTTTTCGTTTTTAGTAACTGTGTCAGTGGCGCTGCAATCACTGAGAAATTCTGTATGAATTTCCTAAAATAGCTCGTTAGTCCGATGAATCTTCTTACTTCGCTGACGTTGGTGGGGGTTGGAAATATTTTGACGCAATCAGTTTTTATGTCACCTGGTGAGATACCATCTTTCGATATTCGGTGTCCGAGAAATGTTAAATCAGTAGCAGTAACAGTCTGATAAATTCCTCAAGGGTAATTAGCGTCTCTTCAATAGTGGATGTTGCGATAATAATTTCGTCCACATAAGCAATTGCTTTATTCTTCATCCTTTTCATAATCGATATCATTACTTGTTGGAAGACAGCTGGTGCATTTACGAGTCCAAACGGCATACAATTGAATTCGTAGTGGCCCTCGTGTGTCATAAACGCCGTGTACTTTTCTGACTCTTCCGCGAGTGGTATCTGATAATACCCAGACATTAGATCAAGGGTCGTAAAGTAAATATTACCAGCAAGTCGAGATAACTGTTCTTTTACCGACGGCATTGGAAATGGTTGTTTGAGCGTAATAGCGTTTAACATTCTGTAATCGACACAAAGTCGATCCGTCCCGTCTTGTTTTTTCACCATAACGATCGGCGACGAATATTCTGACTGGCTTTGTCGTATTATGCCAAAGTCCAACAACTGTGAAATCATTTCTTCAACGGCGGGTCTCTTTGCAAATGGTAGTCTGTAGGGACGCTGTGCAACAGGAGTGTCGTTTTTTATCACAATTTTCATTTCGGCAGAGTTACATCGGCCAAGCTCTGACATTTGTTCTCCAAAACATTTATTTTTTATTTTTTTTTTTTTTTATAATTCGCGCACGCTTCAAGGGGTTCGCACCTTTATAATGCTCGGCTATATGCTTGGCACAGCGTGGGCGTTAAGGAAGAGGAGGAGAAAAGAGGAGATGTCTATGAGCTTGTGTTTTGAATGCCTGTGGATCATAGTGATGTGGGAAGACAGAGCTTGGCAGAGCATTCCACATACGTGTTGTACGGCTGAAAAACGAATCCCTGAATTTAACTGTACGTCCGAAGATGGGCTTGAGGGTAAACTGATGAGCATTTAGAGCGCCACGAGTATTGCGGTTGAATTCAAGGAGAGGTGGCATGCAGCTGGCTATTTCTCTTGAGCACCGCTGGTAGAAGAAGCGATAAAACAGTGACAAGCAGGAAACCTTCCTGCGGTGTTCAAGCGAATCTATTGATTTCGCTATATTTTCGTCACCGATAAGTTTTATCGCGCGGTTTTGTATTCTATCTAGCTGAAGCAAAATAGTCTTAGGCGCACCAGACCAGATATGGCAATTGTACTCAAGTTTTGGGCGAATAAAAGCCTTGTATATGGTAGCCAGATCAGAGGGAGTGAAATATTTCTTGCACCGAGCTAGAAAACCTAAACATTTCGCAGCGTTTTTGGCGACGGTAAATATGTGGTCATTCCAACGAAGCTTGTCGTTAACGCACATACCGAGAATTGCGAGATTTTCAGTTTCCTCGATGCAAGTGCCATTCATGGATAATGGCATGGGGTTAAGGATTCGCTTGGACGACAGGAGACAGCATTGGGTTTTGGAAGCGTTAAATTCTACTCGATTGATTTCTCCCCATTGTATCATGCTGTCAAGGTCAGAATTTAACGAGCTTAACATACAAAGTTGTTTGAGTTCCACATCAGAGGTGGAGGGACGTTCCTCAAACTTATATGAGAAGCTGAGAGTGCTGTCGTCAGCGAAAGAGTGAATTGGATTAGAAGTCACAGATAAGAGATCATTAATAAAAATGAGAAAGAGTGTCGGGGACAAAACAGAGCCCTGGGGAACGCCAGCATTTATGTGGTGTATTTCAGACTTGAAACCGTCTAAAACAACTTGCATTGAGCGGTCCAAAAGATAGCTTCTAATCCAATGAAGTAATTTATCATCAACACCATAAGCACGCATTTTAGACAAAAGAGCTTGATGCCAAACTCTGTCAAATGCCTTCGAAATATCGAGTGCAACAGCTTTACTTTCACCAAAATGATGCAAAGATCGGTTCCACTGTTCGGTGAGATATACCATCAAATCACCAGTAGAACGTTGCCCACGAAATCCATACTGCCGGTCACTAAGGATTTCGTTGATTTCAAGATATTTCTTAAGCTGATAATGGATCAGCGTTTCCATGACCTTGGAAAGAATGGATGTAAGTGCTATGGATCGGTACGAAGAAGGAGACGACGGCTCGCCTTTTTTGGGTATTGGCTGGACAAATTCAGTTTTCCAACTTCTCGGGAAGAGTCCAGAAGAATAGGATAGATGGAAAAGCTTACGCAATGGTAATGCCAGCTTGGAAGAACACCTCTTCAGAACTAGTGGAGAAATACCATCTGGCCCAGCGGATTTGTGAGTGTTGAGATCATTTATAACTCTAGCAACTGCACGAGTACCGAAAAATATCTGTCCCATAGAGTGTTCAATATTCTGAGGTGCAGGAGGCGGGAGGTTCAATATTCTGGAAGCGTAGAGCTAGCCGCGAAATGCGCAGCAAACAGATTGGCCTTGTCTATAGAGCTGACAACTGGAATGTCATTATAAATGAGCGTTGGAATCGACGACGAGGCTGTATTTTTGATTCTTTTCACGAAAGACCAAAAATTTTTACTACCTTTGGGACCTTGTAGTATTTTTTGTCTTAATTTTCGGTCGTAGGCGAATTTGACTCGCCGAAGATGGGCATTGCAATCATTTCTTGCTCGTTTAAACTTTTTTCGGTTTTCCTCGGTAGGGTTTGCTTTGTAAAACCGAAAGCATACCTCTCTAATCCTAGAAGCCTCTTTACAGCTCAAGTCATACCATCCATCTTCCTTTGATTTGATAGATTTATTCCTGAATGGGATAAACTTTTTCATACCAATAAGAATGATGTTTGTGATTGCATCAGCGGCAGCATCCACGTTGCTATCACGAAAAAATAGCGACCAGTTAGTTCTCCCAAAGAAGTTGTTAAGGCCGTCCCAATTGGCTTTCTCGTAATGCCATACTATTTTTTTGGGAGTTTTTTCTCTAACTACGTGGTTTATTAACGAGAAATTAGCTGATACTACAGAATGGTCTGACGAGCCTAGAGGCGATAATACATTTACGGAGTATTTCTCAGGACGAGAGGTAAGGAACAAGTCAAGGGTGTTAGCGGAATGATATGCAATGTCAGGTATTCGGGTAGGCTCATTTACAAGCTGAGTAAGGTGATTGAACTCAGCAAATAACTCAACACACCTTCCTTCGGGTGTTATCTGACCAGAATGGCGAAGCCACCCAGAATTGTGTACATTGAAATCGCCCGCAATAACGATTTCATGCTTTTTATCAATTCTTAAGATTGAATCAGTCAGTGCATCAAACTCACTCTGAGTTGAAACACTGTCTAAGTTGGGTCTTCTGTAAAGGAAACAGTAGTAGATGTATAAATTAGATCCGTTAACTTACCTTTGTCGGCTTCGTTCACTTTTCCACACTGAATGTTTTGCTTACGATTTTCTATGCGGCACTCTCCATCTTCAATAGTTAAGCATAAATTTTTGCGGACTAACACATCAATTCCAACAAGAACAGCTTCGTTTAAATTTTCATCATCGACCACATATAATTCTGCATTACTTACAATGACACCTTCGAAGATTATGTCAACGGCAATCTTTTCGGTACTAATAATTTGTCCGCCTGCGAAGCCCTTAAAACATGTAATTGTTTTTTCCAAAACTTTCGTTATCTGATTTGCTTCCGATCTCTTGATTAGCGATTTGTCACTTGCAGTGTCAATGACAGCACTCTTTTTCCGACCATTTACCATGACATTGGCTTTGAAATTTTTCGAATTCGTACAGCCAAATCATTTTTTTTCCAGTTGTCGGCACACCCCTCTCGGACAGCAAGAATCTCAATTCTTTGACTTTAAGATTTTCGATTTTCGATTTTTTCTATTTTCTATTTTCTGTATATTATGTTATGTGTTATAATGTGTATTGTATAAATGTTGACAAATGTGTGTTATATTTTGTATTTGACACATGCTAAGGGGTAGGAGAATTCGGGCCTCATTCGGCGACGAAGCCATCACAGTAGCGGCAACTAGAGGCTGCCCACAAGGCGGAGTCCTGTCACCTCTTTTGTGGCTGCTGGTAATGGACCAGTTACTATTAAGGCTTAAGAATAATCATATTACTAATATTGGCTATGCGGATGACCTCGTCCTTATGGTCCGTGGCAAATTCGAGAGTACGATAGCAGAACGGATGCAAATTGCTCTCAAACTAGTAAACGATTGGTGTAAAGAGGTGAACCTAAGTGTCAACCCAGACAAGATATTGTGCACCATCTTCACAAAAAGAAGAAAAATAAATCTTCCCATTATGAATTTCCAAGGCAAGGTCCTCCAAATAATGCCGGAGGCCAAATATGTGGGAGTTATGTTTGATCAAAAACTAACATGGAACTCCTATATGACGTACATTATAAACAAAGCTAATAAAGCTTACTTCACATGCCAACGCATGTTCAACAAAACGTGGGGAATAAGCCCGCAAATGACTCTTTGGCTATACCAGAGCATTATCAGACCTAGGCTGATATCGCAGCCTTGATATGGTGGCCAAAAACGGAGCAATCTAAGACACGCTCAAAACTCAATAAGATACAAAGACTCATTTGTGTTAGTGCAACAGGTGCCATAAGGACCTGCCCTACGGCAGCCCTCGAGAAGATTATAGGACTGACACCACTTCACATACACATTAAAAGTGAAGCTGGCTTAAGACTCTCCAATCTCAATATACACAACCAGGTTAAATCTAATAGACCAGGACATACAAACATCATTTCCAAAATTAACTCGGATTATGGTATTGTCTTACAATCAGACTTAATGATGAAAACAACTGATTTCCAAAGGAACTTCTTGGTTAGAATTCCAGAACGTCATCAAGTTGAGATCCCTGCAACAGATACAGGAACAGGAACAGGAGTATTCGGACCCAGAACCACACTGCGAATACCCCTAGGTAGCTCCCCAACCGTTTTCCAGGCAGAAACAATTGCACTTGAAGCCTGCATCTTGGAATGCACTAAAAGAAAATATAGAAGAACTGAGATTTACATGATCTCAGATAGCCAGGCCGCACTACTTGCACTAAAAGGCCCCACTTTCAAGACAAGAACAACGTGGAGCTGCCACTGCCACTTAAAACAATTGGCCAAAACCAATAAAATCACCCTTATGTGGTCCCCATGGTACTCAGGCATTGCAGGGAACGAGGCAGCAGATATATGCGCAAGAGAAGGCGCAGAAGGTACCTTCATTGGGCCGGAACCAAGCATTGCCTACTCCCTTAGCCACCTCAAAAACAAAATAAAAGAGAGGGCTAACAATGCCATCGAAGCTGAATGGGTATCGTCGACAGGAATGAAGCATACCAAAAGGCTTCTCAAATACAACATTGTACATATAGACAAGGCAATAAAACTGAACCGTCATGCACTCAGATCTCTAGTCTGGTACATAACGGGACATGGCCCATTCAACAGTCACCTATCGAAAATGGGCAAATCCCAGACGGACAGCTGCCGTTTCTGCAACAAGGCAAAAGAAACGCCAGATCACATACTGTTCATGTGTGATGCTCTTACAAGGAAAAGACTCAAGCACCTCAAGGCTTACACAATCCCAGGACAGAATGTCATTTCAATCGAACTGTCAGACGTAATGGCATTCATTAAGGAACTAAGCGACCACATAAAGTGGTAATCATCTGGGATGCACAATAGATCTCTAGGTCGCAGTGTACCAGGCTCTTCAGCCTACCAAACAATAATAATAATAATAATAATAATAATAATAGATCAGGTAGCGATACAACAAGGTGGTGTAATATTTCTAAATGCTTCTGGTGGCACATTGAAAACATTTTTAACAAATTTAATTCGGACAAGAGAATACTACCTGCAACATAAGCAAAACAAGTGGTATGGCGCAGGTGCTCAAAACCTGTAAATGGTTTGAGATAAATGAACCATGAAATACGAGAGATATTAGAGAAATTTATAACCTGATGGGAGGAGCTCAGATACTTCTTTGTGGAGACTTTCGTCAAACTCTGCCCGTCATCCCAAAATCAACACCTGTCGATGAAATCTACGCATGTTTAAAACATTCATTTTTGTGGAGACATGTGAGACAGATAACTTTACAGCAAAACATGAGAGTACACCTGAAAGATGAGAGTTTTCAAATATTCTTAAAAAAAGAGCAGAGTAGGCTGTGTCGTCTACACGGCCGCGAGGACTTTGAGCGTGACAACGGTTATAAACATTTACTGACAATGCACTGTTTATTTCTTATTTTTTTTATTTAATTTTATTTAATTTTTGTGTATGTACATATAACTTAAATTAAAGTGTATATCTAGTTTTCCAGTTTACGTTGTTATAAAATAATTTCCGCGTTTAAACTTTTTAATTCAATTCAATTAGTAATGTAATGTGAGTTGAACAGAGACTATACTACAGTACTACTTCTCTAGAGAGGGTTTTGGTTTATCCAAAAATATCTAGATTTGTTTTGAATAGGGTTACGAATGTAACAAGATTTTACATAATTCTTATTGGAACCTGTGTCCAGTAGAAATTTTAAGAGTTTACCGCTCTTCGTTCTATACTTAACATATGGAATTGAAGAGCGATTTAGTCTAAAAAATTGATATTGTCCAACTCATTATTATACCCGATTTCTTCTCCTTCTGTTGGATCAATGTATTCAGTGAGTACTTCCTCAATTTCATTGTTTGTATAAAATTGATTAGGGTCAAGATTGTCGGTAGAAGAGTTCTCATCTTCTTTTGGAATTGGATTAGTTTCAGTGTAAAAGGTTCGTTGGAATTTATTTGGTACGTGCATTTGTTGGGATGCCTGTCGTTTTTTGGCATGTAATGGTGGTTGGTAATTTTGCCGATAATTTTGTTGATAATTTGGTTGATAGCTGGGTCTATTTTGATAATTGATATTACGCGATTGCGTAGAGGATCACAGTTCCATTGGCTCAGATCGTGGTTGTTGTTGTGGTTTCGGGGGAATCGGAAAACTATTGTTATTAGGTGCGTTATATTGCTGATACTGTTGGGGATGTCGGTTTTGATAATAATTTTGATTTTGTTGAAAGTTTCGTCGTTGAGCGTGAGGTATATGTGCTAACTCAGGGTGAAATTTATTATGGTTTTGTTGCGGATATTTTGGGGGTGGTTGTGCATTGCTAAAACGTTTGAAAGTTGCTTGACTATTATGAGCGTAATTCATCCTAAATGTCATATTGTCGAGCTTAAGGCACATATGAAGGGCTTGTGGTAAGGTAGTTGGTTCACGGATACTTAGTAACCGGGGTAAATCCCCATTTAATCCTCTAATAAAAGTGTCAAGAGCTTTGTCTCGGTAAGAATTAGTCATTGCACTTAAAGAATCTAGTCACCTAGATCTAGACACGCTACCTTGTCTAATATTAGTCGTGTTTTATTATTACCTATGATCTATATAGATCCCACAATGAAAATAAAACAGTCTAGATCAACGAAAAATTTATGTTCTGTGTTGTGGTAATAGTTTGAAATTTAGTCGTCATAGCAGCTGTTTTTTGTTTACGTTTATGTTTGATTTTGGAATAATTCCCTCAAAAGGCATAGCTGAGCTTGTTTTAACGTTTAGCGCGAAGTTGCCATGCGACCGAATATTTTTTTTTGAATAAAAGTTGACGAGCTAATTTTTTTTCTAATATATTTTAGGACCACCAATTCATCTAAAATGGTTTCTATTCACGGATTAGGATCCAAAAAATCGAAGTTAAATATTACTTTTTAATCACAGTTAGGAGAATATTCATTTATTTGAACATATAATTATTGAATAATATTTAATTTGCAAATAATATTTTATATTCTAATCTGGCAACATGGACGATTTATAGCCGTCGACAATTACACCAACATTCACGAACGAAAATGTAACCTAGTGAGAAATAGAGCAAACTAATTTTGAATCACGAAAATAGATCCTGATAAATAGCAAGATCTCGTATTGTTGTTGTAATTCATACAAACCAATGATCTATATGGATCATTGGTGATAATAAAATACAGCTATTATCGAAAGGTGTTGATAAACTTATTGATAGAAGTCTGTAAAAGACTGATAACGTTGTACAAGGCTAGTCATTTGGTACTCGAGTGTACCAATATCGCGTTTATCTGAATAGTGCATCATTAAGCACTTTTCAATTTTTCCCCAATCTAATGGTGTTCTGTAGGATTCTAAGGCTGTGTCTGCGTCTCCTATTATCTTATGGCGAACCATATGGAGCTTTGCATAATATCTGGAGGTGCCCTTTAGGCTATCGTACATTGTGAAAATTCGATCAACGGTTTTCCTCCATGAATTAAATTCGCCTGGTCTACCGGAAAATTCCCTTAAACATTTTACGACGTCGGGTACTTTATAAAAATCTATTTTGTTTCTTTAAATATTATACTTTACGTATTACGGATAACTCTGTTAATATTGTAGTGGTGTTTTCACCTTATTATCTTTTCCTTTTCTTTCTTCAAAATGTTTTGTTTAATTTAATTTGAAGTATTTCAATTTTAAAAATTTCTTTTAGTATTATTTTTTCACGTAATTATTCTTTTTCTTTCTTAAAAATTTTTTTGTTTAATTTAATTTAATGGTCTGAATTTCAATTTTTAAAAATGTCTTTTAGTATTTCACGTAATTATTTTTCCTTTTCTTTCTTAATAAAAATTTCTATTTAATTTAATTTAATTTAATTTTAAAGATTTAAATTTTAAATATTTATTTAATAATTTACTCTTAACTTACAGGATTATAAAAATTCTTTCCATTGAGGAAGGTGCAGCGGCTAGCTATTTTTTCAGCTTCCTGTTCCTCCGTCGTCGAGTGTTTAGCTGTCGGCGGCTACTGAGGGGCCCTCTGTTTCTCCACAAGTTTCTTCTTTAAATTTGTCTTTATTTTATGATAAGAAACTTAGAACTAATCTTACATGAATATGTCTAGCCTATTTATATCTACTGAGAATGCAAAGTGCCATTGAAGAGATGAATAATAATTTGGTCAGCAGTAAAGTTGTCCTGCGCACAAGCAGCGGATGGTTATATCGTTTGGGTGTTTGCAATGTTTACACAGCTGCGTCTGATTCATTCATAATTTAAATAGATCAGCAACAAAGTTGTCCTGCGCACAAGCAGCGGATGGTTGTATCGTTTGGATGTTGCAATGTTTTTACAGCTGCGTCCGGTTCGTTCATAACTTAATTAGATCAGCAACAAAGTTGTTCTGCGCACAAACATCGGATGGTCGTATCGTTTGGGTGTTATGTTTACACAGCTGCGTCCGGTTCGTTCTATTTAGATGTTACAATGTTTTGGCGACTGTCTGGCCAATAAATAACTTGCAATATTTATTCAGCTGCGCCTCGTCAATATGCGGCGTATGCGGTGTTAACTTGCGGCAACAATTTAAACCAACTTACAGTCTGCTTGTTGGGCGACAATTTGACTTTTACATTTTGCTATATGCATGGAATTTAAAGTGGCTGCGTAAACTACGCCATCGATTTTTCTTTACTGCATTTGCTGAAAAGTGAATTTTTGACCAACATGCAGCATAAACTACGCAGCGGATGAATTCTTGACCGCAGCCTACTATTGCATATGTTTGTATCGTTCTGCTCAAGCTATCAGCTTGATGAAATGTTATTGAAATCACATACATCATCATCAATCACATCTGTTTAGTGACGTCAAGAAATATGCAAGTATGCTGACACACAGCGGTTCGTTCATTCAAGCCAACGAACTTGTTGCTGATCTAGCAGTTGACCTGGAATCAGTTCGTTGGTTTGGGGTAACGAACTGTATTGACGATTCAGCATATCCGCACATTTTAATTTCTATTTGGGGTAATGAACTATATTGAAGATTCAGCACTTTGCACATTTTAATTTCTACTTAGGGCAACGGACTACATTCACGACGCAGCATATTTACTTCTTTGTTAATTCTCTTTATTATTGTTTACGTTTAGTTTATTATTCATTAATTGTAAGTTGCCTACGTAATGTATTTTTTGTATTGTATATAATAAGCTACAAATTCAATAAAAATGTGATTATTAATTACACCGTGAAGACGTTTGTTTTTCATTCGAATAATTATCCACTTCGAGTGTAACAAGTTCAAGTGCTTGTTATACATCAAATCTTTATCAAGTTTATGTGCTTGATAATAACGTAACATCCTTATCGAATAATTGCAGGCAAACGAGTCTGTAACATTTTGGTGACCCCGACGTGATCGTCAAATTCAGTCACATTTTGGTGACTTCTACTTTTTTAAAGCGTGGACCAGGGCTTTACACTGGTGCCAAGTTTAAATTCGTAATATTTGAAAATACTTTGGCGTGTACCGGAGCCATATACTGGTACCATCCTAATTGCGCGAAAATTTTGATCCCGACAAGGGCACAATTTTTACAATCTATCATCTGTAAATCTTCACTATCGGAAGATTAAACATATAAATTCATCATGGCTTCATTTGAAGAACTCGTCGTGGAACAATTGGCAATTGGCCAAGAAATCCAGAGAGTCATAGCCAATTTTAAAAAGGACTCCCCAGATAGAAAAACAAAAAGGTTTTATTTTGAGGAGCGATTGCACCGGCTGCAAGACAATTGGGGGAAATTCGCAAAAACAGACAGAAAAATAAAGCTGCTGTCGAATGTTCCTACTGATCACGATTATTTCACGAAGGAATACTATTCGGAAATATCAACACTTTGTGAAATTTACAAGAAACGGTTCGAAGAGGCAATGGCGAACATTGAAGATGCGAGTATTGAAGGTGCTACTGGTGGTGAGAGAGGAATGGACCCCGCGCAACCAGCGCTATCAAAAATAGATCCAATAACGACTTCGGCGGATGAGCCATCAAGAATTATTAATACGATCAGAAGACAAAAGGCCGTATTAGAATCGTTGCGGAGAATGATCCAGGGATTATCGCTGAGCGAAGATCAACCCCCACAGTATCATGAGATAAAATTTAAAACGATTGATCAACTGTGGCAGCAGGTTGAGTCCCTTAACTATTCCATTTGGGAATTAAAGGAAGACCCAATGAAGTTCGGCTACAAACTCACAGAATATGTCGAAATGGAAAGTTTGGTTCAAGAAAAGTTGGTGACAATGGCAACCAAGATGCAATCATATGCTAGAGGAGGAGTTTCGGAGGAGATTAGTACAGCTAAGCCGAGCTCACTGAACCTACCAAAGGTCACCATTCCAAAGTTTGATGGTGACTACCTAAAGTGGAGACAATTTTTCGATCTATTCTCTCAAATGATCGACAAGCAACAGATACCCAACGTTCAAAAAATGGGGTATCTAAAATCTCATCTCAGCGGCGAAGCAGAAAATTTGATCCGGCACCTATCATTATCAGAAGAGAACTACACAACCGCTTGGTCCACCCTGCAGGATCGATACAACAACGTTCGAATTCTGACATCAACACTTATACAAAAAATACTTGGACAACCCAACCAAACACAAGCTCAACCATCAGCGGCTGCTATTAAGGCTCTACACGATACCACTCATGAGTGCCTGTTAGCATTAGGTAATCTAGGCATTAATACTTCAACGTGGGACCCTATTTTACTACAATTGCTAGTTAACAAACTAGACCAGAGTTCCAGAGGCCTCTATGAACAATCGCTTAAAAGACCTAAAGAACTCCAGACAGTGAAGGAATTTTTGACTTTTCTGGAAAACCAATTTCAATCGCTAGAGGCTATCGGACACAAGAAAAAAGAAGGATATCCACGAATTTGTGCTACAGCAGCATCGGAGCAACGGCTCAAAAATATCTGTAAATCTTGTGGAAAGGGAAATCATCCCTTGTATGCCTGCAATCAATTTTTGCAACTTAAACCTGCTGCTCGGATACAATTGGTACAAAAGGGCAAATTATGTCTGAATTGCTTAAGAGCTGGTCATGCTAAGAACTGCGTCTCGCGGAGCTGTATGAAGTGCGACAAAAAACACAACACACTTCTTCATCTCGAAAGCAATAAAGATTCATGTACCGATAGCAATCTCATAAACCAAGAGCCGAAGACGAATTCATCGGTAACGTTAGCAGCATCCAAGGAGCGAGAAAGACAACAATACGTACTGCTCAGTACAGCCATGATACGCATAGTGGCTAACAATGGGCAGGTGATGGAATGTTGAGCTATATTGGATTCTGGCTCTCAGGTAAATTTGATTACCGAACGATTGGTGAAGAGATTAGGACTTCGCACAAGGACAGCATCAATCAGTATTCAAGGCATTGGAAACGAAAAAAGAGAATCCCATCACCGCATTAATGCTAGCATTCAGTCAAGAATTAATGGCTTTAGTGCTCGATTGGAAGCATTTGTTTTGCCGCACATCATTACACCACAGCCTTCTCAATTTTTAAACATTTCATCATGGGGAATACCAAACAACATTCCACTCGCCGACTCAGCATTCCATCGTCCAGACAAGATTGACATCCTACTTGGTGCCGAATTCTATCATCAGTTGCTTTCCATTGGGCAGATACGCCTTCAAGATGACCTACCTACTCTCCAGAATACCGTCTTTGGTTGGGTATTGGCTGGAAGGGTAGGCGAAGCACAACTCATAACAGCAGCATGTGGAATTTCCACTTACAACGACAATGATCTACACCAAATGGTCGAACGTTTATGGAGCCTCGACGAGGTACAACCAGTACGAACTCATTTATCCAGAAATGAAGAGTTGTGTGAAGCACACTTTGCACAAAACACCCGAAGGGGTAGTGACGGGCGCTTTATTGTGAGATTGCCATTCTGTGAAGACACAAGTAGACTTGGCGAATCTCAAGAAGTTGCATTGAACAGGTTCCTAGCCTTAGAGAGGAGACTATCCCGAAACCCGGAGTTGAAGACTCAATACATACAATTCATGGACAAATATGAATCATTGGGTCACATGACAAAAATCAATATCGGTGACATTATATCGCCACATTACATCATTCCTCACCATTGCGTGTTGAAGGCCGACAGCAGCTCTACCAAGCTTCGAGTCGTATTTGATGCATCATCAAAGACAACATCAGGACTTTCCCTAAACGATGTCATGTACACGGGCCCAACAGTGCAGGGTGAACTATTTTCACTTTTACTTCGATTTCGATTGCCCAGGTTTGTCTTTTGCACTGACATACAAAAAATGTACCGGCAAATACTTATGCATCAAGATAATAAAAGGTACCAAACCATTATCTGGAGAAAGAGTGAAAACGAGCCTTTACAGTACTATGAACTCAACACCGTAATATATGGTACAAGAGCGGCACCTTATCTAGCAACAAAGTGCCTACAACAACTAGCTAAAGAAACATCCGATACATTTTCATTGGGATCTCAAGTTCTCCTCAACGATTTTTATGTAGATGACTGTCTAACTGGGACTGACAGCCTATCAAACGCTATCGAAACGAAGAATCAACTCACGCACATATTAGAGGGTGCAGGATTCAAATTACGGAAGTGGTGTGCCAATCATCCACAACTGCTCGAAGGAATTGCAAGGGAGGATCAAGAAATCAACCTTGACCTGGAAGACGAAGACAACGCATCAATCAAGGCGCTTGGCCTCACATGGCATCAGAAGACAGACAATTTTCGTGTGAAAACTCAATTGAACTCTACCAGCCGGGTCACAAAACGAATTGTTACCTCGGATCTTGCGAAACTATTCGATCCCTTGGGCGTGATGGGTCCAGTAGTTGTTACTGCAAAAATATTTGTTCAAGAGCTATGGAGATTAAAATTAGAATGGGACGAAGCATTACCCGCCGAACTACATACAAAATGGATATCATTTCGAAACAACCTAAAGGAGTTAAATGATTTTCAATTTCCACGACATATGTTCGGCAGTAACGTATCAACAGTCATACAAATCCACGCGTTTGCCGATGCTTCCGAAAAGGCATATGGAGCAGTGATATACCTACGAGCAAAACTGAAAGATGGAAGAACGATAGTAAGATTGTTATGTTCAAAATCACGAGTCGCTCCATTAAAGAAACAAACCTTACCACGACTAGAACTATGCGCTGCAGTTCTAGCGGCTCAACTCACTGCAAGAATCAAGGATGACCTGAAATTTAAAACCGTACCGACATTTTTATGGACAGACTCAGAGATTGTCCTGGCCTGGATTAATTCTCCTTCATCGTCGTTCCAAACATTCGTGGCCAACAGAATCGCTACTATTCAGGAAAATTCACTTCCCGACTAATGGCGTCATGTGGCATCCAAGCACAATCCTGCCGACGTACTATCAAGAGGATTACAACCAGATAAATTACCACTATGCACGCTGTAGTTTTACGGACCCATGTTTCTACATGGAAAGGAGGACTTATGGCCAGGAAAATACGATAAGGGGCTGGCCATCCTTGAAGACACAGAGAGAAAACGAAATTTGCCAATTGTAGCAACAGCAACCCATACCGAGGATCAAGCATTAATATACAAAATCAACCACCGGAATTCATTTGCAGTACTTCAGAGAATTGTTGGATACATACTACGCTTCATCAAACACGCGAATTTTCCGAAACTTCAACGACAAGACGAGATTACCTTGGCTCCCCAAGAACTAAATGATTCATTAGTTGTCATAACCCGAGCAATACAAGCATGCGACTTTAAGCAAGAAAGTCATGATCTAAAAACTTATAAAGAACTAAAACGAACAAGTCACCTTTAAAGTCTTGCCCCATTTTTAGACGATAAGGGAGTTATCAGAGTAGGAGGACGATTGGAGTCATCAGCACTATCATATGACGCAAAACATCCAATGCTTCTACCGTACAACGATCCATTGGCAAAACTTTTATTGAAAGGGATTCATGAAAGGAATATGCACTGCGGACCTCAGACACTTTTAGCTCATGCTAGGCAACGATGGTGGCCTATCAAGGGAAAAATAATGGCCCGCTCAATAGTACAACATTGCATAAGGTGCAGTAGAGCTAAACCCCAATTGCTCAAACAAGTAATGGGCAATCTTCCTTCGCCTAGAATTACACCAGCAAGACCTTTCATTAAATCAGGAGTCGATTATTGTGGTCCATTTTGGATCCATTATAAAATTCGCGGGAAAAGGCCTCATAAGGCATACGTAGCACTATTCTGCTGTTTCACCACCAAGGCTGTACACTTGGAACTTGTCAGCGACCTAACCACTGAAGCGTTTCTTGGAGCATTGAGGAGATTTATTGGCCGCAGGGGACACTGTCAAACCCTATACTGCGACAACGCAACAAACTTCGTGGGAGCAAACAATCAGCTGGCAGATTTGAAAACAACACTTTATTCGGAAATCGCACGGAAAACAATCATCAAGGAATGCAGTGACAGGGCGATTCAATTCAGCTTCATTCCACCGAGGGCACCTCATTTCGGTGGTCTTTGGGAGGCAGCCGTAAAATCGGCAAAACACCTGCTTATAAGAAGCGTATCGACAGCCTCGCTGACTTACGAAGAACTTGAAACAGTGCTAGTTGGAATAGAGGCCATCTTAAATTCAAGACCTCTCACACCGATGTCCAGTGACCCGAACGACATCACCGCTTTAACTCCGGGACACTTTCTGATTGGAGAGCCACTGACGGCCCAAATTGATGCCAACGCAGCATCTACAAAACAAACTCTATTGACCAGATGGAACCTAGTCTCTCATACCTACGAGCAAAACTGAAAGATGGAAGAACGATAGTAAGATTGTTATGTTCAAAATCACGAGTCGCTCCATTAAAGAAACAAACCTTACCACGACTAGAACTATGCGCTGCAGTTCTAGCGGCTCAACTCACTGCAAGAATCAAGGATGACCTGAAATTTAAAACCGTACCGACATTTTTATGGACAGACTCAGAGATTGTCCTGGCCTGGATTAATTCTTCTTCATCGTCGTTCCAAACATTCGTGGCCAACAGAATCGCTACTATTCAGGAAAATTCACTTCCCGACTAATGGCGTCATGTGGCATCCAAGCACAATCCTGCCGACGTACTATCAAGAGGATTACAACCAGATAAATTACCACTATGCACGCTGTAGTTTTACGGACCCATGTTTCTACATGGAAAGGAGGACTTATGGCCAGGAAAATACGTTAAGGGGCTGGCCATCCTTGAAGACACAGAGAGAAAACGAAATTTGCCAATTGTAGCAACAGCAACCCATACCGAGGATCAAGCATTAATATACAAAATCAACCACCGGAATTCATTTGCAGTACTTCAGAGAATTGTTGGATACATACTACGCTTCATCAAACACGCGAATTTTCCGAAACTTCAACGACAAGACGAGATTACCTTGGCTCCCCAAGAACTAAATGATTCATTAGTTGTCATAACCCGAGCAATACAAGCATGCGACTTTAAGCAAGAAAGTCATGATCTAAAAACTTATAAAGAACTAAAACGAACAAGTCACCTTTAAAGTCTTGCCCCATTTTTAGACGATAAGGGAGTTATCAGAGTAGGAGGACGATTGGAGTCATCAGCACTATCATATGACGCAAAACATCCAATGCTTCTACCGTACAACGATCCATTGGCAAAACTTTTATTGAAAGGGATTCATGAAAGGAATATGCACTGCGGACCTCAGACACTTTTAGCTCATGCTAGGCAACGATGGTGGCCTATCAAGGGAAAAATAATGGCCCGCTCAATAGTACAACATTGCATAAGGTGCAGTAGAGCTAAACCCCAATTGCTCAAACAAGTAATGGGCAATCTTCCTTCGCCTAGAATTACACCAGCAAGACCTTTCATTAAATCAGGAGTCGATTATTGTGGTCCATTTTGGATCCATTATAAAATTCGCGGGAAAAGGCCTCATAAGGCATACGTAGCACTATTCTGCTGTTTCACCACCAAGGCTGTACACTTGGAACTTGTCAGCGACCTAACCACTGAAGCGTTTCTTGGAGCATTGAGGAGATTTATTGGCCGCAGGGGACACTGTCAAACCCTATACTGCGACAACGCAACAAACTTCGTGGGAGCAAACAATCAGCTGGCAGATTTGAAAACAACACTTTATTCGGAAACCGCACGGAAAACAATCATCAAGGAATGCAGTGACAGGGCGATTCAATTCAGCTTCATTCCACCGAGGGCACCTCATTTCGGTGGTCTTTGGGAGGCAGCCGTAAAATCGGCAAAATACCTGCTTATAAGAAGCGTATCGACAGCCTCGCTGACTTACGAAGAACTTGAAACAGTGCTACTTGGAATAGAGGCCATCTTAAATTCAAGACCTCTCACACCGATGTCCAGTGACCCGAACGACATCACCGCTTTAACTCCGGGACACTTTCTGATTGGAGAGCCACTGACGGCCCAAATTGATGCCAACGCAGCATCTACAAAACAAACTCTATTGACCAGATGGAACCTAGTCTCTCATCTCAAATATGAGTTCTGGAAGCGATGGTCACAGGAATATCTGAGTGAACTGCAATATCGTCATAAGTGGAAGGAGTGTTCCAAAAACATCAAAGTGGGAGAAATGGTCATCATTAAAGAAGACAATGTTCCACCCTTGCAATGGCCACTTGGACGAATTGTCAAAACTTATGAGGCCGAAGATGGATCTGTACGCGTTGTGGACGTCAAAAGTGCAACTGGAGTTTGGAAACGTCCAATCCACAGATTGGCACCGCTACCAGTTGAAGACAACGACGAACATCCTGAGTTCCACTTAAAGCAGCAGAGCGCAGAGGATTCTGCAACAACGGAACCAACAACAATACCCACAAAACGACGAAAGACATCGAGTGGCATCAACCTCACATCCTTGCTAGCCATCATGTTAATATTACCAATTGTATGTGCAGACAAGATCCAGATTTCAAAATTCAATTCAAGCCTTGGAATTCACTTCGAAGGAGTAGGGTCCGTAAATAGAGCAACAAGTGAATGGGACTTTATTATCTATTACCAACTGGACCCAATAAGATCAGAATTTAGTGCCCTCTCAAATGGAACAAAACGATTGGAGCAGTTATGTCAAAAATTGCGGGAACAAGAACTATGCCACAATACACTCAACCAGTTTCACCACATCATAGACGAGCTACAATCTGATAGGAAACATTGCCAATTCGCTGTTTGGAGTTTTGGATTCAGAGTATGCAGAACAGATGTCGACTACGATAGACCAAGTAAAGGATAACGAAAATCATTTGCTTGGCCTACTGCGCAACCAAACATCCATAATTGACTCAACCATAAATTTACTAAAGAAAGGCGAGACAGCAACAAGTAAAAAATTCGATGCAATTGATGAACACTTGAATGAAATCACATCAAGAGTTCGGGAAAATTGCGAGGATGAGTTCCAGTTGAAGATATTACAGGCGTTCCTATCAGTTGCCTCTCAACTAATCCTCATGATAGTGAACTTACAAAGGATGCAGACAGCACTATTAGATGTACTCTCTGAAACTCATCAAGGTAGAATTAGCTCTCTATTGCTATCAACAACACAACTTAAGGAAGAGTTGCAAACCATCAAGGAACACTTACCAGCCTATTTAGAAATTCCTACTGATGAAGATAATTTGCTGCAGTTGTACAAACTAATGACGGTTAAGGGTGGAATCGCCAAAAATCATGTCGTTTTTAGAATTACACTCCCACTGGCAGATCAGGAGCAGTACGATCTATTCAGAATAATTGCCATTCCAAGTCTCATCAACAACACCATGGTTGCTATTCGAACTTGTGCACCAGTATTGGCCATAAGCTCCCATCGCGACGAATACTTTCCAATAGATTCAACAACTCTAAGATCCTGCGTTAGCCTGAAGGACGAGCAATATCTTTGTTTCAATATTCAATCAAAATACAGGAATGGCGCAGAAGCCTGCTCATGTGAACTACGACTTCTCAACAACGAAACTCAATCAACATGTATGTTCGAACGGACGGAGAGTAAGTCGACATGGATTCAAATGGATCATAAAAACCACGCCACGTTAGCTCCAACTCGGCTTTCAGCAGTTTGCGATAGAGAATCTTCACAGTCTGTCTTAGAGGGTTCGGGAATGTTAACACTTCAACCCGAATGTATTCTTAGACACAATTTCATCACCATCCATGGGCATCAAACGTTCTCCAGCACCATAAGAACATCATACACAAGTTTTACAAGGCTGTCAGAAGTCGCAGTAATTACGCAACTCAAGCCACTACACACGGATTTCAACGCCAGTAGCTACGAAAATCAACTCAAAAAACTTACGGACCTTCATGATATGATTGCCCAGCAGAAGGTGTTTGAGCTGCCTCATAAGCTTCAAGCACACACTTATCACCATCTGACCATTGGATACCTGGCGCTAATATTTTCCATCTCGCTAATCATCTACGTCACCTGGAAACACATAGCACTCAAACCTACACCGAAACCTCAGCCGAAGCCTCGACACCAAGTGGAAGAGTCAGACTTCACAGTTACGATTAATAAATAGTTAAATTATTATTTAACGGGGGGAGAATGTTTAGTGACGTCAAGAAATATGCAAGTATGCTGACACACAGCGGTTCGTTCATTCAAGCCAACGAACTTGTTGCTGATCTAGCAGTTGACCTGGAATCAGTTTTTTGGTTTGGGGTAACGAACTGTATTGACGATTCAGCATATCCGCACATTTTAATTTCTATTTGGGGTAATGAACTATATTGAAGATTCAGCACTTTGCACATTTTAATTTCTACTTAGGGCAACGGACTTCATTCACGACGCAGCATATTTACTACTTTGTTAATTCTCTTTATTATTGTTTACGTTTAGTTTATTATTCATAAATTGTAAGTTGCCTACGTAATGTATTTTTTGTATTGTATATAATAAGCTACCAATTCAATAAAAATGTGATTATTTATTACACCGTGAAAGAAGACGTTTGTTTTTCATTCGAATAATTATCCACTTCGAGTGTAACAAGTTCAAGTGCTTGTTATACATCAAATCTTTATCAAGTTTATGTGCTTGATAATAACGTAACATCCTTATAGAATAATTGCAGGCAAACGAGTCTGTAACAACATCAAATACAATAAATAAATAATTTATAAGCTGATCTAAATGTTCATAAAAAAATTATTGTGAGATGGGTGCATATTGCATATCACTGCACAAACACAGTAATGAAAAAATGAGTGCGTGTTATCTTTACGCGCGGTTGGAGTGAAGTTCTTTGCCGTTGTGGCCAATATTACGATTAAATTAAAAGACACGAGTCGCTTGAGAAATTGCTTAGTTCCCGAAATTCCAGACATTAATGATCATATTCCAGAAGTTCCATAGGAAGAAATCTTATAGTCACATCTAAGTCCTACATTCCGAATTTCATGCGAATCGCTTGAAAAATTGATTTGCTCCAGAAATTCCAGACCACAATAATCATATTCCAGAAGTTCCATAGGAAGAAATCTTATAGTCGCATCTTAGTCCTACATTCCGAATTTCATGCGAATCGCTTGAAAAATTGATTTGCTCCAGAAATTCCAGACCACAATAATCATATTCCAGAAGTTCCATAGGAAGAAATCTTATAGTCGCATCTTAGTCCTACATTCCGAATTTCGTGCGAATCGCTTGAGAAATTGCTTTGTTCCAGAAATTCCAGACAATAATGATCATATTCCAGAATTTCCGTTGGAAGAAATCTTATAGTCGCATCTTAGTCCTACATTCCGAATTTCATGCGAATCGCTTGAAAAATTGCTTTGCTCCAGATATTCCAGACAATAATGATCATATTCCAGAATATCCGTAGGAAGAATTATTATAGTCGCATCTTAGTCCTAAATTCCGAATTTCATGCGAATCGCTTGAGAAATTGCTTTGTTCCAGAAATTCCAGACAATAATGATTATATTCCAGAATTTCCATAGGAAGAAATCTTATAGTCACATCTTAGTCCTACATTCCGAATTTCATGCGAATCGCTTGAGAAATTGCTTTGTTCCAGAAATTCCAGACAATAATGATTATATTCCAGATTTTCCATAGGAAGAATTCTTATAGTCACATCTTAGTCCTACATTCCGAATTTCATGCGAATCGCTTGAGAAATTGCTTTGTTCCAGAAATTCCAGACAATAATGATCATTTTCCAGAATTTCCATAGGAAGATGTCTTATAGTAGCATCTTAGTCCTACATTCCGAATTTCATGCGAATCGCTTGGGAAATAGCTTAGTTCCCAAAGTACTGACATTTAAAAGTGGCTCACTTAACAGTGTGACGCTTAACAGTGTCTTACTTAAAAGTGTGACGCTTAACAGTGTCTTACTTAACAGTGTCTCACTTAACATTTTACTTTTTGAACATGCACCCCATTATACCTTGTAGTGAGACGTTGTCACGTCAAAAACTACTCAAAATCGGAGAAGGTAGATTAGTAGCCGAGTCTTCTGGCAATATAAAGTTGCCGTCTGATTTTTGTAATCTGGTATCATCTGTCGCAGAGCTAATTTATCCGGCTGTTTCTCAAAACTACCACATTTTGAACTGGTTGCGAGAAAGGGCCATACTTACTGCTAAAAATGAAGATGAGCACGAAATAAACAATCAAATACTTGCCATGTCAACATTAGTCACTGAATATATGTCTATCAATTACGTAGTAGATGCTGATTATGATCGTTAATTATCCAAAAGAGTTCCTAAACTCACTTGGTTCATCTGGATTGCCATCATATAATATAATCTTTTACTTAAAGTGGGATTTCAAACTATTTTACTACGGAATCTCGATTCGCCAAAACTTTGCAACGGCACAAGACTGTGCGTAAAAAAGATGCTGGGCAATGTAATTACAGCGACTACCTGACAGGAAAGGGCGAGAGTGAAACAGTCATTTCGACTGATCTGTCTTTTTCATTTAATAGAAATTTCCAGTAAAACTTGCGTTTTCGATGACGATCAATAAGTCACAAGGGCAGTCTATTAAGTACTGCGGAGAAGATTTGAGATCGCTATGTTTTTCCCACGGACAACTTTATGTTGCTTGCTCTAGCGTGGGTTCACATAAGAATTCATTTATTCTTGCTACTGGAGGTGAAACTAAAAACATTGTATATAATCAGATTTTGTTTTAAATTGATGTTATAGTAGATTTTCTTTAAAATTTTGTTTTATATTTTGAATGCTGTACTTTACTTTACAATTTCACCATACAGATTGGTATCATTCTTTTTTCTACCCTTGCCTAATATAAGTTTTGGATAAATAAATACCTGGGCAACGCCGGGTAATCAGCTAGTTTTTCAAATAAACCACGTAGTTTCTGAGCATTAGTGTCTTTCAAGTCTCGAATCCGTGAGAATTGTAATAATCACACCATTGCGATTTGTTTCTTCATTTCCAGAAGTCCGCTCCTAACACTTCCCACCAAAGGGGATTTCTTAAAGACGAATTCTTCGTCGGCAAAAGGTTTTTCAAAAAATGTTTCATTAGCACTATCAAACTTCTTGTATTGAGTATATAAATTTATGTTATAATAATAAAAATATTTTATCATAAACAAAAAATTGTATTTCTGTAATCGTTGGTGAGATTGAACGATTACAGTACGGTTTCTTCCTTAAAAAGCTTAATAGATGCAAAGAAGGGATACATTGTTGCCTAGTATGTTCGAACAAGAGAGCTCTTTTAAATTATATCAGTAAAGAAAACAAAATACATACAAACATTCGTTTATCCTTTTTAATTTGTCATGTATATTTATATATATACATATACACACACATATATATATATATATATATATATATATATATATATATATATGTGTGTGTGTAATTACGAGGTTGAGCGCTACAGCGCTCATTATCTGTGAGGGTAGCGAAGCGCCCCGGAACAGTTATTTAATATACATTTCATTGCGAATCGCATTGCGAAATCTATTCTAATTGAACCCGAATTGGGACACCAAATATTGACGCATAAAATTGTCCACATAAAAAATAAATTAAAATTTCGTGTCAATTCTCTAAAAGAAGATACATATGTGTGCAAAGTTTAAAAAGGGTTAATTTGGAAAAAATTAATATAAGAGCCCCTTTACTTCAAAATTCTTACAAAAACAGTTGTCATCGGAGATACACATGTGTAAAAAATTTGTATGGGAGCCCCAACCTTGAGGCCCGATCACTTCCAAATTTTAATAGGAAGTTTTGTCCATCGGAGATACACATGTGCATAAAATTTTAAGAAAATCGGGTTAATTTTTTTTTTAAATTTGTGGGGCTTATCCACGACCCCAGCGTCTGTATAGGGCCCAATGATCACAAGGACCGCGGTCTTCAAATTTTTTACAAAAAGTGTTGTCCATCGGAGATACACATGTGTATAAAATTTTAAGAAAATCGGGTTAATTTTTTAAAAAATTTGTATAGACCCCGGGGTGTCCAAAATGTTTACGAAAAGTGTTGTCCATCGGAGATACACATGTGTATAAAATTTTAAGAAAATCCTGTTAATTTTTATTTTAAATTTGTATGAAGCCCCACGACCCCGGCGTCTGTATAGGACCTCATGATCCCGGGGCCCGGGGTCTCCAAAATGTTTACAACAAGTGTTGTCCTTCTGAGATACACATCCATATACAATTTTAAGAAAATCGGTTTTATTTTTTTAAAAAATTTGTATAGGGCCCCTTACCACCACGTGGCCTCACGATCCCAGGCCCCAAAATTTCCAAAATGTCCAAAAATTTTACAAAAAGTGTTGTCCATCGGAGATACACATGTGTATAAAATTTTAAGAAAATCGGGTTAATTCTTATTTTCAGTTTGTATGAGGGTCTCAAATTTTTTTACAAAAAGTGTTGTCCATCGTAGATACACATGTACATACAATTTGAAGAAAATCGGGTAAATTTTGTAAAATATTTGTATGGGAGCCCCCCAATTCCAAGGCCGAGGTTGTCATCGGAGATATGCATGTGTGCAAAATGTTAATGAAATAGGACTTTGGGATGTGGGTTAAAAGTTGATCGCAAGATTCCACGGCCAACAAACAAACAAACAAACAAACGATTTTTTTTCTTTGGCACACAAAAAGTATACTTGTCAATGGCAGTGAGACAACCACTTTTATGTGGCTCGTCGCATGCTCGTTTGGACTAAAATAGTGTCTCAAATGGTGAATGGAATAAAATGACACAAAATTATGTTTTAATGGGATATGATATAAAGTTAATGTTCATTATCTCAAAAACAAGAAGAGATATTGCAAAATGGTTTGCTTATTTTAAAAGAGCCAGATCGAAACCCCCTAAATCGTGGCCTAACTTAACATTTCAAAAATGGCGTATAGACTAAAAAAATATTGAGTCGAAGATTTAATCAAGGTGTATATCCGTGCACTAAATTTTGCTTAGAAATCAATTAAAAAAATGTTTAAAATACATTACCTCGTAAGCTACATTATGTAAAGTTGGAAGAACACATGGAATCGGGACACACTCGGAAAAAGCATTAACCGACCAACTACCATGGGCACATTGTAGCTGCGCTGATCCCTGTAAAATAAAATAAGAGGAATAATACTTTTAATTAGATACATTATATGAACAGTTAGGTAGGAATATATATGTATGCTGTTTTCGTTAGTGGAAGTGCTACCAACGTAAAACATTTTATTAAATTCTCTATATTAACTTCACTTGCCCGTGGGTCGTCGGTCGGTCGTCGGTCGTCTGTCGTGGATTCTTGCGATCAATTTTTAACCCACTTCCCATGGCCCGATTTTATTGAAATTTTGCACACATGTGTATTTCCGGAGACAACACTTTCTATTAAATTTTGAGGCCCCTCGGGCTGCGGGGTCGGGGGGCTCCCAAACAAAAATTTTAAAAAATTTACCCGATTTTATTCAAATTTTAAACACATGTGTATACCCAATAAACAATACTTTTTCGAAAATTTGGTAGTGATCGGGTCCCGGGTTCGGCCGCAAGGCCCTTATACATTTTTTAAATATCTATACTGGCATCAGATATTCGTCGCCCTTTATGGACTTTGTGCGGTGTGTGCTGCGCAGTCGGCTGCGCTGCATGGTTTTGTTGGTGGTGGAGAGAGAGAGAAATCTTAGCGCACGCACAAATGAACCCAGCAAATGAAACGAGACATACATGTTTTATGCTTACTTCAACTTACATTTTTATTATATACTGAATTGTATTTTTATTGATGTCGTTTTTTTTGTTGTCGATATAAACTTACAGATAGAACAACAAGTTTTCACAATATTCTGTCATTTGGCGTTTTCATAAATTAGTTCAGAGCAGTCAAAGAGTTCTCAAGATAAATGTTCGTGTTTCTTATTTGCTCAGAGTATGAGCGTGCTCTAAGTGCTCAGAATAAAATGATCTGAGCTTTTTCAATTTTAACATCTGTTGTCAAATGTTTGTTTCGATGATTTTCTCCTACAATAAAAAAAATGGCCCAGGATCGAGGGGCTCCCATATCAATTTCTGCGATTAGAGAATTTAGATGAAAAATTTTAATTTTTATGGGTTGTTTTTTTTTTAAATTCTCTATATTAACTTCACTTGCCCGTGGGTCGGTCGGTCGTCGGACGTCGGTCGTCTGTCGTGGAATCTTGCGATCAATTTTTAACCCTCTTCCCAAAACCCGATTTTATTGAAATTTTGAACACATGTGTCTTTACGGAGACAACACTTTCTATTTGAGGCCCCTCGGGCCCCGGGGTCGGGGGGCTCCCATACAAATATTTTACAAAATTTTACTCGAAATCCAGAAATTTTTTTTAAAAAAATAACCCGATTTTCTTTTATTTTTATATACGCGTGTATCTCCAATAGGCAACACTTCTTGTAAAAATGTTGGAGACCCTGGGCCCCATAAAATTTAAAAAAAAATTAACCCGATTTTCTTCAAATTTGATATATGCGTATATCTCCGATAGGCAACACTTTTTGTGAAAAATTTTGAGACCCTGGGCCCCGGGTTCGTGGGGCCCCATAAAATTAAAAAAAAAAATTAACCCGATTTTCTTCAAATTTTATATACGTATGTATCTCCGATGAAAAACACTTTTTGTAAAAATTTTGGAGACCCCGGGCCCCGGGTTCGTGGGACCCCAGAAATTTTTTTTAAAAATAAGCCGATTTTCTTTTATTTTTATATACGCGTGTATCTCCGATAGGCAACACTTTTTGTGAAAAATTTTGAGACCCTGGGCCCCGGCTTCGTGGGGCCCCATAAAATTAAAAAAAAAAAATTAACCCGATTTTCTTCAAATTTTATATATATCCGATGGACAACACTTTTTGCAAAAATTTTGGTGGTCGAGGGGCCCCATAAAAATTTGTCAAATATATTAACCCGATTTTCTTCAAATTTTATACACCTCTGTATCTCCGATGGACAACATTTTTTTTTAAGTTTTTGGAGTGAACGGGCCCTGAGGGCCAAGGGGTGCCCATATAAATTTTTTAAAATTAAGCTCGATTTTCTTCAAATTTTTAACACATGTGTATCACTGATGGACATGACTTTTTGTAAATTTGTAGGAGTGATGGGGCCCTGAGACCCGTGTGGTATCCATGTAAATTTTTTAAAAATTAGCCCGATTTTCTTTAAATTTTAACACATACCTATCTCCTATTAGAGAATTTACATGAAAAATTTTCATTTTTATGGGTTGTTGTTTTAACAATTATAAATTATTTTCTTAAATCTGGAGCGGATGATGACTTCAAGTCTTCCGATGGAAGACGAGCCTGTGAAATTATTTGCCATTCCTGCCGAAATGCTTAGTGTAATCTTTCTACACTTTTTGTAAAATATTTGGAGGGGTGTCCATATAATTTTTTTAAAAATTAACCCGATTTTCTTCAAATTTTAAATACTTGTGTATCTCTGATGAACAAAACTTTTTGTAAAATATTAGGAGTGATCGGGTTCCTGTGGCTCGAGGGGTACCCATATAAATATATTAAAAATTAACCAGATTGTCTTCAAATTTGTAACACCCGAAGTAAATCAATAACACTTCAGCAATTTTTTCATTTTTAATTATTAATTAAATTTACTATTTTATTGCTTTCTTAACTTTATAATAAATTAATGCGTCTAGTACTTTATCGTACAAGCGGGTTGATGGTTGGAATTCAACTACTAAGCTCTATAAATGAATGTCAAAGGAAATCACCGAAGACCTGGAATTTTTAAATTCTCTATATTAACTTCGCGTGCCCGTGGCTGGCTGGCTGGCTGGTGGGCAGAATCTTGTCATAAATTTTTAACACACTTCCTAAAGCCCGATTTTATTGAAGTTTTGCACACATATATATTTGCGACGACAATACTTTCTATTAAAATTTGAGTGTGATCGATCAGCGGGGTAGGGGGCTCCCATACAAATTGTTTTCCCAGGCATCAGATCTTTTCATACTATAATGACTGTGTTATGTGTGCGTTGAGCGCTGCTTGCTTTACGATTAAGGTTGTTTTGTTGTTGGGTGGAAGTGCTTCGTATGTGTTTTTATGTTTTAGCATTCAGAATTTATATGAAAAATTTTATTTTTTATGGGTTGTTTTTTTACTATTACGACATAACGCATAACATACCCAATCGATACCGATCAAGAGTATATAGTATGTCGTAATCAATATAAAATAGGTAATTCCCAATCGGCGCTGGGTCTACATTTTTAAGTAGTGAGCCAGTGCATTGGCCCACTTACATTCGATGATGATTTTGCATTTTCCAGTGAACTCATTGAAGTGCATTGATTCACTTTGGTTTTTCTGCTTATTTGCGTTTTCCAGTGCCGCCGTTACTCTTATGGGTCACTCCAAAATTCACGACGGCGATAAATTACAAAATATATAACAAAGAAAGAAATGCAAATGTAAACTTCCTCCGTTCCTTTGACATTCTTACAAATTAGCATAACGATTACTAGTATTATCGTTATTAACATAAGTGTACTTCGAAATATAAAAGTTTTATTTTTTTCGTATTGTATTAACTCTTTGGTCGATTTCTTGTAAATCTTTAATTTTTTCAAATATCGTATTTACTGTCAGATTTTCTTTAAATATTTCCTCGTAATAATGATTCTTTTTTTTGTATTACTGCGTCATTAACTTTTGGGTTTCAATTTTTAATGTTTATACTATAATTCCCTTGGAGAGCTATATTTCTAGTAAACAATGATTTCGAATTATTACCTTTTCAACGTTTTTGACAACAAAGATTCTTTCTTTTAATTTGATGATTTAAAAGTACAATTCTTTATCCAACATGTTTGTTTTATAAAACAATCGTTCCTTTCTACTAATTCATTAACATTATTTTTCTGTCTGTGATTCTTATATTCTTTTCCATTGTAAATTATTATTTCATACGGTTCCATGTCAATTTCTTGTTTTTTTTAATTTGGAATAGGTAGTACTATTTTAGTAGGTGTAGTTATAATCTGCTCGGGTATTTTTAAAGCTATGATAATAGATTTATCTTGATAATGCATTATACCTGATTTAATGTTTTTCATTCATTAAGTTCATTTCATTCATTGCGAGTTCTTCGGTGGATAGTAGACTGGGATGAGTGATACCTACTGTGTCAAGAATATTGTCGATTAATTTTTCTAACATCTGAAGCCTAGTCAAAATTTCAGTACGTTGTAGACGGTTCACATGCCGTTGTCTAAGGAATTCCCTAATGTAGATTGTATTGAATTCATTATCTGTAATTATTTTTGTGGGTGTTCCTTCTTTAGTTAAGTGTTCTGTTATGGCATCTGCTTTGTATATGTGATTCTTACTCTCTAGTCCATATACATATCCGTTTTTTGTAAGTTTGTCGATCATAGTTAAGAATATATGTTTGTGGAAGTGATAAATGTCTATGTGGTTATTTAATTGGGTTTGCTGGGTGTTTCTGTCATTTTAAATTTGTCTATTGTGGGTTTCCGTTCGTATTTAGCTGTTTGGCACTCCTACCTGAGCTTCGAACTTGAAGAATTGTAGGGGTTAAGTAAGGTCAAAGATTCTTAGGAATTTTTCCATAAGATGAGTCCTGAAGCTAAAGGGCACTCGTACTGTTGTACCAACTTTCCTAATTCCTCTTACCATCTCCTTCATCTACTATCCACATCCCCGTCCTTACCCCCTGGGCTGGATTAAGGTGTCATACGACCCGTACTGATAATCGCCTGGCTGGGGGCCCAGTTATTTAAAATATCCAAGTCTCGAACGGAGTGTCACGGATACCTGGCGCCCTCCTGACTAAACTAGCCTTATCTGTATATGGCGGATCTCTGTACAGATGGACATCCTTTCTCCGCCACTCGTGGGAATCATATGGCAGCAAATAATCGAAATTTTTCTTTTGCTGTTTGTTTTGAGAAACTAAACTTTATCCACTGCCAAAAAGCGCAGAGCGGCTATTAAAGGGATTCCTTCTACCAGCAGTGGCAGGGTTGTAGCACCTCATGGCCCTCCCGGCACATGCAACAACAAAGGAGGTAAAGTCGTACCGACTACTTCACTTGGGAGTGTATCATGCAGTAATAGTTCGCGACAGCTCGCTCCAACAAGGTCGCTCTGCAAGGACCGGCGTAATGCCAATCGGACACTGAAGGCCCTCGGAGCTATTCCGGAGACCAGCAGGACGCCGAGGCAAATCGCCAAGCTTAAATGGGTCCAAGATTTTCTTGACAAGGACAGCAGGAAGACCAGCGGAGACTCTACGTCGAAGTGACAGAGATCGGTGAAGGAGGATCCCGGTCTCAAAAAGACTCAAGGCACATAGTGGAACAGCCCCTAGTCACTCCACTATTACATCTCAGAGATCCTTCAGCGACGTCCTAAAAGACAGGATCGTCGTCGCGGTAATTGATCGTAGCGACATAGAGGGATCCATCTCTCCTGATCGGTCTCAAGTATAGAGATACGTTTAGACGACATCTTAACGATGGGACTAGTTATCCTCCCACTAACTTTGTCCGCTTCTTATTCTACCTAGGGGTAAGAAGAGACTCGACTGGTGGAACTCTGGGCTGAGCCAATTTAGAAAAAGATCTAGAAAGCTTTTCAACTTCGCCAAGTTTACAGGAACAGAGACCGAATGGGATTAAATTAAAGTGTATATAAAAGGAATTGAGGAAAGCCAAGCGCGCATCCTCTTCTGCGGCAGAATGGAAGAGGCTTCGGAAACATCAAGGCTCAGGAAAATCCTCTCAACTAATCCAATAATGCCTAATACTGTCTGAAGAAAGCTGATGGCTCGTGGACTACTTCTAGCGAAGAATTGCTAAATCAGCTTCTAGATACCCACTTCCCAGATAGCTGTAATACTACCTACAACACTGATCTAAATAGATCAATTAGGTATGATACCATCTCTTGAGATATAATTGATAAGGACAAATTGCTTTGGGCACTACATAGCTTCAAACCATATAAATTGGCAAGACCAGACGGCATAATTCCAGCCGAACTGCATAGGACTTCGGACATCTTTGCTTGAGACAATCTTCAAAAGTTGTCTTGATCTGGTCTACATTCCAGTCATATGGAGAGAAGTGAAAATGTTCTTCATTCCAAAAGACCTCAAACTCATTAGCCTTTCGTCATTCCTATTAAAAACATTAGAAAGACTGATCGAAATCCACCTTCGTACTAGTATTGACAAAAGACGTCTGCCCGTCGATCAACACGCGTACTGCAAGTGCAAATCTGTAGAAAAAGCTCTTCATACGCTAGTACGTTCCATTGAAAACTCACTTCATCACAAGGAATACTCAACGGTGGTGAATTGATTGATCTTCTACTCACAAAGGATCATAAATTCAAGATTTGGTTTGTCGTCTGCCAAAAGATTTGTCTGCAGAGGCACACCGCAAGGAGGTGTCTTGTCCCCACTTCTTTGGAACCTGTCGGTGAATGAGCTGCTGGTTCGCCTGAGGGGGAAGGTCTGCGGAGTAATCGCCTATGCGGACGACGTTGCCATAGCCATCTCAGGAAAGCACCCACACACCTTGAAAGCACTTCTGCAGAATGCTCTTAATAAGCTAATAAGCTGGGCAGATCATTATGGTCTAGGGGTAAACCCCCAAAAAATCGAACTTGTCATCTTACGAGGAAGTACAAAATCCCACTCGTCAACCCTCCGTCCATCAAGGGCACAAGCTTGACTTTTTCCGATAAGGCCAAATATCTTGGTCTTATTCTGGATAGGAAGCTGAGCTGGAAACCTAATAGTGGCACTCTTCTCAAGGAAAAAAGCCATAGCAAGTCAAAGCAACCGCATATCACTCATTGGCTGTACACAGCAGTAGTCAGACCTATTCTGCTATACGGTGTGGCTGTTTGGTGGACTGCATTAGGTAAAGCGATCAATCGCGACAAACTAAGCAGAGTGTTTTCCAAGCGGAAATCATGGCTATTAAGGAAGCCTTGCCTTGGCTGGAGAGTATTGTCATATCTGTTAAGGATATCCACATTTTCTCGGATAGCAGGCTGCGTTAAAGTCCATTGAATCAGTCTCCACAAATTCCATTCTAACCCGTATTGCCGATTGTCTCTTGAGGAGATGGCGGAGCATTTCAACATTCCCGGTGCCAGGGCATAGAGACATTCCTGGTAATTGTATGGCTGATGGACTCGCCAAACATGGAACCATACTACCCCTGTTGCCTGAATATGGTTCACTAGGCATGCCGATCGCTACCTGCAAACTCATGTTTAAACGGGATGCTATAATAAAAACTAATTATAAATGGTCAAACGGTACAACTTGCATAGCAACGAAGCAGATCTGGCCCAAGCTACACGCGAAACGCTCCAAGTGTTTGACCTCTCAAAACAGACTGCACATTAGTGCCATTATAGGTGTCATAACTGGACACTGTCTTATAGGCAAGCATGCAGAAAGACTAGAAGACGGAAAGCCCGAATTCATTGAAATCTTGCACACATGTGTATTTTTAAAAATTAACCCGATATTCTATAAATTTTATACAAACTTCCTATAATACCCTGAGACTCATAAGAAACTCCTAAGTTTGTGAAAGGGGACGATTCTTAATTGCAACAACTTTGTTCATATTAGGCTTCAGACCTTAGGGGATTTCTATATTGTTTATTTTGGTTTAATGTAGACTTATTTGTTTCATTAATCTTTACATTTCCATTATCATAGCCAATGTAAGAATAAAGAATGGGCTTTATTCCATTATATCATAAAAATTTCTTATTTCTCGAGCTAGATTCACTATGGTTACTTCTCTAATCTTATTTATTTTAACTTTTCTTGTTCCTGATCTTCACAAAATACTACATACGTATTTACTTTACTTAATTTATATTCCAGTTTATTTGTTAAGTTAGAATTTATAAACTTACTTTCATATTAAAAATTTCCTTAGTTAGATCGGCTCTGTTAATAATGGGGCAGTAGTGTTTTTTTAATAGTTCTTTTGCCTGTTCC
This sequence comes from Nephrocerus scutellatus, assembly GCA_947095585.1. NCBI lineage: Eukaryota > Metazoa > Arthropoda > Insecta > Diptera > Pipunculidae > Nephrocerus > Nephrocerus scutellatus. Next base: position 52,851,207 of record OX352764.1, read on the forward strand.
CATGCGCTGACTCCATTGATGATCAGCAGGTCCATAGCTCAGACTTTGACCTTCACTTGTTGGATAATATTTTAGGTGACCTGGTAGCTCCCTGCCCAATTTTGTAGATGATTTTCCACCATTACGATGAAATGCATCAGGGAATTACTATCCCCACCGTAACAGGTAGGTACTGAATTTCCCGTAAGACGTTGCTTTCATGACTGGAATGCGGCATCCTTGCTACTATAGATATTAAGCTTTTCAGAATATCTCGGTTAGATAACTCTGGAATGACGCTTGGATGTGGCTCTGCCATCTTTCAACAGAAATTTTGCAAATGTTGCGTTAAAAAGAACAAGATTTTCACTGATTTACTGATGATTTTTTTTAAGACTGGCGCGAACTGTACTTTCGCGTTTTAGATCAAGATAGTTGTACCTGACCCGAAACCGACTGCGCCAAATAAATAAATAAATTTCAGCAATTTTTTTATTTTTAAATTCTCTTTATTAACTTCACGTGCTGGCTGGCTAGCTGGCTGGCTGGCTGGCTGGTCAGATTTTCTGATCAATTTTTAACCCACTTCCCAAAGCCTGATTTTATTGAAATTTTGCACACATGTATATTTCCGGTGACAATACACTCTATTAATTAATTTGAGGCCCCTCGGACCTCGGGTTCGGGGGGCTCCCATACAAATATTTTACAAAATTTACCCGATTTTCTTAAAATTTTATACAAATGTGTATCACCGATGTAAATTTTTTTTGTAAAAAAACCCAAGGTCGTGGGGTGCCACATATTTTTTTTTAAATTAACCCGATTTTCTTTAAATTGTATAGAAGTATGTATCTCCGATGGGCAACACTTTTTGTAAAAATTTGGGAGACCCCGGGTCACAGGGTAATGGGGCCCAAAAATTTTTAAAAAAATTAACCCGATTTTCTTCAAATATTATATACGTGTGTATCTCCGTGGACAACACTTTTTGTAAAAACTTTGGAGACCCGTGGCCCCGGGGTCGTGGTGCCCCAAAAACCTTTTTAAAAAAATTAACCCGATTATCTTCAAATTTTATATACGTGTATATCTCCGATAGACAACACTTTTTGTAAAAAATTTAGAGACCATGGGGCCCCAACAAATTTTTAAAAAAATTTAACCCGAATTTTTTCAAATTTTATACATGCTGTTATCTCTGATGGATAATACTTTTTGTAAAAATTTGGGAGTGATCGGCCCCTGGGACCATACAAATTTTGTAAATTTTTGTAAATCGGCCAATCAAAAAAAAAAATAATATAACATTTACTTAAAATTCAGGTCCCGTACGTAAAAGAAAGTCGTGTTGTGAACATACCCTTTTTTGTAAAACTTTTGGAGTGATCGGGCCCCGGGCTCCCAAAATATTTATTAAAAAGTAGCCCGATTTTATTTAAACTTTGCACACATGTGTATCTTCGATTAGAGAATTTACACCAAAAATTTTTATGGGGTGTTTTATTTAGTATATTCGTTTAGTATTTCGAGTATAGAAAAACCAAACAATTATAGAAAAAATCAGACCACACAAATCACAAGTAGGGCACTTTAAAAAACTATGTACAGATAACGAATTTAGGAGCATAAATGTTAAGGAATATCTCAGAAGTGAAAATATAGAAATTCATCTCGTCAAACCAAACAACCATACTGGCAACGTTGTTATAGAACGTTTTCACAACACACTTAGCGAAAGAATTAGGACACTAGAATTAGAAAAAAAAGATCTCAATATTAAAGAAAAAATAGCAAAAGCTATCGAGCAATACAATAACAGTTATTACACTTCCAAAAAAGCAACACCTTTGACATTTAATAAGGTAAATGAAATAAAAATTCCATATTCGAAAATGTATGCGCAAAAAAATATAGCTCTATTAAAAAAAAAAACAACCCATAAAAATTAAAATTTTTCATCTAAATTCTCTAATCGCAGAAATTGATATGGGAGCCCCTCGATCCTGGGCCATTTTTTTTTTATTGTAGGAGAAAATCATCGAAACAAACATTTGACATCAGATGTTAAAATTGAAAAGGCTCAGATCATTTTATTCTGAGCACTTAGAGCACGCTTATACTCTGAGCAAATAAGAAACACGAACATTTATCTTGAGAACTCTTTGACTGCTCTGAACTAATTTATGAAAACGCGAAATGACAGAATATTGTGAAAACTTGTTGTTCTATCTGTAAGTTGATATCGACAACAAAAAAAACGACATCAATAAAAATACAATTCAGTAAATAAAAAATGTAAGTTGAATTAAGCATAAATTATTTATGTCTCGTTTCATTTGCTGGGTTCATTTGTGCGTGAGCTAAGATTTCTCTCTCTCTCTCTCCACCACCAAAACCATGCAGCGCAGCCGACTGCGCAGCACACACCGCACACAGTCCATAAAGGGCGACGAATATCTGATGCCAGTATAAATAATAAAAAATGTATAAGGGCCTTGCGGCCGAACCCGGGACCCGATCACTACCAAATTTTCGAAAAAGTATTGTTTATTGGGTATACACATGTGTGTAATTTGAAGAAAATCGGGTAAATTTTTTAAAATTTTTGTTTGGGAGCCCCCCGACCCCGCAGCCCGAGGGGCCTCAAAATTTAATAGAAAGTGTTGTCTCCGGAATTACACATGTGTGCAAAATTTCAATAAAATCGGGCCATGGGAAGTGGGTTAAAAATTGATCGCAAGAATCCACGACAGACGACCGACGACCGACGACCGACGACCCACGGGCAAGTGAAGTTAATATAGAGAATTTAAAAAAGGGAAAATTATATAGAAAACAGGGCAGAAGGCTATATTAGAAACTACAAGAGCATTAGGAAAACATACATTCATCCAACAGTAAAAGAAAAAATAAATGTTCAGGCCAATTGGAAACTCGTTCCTTCTTTTCCTGATATGGACAGAATCTCAAGCTCAAGTATCAGTAAAAAAAACAACCCATTAAATTAAAAAGTGTTGTCCATCGGAGATACATACTTCTATAAAATTTGAAGAAAATCGGGTTAATTTTTTTAGAAAAATTTTATGGTGTCCACACGAACCTTGGGAGGTCTAGGGTCTCAAAAATTAATCAAAAAATATGACCAGCCAGTCAGCCATCCACGGAGCATACTAGCTCCCTAAAAGGTAGAAAATAAATGTGAAATATTTGTTGCTTAAAAAACCACATAATTTAAAAGAACCGTGCTAAGCATTTGTGGTTTATATCAAAATTAAAAGAACATCAAATGCTGAGCACGGTTCTTTTAATTATGTGATACTTTAAAGTTTCAAATATTCCAGATTTTCCATTTAAAAAATTCCAGCAATTTTCATTTATTTTATAACATTTCAAGTAGTTCCAGATCTACCACCTATTTTATTTTATACCTTATATGGGGCTAGTATTGCTTTAATAAAAGCATTTTTTTAAATACAATTTTATTAAATTTATTTTATACTTTTGAGTTTTTAATGAAATATGTATATAAAATTTCAATATTATTCAAATGGGGTGGTAATATTGAGACATCCACAAGTCCCCAAATATACCCCCAAATGCCTTCCAAAACACCTCCAAAGGACCCTCTAAAAACCCTTTAACTTACCCTTTCCTTAAGACCCACTCAAAACACTCTCAAAACCCCATCTTAAAACCCCTTCAAGACTTCTCACGATCCAATCAAAATCCCCTCAAGATCACCACAGGACACCATAAAAACCTTCTTAAGACACACCCAAGACTAAACTCACGACCCTCTTAAAATACCCTCAAGATCCCCTCAAGACCATTTAAGGACCTCCTCAAGACCCCACTAAAGATCCTCACAAAACCCCCTCGGCCCCCAGAAGACCACCTATGGACTCCCTCAAGATCACCTCAAGTCTCCGTTAAGTCCACTTTACTACCCCCATTAATACTCCCTCAAGACCCCCTCAAACGCCCAATATGATTCACTTAAGACCCCCTCAAAACACTCTAAAGACCACCTAAAGACTCCCTCATGACTCAACTCTCGACCCTCTTGAGGGCCTTCTTAAGACCCCATCATTCGGCCTTTGTTCTTGATACGACATGATGTGTTTTTAATAGTCTTGTGGGGTACTCACTTTTACTAACTTTAAGTCGTTGGTTTTTAAATTAAATATGAATTCCTCAGTATGCAAAGAAAAACTGGCTCGCAGGGATGCGACAAATGTTGATTGTGGTGACTGGAAAAATATTTTCTTGTGCTTATTTAAACACCAACAATTTAACTTATCGGTGTGACAAGTGTAATGCTCTGCGCCAAAAATCATTACAGCAAGTGCAGCTCATTAAGTTACCACAAACATCTGCGGTCAAGCAAAGAAATCAGTCGGAAAGTGTAAAAACAGCCGCAGTTAAACAGCAAGCATCGAATCAGTCGAATTCACAACCATCCAAGGAAAACAAAGTAAGAACTAAGAATTTAGCGAAACAGCAACAAAAACTTCAGATTAAAGACAACAAAATCAGATCTGTAGCGAAAACACAGTTAAATATATCATATATATATATAACTATATTGAAACAAACTATATTAAAAAAGAGTGCGTGTAACTTTTACGCGCGGTTCAAGTAAAACTTTTTTGACGTTGTGGCCGATATTACGATTAAAGATGAGATGAGATGACGATGAGAAATAGCTTAGTTCCAAAAAATTGCAGACCCTATTGACCAGATCCCAGAATTTCCATAGGAACAAGTCTTATAGTCGCATCTAACTCCTATATTCTGAGTTTCATATGAATCGCTTGAGAAATGGCTTAGTTCCAAAAACTCCAGACGCTATTGGTCAGATCCCAGAATTTCCATAGGAACAAATCTTATAGTCGCATATTACTCCTACATTCCTAGTTTCATACGAACCCCTTGAGAAATGGCTTGGTTTCCTAAATTCCAGACCCTATTTGCCAAATCCCAGAATTTCCATAGGAACAAATTGTATAGTCGTATATTAGTCCTACATTCCGAGTTTCATACGAATCCCTTGAGAAATGGCTTGGTTCCAAAAATGCAAGACATTATTGGCTAGATCCCAGAATTTCCATAGGAGCTGTGGCTGTAGTAATATATGTATTTATATATATGTAGTTATATTTGTAGTTATATACATATATGGTTACATACATATAAAATATAACTATAGAAAACGTGGCATAAAATTAACAAAAGTGAACAACAGAGTAATAACAGTATAACGAGTGTTTACAACAGAGTAATGTGTACAACAGAGTAATAACAGTGTAACGCTTGAAAATTGTAGGCCCCTCCGTAAAAAAGTTTCACTTCAAAAAATTTTTGTAAGGCATATAAAGTCACAGGAAGAGAAGGAGAGGTCTATTGTGTGCGTCGAATTTTCTGCCTATAACATCAAACAGAAAATTCTAAAGAGCAAAACGAATGCGAAGAAGAAGCTAAAACTTCTCTATTTATAAGAAGTGAAAAAAATACTAGTAATATTTATATAAACAATAGTTTTACTCAGTACACAAGAGCTTAATTTAAGGCAGCTAAAAATAAGAAAACAACCCATAAAAATTAAAATTTTTCATGTAATATCTAATAACCAAAAGTATTTAAGAATGCTGAAATATAAAAAAACAACTCAAAAAATTAAAATTTTTCATCTAAATTCTCTAATCACAGAAATTGATATGGGAGCCCCACGATCCTGGGTCATTTTTTTATGTAGGAGAAAATCATCGAAAGAGACATTTGACATCAGATGTTATAATTGAAAATGGTCAGATTATTTTATTCTGAGCACTTAGAGCACGCTCATACTCTCAGCAAATAAGAAACACGAGCATTTTTCTTGAGAACTCTGACTGCTCTGAACTAATTTATAAAAACGCGAAATGACCGAATATTATGAAAACTTGTTTTTCTATCTGTAAGTTGATATCGAAAACAAAAAACGACATCAAAAAAATACAATTCAGTAAGTAAGTAAGTAAGTTGAATTAAGCATAAAACATTTATGTCTCGTTTCATTTGTGCGTGAGCTAAGATTTCTCTCTTTCTCCACCACCCAAAACCAAGCTGCGCAGCCGACTGCGCAGCACACACCGCACACGGTCATTAAAGTACGACGGTATCTGATGCCACTATATGATATTTAAAAAAATGTATAAGGGCCTTGCGGCCGGGGCACGATCACTACCAAATTTTAAAAAAAGTATTGTTTATGTATGTAAAATTTGAAAAAAAATCGGGTAATTTTTATTTTAAATTTGTATGGGAGCCCCAAGAACCCGGGGCCCGATCACTTCCAAATTTTAACAGAAAGTATTGTCACCGGAGATACACATGTGTACAAAATTTCAGGAAAATCGGGCTTTAGGAAGTGCTTTAAAAATTGATAATTAAAAAAAAAATTGTATGTGAGCCCCCCGACCCCGGGCCCGATCGCTACCAAATTTTTACAGAAAGTGTTGTCTATCAAAGATACACTGGCGTATAAAATTTGAAGAAAATCGGGTAAATTTTTAAAAATTTTGTATGGGAGCCCCCCGACCCCGCGGCCAGAGGGTCCTCAAGTTTTAATAGAATGTGTTGTCTCCGGAAACACACATGCGTGGAAAATTTCATTAAAAGCGGGCTTTGGGAAGTGGGTTGAAAATTGATCGCAAGATTCCACGACGACCGACGACCTTAAGACGTCCGACATCCGTGCCACGGGCAAGTGAAGTTAATATAAAGAATTTAAAAATACATACGAAGCACTGCAACCAAACAACAAAACAACCCCAATCGTAGAGCAGCGCTGCCCACAGCGCACTACGCACATAGAATACAGTCATTATAGTATGAAATTATCTGATGCCGGAAAATTTTTTTTATGGGAGCCCCCAACCCCACGGTCCGATCATTATCGAATTTTAATAGAGAGTATTGTCACCGGTAATATACAGGTCTGGAAAATTTCAATAAAATTTGGCTTTAGGAAGTGTGTTAAAAATTTATCACACATAATAGATTTTAAACAAAGTCTTATTTTACCAAATTTTATATAAAATATTAAAGATATCAATAAGAAACAACTTTTCGATAAAATTGTACTAAATCAATTTGAAAATATAGATTTAATTAAAAAAGTTGAATACCAAAAAAACAAACCCTTAGGTGCCCCTTCAGTCTACAATGCCATGTTAGGAAACCCGTAATGATTCTTACATTAATTCTACTAAGTCCCAATATCGAGAGAAACTTCTTTGGGTCTTAGCTCCCCATAATTTCCTTTGCTTGTCGTAGACCTATTCTGCGTATCTCCACCTGCATTGTGTGGTACCCTATGCCACAGAATAATTCTGGCCCTACAAGCCCAGTTTCTGCTCCTTTGTTAGCGAGCATATCCGCTGCTTCATTGCCTTTTATGCCAGTGTGTCCTGGAACCCAGAACAAACGTACTTTGTTTACTTCGCCAATTCTGTTTAGCTTCGCCTTAGACTCCTCCACCAGTCTTGACGTGATGTGGAATGCATCTAGTGCTTTAAGCGGAGCTTGGCTATCTGTCATGGTGACTATTTCCTGCCTCACGTAGCTTCTCTCCAAATTAAAGTGAGCACATCTTTCGATGGCATGCACTTCTGCCTGGAATATACTGGGGTACTGCCCCATTGCTTCAGGGTATTTGTTTCTTCGCCCATGGACTATTGCACCCGTGCCTTCTGCTTTCTTTGATCCATCCGTATACCACTTTATGGCTCCCGGATGTATCTGGTATTCAGTTTCAGATCTGAATTCCTTCTTGGTGCTCATTTTGACTTCAAAGTTTTTCTTGAATTCAAGCTCTTGCACCATGTTGTCCGAAGCCACAAGTCACAAGTAAAATTAGGACCTGTTTGGTTAGAGATTCCACTAATGCCCTTGCCCTAACGTCCGTGAAGCAGCCTAACTTTCTCAAACGTAACTTAGTTTCCTCGGATTCGTTCTCTACCACTTTATGTAGTGGGAGTAATTCAAGAATTACCATACCCGCCGTGGGGCAGGTTCTCATGGCCCCTGTAATTAAAATACAGGCCAACCTCTGCACTTATTCCAATTCCCTTCTCGTGGTGCTTAGTTTCAATTCGCCTATGCCACTGCTTCATAAGTAATCATTGTAATAACTATCATGGTGTACATCCAGTGCATTATCCTGGGACTAACTCCCCAGGATTTTCCTGACACCCTTCTGCACAACATAAGTGCTGTTTTTGATTTTTTCAGTACTGTCTGTTGGTGCTTATTCCATAGCAGTCTACTCTCAAATATCAGTCCCAGGTATTTAACCTCTTTGCTAATAGTAATCTCTTCTCCATTGAGGGTAACAGGGTGCATTCGCCCCAGTTTCCTTGTATTGGTGAAGGGTACCAGTGTGGTTTTGTTTGGGTTTACCCTAAGTCCCACCATTTTCTCGTGATGGTTAATCCGTTTTGGATTAAAGTTCAGAGCACTTCTTCGAAATTCCCTTTTGCCACGATGACTATATCGTCCGCGTAGCCTTGGGTATAAGTTCCTGCCTCAGCTAGTCGCTGAAGTAGTTCATCTACGAAGATGCTCCACAAAAGGGGGGACAGTACCCCTCTTTGTGGACGTCCTCTTGTTGTGCTCACCATAATCGTTTCATCGCCGACTATGATTTCCGCTATTCTGGTGCTCAGCATCTCGCACATCCACAAAGTGATTGTGCTGTTTACCTTCGTTCTCTCCAGAGCAATCCTAATCGCTTCGTGAGATGCTTTGTCTAATGCTCCTTCGATATCTAGAAAAGTGCATAGCGCTTGCCTTACTGGCAACGGACCCCTCTATAGATTTGTAATGACGAAATTTAGACATAAATTTCGTCTTACACCTACTCGAAAATTTGTGCATCAAATTTCGTCATGCATCCACTGTGCGCACATAAACAAGACAAAACAAAAAAAACTGCAAATGCCCATTATGCACATGCACAAGAGCGAAATCCAGCATAGCAACATAGCCAACACAACGTGCGCACAAGCGAAGTATGGAGGTGGCAAAATGTGGAATGGAATATTCCCAAGTAACCAACGACGCACAACCATAGGAAAAGCAGCAACAATACGAGAGAGCTGAGAGAGAGCTGAGAGAGAGCTGAGAGAGAGCTGCAAAGCTGCAAAATTGCAAAGTCCACCAAGAGGCAAAACGCATAAAAGGAACAATACAAGAAGAATTGCCGTTTCCTGCGAGATCAGTGACACGGTTCACACGGATGGCAAAAATAGTATACACATAGTAAACACTACATTGTAACACTGATATATCCCACACCCAACTTGGTAACGAAGTCGACGACGGAGGAATTTTGGCGACGGGATACAGGACAATCAAAGTTGACCAGTGCTATAATCAGATAAGTCCAGTTCTCTCAGTGTGTTAGTTTAAATAACCTCTCTTGATATTGAGGTTTCAAAACTCTGGCGGACCTTACAGGACTCCATCTCAAGACCTAGAAAATCTTGATAGGGTGAGATTTTCCATTGTCAGGTGTAGAGATCCTTCGGCTTCAGGACACTGGCGGGCGGGAGCCCCACGATCCTGGGTCATTTTTTTATGTAGGAGAAAATCATCGAAAGAGACATTTGACATCAGATGTTATAATTGAAAATGGTCAGATTATTTTATTCTGAGCACTTAGAGCACGCTCATACTCTCAGCAGCCGACTGCGCAGCACACACCGCACACGGTCATTAAAGTACGACGGTATCTGATGCCACTATATGATATTTAAAAAAATGTATAAGGGCCTTGCGGCCGGGGCACGATCACTACCAAATTTTAAAAAAAGTATTGTTTATGTATGTAAAATTTGAAAAAAAATCGGGTAATTTTTATTTTAAATTTGTATGGGAGCCCCAAGAACCCGGGGCCCGATCACTTCCAAATTTTAACAGAAAGTATTGTCACCGGAGATACACATGTGTACAAAATTTCAGGAAAATCGGGCTTTAGGAAGTGCTTTAAAAATTGATAATTAAAAAAAAAATTGTATGTGAGCCCCCCGACCCCGGGCCCGATCGCTACCAAATTTTTACAGAAAGTGTTGTCTATCAAAGATACACTGGCGTATAAAATTTGAAGAAAATCGGGTAAATTTTTAAAAATTTTGTATGGGAGCCCCCCGACCCCGCGGCCAGAGGGTCCTCAAGTTTTAATAGAATGTGTTGTCTCCGGAAACACACATGCGTGGAAAATTTCATTAAAAGCGGGCTTTGGGAAGTGGGTTGAAAATTGATCGCAAGATTCCACGACGACCGACGACCTTAAGACGTCCGACATCCGTGCCACGGGCAAGTGAAGTTAATATAAAGAATTTAAAAATACATACGAAGCACTGCAACCAAACAACAAAACAACCCCAATCGTAGAGCAGCGCTGCCCACAGCGCACTACGCACGTAGAATACAGTCATTATAGTATGAAATTATCTGATGCCGGAAAAATTTTTTTATGGGAGCCCCCAACCCCACGGTCCGATCATTATCGAATTTTAATAGAGAGTATTGTCACCGGTAATATACAGGTCTGGAAAATTTCAATAAAATTTGGCTTTAGGAAGTGTGTTAAAAATTTATCACACATAATAGATTTTAAACAAAGTCTTATTTTACCAAATTTTATATAAAATATTAAAGATATCAATAAGAAACAACTTTTCGATAAAATTGTACTAAATCAATTTGAAAATATAGATTTAATTAAAAAAGTTGAATACCAAAAAAACAAACCCTTAGGTGCCCCTTCAGTCTACAATGCCATGTTAGGAAACCCGTAATGATTCTTACATTAATTCTACTAAGTCCCAATATCGAGAGAAACTTCTTTGGGTCTTAGCTCCCCATAATTTCCTTTGCTTGTCGTAGACCTATTCTGCGTATCTCCACCTGCATTGTGTGGTACCCTATGCCACAGAATAATTCTGGCCCTACAAGCCCAGTTTCTGCTCCTTTGTTAGCGAGCATATCCGCTGCTTCATTGCCTTTTATGCCAGTGTGTCCTGGAACCCAGAACAAACGTACTTTGTTTACTTCGCCAATTCTGTTTAGCTTCGCCTTAGACTCCTCCACCAGTCTTGACGTGATGTGGAATGCATCTAGTGCTTTAAGCGGAGCTTGGCTATCTGTCATGGTGACTATTTCCTGCCTCACGTAGCTTCTCTCCAAATTAAAGTGAGCACATCTTTCGATGGCATGCACTTCTGCCTGGAATATACTGGGGTACTGCCCCATTGCTTCAGGGTATTTGTTTCTTCGCCCATGGACTATTGCACCCGTGCCTTCTGCTTTCTTTGATCCATCCGTATACCACTTTATGGCTCCCGGATGTATCTGGTATTCAGTTTCAGATCTGAATTCCTTCATGGTGCTCATTTTGACTTCAAAGTTTTTCTTGAATTCAAGCTCTTGCACCATGTTGTCCGAAGCCACAAGTCACAAGTAAAATTAGGACCTGTTTGGTTAGAGATTCCACTAATGCCCTTGCCCTAACGTCCGTGAAGCAGCCTAACTTTCTCAAACGTAACTTAGTTTCCTCGGATTCGTTCTCTACCACTTTATGTAGTGGGAGTAATTCAAGAATTACCATACCCGCCGTGGGGCAGGTTCTCATGGCCCCTGTAATTAAAATACAGGCCAACCTCTGCACTTATTCCAATTCCCTTCTCGTGGTGCTTAGTTTCAATTCGCCTATGCCACTGCTTCATAAGTAATCATTGTAATAACTATCATGGTGTACATCCAGTGCATTATCCTGGGACTAACTCCCCAGGATTTTCCTGACACCCTTCTGCACAACATAAGTGCTGTTTTTGATTTTTTCAGTACTGTCTGTTGGTGCTTATTCCATAGCAGTCTACTCTCAAATATCAGTCCCAGGTATTTAACCTCTTTGCTAATAGTAATCTCTTCTCCATTGAGGGTAACAGGGTGCATTCGCCCCAGTTTCCTTGTATTGGTGAAGGGTACCAGTGTGGTTTTGTTTGGGTTTACCCTAAGTCCCACCATTTTCTCGTGATGGTTAATCCGTTTTGGATTAAAGTTCAGAGCACTTCTTCGAAATTCCCTTTTGCCACGATGACTATATCGTCCGCGTAGCCTTGGGTATAAGTTCCTGCCTCAGCTAGTCGCTGAAGTAGTTCATCTACGAAGATGCTCCACAAAAGGGGGGACAGTACCCCTCTTTGTGGACGTCCTCTTGTTGTGCTCACCATAATCGTTTCATCGCCGACTATGATTTCCGCTATTCTGGTGCTCAGCATCTCGCACATCCACAAAGTGATTGTGCTGTTTACCTTCGTTCTCTCCAGAGCAATCCTAATCGCCTCGTGAGATGCTTTGTCTAATGCTCCTTCGATATCTAGAAAAGTGCATAGCGCTTGCCTTACTGGCAACGGACCCCTCTATAGATTTGTAATGACGAAATTTAGACATAAATTTCGTCTTACACCTACTCGAAAATTTGTGCATCAAATTTCGTCATGCATCCACTGTGCGCACATAAACAAGACAAAACAAAAAAAACTGCAAATGCCCATTATGTACATGCACAAGAGCGAAATCCAGCATAGCAACATAGCCAACACAACGTGCGCACAAGCGAAGTATGGAGGTGGCAAAATGTGGAATGGAATATTCCCAAGTAACCAACGACGCACAACCATAGGAAAAGCAGCAACAATACGAGAGAGCTGAGAGAGAGCTGAGAGAGAGCTGCAAAGCTGCAAAATTGCAAAGTCCACCAAGAGGCAAAACGCATAAAAGGAACAATACAAGAAGAATTGCCGTTTCCTGCGAGATCAGTGACACGGTTCACACGGATGGCAAAAATAGTATACACATAGTAAACACTACATTGTAACACTGATATATCCCACACCCAACTTGGTAACGAAGTCGACGACGGAGGAATTTTGGCGACGGGATACAGGACAATCAAAGTTGACCAGTGCTATAATCAGATAAGTCCAGTTCTCTCAGTGTGTTAGTTTAAATAACCTCTCTTGATATTGAGGTTTCAAAACTCTGGCGGACCTTACAGGACTCCATCTCAAGACCTAGAAAATCTTGATAGGGTGAGATTTTCCATTGTCAGGTGTAGAGATCCTTCGGCTTCAGGACACTGGCGGGCCTTACAGGACTCAATCCTGATGTTTACTCTCTTTCAGGGCATAGTTCTCCATTTAGTAGGGGGTGAGCAGTGAAAGACCTGCTGCTTTCGACTCAATCCGGTAGGGAAAAACTCTCCAAACACTCTCCTGAACGCAGAGCAACCATCTTGCCCGTATAACGTCGCTACGAAACCCTAGTTTGCGGCCGAGGAACCTGGAGCGACAACGAAAGTAAAATAATTGAAGTTCTTATAATTGTAATTGAAATTTAACGAGTCAAATAAATAAATACATTTCTGTAACGAAAACGACCTTCTATAAGTTGATAGGCAAACGACCCTGGACGCCGGCGAGCGTTCCCCGGCAGTTTCCCTCGTTACAAATGGCCCCCGAGCAGCGACTCCCAGGACAAGTTTTACAATAACAAAAATAACATATAACTAAATAATAGGCAGTATAATCGGAAAACAATCTAAATCGATGGCAGAGAGTGTAAAACTTCAAGGAAATCTGGCAAAGAATATCCCAAAATGGAAAAAACAAGTTGGGTTTACGAGCTGAAAAATGGAGCACTTACGGCACTCACGGAAGAACTCGGTTTGGAAGAAAGTGGTACAGATGATGATTTCGTAAACGGTTTTCAGCTCTCATCAACAGCGAAAGCCTCACTGAGGATCAGATGACTCCTTCGCCGATCCCAACACTTGCACGACTAGCGTGCCTAGAAGTACCAAAGCCATCCAGGGAGAGTTAACCAAAAATTGCCCCAGATTAACGTACGTCTTAATACACTGCATTCATCGATCAAGTGAGAAAGTGGTCAGTGAATTAAGATGGCGGAAAGGAACCGCTGTCATTTTTTGAACGCGTGGAGGAGCTGGCTGATGTTTATAATCTGGACAAGAACTTCCCGCCTCAAACAATGCCTGAGCTGTTACGCGATCGTGCGCTGGCTTGGTACAGAATAACAACCGACAGTGGCAGCGATGCAGAGATTTCAAGAGGGACTTTGTATTGTGTATTCGAGAACGGCCTGCAGGAGTACCAGTTATACATACGCCGTAGAGATTTCCATCACCTGAAGGAGCTTGTAGAAATGGCCGAGGACTTTGAGATCGGTGAAACAAAGACCCAGTTTCGGCCACACATAGACGCAACTCACAACCATTACATTGTGGAATTACACCGGACGCCGAGTTTCTCACCGACCTACGAACAGCATGCCGACGATTTGGCAAACAGGGGCATTTCCACAGAGGTTGCAGATATGAGACGGAACTGTTTTGCTGGGCAGATTAAACACGTGAAACGTAAGAGGGAGCCGGAACAAGTGGGATACATCCGGACCTCGGACACCGGTGACTGGAAGACAGTAGGATGCCTCAAGCAAGACGCAAGCAGTTTTGCTAGTGAGGATTTCATAAAAAAAGAGCAGGGTAGGCTGTGTCGAGGACACGGCCGTGGGTTTTGAGCGTGACAACGTCTGTCCGGGACGAAAGAAGAGAAAACAAAGATCTTGTTGTCTGTGGGACATAAACACGGACGTATATATTAAAATTTTTTTCTATACTAAATACAAGTCCTACAACTTGCACCGTAGCTCATCACATACATCATCATCACATCACATTATATATAAATTATTTATAAGCGAATTTTAATGTTCATAACCACTTACTGTGAAGTTGCTGGATATTGCATATTACTGCCCAAACACAGTAATGCAGCTTTTGGTTTCAACTCATAAAAAATTTGAGTAGTTTTAAATTAAATAAGAAGAGAAAAGTAGTGAGTAGTGCTGCCCATGCTTCGAAATGGTATGGTAAGAATGTCGCTTTCAAACATGCAGTCCAATTATTTCTCATTAAATTTCTTTTGCATTGTTCTCTTATTTCTGTAAATGATCGAATAGGTTTTTTGAACCGATGCTTAATGCCATGTATGATATTTGATGGTTGACTCAATGGTCGATGGTGGATTCATTGATCGAACATTTCTTCTTCGACTGAGAGACTGGCATTTTTATAATGTTAAATTTAGCTTCATTTTTATATAAAAAAAATCTGTGTTTAAAATGATTTTTTGTAGAAGATTATTACTTAAATATATTAAAGCTAATATCTGCAATACAAGGAAATATTGTTTAATGTAAATAACAAAAAATAAATTACTGTAATACTTTTAATAATAATTAAAAAATGCAGAAACCATTCAAACTTTTGTGCACAAAATGCCAAACAACACTGAAATGAAAATTTCTAGGCGATTCTCAAATTTTCAAGTACGATACGCCTTCTTGATATTAAAAAATCAAACCAGCAATCGAACTTACTGTATACATGACTAAGGATAAGATAAGCCAAAAGAAAACAAAATAGCAGCAACAAAATTTGTATTTTTTTTTCTCTCACAGAGCACTGTATCATTTACGCAATGTTGATAGAAATAGCAGAGCAGAGCACTGATAGAAAATGAAAATTGCAGCTATATTTTGAACCGACTTGCTGTCTCTGCTTGTAGGGCGACAATTTGACATTTACATTTTGTTATTTGCATCCCATTTTAAGTAGCTGCGTAAACTGCACAGTCGATTTTTCTTTAATGCATTGGCTGAAAAGTGAATTTTTGACCAACATGCAGCATAAACTGCGCAGCGGCTGAATTCTTGACCGCAGCCTACTACTGCATATGTTTATTTCGTTCTGCTCTGCTTGATTGTATGTTATTGAAACCACATACATGATCATCAATCACATTACATACAACAGAATAAATAATTTATAAGCTGATTTAAATGTTCAAAACCACTTACTGTGAAGTTGCTGCATATTGCATATTACTGCCCAAACACAGTAATGCAGCTTTTGGTTTCAACTCATAAAAAATTTGAGTAGTTTTAAATTAAATTAGAAGAGAAAAGTAGTGAGTAGTGCTGCCCATGCTTCGAAATGGTATGGTAAGAATGTCGCTTTCAAACATGCAGTCCAATTATTTCTCATTAAATTTCTTTTGCATTGTTCTCTTATTTCTGTAAATGATCGAATAGGTTTTTTGAACCGATGCTTAATGCCATGTATGATATTTGATGGTTGACTCAATGGTCGATGGTGGATTCATTGATCGAACATTTCTTCTTCGACTGAGAGACTGGCATTTTTATAATGTTAAATTTAGCTTCATTTTTATATAAAAAAAATCTGTGTTTAAAATGATTTTTTGTAGAAGATTATTACTTAAATATATTAAAGCTAATATCTGCAATACAAGGAAATATTGGTTAATGTAAATAACAAAAAATAAATTACTGTAATACTTTTAATAATAATTAAAAAATGCAGAAACCATTCAAACTTTTGTGCACAAAATGCCAAACAACACTGAAATGAAAATTTCTAGGCGATTCTCAAATTTTCAAGTACGATACGCCTTCTTGATATTAAAAAATCAAACCAGCAATCGAACTTACTGTATACATGACTAAGGATAAGATAAGCCAAAAGAAAACGAAATAGCAGCAACAAAATTTGTATTTTTTTTCTCTCTCACAGAGCACTGTATCATTTACGCAATGTTGATAGAAATAGCAGAGCAGAGCACTGATAGGAAAATGAACAGAGACTATACTATCACTACGGCTGCGGTAAAGAATAAAGTATCTTCGCAGCTTGTGCTGCACAAAAAAATGGCAGGCAGTCGGTATGCACGAAATTGCGGCTATATTTTGAACCGACTTACAGTCTGCTTGTAGGGCGACAATTTGACATTTACATTTTGCTATTTGCATCGCATTTTAAGTAGCTGCGTAAACTGCGCAGTCGATTTTTCTTTAATGCATTGGCTGAAAAGTGAATTTTTGACCAACATGCAGCATAAACTGCGCAGCGGCTGAATTCTTGACCGCAGCCTACTACTGCATATGTTTGTTTCGGTCTGCTCTGCTTGATTGTATGTTATTGGAACCACATACATGATCATCAATCACATCTCATACAACGAATAAATAATTAATAAGCTGATTTAAATGTTCATAACAATTTATTGTGAGGTGGGTACATATTAAATATATCATATCACTGTACAAACATAGTAATGCAGTTGCATCGATAGTAGTAGGAGAGTAGTAGGAGAAGTAAGAGCTGTTTAAAAAATATGTGCGTGTAATCTTTACGCGCGGTTGGAGTGAAATTCTTTGACGTTGTGGCCAATATTACGATTAAATTAAAAGGCACGAGTCGCTTGAGAAATTGCTTAGTTCCCGAAATTCCAGACCATAATGATCATACTCCAGAATTCCCATAGGAAGAAGTCTTATTATTTGTTCCAGAAATTCCAGACCATAATAATCATATTCAAGAATTTCCATAGCAAGAAGTCTTAAGCCGGAACTATAATGTAATTTCATCTCTTTACGCTACTGTCAAAACCCGACGATTAAATGAGCGAATACAATGAAAATGTATGCTGCGCCCATAATAGCGTACGCAATACTTTCGTTACTTTGCCAATCGATTAGATGTGCGCTGGCGAGCGCATTTTCTTAAGAAAACTTGACAGTTGTCATATGTTATTTCGTCGAGGTGACAAAACTACATTTTGGTCGGATGAGAAACTTTAGAATCTTTGGAAAGCATTTCGTCGGATTTTGACTTTAACATAAGGGGGCGAAATTGCATTATAGTTTAGCCTTTATAGTCGCATCTTAGTCCTACATTCCGAATTTCATGCGAATCGCTTGAGAAATTGCTTTATTCCAGAAATTCCAGGCAATAATGATCATATTCCAGAATTTCCATAGGAAGAAATCTTATAGTCACAGCTTAGTCCTACATTTCGAATTTCATGCGAATCGCTTGAGAAATTGCTTTATTCCAGAAATTCCAGACAATAATGATCATATTCCAGCATTTCCATAGGAAGAAATCTTATAGTCACATCTTAGTCCTATATTTCGAATTTCATGCGAATCGCTTGAGAAATTGCTTTATTCCAGAAATTCCAGACAATAATGATCATATTCCAGAATTTCCATAGGAAGAAATCTTATATCAAATCTTATATCATCTTAGTCCTACATTCCGAGTTTCATACGAATCCCTTGAGAAATGGCTTGGTTCCAAAAATCCCAGACCCTATTGGCCAGATCCTAGAATTTCCATAGGAACAAGTTTTATAGTCACATATTAGTCCTACATTCCGAGTTTCATACGAATCCCTAGAGAAATGGCTTGGTTCCAAAAATCCCATACCCTATTGGCCAGATCCCAGAATTTCCATAGGAACAAGTCCTATAGTCACATATTAGTCCTACATTCCGAGTTTCATACGAATCACTTGAGAAATGGCTTGGTTCCAAAAATCCCAGACCCAATTGGCCAGATCCCAGAATTTCCATAGGAACAATTTCTATAGTCACATATTAGTCCTACATTCCGAGTTTCATACGAATCCCTTGAGAAATGGCTTGGTTCCAAAAATCCCAGACCCTATTGCCCAGATCCCAGAATTTCCATAGGAACAATTCCTATAGTCACATATTAGTCCTACATTCCGAGTTTCATACGAATCCCTTAAGAAATGGCTTGGTTCCAAAAATCCCAGACCCAATTGGCCAGATCCCAGAATTTCCATAGGAACAAGTCTTATAGTCACATATTAGTCCTGCATTCCGAATTTCATGCGAATCGCTTGATAAATTGCTTTGTTCAAAAACTCTAGTTCCTCATGACCAAATCCCATTGGATATTAAAAAACGTTACTTAAAATCTGTTAAAAACGTAACTTAACATCTGTTAAAAAATCGTTACTTAACATCTGTTAAAAACGTAACTTAACATCTGTTAAAAACGTAACTTAACATCTGTTAAAAACGTAACTTAACATCTGTTAAATAGTGACATTTAACATTTGAGTTTTTGAACATGTACCCTCTTAAACCTTGGAGTGAGACGTTGTTATGTCAAAAGCGGGGACAGTTCCAGACCAAACCACGACCGACACAAAAATTTTGATCGAAGGAACTCCGAGAGAAATTTACAACTGCATTGATGTCGAAGTGAAATTAGGATCCGCGCAATGTCAAACCAAAAGCAAAAGATTATTGAGCCATCACACAGCCCTTACAGTGCCCCTATTTTGCTGGTACGAAAGAAGACAGGGAATTGGAGGCTTTGCATTGACTACCGAAAGCTAAATTCCAAGTTCGTTACAGTTTTTTTTTTATATAATGTACACACGCTAAAGGGGTTTGCACCCTTATAATGCTTAGCACAGCGTGGGCGTTAGGAAATTAGAGAAGAAAGGATGAGATGTCTATGCACGCGTGTCTTAAACGACTGCAGATCATACAAAAGCGGAAACACAGAATCAGGCAATTTCATTCCACATCACTATCGTGCGGCTAAAGAAGGAATCTCTAAATTGGTTAGTACGGCCGAAAGTAGGCTTAATGGTGGACCCGTGAGTTCGAGTTGAGGCACGGGTATTACAGATGGGTTGGAGAATTGGCGGGATGCATCTGGATATTTCTTTTGAACACCGCTTGTGGAAAAAGCGATAAAACAGTGACAGGCAGGTAACATTCCTACGATGTTCAAGCGATTTGATTGTTTTCGCGATATGTACGTCACCAATAAGTTTTAACGCACGGTTCTGAACTCTGTCTAGTAGATGCAATGTGGTCTTGGGGGCACCTGCCCAGACAATACAGTTGTATTCAAGTTTATGGCATATATACGCCTTGTAAATAAATAGAAGCCAGATCTGAAGGAGTGAAGTACGTCTTGCAACGTTTTAGGAAACCTAAGCATCTCGCAGCATTTTTGGCGATGGCAAATATGTGGTCATTTCAACAAAGCTTGTTGCTGACGCACATACCGAGGATTGAGAGTTTTTCAGTTTCTTTGATGCAAGATCCATTCAAGGATAAAGGTTGGGGGCTTAAATTATGCTTAGACGACAGAAGACAGCATTGGGTTTTAGAAGCGTTAAATTCATTTCTATTAAGTAGTCCCCACCTCGTTATGCTGTCAAGGTCAGAATTTAACGTGCTTAACATATGTTGTTGTTCAAGTTCCACTTGTGACGAAGAGGGGCGTGCAGAAAGCGAGAAGTCATATGAAAAGCTAAGAGCACTGTCGTCAGCAAAGGAATGGATTGGATTAGAGGTGGTGGATAGGAGATCGGTAATGAAAATCAGAAAGAGTGTCGGGGATAAAACATAAAACAGATGCACGAAGGAAGCAAATAGTTCACAGCATTCACTGTTCTGGGTACCTCGGACATGTCGTCAGCGAAGAAGGTATTCACACGGATCCGGAGAAAGTAGACGCTATACGGGAACTATAAACACCAAAGAATGTTCGGGAACTGCGTCGCTGCTTGGAAATCGCTTCTTGGTATAGGCATTTCATACCAGAATTTTCTAATGTCTTTCAGCCACTCAGACGTCTGCTCAAGAAGGCAAAATATTGGAATTGGACAGAACAAGAACAAGAGGCTTTCGAAAAACTCAAATTGAGGCTCACAGAGGCACCTGTACTGGCATGCCCAGACTTTACCCAGAAGTTTACCCTACAAGCAGACGCCAGCAACTATGGTTTGGTGCTTTTTTTTTGTTTTTTATAAAGAGACTCATTGCCAAGGGAGGCCTCCCTGAATGACTTGCGTCACGGCAATAAGTTGGGCTAAGCCCTTTATTAAATTCAAAATAAAATAAAAATCGAAGAAATGTGATTTACAATATATATCATATTTCTCACGTTTCTAGCCGGTTTCAATTTATTTTCTCAGAATTCTCACTGATTCATTGAAAAATCAATACGGAACCTTGACCAAGAAAATATTACAAATTTTAAAAATAATGTAGATAATATTGAAAATCATTTTTTTTTAATTATATATTTTATATTCAATAAAAGCTTATGAGCACTACAACCTTCATATTCATCCTTGAGGAAGTTGTTAACGGCTAATTAAAGGCTAGCAGATTATAAGAATCGGGAAACACGGGATCTACCAATTGATATCACATCGAAAAGACTCTCGGAAAAAAGGAGGATTTAAAGTGTTGGGTTCTACAAGAAAAAAGTTTTAAGACAAACCTATGTTGATTGGACCTTAAACGAGTGTTTACGTTACTGACAAAAGGACCTGGAACTAGAGAACGGGTTTCTAAAGCACATCTACCGTTGTAGAATTTGTAGAAAACAGACAAAGCTCCTACATTTCGTCTGTGCTCCAAAGTAACAAGAGACGAATTAATGGATACATCGTTTATAAAACGTATAGCTCTATTTTGAACTCCATCAAGATGAACCAAATGAGATTTTGGAGCCCCACCCCACACATATGAATTAAATTCTAAAATTGGTCTAACATAAGATTTATATAATCTTAATACTTCTGAGGGAGTGAAGTAGAAGTTACAACGTCTTATAAAGCCCAAACATTGGCTAGCTCTTTTTGAAATTTCATAAATATTTTCTTTCCAGGAAAGATCACTTGATACTTTTAAACCTAACAATTTCAGTGAAACTGATCTCGCAATATGGGCACCATTAATAACAGGTGAAACGTAAAAAAGAAAAAGACAAGACTGAAATTTTTTTGTGTTAAATTCTACTCTATTAGATATGCCCCAAACAAGAATGACTTGAATGTTCGACAGAATTATCGAATTCATTAATTCACGCGAACCTATTGTAACGGAGTTTTTTCCAGCCGGGGTAAACTCAGCGTGACCAGAGTTCAGAGAAAAGGGGTCGTTACAATAAATTTATACTTTTGTGGGACGTTTAGTTATATTCAGTCTTTATTGCTTAAATTGTACTATTTTCAAGGTGTGATGATGATCCTGAGTGATGCGTGGGCGTGAGCCTGCGATGATCGTGATTCCGGAGCGATGCGTGGGCGTGACGCCTGACGATCGTAAATCCTGAGCGATGCGTGAGCGCTAGCCTGAGATGTGCGTGCAACCTGGATGATGCGTGAGCGCTGGCCTGCGATGAGCGTGCAACCTGGGTGATGCGTGGGCCTGAGACAATCGTGATCCCTGAGCGATACGTGAGCCTGAGACGATCGTGGTTCCTGAGCGATGCGTGAGCCTGAGACGATCGTAAATCCTGAGCGATGCGTGAGCGATAGCCTGAGATGTGCGTGCAACCTGGATGATGCGTAAGCGCTAGCCTGCGATGAGCGTGCAACCTGGGTGATGCGTGGGACGGCGAGGAATGTGATGGATGCAATGGACGGCGTTGGCAGCGATATGCTGCGCTGTACCAGCGTAAAACCTGCGGGGGAGCCACACAGCGAAATTACGTTGTACGACGGCAGAGTTGATGAATACAATGGACGACGTTGGCAGCGATATGCTGCGCTGTACCAGCGTAAAACCTGCGGGGGAGCCACACAGCGAAATTACGTTGTACGAGGGCAGAGTTGATGAATGCAATGGGCGACGTTGGCAGCGATATGCTGCGCTGTACCAGCGTAAAACCTGCGGGGGAGCCACACAGCGAAATTACGTTGTACGAGGGCAGAGTTGATGAATGCAATGGACGACGTTGGCAGCGATATGCTGCGCTGTACCAGCGTAAAACCTGTGGGAGAGCCACACAGCGAAATTACGTTGTACGAGGGCAGAGTTGATGAATGCAATGGGCGACGTTGGCAGCGATATGCTGCGCTGTACCAGCGTAAAACCTGCGGGGGAGCCACACAGCGAAATTACGTTGTACGACGGCAGAGTTGATGAATGCAATGGACGACGTTGGCAGCGATATGCTGCGCTGTACCAGCGTAAAACCTGCGGGGGAGCCACACAGCGAAATTACGTTGTACGAGGGCAGAGTTGATGAATGCAATGGGCGACGTTGGCAGCGATATGCTGCGCTGTACCAGCGTAAAACCTGCGGGGGAGCCACACAGCGAAATTACGTTGTACGAGGGCAGAGTTGATGAATGCAATGGACGACGGTGGCAGCGATATGCTGCGCTGTACCAGCGTAAAACCTGCGGGGGAGCCACACAGCGAAATTACGTTGTACGACGGCAGAGTTGATGAATACAATGGACCTGTTAGCAGCGATATGCTGCGCTGTACCAGCGTAAAACCTGCGGGGGAGCCACACAGCGAAATTACGTTG
This sequence comes from Nephrocerus scutellatus, assembly GCA_947095585.1. Classification (NCBI taxonomy): domain Eukaryota; kingdom Metazoa; phylum Arthropoda; class Insecta; order Diptera; family Pipunculidae; genus Nephrocerus; species Nephrocerus scutellatus. Next base: position 52,874,506 of record OX352764.1, read on the forward strand.
TACGACGGCAGAGTTGATGAATGCAATGGACGACGTTGGCAGCGATATGCTGCGCTGTACCAGCGTAAAACCTGCGGGGGAGCCACACAGCGAAATTACGTTGTACGAGGGCAGAGTTGATGAATGCAATGGGCGACGTTGGCAGCGATATGCTGCGCTGTACCAGCGTAAAACCTGCGGGAGAGCCACACAGCGAAATTACGTTGTACGAGGGCAGAGTTGATGAATGCAATGGGCGACGTTGGCAGCGATATGCTGCGCTGTACCAGCGTAAAACCTGCGGGGGAGCCACACAGCGAAATTACGTTGTACGAGGGCAGAGTTGATGAATGCAATGGGCGACGTTGGCAGCGATATGCTGCGCTGTACCAGCGTAAAACCTGCGGGGGAGCCACACAGCGAAATTACGTTGTACGAGGGCAGAGTTGATGAATGCAATGGACGACGGTGGCAGCGATATGCTGCGCTGTACCAGCGTAAAACCTGCGGGGGAGCCACACAGCAAAATTACGTTGTACGACGGCAGAGTTGATGAATGCAATGGGCGACGTTGGCAGCGATATGCTGCGCTGTACCAGCGTAAAACCTGCGGGGGAGCCACACAGCGAAATTACGTTGTACGACGGCAGAGTTGATGAATGCAATGGACGACGTTGGCAGCGATATGCTGCGCTGTACCAGCGTAAAACCTGCGGGGGAGCCACACAGCGAAATTACGTTGTACGACGGCAGAGTTGATGAATGCAATGGACGACGTTGGCAGCGATATGCTGCGCTGTACCAGCGTAAAACCTGCGGGGGAGCCACACAGCGAAATTACGTTGTACGAGGGCAGAATTTTGATGAATACAATGGACCTGTTAGCAGCGATATGCTGCGCTGTACCAGCGTAAAACCTGCGGGGGAGCCACACAGCAAAATTACGTTGTACGACGGCAGAGTTGATGAATGCAATGGGCGACGTTGGCAGCGATATGCTGCGCTGTATCAGCGTAAAACCTGCGGGGGAGCCACACAGCGAAATTACGTTGTACGACGGCAGAGTTGATGAATGCAATGGACGACGTTGGCAGCGATATGCTGCGCTGTACCAGCGTAAAACCTGCGGGGGAGCCACACAGCGAAATTACGTTGTACGAGGGCAGAGTTGATGAATGCAATGGGCGACGTTGGCAGCGATATGCTGCGCTGTACCAGCGTAAAACCTGCGGGGGAGCCACACAGCGAAATTACGTTGTACGAGGGCAGAGTTGATGAATGCAATGGACGACGTTGGCAGCGATATGCTGCGCTGTACCAGCGTAAAACCTGCGGGAGAGCCACACAGCGAAATTACGTTGTACGAGGGCAGAGTTGATGAATGCAATGGGCGACGTTGGCAGCGATATGCTGCGCTGTACCAGCGTAAAACCTGCGGGGGAGCCACACAGCGAAATTACGTTGTACGACGGCAGAGTTGATGAATGCAATGGACGACGTTGGCAGCGATATGCTGCGCTGTACCAGCGTAAAACCTGCGGGGGAGCCACACAGCGAAATTACGTTGTACGAGGGCAGAGTTGATGAATGCAATGGGCGACGTTGGCAGCGATATGCTGCGCTGTACCAGCGTAAAACCTGCGGGGAGCCACACAGCGAAATTACGTTGTACGAGGGCAGAGTTGATGAATGCAATGGACGACGTTGGCAGCGATATGCTGCGCTGTACCAGCGTAAAACCTGCGGGAGAGCCACACAGCGAAATTACGTTGTACGAGGGCAGAGTTGATGAATGCAATGGGCGACGTTGGCAGCGATATGCTGCGCTGTACCAGCGTAAAACCTGCGGGGGAGCCACACAGCGAAATTACGTTGTACGAGGGCAGAGTTGATGAATGCAATGGGCGACGTTGGCAGCGATATGCTGCGCTGTACCAGCGTAAAACCTGCGGGGGAGCCACACAGCGAAATTACGTTGTACGAGGGCAGAGTTGATGAATGCAATGGACGACGTTGGCAGCGATATGCTGCGCTGTACCAGCGTAAAACCTGCGGGGGAGCCACACAGCGAAATTACGTTGTACGACGGCAGAGTTGATGAATGCAATGGGCGACGTTGGCAGCGATATGCTGCGCTGTACCAGCGTAAAACCTGCGGGGGAGCCACACAGCGAAATTACGTTGTACGAGGGCAGAGTTGATGAATGCAATGGACGACGTTGGCAGCGATATGCTGCGCTGTACCAGCGTAAAACCTGCGGGGGAGCCACACAGCGAAATTACGTTGTACGACGGCAGAATTGATGAATGCAATGGACGACGTTGGCAGCGATATGCTGCGCTGTACCAGCGTAAAACCTGCGGGGGAGCCACACAGCGAAATAACGTTGTACGAGGGCAGAATTGTGATGAATAGAATGGACCTGTTAGCAGCGATATGCTGCGCTGTACCAGCGTAAAACCTGCGGGGGAGCCACACAGCGAAATTACGTTGTACGACGGCAGAGTTGATGAATGCAATGGACGACGTTGGCAGCGATATGCTGCGCTGTACCAGCGTAAAACCTGCGGGGGAGCCACACAGCGAAATTACGTTGTACGAGGGCAGAGTTGATGAATGCAATGGGCGACGTTGGCAGCGATATGCTGCGCTGTACCAGCGTAAAACCTGCGGGAGAGCCACACAGCGAAATTACGTTGTACGAGGGCAGAGTTGATGAATGCAATGGGCGACGTTGGCAGCGATATGCTGCGCTGTACCAGCGTAAAACCTGCGGGGGAGCCACACAGCGAAATTACGTTGTACGAGGGCAGAGTTGATGAATGCAATGGGCGACGTTGGCAGCGATATGCTGCGCTGTACCAGCGTAAAACCTGCGGGGGAGCCACACAGCGAAATTACGTTGTACGAGGGCAGAATTGTGATGAATAGAATGGACCTGTTAGCAGCGATATGCTGCGCTGTACCAGCGTAAAACCTGCGGGGGAGCCACACAGCGAAATTACGTTGTACGACGGCAGAGTTGATGAATGCAATGGACGACGTTGGCAGCGATATGCTGCGCTGTACCAGCGTAAAACCTGCGGGGGAGCCACACAGCGAAATTACGTTGTACGAGGGCAGAGTTGATGAATGCAATGGGCGACGTTGGCAGCGATATGCTGCGCTGTACCAGCGTAAAACCTGCGGGAGAGCCACACAGCGAAATTACGTTGTACGAGGGCAGAGTTGATGAATGCAATGGGCGACGTTGGCAGCGATATGCTGCGCTGTACCAGCGTAAAACCTGCGGGGGAGCCACACAGCGAAATTACGTTGTACGAGGGCAGAGTTGATGAATGCAATGGGCGACGTTGGCAGCGATATGCTGCGCTGTACCAGCGTAAAACCTGCGGGGGAGCCACACAGCGAAATTACGTTGTACGAGGGCAGAGTTGATGAATGCAATGGACGACGGTGGCAGCGATATGCTGCGCTGTACCAGCGTAAAACCTGCGGGGGAGCCACACAGCAAAATTACGTTGTACGACGGCAGAGTTGATGAATGCAATGGGCGACGTTGGCAGCGATATGCTGCGCTGTACCAGCGTAAAACCTGCGGGGGAGCCACACAGCGAAATTACGTTGTACGACGGCAGAGTTGATGAATGCAATGGACGACGTTGGCAGCGATATGCTGCGCTGTACCAGCGTAAAACCTGCGGGGGAGCCACACAGCGAAATTACGTTGTACGACGGCAGAGTTGATGAATGCAATGGACGACGTTGGCAGCGATATGCTGCGCTGTACCAGCGTAAAACCTGCGGGGGAGCCACACAGCGAAATTACGTTGTACGAGGGCAGAATTTTGATGAAAACAATGGACCTGTTAGCAGCGATATGCTGCGCTGTACCAGCGTAAAACCTGCGGGGGAGCCACACAGCGAAATTACGTTGTACGACGGCAGAGTTGATGAATGCAATGGGCGACGTTGGCAGCGATATGCTGCGCTGTACCAGCGTAAAACCTGCGGGGGAGCCACACAGCGAAATTACGTTGTACGACGGCAGAGTTGATGAATGCAATGGACGACGTTGGCAGCGATATGCTGCGCTGTACCAGCGTAAAACCTGCGGGGGAGCCACACAGCGAAATTACGTTGTACGAGGGCAGAGTTGATGAATGCAATGGGCGACGTTGGCAGCGATATGCTGCGCTGTACCAGCGTAAAACCTGCGGGGGAGCCACACAGCGAAATTACGTTGTACGAGGGCAGAGTTGATGAATGCAATGGACGACGTTGGCAGCGATATGCTGCGCTGTACCAGCGTAAAACCTGCGGGAGAGCCACACAGCGAAATTACGTTGTACGAGGGCAGAGTTGATGAATGCAATGGGCGACGTTGGCAGCGATATGCTGCGCTGTACCAGCGTAAAACCTGCGGGGGAGCCACACAGCGAAATTACGTTGTACGACGGCAGAGTTGATGAATGCAATGGACGACGTTGGCAGCGATATGCTGCGCTGTACCAGCGTAAAACCTGCGGGGGAGCCACACAGCGAAATTACGTTGTACGAGGGCAGAGTTGATGAATGCAATGGGCGACGTTGGCAGCGATATGCTGCGCTGTACCAGCGTAAAACCTGCGGGGAGCCACACAGCGAAATTACGTTGTACGAGGGCAGAGTTGATGAATGCAATGGACGACGTTGGCAGCGATATGCTGCGCTGTACCAGCGTAAAACCTGCGGAAGAGCCACACAGCGAAATTACGTTGTACGAGGGCAGAGTTGATGAATGCAATGGGCGACGTTGGCAGCGATATGCTGCGCTGTACCAGCGTAAAACCTGCGGGGGAGCCACACAGCGAAATTACGTTGTACGAGGGCAGAGTTGATGAATGCAATGGGCGACGTTGGCAGCGATATGCTGCGCTGTACCAGCGTAAAACCTGCGGGGGAGCCACACAGCGAAATTACGTTGTACGAGGGCAGAGTTGATGAATGCAATGGACGACGTTGGCAGCGATATGCTGCGCTGTACCAGCGTAAAACCTGCGGGGGAGCCACACAGCGAAATTACGTTGTACGACGGCAGAGTTGATGAATGCAATGGGCGACGTTGGCAGCGATATGCTGCGCTGTACCAGCGTAAAACCTGCGGGGGAGCCACACAGCGAAATTACGTTGTACGAGGGCAGAGTTGATGAATGCAATGGACGACGTTGGCAGCGATATGCTGCGCTGTACCAGCGTAAAACCTGCGGGGGAGCCACACAGCGAATTTACGTTGTACGACGGCAGAATTGATGAATGCAATGGACGACGTTGGCAGCGATATGCTGCGCTGTACCAGCGTAAAACCTGCGGGGGAGCCACACAGCGAAATTACGTTGTACGAGGGCAGAATTGTGATGAATAGAATGGACCTGTTAGCAGCGATATGCTGCGCTGTACCAGCGTAAAACCTGCGGGGGAGCCACACAGCGAAATTACGTTGTACGACGGCAGAGTTGATGAATACAATGGACCTGTTAGCAGCGATATGCTGCGCTGTACCAGCGTAAAACCTGCGGGGGAGCCACACAGCGAAATTACGTTGTACGACGGCAGAGTTGATGAATACAATGGACCTGTTAGCAGCGATATGCTGCGCTGTACCAGCGTAAAACCTGCGGGGGAGCCACACAGAGAAATTACGTTGAACGACGGCAGAGTTGATGAATGCAATGGGCGACGTTGGCAGCGATATGCTGCGCTGTACCAGCGTAAAACCTGCGGGGGAGCCACACAGCGAAATTACGTTGTACGAGGGCAGAGTTGATGAATGCAATATGGGCGACGTTGGCAGCGATATGCTGCGCTGTACCAGCGTAAAACCTGCGGGGGAGCCACACAGCGAAATTACGTTGTACGACGGCAGAGTTGATGAATACAATGGACGACGTTGGCAGCGATATGCTGCTTTGTACCAGCGTAAAACCTGCGGGGGAGCCACACAGCGAAATTACGTTGTACGACGGCAGAGTTGATGAATGCAATGGACGACGTTGGCAGCGATATGCTGCGCTGTACCAGCGTAAAACCTGCGGGGGAGCCACACAGCGAAATTACGTTGTACGAGGGCAGAGTTGATAAATGCAATGGGCGACGTTGGCAGCGATATGCTGCGCTGTACCAGCGTAAAACCTGCGGGGGAGCCACACAGCGAAATTACGTTGTACGACGGCAGAGTTGATGAATGCAATGGGCGACGTTGGCAGCGATATGCTGCGCTGTACCAGCGTAAAACCTGCGGGGGAGCCACACAGCGAAATTACGTTGTACAACGGCAGAGTTGATGAATGCAATGGGCGACGTTGGCAGCGATATGCTGCGCTGTACTAGCGTAAAACCTGCGGGGGAGCCAGACAGCGAAATTACGTTGTACGACGGCAGAGTTGATGAATACAATGGACCTGTTAGCAGCGATATGCTGCGCTGTACCAGCGTAAAACCTGCGGGGGAGCCACACAGCGAAATTACGTTGTACGAGGGCAGAATTGTGATGAATACAATGGACCTGTTAGCAGCGATATGCTGCGCTGTACCAGCGTAAAACCTGCGGGGGAGCCACACAGCGAAATTACGTTGTACGACGACAAGAATTGTGATGAATACAATGGACGACGTTGGCAGCGATATGCTAAGCAAATGTTGTATGCAGATTAAGTTAGCACTTACCGAGGCGTGATCCAGCCAGCGCAATGGCGAATAAAGAAAGCGACTAAGAGAGTGATCGCCTGCGTGTTCGCCCTTTTATACCATTTTGCGTTGCCAATTCTCAAGTCACGTGCTGCGATGTGATTGGCCGGTCCGGTGGCGTGATGCTGCTGTTGTCGTTTTATTTTATATGCATTTGTTGGCTGCGCTGCGTGGGTACAGGGTGCACCCGATTTGGGGAAAAGTATGCGGCATGTTTTGTGTGAACAAAATTCGACCACAAGAATTTTGTTCCTCACACTATCAAGCGAGAATTGCATTCTTTTTGACTGACAAACTCAATGGAAGCCGATAGTGTTGTATCATCAGCAAATGAATGGATATCACAGGTTGTAGAAGACAACAGGTCGTTGATATATATCAAGAAGAGCGTGGGCGACAAGGATGACCCTTGAGGCACGCCAGCATTGATCCCATGTGAAGCTGAAGATATACCGTTAAATACAACTTTTATTTTACGGTTCCATAAAGAATTCTCAATCCATGTAATGAGAGAGGAGTGTAAGTTCAGTGCACGAATCTTATTAATAAGACAATCATGCCAAACTCTATCAAAAGCTTTAGAAATATCTAAGGAAACAACGCTTGATTCACCTAGGTTTTCAATGCTTCGCTCAAAACAATAAGTCATGCACGTCATTAGTTTACCTGAAGAGCGATTATTACGAAATCCATACAGAACATCGGATAAAAGAGCATTCGAATCCAGATAGTTCATTAGTCTGAAATTAATGATAGATTCCATTACCTTAGATAGAACCGACAACAAAGCAATTGAACGGTAGTTCGTTGGTGCCGACCTTTTTTCGGAACGGGTTTAATATTTGCTATTTTCCAAATTGATGGAAAAATACCTGATTGCATTGAGAGATGAAACAATTTGCTAAGCGGTTTTGCCAAAGTATGATGACATCTTTTCAATACTAATGGCGGAATACCGTCTGGGTTAGTCGCTTTATTAGGGTCAAGTTCTTTAAGAATCTTTGAAACAACCCGTTTCCGGAAATAGATTTTAGACATACCTGGGCCTAGATTCGGGAGAATTAGAGGGCTTCGGTTAGTTAAAGGAATGGTAGACGCGCCAGCGAAACGAGAAGCTAAGAGATTAGCTTTCTCAATATCAGTTCTATAATGAATATAAACATTATGAAATAAAGATGGAATAGACGTAGTATTGTCTGCACAGTTTCTTTTAACCAATGTAGCAAACGACAAAAAGCTTCGACTGTTTGAATCAGAATTCAAAATTTTTCGCATGTTATCTCGAATCTTAAGGTCAAATATTATTTTTGATCTTTTCAAAATAGCGTTTGATCTGTTTCTAGCTATTCTAAACTTAACAAGGTTTTCTTTAGAAGTGCAATTAACGTAGTCCAAATGGGCTGATTTTTTACACGCGACTGCTGCAATTTTCGTTAAACCATTTATTCTTACGAGTATTTTTTTTTAAAATGAAGATGGAATGCAATTTTTCATTCCTAGCAAAATGGTTGTCGTAATAAGTTGAGATGATTCATCAGCATGATTGCTGGAAAAGCCGGTTGACCAATTAAATGAGCTATAAAATTGGTTCAGGTGCTCCCAGTTAACATTTTTATAGTGCCAGAGTAGCCTTTTATGAGTAGGCTCTATAAAGGCTGGAGTTATGGAAAATTTGGCTACTACCAATGCATGGTCAGAAAGACCCGGTAAGATTGTGAAATAAATGTAAAATTAGTATAGAATGAAATAAAAAATTAAAAATATTAAAAATAACAACAAAACTAAGAAGAATTTCTAAAAACCAACCACTCAATAGAGAATGATACGTAACTGATTCGTATATAGTACTAGGCCTTACAAACGAAAAAGGCAGGCACAAGGCAGAAATAAAAATTATGCTTAAAAAAACTATTCAAACAAAATAAATTATTTTAAAAAATTTGAAAAAATTGAAAATTGAAATTGAAAATACTATTTCTACACTGATTGCTAAAAGATTTTGACAGTGTAGCAAAACTACAGACTCGTTTGTTCGTGGTCCTTTGGGTTGGCTTAGCTTGCTTCTTATGACTGACTGACAAAATGTCCACTTTTGCTAGCCAAGAGAGGTGTTTTTTAGCGGATGTGATGATTTGCCAATACCAAATATCTCCAAACTCCAGAAAAATTAAAGCAACACAACAATAAACACTTATGGACACAAAACACAACCCGAAATAAAAGAAAAGAACTTAATTTTAATTAATATGAAAAAAGAAAAAACGAATATTTAAATTATTTAAAAAATCTATTATTATTTTCGAAAAATTTTTAGCTTACGTATGTCTCAACGCACCTTTTTTTTTTTGTACTTGCGCAAGAGATAAATGGCCACGAAATAGTGATCGCATATGCCAGCCGTCGCCTGAATAAACCCGAACTCAACTAGAAGGAATGCCTAGTGATCGTATGGGGGATCAGAAAAATGATGACCTACCTAGAAGGTTGCAGGTTCAGCGTAATCACGGACCATCTTTCTCTTAAGTGGCTGAACTCGATCGAAAGCCCCGCAGGAAGTATCGCACCGTGGGCATTTGAACTTCAAAAATACAACTTCGACATCCAGTACCGCATAGGTAGGCAAAACGTGATTGCTGAAGCTCTGTCGCGTCAACCCCTAGAAGTGTTCGGACGGGTGGCCAATGCTCCACCCTAACCAGAGAAACGTGGCTGGATCAAGCGCAACATAGCGGAAACACACGAGAAACCACAGAAATTTTCGGACTATACAATGCAGAATGGGCAGCTGTACCGTCACATACACAGACAAGGGGTCGACGACGATTGTGCCCCATGGAAACTCTATGTGCCGATCCACTGTCGTGACAGGGTGATGCGTGAGAACCATGACGATGCAACAGCAGGAAATATGGGTGTTCGGAAGACGACGGAGAGAGTATGCGGCAGCTACTATTGGCCAGGGATGTTTCGCGATATCCGGTGACTTGCCAACAAATGCCAAGTCTGTCAACGCTTTAAGCCGGGTCAACAGCATACTGCAGGAAAGTTGCTGACACAAGTACCAGAAGAACCTTGGTCGATATTGTGCGCAGACTTCATGGGACCCTTCCCTCGCTCAAAACATGTGAACACTATATGCTACTGGTTTTCTTCGACAAGTTTTCCAAATGGACATAGCTGATACCCCTACGCACAGCTACAGCAGAAGGAGTACAAAAGGCATTCACGGAATGGATTCTGGCACGATTTGGGATATCTAAGTTTCTTGTCAGGGACAATGGAACACAATTCACAGCTCGAGGTTTCTAACGATTCATGGGCGAGATTGGAGCTCGGCAACAATTTTCTGCACCATACACGCCGCAAGAGAAGCCAACAGAAAGGACCAACAAAACAGTCAAGATGATCATCGCACAACTCCTGGGTGCCGACCAGAGACATTGGGATGAGAAGCTTACAAAAGTAATGCTGGCGATAGTTACTGCGAAGTCAGAAACAACTGGATTCAGCCCAGCATTCTTTTTACAGGGACAAGACGGCTCCCAAAAACCTTGCAGGATGAAGTAACTCCCGCTGCAGTGACGATGGATACGGCAGGTCAAAATTGTGCGGCATAATATGGAATAGGCAGCGCAAGACCAGGCCAGACCTTCTAACTTGCGAAGGCGTCCCTGGGCCCCATCGATAGGACAAATGGTCAGGGTGAGACAGCATCATTTGTCCAAAACAAGCGAGAACTTTAACGCGAATCTGGCACCAAAGTCTGAAGGACCATACCGCATAGAATCCCTCAAATCACCCGTTATCCTTGTGGCACCCAAGAAAGGAGCGAACCGCTCATGTCAGCGACGTAAAGATTCACCACGAAACACGGCCGAGTCACCGAGAACAGAAGACATGCAGGATCGATGCCATCGAATATGTTAGTAAGGCATATAACAGAAATTAAAGAAGAAAGTACCGCTATATCCACACCGAATCACAAGAACCGCTATTTCCACAACGTGTAAGAAGGATAAAGAGAGTGAGCGAAACTATCTTTAGTCAACGAGCGACATGACATTAAAAACTCACCCTAGTCAATAGTCTTGAGGTGAAGAGACAAGGCAACAATACAATCAACAACAACAACCTCAGCATAGGACCCGGACAAGGCAACAACACCAACACCAACAACAACAACCTCAGCAACGAACCCGAACACAGCAGCAACACCAATGGTCGCGAACCCGGTGACGGAGAGCGCAAGTCCAAAAAGAGGTGCAGAGAAGTGGGAGCACCAGAGGAGGACAAAATTAAACAGGCGCGCAGAAACCACGTCCAAAGGAGATCAACGTAAAATAAAATTGTTAAAATTTAATGACTCAAATAAATAGATATTTTTTTGTAATGAAAACAACCGCATATTAGTTGCTAGACAAACTACCCTGGACACCGGCGAGCGTACCCCAGCAATTAACCTCGTTACACATTCCGCCAGCTCCCACAGTGCGGTCTCCGTTGAACTGCCCGCTCTGTATGCATGTTGACTAAAGTGTAATGGTTCTCTTACCAGTACTTTCCAGTACTTGTCGATAAGCTTTGTGATAGTCTTTAGGACGAACAATAGGACGAAGGCTAATTGGTCTGTAGGACTGGGGATGAGTGGGATCTTTTTTCCCCACTTTCGGTATGAATACCACCCTTGCACTTCTCCAGCTTGTCGGTATGTACCCGAGTGCTAGACTACTTCTAAATATTCTTAAGGGGTGTGGAAGGAGATTATCTAATCCAGCCTGCATGACTGCATTAATTACTCCGACCACACCAGGCCATTTATAGGGCTGGAAGCTTTTTATTGCCCATCGGATTCTTTGTTCAGTACAAATCTCCGAGGCTTTCTTCCAGTAATTCTTACTTCACCTGAGGTGGTTCGTTCCTATCTCGGGCTCGTAAGGTCACTGCGCTTCCCGGGAAGTGTGTTCTCAGAAGAATGAGGGCTCTTTGCTCCTCATTTCCTGTGAACCTCCAGTTCTGGTCTATCAGTGATTTCTTAATACTCTTAGCATCTCTTGCCATCGCTTTATACAGTCTGGCAGACGCTGTAGAATTAGTTACTTCCTCGCAGAAGTTACGGAAGTTTCTGCGTTTGGCTCTTCTCACTTTTGTGTTATAAGTTGTGAGAGCTTCTCTGTATTTCTGCCAAATTCCCCTCTTCTTGGCTGTTTTAAAGAGTTTCCTCACCCGCCTACGAAGGGCTGACGGCTCTCCGCTCAACCATAGAGCTTCATTGCTCACTTTAGGAGAGCTTACGGGGCAGCTCGACTTATATGCGCCAGAGATCGCCCTATTCATCTCACTTACTACACATTCCAGTTTCTGTGGACTTTTGGCCACTTTTTGAACGGAAACGTGTTCTAAGTTGCATCTCAAATTAGTTTTGAAAACTTCCCAATTTGTCCTTTTAGAATTTCTTCTAATCGTGGCCTTTTCTACAAGCCCTCCCAATTCAAATAGGATTTTCTGATAGAGATGGCTCAGAGGAGACTCTTCCCGTGTTGAGTACTTGACTCACTTCCGGAGTACCGAAGGTGATGTCGAATACCTCTTCCCGATTTGTGCTGTCTATAGTAAACTGGCACTGGAATGCTCCCGGGTTATAAATTCTTAAAGAGATAGATGGTTAATACTGTTTCTAACGATGATGAAGGCCCTTGGGGCCTAATGCCTCACATCATATATCACCTTTGCATCTCTGCTAGACAGACCACGGATCTGCCACATATAGCACCAGGGTTCTTGGACCAGCACAAACCGTAGATGTTGGCGGCTGAAGATTTTAGCCGCAACTGCGGTTGCCCCTATAGCCTTGTGGGTGTTCACCTGGGCTATTTTGGTGCTGGTCATGCTTTCTACTTAGCTTTTGGGGGGTGACTGCCCCTCCCCATTCTCTATCACGTCTCGTCTTCCTCCAGTAGTTGGCTCTCTTCCAACTCCTCTAGTGTGATGTGCGGTTGGGGAAGGGCAGCGAGGTTTTTCCAGAGTAGGGAGCTCATTTGCTCCCACCTGCCCTTCTACGACTTCCATCATACTCTCCCACTGAAAGTCACCTGATGCAAGAGCATGAGGGTCTAACTGCCCCTTCTCCGCCCCTACACCCTCTTTCTTCCTAAGGCCGCTCACTCCAGTAGTTGGCTCTCTTCCAACTCCTCTAGTGTGATGTGCGGTTGGGGAAGGGCAGCGAGGTTTTTCCAGTGTAGGGAGCTCATTTGCTCCCACCTCCCCTTCTACGACTTCCATCATACTCTCCCACTGAAAGTCACCTGATGCAAGAGCATGAGGGTCTAACTGCCCCTTCTCCGCCCCTACACCCTCTTTCTTCACAAGGCCGCTCACTGATACCTTACCGTATCAGTATCTGATTTTGTGGCCCACGGACTTTATAGTGTCTGGCTACGGGAGTCGATTGTGAGTACACCATCACCTTCCTCCCGGCAGCCGATCACTTTCTGACAATCTGTGTAGAGCCGTTCATTCTGCGCCCTGATCAGGAAAATTGATCTTTAAATTCCTTGCGGATTGCTACGTGGGAGGAACACCGATATTATTATCGGTTTGGTATATCATGCCGCTCCTTGGTCACTAGCTTCGTACCCTTCCATGTGGTAAGTATCGGAGCGTCTGCCTTCAGCCTATCGGCTATTTCCCCGTCGCAGCAGGTAAAGACGATCCCGGTCTGAAGGGCACGCCGTCAAAGCCAATTTTGACCTTCCAGCTCAGCGCCACTTCGTACAGGATAGCCTCCTCCAGGTTCGACAGCTGCTTTTGAATAAATGTCCGCTTGGCTGCATCCACATAACTTTGATGCGGACCTTTTCTGCTCTTTGGGAGGTCAGCAGGAATCATCGTTCTCCGTTCGAGATAGCACGGTTACCCCCAGCTACCAACCAGTCCAGTGGGCATGGATCATGTTGTGTTTTTATTTAATGGATATTGTTGTCTAACCTTAATGGTTTTGTTTTTTTAACAATAATAATATTATTACTATTATTATTATTTGATTGGTAAAGTGTTCTTTATCAATTGTATATGCTAGACATATATGCATATACAAAGAGTACTGAAATTTATAGTTTAAACAAAATACTATTTTAATGCTGAATTATGGCAGGGTCGCCATATAATAAAAAAGTGTGTCTGGTATTACTGCACTGTAAAGTATGGCATGACCATGTAATAAATGTATATTGTATAACTGTATTTAATTATTGTGTTTAGTGTAGGACAACTAGCATGATGCTGTTAGTCTTCGCACTTTGGACTTAGTCCATGCGAAGCGATGTCAATGAGAGAAAAATGAGAAGACGTGTGGCTGTCTAGTTTCAAATTAACTCTGTTTTATTTTGTAAAAATCTTCTCCTTTTATACAATTTCTTACAGCTAAAAATATAATTATATATATATAAATTGCATCGGCATCGATGCACATGAAATATCTTACATAATGTGTTAGAGTAGGGCACAATGCAAATGCCCTACTTCTTCTATATGAGTTAGGTTGTCGCCTATGAACTGTCTGTGTCGTTATCTACCGATCACTTGCAGTTTGTTATCTTAGGCGACTTGTGTAATTTATTTTGGTCTAATTATAGATGCGATGCGTGGGAATGCATCTTTGTTGTGTGACTATACACTTGTGTGTATGCCTCAGTATATTGTATGCGGGAGGTTTCTAGATAACAATTCCTCCCTTCTTTAGATAGGAAAATTATGCTTATGTTCGTGAAAATATAAGTGATGCGTGTGAACTGCATTTCATTATTTGATTATTCTTTGTATTTAATAATTTAGGGAGATTTTTATGTAACAATTCCTCCCTTCTTTAGATAAGAGGATTATTCTTGGAAGAGGAATAATTCTCAAGGTTTTAGATTATTAATTTTTTAACAAATAAGTTATTGTTTTTTTTTTTTTTTTTTTTTGTATAGCTTATTTAAACGATATATGCAAGATATATGTCTTCTGTCTTTGTTTTTATCTATTTGATTAATGTGGGCGGTATTGGTGTCCTAGTTTGTAACTTTTTTTTTATTGAGACAGGTATTTAAATTTGAATCAGTTTTTTTTTTGACTTTTTTGTTAATTTAAACGCATCTAGTAATGCTATTTTTTGGTTTTGTTTGTTTTTTACGATATATGTTAAATATATGTCTTCTGTCTTTGTTGTTTTAATTTTATTACAGGCGATATTGTTATCCTCTTTGGGTACCGCTTTTTTCTGTATTTGTTCATTTGCAATTTTTTTTTTTTTTTTTTTTTTTTTTGAGACAGGTAACTTTGATTTAATTCAGTTTTGTTTTTAAAATCTAGTAATTTTTTTTTTAAAACTTAAATAGTAACGATATATGCAATATGTATATATTTTTTTTTGTTTATAAGAATATTTAATAATATGTACCTATTAACATTTATTAGGAAAATTGTTGTTTTTTTTTTTTTTTTTTTTGTTTTTTTTGAGATTATTTTTTACTAAAACAATATTTTGACATAATCTTGCTATATTAAAACTTACATTATTTATTAATATTTACCCTACTAAACGTATTGAGGCAGTTTTTGACAGTGTCGGTGATTGAGATTAGGTTTGCTATCCAAATGATCAAGACGTAAAGGTGAGATTTCACGAAGCTCCGAAATATTGGGAGAGATTTCTATAGTTTGCATTTCTACATCTTCTGCAAGCGTTATCTTACCCTGCAGGTTTTTAAGAAGTATGGGGAAAATTTTAACCACAAAATATGCGATTAGCCCTATTATTAACAGACTGGATATAGAGAAAGAGGCCAAGGACAAGGTGTGGTGATTAATAGATTTTTGATCCTTGTTTAGTTGCTCTAGCTTATTATTGATTTCTTCCAGTGATTGAGTGCTTTTATGTATGACAACATTCGTATCAGTGTTTGTAATTAGTTGTATTGGGGTGGAATGTGAAATATTGGAAATAAGTTTCGTAAGGTTAAGTTGGTATAGTTCGTCATTAACAATGTGAAAATATGGTGGTTGTATGATCGTTGACGGAGGCATTGCGTCTCCCTGATAATAAATTGTATGATCTTGAATTTCTACTTGGCAAGGATGGTTTATTGTGAGGGTACCTTGACCGATTAATTTAGGTGTTAATAAACTCCTTAAACAGAGTATACGTATTATGGTTGGTTTGGTAACCGAATATAGCCAAGTGTTAGGTCTAGTCATTTTAATGAACGAATCTTGTGAGGGGACTTGAATTCGGTAGTGACATTGAGTACTATCATTTAGTGGGTTGAAAAATATTTTAACTACGCACTCTTTGGTGGCCGTTGCACGCGTTATGGGACTTTCGAGTTTTCCTATGTAAGTGGTTGTGTTTAGACCATGCGTGATTTTAACAAAATTTTGGACATCACCGGAATGGAGTAGAATAAACTCTTGAGTTTCAGTTTGAGCAGATAAGTGGGAATATTTGATATCAGGTACTAGGGAGTGTCCTGCCGAAACGTGTATTGGGAAACAAAGAATTTTAAAAATTTGCATCTTGGGTAATGCGAATATTGGTAGGGTTATTTTCACTACTAGCTTTTCTTGTAACAGATGGGATTTTACCTCAGCCGTTTGATATAAAATTGGCAAAAAGTTTTTACATATTGGGTTTGACTTCTTGTAAATAGTCGAAAGGGTATTTGGAGAAACTAATAAGGGGTGTATTTGATTATTTCTACATGCCAATATGATATCAATTAATGTACTTTGCCGTGACTCTATTTCGAAAACTTGTAATAGTATACTTGTTACTATTTCCTGTCTTAGTTGTATTCTAGTGAAATTTTCGGTGAGTTGTAACATCTCGTTTATCTGATAGCCAATGTTTTGCTGTCTATCCATTAGGGTTTTCAATGGTTTTTGGATTTTTTGAAGGGTGGTACTGACTACACTGATTTGCTGTTTGTCCAATTCGACTAGTTTTTTCTCATTGGTTTGTATTTCATCTAATTTACTGTAAATTTCCTGTTCATTATCGTTATCCATTGTACCAAAAAGGTAGTGGAACATTTTTCCTATACCGTTGAAAAGGGACCTTGCTTGCCTAGATTTTGGCAGAAGTTCGTGGATTACCTTTGTTCGACTTTTAATGGTTTCTATAGCGGCATGAATGTGCCGTTGTTGTAGTTGACAATTTCCTTTGTTGGTATTATTGTCATTATTGCAAAGTTGGTTTACCAGATGTTCTGCATATTCAGCCAAAATTGTTTGGTTTCCTAATTCCGATAGATCTATCTCGGTGAGGATGGTCCAGGTGTTGTGATAGATCCATAGTTCGCCTAAACCTTCGAACACCACGCCAGTGTTGTTAAGAGGGGTTATTCTGTATGGTTGCTCAGAAGATTCTCCAATGGGAAAGATAGTTAATATACATAGAAACAACAACTCCATCATGAACTATAGGGAAAGAATAAAATAAGTAACCTAATTTTAATGTTACGAATATTGTAGTGGGGTTATGTTATTCATAGTAAGGCTTTAGACGGTTGTTATGTACTACTATTTGTTTTTTACCTAACTTGATAGTTGTGTTAACGGGTCCTTTAACTGCCGTAACAGAATAAGGTCCCCTCCATATAGGTGCTAATTTGCCCTTACGATTTTCGCTTTTAATGAGCACCTTATCTCCTACATGAAAAGTATGTGGTCTTACCATTTTATCATAATAACCTTTTGACCTATGTTTGCTGGCTAGTAAATTACGTTTCGCTATTGAATATGTTTTTTGAAGTTTATACCTCAACATGTGGTAATAACTCTCGTGGTTATAAAGAGGTTCGGGTTCTCGTTTTAAGTTAGATGGTATCTCAGGTGAGAAACCATAAAGGCAATCCATTGGTGTTAATTTAGTGCTGTCATGAACACTATTATTGTATACAAATGCGGCCGTTCTTAGATATTGATCCCAGGATTTAGGATTTTCGTCGACTATAGTACGTATGTATTCTACCAGTGGCCGATGAGCTCGTTCCAAAGCTCCATTTGACTGTGGGTGGTACGCTGATGTTTGCAATTTCTTTATTTTTAACAATTTACACAGCCCTTTAAAAAGGTCACTAAGAAAATTTGTCCCCTGGTCTGTTACTATCTTCTTGGGAATACCGTACCGTGTAATTATTTGGTCGAAGACTACTTGAGCTACTGTATGAGCCTCTGCATTTGGTATGGCATAACAATCAAAGAATTTTGTTAGATTATCCTGGAAAGTTAATATGTACAGGTTTTCGGAAAAAGATTGCTCCAAAGGTCCTACGATATCTAGATACACTTTATCAAAAGGTTTTTCGGCGATATCTGTGATGACCATTGGCATTCGGAAAGAAGGTGTCGCCTTCAAGGTTTGACATTTTTTACATCGTTTAATATATTTCTTAATATCTTTGAGCATGTGTCGCCACCAATACTTTTTACGAATTCTTTTGTATGTTTTTATCACTCCCTGATGACCACCGAAAGGGGAGTCATGATAATCTTTTAATATTGTTTTAATTTCCTCGGGTTTAGTAATTTCCTCTATATTGGTTTTACTATTAATTTGTATTTCAGTTTGTGATTGACTTTCTAAACTGTCCGGGAGTTCTTTAATTATTTCTTTTTCGAATCCTTTTACTGATAGTTTTTCCTCACTTGCTGATTTGGGATTCTGGGCTTGTAATCTTGTAACAGCATTACATTGAAAAGCGTCTTTAGACTCATTCTCGAATTGTTTGTTTTCGAGTGTTGCCGTTGGTGTGTTCTTTTGTACACTCTCCTGTGGAATTCTACTGAGAGCGTCGGCATTGGTATTGAATTTGCCTGGCTTGTACTCAATTCTATAATCAAATTCCGACAACTTGTGGTGGAAACGTAAGAGTCGAGTTGTAGGGTCTTTGACATTAAAAATTCCTTTTAACGGCTTGTGATCAGTGTAGACAGTAAACTGTCGCCCCTGGAGGTAACATCGAAAATTTTTGGTAGACCAAACAATGGCTAACAATTCCTTTTCTATTGTTGAGTAATTGCGTTCGGCTTTATTCAGAGTACGACTAGCGTAAGCAATGGGTTGGTCTTTGCCAACGTCTCCTTGTGAAAGTACAGCTCCGATTGCTTCGCCGCTTGCGTCAGTGGTGAGGTTAAAAGGTTGGGTAAAATCGGGATAAATCAGAAGAGGAGGTGAGACTAAACGTTGTTTGATTTGATGGAATGCGTATTGACATTTTTCTGTCCATGTAAACTTTACATCTTTGCGGAGGAGATTGGTCAGTGGTCGCACTATTTTAGAAAACTGTGGGATAAATTTACGGTAGTAATTAGCAAGCCCCAAAAAAGACTGTACTTGTCTTATCGTTCGTGGAACAGGAAAGTTTTGAACGCAGGCTGTCTTGCTGGGGTCTGGAAGTGCTCCTTTTTCTGTGCATATATGTCCCAAATAAACGACTTCCTTTTGCAGGAACTTGCACTTTTCCGGCTGCAATTTGAGATTATGTTCTCTTAATCTATCGAAAACCTTTTTTAGTTTGCTATTGTGATCGTTAAGATTTTTGCCGTAGATGACTATATCATCCAGATATACTAAACATTCAAGTCCTTGTAGACCAGTAAGAACATAGTTCATCAGCCTTTGAAAGGTAGCTGGAGCTCCCTTTAGTCCAAACGGCATGCGTGTGAACTCATAATGTCCGTAATTAGTGCTAAAAGCTGTTTTGGGACGATCTTTAACATCCATTAAAACTTGGTGATAGCCGCTGGCAAGATCGAGCGTAGAAAAGTAACGGGAATGACCGAGCTGGTCTAGAATATCCTCTATTCGAGGTAGGGGATAAGCATCGCCAATTGTTTTTTCGTTGAGCTTACGAAAATCGACCACCACTCTCCACCTTCTTTCACCATCTGGGCCGGCCTTTTTGGGAACTACGAGAAGGGGTGAGTTCCACGGGCTTTTACTAGGTTGGACTATGTCATTTTCAAGCATTTCCCTTAGTTGATCATTGATAACTTGTTTCTGTATCTCGGGAAGTCGATACATTTTTTGATTTATAGGCGGTTGATCCATCACCAGCGGTATTTCATGCGTTATGGCCGTGGTGTATGTTAGTTCGTCACCGCTTAAGTGGAATATATCACTATACTTATTGCAAAGATCTACTATTGCCTCTTTTTCCTCAGGGTTTAGATTGTTGTCTATTTTTAATTCTTGTTCGAGCTGTTTAGAGCGCGATATTTTAAGTGGATCGTCGAGAGGATCTAACTCTGGGAACATGTATCTGATGTGCTGAACTGAGGCAATTTGCGTTTTGCTCTCTCTTTTGTCAGAATCGTCATGAGAATTTTTTTCCTCGCTTGGTTTACTTTGCTCGTCCTTGGTTTTCATGGGTACTAGTATGTAGTCTTTTACCGGGATCAGTTGTAAAGTTAAATTAGTGACTTCTACAGGCTTTGTGGTCACATTTATTGCACCTATTAAAGCTCTTTGGCCTGGTGGCAATATGCTGTTAGACAAGAAGACTCCATTGCCAATTTCTTGTGATAGGCAGAGCATTTCTTCCTCTAAATCTATTGGAACGGCGAAGACCGTTTGTGATCGTGCAGGTGTGCTGATGTGTTGATTTAGCACTATTTCCACTGACCTAAATTGATCATGGGTGCTATTAGATGCTGTCTTTGGAACTTTGTTATCTATACGCATCGTTGAGGTTATGCAGCCAGCTTCTTGTGTAGAAAAAGCCTTGGAGACGCTACAAGCGGTTTTTGCAACCTCTTCGGGTCTCGCTTTGTATGTAGTTGGTCCCACTTCAACTGCCCTTTTGCGACTTAGATTCCTGTCAGTGTAGTTCATAGGAATGTTGAATTCTTCAGAGTTATCAATTTCTACTGTCCTGACCTTATTCTGGGTGATATTAATATCTATCTTGGGTATTTCATTATCTGTATGCATCGTTGAGGTTATGCAGCCAGCTTCTTGTGTAGAAAAAGCCTTGGAAACGCTACAAGCGGTTTTTTCAACCTCTTCGGGTCTCGCTTTGTATGTAGTTGGTCCCACTTCGACTGCCCTTTTGCGACATGGATTTCTGTCATTGTAATTCAGAGGGACGCTGAACTCTTTAGAGTTAGTTTCCGTGCGAGGAAACTCTAGTAATTGCTCAGGTCCCTTTACATCACAATTTTGTGACAGGAAATCATTTCCTAATAATCCGTCTTCAGATAGCCCAGGTATATTGCGTAATACTTGAAAATTGCAGGGTATTTGAGTTTTCAAATTGAACTTACCCTGGCAACTCCCTAAAGTATTTCCAGTTCCGAAAGGTGTTTGTATTGTACATTTATTTTTTCTATCTATTTGTGTTTCTGGTGATATCACTTTTTCGGTGATAATGCTTACCTCAGCACCGGTGTCCACTACTAGTTTTACATTGCCGTTTAGGCCTATATCTAATGGAAGCTTAACTGTAGGGACATTAGTTTGTGATTGCTGAGAATTCCCTATATTTAGATTTTTGTTTAATGTTGTCGAGTCGGGGAACTTCGGCTCGACCGCGAATCGTTTCCCTGATTTTTCTGTTCCCACCGGGTCTTTAGCTGACATTCCGAATGTGTATGACCACGGCGATCACAAAAATCACATTTTCTGCTCATATTAAAAACTCGCGGTGTACCAGAATTGGGTCTGATCTGATTTGCTTTATTTGTGTGGGTTCCGCTGCCTGTATCTGAATCATTAATGTGTTGTTTTAAACGGCGACAATCACGAATATCATGATTGTTCATTTTGCAATTATTACAGAAAGGAGTATTTTTCTTGTAAAACAATCGCTATAGGTATGCCCTTTTTTATGACAAAAACTACAAATTATGCTGGCAGTAATTGGTTGAGAAACTTTGGCGTTGCTAAAACGAACCCTTTGACTTTGTGACTGTGGGACCTTGGTGTTATTCGGGTTAAATGGAACTGCTTGTGGGTTCATGTGATGATGTGATTGTGTAAAACTGTTGTTTTCAAACATGGGTCCAGGAGTCAGAAAACTATTAGTATCTGAACAATTTCTAGGAAGTTGGAATAAAGGCAAATTGGGGTTTTGTTGTGTGTGAAAAACTGATTGTTGAAGTCTTTCCATGTCTAAAGTCTTTTGTATTAGTGTGTCTAACGTCTCGTCCCCTATGGTTAGTAAATATTGACAAAGATAAGGATTTGTGACACCGCTTTTAAGTGCATTCTTGGCAAAGTCCTCAAGCTGTGATTTCACAGCTGGGGCTGCCGCACTACCATATTTTTGGTCTGCAGCTTCCTTGCACAGCATCAGCATCTGCTTTATCCTTGCGGTAAAAGCGATGAGAGTTTCAAAAGGGTGTTGTCTAATGGTTATTAATTTATTCACCAATTCTTGATAGGTTTCCCTAGGTAAATAATTCCGATTGAGAAGTTTTTCGGCTTCCTCGAAAGAGGTTATAGGGTTTGACGCTACTAGCAGGTAAGCCTCACCCCGCAGTCTTGTTCCAAATATTTGAACAAACGCTTGGTGTTCTTCCTCTGGTAAACATTCTAATACTTTCTTACAGCACCCTAAAAAGGTCTGTAGCTCAGTACTTACTAGAGGACTTTGTCCGCCCGAAAATATGGGGACTAACTGAGCCGTAAGTTTGGCAATTTTACAATAATCGATGGACATTTTAAAAATTGCTTTATTTTCTTCGTTGTTTGAAAATTTAATTAACAATTCCTGTTCAGATTCAGGAGTTGTAATATCTAGCCAATTAAGAAGTTCCCTACTTTTGTCTAAATCGCTGACACTGCCTGAAACTTCGCAAGTATCTATCTTACTACTACTATCTTTATTTATGTTTTTTAAAAGGAGAGAGTGCGAGAAACTTTGAAAATTTTTTAATTCTCTTTTGAACTCTTCAGTGCTTTTTTTAAATTTTTCTATGACACTTAGTCGTTGTTTTCGTGTCTTATTTAGTTCTAAATTTACCGAGTCACACTGGAGAATTTGGAAATTTTTGTTTTCTCGCACTTCCTCGTATAAATTATTTAAAAATGTGTTGAGACTAACAGTTCTTGGACTTTCCAAAATTGTTCCGCTTCGTAGTCGTCTTGGTGATGGGTGTAGGTTGGTACTTTCTGTTTGTGTATTCGCTGCTAGCGTTGAGTTTTCTTCACTCTGCGTGGTTTGATATTTCTCGGACAACATCAAACCGAAACCAGACTTAGTCTCGGGTTTAAAGTACAAGTTTGTTGTTTTTTTTTTTTTTTTTTTTATTTTATTTTTTAAACGGATCAAGGATTTTCAAGCGCTTATTTTGACTGTGGCTTCCCTGATCCTACCGGCTGCGCCAAATTGTTGTGTTTTTATTTAATGGATATTGTTGTCTAACCTTAATGGTTTTGTTTTTTTAACAATAATAATATTATTACTATTATTATTATTTGATTGGTAAAGTGTTC
The DNA here is from genome assembly GCA_947095585.1 of Nephrocerus scutellatus. Classification (NCBI taxonomy): domain Eukaryota; kingdom Metazoa; phylum Arthropoda; class Insecta; order Diptera; family Pipunculidae; genus Nephrocerus; species Nephrocerus scutellatus. The sequence goes on from OX352764.1 coordinate 52,897,689, forward strand.
TTTATCAATTGTATATGCTAAACATATATGCATATACAAAGAGTACTGAAATTTATAGTTTAAACAAAATACTATTTTAATGCTGAATTATGGCAGGGTCGCCATATAATAAAAAAGTGTGTCTGGTATTACTGCACTGTAAAGTATGGCATGACCATGTAATAAATGTATATTGTATAACTGTATTTAATTATTGTGTTTAGTGTAGGACAACTAGCATGATGCTGTTAGTCTTCGCACTTTGGACTTAGTCCATGCGAAGCGATGTCAATGAGAGAAAAATGAGAAGACGTGTGGCTGTCTAGTTTCAAATTAACTCTGTTTTATTTTGTAAAAATCTTCTCCTTTTATACAATTTCTTACAGCTAAAAATATAATTATATATATATAAATTGCATCGGCATCGATGCACATGAAATATCTTACATAATGTGTTAGAGTAGGGCACAATGCAAATGCCCTACTTCTTCTATATGAGTTAGGTTGTCGCCTATGAACTGTCTGTGTCGTTATCTACCGATCACTTGCAGTTTGTTATCTGAGGCGACTTGTGTAATTTATTTTGGTCTAATTATAGATGCGATGCGTGGGAATGCATCTTTGTTGTGTGACTATACACTTGTGTGTATGCCTCAGTATATTGTATGCGGGAGGTTTCTAGATAACAATTCCTCCCTTCTTTAGATAGGAAAATTATGCTTATGTTCGGGAAAATATAAGTGATGCGTGTGAACTGCATTTCATTATTTGATTATTCTTTGTATTTAATAATTTAGGGAGATTTTTATGTAACAATCATTTGACTTAGTTCGTTACTCCTCAACTCTGTTCGCAAGGAATGCCCCAGCTTACAGGATGACCCTTTGTAATTTAACCCCCACGCCAACGCTAAGACCCCTACCATAGTGGTCTATCGCAGATACACATGTGTATAAAATTTGAAGAAAATCGGGTCAATTTTTAAAAAATTTGTATGGGTCATGAGGCCTGAGGGGCCCCACATTTTAATAGAAAGTGTTGTCTTCAGAAATACACATGTGTGCAAAATTTCAATAAAATCGGAATTTGGGAAGTGGGTTTAAAGTCTAAAAGTGGGTACTATACTTCTCTTAGTCATAATTATCTTGATTGTGTATGTTAAACTTACTTCCAGACAAAACAAATTTAGAATTGAAATTAAAAAAACAATCGCTCAAACTAATTATTTTAGTCAATTAAATAAAAAGAAAAGTTATAACGACTCAAATCAATCACGAATCCGACGCTACGGAATGCCCCAAACAATGGAATTAGAAGAAATTTTCAGACAGAAACTTCCATCCATTAAGCTAGAAATCGGGAATAGAACCCTAAATATCGCAATAGACACATGCTCTTCAAAAAATCTAATTAGACCTAAAGTTTTGTCGTCACAGACACAAGAAGTAATCCCAATCTAATTTAAAACAATATTGGGATTTAGTAAACTTGATAACGTTCAATTGATATTAGCCCACAATTTAGTGTAGAGCTATTTTATGTCCATAATTTCTCTGATTATCTAGACGGATTAATGGGAATCGACATTTTAAGGTTTCTGAATGCACGCATCGATCCCGTTAGCAACAAAATAGAGCTAAACGGAAAACTGTATGACTTAGAACCCCCTACAGAAGAAGTCGAATATAATAAGGCCCATAAAGAAGTTAATAATATAGAAATAGACAAACTAAGCAAATTTCATATAGACCACTTAAATAAGGAAGAGAGGCTAGAACTTGACAGGTTACTGAAAAAATTCGACAACCTTTTTCACTCTGACGACCAAATTCTCTCACTCACTAATACTATAAAACATAAGATAATCACAAAACATGAGGACCCCATATGTGTAAAATTATATCGATATCCACAAATTCATAAAATGGAGGTTAATCGACAAATCAGGCAGATGTTAGATCAGTAGCCTGATTCCGGTTGTGTAAAATTTTTTCGTGGGATGAGATTTTGTACTAAACGAGAAATTTGTATTCCAGTTCAGTGGAATGAGAAAATAAATTCCACTTATGTGGGATGACCTGTCAAATTATCCCGTCGCCAAAAATGAAATTTTAATAAAGCAACGTGAGATTTGATTTTGTATGGTACAAGATATTTTTTTTAATAAAGTGGCAAGAAACTATCTGCAAATCAAAAACAAATTCTCATTAGTTTTTTAGAAGAAAATTTAGAATTAGGACGTGGATAGTAAGTTATGTATTTGATTTTCATTATTATCTTAATATGTTTATTTTTATACTATACTAGAGGCCCCGTTTATGATCGAAATTTCCCGTAATTCAATAAATATTAAGATTAACGTTATTGCGGTAAAAAGTAAAACCTCGTCATTGCATATAATTTTATTGAGTGTTGTTCCTTTACGACAGCTGCGAGCGTTTATAAATACGTCATTAGCGTGTCTTAATTCCCTGCAATACCTAAGAAAAAAAATTTAAAAATTTTAAAATTTAATTAATAAAAACAAAGAAAACTTTGTACCCCTTTTTAAGCATATTGCGCGCACGGAGGAGTATGAGATAAGGCATAGTTAATGTTGATATGGAGAAGGACTGCAGAAAGCTAAAATGTATAGATATATGTAAATTTCCACTTTAAATATTGGAATTTATTTATGGTTTAATAAAATTCAATGTAAGCACAAAAATCGAAGCGCACAAACCACAGAAAAATGACAAAAATGACAGAAAAACATTGCACTCCTCTGGTTTTAGTACTGGTACTAAAATCGATTTCTCGCAAAGAGAACAAGAATACGAATTTGTGGAATTGTATTTTTATGCGAGAAAACGAAATGTGAGATAAATAAAAATTCCATTTCATACTATATTATCCTATAAAATCATCGGAATCTGGCTACATGGCATAATTCAGCCAGTCGCCATATTCAGCACCACTCTAAGTAGTACAAAAAAAAATCAATGCTTCAGGTAAGCAAACATTTTACGCATGCCATTTGGATTGAAAAATGCGTATTTTCCGACCAGTCAGGTAAAGAATGTCTAGTATATCTAGATGATGTAATAGTATTTATTACCTCTTTACAGGAACACATAACTTCACTTCATAAAGTCCTAAAGCGATTAAAGGACGCAAACCTTAAAATCCAACTGGATAAGTATGAATACCTAAAGCGAGAAACCGAATTTTTAGGACATATTATAACACCAAATGGTGTCCGTCCCAATCCGAATAAAATAGAAGCAATTGGGAGTTTCCCAATACCAAAATCCCCAAAAGAAATTAAACAATTTATTGGTTCTATAGGAAATTTGTAAAAAATTTCGCTGAAATAACAAAAAGCCTTTATCAAAATGTTTTAAGAAAGGAGTGAAGGTTATGCCACAAGACCGCGCATATGTCAAAGCAGTGAATACGATTAAAACCTTAATAATGAATGAATAAATTTTAAAGTACATCTGACAACTGACGCGTCTAATGTTGCTATATGAGCAGTCCTTAGCCAAGATGGTCATCCTATTCGCGAGTAGAACACTTAACGAACATGAGTTGAACTACTCAACCACCGAAAACAGCTACTGTGCGTTTGGGGCAACCAAATATTTTCGACCGTACCTCTACGGATGAAAGTTTTTGCAATTTTTGCCATTGCCAAACATGAAGCTCCAAAAGTGGAAAATAAAATAGAACGAATATGATTTTGAAATTAAACAAAAAAGGGAAAAGAAAACCACGACGCACTGCCAAGAATTAAGATCCAAAGTTGTTTTTTGACTGATAACGATAAATTTTTAACTGTTGCCACCGTACATTCAGCAGAGGAAGATAACTCGAGTTTTATTCCTATCTCTGAAAGCCCCATTAACGTTTTTAGACGACAGTATATCTTTTTAAAATCCGCAACAAACGGAGCCAAATTACGAATAATATTTAAAAATTCGCGAAACATTATTCACTACGTTGCAATGACTGAGGACTTTGCAAAGGATAATCCATAATTTAGCAGGAAAAAAATAGCGCAATTTACTTTAAAGATGATACTGATTTTCTGCTTTTCCAGTCAGTACATTCTAGACTAGTGCACCAATCCAATGAATCAATAGATCTTTGAAATTGATGCAAAGGAATTAAAAACTACCATTTAAAGTTACCTCAACCACATTTGACATCAGAGAAAAATACGTCACTGATTTGTGGGGAATGAGATAACGTAATATTCCTTACATGCATTGACATGTATTCAAAATTTGCTATGGTCGAAAAACTCAACCACTGCAATTGGTTAGAAATTAAGAGGTCACTACTAAAAATATACAACACTATGGGTCCCCCGAAAAAATTGAAAACTGATCAGAATACAGGCTTAATAAATGTTAATATACAAGAATGGTGCAAAAGTTGGAAGATAGAAATAGAAATAACAACAAGGAAAAGAACAACCCATTAAAATTAAAACCCATGTAAATTCTCTAATAGGAGATTCATATGTGTGCAAAGTTTGAACTGGGTTAATTTGGCAAAAAATTAATATTAGAACCCGCTTTAGTTCAAATTTTTTTTTTAAAACTGTTCTCACAGGAGATACACATGTGTAAAAAAATTTTATGGGAAAATAATTCAAATCAAAAACTCAAAAATTTACAAAAAGTTCGGTCTATCGGAGATACACATATGTTTCAAATTTAAAGTAAATCGGGCTAATTTTTTAAAAAAAATATGACCCCGCCCCCAGGCCTCAGGGCCACCGCTCCAAAAATTTTACAAGAACTTTTGTCCATCGGGATAAACATATCTTTAAAATTTGAAGAAAATCGGGCTACTTTTTAAAAAATTTATACGGGCACCTCTCGGGCTTCAGGGCCCATTCGCTCAAAATGTGGCCAAAAAGTTGTGTCCATCGGAGATTCATATGTGTATAAAATTTTACCAAAATTTTTGGTGCTCCACAACCCCGGACCCGTGATCTCCAAAATTTGTACAAGAAGTGTTGTCCATAGAGATACACACGTATATAAAATTTAAAGAAATTAAAGAAAAAAAGAAAATGGAGATACACAAGTATATAAAATTTAAAGAAAATCCGGTTTTTTTAAAAATTTGTTGGGGCCCTATGACCCTGCGACCCGGTCTCTCCCAAATTTTTACAAAAAGTGTTCTCCATCGGAGATACATATGTGTATAAAATTTTAAGAAAATCGGGTTATTTTTTTAAAAAAATGTGTATGGGGTGCACGACCATGGCGCCCGGGGTCTCCAACATTTTTAGAAAATGGGTTGTCCATCGGAGATACATATGTGTATAAAATTTAAGAAAATCGGGTTATTTTTTACAAAAATTTATATGGGCACGAAATTTTAATAGAAAGTTTTGTCTCCGGAAATACACATGGCAGTGGGAAGTGGGTTAAAAATTGATCAGAAAATCTGACCAGGCAGCCAACCATGTAGCCAGCCAGCAACGGGCATGCGATATAGAGCGACACTTAATGAAAAAATGAGGATCATTAATACCTCAGACGATACTGAGCTAAAGTATCACACAATAGAACAAACACTTTACACTTACAACCACACAAATATATATTCAACCACCGGGGGAATTACCATCCAATATATTTTTCAAAAAATTCCGGTTCCAAAGAACACAGAATTAGAAAAAGAAAAAAGAATAGAAAATTTAAATCGCGAAAGAAAGGATTTTGAGATTGATACACGATTCGTAAACGCAGAAAACTCTAGGAAGCAATTAGAGAAGAAAAACAATCATTTAAGGCGAGTTCAAGTAGTTTCACGTTTACTAGACAATGAATATTTACAGTCATAAAAGTCACACTTTAAGAAAAATAAAAAATTTAATACGAATTGCAGAGAATAAAATCCAACGATTCAGTTCCAAACATTGAGGAGCATTGTCGTTAATAATTCTGCTGGTCATGACCAACTACTGCCAAGCTCAAATGATTCAGGTGCAAGAAGTCAACAACGATAACGGATTTATTTTGTTACAACAAGGATAAGTCGAACTACCAAGCTACTATGAGAATCTAATAATAATCATAAATAAAACAGAAATAGAAATAGCTTATAACCATTTAAGGACTAACTTAATTACAAAGAACATGAAACTAGCTGATAACGAACGAACACTTTTTTCAATTAGAAATAAAAGGGGACTTATGAATATTGAAGGCCGTACTTTTATATTTCTTTACGGTACACCCGATAACGAGGACAAAAGTATTATCTACAACAAACTTTAGAAGCTAATTCTTCATCTAAAGACGACACCGACAGTATTTTAAAGATCGTTAACGAGGGAAACTTACTTATCAGACAACCCATGAACATTCTACAGAATCTGATAACAAAAAAACAGCCAATAAAAATTAAAATTGTTTGTGTAAATTCTCTAATTGATATACAATGTGCAATGTTTGAATAATCGGGTTGTAGTGTACCAATGAATGCGCCATGTCGATACATACATCACTACACAATTCTGTAATGTTGTAATGTACCAACGCATGCGTCACATCGATACATGCACCCTACCAATTAACAATAAAACATTTCAATGCCAATACCATACAGTCATCACTACATAGTCTAAGAATAGTCGTAAGATACAAAGTATTAAACAATAAAATTGTTGCATTGTACAATACAAATGTCACTACACAGCTCGCACAAGCATTATATGAACAGAGAGTTCACCATTAGGGCTCACTAATAAATGTCACCTAGGCAATTATAATCAATAGTTTATGACTCTGTGCGCTACCTCTACAAAGTAGGTCAAGCGCACCGAAATCAAATGTAGAGCGATAGTGTTACTTTGTTTTAATACAAACTCTTTGTTACTTCCTATCTTGACCATAAGAATCTATGTTAGAATTTAAGTATAAAAGGGCCAGCTATTTAAATAAAGGATTCAGAATTAATTTATCAATCAAACTCATCGGCATTTTAATTCTCTGTGATCTTCTGCTTTTGCTTCTTGCAAATAAAGCAATAGAAGATAGGACTAGGCGCAACTAATGCGAGTCCTAAACTCTGCTCAAATAATCTTCGTTGCTTGCCAGGATCTCTTGTTATCCTTTTTTTTTTTAAAGCATAAAGCTTATACATATATATATAGCAGTAAAAGTTATACCCTGCATATTACACACCAGCTAGGCCAACCTTTATTACATGGCGATCCTGCGGACCGAATCCTAGAAAATCCTAGAAGACAGCAGTCAACAAAAATAAAATCCTGTGGACCAAATCCTAGAAGACAGCAGTCAACAAAAAGAAGATCCTGCGAACCAAAACAAGAAAAATTAACTTATGGACGAGTACATCCCCACTTGTGAAAATCAACCATCACCTCCAATCTACAAACCACTTCCAATAGGACCAAGACCGATTACCATCAGAGAATACTACAGAAGACAACAAGAGAACAAAGAAACCAAACTAACACAAATTCCAAAAATAGACGTAGAAACAATTCAAAACCCGAAACGAGGAGGACAATTGGTAAAGGACAAAAGTAAACTAGCATATCTACTTGGCGTGGTAAGAGGTACTGAAAATCCGATACCTTGGGACAAAGCCACCATCATCTGGACAGAAATAGAAGAAATTAAAAAGAAAATATCAGCAAGAAAATCTAAGAAAAACAAAAAAACAAAATGGGACACTGGTTCTCAAAAGAGACAACCATAGCTGCAGACAAGATGATTAACAACAACAACAACAACAACCCATCCAACACAACAACAACCACAACTATTGAATTAACAATAATTTTAGTTATTTTAGCCGTAGTACTAACCATATATATTTCAAAAAAAATTAATAATAGCTTAAGAAATTACATACACAAACAGATAAATAAAACGCAAAATGTCTAAAATAAAATAAAGAATTTTATACCAAGAAAAATATTATAAATTTTTTTTTCTAGTAATGGAAGTAGCACAAGAAATCATTACACAAGTAGATAAAATTTTTAATAACGCAAAGAAAAGCTCAAGCAGAGGATATAAAAAAGAAACAATAAATTCAAAATTAGAAGAGCTTAAAAATTATGTTTTCAATGTAACTTAGTAAATTTTAAAAAAGATCTTTCTTTAATAAAATAAAATTACAACTCACAAGAAAATTATTAAGACAATATCTTTATTGAATGATTCTATATCCTGTATCACTGTATAAATTTGTAGAATAGAAGTGATATCTAAATTCGTCGTAATTGACCATCTGGTGTTTTGATCATTGATTGGCCTTGAATTGAAGATGGTAAACATGTTGACAAAATTCGCATTGCGAGATAAGATTGGCCTTGAATGTTAAAGTAGTAAACAAGAAGATTTCATCATGTTGTGAAATTGGTAAACAAGATATGAAGTTGGATCGCATTTACATTGAATATCTTATATTGTTATTCAGTATTTCTATATTATAACGGGTGCCTGTAGTGGGATATTCTCTATGTTAACACCCCCACCGCTAGCCTGAGGCTCCGACGAAGTAGTAGCTTTACATATTGATATTTTCTTATATTTTAAAAGTTTATAAATTGATAATATGATTATTACTATGAAAATTATGGATATATAAGATGTATGAAAATAGGTTTGTTCTTTAGTTTTTATAGTAATTTCTTCAATATGTTTTCTATTGTTTTCTATTTTTTCGATATGAAAATCTTCTAATTTGATTATTTCGATACTTTTATTTTCTATTACTTCTGATATAAAGTATGGAAGAATGATATCATCTTTTATTTTAAAATATAAATTTATATATGTTTTATTTTCGATTTCTATATTACAGTTTTCGAATTTAATTATTTTGCTTCCATATATATCTATTTTTAATTGATTACAGTTATGTTTGATATTTGTTTTAGAAATATTTTTCGTTACTACAATTCCTGTTATTATTTTTTTAATTTCTTCCTCTGTAAAATTTTTCATTTTGCAATAGGCTTTTTCTAATTTAATAATATTTGTAGTACAGTTGTTTCTTATTTTATTTAAGTTTTTCTCTAACTTATCTTTTACATTTTTATCATATATATTATTATTTTGATCTATTATAAAGGTACTTTCGTTTAATGATATGGCTTTATTGTTTTTGTTTGGCATTGGTTCAATGATAATAGTGGAATATGAGGAGTTAGAATATTCAGGTATTAAGAGGATTATTATAATAAGTTCATATTCGAATATTACGGCTATTTTTGTGTCTTTAAGTCCTTGGATATTTTTAGCTAGTTTTAGTTCCTTTTCTGTTAAAATATTTCTTGTAAGTATACCAAGTTTGCTTGTTAGAATAATTTGTTCTATGTCGTCTATGTGATGTCGGAAAAGATTGATGTCATAATTAATTTGATAAATATGTTCTATGTAATTTATTTCTTTTTCTATCTTAGTAATGTCCTTTTTATTTAGTTTATTAAAGTCATTTAAAAGTCGTGTAATATTCTTTTGTTGGTTTTGAATATGATGAGTTATATTTCCTATCTGTTGAGATATCTTAAAATTGAATGAAACTTGTTTGTTATTTTCTGAAATTAATTCTTTGTTTTTTGATTTAAGAGCTTTTAGTTGAGATTTTATTTCAATTTCGTCTTGAGAATCCATTGTGCCTGCTATATATTTAAGTCCTGTACCTAATATGTTTATTAATGCTCGTTTTACTTTTGGATGTGGTTTAAGATTAGATATTTTTCGTTTTAATTGTCTGAAGTTATGTATTAGTGTATTAAACATTGGGTTAGTTATACCTATTTTGGTTTGTATAAGATTAATATTTTCATTTAAATGATCTATAGTATTTTCTATTTCTGTTATGTTTATTATATGTAGAATTTTATTAAAATTTTGAATAATGTTTATATCTTCTTTTTTAATTGTCATGTATCCGTTATTATTGTTTAAATCGTGTATCTCAAGAAATTGTGCTTTAGTATTTGGATAACAGCATAGTATAGTTGATAAAATGATGATTTGAAAATTCATCTTGATTTAATTTTAAATTCTTGTTTTATTGGAGTTACTCGTAGTTTATATTATGTTATGTTATTTTTTTAATTTTTCCTCCTCTGTTTTAAGATTTTACTAGTTTATGAGTTACTTTTATGTGTTTTTCCTTTTGTTTTAATTGTTGGTGAATTGTAGTTTTGATATTTCTTTTTCCGTTTGATGTGTGATTTATAATATTTTAAATTATTTCGTTTATCGATTATATGATTTTCGTCTATTTTTTCTGCATCAAGTTTTCTGAATTTCGTGTGATTTTTTCCACCGCGTGTTTCTTTAATGAAAGTAGTTCCTGGTTGTATTTATAAATCTTCTCTTTCTTTATTTAATTTATTTATGGAAGTTTGTTTTTTCTTGATTATTTTATCTTTAATAGAATCATATTCGTTGTTATGTATTTTTCCATTTTTAAAATCGATTGGTTTTTTATCAGTAGTTGAATGTATGGTATTGTTATAATAATTTATAATTTTTAATATCTTTTCTTCAACAGTATTATTATTTGTGTTTGGATCATGCCTTAATAATCTAATGTGTTCATTGATTGTGTTATGTAGTCTTTCTACATCTGAATTGGATGTGTGGTTATAATTTGAGGTATAATGAATTTCTATGTTTTCGTTTTGTAAAAATTCTTTAAGTGGAAGAGCTTTAAATCCTAGCTCGTTATCTACAATTAATTTATTTATTGGTCCAATAGCAGCGATTAACGTTAAGAATGCTTCTTTTAAATTCTGTCCATGTTCTTGCTGTGATTTTTATTGCTTGAGCGAATTTGCTGAATTTATCTATGAACGTGACAAAGAGTTGTTTTTCAAGTGAATAGAAAACGTCTGCATGAATAATTTCGTTTGGTGCTGAAGGGGTTTCCGTTAGTTGATATTTATTTTTAATTGGATTTCGATCATATTTTTCTAAATTACATATTTCGCAATTGTTGATAAATTGGGTTATTCTAATATTGAACTTTGGATGATAAAATTTTAAGAATAGTTCTTTGTATACTTCTATGATTCCTCTGTGGTTATTTCTGAGATGTTCATTTTTAATGATTTCAAATAATTCTTCTTCATCTGTTATATCTTTTAGGAATTTGTAAGTTTTAATAATTTTTAATTGTCCTTGGTCTGCAAAATATTTTTGATAAACATCTTCTAATGTTTTTATAAATTCTTCGTTATCTGCATAAAGACAGTTTAAGTATTTTGGGTTAAAATGCGATTTTAAGAGTATTAATGCTGTTTCTTCATCCAGTGATTTGATATAAATAACTTTTTTATTTTTATTAAAAATTTTTATTTGTTTAATTCTTAATGAACCGGAAGTAATTTTAAAGATTGCTATTTGTGTTTTAAATATATTTAAAGGGGATTTACTAAGTGGAAATATGTTTGATCTATTTTCTTCATTTCTTTCTGTAAGATTTATTTCTATTCGGGAGAGTGCATCTGCATTTTTATTTTTGGTTCCTTTTTTATATGTGATTTCATAATCAAATTCGGATAGTTTTAGTCTCCATCTTACTAGTTTTGAATTTGGTTCTTTGATTGAGAAAAGCCAAGTTAAAGGTTTATGATCGGTTTCGATTGTAAATTTACGTCCAAAAAGATATGGTCTAAAATATTTTGTTGACCAGACGATTGCTAATAGTTCTTTTTCAATGGTGTTGTAATTTATTTCATGTTCATTTAATGTTCTGCTAGCGTAACATATCGGATGATTATTTTGAGAAAGTATTGCTCCTAAAGCATAATTACTAGCATCTGTTGTAAGGGTGAAATTTTTATTGAAATCAGGATAACTTAATATTGGATCATTTATTAATAATTTTTTAAGTGTGTTAAAACTTTCTTGATATTTTATATTTGAAATGTCTAATTTAGCATTCTTTTTTAAGAATAATGTCATTGGCTTTGCTATTAATGAATAGTCTTTAATGAATTTTCTGTAATAACCCGTTAGTCCTAAAAATTGTTTAATTTGTTTCGTAGTTTTGGGTATTGGAAATTTATTTACGCATTCTATTTTTTTTGGATTTGGTTTTATTCCGTTTTGTGTCACAATGTGTCCAAGAAATTCTGTTTCTTTCTTTAGAAATTCTGATTTATCTAATTGAATTTTTAGATTTGCTTTCCTTAAGCAATTAAATATTAAATTGATTGAATGTATATGCTCTTGTATTGAAGTAGAGAAGATGATAATGTCGTCCAGATAGACTAAACAAATCTTATTGATATAATCCTTTAAGATATTGTTCATAAGTCTTTGAAATGTCGCTGGGGCTGTCTTCAGTCCAAATGGCATTCTTAAGAATTCATAATGTCTTCCTTCTACGCTAAAGGCTGTTTTATGAATATCTTTTTCCTCAATTTCTATTTGATGAAATCCCTTAGCTAAATCAAGGGTTGTGAAATACTGGCATCTGCCCAGTTTATCTAATATATCATCAATATTTGGTAGAGGGTACTTGTCGTCTATTGTAACTTCATTTAGTTTACGATAGTCTATGACAAGCCTCCACTTTTGTTTTCCACTGGCGTCGACCTTTTTCGGTACAATCCACACAGGGGCTGAATAAGGCGAATGGCTCGGCCTTATAATATTATTTTCGAGGAGTTCTTGAATCTGGGTTTTGACTTCATCTTTATGTATGTAAGGATATCTGTATGACTTCGCGTTTATTGGTACATTATCAGTGGTACGTATTTCATGTTTAATTGCATTTGTAAAAGAGAGATTTGAATTTTCTTGATAAAAAATGTTTGAATATTGGTTTATTATTTTCAATAATTTTTGTTTCTCTTCTGCGTTGAGATGTTGAGTTCGTATTTGTTTCGTTAATGATTTATTATTATATTCTTCTATTATAGAGAAATTTTTTATATTAACTTCTTCAATTTCATTTGGATTTATTTCAAATGGACCTTGGCATTTTACATTCGTTTGACCTTCAATCTTATGATTTTCAACATTGTAAATTCCTTCATCAAAAATTATTTCGTTTTTCAAGAACTTCTGCTTCTTGAGGTAAACTAATCCTTCTTGTTGATTCACCAATAATTGTACAGTATGTTTGTTTGATCTTTCAAACAACATTTGTATAGTTTGTCCATTGATTTCTAATAGATTATGTTTATAATCTATTTTAGCGTTAAATCGTTTTAGTATGTCGTTTCCAATAATACCGTCGTATTTGTCATGGAACGCGCAGACTAAAAAGTCAATTTTTTGCTTTAGATCACCAAATTCTTTAAAAAGGGGAACTGATACTCTTTCAGTTACGTTTATATTATGTTGTAGTGTTTTAATTTGAATTTTATTAATTGGTACTTTCCATTTAGGATTACAAAGACCTGGATTTATAATAGAGTTTGTTGCTCCAGTATCGATAATAAATTTTAATGGATTTTTATTAGATTTGATTTTTACATATGGTAAATCTCCTCCGAGGCTTGTAAGTGAAAATTTTCGCTTGTTTCGCATTTATTTATGTCCATAGGTTCGACAGTTTGATTTTGTTGGATATCAGGCAAATTATTTGGAATGTCACTTGTGAATTGATGATAATTTGGTTGTCTATAATTATTATAACTATTATTTCTATAATTATTGAACTGTCTGTTCTTATTCTGATATTGATCGGATCTATAATTATTATAGCTATCATTTCTATAATTGTTGAACTGCCTGTTCCTATTCTGATATTGGTCGGATCTATAATTATTATATTGTTTTTCTCTATTTTGTCTTTGGTCATTTTTATTAAATAGTTCTTTTTTATTCTGATTTAGTTCTGTCTGTCTGTATCTATAATTGTTAAGATGTTCATTTCTGTTTGGGTTTTGTTGGTATTTATTTCCATATTCTTGTTTATTTGGAGAAAAATTATTATTTTTATTGTAATTATTATTATAACGTATTTTCCTATTATTATTGTGATTATAGAATGGTTCTGGGTTTGATTGGTCTGCGTAGCCTGTTTGACTAAGTATATCAATTGCTGATTCTAAATTCTCAGGATTTCTACAAATTAGAATTGTTTTCATTGGTTCAGGTATTTTATTTTTAAATATATCAAGTGCAGTACGTATGTTATTTAATGAACATTCGTTCGCTATTTTACCAGGGCCAGTTACTAATAAAGTTTTGTTATTTAATTTTCGTAGTTTATCTTTTATTTCGTTGAAAAAACCTAAAACATTGTTTTTGAAAGTAACACCTCTCAATTCGTCGAAAAGTTGTTCTACACTACGTCTTTCGGCAAAGTTATTTTGTAAAACGATTTTTATATCATTCCAAGCAATGGCTTGGGTATTAATTTCTATTACTTCTCTAGCTTTTCTGATAAGTTTGCTTCTTATTATGTCCGAAAATAAATATTGAGAAAGGTCATCGTAAGTTATTAATAGGGGATTTATTCTGTCTACTAAATTAGTGAATGTTAATAAGTTGTCCGAATTTCCGTCAAAGTAAGGAAGGGCGTTTAGGTATTTAATAGGATTTAGGATTATTTTATTTTCTAAGATAATATTATTTTCTTGCATTAAATTATCTTGCATTATATTATTTACTTGATTTTCCATTTTGATTTTATTAAATATTTGTTTGTAATAATAAAAAAAAATAAAGTAACCTTATATTTTATATATATAATATATTTGTTAAAAATTATTTAAATTGTGTATATATTTTTTAATAGTAAAAATGTCTATGATTTCACCTTGATTTAATTTTCAGATTAGCAATTTGATGATAAATATTGATTGATGTTCTTTGTTAATTTATTATGTTGAATCGTCTTTAATTTGTCTTCTAGTGAATTTGGAATAATCGTCTTTTATTTGTCTTCTAATGATGCTGCGGAGAAGCGTCTTTGATTTGTCTTCTAATGATGCTGCGGATAATTGTCTTTGATTCGTCTTCTTTATGTTGATTTGACCAATAGTTTATTTTGTTAATGTTCTTTATTTTGTAGAAAATGTTCGTAAAATTTTTCACTTATTTTTGTGAGTAATGCGATTATTTTTGTAAAAAAGTGTTTGTAAAAATGGTTCACTTATTTTTGTAAATGATGTAATTATTTTTGTAAAAATGTTTATAAAAATGGTTCACTTATTTTTGTGAATAATGTAATTATTTTTGTAAAAATGTTTATAAAATTGGTTCACTTATTTTTGTGAATAATGTAATTATTTTTGTAAAAATATTTGTAAAATTTCTGCACTTCTGCTGTAGAAATTTTGTTCACTATTATTGCGAATAATGCAATAATTTTCGTAGAATTTTGTGAATTTTCTGCACTTCTGCTGTAGAAATTTTGTTCACTTTTGTTGTTGTGGAGTGCTTTAAATTTTTTAAAAAAAATAAGTCTTTGTTGACTTAGCACTATCCTACCGACTGCGCCAATTATGTTTTCAATGTAACTTAGTAAATTTTAAAAAAGATCTTTCTTTATTAAAATAATATTACAAGTCACAAGAAAATTATTTAAGACAATATCTTTATTGAATGATTCTATATCCTGTATCACTGTGTATAAATTTGTAGAATGGAAGTGTTAATAATACAATCCGTTAACCTAATGAATACCAGATACTTAATGAATGTTGGATGGAAACTTAATGAATCCCGGATACTTAATGAATTATGAATACTGAATGCTTCTGCTTTTATACTTATTTCTATATACTTATTTTGTTATGTGATCCAACTTGTGTTGTGAAATAGTTTTGGACTTTGAACTTGTTTTCGTCTTTGAGGACGTAAACATGTTATTGTCTTAGATCTGATTTGAGATAAGGTTGTTTTCATGTTCTAGCATGTTTTGAATAGATATCTAAATTCGTCGTAATTGACCATCTGGCGTTTTGATCATTGATTGGCCTTGAATTGAAGATGGTAAACATGTTGACAAAATTCGTATTGTGAGATAAGATTGGCCTTGAATGTTAAAGTAGTAAACAAGATGATTTCATCATGTTGTGAAATTGGTAAACAAGATATGAAGTTGGATCGCATTTACATTATTCTTATTCTATGTGATTATGTGATTACATACTGTGAATATCTTATATTGTTATTCAGTATTTCTATATTATAACGGGTGCCTGTAGTGGGATATTCTCTATGTTAACACTTAAATCCTTAAAAACTATATTCAAAAATATTATAAACAACCCAGAATACGAATCAAAACAATTAGAGATAAACTTACTAAAAACCCAATTTAAAGAAGTATATATTCAAGCATCAAATATATTAAACCAATTTTTAGAGGAACAAAACATTGCAATGGCGACTTTTAGCCTAGATATAGCTATGAAAGCTATACCAACCTTTTCAGGAAACTACAAAGAACTAGATAGTTTTCTAAAAATAATTGAACTCATAGATAAACCACTAACACCGACCGCTAAACCAGACCTTTTAGAATTCATATACCACATTAAATTAAGCAATAACGTAAAAACAGCATTAATTTCACAGCCTGACTCACTTGACGAATTGAACAAACAATTAAAAGAAAAATACAAAATACAAACAACAATACCACAAATCCACACATCATTAGCAAATATATCACAAAGAAACCAATCAGTCTCAGTATTCAAAGACAAAATTCTCACACTTATTTCAGACCTCAACAAATTACAGATAAACAATTTAGACAGTTCTGTTACAGCAACAGAAAAAACCATAATAACAAAAATGAATGACCAATACGCCCTCAACATATTTAAAAACGGACTGAAAGACACTCTTAAAACTACAATTTACGCCGCACAACCAAAGACGTTGACTGAAGCTTCAAACTTAGCCATCGAAATAGAAAAAGAACAGTCAAACAACGTTATGCACTTTAATTCAAACCGACCTAGAAATTTTAATTATCAACAAAACTCATTTCATAACACCAGAACCTACGACAACAACAGAAGGTCACACAACAACAACACGATGCACCAGAATAATACTCGATACAATAACAAACATACACACCAAAATAATAACAGATATAACAACAACAATGAATACCGGCAACCCAGAAACAATTACAACGGTCAACACTACACTACAACACTGCACCAGCGCAATGGCAATGACCATCGAAACAACTCGAATTTCAGACAACGACCAAATCACCATGTAAGAACTATACATAACGATAATCAACCGGGAAACGAGCAAGGCTCGGGGTACGTGTTTTCCCCAGACAGCCAAGAATAAATATATACAGAATATCAAATGACAACACAAATTATGTCATAATAAAAAGCAGAGACAAAACAATGACTTTTCTAATAGACACCGGAGCTGATATCTCTCTATGTAAAGTATCGAAAAATGTATTAAATGAACGATACTACCCGGAAGAAAAATGCAAATTGACTGGTATAACGAACGAAGAAATACACTCATGCGGAATAATAGAATTAAAAATGACAATTGGTGACATAGAATGCACCCACGATTTTCAATTGGTAGACGAAAAATTCCCAATAGACACCGACGGAATATTAGGTAGAGATTTCCTAAAACGTTTTTTTAGCAAGATAGTCTATGAAACATTCACTATCACTTTCCAGATCAACGACACAAACTTCGTGCTACCTATGCACACCAAGTCACTCCAAACTCTAAAAATAAAAATTCCCCCTAGAACCGAAATTATTCAACCAATAAAACTTGATCTAAAAGAAGATACAGTTATACTCAATAAAGAATTAGTACAAGGCGTTTTCATTAACAACTCTATTGCACCCAAATCAGGCATGACACACATAAAAATCCTAAACACAAATAACACAGACATTACATTAGAAAACATTAAAATAGAGACGACACCACTTAATGACTATGACATACTAATATACGAAACACAAAATGTTTCAAAAGAAAAACGAATACAACAAATAATAAATTCTTTAAAAATCGACAGTAATGACGAACAATCAAAACTTTCACTAATAAATATATTAGACAATACCATCAGGTATTCCATTTAGAAAATGAACCTCTAACAGTAAATAATTTTTACACACAAAAATTCTCAACTCATGACAATACCCCAGTATATATCAAAAACTACAGATTACCCCATTCAAACATAGAAGCCATAAATGAGCAAGTAAACAAAATGCTCAAAGATAAAATTATAGAACCATCAGTAAGCCCATATAACTCACCTCTTCTCTTAGTCACAAAGAAAAACTGTTCCGACAAAAAGAAATGGAGAGTAGTAGTAGATTTTCGAAAATTGAACGACAAGATAGTAAATGACAAATTCCCATTAACGAGACTAGAGGACATCTTAGACAAATTAGGCAGAGCCAAATGGTTTTCGACTTTAGACATGACTAGTTCCTTTCAACAAATTAACTTAGATAAAGATTCAAGACCCTTAACAGCCTTTTCTCGTCAAACGGACACTACCAATTCAAAAGACTACCCTTTGGACTAAAAATTTCATCAAATAGCTTTCAAAGAATATTAACTATATCACTTTCTGGCCTAGAATCAGAAGCATTTCTATATGTAGATGACATAATCATCTACGGATGCAGTCTAAACCATCACAATGAAAATTTGATTAGAGTACTAGATAGATTGAAACACTACAATTTAAAACTTAACCCAGACAAATGTTGTTTTTTACGACCAGAAGTAGTGTATCTTGGTCATCTAATCACCAAGGACGGCGTACAAACAGACCCCGCCAAATTCAAAACAATCAATGAATACCCCATACCAAAAAACGCAGACGACACAAGAAGATTCATAGCATTTTGTAACTATTACCGACGTTTCATACCAAATTTTGCAGACATAGCAAAAGACTTAAACGTATTACTAAAAAAGAACACAAAATTCAACTGGACACCAGAATGTCAAACCGCATTTAATACACTTAAAGAAAAGCTCATTAAACCACCAATGCTGCAATACCCAAACTTCGATAAACCATTCATTTTAACAACTGACGCCTCAAATTTTGCTTTAGGTGCAGTTCTTTCACAAGGCGAAATTGGCAAAGACCTACCTATATCGTATGCCAGTAAGTCACTGCAAAAACACGACCTAAACAAACCCGTCATTGAGAAAGAACTCCTTGCAATACATTGGAGTATAAACTTTTTTAAACCATACCTATACGGTAGAAGATTTACTGTAGTCACGGACCACAGACCTTTGGTATCACTGTTTACGCACAGTAACCCATCATCAAAAATGACAAGAATACGATTAGACTTATGTGATTATGATTTTGAAATAGTCTACAAACAAGGAAAATTGAATACGAACGCGGATGCATTATCGCGAATACAACTAGACTCGGATATATTAAAGGAGATGATACCGCATAAAATAGATGAAAAAGCCAAGAAAGCATTAATAATTACAAGGGGAATGACCAAAAACGATAAGAAAGAGGATAGTACGGAGAAATGCAGCTCTCAACAGAAGTCTGATCAACTTCAAATGTGGGAATGCACATCCATAAATGAGATAAAGAACATGAGGAAATTAAAATTTAATGTCGACAAAAATATAAAAAACTGCAGAATAAGTTTTGAAAATAATTATGTACATGTAAGTTGCAGCGATAAATCAGCGAATCCAGATTCGACTCTGAGAAAGCTTGCACAAAGAATGGAAAAAGAAAATATTAAAAACCTAGCGCTAGGATATGACGATAATATATTTAAAGTGTACACAAAAGAAGAATTAAAGAAAGCATATGCAAATATAAAGATAAATAACAGAAATCCTCATCTGAACATACTAATATATATCGCCCCCATACAAGTAAATGATGATTCAACAAAGTACAAATTAATTGACGAATTTCATAATTCGACACATGGCGGACATCTCTGAGTCAGAAAAACCATTATAAAACTAAAACAAAGATACAACTGGAAGAACTTGGCTCAAATGGTCAAGAAATTCATAACCAATTGCGAACTCTGTGCCAGAAATAAACAGACACAACACACAAAAAAACCTCTGACAGTTACAGACACTCCTAACACTAGTTTTG
The DNA here is from genome assembly GCA_947095585.1 of Nephrocerus scutellatus. Classification (NCBI taxonomy): domain Eukaryota; kingdom Metazoa; phylum Arthropoda; class Insecta; order Diptera; family Pipunculidae; genus Nephrocerus; species Nephrocerus scutellatus. The sequence continues at coordinate 52,917,765 of OX352764.1, forward strand.
AAATAGTATCTATAGACACAGTAGGACCATTAAGAATATCAAACGGTTTTAGATATATTCTGACAATGCAATGCGAACTTGCAAAATTCGTTATTGCATACCCAATGACATCTAAAGACGCAATCTCAACAGCAAAAACAATAATTGAACAGTTTATTCTAAAATACGGACACTTTAAGATACTCAAATCAGACAACGGGACAGAATTTACTAACGAACTATTAAGAAACATATGTTCACTGCTGGAAATAAAACAAACATTTTCCACACCATACCATCATCAGACAATAGGAGCACTTGAACGTAACCACAGAGTACTAAACGAATTTTTACTGAACTTTGTAAATGACAATGAATGGGACAGATGGATACCATACTTTACATTCGCATACAACACAACTCCACATATCGACACAGGCTACACGCCATATGAACTTATATACGGCAAATTAGCAAGACTACCCTCAGACAAATTCGAAACCAATGACAAAATATACAATTTTGATGACTATACAAGCGAATTACGAGTAAGACTTAACACAGCACTAAAACGTGCAAAAGATTTAACAACAAAAGTCAAAATGAGAAGATTAGCAAACAATAATGTAAATACCAATAAATTAAATGTAAATATAGGAGATCTAGTATTAGTTAAAGTTGAAAATAGAAGAAAAAATCAAAGTCCATACAAGGACCATATACAGTAATAGATAAGAAAGGTGTTAATACTAATATTAATAAAAATGGCATAATAACTGTACTACACAATTCAAAGTTCACCATTAGGGTGACTCACTAATAAATGTCACCTAGGCAATTATAATCAATAGTTTATGACTCTGTGCGCTACCTCTACAAAGTAGGTCAAGCGCACCGAAATCAAATGTAGAGCGATAGTGTTACTTTGTTTTAATACAAACACTTTGTTACTTCCTATCTTGACCATAAGAATCTATGTTAGAATTTAAGTATAAAAGGGCCAGCTATTTAAATAAAGGATTCAGAATTAATTTATCAATCAAACTCATCGGCATTTTAATTCTCTGCGATCTTCTGCTTTTGCTTCTTGCAAATAAAGCAATAGAAGATAGGACTAGGCGCAACTAATGCGAGTCCTAAACTCTGCTTAAATAATCTTCGTTGCTTGCCAGGATCTTTTGTAATCCTTTTTTTTGAAAGCATAAAGCTTATACATATATATATCAGTAAAAGTTATACCCTGCATATTACACACCAGCTAGGCCAACCTTTAATACAGGGTAACATTTAAAAAAAAAAATTTCGGAGCCCCCTTATCCTCTATCACTCCAAAAATTTTACAAAAAGTGTTTCCATCGGAGACACACATGTGTATAAAATTTAAAGAAAATTGGGCTAATTTTTAAAATTTATATGGAAGCCCTCGGCCTTGGGGCCACTTCCACTTGCTTCCGACACCGGGGTCCGAGAACGCCAAAATTTTCACAAAAAGTGTTAGTCATCGGAGATACACATGCGTATAAAATTTGAAGAAAATCGGGTACTTTTTTTTGCAAATCCCAGGACCCGATCAAATTTTTACAAAAAGTTTTGTCCATCTGATATACACTTGCATATAGAATTTGCAAAAAATCGGTTACTTATTTTCTTAAAATTTGTATGGGTGCTCCCGCCCCCGGGGACCAATGACTTCCAAATATTAACAAAAGGTGTTGTCCATCGGAGATACACATGTGTGATAGAAAAGAAATATGTAGCACTCAGAAAATTGAACGACACACTGGATTCTGCGTAACTGCCCTTAGTCCTCGCCATTTTCAGGAATGACTCGTAAGAGCGCAGATTCCACTCTTTACTTCTCATTCTGCGTTTACACTCAATAAAAATGAACAACATCAAGCCAACTCTCTCGGCTTGACAAAGTACTCAGCAGCAGAGTAGAAAGAGTAAATGAAAGGACATTCTCACTCTTTAAATCTTTATTGTCTTTATATAATTTAACATACAACTCAATATAATCTAGTTGCTGTTTGTATTATCTCTGTCATGTGTATAAAATTTGAAGAAAATCACGTACATTTTGTAAAATATTTTTACGTGTATGCAATGTTTCAATAAAATCAGTCAGTCAGCTAGCCACGGTAACGCGAAGTAACTTCACTTTGGCAATTAGAAGACACCTTATATCGGGTGTTTCAACAGGTGCGCTTCAACTTTTCTCCGATAGGGACGGCGAACGACGCCATATTTTTTATTGTTTTTTTGTTATTTGGAAACTTCATTAGTATGCATTTCATCATGGAACGCTACACATGTGAACAGCGATTGCAAATTGTGCAAATTTTTTATCAAAATAATCGTTCTGTTGCCGCTACTTTAAGAGCATTACGGCCATTTTACGGTCCATTTAACAAGCCAGCCCGTTCGACAATCGACCGTATAGTGGCAAAATTTGAGTCTACGTTTTCGCTACATAATGTTCCGGTGCCCTCGAGAGCAAGAAGTGCTCGAAGTGTTGAAAACATCGCAGCCGCCAGGGCTTCAGTTCAAGAAGACGAGAATGTGTCGCTCACACGACGTTCGCAACAATTGGGCCTTTCTGTGGCATCATTGTGGCGATTGGACTTCGTAAAACGTGCACGCGGTGGTCATGCAAAAGAAATCGAGTTTCATACTTAAATGTACATATGATATGTTCAAATTCGTTAATAAAAAAAAAATTAGTTCAAAAGTCGAACAGTTTGTGTTTTATTCAAAAAAAAAGTTGAAGTGCTCTTATTGAAAACCCTATACTTTGTAGTGACACTTCCTTACGGTATGAGCGATTACTCTTTGTTAAAATTGATTCCAATAGCATCCAATCCTGATAACATTGAACTAATTTTTTATAGTAAAAGTAAACAACACTCTACACGACATTCAGAACTCCAAAATTAAAATGATAAAAGATAACTGCATCATAAAACTGTTAACCAACAACCGTAATGAATGTTATTTTAGAGAAAACAATAGAGAAGAAATACAATGTATCGAAGCAAATATAATTGTTACTAAAAATTTAATAGAAACAATGCTAAACGAAACATGTAATAATCTTCCTGTAAAATTAAAAAGAAACAATACAATTCAGTTTTCAAACTGTGAAATCTACTTTAAAAATATTTTTTTTTATTAAATAATATATCTCGAAAAATACATATTTATCGTGTTGTAATCTAGTCACTTGGACTAATAAACAATTTTAATCTAATTTAATTTGCTACGGTTTCCATCAATGAATACTTCCTATTGGCGTTTCATAGGATCTGAAGAATGATTGAGTAAAATCAAGCATTTTATACAGCCACATCTTTGTCGTGGAAATTATTTCTTACTATTTAGATTATTTCGAATGGTTTAGTTCTTTTAAGCCTGCGTATTACATTGCTGTTGTCTAATAGCTTAGTTGCCTCCATGTTCACATGTTGGTGGGGTCTTACTCTGTGTCTTTCTGCAATAACCCGAGCTTCCTCGGTTACAAAAATAATTTTAAGGTCTCTATAAAGATCTTTGTTTCTGACGTACCACGGTGCATCAACGATGTTCCTTAATACCTTATTTTTAAATCTCTGGATGATATTCTTGTTGCTCTGTACAACCCCAATGCTGAATACCATAAGTCCAAACCGGTTTTAATATTTGCTTATAAAGTAGAAGCTTGTTGTGTGTTGATAGAGCAGAGTTCCTTCCTTTCAGCCAATACACATATTTTTGAGTCCAAGTTCTTCCTTTTTAAATTCTCTATATTAACTTCGCGTGCACGTGGCTGGCTGGTTGGCTGGCTGGCTGGCTGGTCAGATTTTCTGATCAATTTTTAGCCCACTTCCCATGGCCCGATTTTATTGAAATTTTGCACACATGTATATTTCCGGTGACAATACTTTCTATTTGAGGCCCCTCGGAACTTGGGTTCGGGGGGCTGTCATACAAATATTTTACAAAATTTACCCGATTTTCTTTAAATTTTGTACACATGTGTGTCTTCGATGGAAAACACTTTTTGTAAAAATTTGGAGCGATCGGGCCCTTGGGGACCCTAATATACAATTTTTAAATATCGCTATATCGCATCAGATCTGAGCTCTGTGCTTTGTAAGCAGCGCTGTTCGCTGCCGCTCCGTCATTTCGTGGATGATTTTGCCACAAGACGAGCACGCAGTGTGTGTGTGTGTGTGTGTGTGTGTATTTCCGATTAGAGAATTTACAAGAAAAATTTTAATTTTTATGGGTTGTTTTTTTCTTTTTAACATGTGCTTTCCACCGAAGTTTTGCATCTAGAGTCATGCCGAGATATTTTGCTGTGTTCGAATACGGAACACTTTCTTAATTAATTGAAACCGTAATATATTCCAACCTTTTGTTTGTGAAATTGATGTGAACTGACTTAGTTTGATTAAGTTTAATTTGCCATTTTTTAGTCCAATTATATATTTTATTTATAGCTGTTTGTAACTTCTGCGTTGATTCTTCATTGGTTTTTCCAATTGCAAGTATCGCCGTGTCATCAGCGAATGTCGCACCAATATTGCTTTCTAATACAGGAAGAACATTGGTGTATAATAGCTAAAGGATCGGTCCTAACACACTGCCTTGAGGTATTCCCGTTTTAATTTGTTTCAATTCAGAAAATATATCATCTAGTTTAATTCTGAAGAATCTGTCGTTAAAGCATGATTTCAGAAATTCTGCATATTGTAAAGGGAGAAGAGCTCTCAGCTTATATGTAGTTCAATCCTTCATGCCAAACTTCATCAAAAGCCTGTGCGACATCCAGAAATATATGGTTGCACAGATTTTCTTCTCTTCTAAAGATTTTTAAATGGTATTGGTTATTCTATGTATTTGATCTATTGTTGAATGTTGTGTGCGAAAACCAAACTGATGATTTGGGATCAAATTTTTCTTCTCAATGATCGAATTTAACCTTTTTATCAATATCTTTTGAAAAAGTTTAGACATAACAGGCAGTATTGATATAGGTCTGTATGATGTAGTTTCATGCGGTGGCTTCCCTGGTTTGGGAATCATGATAACATCTGCTATTTTCCATAGGCTGGGGACATATTTGATTCTAAAAGCAGCATTTATTAGGTTAGTGAGTTTCACTAAGGCTAGGTGGTCTCTTTAAAATTTCTCCAGTGATAAGATCAAAGCCTGTGACTTTTTTCGGATTTATATTGGTTCATGACTTCAGTAGGTGTAGTTAGTGTGATTTCTTCACTTTCTTAAAATCCATCTTCATGCATTATTTCAATTTCCAAGGAGTTGTGTGGTTGAAAAATATTTTCAAGATACTCAGCAAAAATATGTGCTTCATCCTTATTGTTTCTGGCCCATTTTTTATTGGTGGCTTTGATTGGTGGAATCTCCATTATTGGTTACTTTATTTATTTTTGTTGCTTTCCAAAGGCAATAACCAGTACTACTGTCATTAGTTAAGTATCTTAGATAGTTACTGATTGTATAATTTTTAAAATCTTTGATTTCTCTTCTTAATTGTTGAGTAAGATTGTTCAATTTAGTTTTATCTTGGGGGAAACTTTTTTGCTGCCATTGCATCCTTGCTTTTCTTTTTTCAGCAAGAAGTTTTCTGATTGCGCTAGGGTAATTATTGCCCTGAATTTTTTATTTCTATTGAGGAACTATTTTCCCAGGCCGATTGTGGAATGTAATGTACTAATTTTTGTACATCTTTTTTCAATTGGTCCTCATTTTTTAGCGGAACCTTAAGATCGATTTTTTCGTCTAAGGATAGTGCAAAACAATCCCAGTCTGTATATTTATTTATTAATGTTGCATTAATTTCTTTCAGTATAATTTTTCACTTAATGTCAGGATAATCGGAGAATAATCGGAACTTAAGTCCCGAAATTCATCAACTTGTACATAGTTAGTAGACACGTTTTTGATTATGAAGAAATCAACTAGATCTGGAACTTTATTTGGGTCGGTTGGCCAGTACATCGGTTTCCCATGTGACAAGGCTTCACACCCGTACTTTTTAATGGCATTCAATAGTTGTTTACCCTTACTTGTAGTTCGCCTAGAACACCAGTGGATGTTTTTAGCATTCAAATCGCCTCCAATAACGAATCGTTTTCCTAGTTTACCGAAGAATTCCAGATAATCTGTTTCTTTTAGTGAATGTTTTGGTGGACAGTAGATTCCAATAAAACTAACAAAATTATTCTTGATTTTGACATTTACAGCTGTGGCTTGTATTTCTTTTGTTTGTTCAATTTTGTTTCTAACTATAACGGCACTCCCACCTTCGGCCGAATTTCCGGGATATATGTGTGATATACTTTGAAATTTGTAAATTTTATATACGATTGTCTAGTAAAGTGTGTTTCCGAAATAAGGCATATATCGATTTTTTCAGTGTCCAGGACCAGTTGCAATTCTTGTTGATGTTGCAAAAGTCCATTGGCATTCCAACATAAAATTTTAAGATCACTGGTCATAATTTTGTTTTTAGGTATAGCTCCTTTGTTGCTATATTCTAATTTCTGCAATCTCTCATCAAATATATTGAGTGTGTTAACTACAGTTAATTTAGTTGCTGTTTTATATCATCGTTTTGTACAATATTTGGTTTTTTTGTTACTTGGGCGTTGGTCATTTCCCCTATTTCCCCTTGTGGGGCTGCATATGCTATTGGCGTTTGCCTTTCTCTCATTTCAGCTTGTTTTACTTTAATAGGTTGATTCCTGATTTTATTTGTTCTTTTATCACTTATTTTTTTGTTTTTAATTTTTTGAAGCTTGATTGCAACACTGCATCCCCTATAGTTAGCAGGGTAATTTTCTCCACAGTATACACACTTAGGTGAGGTTTATCACAATCCTTTGTAAGATGTCGAGGAAACTTAAAGGAAACTTAATTCACATTTGCCGACCAGTCCAAACATTTAATTTTCATATCATAGCATCTAAAAAGAGCCGACAGATATTCGGCATAAGCCGATTTGTATATTTGTAAGATGTCTACCTAAACATTTAACACACCTCGGTTTCTTATTACAGTATTTTTGGGTATGTTCATATCCTTGACAACGTTTGCATTGAGGAATAATCTTAGATTTTCGTTTTGGTTGAATATCTACTACTACACCCCAAGATGTTTTTAATTTTATAAATATTTTTAATAATATCATTTGAACTGAACGTCAACATGAACATATTGAGATGTTCCTTATTTTGTCTTTTTAGCTTGATTGATGCGTCCACTGCATTAAACCCTTGCGCTTTCAGATCATCAAGTATTTTTTCTGGTTTACATGTAGAGTGTAGGTTTTTTGCCATTACTCTAATTGGTCTAGTTTGTTTGTTTTCATAGGAGTGCCAAGCATGATCTCCTTCGCATAACATTTTTGTTACAATTCTATATGATTCTTCACCATTTACATTGATTTTTAGGTTGTTTCTACTCATCAATTTGGTATTGAAGTTGTCTTTTGATACAACTGTTTTCAATTGTTCAAAGATTGAATCGTAGTTACTAACGCCATCTAATATTATCGGTGGTAGTGGTGGTATTTTTTTCGGTTCCTTTAGGATTACTTGAGGAGCTGCAACCATTACTAACACATTTTGATTAGTTTTGAAACCAATTTCTTTTAGTTGCTCTGTCTTTTACACGTCAGATTCCTTTGGCTTAGGTGGACTAACCCGTATTTTTAACCCGTATCCACTGGGTTTCCTTGGCTAATTGCTCTTCGTCTGTTTCGTAAGTAACTTTTTCTTGAACATTCACATCAGTTTGGCAGTCTATTGTAACATGTAGTTTAAGTTGTCTTACTTGCCCTTCAAGAACTTCAAAGTGCTCCTGCATTCATTGTATTGTTGCATTTAATGCTTTGTTCTCTTGTATTGATTCAAATAAAGCTTTGGTTATTTCTTCTACTTGCGTACTTATTTTTTCTGCAGGCTGTGGTGGTGGCTTAGAACTACTTATCTTTGTAATCGTTAAAGTAGGTGATCTTACTACATTTTTACTCGATTGAGAGATATTGGGTGAATGACTTTCAGCCATTACTGCAGTATTTCGTCATGTTTTGTAGTTATGCAAATCGGTTGGTTGTTTTCTACGATAAGCCTGTCTCGTCTAAGTCTGGTCTAGAAAGCTTATGTGTTTGGAGCTTTAGTTGGTAACTTAGGTTCCACAGGTTCCACAAGTTCCGCTGGAGCACTAGTGCGCCACGGTTGCTGTCAACTGATCACCAGGCAAATTGGGAATAATAAATCTGCTTACCTTCGCACTGATTGATCGTCCGGTGAGAACTTCAGGTTACCGCGATTTTTTGCACGTTTTAATATAATTTCTCGTTTATTACGCGCGAATAAATATGGGGTTTTAAGGTTTAAAAATATCACTGACGCAAACACACTTGTTGTTATCTTGACAGAGTTACAGACTTTAAAAATATGAAATTTAATTCATTCAAAAATGAATTTAACCTACTGTAACGGAGTTTTCCCAGCCGTAGCCTGAGACATGCGTGAGTCGTGAGCAATGCGTGAGCGTGAGCTTGAGATGAGCGTAAATCCTGGGCGATGTATGGGCGTAAGCCTGAGACGAGCGTGCGCCCTACGCGATGCTTAAGCGTAAGCCTGAGACAAGCGTAAATCCTGAGCGATGTACGGGCGTGAGCCTGAGACGACCGTGCGCCCTAGGCGATGCGTAAGCGTAAGCCTGAGATAAGCAAAAGCCTGAGATAAGCGTAAGCCTGAGATAAGCGTAAATCCTGAGCGATGAACGGGCGTGAGCCTGAGACGAGCGTGCGCCTTAGGCAATGCGTAAGCGTAAGCCTAAGACAAGCGTAAAATCCGGAGCGATTTGTGGGCGCGAGCCTGAGACGAGCGTGCGCCCTAGGCGATGCGTAAGCGTAAGTCTGAGACAACCGTGAATCCTAAAAAGGTCGTGCGACGGCGAGGATAGTAACTGCTGCAGTGGACGCCGTCGGCAGTGATATGCTGAGATGTACCAGCGTAACAACCTGCGGGCAACCACACAGCGAAGTTACGTTGTATGACGGCAACAATTGTGACGGATGCAGTGGACGACGTCAGCAGCGATATGCTGAAATGTATCAGATTAAAAACCTGCGGAGCAACCACACAGCGAAGTTACGTTGTACGACAGCAAGAGTTGTGACGAATGCAGGTAGATGACGTCGGCAGCGATATGCTATGATGTACCAGCGTAACAACCTGCGGGGAAACCACACAGTGAAGTTACGTTGTACGATGGCAAGAACTGTGACGGATGCAGTGGACGACGTCAGCAGCGATATGCTGAAATGTACCAGCTTAAAAACCTGCGGGGCAACCACACAAGTTACCAACCAAGTTACGTTGTACGTTGCTACTCCACTATGGTAGGGGCCTTGGCGTTGGCGTGGGGGCTTAAATTGCAAAGAGTCATCCTGCTAGCTGGGGAATTCCCTTGCGAACAGGTTTGATGAGTAACGAACTAACAACTACCGAACCCCAACCGGAGGTGAGGGGGCAAACTCAACTAGAGCGGTATTGGGACAGCAGCCCCGCCAACTCGAGATGAGGACCTCAACCAGTAGGCAGCATGCGCTGTCTCTGCCAAAGCGGAAACCCTTGGTGGAAAAAACGGGGACTTCCCCCATTGGAGAATCGATCTCCATTCCAGCAGGGAAGCCGGCTCACGCCCAAAAGATTGTCAAGCCAAGCTAAAAGAGATGGAGGTGTCCTCCCCCTCCTCCAAAGGGACAGCCGGGTGGTGTCGACGATCCACTACGGAAAGTTCTCAGCGGTGCTGGGGTACGGTTCTACCTCCGCATACTTGAGCAGGGCAAAGAGCCCACTCAAGCGAGAAGAGAAGGGCAAGGACCTCCTGATGCCAAATCCAAAGGGGCCAAGAGAGGACCTTCAGTTCTCACTCCGCCTCAAAGGGATGATAAAAGAATGAGGGAGGGCACTGGGCAAACGACCGATGCACTCCCTACGAGCACCAAAGCTATGCAGGGGCGGCCAAGCGAGTTAAAGTAGCTATCTTCGCCGAGCATGATCCCGAAGAGACCCAGGTTACCCAGGAGCAGCTGTCGACGCTAGAGGAAGCTATCTTGGATGAAGTGGCGCTGGGCTGGAAGGTCAAAATTGGCTTTGTCGACTGTTGCGACGGGGAAACAGCCGCTTGTCTGAAAGAACACGCTCCGACCCTTTCCACATGGAAAGGGACTGAGGCTAGTGGCGAGGGATGGGGAACATATGCCCAAACCAATAATCATATCGGTATTCCTCCCACGAAGCAATCGGCAAGGAATGGAGAGATCCATTTGATCGGAGCCCATAATGAGGGGCTCCATACGAAATTGTGGAAGGTGATCGGTTGGCGGGAGGAAGGAGATGGCACACTTGTTATCATCTCCATCGACTCCCGCAGCCGAGAGTAGGTAAAACCCGCAGGCCACTCACTGAGATACCGTTACGGCAAAATATCGGTGAGTGGCCTCAGAAAGAAAGAGGGCCCGAGAGCGGAGAAGGGGCAGAAAGACCCTCCGGCGTCAACTTCAGAGGGCTCTCAGGGAGTGAAGATAAGCACGGAAGGAGAAAAGGGAGCAAATTAAGTCTCCACTATGGAGGACCTCGCTGCCCTTCCCCAACGGAACATCTCAATTGAGGAGTTGGACGAAATCCGACTTTTAGAGGAAGACGAGCTGCTGGAGGAAATTCAGCTCCTCGAGTTAGAAACGGGAAAGGGGCAATCGCCCCTCCAGGTCTATAGAAGAGTTGGCCAGCACAAAAATAGCCCAGGTGAACATCCAAAAGGCCAAAGTGTCAGCCGCAGTTGCAATGAGAATGTTCACCCGTCAACACCTAGGGCTTGTGCTGGTCCAAGAACCCTGGTGCTACAGGGAACAGTTCCGAGGTTTGTTTAGCAGAGAAGCAAAGGTGATTTATGATTAGGGGCATAAGGCCCCTCGGACCAACATAATCGTTGGAAATAGTATTAACCATCAATCTCTTTCAGAGTTCATAACCCGGGACCTAGTAGCAGTTCAGTGGCAGTTTACTATAGAGAGGTACAGAGGTACAAGAACTGGTCGATCACTGCCGAATACACAGTAAACCTCTACTGATTGGATGTGATGCTAATGCACACAATGAAGAACGGGGATCACCGACACAAATAAAAGGGGTGAGTACCTTTTAGAGTTTCTGGTGAAGGAAAACCTAGACATATACAATGTAGGCAGGGTACCAACTTTTGTAACTAGGGTTATTGAAGAAGTACTTGACATCACCTTCGGAACTCCGATAATCAGTCAAGTACTTAATAGGTGGAGGGTCTCCTCCGAGCCATCTCTATCGGATTTTCCTAGTCGAATTGGGATGGCTTGTAGAGAAGGTAAAAACTATTAAAAATCCTAGAAGGACAAATTGGGAAGTTTTCAAAACCAATTTAAGCACATCTCAGATCAAAGAGTGGCCAAATGTCCACACGAGCTGGACTGTGTAGCTGATGAAGTGAATAGGGCAATATCTGATGCATATGAGTCGAGTTGCCCGGTAAGCTCTCCCAAAGTGAGCAATGAAGCTTCTTGATGGAGCGAAAAGCTGTCAGCCCTTCGAAGGCAAGTGAAGAAACTCTTCAAATCCGCTAAGAGGAGGGGCATTTGGCAGCAATACAGAGAAGCTCTCACAGCGTACAACACAGAGATGAGAAGAGCCGAACGCAGCAGTTTCCGCAATTTCTGCGAGGAAGTAGCCAATACTAAAGCGTCTGGCAGACTGTTTAAAGCTTTGGAAAAAGACGCTAAAAGTATAAAGGCATCACTGTTAGACCAGAACGGAAAGTTCACGGAAAACGAGGAGCAAAGAGCCCTCCTTCTCTTGAGAAGGAAGCACAGTGACCAGTAGCGAACTCGGGATGGGCATGAACCTCCTAACAGCTAGCAGGGAGGACTAGAAGAAAGCCTCGGACATTTGCACAGAGCAAAGAATCCGATGGGCAATCAAAAGCTTCCATCCCTATAAATCAGCAGGTGTGGACGGGATAATCCATGCAGCTATGCAAGTCGGACTAGACAACCTCCTTCCACATCTGGGAAGAATATTTAGAAGTAGTCTAGCACTTGTGTATATACCGACAAGACGCTGGAGAAGGGCAAGGGTGGTATTTATACCGAAGGTGGGGAAAAAAGATCCCACCCATCCGAAGTCCTTCAGACCAATTAGGCTAACTTCGTTTGTTTTAAAGACCATCGAAAAGGTTATCAGCAATATATTAGGTCGCGAATACTGGAAAAAGAACCATTACATTCCAGAAAGCATGCATACAGAGCGGGCAGATCTACAGAGACCGCACTGTGGGAGCTAACGGAAAGTATAGAGAGGTATTGTGCCAGTAAGGAAATCGCGCTTTGTGCCGTCCTTGATATCAAAGGAGCATTCGACAACGCATCTAATGATGAGGTAATAAGTGCTCTAGAGAAAAAGAAAGTAGACAGCACAATCACTAAATGGTTGTGCTGGGCACCAGAACAGCGGAGACTATAGTTGGTGACAAAACCATTATGGGCAACACTACAAGAGGATGCCCACAAGCAGGAGTATTGTCTCCCCTTCTGTGGAGCATCCTTGTAGACGAACTACTCCAACGACTAGCTGAAGCAGGGACTTACGCCCAAGGCTACGCAGACGATATAGTCGTCGTAGCTAGAGGGAAGTTCGAGGAAGTGCTCTGTGACATAATCCGAAATGGATTAACCATCACGAGTAGATGGTGCCAAGAGGTGGGACTCAGGGTAAACCCTAAAATACCCTACCTGTTCCCTTCACCAACAGAAGGAATTTGGGGCGTAAACACTCGATTACCTTAAATTGAGATCACTATCAGCAAAGAGGTTAAATACCTGGGACTGATATTTCATAGTAGACTTCTTTGGAACAAACAGCAAGAAGCAGTGCTACAAAAATCAAAAAGAGCAATCATGGTGTGCAGAAGGGTGGCAGGAAAATCGTGGGGAGTTAGCCCCAGAATAATAGACTGGATGTACACCAATATAGTTATTCCAATGATTACCTACAGAGCAGTTGCATGGGCGAACAGGGCCAAGCTAAGCACCATAAAAAGGGAGTTGGAAAAAGTAGAGAGACTGGCCTGCGTTTTAATTACATGGGCCATGAGAACCTGCCTGTATGTTTATACTGGGTGCCGGGACACACCGGCATAGAAGGCACCGTAGCTGCGGATAGGCTCGCAAATAAAGGAGCAGAAACTACGCTTATAGGGCCAGAACCCTTCTGTGGCATAGGGTACCGCATATTGCGGGAACAGGTACGCAGTATAGGTAAGGCAGCCGCTTCCGAAAGTTGGGAGAATCTCCCAGGCCTACGGCAAGCAAAGGAAATGTTGGGGAACTATAACCCAAAAGAGGTCCCGCCTAATATTGGGACTAAGTAGAAGTAATGTAAGAATCATTACGGGTTTCCTAAGAGGACATTGAAAACTGAAGGGGCACCTAAAGAAGTTAGAAATAGAAGAGGATGGAAGCTGCAGACTCTGTGGGGAAGCGGAGGAGACCCCATGGCATCTACTCAACGAGTGCGGAGCAACGATCCGTCAGAGAAGAGACCACTTGGGAAACCACGCGATCTCGGAGTCTGTGCGACATTCACTGAACCCGCTCCATATTATTGGATTCTTAAGAAGCATTGGTATGGACGGGGTGCTATAGGGACGGGCATGCACTGGCTCTATAGCATTAGTCAGTGGGTAGTGTAATAGATCAATATGGGTCGCAGAGCTACAACAACCCATTTATCATCATCATACGTTGTACGACGGCAACTTGCGGGGCAACCATACCGCGATGTTACGTTGAACGACGGCAAGAATTTTGACGGATGCAGTGGACGATGTCGGCAGCGATATGCTAAGCTGTACCAGCGTAAAAACCTGCGGGGCAACAACACAGCGAAGTTACGTTGTACGATGGCAAGAATTGACGAATGCAGGTAGACGACGTCGGCAGCGATATGCTGAGCTGTACCAGCGTAAAAACCTGCGGGGCAACCACACAGCGAAGTTACGTTGTACGTTGGCAAGAATTGACGAATTCAGGTAGACGACGTCGGCAGCGATATGCTGAGATGTACCAGCGTAAAAATCTGCGACGCAACCACACAGCGAAGTTACGTTGCACGACGGCAAGAATTGTAACGGATGCAGTGGACGACGTCGGCAGCGATATGCTGAGATGTACCAGAGAGATGTACAAGAGTAACAACCTGCGTGGCAACCACACAGCGATGTTACGTTGTACGACGGCAACAATTGTGACGGATGCAGTCGACAACGTCAGCAGCGATATGCTATGATGTACCAGCGTAACAACCTACGGGGCGACCACAGAACGAAGTTACGTTGTACGATGGCAAGAATTGACGAATTCAGGTAGACGACGTCGGCAGCGATATGCTGAGATGTACCAGCGTAAAAATCTGCGAGGCAACCACACAGCGAAGTTACGTTGCACCACGGCAAGAATTGTAACGGATGCAGTGGACGACGTCGGCAGCGATATGCTGAGATGTACCAGAGTAACAACCTGCGTGGCAACCACACAGCGATGTTACGTTGTACGACGGCAACAATTGTGACGGATGCAGTGGACAACGTCAGCAGCGATATGCTATGATGTACTAGCGTAACAACCTGCGGGGCGACCACAGAACGAAGTTATGTTGTACGACGGCAGAGTTGTGACGAATGCAGGTAAACGACGTCGGCAGCGATATGCTGTGATATACCAGCGTAACACGCTGCGGGGCAACTACAGAGCGATGTTATGTTGCACGACGGTAAGAATTGACGAATGCATGTAGACGACGTCTGCAGCGATATGCTGAGGTGTACCAGCGTAAAAACCTGCGGGGCAAACACACAGCGAATTTACGTTGTACGACGGTAGAGTTGTGAGGAAAGCAGGTATACGATGTCGGCAGCGATATTCTGTAATGTGCCAGCGTAACAAGCTGCGGGGCAACCACACCGCGATGTTACGTTGTACGACGGCAAGAATTAACGACGTCGGCAGAGAATATGGCGAAGACATCGACAGCGGATGAGCTGTGATGTCGACAGAGAATATGGAGAAGACGTCGGCAGCGGATGAGCAGTGACGTCGGCAGCAGATGAGTAGTGACGTCGACAGCGGGAGAGTAGTGACATGGGCAGCGGATGAGTAGGGACGTCGACAGTGAAATGCAAAGATTTTCTAGCACTTACCAAGGCGTGATCCAGACTGCGCAATGCCAACTAGAGACAGCGATCGCCTGCGTGCTCGCCCTTTTATACCATTTTGCGTTGCAAAATCTTAAAATCACGTGCTGCGATGTTATTGGCCAGTCCGGTGGCGTGATGTTGCTGTAGTCGTTTTACTTTCATATCCATTTGTTGGCTGCACTGCGTGGGTGCACCAGAATTTGGGAAAAAAGTATATGGCATTTTTTGTGTGAACAAAATTCGGCCACAAGAATGTTTCTCCTCACACTACTTATGATTCCTTACGTCAATAATACTAAAATCAAAAACATAATACCTAATGTAACTTTACATAAGTGAACTCAAACTTCATTTGAGTAAAATAAAAAAAGAAAACATTGTAATCAACTCAATTGTAATCTTTATTTTTTTAGTTGTAATCATGATGATCATGATTCCTAGATTACGTAGTTTCCGAAAAGTTTCCGCAAGTGTTATTCACGAGGACGCGAATGATCTTAGGTATCCCATTATATTGCTTTGTCTTAATATTTATATCTAATGCATTCGCTGTGGCAGATGCGACGTTAGCATTTCCTCAGTGCGTACACACTGAGGAAATGTGACACTTCACGACGGCACCTCAGCGGATGCAAATGTATTAATCCTTTGTATTGTTTTTGCGGACGGATTTACACTGAAGGAATTGCTACAAGTCGTGGTCGGGCAGAGGAGCTTCGACGCAGTTTTGATCATTTAAGTTTCAGTTGGGAGTTGATCACAAACGAATATTGTGCAACATTAAAGAACTCATTTAATCATTTTAATAATTATCATACGTTAAAATTTGTAGAATTAATACCGTTTTAATAAATTGTATAATGACAAGGTACAACATCAGAAGGAGGGCTGAATCTGTTCGGGACAAACAGAATTATGGTGGGGGTAATGTTACGAAAAGTAGTTAGTAGCGCATACGAGTACAATAGAATTCGAATCTTAAAATAAATCGCAGTGTAAATACATACTGCACACTAAAAATACGCACTTTTGTGGAGCATACTTTTAGGCTTTAAGAGTTTAGATTTTTTGAAATTTGATATGTAACCACCTGCAAGTTTAAATCATTATGTACTGTTCGAAAATTGTTGAAACTGTAGTCAACCCGGTTTGTGCGGTTTGCCCAGTTTTTGTAAAAGAACATGATTGACCATGTAGTTTATTTTTAGAGATGATCACATATAAGTGTCATTAGTTGTAAATAAGGGTTAGCTTAGGTTAGGTTGAAGTAGCCGTCAGTCAAAACCGACGCACTTAGACCGCACTTAGGTCCGTTGTGATACCACAAGGATCTAGAAAAATTCCACGCCTACTCGTTGAACCACTTGGAGCTTCGTATGAAGCGCAAGTGACTATTAATGACAATCTGGGCTCGATCGTTGAGATCGTTGAAAAAGAACGCTCCTAGATGGAGCTTCCGCCTATTCGAAAGACTCCTAGTCTTTCTGCATGCTTGCCTATGAGACAGTGTCCAGTTATGACACCTATTATGTCACTAATGTGCAGTCTGTTTTGAGAGATCAAACACTTGGAGCGTTTCGCTTGGGCCAGATCTGCTTCGTTGCTATGCAAGTTGTGCCGTTTGACCATCTATAATTAGCTTTTACTATAGCATCCTGTTTAAACATGAGTTTGCACGTAGCGATCGGCATGCCTAGTGAACCATATTTAAGCTACAGGAGCAGTATGGTTCCATGTTTGGCGAGTTTATCAGCCACACAATTACCAGGAATGTCTCTATGCCTCGGTACCCAGCACAGGTGAATGATGAAATGCTCCGCCATCTCCTCATTACATTACTCTTCAGCAAAGCCAAGGCTTCCTTAATAGCCATGATTTCAGCCTGAAAAACACTACAGTGATCAGGAAGACGGAATGAGAGACTTAGAGTTGGTCTTTTTGAAAAGACACCTCCGCAAACCCCTTCCTCAGTTTTCGACCCGTCTGTGTAGAAGTGAATTCCTTCATTTTCCAAGTAGATACCTTCCTCCCAAGAAGACCTGAAGGGGATGGTGACCTGGAAGTTTTTGTTGAAGTGGAGCTGCGGAATGGTGAAGTCTAAGTTGACAAGTGGAGTCCTGACTGAATTCAGAACAGAAGAGTGGCCGAAATTATTCACGGTCCACTGAGAGATTGCTCTGAGGCGAGTAGACGCGCTTGCAGTCAGTTGTTTGCCGAATATGTCGAGTGGAGCAAGGTTGAGCAAATGTCCAGTGCAGCAGAGGGAGTCGTACGAAGCGCTCCGCTCACACAAAGGCAAGCTGATCTTTGGACTCTGCTTAGTTTGTCGCGATTTATCGCTTTATCTAATGCAGTCCACCAAACAGCCACACCGTATAGCAGAATAGGTCTGAGCCAATGAGTGATATGCGGTTGAAGACCCCATTTACTTCCTATGACTTTTTTGCTTGAGAAGAGTGCCACTGTGACTTTACGGACTCTTTCTTGTATGTTGGGTTTCCAGCTCAGCTTCCTATGCAGAATAAGACCAAGATATTTGGCCTTATTGGAAAAAGTCAAGCTTGTGCCCTTGATGGACAGAGGGTTGACGAGTGGGATTTTGTACTTCCTCGTAAAGAGGACAAGTTCGGTTTTTTGGGGGTTTACCCCTAGACCACAATGATCTGCCCAGCTTATTAGCTTATTTAGAGCATTCTGCAAAAGTTCCTTTAAGGTGTGTGGGTGCTTTCCTGAGACGGCTATGGCAACGTCGTCCGCATAGGCAATCACTCCGCAGCCCTCCCACCTCAGGCGAACCAGCAGCTTATTCACCACCAGGTTCCAAAGAAGTGGGGACAGGACTCCTCATTGCGGGATGCCTCTGCTGACAAATCTCTTGGCAGACGACAAACCAAGTCTTGAATTTATGATCCTACTTGTGAGTAGAAGATCAATCAGTTCACCCAGTTCACCCCAAAGTTGACAGTGCATCCGTGATCGCAGATGTTTTGACGTTGTTAAAAGCGCCTTCGATGTCCAGGAAAACCACCATTGAGTATTCCTTGTGATGAAGGGAATTTTCAATGGAACGTACCAGCGTATGCAGAGCTGTACTCGTGTTGATCGACGGACAGATATATAAGGAACAAGGGAATAAGGCTACAATTTTCTGGTCTTTTCTCGATATTTCTGTCTATAAAATTGATAGTTTCTGGAAGCTTTTCAATGAGTTTAGAAGGTGACGTTCGCTACAGAGAAATCATTAGTTAATTGGAATTTAACCAGTGAAGTTGTAAAAGTTCTTGCCAAGCGATTAAGCTACTACCTAGGAGAATTATTGTAAAGTACAAGTATTATAAGTGTTTTTGTGTACACATAAAGTTATAACCATTATAAATTGAGAACTTGAATTATTTTTACTGTTTGTTAATTAAAGTCCTTATTTGTAAATTAATTAACTTGTTTTGTGTTTTATTTGCAAAATCCTTTAGGAACTCGAACTCCTGAATTTCGTCATAATATACTGGCTTTAGCTTGTCCACCGATACGTTTTGCTCACGGCCTCCAACTTCGATTTGGTAGAGTCGTTCATCGATTCTGTGAAGAATTAGATGTGGTCTTGTGTACGGTTGTTCCAGTGGTTTTTTAACTGCATCAGAACGAAGAACTACGTGCGTGCACTTTCAAACTTCTTGAAAGACGAACGGTTTTGTCCTGGTGTGATTTGCTATCGGAACAGGTAGCACTCGCCTCATCGCTTCGATGTGTTTCTCCACGAACATCTGAGGGTTACGCAAAATTTTCAGTGATAAAAAACTCACCGGGAATCCTTAGATTCGCTCCATAAAACATTTCGGCAGCTGATGCTTTAATGTCAATCTTGAATACCATCCGAAGACCTAACAACGCTGATGGAAGTGAATCGATCCAAATCTTCTCTTCATGACACATGACTGCAGCTTTCAACGTCCAGTGCCAACGCTCAATTTTGCCATTTGATGTTCCGCACATGTGTGTTAATGCCTTGAATAGTGTTGACTCGAACTATGTGCCTTTGTCAGTTGTGAGAGATTTTGGAGCACCAAACCTCGCTATCCAGTGTGTGAAGAATTGTGTTGCAGTTATATCCACGCTCCTATAGCGGAATCGCTTCTGGCCACCTGGTAAATCGATCGATCATCATCAAGCAATACCGGTATCCTTCGCACATCGGAAGGACTGTGAGGTAGATATGTACATGATTGAAACGATCGTCTGGCAATGTTATTGTATCGGGGCGGAGCTTGTTGTGTTGGTAAATCTTAGAGATTTTAGATTAGATTAGATTTTATTTTATTACCATTCGTTTAAAATGTTACAATATTGTTTTACTACAATGTCTGCCGATTGACAATTAATTCTGTATAATAAAAATTTTCTAGTTTTACCACTTCTGATTTAGTAAAATAAAAATAAAAATTGAAATTAAAAAAAAATAAAGAATTTAATTCACGAAGTAATGAGAGATTACTCTAGAAGTTGAGCGTAGTAATTTGATTTCAACACGCCAGAGCAACTTTGCAATAGCGATACAGTTGTGTCACATTAGGCTTGTTTAAGCATCCTAGTACTTCCACGTCCGGTATAAATTCAGTGCCGAAAAAGTGTCTTCTCGTTTCCCTCAACATCGGGCACCTTCCAAGATCACATAGGGTACTTGGGTCTAGGATCTAGCATGCACACACATTACGAACACGGGAATTGACACACACAGTACACACATGGGTATCAGCATGGCATGAACGCTGCAAGCAGGCAAGTGCAGTATGCATGCGCATACATACGGCAGGGACAAACGAACATACATGACGAACACACATAAAATTATTTTAATGCATGCTGGACCAAAGTACCGTTAGTTAAGTATAAAAGAAGGCTGCTGAACAGTCATCAGGGAGAGTTTTTGGTGAACCATCGCACGGTGCAGAGCGGGTAAGTGACCTTGGGTTTTAGTCTTATTCCAGATAGTTATACAAGTTACCGATAATTATGTTTAATAAATAAGTTAACGACAATAACAATACAATTCAAATAATCTGCACATTATTACTAATACTGGGGTCATCGCACTAGCATGCCAAAATATTTCGCTTACGAAACACATTTGCATTATTCAGTTATTGCAAAACTTCTGTTGAACTAAATATTCAGTTATTGCAATACTTCTGTTGAACTAAATATTCAGTTATCGCAATACTTCTGTTGAATTGCTGACATTTGCGTCTGGTTGACCAAATTAATAATTATTAATATTAATAAAAAGTTGTAATGAAGTTAGTTCTAGAGTAACATTGAATTAATAAAGAACACTTCAGACCTTCAGTCTGAAGTTATTTTTTAAAAACTAAAATAAATCAATATTTGTTTAACTAGCGCCCGAGCAGGGACCTGACAGGACAATAGTGTGAAAAGTAAGTAAAAAGTGAATCGTGTTTAAATACCTCCACAGGAGCTATTCTTGAATAACCAAGAGCGCGTAGCTAATAACAAAGGTCCTTGTCAGGTTTCGAAGAAAATTAATCGCTGTCAACCCTTCTTCATCAGTTCGAAGGATACCACGCGCAAAGTGTGTACCGAGGGCCTGAGTCACCCGATCGTGGGATAAAAAGGAAACGCCGAAGTCACCAACGGAGAACACCGATATGTTAATAATCCTGTAAGTTATTTTTAAGATATATATTTTTTTTAAGTGAAATAAAAATTGTGAAAGAAAAAGTCTAAGGCTAAACAAATTAGTTGAAATTTTTGCGTAATAAAGAAGCAAAACTTAGAAAAATATAAAGAAGATAATAGAAAGGAAATTTTTAAGAAAAAAGCAAATTCAATATCTTAAGAAATTAATTTTGTCATAAAAATCTATTGAAGTAAAATAATAAGTACTAAGTAAAATTTATTTATAAATTAATAAAACGAAAAGTTGTTGCGATTCATACGGGACCCTCCAACAGCAGTTATAATAAAAGTTAAAGAAATAAATTTAATTTTAGCATCGAAAATTATTGAAAATTCTACAAGGAGATTTTTACTGAAAATTTTTTTAAAGACATTAGCAATTTGTTAATAGGAAATCAAAATTAAAATTTACCTGTCCTAGACAAAACCAAAAGAAAATATATGGCAAATCCAAATAATTTGATTAGACCAGCTGTTTTAAACGCTCCACCAAATCAGGGAATTAAGATGGCAGTTTTGCAGGCAGAAATTAGGAGAATAATAACCCTTCAAGAACAGGCTGTAAACCCTGTAAATCAAATCGAACAGGATCAAGTAATTGAGCCCCAACACAGAGCTAATTTAAACGACTTAGACAAAGTGCCAGATGTTGTTAGATGTTTGCGAGATTTTTCCGGACAACCGGGAGAGTATAGCTCTTGGAGAAAGTCCGTAGAAAGAATATATTTACAAGCACCTTAGAGGCACCCCAAAATATTTCGGTATATTGAGTGTAATAAGAAATAAGATAATCGGCAATGCGGATGCCGTACTTGAGTCATACAACACTTCTCTTAATTGGGAGAGTATTTCACGTTGCCTTACGATGCACTACGCAGATAAAAGGGATGTCAGTACTTTGGAATATCAGATGACTTCTCTGATTCAAGGTGCAGATACTATCCTGGAAATTTATCAGAAGGTATATAACCATCTATCCTTGATACTGAACAAAATAAGCTCAATGGATATAGGGTAAGAGTCGTTGTGTCTTTTGACACAAACATACAGGGACAAAGCGTTGGATACGTTTATTCGAGGCTTAAAGGGAGATCTACCAAGGCTCCTTGCAATGAAAGAGCCTACAGACTTGCCTAATGCTTTGCAATTCTGCTTGAAGCTTGAAAATCAAAATTTCAGGACAAAATATGCTCACAATATAAAAGCAAACAAAAACTTCGGATCCAATCCTTCACGGAATCAAGCTGTTTTATATCCTTCACAGAACCAGTCCACTTTTTATCCGGAATTAGCACACATTCCACCACCACCCCGACCTAATAGAATGCCCGATACTTTTCAAAGAAGATATATTCCCAATCAAGGATTCAGAAATTATCAAATTCAAGGCGCTGTTCCTAAATTCAATCAGTACCACCAAACAATGTATGCTCCACCAAGACCTTTCGTAGTATGTATGTAAGTATGAGAACCAGAAATATTTATTACATGAATAGGCCAGCAAATAATGGACTTTTTGGGAAAAGACCACCACTGCCTCAGCCAGAAGCTCATAAGCAAAGTAGAAACTTTCATTTAAAATTAGCCACAAACGACAATTCAGAAGGGCCACACTCTTGAAATTGATAGACAACTAGGAAATACTGACGTACAGAACGAATATTATGGACAAACTTCAACAGATTACATAGAAAATCAAGAAAACTACGAAAAGGACAGTAATCAAGAATATGATAATCTCAATGAGATTCATTTTTTAGACTAAACTCGTCCACCCTACCATACTTTGAATGTAGGACGGACGGCGGACAAATATTGAAATTTTTGATCGATACAGGATCTAACCAAAATTATATCAAACCCGATATAGTGAAAAAACCTATTCCTAATAAAGATATTTTCTTCGCGAACACAATAGGCGAAAAAGTAGAAATTCGCTACCATACTAATACTAACCTTTTTGGAAGGACAGATGTGCCGGTAAAATTCTATTTGCTGCCAGAACTTAAGACATTTCATGGTATCGTTGGGAATGACACCCTCAAGGACCTCGATGCTACTATCCATACGAAATTTAACTACATGACCATAGGAAATGAAAAGAAGATACTTCTTAAAGAACTCCCAGTGGACAGTATTAATACAACCACAATACGGACTAGCCACATGACGTCGCAACAGAAAAACCATTTAAAGAAAATAGTTTCAGAATATTCAAACCTCTTTTCGGCACCGGAAGAAAAATTAACTTACACAACAAAAATTACAGGAGAAATACGGACAAAGACTGAAGACCCAGTATATTCTAAAACTTACCCTTACCCCATGAGCTTAAAAATTGAAATTGAATCGCAAGTAAAAACTTTGTTGGGAGATGGTATTATTAGAACATCAAAATCTCCTTACAATTCACAAGTGTGGATTGTTCCAAAAAAGATCGATGCAAGTGGAGAAAAAAAGTTTCGAATGGTCATAGACTATCGGAAACTGAATGCAATAACCATAGCAGATAAATACCTCTTGCCTGAAATAAATGAGGTACTTGCTCAGCTAGGAAAATGTAGATATTTTACGGTGTTGGATTTAAAAAGTGGGTTTCATCAAATACCCCTGAAACCCATAGATATAGATATAGCGCGCTGGACGAAATTCTGCGTTCCCATATTGGAGTTAGGTGTTATGTATATATAGACGACATAATCATTTTTAGCCCAAATGAGAATCAACATATTAATGATATTACTGCAATATTTCATACCTTACACGCAGCTAACATGAAAGTTCAGCTTGACAAGTGTGAATTTTTTAAAACGGAAGTGGAATTTTTAGGGTTTCTAATTTCCTGCCAAGGTGAACAAACAAATCCAAAGAAAGTCGAAGCCATCGTAAATTTCCCATACCCTAATACATTAAAAGATCTTCGGTCCTTCTTTAGACTATCAGGGTATTACCGCCGTTTTGTCAAGGATTACGCTAAAATAGCAAAACCTTTGACAAACCTTTTAAGAGGGGAAGAGGGACGAGTATCCCGAAACCAGTCAAGCAAGAAAATAATTGATCTAGATAAACCTGCAAAATTAGCATTAGATAATTTAAAAAAAATACTATCGTCCAGAGATGTTATATTGACATACCCAAATTTTAATAAAAAGTTCGAGCTAACAACAGACGCCTCAAACTACGCTATTGGCGCAGTTCTTAGTCAAGAAAATAGACCGATCACATTTATCGCCCGATCTCTCAGTAAAACTGAAGGAAACTATGCAGCAAACGAGAGAGAGAGAGATGTTGGCTTTAGTTTGGGCTTTAGGATCACTACGAAACTATCTCTATGGTCATGCCAAAGTAGTTATATTTACAGATCATCAGCCACTCACGTACACTTTAAGTAATAAAAATAATAATAAAAAAATGAAGCGTTGGAAGGCTATATTGGAGGAATATAATTATGAACTCCACTATAAGCCCGGCAAAAGTAACGCTGTGGCAGATGCCCTTTCAAGACCCCCCTGTAATAAAAATGTTTATATTAATGCTTTAACAACTACAGTATACAGTGATGATAGTTCAAGCGAAAATCTAATCCCATCAGTAGAATGTCCTATTAACGTTTTTAAAAGTCAAATTTTCATTCTCATAGGCCAATCAAATGAAAATCAGTTTACATTACCCTTTCCTACATACCACAGACACATTATAACACCACCAAGCTTCTCAGAGGACGAACTAGTAAGAATCCTTAAAAGGTATCTTAATCCAACGATAGTGAACGGTTTACACACTTGCGTAAGTATAATGGGGAAAATCCCAGCAATATATCCACTACATTTTTCGAAATATAGAGTAAGATATACACAGACAAAGGTAGAAGATTTAACAGACACTGTAAGACAAGAAGAAGAGGCACTTAAGGTTCATAAAAGAGCACATCGAAATGCTAGGGAAAATAAAATGCAGCTATTAGAAAAAGTTTACTTTCCAAAAATGAGTGAAAAGCTAAACAAAATAATAAGCCAATGCAAGGTTTGTAGAGAGGGGAAATACGACCGTCACCCCAATAAATCCAACATATTACCAACCCCAATTCCTCAATATGCTGGAGAAATACTCCATATAGATATTTGGACCAATGAGAAAAACCTAATACTCACTGCAATAGACAAACTCACAAAATATGCCAAAGCAATTCCTATAAAATCAAGATCAATCGCAGACATTTGCGAGCCGTTGCGAAAAACTCTTTTTAATTTTGGAGTACCTAGAATCGTTGTCATAGACAATTGAAAAAGCCTTGAATTCAGACTCAATCCAATTTATGATAGAAGATCAATTAAATATACTAGTATTCAAAACCCCACCTTATAAGAGCTCCATTAATGGTCAAGTAGAGCGTTTCCATTCAACGTTAGCAGAAATAATGCGTTGCTTGAAAGCAGATAAGATACACAGGAACTTTGATGAAATATTAAATAGAGCAGTTTATGAATACAATTACACTATTCACTCCACAACAGGGAAAAAACCTATAGAGCTTTTCTTTGGAAGAAGAGTCAGCACTAGCCCTGAACAGTATGAAAATGCAAGAAAGGAAAATATAAAGGCAATAGAATAGAAAAAAAACAGAAAGATCTTAAAGTTCATAACAAAGGAAGGAAACCTTTTGAAGACTACGCAATAGGCCAAAAAATTTATGTAAAAATCAATAAAAGATTAGGTTCTAAACTATCACCCGTTACAAAGAAGAGTTTTAGAGAACAGAGAAGGTACTGTATTAACAGAATCTAACAGAATAATATACAAAGACTTTATAAAAAATTTAAAAATTCAGATTTCAAAAAAATTAATAAAGAATATACATATACTTATATTGTTACAGACTATTCCAGCCAATGCTAAAAGCAGAGGTACAAATACTTAACTATACGGACTCCCATGTAATAACAATAGGTAACGGATATGGAAAAATTCAGGACGGCACATTTAAATTTATCCACCCAATTAATCTTGAGTCATATTACAATTTTTTACAAAAAACGAAAATTTATGTAGACAAGAACATACCTAGGACAAATCCCTTATATCCAACAATGTACTACGAATTGAATCAGACAATAGACCTATTGGATACATCAGTAAATATCTCACATAAAAGACAAATTAGATCAATTGACACCTTAGGACAAATTTGGAAACTAATCGCTGGATCACCAGATCATGACGACGCGGAATATTTTTATAAAACGTTGGACGAGATATCCAATAATAATAATCAACAAATAATTATTAATACAAATTTTGCAAATCAGTTAAATAATATTACTATTATTAATAAATGAATTTTCAAATACAATAAAAAGGGATGACACAGTGGTAAATGAGAATATAGAAATACTAAGAAATAAAATGAGATTAGCAAAAGAAGCAATCATAAATGTAAAATATGCCATACAATGGGCAAAAATTAATGTAATAAATTCATTCTTACTAAACAAAAAGGAAATGATAATGACTATAAATAAATTGAAAGAAGAAAACATGCTGTTTATGACAACAAAAAACAATACCCAAACCAAAACAAAAATAAACGCATTAAGCATACGTTCAATTGTTATGCAACGAATATGGGTATTCGTCGATCGGACGTTTACCTCAAAATAATTAAATAATTTATTAGCTTAAGTTGCACAATTCAATTCATTCTTACTAAACAAAAAGGAAATGATAATGACTATAAATAAATTGAAAGAAGAAAACATGCTGTTTATGACAACAAAAAACAATACCCAAACCAAAACAAAAATAAACGCATTAAGCATACGTTCAATTGTTATGCAACGAATATGGGTATTCGTCGATCGGACGTTTACCTCAAAATAATTAAATAATTTATTAGCTTAAATTGCACAATTCAATTGTTGTGTACATACTACATACTACGCTGCGAATATGGGTCACCGTCGATCGGACGTTTACCCCAAAATAATTTATTAACATAAGTTGCACATTTATTCTTAGTAAGCATAAATTGCATCGAACGTTTAAGTTGCACAATAACAATTTAGCCTAGTTTAAGCAAATTATTAGTAATTATGTAAGCAAATAATTTGTATAAGTAGTTAAGAAATGTAGAAAGAAATAAATTCAGAATAAGTTACCTTTTCAAAAAGTCTTGTTTTCATATTAAATAGTTATCCCCCTACCCAAGGTAAGGTGACTATTTCAAGTATTTCAAGTGCAAGGAGCAATATCTAAAAACAGTGGCCCTTCGAGCCTCGACAGTTTATAAATACTTTTAAGCCATTCTTTCGTATCCAAGTGTGAGGCTGCACTTGGGTGGTTATAAACAGTCGCATAAACAAAAGTAACAGTTTACTTTGCCAAGCATATAAAAAAGTAATAGTTTACTTTATACAAATTTAGAAGTAATAGTTTACTTCACCAACGCATTAAAACGCACTTCACGTCAAAGTAATAGTTTACTTTATACAAATTTGGAAGTAATAGTTTACTTCACCAACGCATTAAAACGCACTTCACGTCAAAGTAATAGTTTACTTTATACAAATTTGGAAGTAATAGTTTACTTCACCAACGCATTAAAACGCACTTCACTTCAACATGGACCAACTAGGACGAGTAATCGATAATCTACAAGATGTCATCACCCAGCTGGAAGAGGTTAGAGTTAACCAACCTCGTCAAACTGGGATTAGAAAAGCGTTCTCCAGAAACGCTTTCCAGGCTGTACGAAAAGGCTAAGAGCCTTTGGACTTCCATCGAGACTTACTATGCCAACTTATCAAAGCTAAGCAAAAAAGCCGCTGCCGAATTCCTGCCAAAATTCGAGGCAGCTCAAACAATCTTGGCCAAAATTAAAGAGTTCATCAAGAAGAACTCCCCGCATTTGTTGGATGAGGACAAAACCGACGACGGAAATCTTGGAGATGCAGTTGCCCCAACTGATGAGGAAACCAGCCAGGCTCCCCAAGCACAAACGGCCGCAAGTTCCAATCTTCAAACAGATGAAAGGAACAATTCTTCCACTACATCTGTCGATAGCTGCAAGGCGGAGTCCAAGGCGCCTAACGATTCCCAACTCTCCATGCCCGTTCAACCAGTATTTACATACGTACAAGGAGTTGGGTTTGTTTTACAAAATCCCGCGGGAGGGATGTGTGGTCAAGAATACATCACTCCATCGCAGCCGTCCAACTTACCTCAACATGTAAGTAATACAACCGAAGCACTTCTACATGCCATAGCGAAACTAACGCTTGATCGAGAGAATGAATCGAAGGCAGACAGACCGCGTGCAGAGGGTATCAAAATCCCGGAGGTACACTTAAAAGAATATAGTGGTGACATCACGAATTACCGTGAATTTAAAGAGCAGTTCGATTCACTGGTAGTGAAAAGCCGAATGTCAAACATCGATCGCTTCACTTTACTCAAGTCGAAGCTCACTGGGAAAGCATTGAAAGCAATTACCGATTTGGATTTGACTGGAGACAACTATCCGATTGCCTGGTCAACATTGGACCGAACGTTTGACAATCCGACACATTTAGCAAAAATTGAACTAGAGGCTATGCTAGCTCTACCACGACGTCCAACAATCCCAGGAAATTCAGAGTCTATTATTTCGTACATGCACTACACTAAAGGACGGGTCTCCAATCTAAAAAGAAATAAAATAAGTGGAGAACAGATCATGGCCTATTTAATCCTTCGAGGCTTAGATCCTATCACACGTGGCAGATTGGACGATTCTTACAACTGTAAAACCAGACTTCCTACCTTAGAGGAAATAGAAGACTTCATGTTCAAGGAATACCAGCATCATCTAGATCAAGACGACAATTGTCAAAATATTCTGTCATCTCATAAGGTACCTAGGAAGGATTTCAGTATGCCGCATACCAAAGTACATGCTACACTTCAATCGAAAGAAGCAGCAACAAAGAAGTGCTTCATCTGCACAGGAAACCATCCAGTTGTGGACTGTCCAAAGTTCCTGAGCTCACAAAATCGAGAAGCCATGCTGCGTGACCACAAGATCTGCATCTATTGCTTAAAGCATCGTTTCGACTATCGCTCTCCTTGCAAATCAAGAGAGTATTTAAAATGCAGAACCTGTCAAGGACCTCATATTACGGAAATGCATCCACAACCAAATTCCACGGCTAACCTTCCATCGACAAGTAGCAATTACCTGTGCCAAAATGAGTCCGATGCCTCTTCTAGTGCGCTCCTACATACAGCTATTGCGACGCTTTTAGTTCACGATGACAACATTCCAGTTCGTTGCTTGCTGGATCAAAGCAGCCAAGCCAATTACATATCCGAGGATTTGGTGCAGAAGTTACGATTGCCTAAAAAACGAACACTTGTCAAAGTTATTGGAGAAGGGGGGAGATTGGAACAGTCCGCTCTATTGCCAATATAAAAAACTGGATAATCCTGATCAACCATTCATAAACATAAAAGCACTCGTGGTCAAACGAGTTACCGGATCACTTCCCAGCATGCCCAGTCACATCACTTGGAAATCCTCCTTTGAAAAACCTCTTGCAGATCCGCATTTCAACAAACCAGCATATATTCCTTTTCTATTGGAGAAGAAGGAAGGATTATTACTGCAAAACACATTTCTTGGTGGGTGGATCGTATCTGGTGACCCGGGAAACGGAAGTGGAAAACGCACTTCCGCCTTTACTACACTATCAGAGTTCGAGTCAAATCTAATGGATTTCTGGGACATGCCAATTACCAAAGAAGACATCTGTAAAGTTGAGAGTTCGTACTGCGAAAACTTATTCATTGAAAACCACTCTCGAACTAAAGACGGCCGCTACATCGTCCCAATCCCTTGGAAGATCGACGCACCTAAATTGGGAAATTCGTATAGGAATGCAGTAAAATTCTTCATTGGACAAGAAAGACGATGGGAAAAAACGAGACTTACAAGAAAATATCAAACGAATTTATGGAAGACTATCTCACGTCGCATCACATGTCCCCGGTTCCTGCTGCAAGGCAGCGAGATGAGACCGGAAACGCTTACTACATCCCATATATAAGCATCATTCGAAAAGATGCTGTTACAACAAAGTTGAGGAACGTTTTTAACGCTAGCACACCATCGAGCAACGGAATCTCTCTAAATCAGCTTATCTACCCAGGTCCGAAACTGCAGAGTCACATCTTTGATATTATCCTTCAGAATAGACAGTACGAGTTTATTTACACCAGCGACATGAAACAGATGTTTCGCCAGTTCCTGATCCCGAAACCAGACCGCGAGAAATTTCGTATCCTCTGGCGACCCAACAAAACAGAACCACTGGGCGAGTTTTTCCTTAACACTGTGACATACGGTGTGTACTGCGCACCATGGCAAGCAATTCGTACTATCCATCAAATCGCAGATGACAACGCACCGGATTTGATGATCAAGGACATAATCAAGAACTCTATTTACATGGATGATCTGTTTCACGGAGCTGATAGCATTAAAAAATGTCAAGCGAAAATTTCTAAGATAACAACTACACTAGAGGCCGGTAAGCTATCCCTAATAAAATGGTCATCAAACCACCCAGACGTTCTTCGTTACATAGAAGACAGCAAAAAACTCAGTGCCTACAAAGATACTGCCGATCCAATTATAAAAATCTTAGGGATTAACTACAACCCAGGAGAGGACACATTTTTCATCCGAAACCCAACTCCAGACCTGATAAAATTCACTAAAAGAGGTCTGCTTTCTATTGCTGCATCGCTTTACGATCCCATGGGTTGGATCTTGCCAGTAATAATGCTTTTCCGTATACGAATCCAAGAGTTGTGGCTACTTAAGTACGACTGGGATGACCAGTTAGATGAGAAAATCCAAAAGAAATTCAGCAAACCATTGGAAACTCTATCTCAACTTAGTGACATTAGAATTCCTCGCTGGATCGACGGAACCAAAAGCCCTGCAATTCAGCTCATTGGATTTTGTGACGCCTCAGGGGATGGATACGCGGCAGTGATTTACAGTCGAGTAAAGATCGGGGCAACGTAAACTGTCAGTTTACTAGCAGCCAAGGGCCGCGTAACGCCACTCAAGACTAGAACAAACAAAGACAGTAATATATGTACGCCATATGTCCCCAAGATGGAGCTTGAGGGAATGGTGCTGCTTTCCGAGCTCTTCAAACAAATCAGAAGTAATCTCCGCCACACTAATATCACGATGACAGCATACACTGATAGTGAGGTTGCCTTAGCCTGGGTACGAAGCAATAAAGTGATTGACAACAAATTTGTGAATAGTAGAGTTGCCAAGATTCGGAAAGTGATTGGACCGGCGGATATCCACTACGTCAAATCATCGGAGAATCCTGCAGGTCCAGCTTCACGTGGACAAACACCAGGCCATCTGGCCAAATGTCGGCTCTGGTTTGAAGGTCCAACATGGATAACCAACTGCCATTTACACCATTTAAAGATATGGAGATCACCATAACGCATGCCTCTCGAACTGAGGTGGACAAAGAAAATTTTATTGAAAGGTTCTCATGCCTTAACCGTTTACTGCGAGTTACCGCATATTGCCTTCGGTGGGCCAGAAAACAGCATATACGTGAGGTTGGCCCAATCACCGCTGAAGAAATTTCCAATGCAAAGGCAAAAATCATCAGGTTTCAGCAGCAACAATGCTTTACAAACGAAATAGCCCACTTCGAAAAAACGAACACTTTTCCGAGAAAAATCTGGTTAACCTCTCTAACTCCAATATTTGGTCCAGACGACAACATTCTTCGTGCAAGGGGAAGGATTTCTCTTGCCAACATCTCCGAAAGTCGTAAGCATCCCATTTTATTAACCAAATGCCATTTAGTTGATTTAATGGTACGCCAAACACACCTGGATCACCACCATTGCGGAAACTCTCTAACGGAACACTTAATACGGGAAGAATTCTGGATCCCTGCTGTAAAATCACGCATCAAGAAATGTATTCAGAGTTGCCCAACCTGCATCCGATGGAAGGCTCAAACTGTTCAACCGATCATGGGAGATCTACCGGCAGAGCGCATCACTCCAGCACCAGCGTTCAGCACAATCGGGGTAGATTTATGCGGTCCCTTCCACATAAAAGCCAGCGCAATTCGGTTCGACAAAATCATCAAAGTTTGGGTGGCAGTCTTTGTATGTTTGGTTACAAAAGCTGTTCACTTAGAAATTTGTTCGGATCTAAGCACTGAAATGTTCCTCGCAGCCTTCGCGGACTAACAAAGAATGGAGCAAGATAACCACAGACAGTAAGGACCGAATGGCTATCCAAGAGATTGTTTGGAAATTCAACCCGCCCTACAGCCCTAACTTCGGTGGACTATGGGAAGCTGCCGTTAATGAAACATCTTATGAAGAAAATGTCTAGTACAACTAATCTGAACTATGAAGAATTCAATTCCCTATTATGCCGCATCGAAGGTATCCTAAATAGCAGACCATTATATCCGGAGTCATCAGAAGCATAAGACCCATCCGCCCGTACACCGTTCCATTTCATCACGCAACGCAGCTTTAAAAACTCCGTAGTCGATGCAGGTCCGCCAGCTGCAGTTCCGATCACAAAACGCTGGCTACAAGTACAACAACTTCAACAACAATTTTGGGAACGGTTCCACCAGGAGTACCTTCATCAACTACAAAAGAGAAATAAATGGAAGTTCCCTTCCCGAACACTCGGCATCGGAGATGTTGTATTACTTCAAGAACCAAGTGTTACTCCCGCAGATTGGAAAATGGGCCGAATTATTGAAAGCTATCCTGACAGTAAAAGAGACATCCGCAGAGTTGACGTGAAGACAACTAAACGCGAGGTCGTGCATCGCGCCACAAATCGGTTGGTCCCATTGTTTCCAGAAGACACCCAGGAGGAGCCTGCCCTACGCAGAAGTAATCGTCAGAAAAATCGCACCACCTCGCTACTAACTCGAGTCCTTTTATGTTGGCTCGCTCTTACTACCCCAACAACAAACGCCCTAGAAGTTCACCCACTCACTCCAGGTCTTCACATTCATCGGTTGGGAGACGCTTCCATCAAATATTTCGACAATGGAGTTCTCTGTCGAAACCTCTTTGAATTTGACCTCCGATCTTATTGCCATCGACACGCATATTAAGGACTTCAACGACTACTGCCAACAATTTCCGAACAGTAACTACTCAGCTTTACATCAACATTGCTGGACCCTAGAAAAAGCAGTGAGACGCGAGGCCATGACAATTAAAGAAGGCATCTCTACAAGCTATAGTAGTAGACGGACAAAACGTTTCATAATGCCAGGGGTTTTAAAAGGTAATGTCAAATAAGCTCCACAAATACTTATGACCGCCGGCGTAGCCTATCAAACAATAGAAAACTATCAACTGGAGCATCAAATCGTAAAATTGGAGGACAAAATTAAAAAAGTTTTAAAAATGTCTCGCCTCATCACAGACATCAACGACATAGAGCCTAAAACTGTTGACATGCAACTTCATGCACTAGTAGAACAGCAGCAACAGCTCCGAATTCAAGAACAAATGAATAACTACTCCTCCAGCATTCAACTACTCATCAACGCTATCCAAGCAAATCATCAGAACATCATTAACATCCGCCCCGCTGAAGCTTTAACAACGTATGTCAGTAAAATAAACGGTGACCTGAACTTCTGCAGGTTGCCAAACTTATCAGATTCATCTATGCTATTCACGTTCAACAAAGTAACAAAATCTGTCCGAGAAAATATGGTTACCGTGACGTTCACCATTCCTCTGGTTCAACCAAGAATCTTCTCTAAATTTGCTCTTATCAATGTTCCAACTATCGAGTCTCATGCGGTTCTCCTAGACCATGAAGACTTTGTTCAACAAATTGTGCTCAGCAGTGATAACAAAACTTACTTTGATCCAACTCAAGCCATTGATCTTGGGGAAGGAATTTACGAGAAAGTTGAAGAAAACAAACTCAGTGACTGCTGGAAAACTGCGTTGAGTCCTACACCAGATTCTCTTTCCGACACCTGCACAGCAAAACAACTTAAAGCAGAATTCAATAAAATCTACCTTTTGGATAGTGATCTTGCAGTCATCTATAGAACTGCTACCAACGAAGTTAATATTGTATGCAACGATACACTGACACCCCTCATAACAACAGTATATCTGGTAAGATTTCCAGGATGCAGAATTTCCGGCACTCAATTCAACATTACGGCTCCCACCATCAAGACTTTTCCAGACGAGGAAAGTTTGTCTCCCCCAAAATTGATTTAAGCGAGATAATCATAATCCCCAAAGATCCTCGCCTCGCTATTCTCAAGGAAAAACTCTCAGATGAACTGAATGGATATGACTGGAACACCTTGTATCATCGGTACTGGTATTTTGGAGTAGGAAGTGTATGTACTTTACTCTGCATCACTCTCTGTTTCATCGTTGCCATACGCAAACAGCGCCGAAGAAAAAAATCAGAGATTGCTAGCTTCAGTTACCTCAATAAAGAAAATAAAATACCCGGAAGCTGGGTACGTGCATACATGATCAATAACGAGTCGATATCCCACATAACCACAGACTCAGTCTAGATTTTCCTCCCTTACAACTAACAACCTTTTCCCGCCGGGAGTTTGTTTATGACAACAAAAAACAATACCCAAACCAAAACAGAAATAAACGCATTAAGCATACGTTCAATTGTTATGCAACGAATATGGGTATTCGTCGATCGGACGTTTACCTCAAAATAATTAAATAATTTATTAGCTTAAGTTGCACAATTCAGTTGTTGTGTACATACTACGCTGCGAATATGGGTCACCGTCGATCGGACGTTTACCCCAAAATAATTTATTAACATAAGTTGCACATTTATTCTTAGTAAGCATAAATTGCATCGAACGTTTAAGTTGCACAATAACAATTTAGCCTAGTTTAAGCAAATTATTAGTAATTATGTAAGCAAATAATTTGTATAAATAGTTAAGAAATGTTCATAATAAATTCAGAATAAGTTACCTTTTCAAAAAGTCTTGTTTTCATATTAAATAGTTATTTAATATGACTAAGGTGACTATTTCAAGTATTTCAAGTGCAAGGAGCAATATCTAAAAACACATGCCTTTTAATAATATAGAAGAGGCATTAGAATTAGCAAATATTAACATTCTAAGTAATTATACAAACCTTTTATATGTTATTAAGATCCCTATAACCAACTCCATTTTATACATTAATATAATTGTAAAACCTGTTATAAAAGGCGATTCTATAATATAGTTAAATTAGAGCAAGAAGAAGACCGCATAGCCGCTATGATAACCATAGGAGGGGAAGAAATCAATGCGACAATCGACACAGGAGCGATCAGGAGCTTCATTAGTGAAGCCTACGCATACGAAGTACGGCACACGGGACAGAAAAGTAGAACGGCAACATCAGTACGGATGGCGAACGGCACAATAAGGCGGGTGGAACAGGCGTTCGAAACGACGATAAGATTCGAAAATAGCTGCTGCAAGATTCAGCTACTCATCCTGCCAGAGGCCATCGACAACATAATCCTAGGATTAGATTTCCTCAGCCGAGTCAAAGCAACGATTACCATAGGTGGGCAGAACCTCACACTTAGCGATAATACAACCAAAATTCAAAGTAAGACTCCAAGCGACGACGTCAAGATCAGATATTTCCTGGACCATGAACTACCGAAGTCCGAGTCAATGAACGGCGTTTCCAACTGAAGTAGCCACAGGATCGTAATGCAGGACGGTCGACCGTCAAAACAGCGTTATTTGCCGAAAAACCCGGCCATGCAGCAGTATACGTATGACACCCAATATCGACGACGGAATTTGAATGTAGTGGCCGACTCACTATCACGCCAGCCAAGGGAGGTCCTGCGAACAGCAGTGGTAGACTACGATTCAAAAAGGTGTAGCTGGCTGGAGAAAAAGAAGAACGAGAACTTGCAGGAGAAATGCAGGAAACACCGAAGAAAAACAGCAATTCAAGAACCCCGGAGTCCTAGGCATGAGAAAGCCCCAGAGTCCATAGGCCCAGTACCCCGACGCAGAAGAAGAGGATCGCACGCCCAATCACCAGTGTCGGTAGCAAATTTCAGAGCAGAAGCGAAGTACACAGCAGGAGCAAAAAGGACAGCAGCAGAAGCGAAGGGAAACAGGGGGCGAAGGAGACAAAGACAGTAAGACTTAAAGAAGGTACCACCGTCCCGAAATAAAAAAAAAAAAAAACAAAACAAAAAAAAAAGTAAATAAAATAATAACAATAATATAATAAATAAATAAATAGAATTTAAAATGCCCCGTTAGCCAACTATAAATAGGACGGCTCTTTTCGAGTAGATCATCAGTCAGTGACCGACGTCAGTAAGGACAACGTTTAAAGCCAGTTTAGAAGTTTTTAAATTTTTTTCCAATACAATGGAGAACAAAGCAACTATCCAGCAGAGTTTGGAGGCAGCGAAGAACTGGGCTAGGGAAGAGTTGGAACGCCTCCAACTGGAGAAGCCAGTTATCCAAACCATCAGAGACGAGTGGGAGGAGACCCGAGACCCCAAGACCGGGAGGATGTCGGTCAAACGTCGGCAACCACAGGACCCGTCCGGTACCAAACTGGGAGGAGCTACGGAGATCCCTGGTACCGCTTCCAAGGAAGAGGAGGCCATCATCCTCTCCAGCGATGACGATGAAAGCAGCGGCAACATGACTGAGTGCGTCCTCCCACCCGGCACGACCAAAACTCAACTCACGGTCGAGGACTATGGCCGGTTGAGCATCGGCCGTTTTCTCAACGATCGGATAATCGAATTCTGGCTGCAATGGATCCAGGACAGGCTCACGGCAGGACAACGGGCAAAATTCTACATAGCAAATAGCATAGTATTTCATGGACCGTCTCACGCGAGTCAAGCGAGAGGAGGAAGAGACACCGAGCAGCTTGATGGCCCGTCGACATACGGCCGTCGCCAACTGGACTAAGGAAGTAAAAATTATGGACAAGGAATATCTGGTTTTTCCAATAAATCAGAAGCTCCACTGGTTCCTCATCATCGTCCGGCTGGAGAAGGGCCGGAGGGTCCCCCATGGCGAGATACTAGTCTTCGACTCCCTCCCACAAGTGTCTACAAACTACCATACAGAGGTACTGCGTCAGTACCTAACGGTAGAAGAGCATGCCAGAGGACATGACGGCGGCCCCGGACGACGGTTTACTTCCATAACCCTGCCAGAAAAGCTAGTGCGGATCCCACGACAGACAAACGGCACCGACTGTGGCTTGTTCCTGCTACACTGCGCGGAAGTTGTCTTAAAGAACCCCACGAAGTTGGTTCGGACGCCTAAAGGTCCAGTATTGTCCTTTGACCCCAACACAGCATCAGAGAAGAGACACATGATCGCGGAGGTGATCCAAAACCTTGCTCAGGGAGACCTACCGTACATCGAGCTCCCATACCGGGAGGAACGCCAACATTCCCCGGTGGTAGAGTCAGCAGAGGCAGTGAAACCCGGGAAGACCGCCACCATTCCCCGGTGCGTATCGGCACACTTAGCAGCGACAACTGGGAGGGATGCCACATTCCCCGATACAGCAAAACGGTGACTTCGACGACGGACTCAGTGGCAGAATCAGCAGGGATAGCGACAACCAGGAGGAACGCCAACATTCCCCGGTGCGCATCGGCACGCTTAGCATAGGCGACTTGGAAGACCACCATCATTCCCAGAACAGCTAAGTTCACGGCGACGACAGCGGAAGGAGCAGCTTAGAGGCAATCGAGGACAACGGCAGTGGCAACACAAGAGCAGAGGGAAAACATTTACCAGAAGGAAGGGGGACGGGCAACGTAGAGCCCCGTTCTCCCAACTCCGTTCGAGGACCTCTGGACCAGTGGCCCCAAGAGGTTATGCAACGAATCAACCAGGCAACACAGACCCGGATTCGGGGACAACAAGTTAAATTCTACATGAAAACTGCAGGGCTGGAGTATCGTGTCTGCATCGCCAGGAACGGAAGAGTGGCAGTTCAGCTTGCCAACCCGGAGTAGAGGGGGGGGGGGTGTAAGAAAGATTCTGGGCGCTCCCAAAATCACCCATACAACACAATCAAGCAACGAACCACCACAACACATCTCAGCGGGGCAGGTTCCATCCTAAAACATATTTTTATATATATAATACATTTTATGAATTTGAATTGAAATAAAATAAACCTGAAAATTAAATACTTAAAAGTAGAACACTCACTATTAGACACTATTAGACACTCACGATTAGCACAAACAATTATAGAACACTTAGAAATTAAAGCTCACGATTGAAAAGAAATACTATAATACTCACGATTATTTTTAAGATTAGAAATGAGCACCCTGTAGAGTAAGAAAGAGTTGTAACGGGCCTTGCTCCATAGCACTGCGTCGACAATTGCAAAGCAATACTCATGGCAACACACAGCGGTAAATTACATATTTACGCGAGTGAATGCCAACGAGTAACACGAGAAAACAAAAACATTAGAAAACAACAACATAGAACAAGAAGAACAACACGGTACTTGGGTCTAGCATGCACACACATTACGAACACGGGCATTGACACACACAGTACATACATGGGTATCAGCATGGCATGCACGCTGCAAGCAGGCAAGTGCAGTATGCATGCGCATACATACGGCAGGGACAAACGAACATACATGACGAACACACATAAAGTTATTTTAATGCATGCTGGACCAAAGTACCGTTAGTTAAGTATAAAAGAAGGCTGCTGACCGGTCAGCAGGGAGAGTTTTTGGTGAACCATCGCACGGTGCAGAGCGGGTAAGTGGCCTTGGGTTTTAGTCTTATTCTAGTTAGTTATACATATCTTACAGCTTCCCCCCACCCGTGGTAAGGGGTTGTAAGATATTATCTTTAGATTATACATAATTTGTAGCTTCCCCCCACCCGTGGTAAGGGGTTACAAATTAGTAGCATAGGGAGCAAGCTTTTCTACGGTTTGTAGCTTCCCCAACCCGTGGTAAGGGGTAACAAACCATCTATAGTATATTCACTTGTAGCTTGGCAGAGGGTATACCTCTCCACAGTTGGTGGTTTAGTTTGTTTCAGGTTAAACTTTTCTACGGTTTGTAGCTTCCCCCCACCCGTGGTAAGGGGTTACAAACCATCAACAGTAGTGGTTCGCACCCTTATAATGCTCGGCTATATGCTTGGCACAGCGTTGGCGTTAGGGAAGAGGAGGAGAAAAGAGGAGATGTCTATGAGCTTGTGTTTTGAATGCCTGTGGATCATAGTGATGTGGGAAGACAGAGCTTGGCAGAGCATTCCACATACGTGTTGTACGGCTGAAGAACGAATCCCTGAATTTAACTGTACGTTCGAAGATGGACTTGAGGGTTAACTGATGAGCATTTAAAGCACCACGAGTATTGCGGTTGAATTCAAGGAGAGGTGGCATGCAGCTGGCTATTTTTCTTGAGCACCGCTGGTAGAAGAAGCGATAAAACAGTGACAAGCAAGAAACGTTCCTGCGGTGTTCAAGCGAATCTATTGATTTCGCTATATTTTCGTCACCGATAAGTTTTATCGCGCGGTTTTGTATTCTATCTAGCTGATGTCTTAGGCGCACCAGACCAGATATGGCAATTGTACTCAAGTTTTGGGCGAATAAAAGCCTTGTATATGGTAGCCAGATCAGAGGGAGAGAATTATTTCTTGCACCGGGCTAGAAAACCTAAACATTTCGCAGCATTTTTAGCGATGGTAAATATGTGGTCATTCCAACGAAGCTTGTCGTTAACGCACATACCGAGAATTGCGAGATTTTCAGTTTCCTCGATGCAAGTGCCATTCATGGATAATGGCATGGGGTTAAGGATTCGCTTTGACGACAGGAGACAGCATTGGGTTTTGGAAGCATTAAATTCAACTCGATTGTTTTCTCCCCATTTTATTATACTGTCTAGGTCAGAATTCAACGAGCTTAACATAAAAAGTTGTTTGTGTTCCACATCAGAAGTGAAGGGACGTTCCACAAACTTATATGAGAAGCTGAGAGTGCTGTCGTCAGCGAAAGAGTAAATTGGATTAGAAGTCACATTTAAGAGATCATTAATAAAAATCAGAAAGAGTGTCGGGACAGAACAGAGCCCTGGGGAACGCCAGTATTTATGTGGTGTATTTCAGACTTGAAACCGTCCAAAACATCTTGAATTGAGCGGTCCAAAAGATAGCTTCTAATCCAATGAAGCAGTTTATCATCAACACCATAAGCACGCATTTTAGACAAAAGAGCTAGATGCCAAACTCTGTCAAATGCCTTAGAAATATCGAGTGCAGCAGCTTTGCTTTCTCCAAATCCGGTTCAAAATTAAAATTTTTTTTTTTTTTACTTTGACGACGTTTTTATCGGTAATGGTCTTAAGAATTTGAAAAATATATACATTTCTTTGAAAGAAAATTTTTGTAGAAAATTTAATGGACTTTTATACTGCACTTGTCACCAAAAAATTATCCGAGTGCATTTTTTGAAATAATCGCTTTTAAAAAAAAATTTAAAATTTTTTTTTTTTTTTTTACTTTGACGACGTTTAGTTTAAGAGTCTAGAGTCTTGAACGAGAGCACGAAGAACCCTAACTATACTGGTAGCGAAGAAGTGAGTTAGTTATATTTGGATAGAAGACTGCTGGCGAATCACAAATTCCAAATGGTACAAATTTGAACTCGAACTGTCCACTGTGTGCTACGAATGATTTGTATCGCATGGAATTTGGTTCGACCGGGACGTGGAAAAATCCCTTTCTCAAATCAAGCGTTGTGAAAACACTAGCTCCTTGCAATCGATCATTGTCAATACCATTGGAAAATTATCACGCAATATCTTCTCATTTAATTTTCTGAGATCACAGCATAACCGCTTGGTAACACCTTTTTTCGACACCAGGACCAGGACAAATGCTCACCTGTTCATCAATCACTTGCTGATCAACATGTGATGTTCTCCTAGGTCTTTGGTAAACAGGTACCTCATCGGTGACGATTGAACCGGTGACTTAGAATTTGTTGTAGGCGTGTACTTCTGAATCATGGCTGTTAACGCAGCCGATTGATTCTTACTAAGGTGGGATGAGTCGAAATGTTGTACTTTATCGACTTTGTCTAAATCGTTCTGTAAACAAAGAGATGTAAATTCATAAAAAATAGAGTATCTTTCCCTTCCCACAGCGCCACAGCTCCTTCCGACCATTAGCTCTTCTTTTAACTTAAACTCAGCATGGCCTTGTGTAAATAATACATCCGTCTCCCTAAAGACATCGTTACCCAATACAGCTTCATAGCGCAAATCACTATCTTTGGTTACGTGAAATGTAATCTTGAAATGAAAACCGTCTACTTTTATGGTTGTTGGTACATTGCCGATGGTAAATAGTTCACTTTCCTTAATACCCACCAATCGGGTTTTTTCAATGCCAAGACTTAGATCTTTTAACTTTTTGGATGTGCTATAACGCAACAAACTTAGGTCGGAACCCGTGTCCATCATCGCTAATAATGTTTCACCAACCATGATCTTTTTAAAAGTTAGTCCGCTCTGGAGCTCTCTAGGCACATCTGTCATAGTGTTTACTATATTTCTTTCGATTTTTATCTGCTTTCGTGGGGCTTGTTTACATTCAACGATGACCCATTTGTGTCCACTTAAAGCATTTGTATTTTCGCTCGTTGTTACTACAATAATTTGCTATATATGTAGTAGCTCCACACTTATAGCATTTCCTTGTGTATTCGATAGATAATTGTTGTATTGATGTATTCGGAGAACACGGATTCGGGTTATTTAATGATTGACGCGAGCCATGTATCTTTTCATACACTTTCAATTGTTCCTTCAGCTCTACGACGGTTTTCGCCTGATACAGAACAGTTTTATTAATTTTGGAATCAGGTATGCCATTCACAAAATAACCTAACAAGCTTATTTCTTCTAAATTAATAGGCTTTGCAATTTCCATGAGAGTATACAAATATTCTCTAAAAGACTCATTATTCTTTTTGCGACGACCTTGCAACATACGATGAACACCAAACACATTAATAATTGCAGATTTTAATGAAGCCCAATCTCTAATTCCCGACTGTCTTCTCAAAAACAATTTCGCAGCTCCTTTGAGCAATTGTTTAGCATAAACGAACTTTTAGAGACTCTTCCAGCCTAAAGTATCGCAATTCTCTTCGAGCTCCTGTATCCACTGATGGATGTCTAATGTGTGAGTTCCAATAAAAGACGATAAGCTATCTTCTATGTCTTTTAATGTGAAGTTGTGTTTAAGGACCGGAATAGCTTGTGCTTCTTCATACAAAGCTTCGCTTTCAACTTCTTCCTCATCATAACACAATAGACCAAAATGTTGGAGAAGTCTGTTTAACAGTTAAATTTTTCGTCCTTTCGTCAAATCCTCCTCCCTTAACTTCCCCTTATTGTCGGTACCATCATAGACAAAATGGTCTGAGCGTCCATGTCTTATAAAATGTTTTAAATTTTAAATAAATTATTGTACTGTAATATGTGAGATAAGTTTACTTATAGGTAAATATAACAAATGAGTAAATCATTTAAATTTTATAAATGAATAGAATT
Organism: Nephrocerus scutellatus; assembly: GCA_947095585.1. Classification (NCBI taxonomy): domain Eukaryota; kingdom Metazoa; phylum Arthropoda; class Insecta; order Diptera; family Pipunculidae; genus Nephrocerus; species Nephrocerus scutellatus. Next base: position 52,960,437 of record OX352764.1, read on the forward strand.
ATATTATATATATATTAGATATATTCCAAGTACGCAGCAGTAGATGTTGATTGATATTGCATTCTACTGACTGTGCTACTTCGAGCCGAGCAGTTCTCCTCGAATGGCCCCCTGTGTGTTCAGTGTGTTTTCAAGTACGCAGCAGTAGATGTTAATTGGTATTGCATCCACTGCCTGTGTTACTTCGAGCCAAGCAGTTCTCCTCGAAAGTCCCCCTGTGTGCTCAGAAGAACTTTTCTAAGTACGCAGCAGTAGCTGTTCCACTGCCTGCGTCACTTCGATTGTCAACACAAACACAAAACAAACTGGAATAATAAAACGAAAACACCAACGAACAAAAACCTCTTTTAATTTGTAACCAGCCAGCAAAAACGAACCCTGGGTGACCGGCGAGCGTCACCCGAGCGAACAACGTTACAAATTTGGCGCCCGAGCAGGGACGACTTTTAAAGTCGTATCACCGACCGAGACCGAGAAAAGAAAACCATATTTTTCTTTCCGTGTCAAAATAATCGACAAGAAACCACTTACCGACAGAAACACGGCATTACAACTAATTTTAAATTTGTGAATGCGTCACTACTAAAATTAGTTTTGGCACCAACCGGGGAGTACCAGACCATAGAAATATACAAATTGTCAAATACTGCCGAAAGAAAAGCTATAGATATACATAATAATGTCCACCGAGGAGACTGGTCTTAGTGTTTCCGGAATATACTCACTTCGGAAAGAGGAGTTACTAAACGCACTGTGTCGTCGTGGAATTAACCAAAGTGGTAGTGTAGATGAGCTACGCAAACTACTCTCTACCGAGCTAAAGAAACACAAATCTTGTAGCGATTTACCAACGATCGAACCGAAGCTCACCACCGACACAATACTATCAAGCATGGAATTCCAGACCACAACCACACACCGGCCAAAAATTCCGAACATCACGTACTCAAAGCCAACGGAAACACAGAATCATAACCTGAAAACACCAAGCATTGAAAACCATGTACAACCGAAACCGATACCGAGCATTCTATTTACTTCCTACTCAGAAGTACAACCGACACAGACTTATCGTCCTTCCGATGCGGAAGTGATGGATAAGGTAAGAAGGTGGAACGTCCGGTACGAAGGGGGAAATAGTAATCCATTAGAATTCCTAGAAAGGGAAGAGGAACTCGCCGAATGTTACAAATTGCCGCACGACCGGGTAGTACGAACACTACCAGACCTACTCAAAGGGAACGCACTGATTTGGTTCCAAAATAAAACAACCCAAAAAAAGTAAAATTTTTCATCTAAATTCTCTAATCGCAGAAATTGATATGGGAGCCCCTCGATCCTGGGCCATTTTTTTATTGTAGGAGAAAATCATCGAAACAAACATTTGACACCAGATGTTAAAATTGAAAAAGCTCAGATCATTTTATTCTGAGCACTTAGAGCACGCTCATACTCTGAGCAAATAAAAAACACGAACATTTATCTTGAGAACTCTTTGACTGCTCTGAACTAATTTATGAAAACGCCAAATGACAGAATATTGTGAAAACTTGTTGTTCTATCTTTAAGTTGATATCGACAACAAAAAAAAACGACATCAATAAAAATACAATTCAGTATATAATAAAAATGTAAGTTGAAGTAAGCATAAAACATGTATGTCTCGTTTCATTTGCTGGGTTCATTTGTGCGTGCGCTAAGATTTCTCTCTCTCTCTCCACCACCACCAAAACCATGCAGCGCAGCCGACTGCGCAGCACACACCGCACACAGTCCATAAAGGGCGACGAATATCTGATGCCAGTATAGATATTTAAAAAATGTATAAGGGCCTTGCGGCCGAACCCGGGACCCGATCACTACCAAATTTAAAGTATTGTTTATTGGGTATACACATGTGTTTAAAATTTGAAGAAAATCGGGTAAATTTTTTAAAATTTTTGTTTGGGAGCCCCCCGACCCCGCAGCCCGAGGGGCCTCAAAATTTAATAGAAAGTGTTGTCTCCGGAAATACACATGTGTGCAAAATTTCAATAAAATCGGGCCATGGGAAGTGGGTTAAAAATTGATCGCAAGAATCCACGACAGACGACCGACGACCCACGGGCAAGTGAAGTTAATATAGAGAATTTAATAATAAGGAGTTTCTGAGTATTTGGGAAGCGTTTAGCGAGGAATTACGTCGCTTCTTCTTACCGCCACGATTTTCTGAGCAATTATTAGACCGCATCCGAAACCGAACGCAAAACAGCCGAGGAAAATGGAAAGATTATATAACTCTCTACCGGGGAGAAATTAAATCGTATATATGATAACCTACGACCGGATTATCGCCATTACATCAAACGACGGGAGTTCACGACGCTGTCGGAACTAACCTCACTCATTGAGGATATTGAATGCCTTTTAAACAAGCAACCCCCCTCTCGACCTTCTCCCGCACCAGTACGACCGCCCGCATTACGTCCTACCGCACCACCGTTTCAACCGACCGTACCGCCATTTCGGCAGGCCGCATCACCACTATACCAGACTAGGTCAGCGAATCAACTGGCGACCGTCCACCGATCCAGACCGCTCGACAAGTAATACCGATAATCAACGATGTAACAGATCCGCATCATGTTCCAGATACCAGAAATATACCGCATCATATACCGGTTACCAACGATGTAACATGTCCGCATCATGGTCCATATACCAGCAATATACCGCATCATCCACCGATTACCAACGATGCAAAATATCCGCATCATAGCAGCCATATACCGCATCATAACCGATTTCCAGCGATGTAACACATCCACATCACCAGTCACCAGTCACCAGTCCGCCCGCAATTTACCAGTAACTACGACCGAAGAACCTGCTGCTGGACTTGCGGCCAGCCCGGACATACTCGTCGAACTTGTCGTCAGAACCGCCGACTATTTTGTTCACACTGTGGTACAAATGATGTACAGAGCAGACATTGCAACTGCAAACCGGAAAACACCAACGGGCCGTCCAACAGCATGAGGCATTAGACGCGCCCACCCCTATCGTTTCAACCCACGCCTCATACACCATACCCATCAAATTCCAAAATCGCCTGTACGACGTCGTTGTCGACACCGGCGCAGGAAGATCGTGCATTGGGAAAACCGTCCGAAACATATGCATAAAGCACCGTGTACCAGTCCGACCGATCTCCATAACATTTGCCTTGGCCGATAAATCGACTGTCACCGCTCGGCAAGCATATATGTTAGATCTAATTTGGGGAGAATGGTCCTTCACACAAGAATTTGTGTATATTCCGAATCTTTTGGATGAATTCTTGATAGGAACAGACTTCCTGGCAAAATTTGGATTCACTATTAACCGTGGAGAAAATGTTATAGCAGCGCAACCTGAACCAAGGCCGCCAATTATCCGAAGTCTCGCGACGGAAAAACAACAGCTAGACCGACTGTTGGCTATAGAACTACCCATATTCGAAAGCTTCAAAGGGCCGACAACCATCACCGGACACGAAATCCGTCTCAAGCACCACTGACCCTTCAAGCAAAGGTATATGCCAAGAAACCCAGCCATGCAAACAGTAATCAACGAAGAGATCGACCAACTATTGGCCGAAGAGAAAATAGAACCATCAAATAGCCCATATAGCTCACCCATAGTGCTCGTCAAAAAAAAGCAAGGAACCTGGAGGCTATGCGTCGACTATCGGCAACTAAATGAGCTGTCTATTAAAGATGCCTACCCGCTGCCATAGTTAAACCATATCTTGGATAAACTGAAAGACGCGAGGTACATTTCCACGATTGATCTTAAACAGGGATATTGGCAAATCCCATTAAAACCCACCAGCCGGCCGTATACCGCCTTTGCCGTCCCAGGGCGAGGACTCTTTCAATGGAGAGTAATGCCATTTGGGTTACATTCCGCCCCGCCACATATCAACGACTACTCGACGGAATCATCAGCCCCGAACTTGAGCCGTACGCATTCGCTTATCTGGACGATATAATTGTTATTGGGAGTACGTTCACAGAGCATATGACGACACTGACAGAGCGTCTGAAACAGGCAAAACTAAAAATCAATCCCGAAAAATGCGAATTTGGGAAAGCAGAGATGCGCTATCTCGGGCATATGGTAAACCGGAACGGAATACACACCGACCCTAGCAAGATTGAGGCCGTCAAGTCATTAATAGCCCCCCGCAATATTAAAGAACTCCGCCGTATCATCGGGATCGCTTCATGGTATCGCCGCTTTGTTACAAATTTCTCATCCATTACAGCACCACTGAAGAAGCTACTAAAGAAAAAAACCAAGCGGTCATGGGAAGATGCCCAAGAAGAAGCTTTTCAAACATTGAAAACTAAGCTGACAGAGGCACCAGTACTCTCTTGTCCAGACTTTTCGAAACGTTCGTTTCTGCTCCAGACAGATGCCAGCGCCGAAGGACTGGGAGCAGTCCTCTCACAATCCATCGACACTCAAGAGCGAGTAATCACCTACGCCAGTAGAACCCTTACCGATGTGTGCGAAACTACTCGGTCACCGAACGAGAATGTTTAGCTGTAGTATGGGACATTCGAAAAATTCGACCCTATATAGAAGGCTACAAATTCGTCGTACATACCGATCACCAATCGCTGAGATGGTTGCACCGTATAGAAAACCCCTCCGGACGATTAGCCTGGTGGGCCATTGAGCTACAGCAGTACGATTACGAAAAGGCACGCTGAACACCGTAGCAGATGTTCTATCTAGACATCCGACACCGAATACCGAAAATTACTATTACCGAAAACTCAGAATACCAACTTATGGACGGAACCCTGTACCGCCATATTTTCAATCCGACCTGTCATACCGAAACTGCTCCGACCGCCTGGAAAGTCTGCGTCCCTAAGCCACTACGGGCCCAGATCCTACACGAAAATCATACTGACGTGACAGCCGGACATATGGGGATTGCCAAGACTATTGCCAGGATCGCTAGAAGTTATTACTGGCCAGGATTATTCCGCGATACCGCTCGGTTTGTCCGCCAGTGCCCGACGTGCCAAGAGTATAAAATACCTGCCAGAAAACCCGCTGGAGAAATGCAGATGACAGAAGCCAACTATCCAAGGGAAGTGGCCTGTTCAGAATTCATCGGCCCATTGCCACGGTCATCAAAGGGAAATACCATGATATTGGTATTCCACGACAAATTCTCCAAGTGGAAGGAATTCGTAGCCCTCCGAGATGCTACCACTCCCGCATTAATAAAAGGTTTCAAGGAACGCATCCTCAGCCGGTATGGATGTCCGAGAACTTTAATAACTGACAATGGCACCCAATACCGGAGGAAGCAGTTCCAAGAACTACTCGCTCAACTCCGAATCAGGCAAAGATTCACACCGCCCTACACTCCACAAGCAAACCCCACGGAGCGAATGAACCGAGTCATAAAGACGATGGTGGCCCAATACGTCCAAAGAGATCATCGGAAATGGGACGAATATCTCCCGGAACTCATGCTGGCCATGAACACCATCCGAAACGAGACTGTCGGCGGCTACTCCGCCGCATACCTTAACACCGAACCCGATGCCAACAACCGCATACACAACCTTCAAGAAATTCAAGAGCTAGTCAAAATAAACCTGGCCAAGGCATTTGGCATACAGAAACGATACTACGACCTCCGCCGACGCCCGTGGACTCCAGCCATAGGAGAAATGGTGTACTACCGTCACCGACCGCTCTCCTCAGCCGCACACCAGTTTGCAGCGAAACTCGCCCCTAAACACGTGGGCCCATACAGGCAGGTATGGTCAACAGCGAGTTCACGCAACAAAAATTAGTACCGAACATGATGTCATCCGATAAACATCAACCGCTCATCCGATTCACCGACGCCGATCCAGCACCGGGGACCCATCGACGTACAAAGCCACGTCCCGTGCTGGCACCGCCCCAAAAGACCGTCCAGCAAGCAGTCGCCTGGAAGAAGCGGCTTCCACCCCGAACCGACCACTGACCAGCAACGAGCTGGCACACCTGTGCGAGGCAGCCCCCCGAGTCATTGGCCGTTTGCCCGATTCAACCCGACGATGGGACCACCAAGGTTGCTACCACCGCTCACCGACAACCTACCCCCAAAAAAGGTCCACATCCTCTCCCACACAATCTACAAACCCCCTACCCAACCCCAACCGAAATCATCACTAACCCATATAATCCAACCCGACCAAACACCCAAGCCAGTAATAACACTTCCGATAACCGATTTTACAGAAGTAGCCAGGAGCAGCCCCTTCAACCCTGAAGCCTGACTTTGAATTACGTGAATTATTATTGAATTACTTGAATTATTACTGAATTACTTGAATTATTATTGAATTAGTATTAGTTGAAGAAAAACAAAACAAACAAAAAAAAAACATATATATAAAAAAAATAAAAACAATTTTTTTCTATTATTTTTATCATTATCATCACATACATTATACATTATTATAATTAATAGTTTAAGAATCGGAAGAAATTTTTTTTCACTATTCAAAATAGTACTTAGTATTACACCATTATTAATTTAAAAAGTCGTTCAAAAAAAAAAAATTATTTTTAAATAATAAAAAGAGAGAATTGTTTTGTTTTTCAAACCGAATTTAATCAGTTCTAATATTAGTTTCTTTCACAAGTGTAACTCGGGCCTGTGAATGGCACGCAAATAAAGGTAATCCCGAAAAAGTGACCACACTGACCGAGCTTTCATACTCATAAACCGATAAATTAAGTTATTAAAGAAAATTCTTTTGTTTATTTTTACCCACCCCGAAGTAGGAGGGGAATGTAACGAAGTTAATTTGACATCAAATTAACGACGTTACAAACCATACGGCTAACATATATAAATAGCATATAAACATATATAATATTATCAATAAGTACACACGGCTAATTTATGTAAAATAGCAAATATTATAGGAACATACAAAGTATAACACAAATATATTTACATAGCAAACCTTATCAATATGTACGTAAAATAATACGGCTAACATATATAAATAGCATATAAACATATATAATATTATCAATAAGTACACACGGCTAATTTATGTAAAATAGCAAATATTATAAGAACATACAAAGTATAACACAAATATATTTACATAGCAAACCTTATCAATATGTGCGTAAACAGAAATTGTAAACCAAAACGACACAAGTATATACATATATATATATTAGCAAGTACGAAAAACAAGTAGACACACCAAAACATATCAAACGGCAGTAAGCGCATAACGCAAGTAGGGAAAAAACCAACCTGACTACACCGGTACGAATAGCACCACAGTAGCACCTCTGCTTGAAAATCAAGCGATATGGGGATAAAACCCCACGGTCGGGTGATATTAACCGAAAACATTATTCTTTTTTTTGTTTGTTTTAAAAAACATAAAAATACTCCTGTCGCGCCCCATGTCATCATAGCAATAATAACAATAAAATTAATAACAATAAAATTAATAACAATAATAAAGTACCCAAAAGGCGGAAATTGTTCGTATACGAATATAACTCGTATACGAATAATTTATTTTACAATATTTTTAGGAAATAGAATTCCCAACAAATCGAAAGATTTAAGTAATGACATGGGACGCGAAAACCTACAATTAGCAGGGGAAAGTGTGGAGAAGAGTCGTCTAGACCACGACAATAGTAATTCTCCCATCGAAAAGCACTCCCTGATTCTTTTAAAGCGGTATAACCCTATACAGTGTTGCTTGTTGTTACACTTGTTTCAAAGTTATACCAAGGAACTGCGCTGTTCAGCCCGAACGCCCAATATAAAGTTTCGCGATATATTCCAAGTACGCAGCAGTAGATGTTGATTGATATTACATTCTACTGACTGTGCTACTTCGAGCCGAGCAGTTCTCCGCGAATGCTCAGTAGAACTTTTCCAAGTACGCAGCAGTAGATGTTAATTGGTATTGCATCCAAAACCTTCTCTATAGAAAGCCCAACTGTTCCGATCGTACACAAATACTATCCAAAACGTATTTGTATTAGTAATCAACTAAAGAGCAAAATCCATATAAAATTTTTCTGTTTCCCACTACCACATCTTACGTTTCTCGCTCTTTGCGACTACTTATTTTTTGTACACTGTATTCACATTCCAAAATACAGACGCGTTTTGGATTGGTTTACAGCATAAGTATGCATTGAGTTGGGCTTTCTATAGAGAAGGTTTTGATTGCATCCACTGCCTGTGTTACTTCGAGCAGAGCAGTTCTCCTCGAACGCCCCCCTGTAGGCTCAGTAGAACTTTTCCAAGTACGCAGCAGTAGATGTTGATTGATATTGCACTCTACTGACTGTGCTACTTCGAGCCGAGCCGTTCTTCGTGAACGTCCCACGCGCTCAGTTTTAGTTCTAATAGGTAGCTCACTACGTATTTTGAGTATTCGTTATTTAAGTAGGTATATATATAACTATATATATTAAGATTGTCAACACAAACACAAAACAAACTGGAATAATAAAACGAAAACACCAACGAACTAAAACCTCTTTTAATTTGTAACCAGCCAGCAAAAACGAACCCTGGGTGACCGGCGAGCGTCACCCGAGCGAACAACGTTACAAGTTTCCAAAATACCCAGCAATGTTGTCAAGTGTGAAACATCACAACGGGACACTCAAGCAAATAAAAAACCAATCCTTAAAGGAACTGGCAGACTGCGTCGCAAATCAATGTACAGTCAACGGCAACAAACAGCGAAACCAAGAAACAATCTAATATATAAAAATCTCGTGTCATGGTGTTTGGGTCTCAACTGCTCAGAAACGGCTCGACCGATTGTTATGAAATTTTTTATGTATATTTGGTAGGTATGAGAATAGGTTTTAAAAAAAAAAATTGAGAACGACTGGACCGATTTGGCTAACTTTTATTTTATAAATTCGCCATAGTCCGAATAAGGTTTATGCGAGAAAAAAATAGAAAAGATGCCCGGAAAATTGTAAAATTCGGAAACTGAAAGTGCTGTTTTCCATAGGATTTATGTATGAACTCGCGACCATAACTCACGATTCGGACGATGGATTAGCGTAATTCTTTTTTTGTTTTGTTCGTTATAGTCCTAGGAAACAAAAACAATTACAAAGGAAAGTCGAAAAATTCGGATAAACAGCAAAAATTGTTTTGTTCGTTATGTTCCTGGCGGGAAAATTTGGAAAACGATAAATTGGATATATTTTGAGGAAAAAACTCTATTGAATGCTTTCGGTGAAATGAAAACTTTGGAAAAAGGTATTCCAGCCTAGCTTAAAATAAAATTAAATTTGTGTTGATTCGCGATCTGTCCAGCAAAAGTCGTTGTTTTATTTCTGTTCCAATAGATTCCAATTGTTTGGGTTACGTGCGCAAATGTCATTTGACAGCTTCTTGTTTGATTTTGTGGGCAAAAAGATCTCCAAAAGACCACAAAAGACCCCGAAAAGAATTACAAAAACACCTCCGAAAGTCCCTCAAAATCTTCAAAAATCATTAAAGACCCCCAAAAGAACCCCAAAAGACCCTAAAAGACCCACAATTAAAAAATGTAACACAATGATGTGACTAATACTGTGAATGGATATCGCAAAACAAATAGCTTTTCACAAGTTCACAAAACGATTGCAAACAAATTTATTGAATGTGGGACAGGACAACTTCTGTCGGGTAAGCTAGTTTATTTATAAAATTTTTAAATTATTTTTTTCTGCACTGCGAAACGGCAAATTTCTAGTGTTTCTACGCAGTTTTCCACAAAAGTACAATAAATAAATTTGTAGTAAAACTATTAAAAACACCTTTAATTTATAGTAAAACTATTAAAACACAGCGATTACAGACAGAACGAATAAATGAGTGCTGTCCTCTCGTTGTTGGTTTGTTCGTTAGTTCGCTTGACGGTTTGTTCGTTCGCTTGTTATTTAGTAGTAAGTCCGTCCGCTCCTACATGTATATATAAGTGTTACATGATAATAATAAGAATTCACCACTGTAATTTTATGATTTATTACTTAAATTTGTAATCTGTAAGCAAACGCACTCATATTGTGTTTTTATTTGCAAAATTTATTGCAAACTGTCTAGAAAGCCTTAATTAGGTGACAATTGGTGTCAGAACTAGGATTTTTTGATCGATGAAAAATAAGTAATTAAATGGGTGGTGCAGTGAACACCTATATTTCCCATGAGCTGACAAAAAACACAGAAGGCGAGGTTTAAGCACTATAGAAAACAAGAAAGAGTTATTTCTCAGAAAAGTCGTAAAAGTAGAAAGTAGCAAAATTGCGATGTGTTTTCAACTGAGACATAGCAAATGGAAAAAATGGTCTACTTTGAAAGATAAAGAAGTTCCAAATATGGTAGAGATTTTGAAAGCTATAATGCTACAACATCTAACAGCAGAGCCAAGAGATGAAAAAGGAATCTTATTAACAAAGTCAAGAGCTTAATTACAAATATGATAAATAAAATCAGAAGCTAGATCGTATTCAAAAAAAACTAAGAGGGGAAATAATGAGTTAAATTCAGCTTAAAGGGGAAATGAATGGAGTTCAAACATCGCAAATTCAAGCAACGCTTATTGAAAACAATGGAAAAACTGATAGATCACTATATAAGAATGGGACAACTAAAAATACATTATTTAATTCATTTATTTACCCAAAACATAACGTTTATTATATCTTAAAAGACTATTTTTAGTAATAAATAAATAACTTATTGTCTATATTAGTATAATCTTGTTAATTAAACCACATGGACTTTACTACTGTCTATATCTATAGGGTGTTTTTTTGGGAGGTTTGTTTTTCCGATAGATGTCGTTTTATTTTATGACAGTTGTTTTGACAGCTCAAAGTGGCATTTCTACTCAGTATTGTTTGGCAAATCATTATGAAAAAAAAAAAAAAAAAAATGACATTTGTGAAAAATAGTCGTGGTAGCCATATGCCAGAAATGGTGTTTAAATGTTAAATGCCAAAAAATTATCTACCAAATAAAAAAAAATTTTGGTCATTTCATAATTTTATATGTGTTTTATTCAAAAAAAAAATCGGCAACCTCTTAAAAAAACACCCGTTAGATATAACGTGTTTTTTTTTTTTTTTTTTTTTTTTTTTTTCATAATGATTTGCCAAACAATACTGAGTAGAAGTGCCACTTTGAGCTGTCAAAACAACTGTCATAAAATAAAACGACATCTATCGGAAAAACAAACCTCCCAAAAAAACACCCTTTATTATTATTTGCTTAAATCTAACAATATTTTTTTTATTAATTCTTTTTTTTTTCTATAATCATTTCTAACATGGAGAACAAAAATCTGTTGAAAAATTCTTTTTATATATCTTATTACTAAAAATACATGAACAAATACATGAGATGCAATTTGCATATCATAAAGAGAAATCCACCATAACAAACCATAAATAGAAAATATATATGAGAAATATATGAGAAGCCTTCATGAAGGTAGAAGGGGGTTTCGATAATGCAGAGGAAATCCAACCATAATTATAATATTTGGCGCGACATGCATTGCGGTCCAAGGCCTAACTTCTCGCGACCATTTGTGCTGCACATGTTAATTTTTGGACACAAATGGAAGGGAGCTACAATTTAAGGCCGGATCCGAACGGCGAAATGAGAAGCTTTCCGTGACAAGGTATTATAATTACTCTCGGAACGTTTGTCACCCATTCGCGAGAGGTGTGACACCGTGAAAAATACTTTTGGTGTTGCTGGGATTCGAACCTGAACCTCCTGCGCAGCAGCCTTGTGCATTACCACTGAGCCACGGCGCCCACGAAATCCAACCATAACCAATTAATAAAAACGATGTTAGCACAAAAAAGAAACAGAGCAAACTTGAAGACATCAACTATTAAACAGTAAAAGGATGTCCCCAGGGAGGAGTAATTTCTCCCCTACTGTGGCTTATAGTAGTCGACAAATTGCTGGTAAAACTCAACAGCAGAGCACTAAAAGCAATATGATACGCCGACGATTAAAAGCAAGGATGAAAAAACCATTGTGGAAATTATGCAAAATACCCTAATAACAACTGGCTATGGTGTGAAAAAGACGGGTTATCCATCAACCCTAACAAAACCACAATAATCCCATGCACCAAAAGGAGGAAAATAAATATTCCAACTCTAAAAATGAGAGAAACAGAAGTTATTTTCAAAGAGGAAAAAAAATTCCTAGAAAGCATCCTAGATAAAAAAAAAAACTCACATGGGAAAAACATATCAAAATGGTGACCATAAAAGCTACAAAAACATTATGGACCCTAAGACTATCTAGCTGATGCAAGTTAGTTTTAGACCCACCAGACCAGATATGACAATTGTACTCAAGTTTAGGGTGAATAAAAGCCTTGTAGATAGTAGCCAGATCAGAGGGAGTGAAATATTTCTTGCACCGGGTTAGAAAACCTAAACATTTCGCAGCATTTTTGGCGACGGTAAATAGGTGGTCTTTCCAACGAAGCTTGTCGTTAATGCACATACCGGGAATTGCGAGATTTGCAGTTCCCGCGACGTAAGTGTCATTTATGGATAATGGCATGGGATTTGGGATTCGCTTAGACGACAGGAGACAGTATTTGGTTTTGGAAGCGTTAAATTTTACTCGATTGTTTTCGCCCCCTTTTTTTTTATGCTGTCAATGTCAGAATTTAACGTGCTTCACATACTCAGCTGTTTGAGTTCCAGATGAGAAGTAGAAGGACGTTCCTCAAACTTATATGAGAAGTTGAGAATGCTGTCGTCAGCGAAATAGTGAATTGGATTAGAAGTCACAGATAAGAGATCGTTAATAAAAATGAGAGAGTTTCGGTAACAAAACAGAGCCCTGGGGAACGATAGCATTAAAGTTATGTACTTGAAACCGTCTAATACAACTTGAATTAAGCGATCTAAAGGATAGCTTTTAATACAGTGGAGCAGTTTATAATCGACTCCATAAGCACGCATTTTGGACAAAAGAGCTTGATGCCAAACTCTGTCAAATGCCTTAGAAATATCGAGTGCAACAGCTTTGCTTTCTCCAAAATGATGCAAAGATCGGTTCCACTGTTCGGTGAGATATACCATCAAATCACCAGTAGAACGTTGCCCACGAAATCCATACTGCCGGTCACTAAGGATTTCGTTGGTTTCAAGATATTTCTTAAGCTGATAATTGATCAGCGTTTCCATGACCTTGGAAAGAATGGATGTAAGTGCTATGGGTCGGTACGAAGAAGGACATAACGGCTCGCCTTTTTTGGTTATGGGCTGGACAAATGCTGTTTTCCAACTTCTCGGGAAGAGTCCAGAAGAATAGGATAGATGGAAAAGCTTACGCAATGGTAATGCCAGCTTGGAAGAACACCTCTTCAGAATTAATGGAGAAATACCATCTGGCCCAGCGAATTTGTGTGTGTTGAGATCATTTAAAACCCTAGCAACTGCACGACTACGAATAAATATCTGTCCCATAGAGTGTTCAATACTCTGAGGTGCAGGAGGCGACAATGCACAATCTGGAAGCGTGGAGCTAGCTGCGAAATGCGCAGCAAACAGATTGGCTTTGTCTATAGAGCTGACAACTGGAATGTCATTATAAATGAGGGTTGGGATTGACGACGAGGCTGTATTTTTGATTCTTTTCACGAAGTACCAAAAATTTTTACTACCTTTGGGACATTGTAGTATTTTTTTCCCTTAATTTTCGGTCGTAGGCGAATTTGACTCGCCGAAGATGGGCACTGCAATCATTTCTTGCTCGTTTAAATTTTTTTCGGTTTTCCTCGGTAGGGTTTGCTTTGTAAAACCGAAAGCACACCTCTCTAATCCTAGAAGCCTCTTTACAGCTCAAGTCATACCATCCATCTTCCTTTGATTTGATAGATTTATTCCTGAAAGGAATAAACTTTCTCATACCAATAAGAATGATGTTTGTGATTGCATCAGCGGCGGCATCAACGTTGCTATCACGAAAAAATAGCGACCAGTTAGTTCTCCGAAGTTGTTAAGGCTATCCCAATTGGCTTTCTCGTATTGCCATACTATAATTTTGGGAGTTTTTTCTCTAACTACGTGGTTTATTAACGAGAAATTAGCTGATACTACACAATGGTCTGACGAGCATAGAGGCGATAATACATTGACGGAGTATTTCTCAGGACGAGAGGTAAGGAATAAGTAAAGGGTGTTAGCGGAATGATATGCAATGTCAGGTATTCGGGTAGGTTCATTTACAAGCTGAGTAAGGTGGTTAAAAATTATGTTTTCAATGTAACTTAGTAAATTTTAAAAAAGATCTTTCTTTAATAAAATAAAATTACAACTCACAAGAAAATTATTAAGACAATATCTTTATTGAATGATTCTATATCCTGTATCACTGTATAAATTTGTAGAATAGAAGTGATATCTAAATTCGTCGTAATTGACCATCTGGTGTTTTGATCATTGATTGGCCTTGAATTGAAGATGGTAAACATGTTGACAAAATTCGCATTGCGAGATAAGATTGGCCTTGAATGTTAAAGTAGTAAACAAGATGATTTCATCATATTGTGAAATTGGTAAACAAGATATGAAGTTGGATCGCATTTACATTATTCTTATTCTATGTGATTATATGATTACATACTGTGAATATCTTATATTGTTATTCAGTATTTCTATATTATAACGGGTGCCTGTAGTGGGATATTCTCTATGTTAACACCCCCACCGCTAGCCTGAGGCTCCGACGAAGTAGTAGCTTTACATATTGATATTTTCTTATATTTTAAAAATTTATAAATTGATAATATGATTATTAATATGAAAATTATGGATATATAAGATGTATGAAAATAGGTTTGTTCTTTAGTTTTTATAGTAATTTCTTCAATATGTTTTCTATTGTTTTCTATTTTTTCGATATGAAAATCTTGTAATTTGATTATTTCGATACTTTTATTTTCTTTTACTTCTGATATAAAGTATGGAAGAATGATATCATCTTTTATATATGTTTTATTTTTGATTTCTATATTACAGTTTTCGAATTTAATTATTTTGCTTCCATATATATCTATTTTTAGTTTATTACAGTTATGTTTAATATTAATTTTAGAAATGTTTTTTGTTAATACAATTCCTGGGATTATTTCTTTAATTTCTTCCGCTGTAAAATTTTTCATTTTGCAATAGGCTTTTTCAAATTTAATAATATTTGTAGTACAGTTGTTTCTTATTTTATTTAAGTTTTTCTCTAACTTATCTTTTACATTTTTATCATATATATTATTATTTTGATCTATTATATAGGTGCTTTCGTTTAATGATATGGCTTTATTGTTTTTGTTTGGCATTGGTTCAATGATAATAGTGGAATATGAGGAGTTAGAATATTCAGGTATTAAGAGGATTATTATAATAAGTTCATATTCGAATATTACGGCTATTTTTGTGTCTTTAAGTCCTTGGATATTTTTAACTAGTTTTAGTTCCTTTTATGTTAAAATATTTCTTGTAAGTATACCAAGTTATCTTGTTAGAATAATTTGTTCTATGTCGTCTATGTGATGTCGGAAAAGATTGATGTCATAAATAATTTGATAAATATGTTCTATGTAATTTATTTCTTTTTCTATCTTAGTAATGTCCTTTTTATTTAGTTTATTAAAGTCATTTAAAAATCGTGTAATATTCTTTTGTTGGTTTTGAATATGATTAGTTATATTTCCTATCTGTTGAGATATCTTAATTCTTTGTTTTTTGATTTAAGAGCTTTTAGTTGAGATTTTATTTCAATTTCGTCTTGAGAATCTATTGTGCCTGCTATATATTTAAGTCCTGTACCTAATATGTTTATTAATGCTCGTTTTACTTTTGGATGTGGTTTAAGATTAGATATTTTTCGTTTTAACTGTCTGAAGTTATGTATTAGTGTATTAAACATTGGGTTAGTTGTACCTATTTTGGTTTGTATAAGATTAATATTTACATTTAAATGATCCATAGTATTTTCTATTTCTGTTATGTTTATTATATGTAGAATTGTATTAAAATTTTGAATAATGTTTATATCTTCCTTTTTAATTGTCATGTATCCGTTATTATTGTTTAAATAGTGTATCTCAAGAAATTGTGCTTTAGTATTTGGATAACAGCATAGTATAGTTGATAAAATGATGATTTGAAAATTCATATGTAAAAGATTTAATTTTAAATTCTTGTTTTATTGGAGTTACTCGTAGTTTATATTATGTTATGTTATTTTTTTAAATTTTCCTCTTCTGTTTTAAGATTTTACTAGTTTATGAGTTACTTTTATGTGTTTTTCCTTTTGTTTTAATTATTGGTGAATTGTAGTTTTGATATTTCTTTTTCCGTTTGATGTGTGATTTATAATATTTTAAATTATTTCGTTTATCGATTATATGATTTTCGTCTATTTTTTCTGCATCAAGTTTTCTGAATTTCGTGTGATTTTTTCCACCGCGTGTTTCTTTAATAAAAGTAGTTCCTGGTTGTATTTCTTCTCTTTCTTTATTTAATTTATTTATGGAAGTTTGTTTTTTCTTGATTATTTTATCTTTAATAGAATCATATTCGTTGTTATGTATTTTTCCATTTTTAAAATCGATTGGTTTTTTATCAGTAGTTGAATGTATGGTATTGTTATAATAATTTATAATTTTTAATATCTTTTCCTCAACAGTATTATTATTTGTGTTTGGATCATGCCTTAATAATCTAATGTGTTCATTGTTTGTGTTATGTAGTCTTTCTACATCTGAATTGGATGTGTGGTTATAATTTGCGGTATAATGAATTTCTATGTTTTCGTTTTGTACAAATTCTTTAAGTGGGAGAGCTTTAAATCCTAGCTCGTTATCTACAATTAATTTATTAATTGGTCCAATAGCAGCGATTAATGTTAGAATGTTTCTTTTAAATTCTGTCCATGTTCTTGCTGTAATTTTTATTGCTTGAGCGAATTTGCTGAATTTATCTATGAACGTGACAAAAAGTTGTTTTTCAAGTGAATAGAAAACATCTGCATGAATAATTTCGTTTGGTGCTGAAGGGGTTTCCGTTAGTTGATATTATTTTTTAATTGGATTTCGATCATATTTTTCTAAATTACATATTTCGCAATTATTGATAAATTGGGTTATTCTAATATTGAACTTTGGATGATAACATTTTAAGAATAGTTCTTTGTATACTTCTATGATTCCTCTGTGGTTATTTCTGAGATGTTTCATTTTTAATGATTTCAAATAATTCTTCTTCATCTGTTATATCTTTTAGGAATTTGTTAGTTTTAATAATTTTTAATTGTCCTTGGTCTGCAAAATATTTCTGACAAACATCTTCTAATGTTTTTATAAATTCTTCGTTATCTGCATAAAGACAGTTTAAGGATTTTGGGTTGAAATGCGATTTTAAGAGTATTAATGCTGTTTCTTCATCCAGTGATTTGATATAAATAACTTTTCTATTTTTATTAAAAATTTTTATTTGTTTAATTCTTAATGAACCGGAAGTAATTTTAAAGATTGCTATTTGTGTTTTAAATATATTTAAAGGGGATTTACTAAGTGGAAATATGTTTGATTCATTTTCTTCATTTCTTTCTGTAAGATTTATTTCTATTCGGGAGAGTGCATCTGCATTTTTGTTTTTGGTTCCTTTTTTATATGTGATTTCATAATCAAATTCGGATAGTTTTAGTCTCCATCTTACTAGTTTTAAATTTGGTTCTTTGATTGAGAAAAGCCAAGTTAAAGGTTTATGATCAGTTTCTATTGTAAATTTACGTCCGAAAAGATATGGTCTGAAATATTTTGTTGACCAGGATTGCTAATAGTTCTTTTTCTAACCCGTAAGTCCTTAAAATTGTTTAATTTGTTTCGTAGTTTTGGGTATTGGAAATTTATTTACACATTCTATTTTTTTTTGGATTTGGTTTTATTCCGTTTTGTGTCACAATGTATCCAAGAAATTCTGTTTCTTTCTTTAGAAATTCTGATTTATCTAATTGAATTTTTAGATTTGCTTTCCTTAAGCAATTAAATATTAAATTGATTGAATGTATATGCTCTTGTATTGAAGTAGAGAAAATGATAATGTCGTCCAGATAGACTAAACAAATCTTATTCATATAATCCTTTAAGATATTGTTCATAAGTCTTTGAAATGTCGCTGGGGCTGTCTTCAGTCCAAATGGCTTTCTTAAGAATTCATAATGTCCTGCTTCTACGCTAAAGGCAGTTTTATGAATATCTTTTTCCTCAATTTCTATTTGATGAAATCCCTTAGCTAAATCAAGGGTTGTGAAATACTGGCATCTGCCCAGTTTATCTAGTATATCATCAATATTTGGTAGAGGGTACTTGTCGTCTATTGTAACTTCATTTAGTTTACAATAGTCTATGACAAGCCTCCACTTTTGTTTTCCACTGGCGTCGACCTTTTTCGGTGCAATCCACACAGGGGCTGAATAAGGCGAATGGCTCGGCCTTATAATATTATTTTCGAGGAGTTCTTGAATCTGGGTTTTGACTTCATCTTTATGTATGTAAGGATATCTGTATGACTTCGCGTTTATTGGTACATTATCAGTGGTACGTATTTCATGTTTAATTGCATTTGTAAAAGAGAGATTTGAATTTTCTTGATAAAAAAATGTTTGAATATTGATTTATTATTTTCAATAATTTTTGCTTCTCTTCTGCGTTGAGATGTTGAGTTCGTATTTGTTTCGTTAATGATTTATTATTATATTCTTCTATTACAGAGAACTTTTTTATATTAACTTCTTCAATTTCATTTGGATTTATTTCAAATGGACCTTGGCATTTTACATTCGTTTGACCTTCAATCTTATGATTTTCAACATTGTAAATTCCTTCATCAAAAATTATTTCGTTTTTCAAAAACTTCTGCTTCTTGATGTAAACTAATCCTTCTTGTTGATTCACCAATAATTGTACAGTATGTTTGTTTGATCTTTCAAACAACATTTGTATAGTTTGTCCATTGATTTCTAATAGATTATGTTTATAATCTATTTTAGCGTTAAATCGTTTTAGTATGTTGTTTCCAATAATACCGTCGTATTTGTCATGGAACGCGCAGACTAAAAAGTCAATTTTTTGCTTTGAATTACCAAATTCTTTAAAAAGGGGAACTGATACTCTTTCAGTTACATTTATATTATATTGTAGTGTTTTAATTTGAATTTTATTAATTGGTACTTTCCATTTAGGATTACAAAGACCTGGATTTATAATAGAGTTTGTTGCTCCAGTATCGATAATAAATTTTAATGGATTTTTATTAGATTTAATTTTTACATATGGTAAATCTGAAAAATTTCGCTTGTTTCGCATTTATTTATGTCCATAGTTCGACAGTTTGATTTTGTTGGATATCAGGCAAATTATTTGGAATGTCACTTGTGAATTGATTATAATTAGTTGTCTATAATTATTATAACTATTATTTCTATAATTATTGATCTGTCTGTTCTTATTCTGATATTGATCGGATCTATAATTATTATAGCTATCATTTCTATAATTGTTGAACTGCCTGTTCCTATTCTGATATTGGTCGGATCTATAATTATTATATTGTTTTTCTCTATTTTGTCTTTGGTCATTTTTATTAAATTGTTCTTATTTATTCTAATTTGGTTCGGTCTGTCTGTATCTATAATTGTTAAGATGTTCATTTCTGTTTGGGTTTTGTTGGTATTTATTTCCATATTCTTGTTTATTTGGAGAAAAATTATTATTTTTATTGTAATTATTATTATAACGTATTTTCCTATTATTATTGTGATTATAGAATGGTTCTGGGTTTGATTGGTCTGCGTAGCCTGTTTGACTAAGTATATCAATTGCTGATTCTAAATTCTCAGGATTTCTACAAATTAGAATTGTTTTCATTGGTTCAGGTATTTTATTTTTAAATATATCAAGTGCAGTACGTATGTTATTTAATGAACATTCGTTCGCTATTTTACCAGGGCCAGTTACTAATAAAGTTTTGTTATTTAATTTTCGTAGTTTATCTTTTATTTCGTTGAAAAAACCTAAAACATTGTTTTTGAAAGTAACACCTCTCAATTCGTCTAAAAGTTGTTCTACACTACGTCTTTCGGCAAAGTTATTTTGTAAAACGATTTTTATATCATTCCAAGCAAGGGCTTGGGTATTAATTTCTATTACTTCTCTAGCTTTTCTGATAAGTTTGCTTCTTATTATGTCCGAAAATAGATATTGAGAAAGGTTATCGTAAGTTATTAATAGGGGATTTATTCTGTCTACTAAATTAGTGAATGTTAATAAGTTGTCCGAATTTCCGTCAAAGTAAGGAAATGCGTTTAGGTATTTAATAGGATTTAGGATTATTTTATTTTCTAAGATAATATTATTTTCTTGCATTAAATTATTTACTTGATTTTCCATTTTGATTTTATTAAATATTTGTTTGTAATAATAAAAAAAAAAAGTAACCTTATATTTTATATATATAATAAAAATTGTAGATTATATTTGTTAAAAATTATTTAAAATGTGTATATATTTTTTAATAGTAAAAATGTCTATTATTTCACCTTGATTTAATTTTCAGATCAGCAATTTGATGATAAATATTGATTGATGTTCTTTGTCTGCTTTTTTTGGGTGTTAATTTAGTATGTTGAATCGTCTTTAATTTGTCTTCTAGTGATATTCTGAATAATCGTCTTTTATTTGTCTTCTAATGATGCTGCGGAGAAGCGTCTTTGATTTGTCTTCTAATGATGCTGTGGATAATCGTCTTTGATTCGTCTTCCTTATGTTGATTTGACCAATAGTTTATTTTGTTAATGTTCTTTATTTTGTAGAAAATGTTCGTAAAATTTTTCACTTATTTTTGTGAATAATGCAATTATTTTTGTAAAAAAGTGTTTGTAAAAATGGTTCACTTATTTTTGTAAATGATGTAATTATTTTTGTAAAAAATGTTTATAAAAATGGTTCACTTATTTTTGTGAATAATGCAATTATTTTTGTAAAAATGGTTCACTTATTTTTGTGAATAATGTAATTATTTTTGTAAAATTTCTGCACTTCTGCTGTAGAAATTTTTTCTCCTATTATTGCAAATAATGCAATAATTTTTTCGTAGAATTTTGTGAAATTTCTGCACTTCTGCTGTAGAAATTTTTTTCACTATTATTGCAAATAATGCAATAATTTTTCGTAGAATTTTGTGAAATATCTGCACTTCTGCTGTAGAAATTTTTTTCACTATTATTGCAAATAATGCAATAATTTTTCGTAGAATTTTGTGAAATTTCTGCACTTCTGCTGTAGAATTTTTTAATAAAATTACAAGTCACAAGAAAATTATTAAGACAATATCTTTATTGAATGATTCTATATCCTGTATCACTGTATAAATTTGTAGAATAGAAGTGTTAATAATACAATCCGTTCTGAACAATTAAACAATACTGAATGAATGTTGGATACTTAATGAATGAATGAATACTGAATGCTTCTGCTTTTATACTTAATTCTATATACTTATTCTGTTATGTGATCCAACTTGTGTTTTTGGTTGTGAAATAGTTTTGGACTTTGAACTTGTTTTCATCTTTGAGGACGTAAACATGTTATTGTCTTAGATCTGATTTGAGATAAGGTTGTTTTCATGTTCTAACATGCTTTGAATGGATATCTAAATTCGTCGTAATTGACCATCTGGTGTTTTGATCATTGATTGGCCTTGAATTGAAGATGGTAAACATATTGACAAAATTCTTATTCTATGTGATTATATGATTACATACTGTGAATATCTTATATTGTTATTCAGTATTTCTATATTATAACGGGTGCCTGTAGTGGGATATTCTCTATGTTAACAGTGAAACTCAGCGAATAACTCAACACACCTTCCTTCGGCTGTTGTCTGGCCAGAATGGCGAAGCCACCCAGAATTGTGTACATTGAAATCGCCCGCAATAACGATTTCATGTTTTTTATCAATTCTTAAGATTGAATCACTCTGAGTTGAAACACTGTCTAAGTTGGGGCTTCTGTAAAGGAAACAGTAGTAGATGTTGCGCTCTTGTACCTTAACTTTTAGCCAAATGAAATTGAATTCCGGTTTGGAACTTTGGCTTAATTGAGGCAAAAGCTGAAACGCAACATCTCTCCGTACATAGATTGCTAGTCCGCGTCGACAGAAAAATAATGGCACCAATCTATACCCAGGCAGATTAAATTCCGATACATCAGAATTATCAAACACCTGAATTTCACTCAATGCCAAAATTGCTGGCCTATGGACATGAACATGGTTAAACACAGAAAACGAATTCGTTCTCAGCCCACGTATGTTGCTGAGATCCACTCTGAAAACACACATACTAAAAAAAACAAACACACAAAACACAACTTACCGCTTCTTTAAACCGTAATTGAGAAGAGTATGTCTCAAATTGGATTATTAACACAATTTGTCGCCAGTGTTATGCCTTCACGACAAAGTGAGTTAAGTCACCAAAAGAAACAAACACTCACAATCACTCGCAGCACATCCGCGTACGATGACGAATCAGAGACAACTGATATTCACTTGTAGCTTGGCAGAGGATATATATACCTCTCCACAGTTGGTGGTTCAGTTTGTTTCAGGTTAAGCTTTTCTACGGTTTGTAGCTTCCCCCCACCCGTGGTAAGAGGTTACAAACCATCAATAGTATATTCACTTGTAGCTTGGCAGAGGGTATACCTCTCCACAGTTGGTGCTTCAGTTTGTTTCAAGTTAAGCTTTTCTACGGATTGTAGATTCCCTCCACCCGTGGTAAGGGGTTACAAACCAACAACAGTCTATTTACTTGTAGCTTGGCAGGGGGTATACCTCTCCGCAGTGTTGGACAGGGTAACATTGATAGTAGTAAGCTCCATCCCACGCAACGCACCCTGCGAATGACGAGACCAACTCCCGCGCCAGAGAGTTCCGAGTGAGTGAGTAGAGTATACTAACCCCATTAAATTTCGTGAGTTAGTAAGAAAGTAATTGTACGCTGATATAAACTTGATTGTTGTAATTACCACGAGTTAATAAAAGATTTGTCCTTAAAACTAAAATCTGTTGACTTTAACTTAAAATTTTCTGTAACGAACCGTTGGATCCGCTGAGCTCACCTCAGCCGTAAGAAACTTCGTTACAACGTGCTTCTGTGAATCGACGCTGCTGCATCACTTAGAAAGCCTTCCCTTAGTAGAAGGTCAACTTTTTTTATGAGGTTATAGAGCATTGGTTTCTTTCAATTTTGATACTCTTCTATATTAAGTTGAAGCTCCATCCCACAGCTTTGGGCTAGCTCTAGCCATTCCGCGTACCAGCTTGACTGGTTGGAAATGGTCCTAAGTGCAATTTTCTTCGGCAGTCGATCATTTGGCATTTTAAAAACCTTCAGAATATAGTCCACTTGCATCTTTAGCGTTTTTATGAACACTGGGGGCAGTCCTGTTTCAATCATTAGCATGTAGTTAGGTGTATTCGGTGGAAGTCGAAATGTTCTTTTTATGTTGAATCTCAAGAGATTTTCTACGGCGTAATACCTTTTGGTTCCCTATACTTGGGCTGCATACAGCATAATAGCTTCGGAGCATGCTTCAAAAACTTTGTATTTGCTGCTATGCGAAATAAGTTTGTTGGCAAAACATCAGGGCCTGTATCAATGTAACTGCGAACTCTATACCTCAGGGTAGAAAATCGATTAGGTCTTCAATGAAGAGTGCAAACAATTCCGGACTTAAAGAACATCCTTGCCTTAATCCAGCCTCCGTTTGAAACCAATCTGAAGATCCTTCCCCATCCCACACTGCTGATTTTGTGTCTTCATACAGGTTTTGTAGGGCGCTGCCAAATTTGAGTGACATCCCCATACCATATAGTTTATAAAACAATGCATTTCGATCTACTGTGTCGAAGGCGACTTTGACGTCTATAAAAAATACATATAGCTTTTTCTGTCTCGCGAAAAAGGACTCCGCAATACTTCTCAAGACGAATATATGATGCACAGTCGAATATCCTGATCTAAATCCTGCTTAAAATTCTTTCAACAAATTATTTTCCCTAATCCATGTCGTGAGCCGTTTTTGTAGAATAGCTGTTTGGATTTTGTAGGAGGCATTAAGAAACGAGACACCCCTATATTTGGCTGGGTCTGATTTATTCCCTTTCTTATGGTTAATCTTAGAGCGTTGGCACTGTACGCATGCTCTTGACCAATCCAAAACGTCTTCATTGATACTGGGCCATACATATTTGTCGAAGTTGTCGGCTTGTTTTCCTTTCAGCTGGATGTGAAAGACCATGAATGGAATCGAATGCCTTCCGACGTAGTGTTGAGGGTACGTGCGGTGGAGTTGTTGTTGTCGTTGGAGATATCGCAATAGATAAATCGGCACTCTGTTGGCGATAGTTTGTCATCTGTTCTAGATTCGCTCCAACGGCGATGTCCGATGCATCCGTCGTCCAGACAATGGGTGCTTCTTAGTCGATGTGCGTAAGTAAAGTAGCATTGCTTATGCTGTTTTTGCATGCAGTGAACGCTTCTTCAGTTTGTGAAGTCCGAGGAACAGGTCGACGGTTTTTTTTTGTGCCCTTAAGAAGTTCATTTAGAGGTGCTTGAATGTGGACACAGTTTGGAAAATAGCGTCGGTAATAGTTGACAATTCCCAAAAATCGGCGGAGCTCGGAGAGATTTAGAGTAATTTAGGATGGCTTCAACTTTGTCCATCGGTGGTTTGCTACCAGCACTGTTAATCGTGTGCCCCAGGTAGGTGACCTCAGGTTTTACGAAGACACATTTGTTTTTGTTAATTATGAGTTTGTGTTTCGGGAGTCGTTCCAATACTTGGAAAATGTGTTTCTGATGTTCTTCTTCTGAGTCGGAAAAGATGAGGATATCGTCTATGTAGCAGAACACAGAGTTAAAGCCCACGTAGTACCATGTCGATGTGCCTTTGGAATGTTTGTGTGGCATTCTTGATTCCATAGGGCATGCCGGTGAACTCAAACCAAATGGCGTAATGACTGCTGTTTTTTTGATATCCTCAGGCGCCATTGTAATCTGGTTGTAAGCTTTGTCCAGATCCAAAATTGTTGTGTGATTGCTCCGTGAATTCCATTATGTATGGAATTGGGTTTCGATCTGGTTGAGTTTGAACATTACGGCGCTAATAGTCTCAGCGACATCCCCAACCTCCCGATTTTTTGGAACAAGGTGGAATAGGCCTTGCGTAGGTGCTGCTGAACGGATGACAAATCCTCTTTTTATCCAAATCTCTAAAATCTGCTTTAGCTTATCAACAGCGAGCGACGAGAACGTTCTGCTATTGGTTGAAAGGTGACAAGGCAATAAGTTTACAATTTTCTGGTATTTTCTCGATATTTCTGTCTATAATATTGGAAGTTTCTCGAAGCTTTTCAATGAGTATAAAAGGTGGCGTTCATTGCAGAGAATTGATTATTTAATTGGAATTTAACCAGTGAAGTTGTAAAAGTTCTTGCAAAGTGATAAAGCTACCACCTATGATAATTATTGTAAAGTACAAGTATAATAAGTGTTTTTGTGTGCATTTAAAAGTTGTTCAATATAAAATTGTGATCTTGTGTTATTTATACTGTTTAAAGTTGTTATTTGTAAATTAATAAACTTGTGTTGTGTTTTACGAATGAACTCGAAAGCCTAAATTTCGTAGCAATATAAACAATTGTCAGGGCTTTCAAAATAAATATTTATCTATATTTCTTAAAGTTCTTATTGTTTTGTTCACTTGAAATGTTTAAATCCGATTGTATAATTTTGTAAAACTTATATGAATGATTGAAATAAAAAATAAAAATAATAATAATGATTTATTATCAAGAAAAAGAAAATAAATAAAATCATAAAAATACCGAAAACAAAAACTACTTTAAGAAGAAGAAGGAACCCTGGGTGACCGGTGAGCATCACCTGAGTAGAACTCGTTACAAATTTAGCACTGATGCATTGTCTGACCCTTTTTTAAAATTGTAACACTTGATCCACATTCCATCCATCTTCGATTCCCACCCTAGTTTAAAATGACATTGCAGCTGCCAGCTCTAAGGAAACTGCAAATCTGTGCATAGCTTTCGTCTAAGTATTTAACACTCTATGGTCAGATCCACTTTCTGAAAGATGGTACCTACCCATTTGTTCTAAAGAGGTTTTTTCAAATCTGACATTGCCATTGCTTAAGTTTTTTTGTCTTTCCTATTCTTTCTCGACACTTCCTGAAAACAGGCTTTGTTCAGCATGTACCAAAAAGGCCCTTTCGACCCATAGCATTTACATCCATTTTTTCTAAAGTCGTGGAAACGCTGATCCATCGTTAACTAATAAATTATCTTGAAACTCACGAAATCCTTATTGGCCAACGGTACCATGGGTGACGATTTACTGTTTATTTAATGGCATATCTCACCGAACAGCTGTTGCAGTTAATATTTGCAATGTATTTGATTGAGTTTTGCATCAAATTACGTCATTGGATTAGATGGTATCTTATGGGCTGCTCAATCCAAGCTGTTTTGAACCTTTTTAAGTCAATAAGTCATCGCATAAATGATGGCTTCGTAATGACTATCTTTTGTCTCCGACAATCTTTATTAATAAAATGTATGATTAATGACACTGTACACTAAATTCAGATTTTCATAAAAGTTAGAGGAACGTTCCTCATCATCAAAAGTGGAACTAAAACAACAATGTATGTTAAACAAGTTTAATTCTGATCTGGACAGCATAATAAAATGGGGAGAACAAAGTAGAATTTAATGCATTCAAAATCCATTGCTATGTCCTGTCGTCTAGCCAAGACGTCACCTTACAGCCATTGTGCATTAATGGCACTTGCATGGGCATGACCGTTAAAGACAATCTTCGCTGGAATGACCACAAATGTGCAAGAAATATTTTACTGTGATCTGGCTACAATTTACAAAGCGTTCATTCACCTTAAAATTTAGTAAAATTGTCATATCGGATAAGGTGCTTCTAACACTATCTTGTATCGTTCTTCGGACGTACCAAATAATTCAGAAATTTATTTTTTAACTGCACAATAATTATGTCAGACATTTAAGATGCACGTGCAATCTTGTGGATAGACATCTCATATTTTCATATCCTTTATTCTCTAACGACTTGAGCGTGTGTGCACCACAAAAAAGAAAAAACTTACTTGTGTCTTGTAACCATCCTCACATTCCAATGTTATTAACTCATCAGATTTTATTTCCATATATGTAGATAACGCTGTTAATGATGGTTTTTCAGTTAACGAAGTAGTATCAGGTTCCACTTTGTAGTACTTTCCATTGTCTATAGCTGGCACAATGCATGGCGCTGTAAAAATAAACACATAACAGGACGTTCTCTTTAAAGAATAATAATAAATAAATTATTTAATCATCATAACTAAAAAACTATATATTTTCTAAAATATACACACCTGTTCTAAAATATCATAAAAAGACTACAGCTATTTTACTATTTTTTGAAATAACGAAGCCGTGTGAAATAATCGGTCGTAAAGCTTGCGTATATATTTTATTTTTTATGTGGATCACAGTTAGTTGTGGTTGGTTCCACTCAGAAAAATCGGGTTCAATTCCCGGCGCGTCCGACTTCGCTGAGCGAGCACAGTCGAATCGAGTAAAGCTCATCTGAACTCGATCCAGGTTTATATGGTGTCAAAACTTAATTTAAGCTGGATTCAACCAGCATATAAATGTGGGTTTATAAGCACACTATTCTAGTTTGTGAGGGTTCGGGTGTAAATTCAACTCTACCGACCACAACACTTTTTTTCTTTCTGCTATTAAAATATTTCCAATCCCAGGCCGAGCCAACGTATTACGGGAGTACAAATCCCTTAAACCATTCGTCCGAGAAATACATGGCGCAGAACAGTTGAGGAGGAGTCACGGCATGCGCTAATTAAAAACAAATACGAATGTAATGTCGGGTTTATCAATTTAATGGTACTATATCCGTTTATTTTTATTATATCCATTTAAGAAGGGACCTATTATAAATATTATAATATTTTTTTGTTTAATACTTGCTGAGTGCCCGGCGTTGTTGAAAAGTATTGATTTAGCACTTATCATTGACACCCAATCTTCGACTCGCACAAACCTAAAAAAAAACAACAACAAACAATCCAAATATACAGGGTGTATCCGTTAAGGTAGAAAATACTTAAAGGGATCATTCCTTGGCTAATTTCGTGAAAAAAGTCCGTATGGGAGGGGGAGGGGGTCTATTTTCAACCCGTAGCGTTTTAATGTAAAGAGACTTACTTTTCTTCACACCATGTAACTCTGGAACGCTTCTAGATACAAGGTTACTGTTGGTCATTTTTGAAAGAAAATTAAATACCTCATACTATTAATACATTCGGTCAACAGGAGGAGGGTTAAAAATGAAAGTTTGTAAAATGAACGAAAACGTACTTTTGACCTTACATGACTTCACACCATATAACTCTTGAACGCTTCCAGATACAAGCTTACTGCTGGTTTTTTTTGAAAGAAGAAGAAAAAAAGAAGAAGAAGATCTAACAATATACACTTCCTTTAAATTATTTAAGCCATACCGACATAAAGGTCATCAAATTCAAAACAAAATTTTTTAAAAATGGATTTACCAACACAATTATTTCGACAAATGCTCTTGGATACATCATTTTTGATAAATACAGTATTAAAGCCTATTTATTTCCTACAAATACATGGCACAATATTTGTGTATTCGGTCAACAAGAGCGAGATAGTGCGTTGTGTTACTACTAATACGTATAAGAAAGGTTGCATGACGTGTGACGTCCTAGTGTTCCTGCAGCAACAGTGCAACAAAATTACAAGGGAAATAGATGCACCCTAACCACTTCACTCCAGTGCATAGTCTTCTTCAAAAGGACTTGTCAAGAAGGACCTAATTTTGTGAGTCGATTTCATCGAATGGACACATAAAATTGGTGGTGAAAATGGACACATGAAAATGGTGTAAACTCGCAAAATTAGGTCCTTCTTAGTATGTCGAAGCATGGTATGTTGAAGCAGATTATGCACTGGAGTGAACTGGCAAGGGTGCATCCGTTCCACGTATAATTTTGTTGCACTCTTGCTACGGGAACACTGAGACGTCATGCAACTCTTCCTACGTAATAGTAGTAACACAACCTGCACCTTCTCGTTTTTTTTTACTGAATTCACAAATATTTGTAATATGGATCTGTAGGAGATTGAATAGGCTTTAATATTGCATTTGTCAAAAAAATTTATCCGATAGCATTTTTCGAATTAATCGTGTTTGTAAATACAATTTAAAAAAAAAAAGATTTTGACGACCTTCATAACGGTATGGCTTAAATAATTTAAAAAACATTGTTTGATCTTAGAAATGTACTTTTCTTTGAAAAAAGATTAATAGTAACCTTGTTTCTGGAAGCGTTCAAGAGTTATAGGGTGTGAAGTAATGTAAGGTCAAAAGTACGTTTTCGTACCTGCTAAGGTCGAAAATCGGCGGTCAGCCATCAGCAGAAATAAGGGGAATAACACAGTATGCTCTAGAATTGCAGGTGGCCGTAACTATCTCTGACTGGTGGAAGTGCGATCAAACCTCCACGTGGTGGCCGCTGGTAATTTTCTTCCAATGCAGGAAAAGCTGAATGATCGGGCTAGTCCCTTCAAAGTAAAGTTGGCGCAAGGCCAATAACGTCGCCTGTAAAAAATTATTATTACGGAACCCAAAATCAGCCTCGGATACACTGATGAACGACGACGACCACGGCAACGAAAACGGCTAAACGATTTGAAAATTTTCTCATGGAACGTACGCTCACTGTATAGAGCTCTAGCTGCACAGCAGCTGGCCGATACCCTGTCTAAATATAAGGCTGACATAACAGCATTTCAGGAGATACACCATCTGGTGTCTTACAAAAATCAGAATATGACATATATTACAGTCATGCAAGACATCATGTGCTCGGGGTGGGGTTTCTAGTCATCAAAATAATGAAACCCACCGTTATCGGCTTTAATGCAGTAAATGAACAGCTATGCACCCTTCGCGTGCGGGACAAATTTAAAAACATAAGCCTCATAAACGTTCACGCACCTACAGAGGATTCCCCAGATGATGAAAAAGAAGAATCAGTCGAACGGGAACTCCATGCCTGCCCTCAGTATAATGTAAAAATCACTCTGGGGGATATGAACGCTAAGATAGGTAGGGAGCAATGAAGAGACCAGAAACAACTACGGTCAAGCGATAGGACTCGCCCTAAATACAGGGAGAGTAAGTCCTGCGGCTGAGATGTCGGGCGTAGAAGAGAAATGGACACGCCTTAAAAATACTGTCATTAGTACTGCAGACTCCATCTTAGGCAGTAGTCGTAAAGATCGAAACGACTGGTTCGATGACGAATGTAAGCTAGCTACTGAACGTAAGTATGTTGCGTACTGAGCAATGCAACAATCTTATAGAACGCGGACACGCGAAAATGAATATAAAGAGCTCAAAAGATATGAAAAAACAGTTCACCGGCGAAAGAAAGCAGCCTGGGGGAAGAATCTCGTCCGTGAACTGGAACAGTACAGAGAGCAAGGACCGCACAAGGCGCGGAAGTTCTACCAAAGGGTCCGCGGTATGACGCAATATACACCGCGTTGCACATACTGCAAGGACAAAGAGGGTAATCTGATCGCCGATCTTAAAGGCATCTTAGAGCGATGAGAAGAGCACTTTCATGAGTTGCTAAATGGCCAGCTAACTGAGGAATTGGAATGACCGAAGATCATACTATGCTGCCGCCACCAAGCATAGGTGAAGTTAGCAGAGCGATAAATCGGCTCAAAAATAATAAGACTCCGGGATCTGATGGGATCCTAGCGGAACTGATAAAAATAGGAGGCCTCACATTACACCAAGCAATTCATGAAATATTAATGCAAGTATGGGAAGAAGAAGTTATACCATAACACTGGCGAAGAGGCATCCTGTGCCCCACACATAAGAAGAGAGATATCACAAAATGCAGCAATTATCGTGGTATAACGTTGTTGAGTACCGCGTATAAGATTTTCTCCTCTATCCTTCAAGACAGAATAACCCCATACGCTAAAGTCATCATTGGTGCATACCAGTGTGGCTTCTTCATCCCAGGAAAATCAACAACTGATCAGATTTACACCCTAAGGCAGGTGATGGAAAATGTCTAGAGTTTCAAAACTCACTACACCATATTTTTATAGACTTTAAAGCCGCCTATGATAGCAAAGCCAGAGTAGAACTTTATAAAGCCATGAGAGAGTTCGGCATCCCAAATAAACTTACACGACTATGTAGGTTGACCTTGACCAATGTTATAAGCCAAGTAAAAATATCCGGATAACTATTAAGCCCATTCAACATCTATAACGGGCTCCGACAAGGGGATGGACTGGCCTGCGTCCTCCTCAACCTGGCGTTAGAGAAAGTGATCCGAGACTCTGACGTAACGACGAGAGGAACAATCCTCTATAAGTCCATTCAGATACTGGCTTACGCAGACGATATTGACATCGTTGGTAGAAACCAAAGAGCTGTACAGGAAGCTTTCATCCAGATAGAGCAGGCGGCACGAAATCTGGGGCTGCACATAAATGAGAGCAAAACAAAGTACATGGTGGCCACGTCTGCGAGTAGAAGATCCAGCATTGGTCCCTCAATTCAAATAGTGGAGCGCGAATTTGAAGTAGTCCAATCCTTTAACTATCTCGGGTCAACTGTAGCAGCCCGTAACAGCATGGAACCAAAAATACGCGCATGGTTGCCTAAAGACAACAAAAACTACTATAGTCTGTCAAGACTCTTTAAATCCAGGAACTTAACCATAACATCCAAGCTGCTGGTATATAAGACAATGGTCATACCAGTACTTACATCCGAGACTTGGGTGCTTAGCAAAAAGCATTCTGACCTCTTAGCCGCGTTCAGAGAAAAGTCTTACGGAGAATTGTTGGCCCCGTATGTGAGGAAGGACGATTCCGGAGACTCTATAATGATGAGATCTACGAGCGTTACCGCGATGTCGACATCGTGAAGAAAATTAAGCTCGGTAGGCTCCGGTGGGCAGGACACCTATCTCACATGAGCGAAGAGGATCCTGCTCGGAAAGTCCTTTGCGGTAGAAATTATGGAACACCACAGCGAGGCCGGCCAAGCCTACGCTGGAAGGATGGCGTAGACCAGGACGCCCAGAGCTTAGGGATGCCAAACTGGATGACATCGGCTTGAAATCTGGACCGGTGGAGTGACTTTTTGCGGGAGGCCAGGACCGGACCCAGTTGTAGATCCAAATATAATGATGATGAAGGTCGAAAATCAAAAAAAAAAAAAAAAATTTGAAATTGTATTTACCAACAAGTTTGTTTCGAGAAATGCTCTTGGATACTTGCAAGAGGGACCTAATTCCTTCTTGACAAGTCCTTTTGAAGCAGATTATGCACTGGAGTGAAGTGGTAAGAGTGCATCCATTCCACGTGTAATTTTGTTGCACCAAGGGATAAGTCCCTAAATGACTTTCGTCACAACAAAAAGTTGGGCTATGCCCTTTATTAAAATTAAAAATTAAAAATTCGAAGGAATGTGAATTACAATATAACACATTCCTCACGTTTGTAGCCGGTTTCAATTTATTTTCTCAGAATTATCTCTGATTCATTGAAAAAAGCAATACGAAAAAACGAACACGAAACTAAAACGACGCGAGTCCAAATACTTTTATCAGTGAATCATGGTCAGGGAAAACTACAAAAAACCTTGACCAAGAAAATATTACAAAATAAACAACAAATATTATAAATAATACAAAAAATACAATCAATAATAATTTTATTATATAAAATAATCGTATCCTCTAATGAACACTACGGTCGTCCTTCAGGAAGTTGTTGACAGCTATTTTGAAGGCCTGTAAATTATAAGATTCAGGAAATACAGAGTCGACCAATTGATTCCACATCGAAGTCACTCTCGGATAAAAGGACGATTTGAAGTGTTGGGTTCTACATGAGAACGGTTTTAAGGCAAATCTATGTTGATTAGACCTCAAACGATTGCTAACGTTGCTGACAAAAGGACCTGGGAATAGAGAACGGGTTTCTGAAGAACATCTACCGTTGTAAACAGATAAAGCTCCAACATTATGTCTATGCTCCAAAGAATCAAGAGATGAAGTAATGGTTACATCATTTATCAAACGGATAACTCTATTTTGAATTCCATCAAGATGAACCAAATGAGATCTTGGAGCCCCACCCCAAACAAATGAATTAAATTCTAAAATTGGTCTAACATAATATTTATATAATCTTAATACTTCAGAGGGGCTGAAGTAAAAGTTACAACGTCTTATAAAGCCCAAGCATTGGCTCGCTCTATCAAGAATAACTTGAATGTTCGACAGAATTGTCGAATTCATTAATTCACGCGAACCAATCAAGCGAGAATTGCATTCTTTTTGACTAACAAACTCCATTGAAGCCGATAACGTCGTATCATCAGCAAATAAGTGGATATCACATGTTGTAGAAGACAACAAGTCTTTGATATACAGGGTTTTTCAATAAGAGCACTTCAACTTTTTTTTTGAATAAAACACAAACTGTTCGACTTTTTAACTAACTTTTTTTTTATTAACGAATTTGAACATATACATATGATAAAAGGTGTTTTTTTAGGAGGTTTGTTTTTCCGATAGATGTCGTTTTATTTTATGACAGTTGTTTTGACAGCTCAAAGTGGCATTTCTACTCAGTATTGGCAAATCATTATGAATAGGTTAACTAAAGAACAACGTTTTCAAATCGTGGAAATTTATTTTCAAAATCAGTGTTCAATTAAAAATGTTTATAGAGCACTTCGTGAATTTTATGGTGCACATAATCGTCCGTCAGAGACCACCATAAAGAACGTAATTACCAAATTTCGGTCTACATTCACTCTTTTGGATGCCAAGCCACCGACAAGAATGAGAAGAGTTCGTACAGAAGAAAATATTGCTGTCGTTGAGGCCAGTGTCGAAGAAAACGACAATTTATCGATTCGTCGTCGTGCTCAGCAAATTGGACTTTGTCCATCGACTTTATGGAAAATTTTACGTAAAGATTTGGGTTTGGTGCCATACAAAATTCAATTGGTGCAAGAATTAAAGCCACACGACCATCGTTTGCGCCGTGAATTCAGTGATTGGTCGTTAAATCAATTGAACGAAGATCCATTTTTTTACCGTAAAATTCTCTTCAGTGATGAGGCGCATTTTTTGTTAAATGGATACGTCAACAAACAAAATTGTCGCATTTGGAGCAAAGATAATCCACACGCCGTTCAAGAATTACCAATGCATCCTGATAAATGTACTGTTTGGTGCGGTCTATGGGCTGGTGGGATCATCGGTCCATATTTCTTTAAAAATGAGGAAGGACGACGCGTTACCGTGAATGGAAATCGATACAGAACCATGTTAAATGAGTTTTTGTTGTCAAATCTTGAAGATATGGATATGGATGAAATGTGGTTTCAACAAGATGGTGCCACTTGCCATACAGCACGTGAAACAATCGACTTATTGAAAGAAACTTTCAACGACAACATTATTTCGAGAAATGGTCCGGTGAATTGGCCTCCGCGTTCGTGCGATTTGACGCCACTCGATTACTTTTTGTGGGGATACGTGAAGTCATTGGTTTATGTGGATAAACCTCAATCGATTGACGCTTTGGAAACCAATATTCAACGTGTCATTGCTGACATACGCCCTCAAATGCTTGAAAAAGTGCTGGAAAATTGGACCTCCAGAATGACATTTGTGAAAAATAGTCGTGGTAGCCATATGCCAGAAATTGTGTTTAAATGTTAAATGCCAAAAAATTATCTACCAAATAAAAAAAAATTTTGGTCATTTCATAATTTTATATGTGTTTTATTCAAAAAAAAAATCGGCAACCTCTTAAAAAAACACCCGTTACATTTAAGTATGAAACTCGATTTATTTTGCATGACTACCGCGTGCACGTTTTACGAAGTCCAATCTTTGAACCCAATTTTCGACCACTCTTTCGCATAAATCGGCCGAAATTCCAGCAATTTCACGTTCAATATTGGCTCTGAGCTCTTGCAACGTCGCCGGCTTATTGGCATAGACCAATGACTTCACATAACCCCAAAGAAAATAATCTAGAGGTGTCAAATCACATGAGCGCGGCGGCCACTGGACATGCCCATTTCGCGAAATAACACGCTCATCGAACTTAGTCTTCAATAACGCGATTGTATCGTGTGCTGTGTGGCATGTGGCCCCGTCCTGCTGAAACCACATGTCGTCCAAGTCCATTCCATTCAATTGCGGCCAAAAAAAATCGTTTATCATATCGCGGTACCGATTTCCATTAACAGTAACGTGGCGATCGTTATCGTCGATGAAAAAATATGGCCCAATGACGCCGCCGGCATGTAATCCGCACCAAACAGTGACTTTTTCGGGATGCAACGGTGCCTCATGAATCACGTGTTGCTGCTTTCTGCCCAGTAACGCATATTTTGCTTGTTGACAAATCCTTCTAGCCAAAAGTGAGCCTCATCGCTGAAGATGATTTTTCGGTGAAAATGCTCTTAAAGTAGCGGCAACAGAACGATTATTTTGATAACAAATTTGCATGATTTGCAATCGCTGTGCACATGTGTAGCGTTCCATGATGAAATGTATACTAATGAAGTTTCAAAATGACAAAATGAAAAAAAATATGGCGTCGTTCGCCGTCCCTATCGGAGAAAAGTTGAAGCGCACCTGTTGAAACACCCGATATATTAAGAATAATGTAGGCGATAAGGTAGACCCTTGAGGAACACCAGCATTGATCTCATGCGAAGATGAGGAAAAACCATTCAATACCACTTTTAATTTGCGGTTCCATAAATAATCCTCAATCCATGTAATGAGAGAGGGGTGTAAGTTGAGCGAACGAATCTTATTAATAAGACAATCATGCCAAACTCTATCAAAAGCCTTAGAAATATCCAAGGACACAACGCTTGATTCGCCTAGATTTTCAAGGCTTCGCTCCCAACAATGAGTCATGCACGTCATTAGTTCACCTGAAGATCGATTTTTTCGAAATCCATACTGTACATCAGATAAAAGAGCATTCGAATCCAGATAGCTCATTAGTTTGAAATTAATGATAGATTCCATTACTTTTGACAAAACTGACAACAGAGCAATAGGGCCGTAGTTAGTAGGTGCAGACTTATCACCTTTTTTCGGGACGGGTTGAATATTACCTATTTTCCAAATTGACGGAAAAACACCTGTCTTCATTGAGAGATAAAACAATTTGCTAAGCGGATTAGCCAAAGTATGATGACATATTTTCAATAATAATGGTGGAATACCGTCGGGTCCAGTTGCTTTATTGGGGTCAAGTTCTTTAAGAATTTTGGAAACAACCCGACGACGGAAATAAATTGAAGACATACCTAGGCCTACATTCGGAAGAATTGGTGGACTTTGGTTAGAAAATGGAAGGGTTGACGCACTAGCAAAATGCGAAGCTAAGAGATTGGCTTTCTGAATATCAGTTTTATAAAGAATACCATTATGGAAGTAGGAACAGAAGAAGTCTTTTCTCCAAAGTTTCTTTTAACCATTGCTGCAAATGTCCAAAAGCTTTTAATGTTTGAATCATAATCTAAAATTTTCCGCATGCTATCTCGAATCTTTTGGTCATTTATTATTTTAGACCTGTTAATTATAGCGTTAGCTCTATTTCTGGCTATTCTAAACTTAACAAGGTTTTCTACGGATGGGCAATTAACGTAGTCCAAATGGGCTGATTTTTTACTCGCGACTGCTGACCTGCAGTTATCATTAAACCACTTATTCTTACGAATATTGCTTTTCTTAAAGGAGGAAGGAATGAAATTTTTCATTCCTAGCAGAATGGTTGACGTGATCAGTTGAGATGCTTCATCAGCATTATTGTTGGTAAAGCAGGTTGACCAATCAAATGAGCTAAAAAATTGATTCAGGAGTTCCCAGTTAGCATTTTTGAAGTGCCAGAGTAGCCTTTTACTTGTTGACTCTACATTGGTTGGGGTTATTGAAAATTTGGCTAATACCAGAGCGTGGTCGGAAAGACCTAATGGAGCAGATAAATCAATTGAATATTTATCTGGCATAGAAGTTAGAAATAAATCTAATAGGTGAGGTGATTGACCAGATGTATCGGGATACCTAGTTGGCTAATCGGCGAGTTGTGTTAGAAGATTGGTATCTGAAAATAGTTCTGCGGATTCACCTGATCGATCTCTGCCATTCGAATATGTCAACCAAGAATCATTATGGACGCTAAAATCTCCCAAGACTACTAATTCTGAAGTTGGTGAGGATTCGTAAATCTTGTCAATTGTTTCCGATAAATTATCAAATTCAATAATAGTGTCATCAGGTGACAAATTAGGACTACGATATAGGGAACAAATAAACATTGAATGGTTTGCTATTAAAATTTCAATCCATATCGTATTGAACAATGGATTACATTTCGGAACATTAAAATTTGGAACAGAAAAACAGATATCATCTCTAATAATGAGAACAACCCCTCGATGCGGAACCAAACAGTCGACACGAGAATACCCCGGACATTGGAAATCATTTGGGGTACCCATAAAAGAAACCTGTGTTTCACATAAACTAAGAACCGCAGGTTTATTCGCGTGAAGATGCGCTACGATGGAGTTAAAATTACCCTTAAATCCGCGAAAATTAGTGAAATGAATTTCAAAATAAGAATTCATTTCACAATGTAAAAAAAACTAAATACTCGAATAAATATGTTAAATAAATTAAAATAAAAACAATTAAAAATTATAACAAAAAGAAGATTTTTTTAAAAGACAACAGCCCAACAGAAAATCGCATTCATTTCATAAAGTTTCTATTTTAATCCTGTTCCTCTTCACTTCTTGCAGAAATATTATGAGGTGAAGTTGTAGAAAATTTAAAAAGCTTTAATACTGCATTTGTCAACAAAAAATTATCCGAGAGCATTTTTCGAAATAATCGCGTTTGAAAAAAAAATTTAATAATTTTTTTTTTACTTTGACGACGTTTATATCGGTTATGAGGTAATAATGAAAATTTTTGTAGAAAATTTAATTGGCTTTAATACTACACTAGTCAACAAAAAATTAGCCGAGAGCATTTTTCGAAATAATCGCGTTTGAAAAAAAAATTAAAAATTTTTTTTTTTTTACTTTGACGACGTTTATATCGGTTATGAGGTAATAATGAAAATTTTTGTAGAAAATTTAATTGGCTTTAATACTACACTTGTCAATAAAAAATTATCCGAGAGCATTTTTCGAAATAATCGCGTTAGAAAAAAAAATTTTAATTTTTTTTTTTTACTTTGACGACGTTTATATCGGTTATGAGGTAATAATGAAAATTTTTGTAGAAAATTTAATTGGCTTTAATACTACACTTGTCAACAAAAAA
The DNA here is from genome assembly GCA_947095585.1 of Nephrocerus scutellatus. Lineage (NCBI taxonomy): Eukaryota > Metazoa > Arthropoda > Insecta > Diptera > Pipunculidae > Nephrocerus > Nephrocerus scutellatus. The sequence continues at coordinate 52,999,154 of OX352764.1, forward strand.
TTATCCGAGAGCATTTTTCGAAATAATCGCGTTTGAAAAAAAAATTAAATTTTTTTTTTTTTTTACTTTGACGACGTTTATATCGGTAATGAGGTAATAATGAAAATTTTTGTAGAAAATTTAATTGGCTTTAATACTACACTTGTCAACAAAAAATTATCCATAAGCATTTTTCGAAATAATCGCGTTTGAAAAAAAAATTTAAAAATTTTTTTTTTTACTTTGACGACGTTTATATCGGTTATGAGGTAATAATGAAAATTTTTGTAGAAAATTTAATTGGCTTTAATACTACACTTGTCAACAAAAAATTATCCGAGAGCATTTTTCGAAATAATCGCGTATTAAAATTTTTTTTTTTTTACGTTGACGACGTTTTTATCGGTAATGGTCTTAAGAATTTGAAAAAAATTTACATTTCTTTGAAAGAAAATTTTTGTAGAAAATTTAATGGACTTTTATACTGCACTTGTCACCAAAAAATTATCCGAGTGCATTTTTTGAAATAATCGCTTTTAAAAAAAAATTAAAAAATTTTTTTTTTTTTTTACTTTGACGACGTTTATATCGGTAATGATTTTAAGAGTCTAGAGTCTTGAACGAGAGCACGAAGAACCCTAACTATACTGGTAGCGAAGAAGTGAGTTAGTTATATTTGGATAGAAGACTGCTGGCGAATCACAAATTCCAAATGGTACAAATTTGAACTCGAACTGTCCACTGTGTGCTACGAATGATTTGTATCGCATGGAATTTGGTTCGACCGGGACGTGGAAAAATCCGTTTGTCAAATCAAGCGTTGTGAAAACACTAGCTCCTTGCAATCGATCTAAAACATCATTGTCAATACCATTGGAAAATTATCACGCAATATCTTCTCATTTAATTTTCTGAGATCACAGCATAACCGCTTGGTAACACCTTTTTTCGACACCAGGACCAGGACAAATGCTCACCTGTTCATCAATCACTTGCTGATCAACATGTGATGTTCTCCTAGGTCTTTGGTAAACAGGTACCTCATCGGTGACGATTGAACCGGTGACTTAGAATTTGTTGTAGGCGTGTACTTCTGAATCATGGCTGTTAACGCAGCCGATTGATTCTTACTAAGGTGGGATGAGTCGAAATGTTGTACTTTATCGACTTTGTCTAAATCGTTCTGTAAACAAAGAGATGTAAATTCATAAAAAAATAGAGTATCTTTCCCTTCCCACAGCGCCACAGCTCCTTCCGACCATTAGCTCTTCTTTTAACTTAAACTCAGCATGGCCTTGTGTAAATAATACATCCGTCTCCCTAAAGACATCGTTACCCAATACAGCTTCATAGCGCAAATCACTATCTTTGGTTACGTGAAATGTAATCTTGAAATGACAACCGTCTACTTTTATGGTTGTTGGTACATTGCCGATGGTAAATAGTTCACTTTCCTTAATACCCACCAATCGGGTTTTTTCAATGCCAAGACTTAGATCTTTTAACTTTTTGGATGTGCTATAACGCAACAAACTTAGGTCGGAACCCGTGTCCATCATCGCTAATAATGTTTCACCAACCATGATCTTTTTAAAAGTTAGTCCGCTCTGGAGCTCTCTAGGCACATCTGTCATAGTGTTTACTATATTTCTTTCGATTTTTATCTGCTTTCCTGGGGCTTGTTTACATTCAACCATGACCCATTTGTGTCCACTTAAAGCATTTGTATTTTCGCTCGTTGTTACTACAATAATTTGCTATATATGTAGTAGCTCCACACTTATAGCATTTCCTTGTGTATTCGATAGATAATTGTTGTATTGCAGTAGCTGTTAATTGGTATTGCATCCACTGCCTGCGTCACTTCAAGCCGAGCAGTTCTCCTTGAACGCCCCCCTGTGTGCTCAGTAGGACTCTTCCAAGTACGCAGCAGTATATGTTGATTGATATTGTATTCTACTGACTGTGCTACTTCGAGCCGAGCCGTTCTTCGTGAACGTCCCACGCGCTCAGTTTTAGTTCTAATAGGTAGCTCACTACGTATTCGAAGTATTCATTATTTAAGTAGGTATATATATATATTAAGATTGTCAACACAAACACAAAACAAACTGGAATAATAAAACGAAAACACCAACGAACAAAAACCTCTTTTAATTTGTAACCAGCCAGCAAAAACGAACCCTGGGTGACCGGCGAGCGTCACCCGAGCGAACAACGTTACAAATTTGGCGCCCGAGCAGGGACGACTTTTGAAGTCGTATCACCGACCGAGACCGAGAAAAGAAAACCATATTTTTCTTTCCGTGTCAAAATAATCGACAAGAAACCACTTACCGACAGAAACACGGCATTACAACTTTTTTTAAATTTGTGAATGCGTCACTACTAAAATTAGTTTTGGCACCAACCGGGGAGTACCAGACCATAGAAATATACAAATTGTCAAATACTGCCGAAAGAAAAGCTATAGATATACATAATAATGTCCACCGAGGAGACTGGTCTTAGTGTTTCCGGAATATACTCAGTTCGGAAAGAGGAGTTACTAAACGCACTGTGTCGTCGTGGAATTAACCAAAGTGGTAGTGTAGATGAGCTACGCAAACTACTCTCTACCGAGCTAAAGAAACACAAATCTTGTAGCGATTTACCAACGATCGAACCGAAGCTCACCACCGACACAATACTATCAAGCATGGAATTCCAGACCACAACCACACACCGGCCAAAAATTCCGAACATCACGTACTCAAAGCCAACGGAAACACAGAATCATAACCTGAATACACCAAGCATTGAAATCCATGTACAACCGAAACCGACACCGAGCATTCTATTTACTTCCTACTCAGAAGTACAACCGACACAGACTTATCGTCCTTCCGATGCGGAAGTGATGGATAAGGTAAGAAGGTGGAACGTCCGGTACGAAGGGGGAAATAGTAATCCATTAGAATTCCTAGAAAGGGAAGAGGAACTCGCCGAATGTTACAAATTGCCGCACGACCGGGTAGTACGAACACTACCAGACCTACTCAAAGGGAACGCACTGATTTGGTTCCAAAATAAAACAACCCAAAAAAAGTAAAATTTTTCATCTAAATTCTCTAATCGCAGAAATTGATATGGGAGCCCCTCGATCCTGGGCCATTTTTTTATTGTAGGAGAAAATCATCGAAACAAACATTTGACACCAGATGTTAAAATTGAAAAAGCTCAGATCATTTTATTCTGAGCACTTAGAGCACGCTCATACTCTGAGCAAATAAGAAACACGAACATTTATCTTGAGAACTCTTTGACTGCTCTGAACTAATTTATGAAAACGCCAAATGACAGAATATTGTGAAAACTTGTTGTTCTATCTTTAAGTTGATATCGACAACAAAAAAAAACGACATCAATAAAAATACAATTCAGTATATAATAAAAATGTAAGTTGAAGTAAGCATAAAACATGTATGTCTCGTTTCATTTGCTGGGTTCATTTGTGCGTGCGCTAAGATTTCTCTCTCTCTCTCCACCACCACCAAAACCATGCAGCGCAGCCGACTGCGCAGCACACACCGCACACAGTCCATAAAGGGCGACGAATATCTGATGCCAGTATAGATATTTAAAAAATGTATTCAATAAAATCGGGCCATGGGAAGTGGGTTAAAAATTGATCGCAAGAATCCACGACAGACGACCGACGACCCACGGGCAAGTGAAGTTAATATAGAGAATTTAATAATAAGGAGTTTCTGAGTATTTGGGAAGCGTTTAGCGAGGAATTACGTCGCTTCTTCTTACCGCCACGATTTTCTGAGCAATTATTAGACCGCATCCGAAACCGAACGCAAAACAGCCGAGGAAAATGGAAAGATTATATAACTCTCTACCGGGGAGAAATTAAATCGTATATATGATAACCTACGACCGGATTATCGCCATTACATCAAACGACGGGAGTTCACGACGCTGTCGGAACTAACCTCACTCATTGAGGATATTGAATGCCTTTTAAACAAGCAACCCCCCTCTCGACCTTCTCCCGCACCAGTACGACCGCCCGCATTACGTCCTACCGCACCACCGTTTCAACCGACCGTACCGCCATTTCGGCAGGCCGCATCACCACTATACCAGACTAGGTCAGCGAATCAACTGGCGACCGTCCACCGATCCAGACCGCTCGACAAGTAATACCGATAATCAACGATGTAACAGATCCGCATCATGTTCCAGATACCAGAAATATACCGCATCATATACCGGTTACCAACGATGTAACATGTCCGCATCATGGTCCATATACCAGCAATATACCGCATCATCCACCGATTACCAACGATGCAAAATATCCGCATCATAGCAGCCATATACCGCATCATAACCGATTTCCAGCGATGTAACACATCCACATCACCAGTCACCAGTCACCAGTCCGCCCGCAATTTACCAGTAACTACGACCGAAGAACCTGCTGCTGGACTTGCGGCCAGCCCGGACATACTCGTCGAACTTGTCGTCAGAACCGCCGACTATTTTGTTCACACTGTGGTACAAATGATGTACAGAGCAGACATTGCAACTGCAAACCGGAAAACACCAACGGGCCGTCCAACAGCATGAGGCATTAGACGCGCCCACCCCTATCGTTTCAACCCACGCCTCATACACCATACCCATCAAATTCCAAAATCGCCTGTACGACGTCGTTGTCGACACCGGCGCAGGAAGATCGTGCATTGGGAAAACCGTCCGAAACATATGCATAAAGCACCGTGTACCAGTCCGACCGATCTCCATAACATTTGCCTTGGCCGATAAATCGACTGTCACCGCTCGGCAAGCATATATGTTAGATCTAATTTGGGGAGAATGGTCCTTCACACAAGAATTTGTGTATATTCCGAATCTTTTGGATGAATTCTTGATAGGAACAGACTTCCTGGCAAAATTTGGATTCACTATTAACCGTGGAGAAAATGTTATAGCAGCGCAACCTGAACCAAGGCCGCCAATTATCCGAAGTCTCGCGACGGAAAAACAACAGCTAGACCGACTGTTGGCTATAGAACTACCCATATTCGAAAGCTTCAAAGGGCCGACAACCATCACCGGACACGAGATCCGTCTCAAGCACCACTGACCCTTCAAGCAAAGGTATATGCCAAGAAACCCAGCCATGCAAACAGTAATCAACGAAGAGATCGACCAACTATTGGCCGAAGAGAAAATATAACCATCAAATAGCCCATATAGCTCACCCATAGTGCTCGTCAAAAAAAAGCAAGGAACCTGGAGGCTATGCGTCGACTATCGGCAACTAAATGAGCTGTCTATTAAAGATGCCTACCCGCTGCCATAGTTAAACCATATCTTGGATAAACTGAAAGACGCGAGGTACATTTCCACGATTGATCTTAAACAGGGATATTGGCAAATCCCATTTAAACCCACCAGCCGGCCGTATACCGCCTTTGCCGTCCCAGGGCGAGGACTCTTTCAATGGAGAGTAATGCCATTTGGGTTACATTCCGCCCCGCCACATATCAACGACTACTCGACGGAATCATCAGCCCCGAACTTGAGCCGTACGCATTCGCTTATCTGGACGATATAATTGTTATTGGGAGTACGTTCACAGAGCATATGACGACACTGACAGAGCGTCTGAAACAGGCAAAACTAAAAATCAATCCCGAAAAATGCGAATTTGGGAAAGCAGAGATGCGCTTTCTCGGGCATATGGTAAACCGGAACGGAATACACACCGACCCTAGCAAGATTGAGGCCGTCAAGTCATTAATAGCCCCCGCAATATTAAAGAACTCCGCCGTATCATCGGGATCGCTTCATGGTATCGCCGCTTTGTTACAAATTTCTCATCCATTACAGCACCACTGAAGAAGCTACTAAAGAAAAAAACCAAGCGGTCATGGGAAGATGCCCAAGAAGAAGCTTTTCAAACATTGAAAACTAAGCTGACAGAGGCACCAGTACTCTCTTGTCCAGACTTTTCGAAACGATCGTTTCTGCTCCAGACAGATGCCAGCGCCGAAGGACTGGGAGCAGTCCTCTCACAATCCATTGACACTCAAGAGCGAGTAATCACCTACGCCAGTAGAACCCTTACCGATGTGTGCGAAACTACTCGGTCACCGAACGAGAATGTTTAGCTGTAGTATGGGACATTCGAAAAATTCGACCCTATATAGAAGGCTACAAATTCGTCGTACATACCGATCACCAATCGCTGAGATGGTTGCACCGTATAGAAAACCCCTCCGGACGATTAGCCTGGTGGGCCATTGAGCTACAGCAGTACGATTACGAAAAGGCACGCTGAACACCGTAGCAGATGTTCTATCTAGACATCCGACACCGAATACCGAAAGTTACTATTACCGAAAACTCAGAATACCAACTTATGGACGGAACCCTGTACCGCCATATTTTCAATCCGACCTGTCATACCGAAACTGCTCCGACCGCCTGGAAAGTCTGCGTCCCTAAGCCACTACGGGCCCAGATCCTACACGAAAATCATACTGACGTGACAGCCGGACATATGGGGATTGCCAAGACTATTGCCAGGATCGCTAGAAGTTATTACTGGCCAGGATTATTCCGCGATACCGCTCGGTTTGTCCGCCAGTGCCCGACGTGCCTAGAGTATAAAATACCTGCCAGAAAACCCGCTGGAGAAATGCAGATGACAGAAGCCAACTATCCATGGGAAGTGGCCTGTTCAGAATTCATCGGCCCATTGCCACGGTCATCAAAGGGAAATACCATGATATTGGTATTCCACGACAAATTCTCCAAGTGGACGGAATTCGTAGCCCTCCGAGATGCTACCACTCCCGCATTAATAAAAGGTTTCAAGGAACGCATCCTCAGCCGGTATGGATGTCCGAGAACTTTAATAACCGACAATGGCACCCAATACCGGAGCAAGCAGTTCCAAGAACTACTCGCTCAACTCCGAATCAGGCAAAGATTCACACCGCCCTACACTCCACAAGCAAACCCCACGGAGCGAATGAACCGAGTCATAAAGACGATGGTGGCCCAATACGTCCAAAGAGATCATCGGAAATGGGACGAATATCTCCCGGAACTCATGCTGGCCATGAACACCATCCGAAACGAGACTGTCGGCGGCTACTCCGCCGCATACCTTAACACCGAACCCGATGCCAACAACCGCATACACAACCTTCAAGAAATTCAAGAGCTAGTCAAAATAAACCTGGCCAAGGCATTTGGCATACAGAAACGATACTACGACCTCCGCCGACGCCCGTGGACTCCAGCCATAGGAGAAATGGTGTACTACCGTCACCGACCGCTCTCCTCAGCCGCACACCAGTTTGCAGCGAAACTCGCCCCTAAACACGTGGGCCCATACAGGGTAAAGAAGAAGACGTCACCAGTAATCTTCGAGGGAGAACAAAACAAAACCATCACCGCACACGTGAAAGACATCAAACAAATCTCCCACCAATCACAGACCGGGAAAACCCACGCAGCAGGTATGGTCAACAGCGAGTTCACGCAACAAAATTTAGTACCGAACATGATGTCATCCGATAAACATCAACCGCTCATCCGATTCACCGACGCCGATCCAGCACCGGGGACCCATCGACGTACAAAGCCACGTCCCGTGCTGGCACCGCCCCAAAAGACCGTCCAGCAAGCAGTCGCCTGGAAGAAGCGGCTTCCACCCCGAACCGACCACTGACCAGCAACGAGCTGGCACACCTGTGCGAGGCAGCCCCCCGAGTCATTGGCCGTTTGCCCGATTCAACCCGACGATGGGACCACCAAGGTTGCTACCACCGCTCACCGACAACCTACCCCCAAAAAAGGTCCACATCCTCTCCCACACAATCTACAAACCCCCTACCCAACCCCAACCGAAATCATCACTAACCCATATAATCCAACCCGACCAAACACCCAAGCCAGTAATAACACTTCCGATAACCGATTTTACAGAAGTAGCCAGGAGCAGCCCCTTCAACCCTGAAGCCTGACTTTGAATTACGTGAATTATTATTGAATTACTTGAATTATTACTGAATTACTTGAATTATTATTGAATTAGTATTAGTTGAAGAAAAACAAAACAAACATTACATTATACATTATTATAATTAATAGTTTAAGAATCGGAAGAAATTTTTTTTCACTATTCAAAATAGTACTTAGTATTACACCATTATTAATTTAAAAAGTCGTTCAAAAAAAAAAAATTATTTTTAAATAATAAAAAGAGAGAATTGTTTTGTTTTTCAAACCGAATTTAATCAGTTCTAATATTAGTTTCTTTCACAAGTGTAACTCGGGCCTGTGAATGGCACGCAAATAAAGGTAATCCCGAAAAAGTGACCACACTGACCGAGCTTTCATACTCATAAACCGATAAATTAAGTTATTAAAGAAAATTCTTTTGTTTATTTTTACCCACCCCGAAGTAGGAGGGGAATGTAACGAAGTTAATTTGACATCAAATTAACGACGTTACAAACCATACGGCTAACATATATAAATAGCATATAAACATATATAATATTATCAAAAAGTACACACGGCTAATTTATGTAAAATAGCAAATATTATAAGAACATACAAAGTATAACACAAATATATTTACATAGCAAACCTTATCAATATGTGCGTAAACAGAAATTGTAAACCAAAACGACACAAGTATATACATATATATATATTAGCAAGTACGAAAAACAAGTAGACACACCAAAACATATCAAACGGCAGTAAGCGCATAACGCAAGTAGGGAAAAAACCAACCTGACTACACCGGTACGAATAGCACCACAGTAGCACCTCTGCTTGAAAATCAAGCGATATGGGGATAAAACCCCACGGTCGGGTGATATTAACCGAAAACATTATTCTTTTTTTTGTTTGTTTTAAAAAACATAAAAATACTCCTGTCGCGCCCCATGTCATCATAGCAATAATAACAATAAAATTAATAACAATAAAATTAATAACAATAATAAAGTACCCAAAAGGCGGAAATTGTTCGTATACGAATATAACTCGTATACGAATAATTTATTTTACAATATTTTTAGGAAATAGAATTCCCAACAAATCGAAAGATTTAAGTAATGACATGGGACGCGAAAACCTACAATTAGCAGGGGAAAGTGTGGAGAAGAGTCGTCTAGACCACGACAATAGTAATTCTCCCATCGAAAAGCACTCCCTGATTCTTTTAAAGCGGTATAACCCTATACAGTGTTGCTTGTTGTTACACTTGTTTCAAAGTTATACCAAGGAACTGCGCTGTTCAGCCCGAACGCCCAATATAAAGTTTCGCGATATATTCCAAGTACGCAGCAGTAGATGTTGATTGATATTACATTCTACTGACTGTGCTACTTCGAGCCGAGCAGTTCTCCTCTAACGCCCCCCTGTGGGCTCAGTGTGTTTTCAAGTACGCAGCAGTAGATGTTAATTGGTATTGCATCCACTGCCTGTGTTACTTCGAGCTGAGCAGTTCTCCGCGAATGCTCAGTAGAACTTTTCCAAGTACGCAGCAGTAGATGTTAATTGGTATTGCATCCAAAACCTTCTCTATAGAAAGCCCAACTGTTCCGATCGTACACAAATACTATCCAAAACGTATTTGTATTAGTAATCAACTAAAGAGCAAAATCCATATAAAATTTTTCTGTTTCCCACTACCACATCTTACGTTTCTCGCTCTTTGCGACTACTTATTTTTTGTACACTGTATTCACATTCCAAAATACAGACGCGTTTTGGATTGGTTTACAGCATAAGTATGCATTGAGTTGGGCTTTCTATAGAGAAGGTTTTGATTGCATCCACTGCCTGTGTTACTTCGAGCCGAGCAGTTCTCCTCGAACGCCCCCCTGTAGGCTCAGTAGAACTTTTCCAAGTACGCAGCAGTAGATGTTGATTGATATTGCACTCTACTGACTGTGCTACTTCGAGCCGAGCCGTTCTTCGTGAACGTCCCACGCGCTCAGTTTTAGTTCTAATAGGTAGCTCACTACGTATTTTGAGTATTCGTTATTTAAGTAGGTATATATATAACTATATATATTAAGATTGTCAACACAAACACAAAACAAACTGGAATAATAAAACGAAAACACCAACGAACTAAAACCTCTTTTAATTTGTAACCAGCCAGCAAAAACGAACCCTGGGTGACCGGCGAGCGTCACCCGAGCGAACAACGTTACAAGTTTCCAAAATACCCAGCAATGTTGTCAAGTGTGAAACATCACAACGGGACACTCAAGCAAATAAAAAACCAATCCTTAAAGGAACTGGCAGACTGCGTCGCAAATCAATGTACAGTCAACGGCAACAAACAGCGAAACCAAGAAACAATCTAATATATAAAAATCTCGTGTCATGGTGTTTGGGTCTCAACTGCTCCGAAACGGCTCGACCGATTGTTATGAAATTTTTTATGTATATTTGGTAGGTATGAGAATAGGTTTTAAAAAAAAATTGAGAACGACTGGACCGATTTGGCTAACTTTTATTTTATAAATTCGCCATAGTCCGAATAAGGTTTATGCGAGAAAAAAATAGAAAAGATGCCCGGAAAATTGTAAAATTCGGAAACTGAAAGTGCTGTTTTCCATAGGATTTATGTATGAACTCGCGACCATAACTCACGATTCGGACGATGGATTAGCGTAATTCTTTTTTTGTTTTGTTCGTTATAGTCCTAGGAAACAAAGACAATTACAAAGGAAAGTCGAAAAATTCGGATAAACAGCAAAAATTGTTTTGTTCGTTATGTTCCTGGCGGGAAAATTTGGAAAACGATAAATTGGATATATTTTGAGGAAAAAACTCTATTGAATGCTTTCGGTGAAATGAAAACTTTGGAAAAAGGTATTCCAGCCTAGCTTAAAATAAAATTAAATTTGTGTTGATTCGCGATCTGTCCAGCAAAAGTCGTTGTTTTATTTCTGTTCCAATAGATTCCAATTGTTTGGGTTACGTGCGCAAATGTCATTTGACAGCTTCTTGTTTGATTTTGTGGGCAAAAAGATCTCCAAAAGACCACAAAAGACCCCGAAAAGAATTACAAAAACACCTCCGAAAGTCCCTCAAAATCTTCAAAAATCATTAAAGACCCCCAAAAGAACCCCAAAAGACCCTAAAAGACCCACAATTAAAAAATGTAACACAATGATGTGACTAATACTGTGAATGGATATCGCAAAACAAATAGCTTTTCACAAGTTCACAAAACGATTGCAAACAAATTTATTGAATGTGGGACAGGACAACGTCTGTCGGGTAAGCTAGTTTATTTATAAAATTTTTAAATTATTTCTTCTGCACTGCGAAACGGCAAATTTCTAGTGTTTCTACGCAGTTTTCCACAAAAGTACAATAAATAAATTTGTAGTAAAACTATTAAAAACACCTTTGATTTATAGTAAAACTATTAAAACAACTTTCCGTTTAGAATAAGAAAAATAATTGTATTCACTTGATGGCGATTACAGACAGAACGAATAAATGAGTGCTGTCCTCTCGTTGTTGGTTTGTTCGTTAGTTCGCTTGTTATTTAGTAGTAAGTCCGTCCGCTCCTACATGTATATATAAGTGTTACATGATAATAATAAGAATTCACCACTGTAATTTAATGATTTATTCCTTAAATTTGTAATCTGTAAGCAAACGCACTCATATTGTGTTTTTATTTGCAAAATTTATTGCAAACTGTCTAGAAAGCCTTAATTAGGTGACAATTGGTGTCAGAACTAGGATTTTTTAATCGATGAAAAATAAGTAATTAAATGGGTGGTGCAGTGAACAACTATATTTTCCATGAGCTGACACAAAACACAGAAGGCGAGGTTTAAGCACTATAGAAAACAAGAAAGAGTTATTTCTCAGAAAAGTCGTAAAAGTAGAAAGTAGCAAAATTGCGATGTGTTTTCAACTGAGACATAGCAAATGGAAAAAATGGTCTACTTTGAAAGATAAAGAAGTTCCAAATATGGTAGAGATTTTGAAAGCTATAATGCTACAACATCTAACAGCAGAGCCAAGAGATGAAAAAGGAATCTTATTAACAAAGTCAAGAGCTTAATTCCAAATATGATAAATAAAATCAGAAGCTAGATCGTATTCAAAAAAAACTAAGAGGGGAAATAATGAGTTAAATTCAGCTTAAAGGGGAAATGAATGGAGTTCAAACATCGCAAATTCAAGCAACGCTTATTGAAAACAATGGAAAAACTTATAGATCACTATATAAGAATGGGACAACTAAAAATACATTATTTAATTCATTTATTTACCCAAAACATAACGTTTATTATATCTTAAAAGACTATTTTTAGTAATAAATAAATAACTTATTGTCTATATTAGTATAATCTAGTTAATTAAACCACATGGACTTTACTACTGTCTATATCTATTATTATTTGCTTAAATCTAACAATATTTTTTTTATTAATTCTTTTTTTTTTCTATAATCATTTCTAACATGGAGAACAAAAATCTGTTGAAAAATTCTTTTTATATATCTTATTACTAAAAATACATGAACAAATACATGAGATGCAATTTGCATATCATAAAGAGAAATCCACCATAACAAACCATAAATAGAAAATATATATGAGAAATATATGAGAAGCCTTCATGAAGGTAGAAGGGGGTTTCGATAATGCAGAGGAAATCCAACCATAATTATAATATTTGGCGCGACATGCATTGCGGTCCAAGGCCTAACTTCTCGCGACCATTTGTGCTGCACATGTTAATTTTTGGACACAAATGGAAGGGAGCTACAATTTAAGGCCGGATCCGAACGGCGAAATGAGAAGCTTTCCGTGACAAGGTATTATAATTACTCTCGGAACGTTTGTCACCCATTCGCGAGAGGTGTGACACCGTGAAAAATACTTTTGGTGTTGCTGGGATTCGAACCTGAACCTCCTGCGCAGCAGCCTTGTGCATTACCACTGAGCCACGGCGCCCACGAAATCCAACCATAACCAATTAATAAAAACGATGTTAGCACAAAAAAGAAACAGAGCAAACTTGAAGACATCAACTATTAAACAGTAAAAGGATGTCCCCAGGGAGGAGTAATTTCTCCCCTACTGTGGCTTATAGTAGTCGACAAATTGCTGGTAAAACTCAACAGCAGAGCACTAAAAGCAATATGATACGCCGACGATTAAAAGCAAGGATGAAAAAACCATTGTGGAAATTATGCAAAATACCCTAATAACAACTGGCTATGGTGTGAAAAAGACGGGTTATCCATCAACCCTAACAAAACCACAATAATCCCATGCACCAAAAGGAGGAAAATAAATATTCCAACTCTAAAAATGAGAGAAACAGAAGTTATTTTCAAAGAGGAAAAAAAATTCCTAGAAAGCATCCTAGATAAAAAAAAAACTCACATGGGAAAAACATATCAAAATGGTGACCATAAAAGCTACAAAAACATTATGGACCCTAAGACTATCTAGCTGTTGAAAGTTAGTTTTAGACCCACCAGACCAGATATGACAATTGTACTCAAGTTTAGGGTGAATAAAAGCCTTGTAGATAGTAGCCAGATCAGAGGGAGTGAAATATTTCTTGCACCGGGTTAGAAAACCTAAACATTTCGCAGCATTTTTGGCAACGGTAAATAGGTGGTCTTTCCAACGAAGCTTGTCGTTAATGCACATACCGGGAATTGCGAGATTTGCACTTCCCGCGACGTAAGTGTCATTTATGGATAATGGCATGGGATTTGGGATTCGCTTAGACGACAGGAGACAGTATTTGGTTTTGGAAGCGTTAAATTTTACTCGATTGTTTTCGCCCCATTTTATTATGCTGTCAATGTCAGAATTTAACGTGCTTCACATACGTAGCTGTTTGAGTTCCAGATGAGAAGTAGAAGGACGTTCCTCAAACTTATATGAGAAGTTGAGAATGCTGTCGTCAGCGAAATAGTGAATTGGATTAGAAGTCACAGATAAGAGATCGTTAATAAAAATGAGAGAGTTTCGGTAACAAAACAGAGCCCTGGGGAACGATAGCATTAAAGTTATGTACTTGAAACCGTCTAATACAACTTGAATTAAGCGATCTAAAGGATAGCTTTTAATACAGTGGAGCAGTTTATAATCGACTCCATAAGCACGCATTTTGGACAAAAGAGCTTGATGCCAAACTCTATTAGTGCCTTAGAAATATCGAGTGCAACAGCTTTGCTTTCTCCAAATTGATGCAAAGACTGGTTCCACTGTTCGATGAGATATACCATCAGATCACCAGTAGAACGTTGCGCACGAAATATACCTATACTGCCGGTCACTAAGGATTTCGGAGATTTCAAGATATTTCATGAGCATTTCCATGACCTTGGAAAGAATTGATATAAGTGCTATGGGTCGGTACGAAGAAGGAGACGACGGTTCGCCGTTTTTGGGTATGGGCTGGACATAGGCTGTTTTCCAACTTCTCGGGAAGGGTCCAGAAGAATAGGATAGATGGGAAAGCTTAGACAATGGTAATGCCAGCCAGAAGAACACCTCTTCAGAACTTATGGGGAAATACCATCTGGCCCAGAGGATTTGTGAGTGTTGAGATCGTTTAAAACTATAGCAACTGCACGAGTACGAATTAAAATCTGTTCCATAGAGTGTTCAATACTCTGAGGTGCAGGCGGCAACAAAGCACAATCTGGAAGCGGAGATAGTTGCAAAATGCATAGCAAACAGATTGGCCTTGTCTACAGAGTTGACAACTGGAATTCCAATCGACGACAAGGCTGTATAATACCTTTGGGACATTGTAGTATTTTTGCCTCAATTTTTGGTCGTAGGCGATTTTGACTTGCCGAAGATGAGCATTGCAATTATTTCTGGCACGTTTAAAATTTGTTCAGTTTTTCTCAGAAGGGTTAGCTTTGTAAAACAGAAAGCATACCTGTCTAATCCTAGATCTCTCATACTAATAAGGATAATGTTTGTGATTGCATCAGCGGCGGCGTCCATGTTGTTATCGCCAAACAATAGCGACCAGTTGAAGAAAAGAAAACACATGTATTTAAGACAAATGGGAAATTATTAATTTTATTAATTCATCTTAACGCCAGCGGGTATACAATGTTTTTTGTTTTTGTATTTGAAGTAAAAACGTACAAATCGGTGTGCCAACTCGGGAGCAGGCCACATACAATTGAAAGACCTGAACGACGCAAAGGGAATTGGAGTCGCTTGAATTTGAATGGTAAATCGTTGGAAATCTTTGGTATGCGTGCAATCAGTAGGTTTTCGCCATTTAATTTGTTACCGATGATTTTTACCTCGGTTTAATTTGGTGACAATTTTTTGATGGTCCGTTGCACAACTTTTGCGAGTTTATGTTGCGAATCTTAATTAAAAAAATGGTATTCCGGGTGGTTCCATTAAATTCAAAAAGTACTACGAGCTATTTCTTATGCTTCGAGCAATTTCTTATGGGCCATTGTGCATTCGTCCCAAATGATAATTTTGCACGTTTTCCATGCCGGAGTTTTTGCTGATGTTGCAGATTCCATGACATTTTCTAGAAAAACATTTGCTAGAAAAACATTTTCTCGAAAAACATTTGCTCGAAAACATTTTCTCGAAAAACATTTGCTCGAACGTAATTTTTTGGTAAAATAAATAACCGAAAAATTTAAAAAAAAACTCACGTTTCGCGAACAAAAATTACTCGCGATAGTTTTTAGAAGGATGAAAACATAGACTATTTAGTTTTCGAGAAAATGTTTTTCTAGCAAATGTTTTTCGAGCAAATGTCGTTTTATACATTTTCTAGCAAATGTTCTTCGAGCAAATGTTTTTCTAGCAAATGTTTTTCGAGCAAATGTTTTTCGAGTAAGTGTCTGGGTACCGATGTTGCAAGTAGGTGTTTCTGTCTGGTTTAAATTTAATGGAAGCTTGAGTGCTGAATGCGCAGTGGAATGTTTTGCCTGTTCTTCCTTTTGCATCGAGGAAAAAAGTCCGCCATTTAAGTTTATTATACGTTGCATGACTTTTTCGTAAGCATTCTTTTTGATCAGCAACAAACCGTCTTATTTGAGTTTCCACATATTTTTGTTGCTGGTTCACATCGAAGTACTGCTCTAGCACCAGGTCTCTCTCATGGACATTGTTTATGTCCCGCACCGAAGCCGGCATTCCAAGTTAAATAAGGACTTTGTTGTTGATGGATATGCTCATGTCCTCAATCAGCAGTAGATATTGGTTGAACATCTCGTCCGAATACTCTTGGTAAGTATCAGTTGCGCGTTATTGCCTGATAATGTCTTCACTGAGGCTTTCGCGATGCGTTTCCCACAGTTCTCGTGGGTTCAATGGTGCGCATGTTGGTAAGATGATCGCAAACAAATTGCGTATTTGTTTTGGCTGACACGTGAGTGATACCTCTGTTAGCGTTGTGTTCCAATGCTGATCACTTTCAACCAAACCCAATCTGAAATACTCTTCTCGATAAGTCTGGCATTCGTCTCCATCAATGATTTTCAAACGGCGACCTTTGATCGTATGCAATAACAATCGCAAATAAAAACATTCAGCATTATTAGGATAGTGTAGATTCGGTGTAAACACGTCCCAAAGCATCAGAAGAACGCAACCAGCATATTCTGGAACAATCGTGCAACAATTTTCTCCTCATAAACTTCTTTGCCGACTTGTTTCAAGTGTAATATTTGGGAATTGCAGGATATAATAAACTCATGGCGAAATTGTCGGTTGAACAATTCAAAGAAAGCGGTGAGAGTGGTGTGTGGCGGCTGTGGTTCAGTTTGATTGGCCAGACCGAATACTGCCACGTCGCTGCCTTTGTTGACATATTTGCAAATGTATTTGATCGATTTCACCGAATTGCAGTACTCAACATTGATGTGGGCATCAAACATTTTTGAAAGCAGCGGTGAGTAGGGCATGATCCATCTGCTGCGACGTCAACATCTACATTGCGCATTTTGATTATGATTGTGTAACCACCGTCAGCCGCCTTTCTTCTTCTATACAGAGGATATCTATCCCCTCCTGTTTGAGTTTCTTAGATCAGCTCACGTGGAAAGCGCTTTTACACCTACCTTCTTTCATGCATGGTGAATTTGTGTTCAGTTCAACGCAAGGCCCGTGGATCATGTGTTTTCGGATTGATTTAAATAGAACAAGATCTTCTGTGGGATTCAGGAGTTCTGCGGAAATCACGTAATCGATTTGCGTAGGCACGATTTTTTGTTTTAGCTAGACTAAACTGTGAGCGTGTGGCAGGCCTCGCTTTTGCCATTCTACCGAGTACATCTAGCAATGAGTTTCGCCAAATATTTTTGGTGATGACGTCCAGTCAGCCTTGTCAAGTTTTGTTTGAGGATGTTGAGGGCTAGGAGATCGTGTCTATGAGTTGAACTTTGTCCGGTTCATTCTGCCAAATCATAATTTGATTTTTTTTGTCAACTCTTAGTTTGTGTTTAGGTTCATTTGCATTACGTTGAAATTATACCCATCCTCGCCACGCAGAAAAAGCACTGGATATTTTAAGGCATCATACGATCGATTAGTTCCCACAACCCTTTGAACACTTGCATCCCGGCGGTGGATGATGATGTCGTGTCGCTTGAATTCTGTGCCGACCATAACAACTGCGACGTTGCCTATCACCGGTGCACCGTATAATAATCTGACGGCATCTGGTCTAGGGCTGTTTTGAATAGACGGATGAGGCTGTTGTATTTGTGTAACATAGTTTGAAGACTCGAAACGATTTCCCGACTGATTTCGCAACGCTGCTCGACTTCTCTGTCCAGTGAAATAAATTTGAAGGAATTTGGCATCTTCATCTGGAACCGGAAGCAACGATCCAATTCTGTGGTATATTTGGCCTTGCACTTTGAAGGTGTGCATGTAGCCGACGCCGTTACTACGTTAATTGCTCCGAAGGACGTCATTTGAAAGCATGAGTTGTACTTGCGGATGCTTGGAAATCGGAGTGGCGCCAGAAATGTCACTTAGTAGCGGCTCAGGCGACTCAATCAGTGGTGGCAAAACAACTTTGCCGTTCCTTCCGTTTCTGCAGCTCTCGATGAAGATGCACTATCACGCTTGTGCTGAAGCCGCGATTGACGTTCTCGAATAAGACGTGATTAACTTTTTGAAATTGTGCCTCGAATCCAGCCGCCACTGTCGTTGTTGACGACGTTGTCGTGGTACTTTATTTTCGTATTCAGTATAACTACTTTTAAGTAGTTTAAGCTTGATTTTTAATAGAAATTAAATTTTGAATCATATCAATAAATCAGGGTTTTTAAATTGTGGTTTACTGTTATTTTATTGAATTTATTTTTTGTTTTTATAATGGTACTGAACTCTGTTGTATTGTTAGTACATATTAAAGTTTATGGTCCCAGATTTACAATGAACGAATGTATAAGAATAGAATAAAAATACTCGAAACATGCAAATTCATTTATGTTATCCACAAATTTTCAATAATGATTATGGTAGAATTTTGACCACCGGGCGAACACTAATGATACTATAACGGTACACGTAAGTCGTAGGAGCATTATTTAAGTGATGCGTGGATCGGGCGGTGTTTTCCGTTTATCGGCTATGTGTTATAAAGCTATCTCTAGTCCAAGAGATTGTTAACACTAATACGTTGACGGCAAATTTATATACCGCGGAAGACTAGCAGCAAAGCTACGTTATACGGTGTCGAGGATAGCAGTGAATGCACGGTGAGAACGGTGATGGGTATCAACGAAGTAAGTCACAGGGCAATCTAAAAGCAAAGTTCCGTTATATGACGTCGACGCTGACAGATAAATTTTTGTGCATCAAAGTAAAATATCAACATGACCTACCACGACGTGATCTAGCCTGCGTGCTCCTTTTTAAATTCTCTATATTAGCTTCGCGTGCCGGTGGCTGACTGTCTGGCTGGCTGGTCAAATCTTGTAATCAATATTTAACCCACTTTTCAAAGCCCGATTTTATTGAAATTTTGCACACGTCTGTATTTCCGGTTACAATACTTTCTATTAATTTGGGGTACCTTACAAAATTTACCCGATTTTCTTCAAATTTTATACGCATATGTATCTCCAATGGGCAACACTTCTTGTAAAAATTTGGAAGTGAACGGGCCCCCGAGTCGGGGGGGCACCCATACAAATTTTATTAAAAAAAAGTACCAGCTTTTTTTATACGTATGTGTATGTCCGATGCACAACACTTTTTTTAAAAATTTGGAAGTAAACGGGCCCAGGGGTCGGGTGGGCACCCATACAAATTTTATAAAAAAAAGTACATACCCGATTTTCTTCAAATTTTATACGCATGTCTATCTCCGATGGACAACACTTTTTGTAAAAAATTTGAAGCGATCGGGCCTCGGGGTCGGGGGGCAGCACCCATACAAATTGTTTATAAAATTTACCCGATTTTCTTCAAATTTTATATGCATGTGTATCTCCAAAGGATAATACTTTTTGTAAAAATTTGGCAGTGAAATGGCCCCGGGGTCGGGGGGCTCTCCAACAAACATTTTAAGAAATTTACCCTATTTTATTTAAACTGCACATGAGAATTTACACGAAATTTTTACGGCGAAATTCAGGTCTGCATTCTGTTCATGACGTGCTGTGCTGTTATTGGCCAGTATGGTGGCGTGAAGTAGTTTACCATCGCCTGACTTGATTTTCATCTGCTGGCTGTAGTGCGTTAGTGGAGGGTGCATCCCAGGTTTTTTTTTAAATATGCTGCGTGTTTTTGTGTGGGCAAAATTCAATCACATGAATTTTGTTTCGCAAAACATGAATGATTGAAAAGAATCAATACCAGAACAAACTTTAAGATAGCCTGTGAATCATGTCAAGATCCCTGAAAATGCCTGGCTCACACAGATCAATGATGTGAAGCAGCACGTTTACCTTGTAGCTATAGAGCTGGAAAAATAATTACACCTGCATTGCGTGGCAAATGTTTGGAAGAGGGGATAATGCCATAGAGTCATGATGAGCATTGCCAAACTAAGAAAGGACAGGAACAGCTTGGTTGTTAGTGGTATATTAGAAGGAAAACCATAAAGTGATGTCTAAAAGGCAAGTGGAAAAATTATTTCGCTATAATATGAGTACAGTGACAGGTGAAGCTGCAGCAATTAAAGAATAGCGCTCTTGTAGTGACTTATTTGGAGATATAACAGAACCCGAAATGTCGCTTGATCTGACGAACTACAAACATAACCGAACCGCAAATAAATGACAACATATGGGTGGTGTTAACGATTGTCATCGATCCTACATGTAAAGCCAGTCATGATGGGTCGAATCGATGTTTTGCTGCCAACTTTACGCACTTGACGTCAGCTGCTGTTCGTTTGTTTTTGGATGAAAAAGTTTTGTTCTTAGAAGTTAAAATCTTGTTTTTGTTTTTACGCGTGCTTAACGCCATTACTATATTTTTTTGGATATATTATAAAAAAAAGTGAAACATCAATAACACAAAAATCAAATTTTTATTACAGTCCACTAGCAACTAGGAAGCATAGTGTCCGATGAATTAATTGTAATGTTTAAAGGGAGTGAATCGTTTTATTCATATTCCATTTTGCCTCCAACTATAAAGCCGAAAACTGTATTTTGGAGTATTGGTAATCCTTTCCTTAATCGTACTTGTTCCATTATTAGACATTCATAGTAGCATTCTGCTCCAAGTAGCGCGTCAATTTGTTGCGGAACGTAAAATTGAGGATCGGCCATTTTAAGATGCGATGGGATTATCCAATTATTAACCTTGGTGTATTTATGTGGTATCTTGCACGTGATGCTAGGCACGACCATAAATTGAAGATATTTTGAGTATGATGTGTTTCGAGAATTTATTGTAGTGTTAACAACTGCTTCATCTACCGTTTTCATTCCATCGATACCTTTTACGCTAGTTGAGCTAGTACGACGTGGTAAATTGAGCTTCCTGGACATTTCTTCTGTCAAAAACTCGATTGCGCTGCGGCATCTAACAAGACTCGGCATTGATGCTTATTTCCGATGTCATCTTGAATATTCACTACTGTAGTTGACAACCAATTATACGCTTTTTGTGGTGTCGCTGTTGATGCAACGTAAACTTGTCTATTAACAGCTTCATCCGTTATGTGAACATTTAATGATGATTGATCGGCAGCTTTTGTAGAATATGATATAGATGAATTATTAGACGAAACCTTTGAGTTTGACGATTGCGTTGATATGGCTTCGTAGTGTGCATGGAGCAGGGTATGATGCCTTTTTCGACAGATATTGCACATTCGCGCATGTATCAACTGAATGCCCGAACATTGTGAGGAGTAATGCAATTTGGATTCACATATCTTACATTGCATATTGTTTGGTATTGTAGCGGTTGCGAATTCCTGGCTGGATTCCTTTGAATGACCTTTCACGTACGGCCTTTTTGAATCCTTACTTTATGATATAGATGTTAGTTTCGGGGTTGATCTCACTAGAGTCGTTTTTGATTCAATGGCTTCTAACAGCCGAGCACGATTATTTAAAAATTTTAGCATTTGTGTCCACGTTGGAATTTCGTATATTTCAATCGACATTTCCCACAATCACTTTGTTTTTCCAAATAGACGCGCTGATATTATGTTAACAATAATTGTGTCCCAATATCCAACAGGTTGCTTTAACGTTTTGAGAGCTTTCAAATGATTAACACAACTATCTATTAATTTATGCATCTCGGTTGATGTCATTTTACAGAGATTTAAAATTGCAATTGCATGTTTGTCGATGATTAGTCGTGTATTATCATACCGATTAACGAGTGCATTCCACGCTTGATTGTATCCTTGCTCTGACAAGTCAATGTTATCCACCAATCTAAGAGCCTCTCCACTTAAATTCCCCAAAAGATAGTGAAATCTTTGGATATCCGAAAAACTAGTTTCATCATTTATGGTTGATTTAAAAGTATCCCGAAACGAAATCCAATCATCATATTATCCGCTAAACGTCGGCAGCTTAATAGTCGGTAATTGTACTTTCATTTTTTTTGTGCTTGATGACATTAATACCTTTGGATTTTCAACATCATTAATTTTTAATTGTAATTCCGACTTAACTTTAACGAACATGGATTCGAAATTATCATGGTATTTTTCATGTTCTTCATCGTATTCTGTTAATTCAAGAATTTCGGTATTTAATTCGACAAATTGTTCATATAGCTTTAACACTATTTCCAATCGCGTCGAAAATTCGTTGGAATTTGTTCGTTGTTCATCTAACCAAACTTGCTGTTTAGTTAGTCGTTGTTTTAAATATCCGCGTTTGGATACGAGCGCCTTGATACGATCTGCTTTTTCTGTCATATTGAATAAAAATGACAAATCAAGTTCCGTTTAGGTTACCTGCATGCAATGATATTCGATATCGATATCGATAATGCAGTTACGACGAATGAATCGGAGAAAATGTAGTAATATTTCTTCGATTTGATAATGCGTAATTAGATGACGATGCGATTAATTAATCGAGTACGATGCAATTAATTATTCGCTTACGATGCACTTTTAGACGATCCGAATGATAAAGCGATTTTCGACTACGATGCGATTAATTAATCAAGTACGATGCAATTAATTAATTGATTACGATGCGCTATTATACGATTCGGCTCGATTTGACCAAAATGGAAGATGAATCAAACGATTCACTCGCTTTAAACATTACAATTAATTCATCGGACACTATGCTTCAACAAGAATTAAAACAACTATGGCAACTCAAAACGGTGACAAATCAAGGCAATTTTACAACTGAAGAAAAAGAATGTGAGGACATTTTTATCAAAACTCATACCAGAGACGTTTCAACAGGTCGCTATGCTGTGGAATTACCATTCAACGAGAACGTATCAAAGTTGGGGGACTCTAAGCAAGCAGCGTTAAAACTATTTATGTACTTAGAAAAACGACTCGAGCGTAACGAAGAGTTGAAGTCTCAGTACATTCTGTTCATGAACGAGTATATCAGATTGGGTCACATGGAGTTAGTTACTGAAGATAACGACAGCCAAACGAATACATTTTATTTACCACACCACGCCATAATAAAACCGGCTAGTTCAACAACTCAGTGTCGCGTGGTTTTTGATGCATCGGCTAAAAGCACATCGGGCCTGTCATTCAATGACGTATTACTCGTCGATCCAACTATACAAAACGATTTATTTTCGATAGTTTTACGGTTTCGTAAACACAGGATTGTTTTTACGGCGGATATCGAAAAAATGTACCGCCAGGTGTGGATCAAAAAAGAACATCGAAAATACCAGCGAATATTATGGCGTGATGAACCAACGAAGCCAATTCAAACTTACGAATTGCGAACAATAACGTATGGTACTTCAGCAGCACCTCATTTGGCGCAGCGAACTTTACAATAAATATATATCGACGAATTCAGCAACTATCAACTGCCAACCAATATAATGGATGACTTCTATATGGATGATGTTCTGACAGGAGCATCTACTGAACAGGAAGTTAATGTAATAGCACAACAATTGTCAGACATGTTAAGTAAAGGAGGAATGAAACTTAGAAAGTTCTCGTCAAACTCTACGGCAATGCTTGAGCAAATTAAAACCACCACAGCATGAAACGGATTTTTGGAAAGATTTTCGCCGCGAAATACCAACCATCGAAGCCCTTAAACTACCGCGTTACATTAATAGTGACAACAAATGTATCGAGCTGCACGGGTTTGCTGATGCAAGCAAATCAGCTTACGGGGCCTGCATCTATGCGAAATGTGTAGACGATAATGAAAGAATTTCAGTCATGTTAATATGCAATAAAAGTCGAGTCGCGCCTATCAAAAGCATTACTATACCTCGTTTGGAGTTATGCGCAGCGCTACTGCTATCACGACTAGTTAAAAGAACAATAGATGACCTAAAATTAAACATCGATAAAATAACGCTATGGTCAGATTCAACAATCGTGCTGGCATGGATAAAAACACCTGTGAATTTATTGAAACCATTTATCGCCAACCGAGTGAGCGAATTACACGACCTAGATTCTTCAATCGTATGGAAGCACATAAACGGTATTCTAAATCCAGCGGACGTAATATCGAGAGGAATTATGCCCAACGAAATACGTACATTCATGAAACTGAAACTTTGGTGGAATGGACCAATGTTATTATCAGATGATGATTATGAACCTGATAACACGTATATAGATATAAAGTCTATTGAAATTCCAGAATTGATTTCATCTGAACTCGTATTACATATCAACACAAAACCAGCGGATGATTTTAGCATATTTCAACGCTATTCGTCATATATTAAACTGCAATCATTTTGTCTTAGGTTCGTTGATAACGTACGAAAGTTGCATCAACAAAGATCATTAAAACCGGTTTTGTCCACACAAGAACTCTTACGTGGTCGAAATTGCATCATGAGTCCTTTCTACATGATCTTAAGAGCCTGCAGAAAAACGGAGAAGTAAACCTGAAGAGCTTGCTTAGACCACGGACTCCATTCATCGATTCAACCGGGATCATTCAAACACCATTTCTCAACACTCGTACTACGTCACAATCACGAAACGTTGTGGTCCTCAACTCCTGTTGGCGAAGGTCCGAGAAACTTGATTCCATGACATTTTCTAGAAAAACATTTTCTCGAAAAACATTTGCTCGAAAACATTTTCTCGAAAAACATTTGCTCGAACGTAATTTTTTGGTAAAATAAATAACCGAAAAATTTAAAAAAAAAACTCACGTTTCGCGAACAAAAATTACTCGCGATAGTTTTTAGAAGGATGAAAACATAGACTATTTAGTTTTCGAGAAAATGTTTTTCTAGCAAATGTTTTTCGAGCAAATGTCGTTTTATACATTTTCTAGCAAATGTTCTTCGAGCAAATGTTTTTCGAGAAAATGTTTTTCTAGCAAATGTTTTTCGAGCAAATGTTTTTCGAGTAAGTGTCTGGGTACCGAGAAACTTATTGGCCCGTACATGGAAAAACTCAAGCGAAACGAATTATTAATAAATGCATACGATGTTTTAAATTAAAACCCAAACCTGGCCGCCTTAAAACGATTTATAGCCAGACGTGGAAAACCATCTGCCATATATAGCGATAACGGTACCAACTTTGTGGGAGCAAACAATATTCTCAAAGAATTCCGCAACTTCTTCAATGCTAACGCCAACGAAATTGAGAGATCTTGCACGAATGAAGGAATTGTCTGGAAATTCATACCGCCCGGCTCTCCTCATCACGGCGGTCTATGGGAAGCCGGAGTCAAATCAATAAAATTCCATATGAAGCGAGTAGCAGCACAACAAACATTAAATTTTGAAGAACTAGCAACACTTATGATCGAAATTGTAGGTTGTATAAATTTGCGACCGTTAACGCCACTATCTGATGACCCTCATGATCTTACACCGCTCACTCCAAGTCATTTCCTGAATGGAACAAACGAATTGTTTCTTAATAAAGCTGATTTATCCAACGCCACGATAGGAAGACTTCAAAGATGGAACAAAATTCAAGCTATGGTTCATTCGTTTTGGAAGAGATGGTCGAAAGAGTACCTGAATACTTTGCAGCAACGATCCAAATGGGGTACTAATAAACGAAATATTCATATTGGCGAATTGGTACTAGTATGTGATGAACGTTTACCACCTGCTTCTTGGTTACTAGGACGTGTTGTGGAAATTCATCCTGGAAGCGATCATAGAACCAGTGTTGTCTCCGTCAAAATCAAATCCGGTATAATACGACGAGCTATTACCAAGTTATGCCCACTACCTAACGACACATCAAATGAAGATTCCAAAAATATCAGCTATAGTCTTCTGTTGAAAAATATAATCTTTCAACGCGCGGCGGAATGTTAACGATTGTCATCGATCCTACATGTAAAGCCAGTCATGACGGGTCGAATCGATGTTTTGCTGCCAACTTTACGCACTTGACGTCAGTTGCTGTTCGTTTGTTTTTGGATGAAAAAGTTTTGTTCTTAGAAGTTAAAATCTTGTTTTTGTTTTTACGCGTGCTTAACGCCATTACTATATTTTTTTGGATATATTATAAAATAAAAGTGAATCATCAATAACACAAAAATCAAATTTTTATTACAGTCCACTAGCAACTAGGAAGCGTAGTATCGCTCGCATAAAGAAAATATTCTACGCAACAGGTTGATTAAGAGACATTACTGAAGAAAAAGTTGAAATACCACCAAAATACGCGAAAGTTCTCTCTAGTGATAAGTGAATGGTGATCTTGGGGACAGTAGAATAGGAATCGTAAAGTGAACCAAATTTAACAAGAACGGACTGTTATGAGGAAGAATTCTAATGATTGAATATTAGCCCATCACCTAAAGAAATAAAATAAGAAATAGTCATCAGTAACACTCAGGGAGTAAGGTGAGTCGCAAACTGTTAAATAAATAAAGAAAGTAAATAAAAGTAAATAAAAGTAAATAAGCGAATCATTCCGCTCGTTGTGTCAGCATCTTCATGCAGCAGAGCCTATGGAGTTCAACTCTGGTACTTGTCAAAAGAAGGGTGGTTCAAAGAGATTCTGTGTGAACTATCGGAAGTTGAACTTTGTCAACAAAACGGATAGCTATCCATTGCCAAGTATTGAGGACGTGGGATATATTATCGGAAGCCAGAACCTTAAGAATAATGGATCTGAAAAGCGGATACTGGCAGGCAGTAATTTATGATGACAACAAGGAGAACTCAGAATTTATTAAGGGATACGGCTTGTCTCAATTTTCTGTAATCCCGTTTGGTTTATGAAACGCTCTTGCTACATTTGACCGGTTTGAGCTTAGTTGGAAAGCGTGAAGCGTAAAGCTGCAGGATTAAAGTTGAGTCCACCGATGAGTAGGCTCTTCCATAATAAAGTGAATTTAATTGAACTAACAAACAAACCAACTGCGTCTACCCTTCCTTTAACTAACTAAAGCCCTCCAATTCTCCCGAATCTAGGCCCATGTCTAAAATCTATTTCCGGCAACGGGTAGTTTCAAAGATTCTTAAAGAACTTGACCACAACGGTATTCCGCCATTAGTATTGAAAAGATGTCATCATACTTTGGCAAAACCGCTTAGCTAATTGTTTCATCTCTCAATGAAGTCAAATGTTTTTCCATCAATTTGGAACATAGCAAATATTCAACTCGTTCCGAAAAAAGGTGATTGTTTAGTGACGTCAAGAAATATGAAAGCATGCTGACACACAGCGGTTCGTTCATTCAAGCCAACGAACTTGTTGCTGATCTAGCAGTTGACCTGGAATCAGTTTGTTGGTTTGGGGTAACGAACTGTATTGACGATTCAGCATATCCGCACATTTTAATTTCTATTTGGGGTAATGAACTATATTGAAGATTCAGCACTTTGCACATTTTAATTTCTACTTAGGGCAACGGACTACATTCACGACGCAGCATATTTACTACTTTGTTAATTCTCTTTATTATTGTTTACGTTTAGTTTATTATTCATTAATTGTAAGTTGCCTACGTAATGTATTTTTTGTATTGTATATAACAAGCTACCAATTCAATAAAAATGTGATTATTAATTACACCGTGAAAGAAGACTTTTGTTTTTCATTCTAATAATTATCCACTTCGAGTGTAACAAGTTCAAGGGCTTGTTATACATCAAATCTTTATCAAGTTTATGTGCTTGATAATAACTTAACATCCTTATAGAACAATTGCAGGCAAACGAGTCTGTAACATTTTGGTGACCCCGACGTGATCGTCACATTCAGTCACATTTTGGTGACTTCTACTTTTTTAAAGCGTGGACCAGGGCTATACACTGGTGCCAAGTTTAAATTCGTAATATTTGAAAATACTTTGGGCTATACACTGGTGCCAAGTTTAAATTCGTAATATTTGAAAATACTTTGGCGTGTACCGGAGCCATATACTGGTACCATCCTAATTGCGCGAAAATTTTGATCCCGACAAGGGCACAATTTTTACAATCTATCATCTGTAAATCTTCACTATCGGAAGATTAAACATAGACATTGATCATGGCTTCATTTGAAGAACTCGTCGTGGAACAATTGGCAATTGGCCAAGAAATCCAGAGAGTCATAGCCAATTTTAAAAAGGACTCCCCAGATAGAAAAACAAAAAGGTTTTATTTTAAGGAGCGATTGCACCGGCTGCAAGACAATTGGGGGAAATTCGCAAAAACAGACAGAAAAATAAAGCTGCTGTCGAATGTTCCTACTGATCACGATTATTTCACGAAGGAATACTATTCGGAAATATCAACACTTTGTGAAATTTACAAGAAACGGTTCGAAGAGGCAATGGCGAACATTGAAGATGCGAGTATTGAAGGTGCTACTGGCGATGAGAGAGGAATGGACCCCGCGCAACCAGCGCTATCAAAAATAGATCCAATAACGACTTCGGCGGATGAGCCATCAAGAATTATTAATACGATCAGAAGACAAAAGGCCGTATTAGAATCGTTGCGGAGAATGATCCAGGGATTATCTCTGAGCGAAGATCAACCCCCACAGTATCATGAGATAAAATTTAAAACGATTGATCAACTGTGGCAGCAGGTTGAGTCCCTTAACTATTCCATTTGGGAATTAGAGGAAGACCCAATGAAGTTCGGCTACAAACTCACAGAATATGTCGAAATGGAAAGTTTGGTTCAAGAAAAGTTGGTGACAATGGCAACCAAGATGCAATCATATGCTAGAGGAGGAGTTTCGGAGGAGATTAGTACAGCTAAGCTCACTGAACCTACCAAAGGTCACCATTCCAAAGTTTGGTGGTGACTACCTAAAGTGGAGACAATTTTTCGATCTATTCTCTCAAATGATCGACAAGCAACAGATACCCAAAGTTCAAAAAATGTGGTATCTAAAATCTCATCTCAGCGGCGAAGCAGAAAATTTGATCCGGCACCTATCATTATCAGAAGAGAACTACACAACCGCTTGGTCCACCCTGCAGGATCGATACAACAACGTTCGAATTCTGACATCAACACTTATACAAAAAATACTTGGACAACCCAACCAAACACAAGCTCAACCACCAGCGGCTGCTATCAAGGCTCTACACGATACCACTCATGAGTGCCTGTTAGCATTAGGTAATCTAGGCATTAATACCTCAACGTGGGACTCTATTTTACTACAATTGCTAGTTAACAAACTAGACCAGAGTTCCAGAGGCCTCTATGAACAATCGCTTAAAAGACCTAAAGAACTCCAGACAGTGAAGGAATTTTTGACTTTTCTGGAAAACCAATTTCAATCTCTAGAGGCTATCGGACACAAGAAAAAAGAAGGATATCCACGAACTTGTGCTAAAGCAGCATCGGAGCAACGGCTCAAAAATATCTGTAAATCTTGTGGAAAGGGAACTCATCCCTTGTATGCCTGCAATCAATTTTTGCAACTAAAACCTGCTGCTCGGATACAATTGGTACAAAAGGGCAAGTTATGTCTGAACTGCTTAAGAGCTGGTCATGTTGCTAAGAATTGCGTCTCGCGGAGCTGTATGAAGTGCGACAAAAAACACAACACACTTCTTCATCTCGAAAGCAATAAAGATTCATGTACCGATAGCAATCTCATGAACCAAGAGCCGAAGACGAATTCATCGGTAACGTTAGCAGCATCCAAGGAGCGAGAAAGACAACAATACGTACTGCTCAGTACAGCCCTGATACGCATAGTGGCTAACAATGGGCAGGTGATGGAATGTAGAGCTATATTGGATTCTGGCTCTCAGGTAAATTTGATTACCGAACGATTGGTGAAGAGATTAGGACTTCGCACAAGGACAGCATCAATCAGTATTCAAGGCATTGGAAACGAAAAAAGAGAATCCCATCACCGCATTAATGCTAGCATTCAGTCAAGAATTAATGGCTTTAGTGCTCGATTGGAAGCATTTGTTTTGCCGCACATCATTACACCACATCCTTCTCAATTTTTAAACATTTCATCATGGGGAATACCAAACAACATTCCACTCGCCGACCCAGCATTCCATCGTCCAGACAAGATTGACATCCTACTTGGTGCCGAATTCTATCATCAGTTGCTTTCCATTGGGCAGATACGCCTTCAAGATGACCTACCTACTCTCCAGAATACCGTCTTTGGTTGGGTATTGGCTGGAAGGGTAGGCGAAGCACAACTCATAACAGCAGCATGTGGAATTTCCACTTACAACGACAATGATCTACACCAAATGGTCGAACGTTTATGGAGCCTCGACGAGGTACAACCAGTACGAACTCATTTATCCAGAAATGAAGAGTTGTGTGAAGCACACTTTGCACAAAACACCCGAATGGGTAGTGATGGGCGCTTTATTGTGAGATTGCCATTCTGTGAAGACACAAGTAGACTTGGCGAATCTCAAGAAGTTGCATTGAACAGGTTCCTAGCCTTAGAGAGGAGACTATCCCGAAACCCGGAGTTGAAGACTCAATACATACAATTCATGGACGAATATGAATCATTGGGTCACATGACAAAAATCAATATCGGAGACATTATATCGCCACATTACATCATTCCTCACCATTGCGTGTTGAAGGCCGACAGCAGCTCTACCAAGCTTCGAGTCGTATTTGATGCATCATCAAAGACAACATCAGGACTTTCCCTAAACGATGTCATGTACACGGGCCCAACATTACAGGGTGAACTATTTTCACTTTTACTTCGATTTCGATTGCCCAGGTTTGTCTTTTGCACTGACATACAAAAAATGTACCGGCAAATACTTATGCATCAAGATAATAAAAGGTACCAAACCATTATTTGGAGAAAGAGTGAAAACGAGCCTTTACAGTACTATGAACTCAACACCGTAACATATGGTACAAGAGCGGCACCTTATCTAGCAACAAAGTGCCTACAACAACTAGCTAAAGAAACATCCGATACATTTTTATTGGGATCTCAAGTTCTCCTCAACGATTTTTATGTAGATGACTGTCTAACTGGGACTGACAGCCTATCAAACGCTATCGAAACGAAGAATCAACTCACGCACATATTAGAGGGTGCAGGATTCAAATTACGGAAGTGGTGTGCCAATCATCCACAACTGCTCGAATGAATTGCAAGGGAGGATCAAGAAATCAACCTTGACCTGGAAGACGAAGACAACGCATCAATCAAGGCGCTTGGCCTCACATGGCATCCGAAGACAGACAATTTTCGTGTGAAAACTCAATTGAACTCTACCAGACGGGTCACAAAACGAATTGTTACCTCGGATCTTGCGAAACTATTCGATCCCTTGGGCGTGATGGGTCCAGTAGTTGTAACTGCAAAAATATTTGTTCAAGAGCTATGGAGATTAAAATTAGAATGGGACGAAGCATTACCCGCCGAACTACATACAAAATGGATATCATTTCGAAACAACCTAAAGGAGTTAAATGATTTTCAATTTCCACGACATATGTTCAGCAGTAACGTATCAACAGTCATACAAATCCACGCGTTTGCCGATGCTTCCGAAAAGGCATATGGAGCAGTGATATACCTACGAGCAAAACTAAAGATTGAAGAAATCTTGCTATCAGCCAGACAAACCAAGAGGGGAGCGGTGAATCTGATAGGAAACATTGCCAATTCGCTGTTTGGAGTTTTGGATTCAGAGTATGCAGAACAGATGTCGACTACGATAGACCAAGTAAAGGATAACGAAAATCATTTGCTCGGCCTACTGCGCAACCAAACATCCATAATTAACTCAACCATAAATTTACTAAAGAAAGGCGAGACAGCAACAAGTAAAAAATTCAATGCAATTGATAAACACTTGAATGAAATCACATCAAGAGTTCGGGAAAATTGCGAGGATGAGTTCCAGTTGAAGATATTCCAGGCGTTCCTATCAGTTGCCTCTCAACTAATCCTCATGATAGTGAACTTACAAAGGATGCAGACAGCACTATTAGATGTACTCTCTGAAACTCATCAAGGTAGAATTAGCTCTCTATTGCTATCAACAACACAACTTAAGGAAGAGTTGCAAACCATCAAGGCACACTTACCAGCCTATTTAGAAATTCCTACTGATGAAGATAATTTGCTGCAGTTGTACAAACTAATGACGGTTAAGGGTGGAATCGCCAAAAATCATGTCGTTTTTAGAATTACACTCCCACTGGCAGATCAGGAGCAGTACGATCTATTCAGAATAATTGCCATTCCAAGTCTCATCAACAACACCATGGTTGCTATTCGAACTTGTGCACCAGTATTGGCCATAAGCTCCCATCGCGACGAATACTTTCCAATAGATTCAACAACTCTAAGATCCTGCGTTAGCCTGAAGGACGAGCAATATCTGTGTTTCAATATTCAATCAAAATACAGGAATGGCGCAGAAGCCTGCTCATGTGAACTACGACTTCTCAACAACGAAACTCAATCAACATGTATGTTCGAACGGACGGAGAGTAAGTCGACATGGATTCAAATGGATCATAAAAACCACGCCACGTTAGCTCCAACTCGGCTTTCAGCAGTTTGCGATAGAGAATCTTCACAGTTTGTCTTAGAGGGTTCGGGAATGTTAACACTTCAACCCGAATGTATTCTTAGACACAATTTCATCACCATCCATGGGCATCAAACGTTCTCCAGCACCATAAGAACATCATACACAAGTTTTACAAGGCTGTCAGACGTCGCAGTAATTACGCAACTCAAGCCACTACTCACGGATTTCAACGCCAGTAGCTACGAAAATCAACTCAAAAAACTTACGGACCTTCATGATATGATTGCCCAGCAGAAGGTGTTTGAGCTGCCTCAATAGCTTCAAGCACACACTTATCACCATCTGACCATTGGATACCTGGCGCTAATATTTTCCATCTCGCTAATCATCTACGTCACCTGGAAACACATAGCACTCAAACCTACACCGAAACCTCAGCCGAAGCCTCGACACCAAGTGGAAGAGTCAGACTTCACAGTTACGATTAATAAATAGTTAAATTATTATTTAACGGGGGGAGAATGTTTAGTGACGTCAAGAAATATGCAAGTATGCTGACACACAGCGGTTCGTTCATTCAAGCCAACGAACTTGTTGCTGATCTAGCAGTTGACCTGGAATCAGTTTTTTGGTTTGGGGTAACGAACTGTATTGACGATTCAGCATATCCGCACATTTTAATTTCTATTTGGGGTAATGAACTATATTGAAGATTCAGCACTTTGCACATTTTAATTTCTACTTAGGGCAACGGACTTCATTCACGACGCAGCATATTTACTACTTTGTTAATTCTCTTTATTATTGTTTACGTTTAGTTTATTATTCATAAATTGTAAGTTGCCTACGTAATGTATTTTTTGTATTGTATATAATAAGCTACCAATTCAATAAAAATGTGATTATTTATTACACCGTGAAAGAAGACGTTTGTTTTTCATTCGAATAATTATCCACTTCGAGTGTAACAAGT